>OX335651.1:18772500-20022500 GCA_946894095.1 Incurvaria masculella
GTATAAAACTGGCAATTTATTGCAAATTCGCTATTCAAATTACATTTGGCAATGAAAAAACGCTACAATGAATTTCAATGTTCAAATTACAGTTGTGATAACGCACTGACCTTTTGTTCAAACAGTGATAACGAAACCTCGAACGAAACCAACATATTAAAACCATAAGTGTTACATTTGCGTAAACTTTCATCCATTGTTTCTGTAAATACAAATTGACGTTGCGTGTTTGACTTGGGAAAAAATACAGCCGCGTAAAAAAACCGGCCAAGTGCGAGTCGCACTCGCCCACGAAGGGTTCCGTACCATCGTACAAGATTTAAGACAAAAAAATCAGGTTTTTTGTATGGGGCCCCTTTATTTTTAGGGTTCCGTACCCAAAGGGTTAAAACGGAACCCTATTACTAAGCATCCGCTGCCCGTCCGTCCGTCCGTCCGTCCGTCCGTCCGTCCGTCCGTCTGTCCGTCTGTCACAGGGCTGTATCTCATGAACCGTAATAGGTAGGCACCTGAAATTTTCACAGAATGTGTATTAATTTTGCCGCTATAACAACAAATAGGTAACATTTTAAAATAATAAGAATTAAAGGGGGTCCCCATACAAAAAACGTGATTTTTTTGTGTTCAATCTTGTTCGATGGTACGGAACCCTTCGTGTGCGAGCCCGACTCGCACTTGGCCGGTTTTTTATTTTACCTGTTTGTTGTTATAGCGGCATAATAAATATACACTCTGTGAAAATTTCGGCTGTCTACCTGTTACGGTTACTGAGATACAGCCCTTTGCCAGACGGACGGACGGACGGACGGACGGACGGACAGCTCAGGCTTAGTAATAGGGTTCCATTGCCACCCTTTGGGTACAGAACCCTAAAAAGCAAGCAAGCACTGAAGATAAAGGAAGGAGAAATTGCATGCGGTCGATATCTCGTCTCCGCTGTATGGTCAAAGTGACCATACATTTGTATGGGGAACCGGCGGCGGCGCGTCGTATGTCATACAGTCCAAACATCGACGACGCACGCGAATTTCCTTTAAAAAAATGTGTTCGTCAAGTCAGTCCCCACTCACAAATCCTCCAATACGTGTGCAACTATGTTTGCATGTGGCATGTACCTTTACGTTGGGTTGGTAGTTTTTGAAAATTGAAGGCAGCGAGTCTGATAGTCTATCTATGACTTCAAGTGTGTACCGATCTCAAGATGAAAGGCACGCCTGAAAAAAAAATACAGACATACAGTGTGTGAACTAACTAACTAACATAAAGGAGGTATGGTACAAACGTAAACCACGTGTTCCTTGGCATTTTAAGGCAAAAAAGGTGGATGCTATTTTTTTGTACGACTGAAAAAAAATCGTACTCCCCATACATTTTGTGTGTTGGTATATACAAAAAATGTATGGGGATGACAATTTTTAGGGTTCCGTACCCAAAGGGTAAAAACGGAACCCTATTACTAAGCCTCCGCTGTCCGTCCGTCCGTCCGTCCGTCCGTCTGTCCGTCTGTCACAGGGCTGTATCTCAGTAACCGTAACAGATAGACAGCTGAAATTTTCACAGAGTGTGTATTTATTTTGCCGCTATAACAACAAATAGGTAAGATTAAGAAATAATTAAAATTAAACGGGGTCCCCATACAAAAAACGTTATTTTTTTGTATACATTTATTTACGATGGTACGGAACCCTTCGTGTGCGAGTCCGACTCGCACTTGGCCGGTTGTTTTTAAGTTGGACAACAAAATGTCTTGTACCCTTTTTGCTCCAAATATGTCAAGGAATACGTGGTTAGCTTTTGGACCATACCTCCCGGAACATCCTGTATATTGATAAGGAAGATAACATTATTCTAAATGGAATTATAGAGCATGTATTAAATAAGCATGGAAGTAAATAAGCTCATGCTGCCCAGAGCAAAACAATAATGAGTCAATAAGGGTAATCTCTATTTATGCATACATCGAATTGGTGCTTCGATAAAGACTTCAGGGGGTCCATTCAGGGAAAGAGTGAGTTCGAATTCGTCACTAAATATCAACTCACTTTTTTTAATAGTAATGTTTCCACACTTCTTGAAAATCATTACAGTTAGATAAAAATCTGGTCCGTCCCGTAAATACTTCGGAAGTATAAATAACGGTTCCGTTATTTAAATAATAATATATTTCCCAGCAATTTTTAGGTTAACTCACTCCCGAACTCGAACTCACTCTTTTCTGAATGGACCCCCAGTGGATTGAGTTTCAGTGTCGCCACCGCAGGGTCTTTTTCATTAGCCTTCTTGCATATTTTATAAACCGGCTGCAGGATACATACGAGCACTTCTGAACAAGGACACGCCAAGACATTACTCAGGAGGTTGGTGAGTAATGGAGAGGATTTATTAATAACCCACAGCCGGTATTCATGTCTCAATTTATTCAATTTTAACTTCTATTCGAGCCAGTTCCTTGCTTATATCATGGTTAAGGCTGTCGCGAAGTCACAGGAAATCTAAGATTATAAAGTTTTAAGAAATGCGTTCTTTGTCCATTGGCCAAGGCACAATTTTGCGCGGGAACTGCCATTAAAATAGCGAAATCGTCTTCCAGGCCCTAACGTTTCCCTACCCCTAAAAGTGGTAACATTTTAATCAAATTTAAAATTATGTTTGAAAAATCTTTTTTTTTAACACAAAAATCAAAATATACGGACATAGAATGAAGCTTTCTCAAGCGGTTAAAATATTTTTGATTCAACTTATTATTATTAATGTCTCGATACACTAGCAGCTGTACATATAAGTTGGTAACTGGGGGTGCACTTGTTTTTTTTTGTTCGTCTGTCTGAAGTTTGTGATTTTTTTGTAAAAGTGTTTTTTTTTCACGATTCAACTGCTCGATTGCTGATAAAGTGCTTCCTCGGGTTTGATTTGCTTGAGGTTCGGTTCAGTCTTAGCGAGTGTCCACGTAGGTGATCATTTGTTTTTAATGTGTACGCGAGTTTGAGATCTGTAACATAATCTATTATGTTACGGATCTCAAACTCGTTCTGATATTTTTTTAATGTTTCGATGATATCGCCTTTACGTCTTCGTTCCTCTAGCGTGGATTCTCTAGACGGTTCTTAGACGATTTATTTTTTATAGAGGCCACCATCTTTGTTGCCCGTATCTGCACTCTTTCCAGTAGACAAATATCTTTTTGAAACCCACTTTCTCCTCTGGTTCCAGATTTGCTAGCCATATTCCAGGAGTGGGCGAGCATAGATTTTGTACAACTTACAACTTTTCTGGTTAGGGAAACGTAAGAGTCGGGAAGACGATTTCGCTAGTTTCATTCGAAGTCGGCGTGCAAATATGTGCCTTGGCCAATGGACAAGCATTTCTTCATATTTAAATCTCAGAGCCCAGTTGAAAGGTTTCCGAATAGGCGATCTTTCAGACGCTTATTGGCGATAAGTAGCTAGCTTGCACCCTTCCTTCTCACCATCCTGGACGCTTGCCTATCGCTAGCCCACCCAGAACCAGAGCCATCCGCGGGTCTAGCCTAACCCTCGCTGATTTTGTGTTCCTTTACATTAAGGTGGCCCAACCCGACGGGACTAACTCATTCGCGGGTATGGTCCAAACCGTGCTGTTGCGCTCTGGGACCTTCTCTGTTTCAGAGAATAAGACAGGATCCGTGATGAGGAAGGTGCAACATGTCCACAAAAAAGACAATGTGCATAGTGTATGATTTGGTAAGATTTACGAAAATTTTTATTACAAAACGACTTCTAGCTAAAAGTAAACCACGACCGCTGTAGTCAAAAATCTAACAAAAACCAAATAGATTATAAATCTTGATTAAATAAGCTATGTCTGAAGACTAATCTTTTTAAGGTTTGCTTACTTTATCATTGCATAATAAACCTCCAAAGTTATTGTATAAAACGCGCGAAAAATTCGAACTTTCGGACCTTATAACTTAGAAACCAAAAACAATTTTGCAATGCCAACGGTCATCAGACATCTAGTTCGATCAAATAGAGCTCTTTTGAGCAAAATTTGGGATCTCTGATAAGAAATATGGGCGTGATCTTCTTTCCCCGTTTATATGGGGAGGTGAGCGGGTTGGGCCACCTTAAGAACGGCCCGTAAGCAATGCTCCCCATACATACGTAGTTTACTAATCATTTGGAAACCGCTATTCCAATTAAATTTATATTTAATAACTAATATCAAGTAACAAATATCTGTGTCTGCATGCTTTTGTTTTTTTGAAAAATCCAAACCGAATGAAATGAATGCAAAAAGAAAATCTTTATACGAATTTTGTTTTCTCTGTGGTTTGACCCAGAATAAATTTACCGAAAAAACAAAGGCATGCAGACACAGATATTTGTAGCCTTATATTAGATACCAAATATCAAGTAAGTTGGAACAGTGGTTTTCAAATCATTAGTAAACTACGTTTGTATGGGAGGCGAAATTTTCAGGTGCTTACGGGCCGACCTTAAGTTTATGAATCAGTTTGTATGAATACTAGCTATAACGTTTTTTGTTTTCTACGCAAACACACGCCAAAGTGGCATGTAAGTTTATTTTTGGTATTGACGTCAAGATAATTATCCGTAGTAACGACAGAGACACATGTTACATGCTGTAACTATATATATATACTTCTGTGGCAGTGCCAAAAAACTTTAATCACTTCTTAAATGGAAGCACGGTTGGCCTTGTAGTTAATCTGAGCCATCTCAAATATTTCAAAGTCGACGCAACAATGGGTTTTCGAGTTGATGGGCTGACAAGTTGAATCCGTAATATCTGTCAACTTACGCGCAGAATTTATTCCGTGCTATGCATTAGTGTTATGTTTATCATTAGGAGTGAATAGGCGCACTTGGCGTTATCTGTCTGTACCGTGTATGTTAATCGTAACAAAATGTATTTTACGTTCCTTTGGTTCTATAAATGTAAAATGTAGGCACTAAACTTTGTTTCGAAATCTGCAAAAAAAGATCTTTTTTTTAGGGTTTCGTACCCAAAGGGTGCCAACGGAACACTATTACTTAGCCTCCGCTGTCCGTCCGTCCGCCCGTCCGTCTGTCACAGGGCTGTATCTCATGAACCGTAATAGGTAGGCACACAGATAATTAATATCCGTGGGTAGGCAGCTGAAATTTTCAGAGTGTGTATTAATTTTGCCGCTATAACAACATATAAATATATAATAATAACTAAAGGGGGCCCCTATACAAAAAACGTTATTTTTTGTATTAAATCTTGTACTATGGTACGGAACCCTTCGTGTGAGAGTCCGACTCGCAGTTGGCCGGTTTTATGTACTTAAGCACCTGACAAATGGCATCGTTTAGGCATCAAGATGCGCGACGGTGCCCATGAACATTTGTAAATATATGGCGCCAGCCTCGGGGCCCAGTGGCGCCGCGCCTCGGCATTCGATAATCGAGGTTAAGCAAGTTTTCGACCGTCGAGACGAGTCGTGGTTCTGATTTCACAGAAAACGTCAGGTCCCCTTTGGCCCTGGTTGGTACCATCCACGGAGGATAGAGGCAGAGGTACCATCCAATGAAAGATGGTCCTAGCGAACATTAAAATTGTCCACCTGTTATTTATGCAGAGTAAGATTAGGATGGCATGGCGCTTAGTTCCCGCGCGGTGTTTTGGGCTATTATAATGATATTTGTTGTATGATATTTGCATGCATGTCCATTTTATGAAAAATGCCCTCCGGATTCACCCGGAGCAACCGTTGAATCTAATCCTAAAATGGTAAAACCATCACAAGCAATATTCCGCTGCTTTTTAGGGTTCCGTACCCAAAGGGTGAAAACGGAACCCCTTTTAACAAGCCTCCGCTGTCCGTGCGTCCGTCCGTCCGTCCGTTTGTGAACCGTAACAGGTAGGAAGCTGAAATTTTCACAGACTATGTATTTATTTATATATAACTAACACTATAACAACAAATAGGTAAATTTAGAAAATAATAAAAATGAAAAGGGGGCCCCATACAAAAACGTGGTATTTTTTTGGGTAAATCTTGTACGATGGTACGGAACCCTTCGTGTGCGAGTCCGAGTCGCACTTGGCCGGTTTTAGTTTGAACTGGTGTATTGAGTGATCTGCTGTATCACGGACACTGATGGTAACAGTTACGAAGTGAGTCACCCGCGATCTCTTAGTCACGACTCTCCGATTGTACCATGGCGATTGTAGTCTCCTTACGTCGTCGATATCACGTCACCGCCATGAGAGTCGTCATCAACGTGACCGCATTCATATCACTTTCACGCCAATATGCCCCTTAAGGGGAATATCCATTGTAATCTAATAAAATGGAATAGCATACCCACGGAGGATAGCTATCCTCCGTGGGCACACCCTTTGCGATTTTTTCAAGTGAAATGTCTTTAAAAAAACTTTAGAACAAGCAAACCAGTAGAAATTCAGAGGGACAGACTGAAATGACTGGACAGACAGATTACCTTTTTTCTTTTTAAAACCACGTTTTCCATCTTCATGTTAGGAAATTGGTAAAATAACCCTAGTTCATGCGCAGTCAGGTAAAAAAACGAATTGCTTGCATCGCCTAGCCTGGTTCCGAAAGGATTGTTGTTGTCACGAAACTTGAAAATGGCATTAGTTGAAAGTCGTCTAAAACATTAAGGTTATCTTCAAGATGTCGTGTGACTTATATAGGGTTGCCATTCGTCCGGGTTTCCCCGGATTTGTCCTAGTTTAGAGGGCATCCGGGGAGCATCCGGGCGGGGCTTCATTTGTAGTCCGGGTTTACAAATTTAAAGTCTTTACTATCAGTATATAACTGATTTCTAAAACAATTTGTAAAATACTGTAATAATATTCTGCTTTTTTAGGTAAGTACATTTAAAATGATGATAAAAGATCACTAAATTTAATTTTAAGGTCTGAAAATAAATAAAAAGGTGATTAATGATATTTTCAACTTTTTTTTTACTACACTGTTTAAAAAAACCTGTTGACATGTCCGGGTTCTGGGCTCTAAAATCCGGGGTTTTCACGAGTATTTTCACGTCTTGTCCAGGTTGCCGAATTTTACAGATGGCAACCCTATACTTATACCTACGATTCGCCCTAAAGTGCAAAAACCCGCGAATCATTACGCGCTATTGGATCCGGATGTGGTCAGGAAACACATTGGTTACATTCCTGAATAGGTCTAACTAAGGAAATGAACCTTACTGTGGTGCGACATTGACGTTGTGTCAGATAAAGAAAAAATAAACTGGTGCGTGTTGTGTTGCTACCTCGTTGTGATTTACTTCTGTATAACATAGCTTCTCTATTGACGCATAGTGGCTATTATGGTACGAAGTATGTTTAATTGACTATTTATTTACAGTTTACGATTCCAGGCTACTTAACTTTATTGGTTGTAACAAAATCCGCATTGTCAAAATATTATGACTCCGTTTTTTCAGCCATTTCACGTTAATTCACTTTCAGTTTGTAATGGTCAAAGTACATTCAACCAAAGGTTAAAGGATACACTTCCGGTTAAACGTAAAAATGAATGGTGTTTAAATACAACCTCTGATTTAATTTTGTTAGGGTATTGTTTACTCAGTAGCTAGTAGACGTCCTCAACTATGTTTGAATCTATACTCAACCCTGTAATTGTTTCCAAAAGTCAAAGTATTTCGACTGTTGCATCTTTTCATTCAACCGGATGTGTACTTTGTTCGACTGTACCTTGAATTTGATACTTTTCTGTCAATTCGTGATTTAATCATTTATTTTCAAATATCATGACATGATATTAGCTATCCTTGTCCAGTTACTTTTATAAAAGTTGTTCCCCATCCAGTACGCTACCGCACCCAGACGTAGCTCACCTTAATTATCAAATGGATCCATTGGGCTACCGAGTTTCGTAAAATACGTTTCTTTAGTAATACGGCTCGTGGGTATGTCATCTTCTCATTGTAATGTTTTATATTTAGAATAATCTTATAATCTTCCATTTGACATTCGCCTTCTATTGACCTTGAACAGTAAATCAACATTACCCAGGACAATGATTTCCTTTTTTTTTTTCACCCATCATATTATAATTTCCAAAACAAATTTGTACTTTTGTCACAGAATGGCGAATGCCTTGGTGTGTGTATTCATATAGGGTTATATGTTTACATTAAACTTATTTGTTTACATATAAAATAAATGTATATGTAAACAAATTAATTTATAGTGCGACCTAATATTTTATACCGCTTACAAAATGAGAACCACTTACCCCATTCATTATTTAATGAAATTATTTGACAATAATTTATCATCGCTTAACGCGGAACAGGCAGTTGACTGACGACATTCAAAAAATCAGAACCAACCGATCCTCTAGGTCCTTTATCTATTGGATCGGTAAACTATGGAATGCACTCCCTGCCGAGGTATTTTCCCCAAATTACAACCTGGGATCCCTCAAACGTTGTGTGAAGAAGCACCTGGCCGGCCGGCATGGTTTTCGCAGCCCCTGTGAAAGCCCGAAAGCCCATGGGCTTCGTCGGGCGCCTTTTTTGTGAGGTCATGGCGTGCGCCACATGCCACACTAAAAATAAAAATAAAAATTGATATGCATGCAAATAATGTGGCTGAATACTTCATAGAACAGAAACTTGAGCGGTAAAGTTCCCCATGAGTATGTCTGCCGTTGTCGTGCACCTTAAGAGGACCTGGCGTACGCCACATGCTGCGCTTAAGGTGGCCCCATCCCGCTCATCTCCCCATACAAAAGGGGAAAGAAGATCACGCCCATATTTCTTGTCAGAGATCCAAAATTTTGCTCAAAATAGCTTTATTTGATCGAACTAGATGTCTGATGACCATTGACATTGTAAAAATGTGTTTGGTTTCTAAGTTATAAGGTCCGAAAGTTCGAATTTTTCGCGCGTTTTATACAATAACTTTGGAGGTGGATTACGCAATGATAAAGTAAGAACATCTTAAAAAGATTAGTCATCAGACATAGCTTATTTAATCAAGATTCATAATCTATTTGGTTTTGGTTCGATTTTTTACTGCAGCGGTCGTGGTTTACTTTTAGCTATAAGTCGTTTAGAAATTTAAATTTTCGTAAATCTTACCGAATCATACACTATGCACATTGTCTTTTTTTTGGACATGTTGCATCTTCCTCATCACGGAGCCTGTCTTATTCTTTGAAACAGAGAAGGTCCCAGAGCGCAACAGCACGGTTTTGTACCGTGCCCGCGAATGAGTTTGGCCCGCCGGGTTGGGCCACCTTAAGAACGGCCCGTAAGCTATGCTCCCCATACAAACGTAGTTTACTAATCATTTGGAAACCGCTATTCCAATTAAATTGATATTTAATTTCTAATATCAGGTAACAAATATCTGTGTCTGCATGCTTTTGTTTTTTTGAAAAATCCAAACCGAATGAAATGAAAGCAAAAAGAAAATATTCATACGAATTTTGTTTTCTCTGTGGTTATACATACACCCAGAATACATTTACCGAAAAAACAAAGGCATGCAGACACAGATATTTGTAGCCTAATATTACATACCAAATATCAAGTATGTTTGAATAGTGGTTTTCAAATCATTAGTAAACTACGTTTGTATGGGAGGCGAAATTTTCATAAGGCCGACCTTAAACATAACTTATTTTTATTTTTTTGATATGAATTATTTTAAAGAAAATAATAAAAAAGCGTTATGTTGGATGGTAAAGGTCATCGAGGAAGTAACAAGCGTAACATTTCTGGAATGATGATAGAAAGTAACGTCAACTGGAAAACTCATATAGAGATTTTAGAAAAGAAAATAAGCAGTTTTTTTTATGCCTTAAAAGTGCTCACTGCGGTATCTTCTATAGAGACTAGCTTAATGGCATATTATGGTTTTGTTTATTCCCATCTTAATTACGCAGTGATATTCTGGGGAAACTCTGTAGATGCAAACAAAACATTTGTTCTACAAAAGAGGTGTATTCGAACAATGTATGGTATGAGGTACCAAGATAGCTGCAGGACAATATTTAAGGATAAAACAATTCTAACATTAGCATCTATATATATTTTAGAATAATGTAGTTTTGTCAAAGAGCATCCACAATATTTTTCTGCAGCCGCTGATATCACAAGATATAATGTACATCTTGTACAATCTGTACAAGGCTCCCGTAAGAACAACACTGGTATTAAAAAGCACAACACATTCAACGACTACGATATTTAATATACTTCCTCAAGGTTTAAAACGGTGCCAAAGCCCTGTTATCTTTAAAAGACAGCTGAAAGCCTGGCTACAAACTAAAGCTTACTACAACGTAACAGAGTGTAACAACGATAATAAAGGTTAGGTAATAATGTTTTTTTTATTGTTATGTAATATGTACTTGATGTGTGATGTATTTTTTATTTCTACACACCTGAGTATTCGCAGAAAATGCGAAACTCTATTGCCACACCTAAATATAGGTAATCACTATACTTTGTAAAGTATCGTTTGTTCACACGTTTGTAAAATTTCCAATGATACGGCAATAAATGATTTTGATTTTGATTTTGATTATGGTATTCTGAATACTTAATTGAAGGGTGTGCATTCATGCATCATCATGTCCGATAAGAGAATTTTCAGAAATAATGACAGGTAGTACGGTAAATTTTCGAACGATATTGAGTCATTTCAATGCAATGACTACATTGGATACGAATTATATTGATCTGATAAAAATACTAGAGGTTTTCCGGTTTTCAATAAAGTACATACTAATATTATAAATGCGAAATTAACTATGTCTGTCTGTTGCGCCTAAACCACTGAACCAATTTTGATTAATATCGGTATAGAGATAATCTGGACCTTCAAGAAGGACATAGGCTACCTCTTGTGGCGATAATTCAACTCGAAGGGGGTGAAATAGGGGACGAAAATTTGTAGGGGAACTCTTATAATCCAGGAAATAATTCAGTCCGGTATCAGTCCAAAAATAAATTAACCCAGGCTCCCTAGCCGAGCCGGGTTATACTTTATAATGTTTCTTTCAAGAATAATTTGATGGACACAAAAAAATAGCTGTTTCCGAGTTGTTGTTCCTGAATCCTGTTTCGGAGACAGTCCAGTCGGAAATGAGAAGAAGTGCATTCAGTTTCCCTCACCGCTGGCAAAATTATTCGTGTTATCACCAAGGTCGCTATGCCTACGCGACGCCGCCGCTTGCAGTTCGCTCCTTCCATCGTGCACCACCGGCCGTCGCCAACCGTTGCTCAGTTCCACTTCATATTCCGCGTGCCGTTATTGTGACGCTCTATTTTTAAATTTCAAACCTAAGCGCTCAAATTTGAAATATCGCAGAGGGACCGCGAGTGATTCGTAACGAGGTGGCCATTTTGGATTTGAATGTATTGCAGGTGAGTTTTCGTCTTTAGATCCATTGTTATCCAGTCAGTCTATGCCGTCTGTTATTGTAACGTTATCCCCGCTCGGGGGGCGTACGTAGCTCGTTCGAGTTCTATGTTTTGAGTACACATGTGGCATGCTAATAAACGATAAGTAAACGCTCGAATACATATCGTGGAATTAGTGGCTGCCTTAACCAGTGGAAGAGGATCGTCTGAATCACACGGATCGATAGTTCGAATACTTTGTGTTGTGAGTGCGGGCTTTGAACGATAATGAAATTGGATCTTTACAAATTCGAGTGAATATACCTACTTACCTATTTTTATCTCGTCTTTTCTCGGTTTCCATAAGCGTATTACCTTATTTATAATTTTCGTGTTGATCGGTCAATTATAACCGGCAGTTAAACATTTTCTAAATCAAAAGAATAAAACCCAAACCAACCGTTGAAACTAGGGTTAGTATTTGATTTATGTAATTTGCTTCTAAATAGGTCCTAGGTAATAATAATTGAGGGTAGAATAAAATCAAGAAACCCTATTACTTAACTTTTCTGTTCAAACACCCTTCAAATTTTCATTCTTAGACTAATCGGCGCATTGTTGTTGTTTTTTTTAATTTTTGAATTAGCTAGTAGCGGCTAGTCGCAGTAGCTGGTCGTAGGTCAGGGGCGCGGTGACTTGGTTTCCATGCCAGCGGTCATGCACTACTTTATTTCTCTTTCTGATTTGGGTAAGTGCATTTTGTCACAAATGCGAGCTTGTTTGGAATCCATGTAAAATTGTAGATGCTTAGTGGTAAGCTAGGTGATTGGTACCATCCCATTGGATGAAAAGATGGACGAAGCAGCAATGAAAATTTTCATATGAAGGTAATTTCCTGGCATGGCACCTAATTCCTTAGGAAATGCGGACGGTGGGTGTGGTATTAGCCATCCAATATCCAACATATACATAAAAAATATAACACTAACTTCATTATTATATTTGCCTTATTGACCCAAATTGTAATAAATTTGGATTTATTTTTATCAAAGAATAGACAAATTCAATCAGTTCAAATACTCAAGTATTTTTAATGTAATCAAACTGTGCAAACCATGTTCTGAGTGTCAGTCAATCACCAATCAAATTAAATTAAAAGGTCAAATCGTTGGCTACTCTAGGATTTCAACTAATTTGACATTGACCTCAAATTATAGTAATATTCTATTTATTCACTGATATTTCTGACTACAATACTTTAAATATTAGTTCAACAAATACGCGATACTACTATGTAAACAAAAAATTCAAATTACACATGGCCATGAGCCAACTTAAATATTTTTTTTGTTACTTTTCTTGAATATAGTAATGTAAATGTAGGTGGTACAAAGCTGTGTAGTGAAAAAAAACCCAAAATTGCCGAAATTCAAAGCTTTGTGCTCTGTGGGTTACGACGCTTCTAAAACCGCATTTCTTACCGTGCATGTCGTAAGAGGCGAAAGTTCAGATTCCTTATAAAACAGTAGAACCTCTTCCTCACTACAGTCCGGCCGCCGAGATAATGAACTTTTGACGTCTGTCAGTTGATCAATGTTGGAAAAGAGCCCAAATTTTACAACACTGGAAACCATAATTACCCTTAAAAATATTGGCTGAACATTTATGTGAATAATATTTGGTGATAAACAATTATTCGACACTAAGTTAGGCATTCATTTTATTGAAATATAATTATGGTAAGAACACTAACCAGCACTGCACGGGTAATTTTTGTAGTGATGTACCATATGTTATTGCAATTCATGGAGGCTTTACCTCCATGTTGCAATTGCCACTTTACATATTTGATTGGTTTTTAACCGACTTCAAAAAAAGGAGGAGGTTATCAATTGGTCTGTATGTTTTTTTTTATTTTTGTTTTTTTTGTTTTTTTTTTTATGTTTGTTACCTCATAACTTTTTCCTGGGTGAACCGATTTTGATGATTATTTTTTTAAATGATAGCTAGTGCTTCCCAAGTGGTCCCATTTTAATTTGGTTAAGTTCTGACAATGATATCCATGAGAAAATCATAAAAGTCTTGAATTTGTATTAAGATGTGCGCGACAAATGGACGAATAACTCAATATAACGCCAACCGATTTCGGTGATTCTTTTTTTATTGGAAAGGACGTGTACAAATTAGTAAGTTTACTTCAGATTCACTAAAAATTAACAAATAAAAAAAAATTTAACAAAAAAGATAACCGACTTCAAAGAAAAAGCACTAAAAAGTAAAAAATAATGTTCATTTTTGTAGTTACGATTTCTGTTATATTTTGAGTCGGTGTCAGCCAAGGTTAGGTTAGGTTAGGTTAGGTTAGGTTAGGTTAGGTTAGGTTAGATTAGGTTAGGTTCTCTTGATTGGCGCAGCGCGTGCCCGGCTGACGCCGACTCAAAAAATAACAGAAATCGTAACTACAAAAATGAACATTATTTTTTACTTTTTAGTGCTTTTTCTTTGAAGTCGGTTATTTTTTTTGTTAATTTTTTTTTATTTATCAATTGGTAATAAAGTCAATAATTTAATTAGCGTAATATAATTACTGCTTTAATATTTCTGATTAATATATGCATATTAAGCATTAGTGTTATAATATTAATATCAGTAACTGACAGACGTCTAAATTTCATTCTTTCGGCGGCCGGACTGTAAGTGAACGATCGCAATGAATGAACGATTTTATCTAAGTAGCAATACAAATTGTCCGTGCTTTCTATCCAGTTCATTGCAGCCCTGAAATATAAGGAAAGTCCTGGCATTGCATCTAGATATCATGTGGTGTGTTGGGCTAATAATAGTTGGTGTGGTATTCGCCTTCCTTGACCAGCTACGAAGAAAACCTCGTTTCATCCAACGATGAGTGTGCACTGAACGATCCTTTACCACCGAAGTAATGGCTTTCCTCACGATCTTGCCTTCCTTCTTCGTAAGCATTCGTGGTGTATTAAGGTGGGCCCTACCGCTCAACTCTCTATACAAACGTGGAAAGAAGATCATGCCCATATTTATTGTCCGAGATCCAAAATATCTATATTTGATCAAACTAGATGTCTGATGACTGTTGGAATTGTAAAATTGTGTTTGGTTTCTAAGTTATAAGGTCTGAAAGTTCGAATTAAATAAATAAAAAAGCAACTTGAATGCCCTACTGGTCTTAAGGTGCCCCTTCCCGGCAGGATTAACTCAGTCGCGGGCACGGTACAAAACCGTGCTATTGCTTACGCTCTGGGAACTTCTCTGTTTCAAATAAAAATACAGGATCCGTGATGAGGAGGATGCGACATTTCCACAAAGGAGTGAATGCTCATAGTGTTTGTTTTGGCAAGATTAGCGAACATATTAATTACAAAACGTCTTATAGCTAAAAGTAAATCATGACCTCTGTAGTCAAAAATCAAACAAAAACCAAATTGATTATAAATCCTCATAAAACAAGCTAGGTAGGTCTGATGACGAAACTTTTTAAGATGTTTATATTTTATCGTTGAGTAATCAATCTCCAAAGATATTATATAAAACGCGCAAAAAATTCGAACTTTCGGACCTTATAACTTGAAACCAAACACAATTTTACAATCATCAGACATCTACTCGATCAAATAAAGCTGTTTTGAGTATAATTTCGGATCTCTGACAAGAAATATGCCCATAATCTTCTTTCCACGTTTGGGAGTTGAGCGGAAACTGAATTGACGAACGCATTTTTAGAGCGCATTCGCGCGCGGTGACTCCTCCTTCCTGTCTCTTCAGTGGGAGCATAAATACTCGTCGTCGTAACTTCTGGAGTAATGCTTCAGTGGGAGCATAACTACTCGTCTTCTGGAGTAATACGCACTATCTTTTTCCACTTCGAACACGGCCAACCGTGCATCATTCCGTACACGAACACGGCGTGATCCAGATATAAAGGCGCTGAAAAACCCTCGATATCGCCTTCTGGTTCAGTAAAAAAGTACTAGTATGGTATTAGCGATATAAAAGCATATCGAAAGAATTGGCGAGATATGGATGAACCACCCAATTGGGAGCCGTCATTTTGGTGTCTCGCCAAGCCTGTCGAGGCAAATTTCTGCCGATTCTCACAAGGAGAAGTGGCGTACAATCGTATGAGAAATCTGCCGCGCGTAAGCAGTCCAAACATCACCACCACGCGTAAATACGTTCAAGTCAGTTCCCTCCCACACTTGGAGGTTTAATAAGTCTGCTGCCACACGCAAATAATATGGCACACGCAAATTTGCGTGTGGCAAATGTTTAAGTTGAGTTGGTAGTTTTAGAAAATGTAAGACATCTGGTCTCATAGTTGGCGCGCTAGATGGCATATCTCCCCTTCCTTTATGGTCTGTGCTTCTACCATTCCAGCTACCTGACGGTTCACTTTCCATTTCCGCTAAAGGATAGGCCGAACTTTTCGTGGGCCTGTTGGCGAGCAACTCACACTGTCCCTACGTGTCTCAATTGTCGCTAAAGCATTATAGGCATATTAAAGGTGATTTAGGCACGGGTTAGCCCCGGTTGCACGAAGATACGGCTGAGTTAATAAACGTTTAAACACGTCACTTTTAGTGTTCCGCATAGAGTTCCTTTCATACTGTCCACACAAAGTGACGTATTTGATCATACTTTGACGTTGATTTTTTTTTGTCCTTTCGTGCACTCGGCCCTTAGACACACAGTCACAGACGTCATAGTTTACCTCGAGATAATACGATCGCTCCCCAGGTATTTGAAATAACTTTCCGCTTACTATACCTGCTTTATCTATTTGTCGAAGTTATATTTTCAAAGCCGTGACAATGACCATTTTTGAGATTTTTGTGAATCGTCTCAATTACTCACAACACCACTAATGATTTAACTGGATACCGTTGGCTTAAACGAGATTCGTTATTTTTTTATATATTTATAACTTGTCACGTTGCAAAATGTAAATTACATGTTATATTATTATTATTACACATAAACTCCCTGTTATCCCTAAATTCCCTCTTATCCGTGGATTAGTACCTTACATAATATGTTCCTATTCACGGAAGATCGGGTTGCAACGCCATTGTATTGTCACAAGTGTACAGACTTTGTGCAAAACTAAACACTCAGGCTGAGATAAATAGTCGTAAGAGAAAGACTAACGAAAAGTAGTACTTTGTGACGTCAATGTGCATTACTTTGAGATTTCGTCCATACAAAATATTATATTATGTCAAAGTGACGTCACAAAGTACTACTTTTCGTTAGCCTTAGTTTTTGTTACGACTATTTATCTCAGCCTCTGTTTCGCATAATGGCTTAGGTTTAGATTATGTTTGACTATTGTTGTCATTAATGAAATTATAATATCATGACTTTCACCTTTCACAATAGGCACTGCAACATATTTATGTAAACGTTTTTAAAAGTTTTACACCTACACGCATATGTCGAAAAAAACCTCAATCATACGTCGTTTTTTTTATTCGAATATTATAATTATACACTTGCAAAATTATGTTAAATAAATTCTGCCGCACCTTAGTACTAGACATTATACTTTCCTGCGACGTGAATAATTCTAGGCTGCTATCGTGTTCTGTACAGTTATCTATGTACACGCTGGAATTGTACACCTGCAAAAATTTTTACACAAAACCTGTGCCTACTTTGTATTAGAAATTATTGTTTGTTGCGACGCGCTATCTTCATTTCTTACCTACTCCTGGTATTCAGAGTCACTGCCGGATATCTGTAAGCGCTGAAATTATACACCTGCAAAAATATTTTAAACAAAACTTGTTGCTACTTCTCACTAGTGCTACTCGATGTAATTCTGTGATGCGACGTACCAACCTTAATTTGATACACACTTCTAGGTATTCGGAGTCACTGCCTGCTATCCATGTAAACGCTGGAATTATACAACTGCAAACATATTTTAAACAAAACCTGTTGCTACTTCTCACTAGTGCTACTCGATGTAATTCTGTGATGCGACGTACCAACCTTAATTTGATACACACTTCTAGGTATTCGGAGTCACTGCCTGCTATCCATGTAAACGCTGGAATTATACAACTGCAAACATATTTTAAACAAAACCTGTTGCTACTTCTCACTAATATTCCGGGAGGTCACGACATTTTTGGTCACGATAAGGTAAATGGCTGAATCTGGGTTCTCGTGCTAGAGACCAACCCTCTGATGCTAAATATGTCGGTCTGCCTGCGCCAAGTGGCTGCGTTATCTAGATTGGCTATATAAAATAGATGCTGGTATGTACCTGCTAATTAATATACTAATTGTCTGGAAACATTGATACCTAATAATTTTACAATAATAACCAGTCGGTTTTTTAATTAAATACCGTAATATACCTAAAGTTATATCTGAAACCTCAATCACCTATAACTAAGAAATGCAACCAAAGATTTATTCAGTTTTTGTATCGGTAAGTAAGTGTGTACTGATACTTTCATGCTTTGTCATTTGCATCCATTTACCTTATCATATACATTTTTGTCACCGTAACTATTTTTTTCAGTCGCCTTATCTACGTAACGCAACCACTTGGAACAGGCAGACTGACACATTTAGATTCAGAGGGTTGGTCTTTATACCATGAACCCAGTTTCAGCCATTTACGTTATCGTTACGATTTTTGTTGCGACCTCCTAGTCTATAATGCTACTCGATATAATTCTGTATTGCGACGTACTAACCTTAATTTGATACCCACTCCCAGGTATTCGGAGTCACTGCCGGCTATCCATGTAAACGCTGGAATTATACACCTGCAAAATAAAGCCGGGAGGAAGACTGACCCTGGACCAGTGAGTAGTGACTTATTTTCCATTTTATCGTTTACAATTTTAGTTTCTCACACAATTAAATCCCACTGGGCTAACTTCTCTCTAATTTGGTGAACATGCACACGATCGCATTTAGTTTAAAACAATGTCATTACACCTCGAAAAATATCATTACCACGTGTAATCTCGCTCCCGAGAGAGTCTGCATGCGTGACCCTGTTTTCTTGTGTTGTATGGAGCCGACCTTCTTACCATTTTGTGGTCAGTACCGCGGACTAAACATTGTTGTGCAACACAGAATTTCTGAAAACTTATTTCGTTTGTTTTGTTTCTATAGTGTTAGTCTATTAGAAATTGCCTGTGCAGTTAATCATAATCAACAATATTGGTGTAAATATCGCAATGATTTTGTCAATGCCATGATGTGATAATCTTAGTGACATTATAATATCGCCAATTCGCGTCATCATCTTTGTCATTTCTTAAAATATCGCTATATTTACTGGACACCGGTCAGATTTGGTAGGTTATTTCTACAGCTCATATGGTATCTAAGTTAGAAACATGATTCGAAATGATTTATTTATGGTTATTTTATTCAAGCTAATATATAGAAGTTTTGTTTTAGTTAGTGCTTTCTAAAATGCATTTAATTATTTCCAATAATTAATCATAATAAAAAAACTAATATCTGTAAAATTGTAGGTCCCTCTTCCCCTACTATAAGAGTTGTAATGGGTGGAAAAGATGATAGAAGCGGCAATAAAAAATTGGCAGCGGTTTCCATTCCAGTTCAATGTAGCTGTAGCGGGTAGGTTCTAGCATAGCACCTAATTCCTTCCAGGATGCAGTATATTGGGCTAACAGTGGTGTAGTATTAGCTATTTACCAGTTGCATTAAACCAAATATTATATTCTTCACTAAAATTTTCGCTAGAGTAATTTTCAGACAGGATTATCCCACAAATTTTAATTTCGAAATTGAAATTAATGGATAAAACGATAGACAAAAAAAGATATCATTTGCTATAGTAAACTGCTTGCTATCTAAAATATTCAAAGTTTGTTTAAAAATAAATCCATCCCTTCAATACTAGAGCAAACGTTATTATAACTCGCACATGGTCAATGAGGTTCATTTCGTATAGGTTAATTTAAAACATATAAATATTTTATATATCATATATTGAATTGATAATCTTCATTCGTATCAAACTGGAGAACTTTATACACCTGACATAGGTTAAGTTGACGACGGCATTTACACCAGAGAATACTTGTAATGCTTTAAATTACATTAACTTATATTATTGCATTAGTAACTTTGTTAGTTGTTAGTAATCTAAACTGAGGGTTGCTGTTTCTATTGTTCTTTGTTCTTTGCCTTAATCTGTTCTACCAAGGAATTGTTTGGTACTACAAGATCTAAGTGTGTATTTCATAATTGTGGACGGAAAAATATGTTATGTAAACCCATGAAGTTTCTTTACGGGTTCTTCTTCACTGGGTTGATCGAATCCACAGATCTTTGTGATGTAACTTAGTGTAGTTTGACTATAAAAAAGTTTATATAAATAAAATTTCAGAAAATTTAAGAACTATTGATAGCCTTAGCTACAAAGCAAATCAACCATGTATTTTCCACTAGTTTCGAATTTAAAAAGGCTTCTTGGTTTTTCTCTCCTCGATTAATGACTTGGTGTTACTGAATAACTACGATTCTCGTAACCTTGGTACCTTTTAATGTTCTTGAATGTATACGACCTGCCTCGATATTACATTGTAGGATTTTAGCTATGAAGACATCGCCGTCACACCATATTGCATTGGTTTCTTATCGCGGTGCGATTTCTTAATGCGTATCGTTGGGAATTCGTCACGGCTAGAGTTTGTTCTGCCAGGGCTCACCAGCTTATACTGTGGACACTCTTTTTGCTCTCAGTTTTTGCTACGCGGCCGTCGTAAAGGTGTGAAAGCGAGAAAGTTATATCAGCAATGATTGGCTGTCTCTCTTCAATGTATGATAGAGTTGTGGTAGAATACACACATACAATAATACAGGTTTTCCTTACCTTTTGTAATTTAACAAGTAGTTAGTGTGGTCGGTAGCCTCTCTGCTGTAGAGGATCGCTGATTCGAAATCCAGGTTTATTCCTATATCTGAGATGTATTTTCATTTTCGTTGAGAAACCCATGGTTCGGAACCCATGTAAGGAGGTAGATCCTCTTTCCTACTTGAGCGAAAATAAAGAAATCATCCGTTTTTCAATCTAGTTGAATGTACAAAGGGTAATTCCTGGCATGTCACCCATATTCTTCTGTTTGGCGTGGATGGCTAATATAATAAATCTAATGATATTATCCATCTATTTCCAGTCCATATTCCAAGAAAGTAGCATAACATAAAACTTTAATCGAGTTGTAACAAACTTGTTGAAATTATAATTTTGCATCCGTGAAGTAGGTTGCACTGATAAGTTTCACCATCAAGAGTTATCCGTTCATGAGGTATCATGACTTAAATTTAAATATAAGATTCAAAATAAAAGTTGTAGGCTAATTCTGGGAATTCCGAGTTGATGAATCAGGAGTGTCTCAGAAGAAGACTTCATTTTGACATTAAATTGGTATTTAGAGCAATGGATCGCAGCGTCACATGGAAATGTTTTATTTCGTGCCACTCATTCCGTTCTACATTCCGATATACATTCATAGATACAGAGAAATAAAACTGACAGGTGACAGAATTTGAAAAAAATATTTTACAAAACTTTGATCAATTTTATTTTATTTTAGCTGTTTATTGTAGAGTCCTTTAGTATTTATATTAGAATTTATGATGTGAAGAAGTTTATTTTTAACAAAACAGTGATCTAGGCGATCTAGGCAATGCATAATGCATGTCACAGTGTTCCGGCGCAAAATCGTTCATATTGCTCTATCTGCGCGGATGGAAGGCCCTTTAACGGAATCCGGGGCCTCAACATCCACCTATCCAAGAAACACAGGCCGACCATACTTTGTGCAAACGCTTTACCTTCGTCACAACCAACCTCATCAAATTTCACACCGGCTACATTTGAAGACACTATCAGATATCTACGTTTTACCTGTCCTGTAGTCCGTAGGATACCACGAGCTTCAAGAACGAACGTGGCATCCAAATTGTGTGCAGTTGTCAAGAAATGTGCTTCAGACAATACCACGGAAGCGTGGGAGGAATTATTCATATTCTCCTACAAAGTACTGCACGTATCAAAAGAAAAGGGAAGAAATAAACAATCACTCACCTCGAAAATAAGACAAAATCTCCAAAATTACAGTTCGCAATTAGAAGAAACGTCACTTCCGACCAATTTTCACTCTAAGGCGACAATTTTCAAGAAAGTTGAGGATAAAATTACTGACGGCGACGTCCGTGGAGCAGTGAGATTATTAACTTCAGAAGATGCATTAGCGGATGACACGGACGAAACGCTGGCTGCACTAATGCTGAAACATCCCACTCCATCACGCATCCTATCTTTTCCAGAATCACCGAATGATGATGACGAATACTTAGTAACTAAGGAAAGCTCCGTCAAGGAAGCTATTGCGTCTTTCCCCAACGGATCAGCTGCGGGATTTGATGGCTTAGGTCCACAACACTTAAAAGATCTTATAAATTATTCTAACGGTACAGTAGGAGATGACCTTTTAAAAGAGTTGACTAATTTGTGCAATTTAATGCTAGCGGGCAAGGTAAACAAGGAATTTACTAAATATCTTTATGGTGCATCCCTTATCGCACTCAATAAGAAGGATGGCGGAATTCGGCCGATCGCCATCGGATGCACACTACGTAGGTTATGCTCAAAAGTAGCATGCCGAAGTATATCGGAGGCTCTTGGGGACACGCTCCGTCCGATACAGTTGGGCTTTGGGACTAGATGTGGATGTGAAGCTGCAGTTCACGCTACACGCTCCTTTATGTCACAAAGTACAAATGATGCCGAGGTAATTATGAAAATTGACATTCGAAACGCTTTTAACTCCGTCGAACGAGATTCGATGTTAGAACAAGTGAAGAAACAAGTACCAAGCATTTTTCAATATTTAAACCAATGTTATTCTACTGCTTCAAACCTTTATTACAACAGTCACTTAATTCAGTCAACCGTAGGATGTCAACAAGGAGATCCGCTAGGACCAGCCATATTTAGTTTGGCAATAGATCCAATCTTAAAATCTCTTAGCTCTAATTTTAATGTTTGGTATTTAGACGATGGAACTATTGGTGGAAATTTAATAACGGTTTTATCAGATTTAAAAAAGTTAACAACCGAACTTTCGAAAATAGGTTTAAGTATAAATTTAGTAAAATGTGAAATGTTTTTCTGTAACTCTGTGCAAGATTCCAGAAAATCTGAAATATATGAAATAGTGTCAGAATTATTACCGCACATCAAAATATTAAACGATGACTCAATTATTCTTCTTGGAGCCCCACTAACGGAATCAGCTTTAGTTCCATTTATAAACAAAAAGGAAAAAGTTTTAGATTTGTTTTCTGAGAGATTATTACACCTGAACGCTCATATGGCTCTTCATTTACTAAAAAACTGTTTTTTTATACCTAAATTGACATATTTTTTAAGATGTTGTCCTTTTTGGAAATACCCAGTGAAAAGTAAAATATTCGACGACCATTTAAGAAATAGTTTGAATAAAATTTTGAATATTAATATTACAACGGGAGATCAATCATGGAAGCAGATTTCGCTCCCTATAAAATCAGGTGGCACCGGCTTACGATCAGTTTCAGACATAGCCCTGCCAGCCTTCCTGTCCTCTGTTCACAGCTGCGCCGATCTCGTGGGAATTATTCTTACTCCGTCACAATGTGGCTACGAGATCGCGTACATGAATGAGGCCTTGGAGGCTTGGCAGGCTTTGTGCCCAGGTGAAACATTACCGGCTAACTTAAAAGGACAAAAACATTGGGACTACCCGATAATTGTCCTGAAACAGAGCGCTCTCCTGCTGAATAGTGACAAGACCAATAAAGCACGTATCCTGGCTGCCTCGCAGGTAGAATCCGGTGCGTGGCTACAGGCGTATCCGTCCGCACATCTAGGAACCCTTCTAGATCGAGACACGCTACGCATCGCTTTCTGCCTCCGGGGAGGAATCAGGATATGCCAGCCTCACACTTGCCCCTGCGGCTCGCCGGTCGACACGTCCGGTTACCATGGACTCTCGTGCGTCAAGAGTGCTGGTCGTTTATCACGTCATGCATCGATAAACGACCTTCTAAAGCGTTCACTTGCGGCCGCCAAGATACCCAGCACTTTAGAGCCTACGGGTATCTTTCGAGATGACGGTAAGAGACCCGATGGCATCACTTTGTTACCCTGGTCGCAAGGGAAGGCCTTAGTATGGGACGTTACCTGCACCGACACGTTAGCAGCGAGTCACGTGGACGGTTCCTCCTGCTCCGCGGGTTCAGCTGCAGGGAAGGCCGAGGCACTCAAACACTCAAAATATAAATCCTTAAAGGAACAGTTTGAGTTCCTCGCCTTCGCTGTGGAGACCCACGGAGTTTGGAGTAGCGATGCGTGGGTCTTTGCGAGACGCTTGGGAAAATTACTTATAGAATCGACAGGCGATCGGCGAGCTGCCTCATTTTTTAAACAACGCGTCTCCTTAGCTATTCAGCGGGGGAACGCTGCATCAGTATTGGGGACAATGACAACAGTCCCAATGGATGATTTTTTTTATATTTAATTAAGTGTATTTTATGTTTGTTACCAGTTAATTAGAAAATAAAATTCCGTTCTCAGTAGGCAACCTACTGGTTTCAGATGCTTCTCCTACTCCGAGAAGTGGTTTCGTTAACCGCCATCGGCGACGTCCAATTCTTTAATTATCTTCGAATTTGTTAAGTGCATTTTTTGTTTGATTTCTTGGAAATATATAAGCGAAAACCTCGTTACAAAATGTACGTAAAATGTTGTACCTTCCTTGTAAGTTTCGATGGAACCAAGCACCGGATACTGCCAAAATATAATGAAGATATGAATGAATGAATGAAGATACTAAGGAAATTTCCTATTTTAATTTCATCCTGGCCAACAGTGAACGATGTTCTTTATTCACACTTCCAAACACGAGCCCTCAAATTCATAGAGTCAAGGACTAAGTATAGAATCAATGAGGTCAGATATACTTTTTATACATTAAATAAAACCTGGCAGGCAGATGTCCTCCACTTTTCGTGTCCCGATACAGCCAAACTTTGCGGGGAGCATGTGGGTACGTAATCTTTTTTTCTGCATAGCGGTGTTCGTTCTATGATAGCAAAGGTTCATATTTATCATAATTGAAAATAATCTCAATATTATCAGTCAATCGCCATTTCAATTAAATAATCATTACTTTTGATTGTAACTATTCTACTAAAAGCTTAATCGTTTAAGCATGCGAGTCGCGCGAGCCTGATATTCACTACGACCGGCGGCGCCAAAGGGTTCTTTGTCACCGAGTGTGTATGTTGCTGTTCTTGGCTGCGGCAAGTTGCTTGGTTGCAGCGCAGGATGACGCTGTATCTAGATGAGAGCAGTTCATGCCATGCGAGTCGGGCTAGCCCGACATTCAGTACGACCGGCGCGGAGGGTTCTTTGTCACCGAGTGTGTATGTTGCCTGTTCTGGCTGCAGCAATGTTGCTTAGTTTCAGCGCAGGTTGACGCTGTAAACTAGATGACAGCAGTTCCTGGCATGTGAGTCGGGCGAGCCTGACATTCAGTACGACTGGCGCGGAGGGTTCTCTGTCACCGAGTGCGTATGTTGCCTGTTCTCGGCTGTAGCAATGTTGCTTGGTTACAGCGCACGATGACGCTGTCGACAAGCCGCCAGCAGTTCCTGGCGTGCGAGTCGCGCGAGCCGGAAATCCACTACGACCGACGCGGAGGATTTTTCGTCACCAAGTGCGTGTGTTGCCTATTCGTGGTGATAGCGTTATTGCTCGCCGCGCTTGTTGGTGTTGCCGCCTTCTTCCTTTCCCGTTACCAGGTGAGGGCTTCTTATTTTTTTACTTACAAGTACGTTCTACGATGATATTGACGAAGCATTTCATAAAGGTCAGGTACCTAGGTACGTATCGTAGAGCATATATGAAAAAGTTCATGTCTGTAGAGTAAGCGAAAGAAATACACACGCTCTCATCAAACCTATAACGCCTGTCCGGGGAGGCGGCGGCGTGATAATATCTATGTTATTGTTTTGTATTCTAATTATATTTAATTCTTCATGAGCATAGCAATATATTTACTGGTATTAAACCATATAACATTTTAATCTAAAATATCAATGTCTACATAACTATCATCGGAATTGCTATACCATTATAGGTAGGTGCTGCCACCGCCTGATTCATACCTACTTAATATCGTTCATGTTTGATCGTAAGAAAATAATGGTACAGATACGGAGAAGAACGATCATTGAGGGGAAAAGCCAAATGCAAATTGTAGTATCACGTTGTGATGATTATTCTTAAGGTCAAAAATTATGGCTCAATCTCTTATTTTCAGTTTAAATCATTTTATTACCGAAATATTGTATTATCACATTATCGAGTGTGTGCAATCGTATACTTTTATTTGTGTTAGTTCTCTTTCGCAATGTTTTGTTTATTCTTATTTTCCTGTTACTGTCTCAACGTATAGTTTAATAAGTAACATACCATTAATTCAGGAACAATTGGAAATAGTTTGGTCTGGACAGGAAACAGGATGATGAGAAAACGATAATGCCTACAAAAAAATATCCATACCACATTCATTTCTTTTTTTCTTCACAAGTTTTAAGTACAGCAGTAGACGATTTCCGGCCTGCTTTTGACAACAATGTTTTGGTCGGCTCATGATGTCGATTTTGGGAGCGGCCCAAGACTTTGGCCAATTCGATCATATATTTGCAGTGAGCAGCCATTTTTATTCATCTTCGCTCAAACCAACGAATCTGTTTATCAATTCAAGTATTTTATGGTTCAAAGTCTCGAAGAGGCGCCGAAAGAGTCCGTCCGGCTTCCTTTCCTATCGCAAAAACTGACCTCGTCGTCGCTCAATTAACTTCGAGCACGCACTGGGTTCAAATCTTACCGACGATTGTATAGAGCTGTCACTCGTAAGAATTACTTTATTTCCGTCTTTTGCAATACTTGATTTTTTTCATTTAGGAGTTTTAAAAAAAATATTGTACAACCGAAACGTCTACTCTTAATAACGACGAGCACTAAAGGGGAAGCCTGTTTCTTTTACTTCGGGCCAATTACCTGGCACGTTTCCTCATGTCGTCGTGAATTATTAATAGGCTCATATCTCGGTTGAATGACACATGTAATGGGCCTCTTCGGACTGAATATATTTGAGAGATCTCTCATCGACTTCTCACACGAAACTGGACATCGCCGCCATCGGACGCGTTTTTTGGTTTCCGATAACCCCATCAATCGGACCACCCGACGAGAGATGTGTCAAACGTGATTAACCGTCATGTTCATTTCGGGAGATAAGTGTACTACGTCGTCCGTTATTTCGGCCAAACCGGAAAGTCGACTAAATCGCGTTGTCGATTAATTATCTCGGAGACGTGCAGTGTGGAAACTGGATTTTTGTAAAACAATTCAAATACGCCCTCGATTTGTGCAGTAACGTTCGAATGTGTGAAAATAGTTAGGTGTGTTGTGAGATAAAAATACATCGTTAACAGTTGAGTCCACACACTTGACTATATCAAAACATGGCAAATTTGTTCCTGGTGTTCATGGTCTTGGCTTGTGTTCAGGGAATCACAGGGAGAAGTACCTCAAAAGTAAGTAATCCAAGGAACTTCAGCACCTATTTGAAGCCCTTCAATTCTCGTTTCTGGGAGTTGTGATGCTGTTCTAGGGCGAATTTTAAGGGTTGTGTGTGTGTGTGCCAAAGTAGATGGCGCCACGGTCGTTCATTGCGATTTCTACTATAACTCTTTTGAAATATGAAGTTTTAAACTATAACTGTAGTGGCAAACATACTTAGTAGTTCAGTTTTTAAGCTCATTAAACTATTATAAAAATTTGGTGGAATGTATTCGCCTTCGATTTGTGCAGTGACGTTCGAATGTGTGAGAATAGTTAGGTTTGTCGTGAGATAAAAATACATCCACACACTTGACTATCTCAAAACATGGCAAATTTCTTCCTGGTGTTTATGGCCTTGGCTTGTGTTCAGGGAATCACAGGGAGAAGTGCCTTAAAAGTAAGTAATCCAAGGAACTTCCGCACCTATTTGAAACCTTTCAATTCTCGTTTCTGGGAGTTCTAATGCTGTTCTAGGGCGAAATTTAAGGGGTTGTGTGTGTGTGTGTGTGCCAAAATAGATCGTTCATTGTAATTTCTTCTACGATAACTAATTTAAAATATGTAGTTACAACCTATAACTATAATGGCAATCATACTTTGTTATAGTTAATTGTTTAATCTCATAAACCAATTATAAAATTTAGTTGGATATTTTTTTTGCACTTTGCCTCATAATTGCCTCACAAATGCTAGCCTATTTTACTCATTCCTAAATTTTAAGCTTTCGCATTTTTCACACATTATTAGGGTACTTGAGGTCGGCCTGTAAGCATCAGAAAATTTCGCCTCCCATACAAACGTAGTTCACTAATAATTTGAAGACCACTGTTCCAACTTACTTGATATTTAATATCTAATCTAAGACTACAAATATCTGTGTCCATGTCTTTGTTTTTTCGGTAAATGTATTCTGGGTCAAACCACAGAGAAAACAAAATTCGTATGAAGATTTTCTTTTTGCTTTCATTTCATTCGGTTTGGATTTAAAAAAAAAAAACAAAAGCGTGCAGACACAGATATTAGTTACCTGATATTAGATATGAAATATCACGTTAATTGGAATAGCAATTTCTAAATTATTAGTAAACTACGTTTGTATGGGGAGCATGCGAACAATTTAGAAGAAAGATAAGTTTTAAGGATGTTCCGACCCATACAATGTTTTTTTTTACACAGAACGCAAAAAGTATTGCACTCGTCAAAAATATTAAATATAGCCATAGTACTTGCAGCGAAAACATATTCCCAATGTCAGGTTTAATGGTTTCGTTGCAATTACCGATTAGAAGTTTTACACCGTTAGATGGCGCTGTTAAATAAAAATCGTATTTAAATAAATTGTAACAAAACCAATAATCCTGAAATTGTGAAATTGTTTTCGCTGCAAGTAATATGACTATATTAAACTTTTATTATTAATTCGTGGCTTAAAGTGCAATACTTTTTGCGTTATGTGTGCAAACAACTTTATATGGGTCGGAACAGCCTTAAATACTTTTCTTAAACCCGACGCGACGTGTCGAAAGGAGTTACATCCAATCGTGGTCACAGGGGGGTTATTGACCACGATTGGATAGATTTTTTACTCATTGTTTTATTGAATTAAATACATAACTCCGTATTGTGCTTGTCAGTACAGTTATAGTTTGCAATATCCTATTTTTTTAGGTATAGCAGAAATAGCTATGACCGCCTGTGGCGCCACCTGGACGCACAAACCCATTTAAGAAGAACCATGAATGTCAAAAATAGTTGTTAACAGAACATATAAGTAAAATAGGTTTGTGGGACCATTTAAGTTAGTATTGTCTTTGATTCAAGCGAGTGTCGGTTAGCGCCGCGCGCTTTTATCGGATGTTTTTGTGCTCTCAAGCGGTGCAATTGTTTATTTTATTGTTTATTGTTTATTCATCATCCATAGACAGTACACTGCACTCGGATTTGTCATATTTTATCATTAGCCAGTTCGGGGAAATCCCAGCGAAGAAGAACTGGAAAGAAACTCCGCTGGTTTTTTTTTTTTTTCAACGTCCACTTAGTCTAAATTTACAAAAGTATTTAGACTCACAGACAAACACGCTAAATTAATATGAATTGACGAGAATCAGCAATTCATGTCATATGCAACAGTTCATGACAAATATCAGTTTATTAGTAAAGACCATGCCCGCCATCTAGAATGTTGCCAATTGGAGCAAGCCAGTCCCCACAAACAGCACCCGTTCACGAGCATCACGCCAGGCACAGCCATCGCCTCTATCAACCATATTTTAGGGAAAGAGGAGAGCCGAACCCAGCGTCGCCGCAAGTAGGGACCTTAAGGTGGCCCAACCCGGCGGGCCTAACTCATTCGCGGGCTCGGTACAAAACCGTGCTGTTGCGCTCTGGGACCTTCTCTGTTTCAAAGAATAAGACAGGCTCCGTGATGAGGAAGATGTAACATGTCCACAAAAAAGACAATGTGCATAGTGTATGATTTGGTAAGATTTACGAAAATTTTAATTTCAAAACGACTTATAGCTAAAAGTAAACCACGACCGCTGTAGTCAAAAATCTAACAAAAACCAAATAGATCATAAATCTTGATTAAATAAGCTATGTCTGATGACTAATCTTTTTACGATGTTCTTACTTTATCATTGCGTAATCCACCTCCAAAGTTATTGTATAAAACGCGCGAAAAATTCGAACTTTCGGACCTTATAACTTAGAAACCAAACACAATTTTACAATGCCAATAGTCATCAGACATCTAGTTCGATCAAATAAAGCCATTTTGAGCAAAATTTTGGATTTTTGACAAGAAATATGGGCGTGATCTTCTTTCCCCTTTTGTATGGGGAGATGAGCGGGTTGGGCCACCTTAAAGCGATGCACTACTCCAGTGGCAACATGAAAAAGTTGTGAAAGCTCTGTACGATTTAGTTTTAATACGATTATTTCTGACATGAACTACTACAGTGACCTGTAAACAAAGAGTCAAAATACAAAATACATTATTATTCTTACAGCTAAAAAAAACTATATAATATTACACTTTAAATGCTACCACATCCAGAAAATTAAGAGTACAATGGTTTGAGAGCAACCATATACGAATAAGATTCCTGAAAGAGATTCTGACCAACACCTACAGTTAAATAATGCTTTAATACAGTTCGGGTGTACAGAGCCCTCGTCATTATTGATACGAAATTGTATCAAATCAATATTATTTTGAATATACAATAGAATTAGGGCCTTTTTCACCTACTGCTGATTAGCTTAATCGCCACATATTAAGGGCCTTCCTTAGCAGCTTGCAATGAATACCAGTAATAAATAATCAGCACTTTAGTAATAAAGGCCTTTTTATTTTTTTATGCGACCCGACATGGATGGCTAATACCACACAACTACTGTTATGATATTAGCCCAATACACCTCATTCCCGAAATATTTGGTGCCATGCCAGGACCTTCCCTTTATGAGCACGGCTACATTGAACTGGATGGAAAACACGGACAATTTTTCATTGCCACCTTAACCATAGCTTTATCCAATGGGGTCGTATCAATTCGGGTGTGCATAACCGTATCAACATCATCACGGGTGCCATTTCAGACTCCACGGTAGATAAACGGTATCAGAGTACCTTATGGTTGGCGATTGGTTCCGTTGTATTTGTTAATTTGATTTAACCATTTTTCAGGCGACCCGTCAACAAAGTAATGACTTGTGGAGTGACTCGGATGCGACAGCGCAGCCTTCAACTAACCTAGAAAACCTTCGACTCCCAAGCACCGTCGTTCCCAGCTTCTACCGGCTGAAGCTGAAACCAGACCTCGAGAAGTCGACTTTCAGCGGGGAAGTTTTCATAACCCTCAAAACGAATGCTCAGAATGTCAAAAGTATAGTCCTTCACTCAAAACATCTAAACATTAACAGCAGAGTGGTACTCACTGAGCAAGTCTACCAAAAGATTCACACAATTCGATCCCGAAACAAACGCCAGCTTAGCTCTAATGCATCTCTTCCTTCCAACACATCAGACACGGAAACAACATCAGAAGCCAATCTTACTACAGTTGATCCAAATACCAGCCAAGTAGCCAGTGACAAGCCAACCGAAACCAATGACGAGAACTCAGCGACCCCAAATAAAGAAATAACAGATACCACTATTAAATCTACAGAAGTCCTAGACAACTCTACAGAACTCAGTGGGAAATTAGAAGAATTAACCCTAAACTCTACTAAGACCAATAAAACTGTTTTAGAATCGAATACAAATGATGTTATGAACGATATTCCATCACCTCCGACTCGAATAGAAATCGTCCAAAACACTCAAGTCACTCACGGCAACACTAGAAATATAATAGTGACTTCGATGCAGATAGATACTTCACTAGATCGGTTAATTCTTCATCTGGAGACAACTTTGAAGCCGGAAGCGGACTATACGTTGGAATTGGTGTTCGATGGTAACATTACGGATTCTCTCACGGGCTTCTACAAGAGCAGTTATGTTGATACAGACAAGCAGACCAAGTACGTATTTTTATTTACCTGCTTTTTTATCCATAGTTTGATCAAGTCAAAACGTTATGTTTCTGGTAATGAAAAGTTAAGAATATGTACCTCCACTTTGCTGCAGTCAGTTTTTGAAACACGGTGGATTACTTTATTATGTTTGGTGTGAATAAATAACATTAAAATCTCGTTATTCCGGCTTCAATACACAACAAAAAGGGAGAACTTCATTTAAAACTAGGATTACTGGAATGTAGGTGAACGGGTACACATAGAGGAGATTTTAAGCATATTGTCATTTCAATGATCTTGGAGTAGATATCAAATCATAAAACATCGAGGCAGGGCGCTTGTGACTACACCATAACTCGGCGGCGGCGGTCGCTATACCAACGCAGCTGTTGCCACCTAGGTGACCATTTTTTGCCGGTTTACTCATAGACCTAGCATGCGCGCGCAGCGGCAGTACCTACATCCTATTTCTATGGGTTTACTAGACATGCCATTAAAGTGCCAGATTTTAGAGATCTTGCTGTATTCTGAGAACTGGGTACTTGGAACTGTTTATTCCATTTCGTTACTAATTGAGGTCCAGAAAACTGTATGCAACATGATTACACTATACGTTGCACCGGCATTCTACACAAGCTGGGCCGATGCATAAAATGTTTGATCCTCTCAATGCAAACATACCTCGATTATTAAGATAATCTTAACAGAAAGCTGCAGGATACTTTGGGCCCTGACCCGGCAGAATTTTGTCAAATTCTGGGTAATTGTCTCTCATTTTCAACTGAAAACCTCACTATAGATTACATTTTACGAGGTGGTAGGATCGAACTTGCCTCGGTTTATGCGCCGCATTGACTCAAATCGAAGGTTAATATTGTTTCATGTTATCCGTAAATTCCAATGAAGCCGTACTCATATAGAAGGAAGTTCCTGCATGGCACCCAGTCCTTGTAGTGGTTATAAGAAATCAGGATTGTGGGATGCGATGTCAATTCGCGCCAAGCAACATAAAAATTAAAGTCCTATGCCACTCTTGTAGTCTAGGTAGTTGAATGAATCTGACCCTGCCTATGTACATTTGAGGATCCTGGCGGTGACGCAGTTCGAGCCGGTGTCGGCCCGGGAGGCGTTCCCTTGCTTCGACGAGCCCGAGTTCAAGGCCACCTTCGAGATCAGCATCGCCCATCCGGACAATCTCACCGCACTCTCCAACATGCCGGCCGCGTCGAAGGAACCGCTGTCAGTATACACCTTCCCAGAACTCTTTGTGTCTTCCGTAAGCAAATAACCTCCCACAAACTTGAAAATTCTCACGTGACATCGTTTTGATGTCTGCTGCTGGCGTAGGTGAAAAAGGCCTAAGAGTTTTCTAACATAACCAAACCATAAGAATCTATGCACGGTTTCTTGGGGAATTATTATTTTTCAATGATGTAGAAAAAAATGCAAACTATGTAACATATGTATTTTGTGTGATAAAAACAACCGATTTACGTTTCAAAATAACCCCTCAAAGAATTTTTGAGAGGTAACACATTATTCGTTTCCACATGAATTTACCTCTCTGGGAGTCTTTATAGTAAGTTCTGGTACGTACTAGCAAGCACTTACTTCTATCACAGAATAACTACTATAATTATATAGTTCTATTTCTCCGGTTAGTTTGTAAACAAATAAATATAACAACATATATCTCAATGCTCACTAGATGGCGCTAGTCGCCAACATTGCAAATGCTATTTTAGTATGTAGTTCCATTAATCATTCTAGGTGGCGCCAGCAGTACTTGTACAAGGCGTCAACAGAAATATTTGTGTTATCACTTAAAAAGATATACTTTGGTCTTCAACGTTACTCTGGTTTCCCTTCAATACGAATAAATCTTTCGCCTTTTACTAAAGATTTCCGTGGAGGGGAACACTCAAATGAGTCTATAACCTATTTTTTTCGTGGCCCTGCTAACGCGGGGCTCAATTCTATCTAATGCTTTATTTGTTTACATACGTTTTTAGGGTTCCGTACCCAAAGGGTGAAAACGGAACCCTATTACTAAGCCTCCGCTGTCCGTTCGTCCGTCTGTCACAGGGCTGTATCTCAAGAACCGTAATAGGTAGGCAGCTGAAATTTTTACAGAGTGTGTATTTATTTTGCCGCTATAGCGAAAAATAGGTAAAATTATAGAATCATAAAAATTAAAGGGATATAAAAAAAGATTTTTTGTTAGATCTTGTGCGATGGTACGGAACCCTTCATGTGCGAGCCCGACTCGCACTTGGCCGGTTTTTCTATATACTCTACACAGAAAAAAGTATGCATGTTCAGACTTCCTTCAGTAAATACATCACTGATTGAAATCCATCTGCTGACGTTTTTGTCCATCAATACGGATTCGCTTTACGTCCAGGTTCACCACCCCTCCAGCTACAACAATTCCTAAATTATCTTTCGGTTACGCAAACATGCAATGTAACCGAAAGTTAACTATCGGATTTCAGGTAGCTGGAGAAGTGAAATCAGGGGTGAGCCAAAACAATAAAACCATAATAATAATAAATCCTGTTGTGCGGAATCGTATTATTTTACAGGTGTAGGAACTATCAGAATCACAGATATTTTAAGTAGAAGTAGTACTTAAAACATCTGTGATCAGAACCATCAATGGCCAGTTTTGAAAAACAAAAACAAAATTATGTAACCTCGGAATGAATAGTGTGATCCAATAACACTCAAATTAGTATCGACTAATGCAAACTTGCCGACCTCCTTTGAAAATATACACGCGACGTTGGGACGTTGTATATTAGCAAATTACGCGAACTAGACATGGATGGCTAATACCACACCACCATCGTCATGATATTATTCTAACACACCGCATTCCCGAAGGAATTTTACTTGGGTTCCGAACCATTTCGCATTCGTGACGAAAATGGGTCGCCTTCATAAAGTCCAAATAGCATAAGGTACAAAACCCATAACATCCAAAAGTATGTATTTTTCGTGTGTATTATAAAATGCATATAATCCGAGATATAATCTAACCTAATTGAAAATATCCGTTTTCATAAGTGTTTTGGACGGAATGGGTGTTGGACCTTGTGCTTTTGGACTATATGATGCGTCCCCACGAAAATCACTTATCCAACTCTGAGAGAGAAAGTGACCTCTGGCATAGAAAGCAAGTTTCCTCGCCCTTGCGCTACAATCTGCGTGTGTGATGTGACATTAACGGGCATTTTTCCCGTTCCAGGCCCGACAGAGCCGGCTGGTCGTGGACCCACTTCAAGCGCTCCGTGCGCATGTCCACATACCTCGTCGCCTACACCGTCAGCGACTTCAAGTACCTCGAGACGTCCTACCTCAGCAGCGACAACGTCACCAAGCCCATCAGGGTGTGGGCGCGCGCGGGATTGGTCTCCAACGCGCAGTACGCCATACAGATCGCCCCGAAACTGCTGGCATTCTACGAGAAGCTGTTCGGAGTCCCGTATGCGCTGGATAAGCTGGACCTGATCGCTGTGCCGGACTTCTCGAATGGTGCTATGGAGAACTGGGGGCTCATTACATTCCGGTGTGTACCTGCTTGTGAAGTTTCTATGTATAACCTTGTAACTTTTGGCGGGAGGGCCTACGGACCCACTCCAAATGCCAGCTGCTGCGGAAACTATATCGGATTTGGTTTCTGCGCACCGGCTGCCCTATTTTTCAAACTATCGCTACCGAATTGCTGCAGCAATTTGCGATTCTGATCGCTAAAAACGCAGTTTCGTATTTTTGAATAACGTTTGGATAGTAGCGTCCGGCGGCGATTGGCTGTTGTCGAGCGTTTACGATTGCATTGCTATACGCTGGCTGTAAGCGATTGCAAATAATTTCAAAAATAGCACGGCCGGTAGCGCTTGGAGATAGTAGGTGTGACTCGATCCGTCCCGGGCAGTACAAGCTTGGAACGCGGTGAGTAAATTGGGAAGGAACCACAGATTACGAAAAATCGCACCGTGTCGCCGTCCATCATAGCACAGCCATCTCTAATCTGGGCGGAATAACATTAGTGCGCGGATGAATGCCGGAATAAACCGGTTTTTATATGGTTAGTCAGGTACTGATCTCGTTCTAAGTTGTGACAGGTTCAGTCTGAATACAACTGTAACAGGACTGACCATACAAAAACCAGTTTAGTCCGGCGTATTAATGTTAGGCCCACTTTGAATACAGCTGTTAGCTGTTGCCACCATGTCTTTTGCCAATACATAGATATTTAGTGTAGACAATATTGCATCTTGGAGAGAACTTACAAATTTAGTTTCCCTCTCAAATTCGGTATCTAGGGTTATTCTTGAAATTCACATTCACGGGGAGTAGTTTGAAACCTTTGAACCACCTATGAATTAATACATTTTCATGCTACAAGAATGACAGCTAATCGTGTGAGTGCTTTTCCTTTTCGTTCCATGAGTCCCAACACTGATGTCAGATTTGAAAAAAGTTTTGCTATATTAACCTTTTATGACTTATTTATTGAATAGGGCGCTTGATGAAAATTTACTCCAAATTTAAAATATCTAAAAATTTAGGCCGTACATCATATGTCTACCAATAACAGTACTGTTTTATAAGGATATATTATAACAACTTACAGAGAGACAACCCTGCTCTACGACGAGACGACGAAGGTGGCGCGCGACAAACAGAATGTTGCCATAGACGTGGCGCACGAATTGGCGCACCAGTGGTTCGGCAACCTCGTCACTATGCGCTGGTGGACAGACCTCTGGCTCAACGAGGGCTTCGCCACGTACGTCGAGTACATGGGCGTCGACCATGTAAGTCACAAACAGCAACTATTAAAAAGAGACAACCCTGCTTTACGCCGAGACAGCAAAGATGGCGCTAGACAGAGTGGGCCATAGACGCGCCACAAGATTTGAAAGCCACTGGTACAAAATGCCTCCGGCATTAAGTTGTACCTTTTGCCCGAGTTTTTTTGAGTGCAATGTCAGGCACAGATAGAATTACACTCTATCAGTGCCGAAAAAAACGGTCACTCAAATACAGTTTACCTAAGTACTTCAACGTCTATTAAAGATGGTTATTTTATGTATTATTTATGATGAAAAATATGCAAAGAGGGCTAATTAAACCATCGTGACATTATAGACAATCCTAACAATAGGTTTTAAAAAAAAGGTTTACGTAATATACACATTACTAAATGCAAGAGCCAACATCTCTGGATGCATGGAGTTCCTTCAAAACTGTTTATACAAAGTGACGTGTTTAATCATACGTTGACGTTGATTTTGATTGTTTGTCCTTTCGTGCACTCGGCCCTCTCATTCTAAAAGGCTGCATCGTTACTTGAACAATGTGTCAATAGAGATTTACTTCTAGGAGCCCTCCTACACAGCAGCATTTAAATCTAAATATGTATTTCATAATTGTGGACGGAAAAATATGTACTGTAAACCCGTGAAGTTTCTTTGCGGGTTCTTCTTTACGAATCCGCGGATCTTTGTGACGTAACATGGTGTAGTTTGACTACCAAAAAGTTTTAATAAATGAAATGAAATGAAAAACACAATATCAATCACATTTGGTAACTGTGTGTAAGGTATTCGTTTTCATTTAGTGGCATATACAACAAAATCAAGTCGGAATGTCACCAAACAGTCCAAAAGTATGATTACCATTCAATTGAATTTGACGACTTTCTCGACTGTTTTACAATTTCAACATGTGGCGCGCAGGTGGCACCGGAATGGGGAATGCTGGACACGTTCACGCGCGACAAGATGGAGCTGCTGCGCACGGACGCGCTCCGCCACACTTCGCCCGTGTCGCGCGTGGTCGCCGACGCGGCGGAGATCAACCAGAAGTTCGACGAGATCTCGTACGCGAAGGGCGCCAGCCTCGTGCGCATGCTCAACCACACCGTCGGCGCGGAGCTGTTCCACGCGGGCCTCGTGGGGTACCTGCAGAAGTGGTGAGTGCACGTCGGCCGCGACAAAGCGAAGGGGCACTACAAGTAATGGCCAGCAAATGTTGAATGACGAGGCCTGGTGAATAGGAGCCAGAAGATCGGATGGCACAGATAAATGTATGGTTAGGGTGTCATCCTCAATGGCCCAGTGGCGCGACACTTCGGCGATCGCTCTCCGAAGTTAAGCAACGCTGGGTCCGGTCTGGTCTTGGATGGGTGACCATTCGACCGTTGAGAGAGGCTGGCCGTGGTTCGGATTCCACGTTAAACTGCAGGTCCCCTTCCTTACTTACTAGGTGGTAGGGTTTATCCCGCCCGGGTTGGTACCATCGCATTGGATGAACGATGGTCGAAGCGGCAATGAAAATTGTCCGTGTTTTCCATCCAGTTCAATGTAGCCGTGCAATATAAGGAAGGTCCTGGCATGGCACCTAGTTCCCATGTGGTGTGTTGGGCTAATACCATGACAGAAGGTGTGGTATTAGCCATCCATGTCCAGTCACATAAATAAAAGGGTAGCATTACTTTTTTCTGCTGCTGCTGACTATTTATACTGTCCCTGTCAAATGTTTGTCTGCAGTAGCCTAAATATTCAGCTAGTGCTGCGCAACATGTTGATACTGTAGGGGCATACTTACCTGCTGCTGCTAAATTTTTGGCTAACGTAACCTAAATGTTCGGCTGGCACAGCTAAATGTATGGTCGGAACTGCAAACTTTTCGCTACTGTAGCTGACTATTTAGGCTGTCAATGCCTAATGTTTGTCTGCAGTAGCTTAAATATTCGGCTAGCGCTGCAAACCATTTTGATACTCTAGCTGCAAACTTACGCTGCTGCTGCTAAATTTTGGCTAACGTTACCTAAATGCTCGGCTAGCCCAGTTAAATGTATGGTTGCAGGTGGATAATTTTTTGCTACTGCAACTGAATTTTTAGGCTGTCACTGTCAAATGTTTTTATCCCTTTGTATCCAGTAAGTATTTGTCCTGAATGGCATAGCAGATTTGCCCTAAATTCGCTCTTTTTGAAAAGAAAATTTTGTCAATATCGACCTTTGCATTACGGCGTCTTTTAGTGCAAAAAACTCGGTCAATATCGACCGAACGGATGCCAAGGGCACAGTCAAGGGGTGGGAACTATTTAAGGTAAGCGAATACTTTGGCTTTCTCCTCATAAGATCTTGCTTCACAGTTGAGTCCGCCTGCATCTCAAATATATTTCGCCCTGTTCTGGCGCGCAGGAAGTTCTCGAACGCGGTGGAGGACGACCTATGGGCGGCGATGGGCGAGGCGAGCGCGGCCGCGCCGGTGCTCGGCGGCGCGTCGCTCGTGCGCTTCATGAACACGTGGACCCGCCAGGCGGGCTACCCCGTCGTCACCGCGCGCCGCAGCTACCGCGACAGCGGCGTTGTGTTCGCACAGGTGTGTAGCTCGCTCGCGAACGACGCCCGGCGAACACCCATTGCCGTCATTTTGTTGATTCACTAACTGCACTCATTGAATTTGGTCCCATTTGACGTTTTGTTCACAAATGTGTTCTGATAGCAGCTACCACGACAGCGGCGTTATGTTCACACAGGTGTGTAGCTCGCTCGCGAACGACGCCGGGCGAACACCCGTTGCCATCATTTTGTTGATTCGCTCATTGCACTCATTGAATTTTTTCCCATTTGAGGTTTTGAACACAAATGTGTTCTTATATTGAATTCTAGCAAATGATTAAATGATAAAGTATCATAAATCCGAATGAGCGTACTGTTTATGGATGCCAGTCAGCCAGCGTGTTTGCGTCCATGCCTCTCCGATTGTTCTCCAGTCCTCCCGGCCCTCAGCGAAACGGAACCACTGCTTTCCGCCGACGCACTTGATGTCGTCGTCCCACCTGGCGGGTGGTCTTCCCACACTCCGTTTTCCTGTCCACGGCCACCAGTGCAGGACACGGTTACTCCAACGGTCGTCGTCTCTGCGGCTGCCGTGACCAGCCCACTGCCATTTGAGCTTACCCACCCGGTTTCCAATATCGACTACTTTGGTTCGTCGGCGGATTGCCTCGTTACGCACCATATCCCGTAGCGATATTCCCAGCATGGCTCGCTCCATTGTTCGCTGGGCATCTTTCAACCTTTGGACAACAGCGACCATCAGAGTCCACGTTTCACACCCTTACGTCATAACCGGGAGGACGCACTGGTCATATATTCGGGTCTTTAGATTTTGCGGGAGGTAAGAACTCAGAGCGAATTTAAGCTTTCCGAAGGCAGCCCAACCCATTGAATCCGTCTCTCAACCTCCTTGGTCAGTCCTTGTCTACCAAGCCGCAGAATTTGACCGAGATATACGCACTCTGCAACCTGTTCGATCCCTTCGCCGTCGATAACGATTTGTCCTCCTGTCATACCCTCGGTCGCCATGACCTTGGTTTTGTCCCGGTTCATCTTCAGACCTACCTTTATCGATGCCATTATAAAGGTCTTCCAGCATGGTCTGAAGCTGGATGTTGATTTATGGATGATAAATAAACAATAAGAATGGCTAAATTCGTTTAAACTCTCTGTCAAAAAACAATAACAAGCAGCTTTGCACAAAGGCGTCACAGTGTCGCCGCCATCTTGGATGTAACGGCTGAAGCATAACTGAAAAAATCCTTACTTTTCAGGCAATATTTATTTTAAAGTTATTTCATCAACTTTTGCAATTGACACAATTCCACGTTATTTCAGGAGCTCTTCACTACGGTTAAGAGTCCTTCCCAGTCCCGACGGGATCAGCTATGGTCGATCCCAGTCAGCTTCACCGTCATCGGACCCACACTGGGTCCCTGGGACACGGCGCCTCAGTTCTGGTTGAACGAGCGAAACCAAACTGTCAATATCTCTTTGAATAGTTCGGTAGCTCTCTACGTCAATGTCGACAGCATCGGTGAGTTCTCTTATTTCTTTAGGATGAACTTTTTTTTAAATTTCACAAAGATTCTCCATTATAACACGGAAAAGCACTCTGTTGTTTTGCAATTGAGTTTTATTTTTAAATAACTTGACGTGAATGTCTTACGATGTGTCCAGGCTACTACCGCGTAAACTACGACCCGGCGAACTGGCAGCTGCTGAACGTCGCTCTCAACGCCAACGGCGACGTGATCCCGCCGCTTGCGCGCGCGCAGCTGCTCGACGATGCCTTCAACCTCGCCAAGGTCTCGCGGCTCGACTACAAGTACGATACCTTTGATACTTATGACATACGTCAGGCTCTCAAATAAGAGGTGCCTGATAATGTCTATGGACTTTGGAATTTATACGGAGACTGTGAAACCATACCAGCCGGCCAGGTGCTTCGTCACACCATGTTTGAAGGAACCCAGGAGGTACTTTACTATAAGTGTACTTACCCACTAGCTACAATATCCTTTTGTAATTGTGTTATTTCCATGTCTAAAGGATATCTGCTTTTATTTTGTTTGGCACGTCTATGAACTGTTATTTTTAATCCATTGTTAGTTAATTAAAAGCCTTACTAACTCGTCACTAAGAATATATATAAATCTTTAAACAGATGCCGCTTAATTTGACCAGGTTTGTCCTCTTTTGGATATATTACACCTTGATTTTTATTTATTGATTTATTTTAGACAGGCGCCTCAGTTGATATGTCTAAACCTTATTTTTTATTAGTTTAAGTGAATTTAATCTTGTTTGGGTATCACCATCATATACCAATATTAATGAACAATTTTAGTCTTTGTTTTTTTTAAATGAGCTTTTCCACTCGTTGGTGCCATTTTCCGTGCAGGGCGTGTATTCTTGGCATATAGTCATTGCGGATTCAGTAGAGTTAACCGTAATGTCAAAGTAAATTCTTCTTCTGTTAACTCTACTGAATCCGCAATGACTGAATGCCAAGAATACACGTCCAGTACCCAGAGTGTCAAGCCGTGTCCTCTGAAGTGCGTGCCTATATTCTAATTTCAATGACACCGCTGATCAGATGCGCCCTGGACCTGACGACGTACCTGGAGCACGGCGAGGACTCGCGGCTAGTGTGGGAGCTGGTGCTCAGCAACCTGGCCTTCCTCAAGTTCACGCTCCGGAGCTCGCCCTACTACAGTGACTTCCAGGTGGGTCCCGCCGCCGCGCGTATGGAAATATTTCCAATATTCAACTTCACCTACTGCGAGTATTCAATCACTATAAACTAGTTTGTAAGCATCAATAGAAAAAAAATACAATGACCAACCTAACGAAGTTTCTTGTCGGCTCTTCTTCGCCAGAAGTAATCGAACCGACAGGAAAAAAATGACGAATCGGAGTGTGTAATATACATCTAATGGAGGAAATATATAAACTGAAACTGAAACTAGGCTTACAGTATGCTATTTCGATACTTAGAAAATTGCTGACGAAATGCATGACTTACAAAAAAAATTATTCAAAACAATCGGTACACATTTCACGGAGAAATCGGCGAACGGACATAGAGCCGAACATAGAACCTTTCTTCTTTTGTGAATTCGGTAAACAGCCTACATGCAATGTCGCTCAAGCTGCATGCCCAATAAAAGATAAGCAGAAGAAAATTTGCAGAAGGACTACAGGCGCCCTCGGATAAAGATTTCAAAAAGATTAGTTCTAGTAACTAAACAGTTCTAAATGGCTTGCATTTTGTCTATCAGATTCGTTTTCTCTGAAGTTAGTGATCCTCAGAGATTAATTATAAAAAGACTGTGTCCTGCACCTGAAAAGTTAAAAAGACTATTTTTACACACGCAAAAATGTCGCCTTTGATGAGACTGTGAAATAAATTAGAAATTAACTAGTCTTCATACTACCTATATACAACTTGCACACATACAACTATTGTTTGTAACATCGTTGGTAGAATTTTAAGTTCCTTTTGAAATAATCATAATATTATACTTATTTGTGTCCTTTGAGGTCGAATTACAACAGTTTGATGAAACGATTTCAAAGGTTCCACAGCTGTTATATAAAATTGGATGTTCAACAAGAAAGGTTCCTGAGAGTTCCAATTTTAAATTTAGAACGTACGTTTGATACCAAAGCAAGATTTCTGAGAGCTAACATTTTGATGTTAATGGTTTGGCGGTAATTGGTCCTGTCTTCCAGGACTATGTTCTACGAATCCTGCGCAAGGAGCTGGAGAAGCGGCACTACGGCCTACAGCCGCCGAGGGACGACGACGAGGCCTTCCTGATCGAGAGCTTCCTCAATTGGGAGTGCAACGCGGAGTCGCCGCGCTGCCTCGCCTGGGCCCGCGGCGAGTTTCAGAACTGGACAATGCAAGCCGACCCCGAGAACAACCCGTGAGTTACTCTTCCTTGCTACTCAATGCAAGCCGACCCCGAGAACAACCCGTGAGTTACTCTTCCTTGCTACTCAATGCAAGCCGACCCCGAGAACAACCCGTGAGTTACTCTTCCTTGCTACTCAATGCAAGCCGACCCCGAGAACAACCCGTGAGTTACTCTTCCTTGCTACTCAATGCAAGCCGACCCCGAGAACAACCCGTGAGTTACTCTTCCTTGCTACTCAATGCAAGCCGGCCCCGAGAACCACCCGTGAGTTACTCTTCCTTGCTACTACTCCAAATCGCGTCTGTCCACTAAAATCTACTTATGGACATTCTTTGGAAAAGTGTTTTGTATTTTGTAAAACGGCTTGGATCGCGATTGTGTCATGGAATCAGGACCAATCGTATGCTCCGGCGTAACAAATATCTACTTACCACGATCGCTGTTTAGTACCTAACCAATCGAAGCGTAAGCCCGTATTAGTATTTTTTTAATTATTACTGCAAAGCACTCTGAAATCAGAAGTGACTTCTGTCTGCTAGGAGCTACATTCCAACCTACCTCTGCTGCAAGGCTTTTGAAGCCCTTAAAAAACACAAGTGAACTCGTTCATATTTTTTCCAGAATCCCGAGCTATCTACGAGGGATCGTTTACTCAATCGCGCTGCGGTACGGGGGCCGCGCCGAGTTCGATTTCCTTTGGAGTGTGTTCCGCAATTCGTCCGACCCTAACGTGCAGAGCAGCATCATCGGCACTCTGGCGAGCACCCGGGACGAGGGACTCGTGCGCCTGTGAGTACACACTAGGTTAGGTTAGGTTAGGTTTTGTTGCAGTACGGGATTGCGCCAAGTTTGACTTTCCTTAGAGTCTGTCTCACAATTCGTGGGACCCAAACGTGCATAGCATCATCGGCAGTTTGGCGAGCAACCGGGACGTGCGCCTGTGAGTACGCATTAGTTGCTCGGTTTCGCTGCGGTACGGGTTCGCGCCAAGTTTGACTTCCCTTAGCGTCTGTCCCACAATACGTGCGACCCAAACGTGTAGAGCAGCATCATCGGTAGTTTGGCGAGCAACCGGGATTAGTACCTGTCAGTAGATATACTAAACGGTTCTCTGAACTTTGGAAAGTAAGAGGTGCATGAACGGGTCCGGGGTTTGAACCCATTACTTCTGAGTAGATGGCCATGGATTCAAATCCCATGCGCCCCTAAGTTACAAGACGCTCAGATGTTGTTGCCTGAATATACACAAAAAAAACTATAACTTTACATCACAGCGAGCAGTGCTTGTAGCGACATTACTATGGGTTCATTGCATAGATATTGTCTGTTCAGAATGGACACACGAACGGCGGCGTTCCATGGATGCAGCTAAGACCTAGTGACATCTCCCAGATTCGAAATATCTTTATTCTCCTGGTCTCCTCCATTTGCAGCCTTCTCGAGCGCAGCCTGAGTGAGCTGCCGAACCAGTACGCGGCGTCGGCGTGGAGTTTCGAGTCGGCGGCGGGCGCGAGCGTCGCGCAAGCGCTGTTCACTCGGCAGTGGCCGCGCGTGCGCGACAGGTTCGCGCGCGCCGACTCGTTCGTGCTAGCGGGCGTCATAAGTGGCGTGTTCGGTGCTATCAGCACGCAGGGAGAACTCGATACGGTGAGTACATGCACGTACTCTTGAATGTCACTTCCGTCGGTGAGTCGCTTGCGAGCTGTCATCCGCTAACTATATAGGAAAATAAGGTGGCACAGTTTTTTATTCTACATAGAGTTTGACATTTTCTCATGCGAGAACGTTTCGATTTCGCTTCCTGTCTATGTGCTCTTGAATCTACTCCGGTGAGTCGCCTGCGAGATGTAATCATCTACATACCCATATAAAAAAGTCAAAGTAAAATAGTCATGTTTATTTCTACATAGAGTTTGAAAAGAATAAAACTAATTGTGTGACACAGACAGCATAACAAAGACAGAACGTTACTGAATATACATAATTCAAAAGAAGCTTATCAATAAATAACAAGGCCACCTCAAACACTCTAATCTATTTTAAAAGTATAAAAAAATTACAAACCTGGCCAAGTATTTTGTCGGTTCTCCTTCGCCAGAGGTAATCAATCCGACAGAAAAAGAAAAACATTAAGACGACTCCGGGTGTGTAATATCCAAAGAGTTCCGAGAAGTCGCTGCAATATCTAATAGAGGAAGTTAAGAAACTGAAACTGAAACATAAACATATTCTTATTTAGTTGAAGCGGTTCGTGGAGGCGCACGAGGAGGAACTGCGGCCGCACATGCAGAGCATCCTGAAGCTGGTGGACTCTGCAACGCTGCGCATCAACTGGATCGCGGCCCACGCTGCAGAAGTCGGCGCCTGGCTTCGCGCATTCAACGCCAACGGTACCGCTTCAACTCTCCTTCACGGTGCGACATTCATTTTTCTTTTCATTCATGTTTGCTTTCTCGTCTTGCATGTAGATAGTGACACTGCATTCGGCTCACACAATCCACTGACTCTATCGGATCCTCGAATAACCCGCAATTTCTCTGGAGTGGTCCAACTTTTAGTAATTTTCGAAATAATCTACATCAACACTGACCTCGTTACATCCTCCTTGGTGCAATTTAATTATGTGATTGGCCTCTTCAACAGATAATATTCCTCATCATCGTGTTCTAAACTGAGGGTTGCTGTTTCTATTATTCTTTGTTCTTTGCCTTAATCTGTTCTTCCAAGGAATTGTTTGGCAGAAGCATTTAGATCTAAGTATGTATTTCACAATTGTGGACGGAAAAATATGTTATGTAAACGCGTGAAGTTTCTTTGCGGGTTCTTCTTTACTGGGTAGATCGAATCAGCGGATCTTTGTGACATAACTTGGTGTAGTTTGCCTACCAAAAAGTTTAAATAAATGAAATGAAAGGAAATAAGGCAATTTTGTTCATGAATTGATATAATAGAAACTTTTGGAATGCAAGTTACCCCAATTATTTAAATCAAATTATATCGCTTGCAGATAATGCCATGTTACCTGCATATAATTCTACAAACGTCCAAAGCAACTGAAACAAGCGACACTACCTACTGATTTCATTGAATTATATAGGCCCAGCCGAGAACAAATCTTGCAAATCTTTTGGACTGAGTTTCTATGCACATTCAACATCATGTACACAATTTACTTTTTATTACCTATACTACTTTTTGTAAGAAAAATAAGTAATATTTTAATAATTTCCGGTGTATATATATTCAGTATAGTTAATTTTATAATGACTGACTTTAATACAATACTTTCTGATGTTTTAAATTTTAATTGTGATTTATGAATGTTTGATGGAATGATTTTAATTTAAATTGAAAATTTATTTAATAATTTGAATGCTAATAACTTGTAGAATTATATACTTACCTGTGTATAAACCTTGACGATGTGATAGAAGTGTACAAAACTAAAGATCACAAATAAACTCTTTGAATCTTTGAATCTTTGAATCCTATGACATGAGCAAGGTTTTTGACAAGGTCAAATCACTTTATTTTGTTTTCTCTAGCAATATTTATGGTCTACAATGGTGTACTAATTTCCTTCTAATTTCTAATACCATTTTATAAATCTAATATGCTTCGGTCACAATCACCAATGTAACCTTATGTGTGCCCAAAGGCTTATATTTGGCGCCTATTTCATACCAATTATATATGCTAATGATCTTGATGTCCTTTTATTAAATAAAAAACTCAATGCCTTTTTAATTGCAATAATGTTTTAACGATAAATTATATTTCAGGTAATAATGCTACACAATCATCCAACGAAACTAACTCTACAGGCCAGACGAACCCAAGTACGAATGCTTCAAGCACAGTTGTTCTCACCAACACTACTACTAATGCAACTGTAGAAACCAGAACTGCTGCTGACAGCAGTGCCACAGTACCGGCGGAATCATCCTCAAATGGAACTGTTATCGAAACCACAGGCAGTAGTGTCGTTACAAATGACACTAATGTTAACAGTACTGAAACCAAAGTAGGATGAATTTGATATTAGTAATTGTATAGTTAAATCTGAGAACTTGTGTGTTTTTGAATGGTGCCAAAGGTTTCTCGAATATAAGTAGGTAGCTAGCATAAATTTTAGATAGGTGTCATAAATATTTGTGTATTTCATTAAGTTTTATGTGAAGTGCCAAATTGTTCCCGAAATGTTTCTTAGTTTGCCTTGAAATTTTATTTGTCAGGTACTTACTTACTGTTGAATTATATTCAGTTATCAGTTATGTTTTGCAAGGAATTCTAATTTCATACCATATGTATTTATTTGTGTGCACAATATTGAATGTCTACCCATAATTGTGGAATGGTGAGCCTTCAAAAAAATTAGATCTATTTATTTATTAAACTTAACAAAGATAGCATACAAATAATAAAGAAATGTACTTAGATATCAAACGGCTTCGAGTATTGTTATGTGTGTTTATAGATTTGTTTCATTAAAGTGCTGATTCCATTTTAACCAAAGCTTGTAAAAAAATAATTACAGCCTTAAAACTTGGTGCAATAAATAGTATTGAATAATTTATATAATTTGAAAAATAATTTATTTAAATAATAAACATTATTTCTGATTGATCTTTTATTTTTCTGTGAGGGCTAAATCGCAATTAGACCTGCGGTTCTACACAGGGAAACGAACACGAGAAGTTTCTGTATTCGGTTCTGTCAAACTCTGTGTAGAAAAAAAAATGCCTACTTTATTTGTGATTCACCGGTCAACATCGTTGGCTTGTGAACCACGGGTGACTGAATTCCAAGAATAACCTACAGCCCTAAAAGTTACTTTTCTTTTAGACGTGTCATGTATAATTGGGTCACTATGTGTAGAAAAAATTAGGCATATTTTTTTCTAAATAGAGTTTGACAGCTACAAACACGAGAACTCTTCGTGTTCGCTTCCCTGAGTAGATCCGCTGCTGTTAGCTGCTAGGTAATATTGACCCCAATAAACGTTACATACTTGCACACCACAAACACATTTCTTTGAATAATGGTGTGTAAATATTTTTATTTCACGAAAAAAACTTATCTTTTTAAAAGTTGTCTGCTAATGTATACTGAGCTGATTAAAATTGGCGCCAATGTTTTAAAATCATTTTTCCAACGAATTTATGAGAGCAATAAGAGCTAAGCTATTACACCATTTAAAAAAACATCGTCTACCATTCAACTACATAACCCTCTTTCATTTAATCGTTGTTAAAGTTATAGATCTATGAAGTCAGGTGAAAATGGTTGCATTCTTTCAGCTGCTGACACAACACAACTGACGAAACACTTCAAGCGAAAATCAATAATCCACACAGGAATCAAACAAGGGGAGCTCTCGGTTTGTTTCTGGGCGCCGCCGCTCTTGCGATAGCGTCATCTCTATCTCTTCCAATAACAGACACGAGAGAGCCCTAACACGTGTGTAGCTTAGTCCAAATACATCACAAAACACAGAGCCGCACGCAAATTACCACAGATGTTTACTTTGCAACGTAATTCAAGTATAATTCTTATTTTTATACTTTTAAAACATCTCAATTCTCTCGGTTAGGCTTTTTTTCATTTCTTTAGTGAAAATACACAATGGATACCGCAAGTGTTGGCTATTCTTATTATTTGCCTTCGGGAGGATGGAACTACAAAATACGGAGCACTCTGTCGCATTTTAGCGAATTGTTTAGTGAATTTAATAAATACATAGCGCCAGCATATCATCACGATCGATGCGAAAGGTAAGTTGTATGCGATTCTAAAGTGAAACCACATTTTCAAGCCCTAGTCTCCGGACCCAGATGGGGACAAATGTAGGAATTAATTGTGGCGCGAATAATGGCGATTGCTAATCAATTCCCCTAACGTGAAGGCTTAGTTAGTCTAAGCAATGAAAACAAACGAATAATCCCACTCAATGCATATCATCTGATGGAAAATATTATGAAATCCTATTCCATTTACAAATAAATGTTTTCATAAAGAATAGCACCTCCAAAAACAGAAAGGGTCAAGCAAATAAAAATGTTGTAATGCATGGGTCGTATTGGTTATTTTTAAAGGCATAGATAATAATGTATTATTGTCTCTGACATTGATTTAAAAATGCGTGCGCGGGGCGCCAACAAGTAGGCGCGCAATTTCTAATTGTGTAGTCTCTGATATCTGCTGATCCGCTCGTATCATATTATGAGCATGCTCGTAATCTAGTGGCGCGGGGACTTGTCTTGCATAACAGAGGTCTGGGTGCAAATCCTCGCCCCGTTTATGCACCACTTTCTTTCTCTTTCTGAGTTGGATAAGTGCATTTCGTCACGAATGCGAGCTACTCCATGGTTCGGAATCTATTTAAAACTGTAGTTCCCCTTACCCAACTATGTTTTAGGGCTGAAGCCCGCCCGGGTTGGTACCATCAAATTCGATGAAACTATGGTCGAAGCGGCAATGAAAAATTGTCTGTGTTTTCCATCTAGTTCAGTGTAGCTGTGCTCATAAAGGGAAGGTCCTGGCATCGCACCTAATTCCTTGGTGAATGTGGTGTATTGGGCTAATATCATAAATTGTAGTTGTGTGATATTAGTCACCTATAAGAGATTGCATAAAATAGATATTGTGTTTATTTCAAAATATCCGTGTGGCCAAAGAACGCATCTGATTTTTTTTTCAGATCTGTCCAAATGCGAATTTATTCCATGCATAAAGGGGAGTTCGTGATGGTTTTTATCGCGTTCTTTGCCTGCTTTGGACTGGGTGTTTTCATAGGACTTGCAGGTGACGTTTTATTAATGTCAGCATATTATATTTTCTAAATTAGCTCCATTTCTATAAAATTATTGTCCATCTGTCATGGCATGTTTTCCAATTCCATAGGGCTGTGCTCCCCATTGTTTTTAAATCTTTATCAATTCTGTGGTTTGATCAGAATTTAAAACATCGTAAAAATCCACGTTCACAAATACATATATCAAATTGTTGTCTTGTAACTATTGCATTGATCTAATTTGTTGTGGTTGTGACCGTGCTGGTCTCATCCAAAAATGTGGTGGGTATGTTTTGATGTACACATATACAAGGATTCCCCTTATGTTTTCAGGACCTTCCCCAACAGTAACCACCCAGATTTCGGCTTCCAGTATATTATCCAATACCAGTGATATTTACAAAGGACCCTTCCACCTTCACAGCCCAACCCTAGGCACTAGAGTGCAGCAGTTATGGCTTTTAGCCGAAATTATAACCAACAATAATGATGGTAAGATATTTTTTCTTCATTCACATGACAGTTCAAAAATAATTTAAGTGTACCTTTACTTTTTTGCTGTTTTCTTTCAGAAGAGATTTTCGATAAAAGTTTTCAAATAAGTATCTCCGTTGACGGCTTGCTGAACGACCATACTTCGACGAATCTTGTTGCCGAAAATGAACGCACAAACAGGTACGTAACATTTCGTTTACCTCCATTCTATGGTTACTTGCTGCTTTGACCATAGACAAAGCGTTAATACTTCAAAATGGCGGCAAGCATATGTTCCCGCCATTACGAAGGTTAAAGTGCAACAAATGTTACATACTGCTTCACAAATTAATAGCACAAACATATGGATGCATTCGATATAGGATGTACCACGGAGGAGGGAGGTAGCTCCTCCTCCGTGAGTAATTACCGAGTCAATGTTAATTTGAGAAATACTTTCAATGCAAGTATATCTTCATATTTGTTCATTTGAGTTTAAACAACGACATCTACATTGAAATATTGTAATGCTATTTTGAACACAATAAAAATTGTTTTTCAAAATCAGATCAACTACAATGCTTGAAATGTAAATATCGTTGTGGGTGCAACCACAAATTAATGAGATACATGCAATGTCTCATCCATTGACTTATGGTAATCATTGGTATCATCCATCAACTAGAAACCAAAATATCTACATATTTATGGTTTTAGACGACATAAAAAGGATGACATTTACCATTTGTGCATACACTAAAATAGGCAGAACTCAATGATTTCAAAGGTAAGGATACGCCCTTATATAGAATTGAAACAAATCTTCTCCATACAAGCAAAAAGTAGCGCCATCTATCCAAACTCGGAAGAACTACGTGAGCGCCGTGTCAAAGTCGTGTTGACAACTCGCCGCCATGTTGCATTAGGTCTTACGATGTAACCTTGTACCTGCGTACTTAAATGATTTCTTTTTAACCGACTTCAAAAAAGGAGGAGGTTATCAATTCGTCGGAATCTTTTTTTTTTTAAGTTAAAACTTTTGAGTTCATTTCGTACAATCGAAAAGAAAATTCTACTAACAAAAAACAAATTATGAATGAAAAATGTTTTTTTGTTCAAGGTATTCAAGTTAAATACAATTTGAATTTTATCTTGTACCTGCTTGGTCTGTGATCTACCTGCCTGTCATGTCAAAATTTGTTTTCATTATATCTTGGGAAACCCTGGTTGTAGACCTATCATGCGACCACTCGATGTAAAGGTCCCGACCTGATCTACCTGACTGTCATGTCAAAATTTGTTTTCGTTATATCTTGGGAAACACTGGTCGTAGACCCATCATGCGACCACTCGAAGTAAAGGTCCCGACCTGATTTACCTGACTGTCATGTCAAAATTTGTTTTTTGTTATATCTTGGGAAACACTGGTCGTAGACCCATCATGCGACCACTCAAAGTAAACGCCCCGACCTGATCTACCTGCCTGTCATGTCAAAATTTGTTTTCGTTATATCTTGGGAAACACTGGTCGTAGACCCATCATGAGACCACTCAAAGTAAACGTCCCGACCTGATCTACCTGCCTGCCATGTCAAAATTTCTTTTCGTTATATCTTGGGAAACACTGGTTGTAGACCCATCATGCGACCACTCAAAGTAAACGTTCTGACCTGATCTAACTATCTGGAATGCCAAAATTTGTTTTCGTTATATCTTGGGAAACACTAGTCGTAGACCCATCATGCGACCACTCAAAGTAAACGCCTCGACCTGATCTACCTGCCTGTCATGTCAAAATTTGTTTTCGTTATATCTTGGGAAACACTGGTCGTAGACCCATCATGCGACCACTCAAAGTAAACGTCCCGACCTGATCTACCTGCCTGTCATGTCAAAATTTGTTTTCGTTATATCTTGGGAAACACTGGTCATAGACCCATCATGCGACCACTCAAAGTAAACGTCCCGACTTGATCTACCTGCCTGTCATGTCAAAATTTCTTTTCGTTATATCTTGGGAAACACTGGTTGTAGACCCATCATGCGACCACTCAAAGTAAACGCCCCGACCTGATCTACTTGCCTGTTGATCCTACTTACAAATTTTGACGGGCAGGTAGATCAGGTCGGGACGTCTACTTTGAGTGGTCGCATGATGGGTCTACGACCAGTGTTCCCCAAGATATAACGAAAACAAATTTTGACATAACAGGCAAGTAGATCAGGTCGGGACGTTTACTTTGAGTGGTCGCATGATGGGTCTACGACCAGTGTTCCCCAAGATATACCGAAAACAAATTTTGACATGACATACAGGTAGATCAGGTCGGGACGTTTACTTTGAGTGGTCGCATGATGGGTCTACGATCAGCGTATCCCAAGATATAACGAAAACAAATTTTGACATGACAGGCAGGTAGATCAGGTCGGGACGTTTACTTTGAGTGGTCGCATGATGGGTCTACGATCAGCGTATCCCAAGATATAACGAAAACAAATTTTGACATGACGGGCAGGTAGATCAGGTCGGGACGTCTACTTTGAGTGGTCGCATGATGGGTCTACGACCAGTGTTTCCCAAGATATAACGAAAACAAATTTTGACATAACAGGCAAGTAGATCAGGTCGGGACGTTTATTTCGAGTGGTCGCATGATAGATCACATTAAAAAAAAATCTTTGATGACCCACTCGTACTCATATCCACTCCAAAATAAACCAGAAATAAAAAGGACGCCCGTACAAGGTTAGTTCACCTACACGTGCGACGCGCGGCATGGCGTCACTTGCCCGCTTATGAACTTTGGTAGTTAATTAAATTATCGATTGAAAATGCAATTATTCAATTGTTAAACAGGAAAAAATATTATCTGAGTTTACTTATCGATGATACGTTATTCCATGTGTCTTTGTAACTTTCGTATCGTATTTTATGCACCCTTTTACTATGCAACTAGGCATTTTCACGACTCAACATCACTCTGCCGCGGTCCGCAGACGACTGAGTCGCGTTGGCCCTAAAACGAATATTTTAGGGCCAACGGAATGGTGCCATTAGTCGTGCGCGTTGACCGGGTCCTTACGAAGTAATATATAAGTCAATGGCAGAACTTGATGTTGAACTCATCAATGTATGAAGGCGTATGGGGCTATTCCTCTGTACCATCAACGTGGCGTACATTTTGTTTTAACTGGATGCTTCTTAACTTGCTTGCAGGACGCGACACTTGAAATGCAAGAAGCAAATGTGCGAGGAGGTTCTGATCCTCCATCTTGGTTCATTGGAGTACACCCACTATATCCTGAACGTCGACTTCTATGGTCTCAAGGAGTTCCACAAGAGATACTACATCAGAGAAGTTAACTTTTATGTATGTTCGCATCGTAAAAAATATATACTGAACTGTTAAATCTAAAAAAATAACTTAAATAAATCCATTATAAATGTAGTTAGTATGTATATGTTTCTGACAAGCTACTCAACTTAGGGATACATTTATTCATAAAAATACTGTGATTTCGCCCAAAAAAAGTTCCTGGGTCTTTACACTCTATTAGTCGTATTCAGAGCAGACTGTCAAAATTTAAAATATGCTTACATTAAAACATGCGATTTTGTCGGGAGATGATTTGCTTATTAAAGTTGGCACGCCTACTCTGAATCGAAGAAAGTATTGCACGTAGATTTTGGGTAAAAAAATAATCATCTTCCATAATTACTTAAAGATATCATAAAATATTGCGAACGATATTTATCGCCTTTTTAAATGTATTGCATTTCATTATCTGAGAACTTTATAACTCTATTTTATTGTAGTAATCAATATAATACTTAGTTAACATGCAAATGAATTTTTCCTCATAGAAGTATTTAAAAACATTTCTGTTTCAGTTCAAAACGTATAATGCCGCCTTTACACAAATCGAAACCTGGTTCCGGTTCATATTTCTACTTACGACTTTTGTCATAACAGTGAGTATGTATTGTATTTTTTTAACAATGAGCGACCATCATTCAACCCAAGATTTCGGTAAAGGTGAAATAATTTGGATGGCTCCATCTCATAAATCGAACCTCAAATCGTAGGTGGCCACATGCATTTCTAGTGACTTTTTTTCTTAGTTTTATTTTTACTTCTAACTAGGAAAAAATATATGGCGCCCAACCTTAAGCAATCGCAACGAATTATATGTTGAGAAAATGATTAAAAAGTTGCACAATCAGGGCCGAGTGCACGAAAAAACAAAAAATCAAAATCAACCTCAAAGTATGATCAAACACGTCACTTTGTGTGGACAGTATGGAAGGAACTCTATGCGGTACACTAAAAGTGACGTGTTTGAACATTGATTAACTCAGCCGTTTCTTCGTGCAACCGGGGCTCAGAGTCTAAGCTCAGATTAATCATAATATTGTCTTTATTTTTTTAGCTTTATATGATATATTTTTATTTCCAAAGCGCAAAAGAATTAAAAAAAATGTTATTAAACTGAAAATGTCCTCTGCAAGACAGATTTTATCAGTGCAGGGGTCTATGAATGTAAAGCGTGTATATATTTTTTTTTAATAAATACATTTTGAATTTATTTGAATTGGTCTTGGGTAGGTATATCCTAATGAAACCACAGAATAACTAATGATGAAACTAACTATCCTTGTGTTATGACAAACATGAACTGGATCATTGGTTCAACATCATGTTTAATTAAGTCATCTTCCTTCCTTCTTCAGGGAAACTAATCCATGTTTATTTGTCCTTTCAGTGCTGGTTTGCTCATTGCTTGAGGAAATATTCTACACAAGATTGGGCAATAGAGCAGAAGTGGCTCTCAGTACTGTTACCTCTTCTACTACTGTACAACGGTAGGCACCATTACTACACCTATCCTTTTGGATAACTGCTTAGCTTTCTTCGATTGGCAGCTGTGGATTTATATGACATATTCTTTGGCTTTGGGCTGTGGTACTCACAGGATTATTTATGTACTCGCGATGAGCACCGTGAACCATCAGGACGCGATGAGCATCAATAACCTTGTCGCGCCCAAATGTTTAATTTATTTTATTATCTCATAAACGTTATTTTATTGTTTCGCATTGTGCGGTACAATGCACGATGCAGCAGAGTTCCATAAATTATGTGCACGAATTCTTTATCACGACTTCGCGCCTCCATGTTTTTCAGACCCGTTCTTCCCACTGCGGCTGGTGTCGGGCGGCTGCCTCGCGCCGCTCCTGGACGCGCTGTTCCAGACTCTATTCCTGTGCTGTGTCCTGCTGTCCTGGCTGGCGCAGTACCACGGCCTGCGGCAGGCAAGTCGCGGTTTGCCCTTACCGTAGCGTGGTGACAGTAGTAGGAGACAGTAGACAACACCCCTTAAGGCCCTGCTACTAGCCAAATCGCAAAGTTAGACGAGGCAACCCAAGTGAACTAACTAAGTCCGACGATTAGAAGTGTCATTCTTACAATATATGATTCCTTGTCTAGGGATCAACCTATTTTCGTTAATGTATGTCACCTTTTTCTATACAAAATACATTGCGGAAACGGTGTCAATTTCCGAACCTTTTTGACTAAATGTAGAAATCTAAAAGCAAATGGAATTATTTGTTTATGCACATATGCTGTTTTTTACTTTTATCTAGAAATCGTATTAATTTCAGATTTCTAACGTGAAAAATCGACTTTTTATTATTATTATTATTTAAATAAATGATATAATTAAACAATATTAACAATCAGTCTGGAGTTATATTTGGACTTGCTGAGGTGTTTCACTAACATTTGTTCAAAGGTGCGAGTAGTTGAGTAGTCGTAGCACCTTAACGAGATTACGTTGCTAGGAGGTTATAATCCGACTACCTAACTACCTACCTACTAAAATAAAAATAAAAATGAAACTGAATTTCATATCAGAGAAATATGGAGGAACTAATAATAAAAAACAAATAAAAAAAGACTAGGCGAGTTCGCCTGTCAATAATATTGTATGCGTTTGACAGTAGGTATCGAATCGAGAGCGCTTTCGATACCTCCTGTCAAACGCATACAATATTATTGACAGGCGGTGTCGATTCAGTAGGTTCGTACGTAGTAGGGCTCCTACTAGTGATCGTCCTAGCGATCGTGAGCGTCCTTGAACTACGAGCCCCTAATGACGTCGCGTTTCCGTATTATTAGCAAAAAACCGGCCAAGTGCGAGTCGGACTCGCACACGAAGGGTTCCGTACCATGGTACAAGATTTAACACAAAAAATCACGTTTTTTGTAAGGAAGAAGGCCCCCCTTTAATCTATACTAATAAATAAATCTGTAAGGGGTGTTCATGGAGTAAGTTGTGTACTTGAAATTGTAGGTGTTAAAAAGGCCTACAGAAAGTTCCACGATATCATGTAGAGCGATAACTTCGAACCACTCGCCCAATTTATTTGCGTATTTTATTAACGTATAGCAACTCTGGGCGCAGTCAGATTTCGGATGGGTTACCGTTTTCGTTGTTGAAGGTGGCTGTGGTTCGTATTCCTCATAAAACTTTGTAAAAGTAAGCAAGGTGGTAGGGTTAATCCCGCCTTTGCTGGTTTTGTATCAATTTCTATGTAGCAATGCCAGTGCAGTGAGGGGCTGGCGGGACATGCATTTAAAATTCGCTCCCAAATGTTAACGAAGCTCTAAATGGGAGTATGTCGATGTTTATCATTAAATCATGCCATATCGGTTCAAACGATTTTGATTAAATTTGGTAGATGGATACATAGTCCTGGACCAGCCTTTTGGTGGGTTACTTTTTATCCAGGAAATTATTCAGACCGAAATCAATCCAACACGATATAAACCCGAGCGGAGCCGGGTACCGCCGCTAGTTCTTAATATTTTTAAATTAAAATAAATACACACTCTGTGAAGAATTCAGCTGCCTACCTATTTCGGTTCATGAGATACAGCTATATAATAATAGGTTTCCGTTTTCACCCTTTGGGTGCGGAACCCTAAAAATTAAACATGTATTTTTTCTTCCAGAATGAGCGGAGCCTCCTCTCATTTTACCTGCCGAAGTTGCTAGTGGTCGGCTCGATATGGGTGCCCGCGACAGTGGTCGCCGTGTGGCAGAAATACTACGCTTTCTACGACCCAACCTTCAATTACGTCACGGATCCGAACTATGCGGTACATATTCCGACTTCAATTACACCTCTAGTACCTTAACTTAGCTAAAGCTTTAGCCTCGGTGGCCCAGTGGCGCGACACTTCAGCGATCGCTCTCCGAAGTTAAGCAACGCTGGGTCCGGTCTGGTCTTGGATGGGTGACCATTCGATCGTTGAGAGAGGCTGGCCGTGGTTCGGATTCCACGTTAAGCTGTAGGTCCCCTTCTTTACTTACTAGGTGGTAGGGTTTATCCCGCCCGGGTTGGTACCATCGCATTGGATGAACGATGGTCGAAGCGGCAATGAAAATTGTCCGTGTTTTCCATCCAGTTCAATGTATCCGTGCAATATAAGGAAGGTCCTGGCATGGCACCTAGTTCCCATGTGGTGTGTTGGGCTAATACCATGACAGAACTTGTGGTATTAGCCATCCATGTCCAGTCACATAAAAAAAATAAATGTGACGATAAGACATTGCGATCAACTTATTTGGGACAACACTAAAAACTTCATTTACTTACTTTGTTTTCTAAAAAAATATCTTAGAAAAGATATCTATTTCGGAATGTTTTTGACTGAATGTAGGCTTAGACGAAAAAGAAGAATCCTTTTTCATCTAAGAATGTAGGAATCTAAATGGAAACAGAATTATTTGTTTATTGTTTTTATTTTTTCTTTTTAATTTAACAGTCTGCAGTTCCATTTTGACTCGCTAAGGCGTTTGACTACACATTTCTAAGGTAAATTTGTATGGCGCTGCGAAGTTGATTAACCATAGCACCTAAAAATACTCTTGTATGTTTTGTTTTTTTTATGCGACCTGACATGGATGGCTAATACCACACAACTACCGTTATGATATTAGCCCAATACACCACATTCCCGAAGGAATTAGGTACCATGCCAGGACATTCCCTTTATGAGCACGGCTACATTGAACTGGATGGAAAACACGTACAAGTTTTCATTGCCGCTTCGACCATCTTTTCATCCAATGCGATGGTACCAACCCGGGCGGGCTTAAACCCTACCACCTAGTAGGGGAAGGGGACCTACAGCTTTACATGGATTCCGAACCATGGAGCAGCTCGCATTAGTGACGAAATGCACTTATCGAACTCGAAAAGAGAAAGACAGTGGTGCATGTCGGTATTGAACCCAGGCGTCTGGTACGCTAGGCAAGTCCCCGCGCCACTAGGTTACGAGCCGCTATGTAACGGTTTAAATATTTTGTGTAAGGCATGAAAGTAGGTTAATTACCCACAGTACCCACACGCCGTTTTGCGAAAGGAGGGGACATTAAAATATATATTAATTTAAATAATATAAATCTATAAAATATAAAATTTATATAATAATATAAAATGTTTACTATTAATAACTAGTTCCGCCCTAGTATATTCCTGACTACTGAGCTACTAACCTATGTAGACACTGTTTTCTTAGTTCTAAACAGCTTATTTCACACTAATAAGGGTTATTTGTTTGACATTACAGGTGGTGAAAATATTGTTCTTCTGTGCAATAACCTTATATTTCTTATACTTGACTATCCTGATTGTTCGAGCGTACAGCGAGCTAAAAAACATGCCATTTTTTGGTAAGCTTATGATAAACTTAATTTTGCTCACTTTTTTGTAATATGTAGTAAATATACATTATGTAAGTATCATATTTTTTATTAAGAATGCATTAAAGTGATAATGCGACGAAATCAGTCAAAACGTATTTGTAAAAGTCAACCTTACCCTCAAACCTAACCTAACCTCAAACCTTTTTGTCGACCTCAAACCTAACCTTTTTAAAAACCTTTTTCAATTTTCAGACATCAGACTACGCTGCTTATCATTAATAGTTGCCACGGTTACGAGCATCTCCACACTTCTCGCCCTCCAGGGCTGGGGCCCCGCGGCGCTGCAAGACCACTGGGCATCTCAGCCTCGTGCGCATTACGACACCGCCGCACCGTTCATGGCTCTCTACGGCCTATTCAACTTCCAGTTGTACACGCTGGCCTATTTGTTCTCACCGGCCGCGGGCTCCGTGCACGGTAAGTACTAGTAAGTAGTATCTAACTGACCCCGTCACAAGCACCTCCAAACTTCTGGCCCTTTCAAAGCTAGGCCTCGCTTACTCACCACGGCCTGTTCATCTTTCGGTTATACGCGCTGGCCTATTTGTTCTCTCCTGCCGCGACCTCCTTGAACGGTATGTATCTCTGGAAGCGTCTCCACACTTCTGACTCTTTCAGAGCTTGGCCCGGCAGCTCTGCCTCTCACTCGCCCTCACAGCCAAGTGCACATAACGATAGGACCATACCACTCATGAATCACCACACTCTCTGAATTTTACAGTAGGTACTTGTATATGCTGGCTTACGTGTTCTGTCCTGCTGCCGACTCCGTGCGCGGTAGTAAGTAGTAATTGGCTCGGTAAGTAAGCATCACGGAGGAGAGAGGTAGAGAGGAGATGTTGTTAAAAATGTCATGCACATTTGCATCATGAGATCAACAGTTCTTACCATACAAAGGAATTGCGCGCCATCTATCGTCAAATACCAAGAGCGATACATCAATACAATGTTCGAATATTGACTCAAATTATAAAATATGAAAAATAAAACGTAATTCCATCTGCAGACTATAGATTATTTTTTCCTGTGTAATGTTTGCAACATTTTACACAAAATCTCATCGTGTAATCGACTGTTTGTCGTTGTTTGAAAATTGCGCCGCAAACCAAAATATTGTCCCACAACCTAACACCGCCAGCACCATGTCACGAATGAAGCGAACCCACGCCATCTTATCACGTGGGCTGTGACGTAGAGACCCAGTTCGTGGACACAGACCCAGTTTGCTTAGACCATCTCCTCTCTTCCTCCGTGGTGAGCATGCAAGACCACTAGGCCTTGCAGCCACTTCCGCAATACAGCACTTCCACACCCTTTATGGCTAATCACTGCCGCTTTAACTTCTAGTTGTAAAAGCTTGTCTACTTATTCTCTCCTCCGCAACCTGCACGTATGTATAAATTTAACTGTTGACACATTCACATCGACCTTGGCTCGGCTATGTGCATGGAGGATGACTAAGCCTTGCAGCAGGCCGTATCCTTCATGGCTCACCAGGGCCTTTTCAATTTCCTACACGCTGATCTAACTAAAAAAACTAATTCTCTCCCGCCGCGGACTACGAGCACGATTTCTATAATTATAATCGAGGAGCCGGCGAAGAAAAGCGGATTTGTCCACCCACGATTTTTTTTTTGCTCTCTGAGCTCAAATCTTTCGAGTCCTAATATATTTTCGATAAAAACCAGCTCTATCTTATTCAAAAAAATATTTCATCTTTGACCTTGTGTAAAAAACCATCTGGGGGACAACATCTTTTGTTCACCAGCTCCTCATCAATAACAAGCGCATTCCCACAGCTAGGCCTCCAAGGCTGACATCTGGGGGCGGCCCGCGTGCGCATTTCAACACCACCTCACCCTTCATATATGGCTCTTTACGAACTCAATTTGAAGCTACTCACGCTGCCCTACTTGTTCTTTTCTGCATACAACCCCACCCATTTTTTACAGAATCCACGATAACCAAAGACAACCCGGCGTTCTCCATGATCAACGACTCCGATGAAGAAGTTATCTATGGTTCTGACGAAGAGAGTCGTCGGCCGCTGACTGCACAGAGGAGTCGCACCGACGACAGCGATTGAGCGATATCTCACTGTTAGGTGTTTTGTATTTTTGCTGCCTACTAATCTATTTGTTACTTGTAACAATTAAATATTTTATGGTTCCGAAAAGGTAGTATTTTTTTCAACAAAAATTCCCTCTTCCTTACTACGCAATCTGAGTAGGTTAAATCTGATGGTGCAGTACGTACCATGCTGGCTGACAGACGTGTTATTCGCCCAATGTATTCAAAACCACTTGGCATGATACGAAATGCAACTCCGTGCTTTGGGGTTTACGCGGTGTACAGTAGTTTCGTCTGAAATCTATGCACTGGAAATAGAGGCAATTTTAGATCTCTTTCTGTCATGCTGAAGTCAACCATAGAGTTGACAAAGGGACTTAGGAATTCCTTCTCTCTCCAGTGCACATAATTAAGAGGAAACGACTGTACCTGCCTACAGTTTTCCCTTCCACGCGCAGCAACTTGCCTACCTAGAACGCATGAATAACTACAGACCAATAAGTTTGATCCCAAATATGTACAAAGTATTCGCGAAGATAATATTTGAAGAATGACAATAGATTGGAACAAAACCAAACATACGAACAAGCAGGTTTCCGTAGAGGCTTTTTATCTAGTGACCACCTTCACACATTGCAACTGGTTGACAGTTCACCTGGCTGTCATAGATTTTACTAAAGCATTTGATTCGGTGGAACACTACTTTGTATGGACAGCCCTAAAGGAAGATGGCGTGCATAACAAATACATTGGAATACTGCAAGCAATTTATAGAGATAGTAAAGCTGTTGCAAAACTGGAAAATGAATGTGAAGTTTTCGAGATACAAAAAGGACTAAAACAAGGCGATCCCCTTTCACCAAAACTTTTCAACAGTTTTTTTAACTACATATTCTAGAACCTAAACTGGTCAAACTACGGAATCAATATAAAGTTCATATAAAGGCCAGTTGGCCTTTATATGAACCGAAGCAAAGCCAAAATTGTGGCCAATGGAATCAACATGCCAGAATTATATCTAGACGGAGAAAATATCGAAGTGGTCACACGTTTTATATACCTTTGTATCATTCACGGAAAGTAAGGAAACTGAAATAGATAAAAGAATATCTGATAGTTTTAACCGCTATTGGGCTCTAAAACATATGTTTCTTCCAATTTAAAAACTGAAAACCTAAATAAATAAATGTAAAAAACACTAATATATGGTTCACAAACTTGGAGCCTAAATAAAAACGAAATATTAAAAATCAAAAAGGCACAACGTAAAATTGAAAGAAGCATTATGAATGTCAAACTAAGGGACCGTTTATCCAATAAGGCAATGAGGGCACAAACAAAAGTAAAAAACGCCATAAAAATTGATACATTAGCCAAATGGCAATGGGCTGGACACATAATGCGAATGCAGGCCCAACGCTGGACAAGAGAGAGCACTGTGTGGTGTCCTCGCTGCTGCACTCGGCGTCGTGGTCGCCCACCAACAAGATGAAGAGACAAACTGGACGCATTCATATTATTACCAAAGGTCACAGGTTCGAATCCTGCATCGGACGAATGTCACGACCAAAAACTTTTTCAGATTATTTCCAAATCTGATTACAATGCTTCAAATGTAGATGTCGCTGAAACTCAAATTAATATTTAAATACTGTTTATGGTACAGACCTATTAAAGTTGTTCGATTGTGATAAAATCTTCGGCCGAGCGGGACATTTTTTTTCCAGTAGAAGCTTTTTCTAGGGATTAAAGTAATATTTCTTTCTGAGTATCAAAAGTACTGCACTGAAAGAAGAGGTAATATAATGATTGGTCAGTTAAATTTCAATGTTGGAAAAGGGCGGTATTCACGATGTTCAATCTGTGAAAAAGGAAATGTCCAAGACAAAGTCGACAGATAGTTGTGTAATATTTCCGACTATCCCGATTTCCGATTACACATTTACGATTATGTATGACTTAAAAGAAAATCGTCGCCTCCATACATTTTGTGTGTAGATGTTTGCAAAAATGTATAGGATGCATGATTTTTTTTAAAGCCGTAAAGCCGTATAGTTTCTTCCCGACGACGGGACTTACTTATTCGCAGGCACGGTACAAAATCGGTCTATTGCGCTCTGGCACTGTCTCTGTTTTAAATAAAAAGTTATGAGGTAACAAACATAAAAAAAAACATACAGACGAATTGAGAACCTCCTCCTTTTTTGAAGTCGGTTAAAAAGACAGTCTTTGAAGTGATGAGGATGCAACATGTCCACAAAGCAAACAATGCGCATAGTGTTTGATTTGGCTAGATTTACAAAAAAAAACTTATATAACGACTTATAGCTAAATTTAAATCACGGATGCTGTAGTCAGCAATCAAACCAAAACTTAACTTATTTTGAATCTTCATGTAACAGGCTAGGTTTGATGACTAAGATCTTTTTTATTTTATCGGTGAGTAATCAACGTCCAAGCTATTTTGGATTGAATTAAATTATTTTGGAGATGAAATAAAATATACTGATTTTTGTTAGTTTTATTTAGTTTCGGATCAAGAATGTATTCGTATGCATGGTTGCAGAACAATAATTTAAATCTGTAAAATGTGTGTACATGACAAACAATACATTTTGGGCATACATACCTATCAACTTAAAAAAACAATTCTTATGAAATAACAAAAGAACTATCATTTAATTATATACAAATATTTACAATTACACTTAAGCTAAAATAATTTATGCAACCATCGATCTTTTGAAATAGAAAATCAGTCATGAAATGATGCTAAATACGCACCTCAGTAATTGTAAATCGTTAATATATCTTTTACAATGTCTGCAAGTGCATCGATAATGGTACGCAATGTCTATGTTGCGTACCTGATATTGATTCCATTTGTTTTTAAAATAGTACAAGCTTTTTTGGAGAAATGTTACTAAACAATTTTCTTCTGCGTCTTCCTGAAACCACCAGTTTTCAAGTAGAAAGGGACACAGGGCTCTCCGTGAACCTCTTGTTTATTGATGTTGGTTGAACCACTTCAAATACAAACCCATACCAATGCCATTAGGTCTGTTTTCATTTGAATTTTTGTTCTGTCCAAATTCCAGATTCATATCAGTACTTAATAATTTGATGGTCCAACATTAATAAATTGATGGTCAAATGTTTTCAATTGACACAACAGATTTTGTATGAACCTAATTATTTAAGTGGGTGAGAAACATGAGCATTAAAATAAAAGTGTCTTGGTAGTTAGAGCCGAAATTCACTTCACTTTGAACCATTCTGGCCTCCTGTGCTCTTGGCAACACTTTAATTTTAGATCATAAAGAAATTTAACTGTTGCCAGAGAATTTAGTTGCAATATCTAGCCTCTTGAATTTCTTGAGCCATGTAATATTGTTAGTATTGATAAAGGAAATTTGTGGTTGTTCGTTTCATTTGCAATATTCACATATTGGTTCTAACAACATTATTTATTTGGAATCATGTCTGTGGTGAAGATGAAAGGATTAATAAATATGCAGACTGATGGTATAGTCTGCAGAAAAAAATAATATAAACCTACAGGAAGTAATGCTATAGTTACATTAAGTTCAGGGGTTGATTTTACGGCCAAAAATAAGCCTCAAAGCTCTTAATTTTTTGTTTCTTTTCAAAACATAAAAAAAACATTGTCATTTTGGTCATAATAATTAAAGGAAGTTCTAAAATGTTCACACCAAACTGTGTTTGTTGCCTATTATTATAAACACAAAAAAAATCCTTTCATTTTACCTGTAAATAATTATTTACAATTATAAATTTAATTTAGATTAATTTAATAGGGTACACAGAATATACAGTAGATGCGATGCTTCTTACATCCATTGGAGAATTTTACAGAATGTTTTATAATATACATATGTTTAATAAACAGGTACAGCGCCACAACTTAAGGATGACTCTGTGTTTGTGTGAGTGTACTTCGATACTGCCTCAGCGATACAAATGCGATTCAGAGCAAGACATTTGCTACTTCTGAGCTTTCACTGTCTATTAACACTAGGAAGTCTAGAAAAACCTATTGCCGAATTGTACTAGTAGTATGTTGGTTTATTGTAGAGTGCACTTCTACATAAAATTAACTTACACTACTACAAATGTATAGAGAAATGGCGGCAACATAAAATGTTGGCGCCCGACATTGGCTGTTTCTGTTTCTCTTTTATTTATATACTGTAATTTGGTATGTAATTAATTACAATATCATTAGATAAAAGCCAATCGTTGCTTAAATACGGCATTGCTGTATTCCCTCTCCCATATTTTGCGTAGTCTGTACAAATGCAGTCATCCTTAACTTGTAACGACTCAGTAACGATAGGGTCCCAAAGCTAACCTAGTAAAATATAGGGGCATACAGAATGTCCTTAAAATTATAGGGTCATAGAATGAGTTTTTCCTGATTAATTTCTAAAGCCTTCTTTATACGTTTTATGTTCATTATGTTTGTTATGCTTACTTAGGTACTACAGAAAATTTAAATTGCTATTTGTACATGTTTATCTCATTCTTGGCCATTTAATTAAAAACAATACTGGAAGTTTATTAATATGTTAAGCGCCACCGGTGACTGAAAATGAGTCTCTCCCATGCACCGAGGGGTCACCGGAGACCTAAAGTCCGACCTGTTTTTAAAAGAATATCCTGCACCGTAAGGCACAGCTCAACCAACAATCAAGAAATTGACAAGTATTTATTAAAGGACACAAAAATATTTGTGTCGGCGTTATTTATTGAATATTACATGCATGTTCAATAAATTATACCAGCAGCAGTGGATGATCAGGGTACCGTGGGGGTCACGGATTATTTTCAGGGTTTTTTTTTTCACAATAATTACGGAACTTTAAATTAAGTTAAAACAAACAAATTTACATCAAATTATTTTTTTGTAAAATTTCCATTTCACCCTCGGCATTTAACATGTTAATGGTGCTTCAAATAATGTTAAATGTTCCTGAAATTTTTTCCTAGAATGTCCTTACAAGATTGACAACACTATACTCCCTACAAACCAAACGTGCAGTCGGGGCCATAAAAGTTTATGAGCTAGTGAAGCCCAGTTGTGGATCCGCGATTATCGATAGCGTCGATAGATATTTCTTGATTTCATGAACAAGATACATTGTCAAATATTTGTCTTATCCCTGATGGATGGTGAGTATATTTACTAGGGAAGTATATTTAACATTTTTTATGTGTGCGCAATTTTCAAATAAAAATAAAAATTAAATCGTCTGTCATCTAACAGGTTTTTTATTTATGCAAAGGTTAATATTAAAAAAAAAAACTTATGAAAGCAGTACAAAAATCATATAAAATATGCAAAAGTAACCAACACGTGGTATATATCTTGCCCGTCATGTGGTATTTTTATGTATGATTCACGAAAACAAACTCGATAATTCCGTATTTTTAGTAGGATAATTTTTTATTTCGTTAAAAAACAAAAACACATTATTGATCAACGTTCGCGACTGAATATTTAAATCGCCATGAAGTTTAGTCGTTGCACTATAACAAAACGTCTCCATCTCGATAGAAAGTACAACGGCAACTATCCAATACATCAAACAATCAAACATCATTCCTCCATCCCCTCCCCTCCCCGCGAGCGACCAATCAGATCACAACAAATCTCCCAATGAATCTATACTGCGTTCGATCTAGGAAATCCCCTGTGCTATTTTTCCCCCATGGGTTACACTCTTCATTTCACAGAACGTAAGCTGTGTTTGTAATTATAAAGAAGTGTTGGTAAATCGTACAATAGTCTAGCTAATTCGCGTAATAATAATTTTGTACATACTTGACAAGTCAGTAGTTACATACATACAAAAACTGTTAGATGACAGACGACTTAATTTTAATTTTAATTTGAAACTTGCGCAGATATAAAAACATTTAATATACTTCCCTAGTAAATATACTCACCATTATCGATAATCGCGCATCCACAACTGGGCTTCACTAGCTCATAAACTTTTATGGCCCCGACTGCACGTTTGGTTTGTAGGGAGTATAGTACAGGAACAACTACATGTATACCTCAATCTATGACCCTATTTTCAAGCACTTCTTTCCAATACAGCCCCTGAGCAGCAGTGACGTCATTGTCTAACTGGTTAATATCATCCCAAACTGAACAGAGCATAAAAGTCAAATCGCATGACTTTAGTCAACTTCAGCACTTTTATGTGAATACAAGGAGGTAATTGGAGTGGAGTTGGTCTCAATAAAATTAACAAGAGCATCTATGTAAGCAGGCAGGGCAACATTGTAGAGCAAATTAGCGTTAAAAGAGCTACAACTTTGTAAAACATCATTATATTGTTTTGAATAATAAAGTTGAGTTACAATTTGGTGTTTTCCCTACATTCATTAGAAATAAGACTATTCCTGGCGACCACCTTCCATTTAAATTCAAATACCAGCTTTCAAAATCGACTTCCAATATAAAACAAAAACCGTAACAAAAATAATACTGATTTTCAGGTTTTCTTGACGTTACAGCCTTTGATAAGTACACAGGGTTTTTTTCTGCATAAATCTTGTGAAGCCTGTCCGCTAACTCCTTCCTTATGAAGAAATCTTACTTTAAAGACTGTTTGAATAAAATAAGAGTGCAGCACCTCCAAAATTTCATAAAATTAAGAAAGGAGTACCATAGGGATCAGTTTTGGGATCAGTGTGGCACATGATTTAAACAGATCTCCATGAAGTACCAAATAAGTTGACTACTGCACCTTAGCCTGATGACAGTTAATTTTACTGGCGACATTAAACCAATAATTCAATCAGAAACTTTGCAGAAGTGAATACGTAAATAATAGCTATAGTAGTCTCGCTGTAAAAAGTACTCTGAGAAATTGTACCACCTGTAAATTTAAGATCCAGGGAGAAAAAATCAGCAGAAGTAGGTATCATTCACATTCAGCAAAGATAACCGACTCCAAGCGATATAGAGAAATCTTCATTGTAATGCACATTAACCAAATATAACATCTAACCTTATGCCTCAACTGTCTACTAGTAATAAATCACATAATGTCATTCAAAAACTTCATTTGAAACTATCCACAAGCAACAAGCTTTCAATTTTAGTATCAAAGCTTCCATGAAAGTACAATCAAACTTGTAACATGATAAAAGTCAGCAAAATTGTCCCGTGCATATTAACTCGTGGACTCTGATTGGGCCGATATTGACCAAGAAATCTATGCCAACATAAACCATGCAAAGAGCTGCTGTAAACTTAACTTTTTCCGAATTTGGAAGGGTAGAATGTACAGTTTGCTACAATGACATCTGTTATAAAATTCAAAAAGCAAAATCTACCTAGTCTGTTGCAAAGCCATTGTTAAATCTGTGCTTGCACAATCTCCTTGCCACTTACCTCCTTCATGACCAATATGTATAAATTTGTAGCACCCAAGAAATTATATTTGATTATATATTTATTATCTTTGAAGGGGCCATTTACGGAAGAGGGAGGAAGCTCTAAATATCTAAACCTGTCGCGTGGGTTGGATGGCTGATCTACTGTCACGATTAGCCCATAAAAAAACATTCCCACTGCCGAAGAAGATGTGCGGTCCGAATTAAGCATATCCGAATTAACACTATCGATGGCCTGCTCAAGATTGGTCTGATTTGCAGTAACAGCACTCAAAATAGTGTACTGATTGTTAAGATACATTCGTTACATTAACTTATGATTTGGAGTGAGCGCACTTTGTCTGTAACCCCTTGGTCCGAATTGGGATGACAGCGCTCACAAATATATTTGTGCAAACACCTGGTTTGAGTAACTATTTGCAAATACTGCAATATTTGCAATGACAAATTCGACCGATCGTGAGCGTGCTAACGGTGCTTACAAAATAACCAAAACCATTGTTTGAAGTGTCTTAAAAAAAAAAGAGGATTTATTGTTCAACAATGAACAATTTGCAAGCACATAACTATTTACTAACATTATGTGACAATGAGAGTGATGATAAAGATATTTTGCGATATTGATTGGCAAACAGGCGAAATAGTAGTAGAACGACAATAGAGAGAGAGCGCATTTCTGCAGTATTGCACACAGTTACGAAGTTATTGCAGCTACAGGGCGAGCGAAAGCGGTGATGCGTTTTATTTTATATTCTGTGTCCTCTACTTGCAGTGTCAAAATAAAAATTGCCGCGCGATCTATGGCTGCCGCTGACAGCGCTCACAGTTTCGCCCTGAGCACCGCAAGCACTTGTGACATCGTATCTCACCATCTTGCATTTCTGAGCACGGTCAGCGCAATTCGGTTCAACTGTATCCGTATTCAACTGTATTCAACTGTATCCGTATAACTGTATTCGAATTTAACAGCATTTAAGCGCAATTCGGACCGTAGCCTAACAGTCAGTGTCACATTTTGACATCTTTGAGATAGAATCAGTCTTTACTACTTAAAGACAAGAGCGAGGAGTCCATTAATGTGTATTTTGGAAAACTGTTGGAAAGCTGACGACCACTTTGAGCGTGCAATCTGAATTGGGACGCTTGTGTACACTGCAAGCGGTATTTACGTTGCAAGTGCAATTCGGACCGCACGGTAGGTACCATGACTCACTTTTATTAGAGACTTTTACATAGAAGTGGCTCGTAAACACAAAAGATTTTTCATTGCTGCTTTGGGCATTTTTCACTTATGCTTGTACTAATTCTGGTGGATAATGATACTATTCAGTAAATACAGTGTAGCATGGGTTTTGAACTGTTAACTGACCTGTATTCTACGTGTAAAGGCATGTTTCAATCTCGGACAAGAAAGAAGGTGTGCACCAGGCTTTTGAATCCGTGGCCACAGGCATTACCTCAAAGCGATCGGCCACTTAGACTTTGATTGGTTTGATTGATTAGTGTGCTCCTCCAGTATCCAGAAAGGAATATGACAACTGAGGTCTGCACAATTCCACTAGATAAATACAAGAATTTCAGTCCAATGAGATAATAGGGACCTTGATTGATTGTGTAAAAAGTATGACAGGGTGAGGCTGCAGCACAGCGGCAGGGCGTCGGCGAGCCGCCCCACAAGGCTCTGCAGGCAGCGCCTGGGGTGTAGCAGCTGTACGACGCAGCACTGCCCCTCCGCGCATTACACATGTCACACCCGCCCGCGGGTCACTGTTCTCCTTGACACTCGGCGCTTCATCGTCCGAACACAAGTCTATCACTTCCTCCAACTTTTCCAAAGGATCTGCAGCCTTCGGTGAATCCATCGCGCCTTCGTTGGGTGTTTCTCCCACGAACTCAATATCTTCTTGCACTCTAGACGCTGCTATCTGCTTCTGTTGCTCGATGTAGGCCTGCATGCTCTCTAGTGACATCCGTTCGACTTTAACACCTACAGGTCGACATTTCAATAGAAGAAGCTGTCCTGTTAGATCAAGCATCTGCTTGTTCCGGTGCTCAGGGAACGTCTGCCGGCGGTACCAGTAATCTATGGGCCGTCTGTAGCGAACTGGAAACTGGTTAGGCTTAACAGTAACTCCCCATCTATTCTTACTGCTGAGTGGTATGGTGCAGCAGTATCGCTCTACTTTGTCACGGCACTGCATGTGGTCGGTGGACGCTGGCTTGACATTCTTCTGACCAGCTAGAGAGGAGAAAGGAAAGGGGGGCCCGCGATCCATGTTTGCCGTCGTCCGGCCGGGTCGAGGTCGTTCCCGAGAGCCTTCCGTTGGCTCTGGTTTGTCTTCGCTTTCCTCCACAGGCCGCAACTTCAACGCTCGAAGAAATTCAGGAAGTCCGCCGCTGCATTCACCCGCCGCAGGAATTTCCTCATTATTGCACAGCCTCTCATGAGTTCGAAGAGTTTCCAAGTTATCAAAGTGACTATCGCAGTGGTCACACAAGAATATCTCAGGAGTGATGGTCTCCATTGGAGATTTCTCGCGAATTGATGCGATCTTAGGCGGTCGTCGGTCGTAGAATAAGTTCTCATTGCGGAATGTGACAAGCAGCCGGCCCGATGGCTTGTGGTAGAGAGAGGTTGTGTGGTCGTGGTTGTCGACATAGCGCAACCGCTGACGCGGGTGCCGCGACAGCTGGGCGGAGAACACGAGCAGAAACGCACTCTTGTGGTAATCGTAGCACTTGCGCACGAGTCGTTTGAGCCGCACATCCCAGTCGGCGGGCACACGCCGAGGCCGCACAAACGGGTACGAGAATTCGACGTCAGTCGGCCACCAGGCGGGCTGCAGAATCTCTCTCACAGTGTCGTGACCCCAGGAGCATGTCACCATGAACGTGATGAAGCGCTCGAGCTGCGGGGTCGTCACCTTCGTCAGCCCGGTCGGGTTGCCGTTGCAGAACAGCAGCGGCAAGTTCGCGATCATCTCGGCGGCGCGCGCGCGCTCATCGAGCCAGGGCTCGCCGGGCGCGCGCCGATAAAACTGTGTTCACCAGGCGCACCGCATCTTGCGTCCGGGCCGAAGAGCGTAGCACCTCAATGGCTCACCCATCCGTCACAGCGATCAACAAACAGCACACACAATTTTTGTTCACTCTACTATGCTGCACGAGCGAGCCGGAGACAAGCGGGCAGATTTTCTATATTCTATGCAAGCGGGAACCGGGGCAAGCGAGATTTCAATTTGATCGCAAAGTCCCTGCGGTCCCTCGCCTCACCTCCTTCCAACAGCGAGGGAGAGAGACAAAAAAGGAGAATGCGATGATGTCGAAATGTCGAGTAACTAGTGCAAGCGAGAAAGACAGAAACAAGCGCGCGCGTCCATTGCCACTCAGCTCAAGGCGAATGATCGGGCGCGAGGCCCATTCACACGAATGCGAATTCGATGAAATTTAGCGTAGTGCAAATGTTCTAAAGGTGATAAGTGGTTTTTTGAGTTTTTTCACAATCTAGTAATTCACTATCGCAATCTGTATGGCTGGTCCGGTGATAATCCGTACATTATTTTTTTACAGTTTACTCTAAATACGACTGTTTATTACTAAAGATACCGATGGTTGATGTTTCTGAAAAAAAAATCAGAGGATTTTAAATTTAGTTAGAGTACTAACCTAAGAAAAAATATGGCCATCACGGGATGCCCGCAGATGTAAAACTTTAAAGTATTTTATTAATATCAATAAAGTTTGTTGCAAAATAGTGCGATGCCGGTGGCTGGAGGCGCCTGCACGGTGCCGGAGCGGATGAGGTTTTACATATAAAATACAAAACGTCTAGACAATGACGGGGTAAGAGATGGTTAGTCAGGTGCTCTCTGAATACGACTGTATGTAACGTGTAACGTTGAGTAAGCTGTCAAATCAAACTCGGACTCGCAAATGCGCGCGCTCTTCAATTTCTCCATAAATTGGAAACGCCAGTCAATCGTTTTTCCGTAAACGCCAATGCTGGGACTACGGGCTCTGTATTGCTAACAACTGATGAGATTAAAGCAAGAGAAAGCGGCCGGAATTTATCAATAGAAAGGGGGTGGTTTTTCATCACGATAGCGCTAGACCACACACATCTTTAGCCACTCAGCTAAAATTAAGACAGTTTGCCTAGTAGGCGTTGATGCATCCGCAATATAGCCTTGACCTTTCACGTTCAGATTTCCACCTGTTTTGGTCTCTTCAGAATTCTTTAGGCAGTGTCAGGTTAACATCAAGAGAAGACTGTCAAAACTACTTGTCGCATTTTTTTAACCAAAAGTCCCAACATTTCTACAGCAACGGGATCATGCCACTACCGACAAGATGCCAAAAAGTCAACGAAAAAAATGGCAGTATACTATACTTAATAGTAACTAAGATTTGAAACAAAATTCTTGAGTTTTCATATAAGATACGAAGTAACTTTTTCCTCGACCTGTATATACTATACCGATACTGTTTATACTATATACATACTACCCACACTAATATAAGAATAGGAAAGTAACTCTATCGGTCTGTTGCGTTTTCATGCACCACTGAACCAATTTTGATGAATTTGGATATAGATAGAGTCTGGACTTTGGACATAGGCTACCTTTTGGGGCAAACATTTAAATTAATAGGGGTTAAATAGGGTATGACAGTTTGTATGGAAAGCTCATATAATATCTAGGAAATAATTCTACCTTAAATCAGTCCAAAACTACCTTGACTCGAGTGGAGCAAGGTACCTCCAGTACCCTGCTCCACTCGAGCCCTGCTCCGCATCACAGTGTTCAGGTGCGTTAGGGGGAGTACACATACGGAAATGGAGCATTTTGTTAAATAATTAAATCTCGTTTTGCAAATTTAAATGATATGTTCATTAAGATTGTCAGCGTTATTCGACAATATACTTATTTTTATACTATATATCCATCAAAAAGTTCAGAATATATTCACAAGTTGATTGTGTAGTGGGACTAGTGGAATTGTAAGCTTGCAAGCATATGGAACTCGCTGGAACAAAACTCCATCTAACACGTGCACACAAACACTTGTATATACTATATCCATCATATATCATCTATATCATCTATATATCAATAATGTATGAGGGATTTAGTGAAAATGTTATGCACTTATAACTCTTATAACGATGGACCAACTTCTTAAAATAGTTGCATAATCTTAGATTGTTTACACCCTATATTAAAGAACATAAGAAATAACGAGAATGCAATGGAACTGAAAGTGAACAATAAAATACATTCGCATTTCCTATAGAATGCGTGCGAACCCAAAGCGTGCTTAACCAAATATAAGCTATATCATATATAATTTCGTATGTTTTAATGCTCGCGCCCGACTGAACACAAATAAATTCACCAACAACAAAAAAAATCGCACACAACGAAGGGCGTGCAAATAAAGTCGCAAACGCAAAGAACAATAGAATGTGCGCCCAACCATCTTGCGTATAATCTAAACGAAACGTGCGTGCTCCACTGCACAAAATTAGTTCTAACAACTGCAAATCAATTATAGTATGTGGTGATTTCAATATAAAATTCCCAACGGACCAAAATGGCAGTCATGATCTTTCTGATATAATGAATGGATTCTTACTGAATCAGACAATATTCGAGAACACACGAGTGACAGAGACTAGTGCATCCTGTATTGATAATATATTTACAGACTGTACTGTTTTTAACTCTGGGGTGATTGCGGGAGTACAGTCAGATCATCTTGCCCAGTTTGTATCTATTGGATATATTCCTAAAAATAAAATTTCAAACTCATTTAGGTACGCTAGAATAGCAGATGAAAATAGAATCGTTGCCTTATGCAAAGACTTAGATAGTGAATTCAAGAATCATCACACCACTAATTTTAAAACATTTTTTAATACTTTTATTAGGTATATGAATCAACACTTACCGACCAAAAGAGTTAAAATAGGAAATAAAATATCATTTGCCAACTGGGCTACTCCAGGGATTATTAAATCCAAGGAACATTTGTTATTCCTTTATGATTTATTAAAAATAAGTAAACACAATCATTTGAGAAAATATGTTTCCCTTTACAGCAAAATTTTTAAGAAGGTATCATTTTGTGCAAAACATATTAATTTGAGAAATAAGCTTTTAACCTCTGGTAATACGATAAAAACCACCTGGGATATTATAAAATCAGAAACGGGCAAATTCCCTCCCTCTAAAGGAGTGGATTTTGAGCTTAAAATAGGAGATGATTTAATAATTGAGCAGGTAGCTGTAGCAAATGTATTTAATAAATATTTTTCCACAATAGCCCAGGATACAACAAAAACTTTGACTACAAGCACATCTAAAGCATTAGAATATATCTTAAAATTTTGCCCAAGGAATAAAGACTCTGCCACCTTCAAGCCAGTAACATATCTAGAAATAAAGACCATAATAAACAATCTCAAATCTAAGCGGTCACAGGAACTCTGGAATATCTCACCTCATTTACTTAAATCTATAGGTCATGTCATCATAGAACCATTAAAAAATGTGGTTAATGAATGCATAAGAGAAGGTTCATTTCCAGACTCCTTGAAGATAGCAAAGGTCATCCCTCTGTACAAAAAAGGTGCTCATTGTGACATTGCAAATTATCGTCCAGTATCACTTTTACCGATTTTCAGTAAGGTGTTTGAAAAAGTAATAGAGATGAGACTTAATAGTTTTCTATCCGAAAATAATATATTAAATAGTAAGCAATATGGTTTTCGTAAGGGTATGTCTACCAGTGATGCTATAGCTGCTATGGTAAAATCAGTAATGACAGCTTTGGACGGATCCAAACATACCTATGGTATGTTTTGCGACCTATCCAAAGCTTTTGACTGTGTAAATCACAACATATTGATGATAAAATTAGATCATTATGGTATTAGAGGAAAGGAATTAGATCTGTTTAAATCATACTTTTGTAATAGGCAGCAGATTTGTTACGTGCAAGGTATAAAATCAAACACAGAACCCATCAGCATGGGAGTACCACAGGGGTCTATTTTGGGTCCTTTGCTCTTCCTCATCTATGTTAATGATATTTCTGGTTGCATATCGAACAATGTAGAATTGGTGATGTTCGCTGATGATATTTCTCTTGTTTTAGATAATATAAATATAGATTTGTTGCGGGAGTCGCTTGTAACTACTATTGCTTCCCTACATTCATGGTTTCAGAGTAATAATTTTCTGCTTAATGTTAACAAAACCAATTTAATGCACTTTGCTCTAGGAACAAATAGACGTATGTTAGATAATACAATGGTCAACGATATGTCCCTAAATATGGCAAATGAAATCAATTTCCTGGGCGTGATGTTTGATAATAAGCTAACATGGAAAGCACATATAGATAAACTAGCTGGTAAACTTAGTGCAGCATGCTACGCTATCAAAAAAATAAAGGAATTATGTGGTATCCAAGCAGCCAAGGCTGTCTATTATGCTTATTTTGACAGTCTCATGTCATATGGCCTGATGTTTTGGGGAAATGCATCCGATGCAAATCGTATATTTTTATTGCAAAAAAGAGCCTTGCGAAATATCTTAACCATGAGAGTCAGGGACTCGTGTAGAAATGTTTTTAAGGAACTTGGGATTATGACACTCGCAAATAAGTATATTTACCAAAATATCATATATGCAAAAAAAACAATAGAAATGTCTACCCTTAACTCTGATGTACATGACCATGATACTAGAAATAAGTTTAATATACAATGTACCAAACACAGACGAGCTAAAACTTCAAAAAGCTTTATTCACAATAGTGTTAGATTTTACAACAAATTACCTGTAGAAATTAGAAATTTGCCTCTTAATAAATTTAAAAATAAGATAAAATTAGTGCTACTTAATAAAGAGTATTACAATTTGAACGAGGCTCTCTATGATAAAACCCTCTTTAGTGATTTAATATTCTAGGACAAGTACGTAATTGTACAATATATATTAATTTTATTTTGACATTGACACTACAATGGTAGTATTTTGTATATATTATATTATATTGACTTGATACACTTTATCTGTATCAAAATTGACGAGGGCTCTGTACACCCGACATAGCTGTTAAGTTGACGAAGGCGTTTACACCCGAAATAAATACTCAATATGTATAATGATTAGGTTATTAAGTTAAGTAATTTATTTATTAATTAAGACTTTTCACATTGTGGTTTGTTGTTTCCTCGTAGTCCTTAGTTCTTTGCTCCAGACCGTTCTACCAATATAAGTTTGGCAGTAGCATTTAGGTATGAAATCATAATTGTGTCATATCATTTATGTGGACGAAAAAAAAAACATAATTTATAGACCAGTGAAGTTTCTTTGCGGGTTCTTCTTCACTGGTTGATCGAATCCGCGGATCAATCAAATTGTGACATGACTTAGTGTAGTTTTACTACCAGAAGTTGAATAAATAAATGAAATGTCAGTACTGTCACCAATGCCATAAAACGCAAGCGCAAACGAATCTAATCGCGCCCAATCTAACTCAACTTTAATCGCAGTAAAACTTACGTACAGCAATTTATCACCATGATTTTTAACGAACAAGTTCTTATATGTATATGTAACACATCGTAATTAGAAAATAATGAAAGAGAATCTCCAAATATAAAAATAAATTTAGGCGATTACATAGCCTATGGATATTGGGTCTGTGATTTCGGTTTTTTTATTAAACAATTATGTAAACCTGAATTCGATAATTTTATGTATCTAATGGATAGACTTTACCGTTATTTCATTAATTTGAGTTTCAGCGACAATTGAATTTGAAGCTAGGTAGGTAATCAGATTTTGAAAATAATCAGAAAAAGGTTTTTTCAAAATCTGCATTAAATTAAAAAAAAATATTCGGAAGAAATGCTGTTTCATCAGAATTTGTAGCGAGAACAGACAATGACTAACAAATATACGTAAGTGTGTGAAATGCATTCTCTGTTAAATGCGCCAATGTAGCACTAATCCTGTATTTAAGCCCAACTGGACACTGGCAAAATTGTCTAAAAATAGGACGGAGAGGCCTTAATTCAAATAAATCAATCAATCAACATAAGTATACTTTTAGTTTTTAACCGACATTAAACACTAAAAAGTGGAAAATACCCGATACCCGGTGCCAACCAATCAAAGAATAACACCACTATGTCACCGACCCAAAAATGGGTGTTATTTTCCACTCCTTAGTGTTTGAATTCGGTTTTATTAGGGTTCCGTACCCAAAGGGTGCCAACGAAACCCCAAAACTAAGCCTTTGCTGACCGTCCATCCATCCGCCCGTCTGTCCGTCAGTTCGTCCGTCTGTTACAGGGCTGTATCTCATTAACAATAATAGGTAAATAGTTGCAATTTTCACAGATTGTGTTTATTTATGGCCGCTATAACAACAAATAGCAAACATTTTGAAATATTAAAAATAAAAGGGGATTGATTTTTTGGGTTTAATCATGCAAGATGCTAGGGAACCCTTCGTTTAAGAGTCCGACTCGCACTTGGCCGGTTTTTTGGTTAGTGATTCCGGTGCAAGCGCACTCCATTCAGGTACCAACTTTACGTAATTATCTTGACTTTAACTTTACGTAATTATCGTATAGACTTACGTTATTTCAGTTCTCCAAGCAGAGTGCCCACTCAAGTCCTCAATGGCTTTTCTTAAGCGTGATTTTATTTCGTTTTTGTCTCAATGATGGAAGCCACATTTTTCAAAATGTTTACCAAAATAATTTGGCACTGTTTGCTACAAATACGCAATTATCTTTTTAATATATGTCAAATATAATTTCATAATGCTAGACTTAGCCCCGGTTGCACGAACAAACGGCTGAGTTAATCAATGTTCAAACACGTCACTTTTAGTGAACCGCATAGAGTTTCTTCCATACTGTCCACACAAAGTGACGTGTTTGATCATACTTTGACGTTGATTTTGATTTTTTGTTCTTTCGTGCACTCGGCCCTTAGTATATTATCAATATAAGGTACAACTTTTTTCTAAAGAAATAAATTAGGACAACATTTTATAGCGCAAATTTAGACTTATCTATATTCAAGTAAGAGTTTTATTTTAGGTTGGTTCATGCAAATAAAAAAAAAAAAAAATATTCTTTAACCTGAAATAACATAAAATATAATTTAAGAAGTATTTCTTTGGGTAGGCATAAATTCAGCAGTAGACATTTCAATAGACAGACAGACATACCAATTGCGTATTATATTATAGTAAAATATTATCTATTTCTGGATAAATATAGGATTTCTGCAAAGAAATGAAAATAGGTAGCGAATTGAGATTATTTTGAGTTCGTGTTGATTAATGGCATAACACCATCCCCATAGAAATGTTTTTAAGTGAAATATCCACTATTTCGAATATTTAGCGTATACTTACATATAATATGATATTCCTGAATGTTTTTTATGTCTCGTCGAATTGTTTATTCACCATTTTACAATGCACGACGGCATATTCAATTACAATTCGATCTTGCGTCAAACATAACCGCGACGGCTAGCGACGCAAGACTAAAATGGCCGCAGGTTCTGTCAATAAGACAGCCCTCCGCGGCACAATTGATATTGGGCCATTTTTTTAGTTCCATTCGACTATGATTTCTTCGTCGACAGGGTTTCATGAGTGGGCCCAGGAGATTAATATCATGTTGAAGAACTTATTTTATATCAAAACGAATTCGTAAGTATTATGAATTATTCACAACAAAGCGACGTCGTCGTTTACCCAAAGAAATATGCGCGCTGAGCGCGCCTGCTAGGTCTTTGCGGTTACCAAACTCTGCAATTGTTTATTTTCGTAGTTTATTAAATTAAGTTTGATTACATATTACAACAACTTGAGTTGAACAACTGATCCAGCCTTGCTTAACCGCAGCATTCAGATTGGACATAATAACTTTAATACCCGGATTATATCCGTGCTAAATCGCTTAGTCCGGTGATAAACCGCGTAGGTTCACTTCGACAGTTCACTCTGAATACCACAGAAAATTAATACAAATGTAAGATTTTTTTACAAGTTAACGATAGATTGTATACTTATGCACGCCAATTTATTTTCCTTTGTTCGCAAGGATTAAAATATTACTTTAAATTTTCTTAGATTAGTGCACACAATAGGATTTCTTTTGCCACGTGTCTATTATAATGATCTATGCTCAATAGATGGAATTGCTTAATAATATAAACACTACAAAATGGCGGCCCGCGGACCGGACACCACAAAGTTTTCAAACAAAGAGTTTGGAGAAGTCGCTGCCCTCCTCCTTGAAAGCGTTGAATGGGAATTTATGTCAACTCAATGTCCGTAAAATGTCAATTCTGCTTACAAAATAATAAAAATGTGATATATCAAGGTAGGTGGGTACTCATAAGTAGCTTTTTTTCTGCGTACAGTGCCGGGGACTAGCATCCTAATGCGTGAACTGCTGTGTGTGAAAAAAATGTATACGTCATAAAGAACCAAAGAGTATGTAATCGCTACTACAGATAGAATCGGTCGACCGCTGGTTGTTCCGCCCGCGTGTGCGGGCGGGGTAAATGACTGTAGACCTCTTTGCCGTGGCATCTTTCACTGGCTGCTACTGCAGGCAGGTCATTGGTGGGGCCATATCCAGGCCACTTTCTTGTGGTCTTCTATGATGTTACTACTCACTGCAGGTTTCTTCGTTTTCGAAGCGTGGAGCGGTGTCAGTTCCCATATCTACGGGAGCTATGACCATGGAGGTAATTTCCTCACCTCCATGGCTATGACGCGTCGACACGTTTCAACGTCGAAGTCACCAGACGACCGATGAAGTCGTCCTCATCGACGTGGCTCAATCATCGCCTTGAGGTCCCTTGCGATGGTTGCGTTCCTCACGTAGTGGGGTGCGCCCGTGATTGTACGCATCTCTAGGTTCTGCTGGGGGCGAACGTTCTTGCATCGCGTCTCCAGAACCAGCTTGTACCATTCCGGTGCTGCATTGCAGTGTTATGGGTTAATTTGTTATTTCTATTACAAGGGATGTCAGAGGGACATTTCGCGCACTGTTTGTGAAGCCAGTTGTGACGTATGGTTCTTCTTCTTCTTCTTCTTTTTAGTAGGGATATTATATCCCGGTTGGCAATCGGTCCCTTCAGAGACTCATTTCTGCCAGCGTCACGTTATGAAATATGTATATATATATTTTTTTTTATTTTTTTTTCTTCTTTGCTTGAATATTATATTGTCAGTTATTATTTTTGTTCTTTCTTCTTTTTTCCCATTCTTCAGTTTTTTGTTGAATTGTTTATTTTTCTTTTAGATAAGTATTTTATTTTTATTTTTGTTTATATTTTTATTTTATTGGATTTTATGAATGATGAAATTATTCTTAAAACACATGTATTAGAGCTTACCAGAAGGCTTTGTAAATTAGTGGGTAGAGGAATATTCAATTTTGATAATTGCTCATATAAAGGAATTGTTTTATTATTGATTGGGCATGCAAAAATAATATGTTCAGAGGTACCATCCTCCAGTCCACATTCACACAGTGATGAATCTTTTATACGTAGTTTAGCTAGATGAACCGGAGTGCAGACATGTCCGATTCTAAGTCTGCTTATTACTGAGGTCTCTAATTTATTTAATTTAAGTTTGTAAAACCATGGTTTTGGAGGAATATCGGGTTGGATTTTTTACCCTTATGGACACTAGTTCTTTTCCATAGTTTGAGCCACATGTTAGCGTAATGGACTTTTGAAAGATTTACTAGATAAAAGATGACCACATCAATGCCATACGGATATTAGTCGGTGAGCGGGGCCGGGTTCTTATCATACGATTATATTTTTGCCTAACTAATTAAAGCCACAGAATTAAATGAATGCACCATGTATGTACCAATGTATGTACCAATTATTATAAATAAACCTAATCATTTACAAATATTTTACATAGAGATAAAACACAAGTGTTGTATGCGCATAGGAAATCAAGTTCCGAATTGGGCCCCCTACTACGGACGACGACACACTGAGAAGTGTTAACGCGCACAGAGTTTAAAGCCGGCAAAAATAATGTTCGGTACGATATACCTGGGTCTGGTGAGTCTGGATCACGTGATGAAACAAATAAGGTAATGCGTCCGTTAACGGCATCGTTCGCAGGTCACGTAGGCCAGGCCATAAAAGAGATGGCATCGTATCGTATTTTGGAATGAGACTGAAGTATGTTCGTCGATTGTTGTTTTGTTTCTAGAAGATTTTTGACGGTTTGTGTCCTTGAAACGATGAACAGATGAAGAGAACACCACATGGGAACGAAGTGCCATGCCAGGACCTTCCTTGTATTGCTCGGCTACATTGAACTGGATGGAAAACACGGACAATTTTTATTGCCACATCAACCATCGTTCATTCAATGCGATGGTACCAACCCTGGCGGGATTAACCCTACCACCCATTAAGTAAGGAAGGGGACATACAGTTTTTCAAGTAGCACTCTTCGTTCTTCCAGCGTTTGCAATTTATTACTAATGTAACTTTCTAATTTATGATTTATTGGGTTTTGAAAGAACCATGAGAAACAGATTCATGATAATTTTCTTATCTCTAGGGATACTCTGAGAGGCCGATGACCTCAACTTTTCTATCAGAGTTCCATTGTATATTACCGTCTTGTTTTTTTTATGATATTTTTTTATTGTATATAACCGATTATATATAACGATTGTATGTAACCGACTTTTTTTTATAATTTGTTTTAACTACCAAAAGGATATTGAATGAAATAATGCCTTGTGTGTAATGCCAATACCAAAGGCGTAGTTCTGTTTTATATTATATTTATACAGGTTTTTTTGTCAATTATATCAACTGTAGATATTGATTTATGAAAAATCGTTTCAATAACTGGAACTAACCGATTTTCATTGCCAAGCCTTAATTTTAAAAGTAAATATGTTAGTCCAACATAACATAGATGGCGCCGCCATCAGGAGAAAACTCGACCATCAAACTTCCATCTCTATTATCAACATTCCGCGCCAAAGAGATTTTTATTTTAAATCGGACCATTAACTTATCGCACACTTTTCTATTATAGCTAAAAAGCTTGTGCCCGCGATCGGAAACCAACAGCGCAAGCTCAAATCGGATCATGGGTACAGACAATCCTACCCTTCACTCTATTTGGACCACGCGTATTCGTAAAACGCTGTCAGCGTTTGAGCGCATTCGGACCACGGCAGAACACAGAACATATAAAATGGTCAGTAATATTTGTAAATTCTGTTGCTTAACTCTTAAATTCGAAAATCTGGTAAATCTCATGGCATTGAATTTTTGCGCTTCTCCAGACCAATATAATTCTCTATTTATGCTCGTCTAGAAAAAATCCAAGTCTTTAGAACGCTTAGCACCATAATGGTTGGTATCTATTGAATTATCTGTCGACTAACCTAGTCCTATAGTCCGATAAAAACTTTACTTCTCTCGCCAAGTTCTTTTGTTATCCTGCTATTTGTTCCGTCCAGGTGGAGTCAGGCAGGCAAAGAGACCCAGGTTCTTCTGACGATGAACTCGATGATGACTATGAGTGAGTTTTACAGATTTTTTATTTGAAATATTGTTTTTATATTTTCCCACAGTTTCCTGTGGGAATCGTGCAAGACAGGTTATTATTGATTATATTATGTCTGTAACTGCAGGATGAGAATTATGTTTCACCCTAAAATGTGGCTAAGGGCCGATTTTTCAATGCTCAGATAGTACTTATCGGACTGATAGTACAAATTCACGTTTGTCAAAAGATGGATAGTCACAGCCGGATAATTATCTTCTAACACAAATATTTGACCAAAATTTTACTATCAAACATATGGTCTTACTATATCAGATGGATAAGCAGAAGCGTAAATAAATCCGTTGAATAGTTATCTGGCTTATTATCAGACTATTGAGAAATCAGCCCTAAGTTATATAGGAATCAAATATCTATAGATATTGCTGCTTGCACTGGTTCCATGAAAGTGCCTTGTCAGATGAAGTAATGTGACGTTTTACAGCTCGGAAAAAACTGAATGGCCAATATGAATACATGTCGAGTCCGAGTTTGTGCAGGGTAGGTTTTTTGAGGGTAGGCAAGATTGAGGGCCTCTGTCCAAACGTTTGTTTGCACAAGAAAACGCGCCGACTTCATGGCGGCCGTAAAGTTTGGCCCGAATGGTACTGGGCTGCCCCTTTTGATGAAAAACATAAAATTATGGGACAAAAGTATTGAGCTTAAAATTATTCGCACACTCTAACTCCACCATAATAAAATCATACATAAAGTCAGAGGTGAACGGAGGTGATATTGTTCACCAAACTGAACATATCTGGCTTTACGACTTTTGTTTCGAAGACTAAACAATTTGTTGTTCCCCATACGTACTGTTGATTTCTGTAGTTTCAGGTAACCTGGCTTAAAAGTCTATTTCCATTGCTGTACCAGTGAATACTCACCTATAAAAAAAAAATTCAAGCATATACATCAAATAGTAAGAGATGGTTCAAATGTCCTTACTATGGTAAAAGCCATGGGAATGGTACAGGAATTGTCAACCTTCAGTCACAGTAGAGTGTTAAGTGTTCTCTTGTTCGCATTGCTTACCAATCACTGCCAACCGGCCGCGTGACTTCGATGAACATTATTGCGAGGTAATCTGGTATGGTATAATATACACAGGGAGAGAGTCGCGGTAGCCTAGAGGAGAAGTCATGTAGTATCACCAACGTTTTCTTGTGTCGATAGAGTTTCGCCTCGGACATGGAGTCGTCAGATCCTCAGGACTGCAGCCGTTCAGCTAAAACTGCTTCGGCCCCGCAGCCTTGCGTGGGCAATCCTCTTGGAGGCAATTCCCTCCCCAGTAGTCCCTCTGCTGCCCAGGTAACTATAAAAATTATCAGCAAATAGTATAAATAAAAATGTGATTTTGTTTTTCCCTCATGCCAGATTTTCTCTTTGCATTAAGGTGGACCTTCCTGATGGGACTAACTCATTCGTGGGCACGGGACCAAATCATTCTGTTGCGCTCTGGCACCGTCCCTAATTTAAAGAAAAAGATGGTCTTCGTGATAAGGAGGATGCAACACGTCCACAAAGCAAACAATGCATATTGTTTGCTTTGTGATTGATTTGGTTATATTTACAAAAAAAAAAATATTACAAAACGACTAATAGCTAGAAGTAAATCACGAATGTTGTAGTCAAGAATCAAACAAAAACTAAATTGAATAATGGAACAAGCTAGGTTTGATGAACGTGGGAAAATTTCGAACTTTAGGACCTTAACTTAGAAACCAAATACAATTTTACGGCATTGTAAAATTGTATTTGGTCATCAAACATCTAACTAGCTCAAATAAATCAATATATCTCAAATAGATCAAATAAAGCTGTTTCGAGTATAATTAAATATATTATTATTATTATTATTATTATTTGGTTTATAACACTAGCAGCTATAAGCTGATGCGTGCATATCAGGTTTTAGAACTACTGAGTGCATTTGTTTTTTTTTTTTTGTTTTTTGTTCGTTTATTTATGTTCTAATTAATTAAAGATAAAATCTTGAATCTCCGACAGAAAATATGTGCATGATCTTCTTTCCACGTTTGTATGGGGAGTTGAGCGGACAGGCCCACCTTAAGGCGATTTTTCGCGACAAAATTTCCATCAATTTTGAACTTCCTTCATCCTTTGCAATAGGGTGGATTTTTCTACCAAAAACTTGGTCAGAAACGAAGAGGTTAAGAGAGATGGATATGAGGTGGGCCTCCAAATGTATTTTTCATCAAATGGTTGTTTTTCCTTAATCATTTTCATTAAGTAGATTTGACCGGGAGTGATAAGGTGCTACTGACAGATTTATGGGATAAAATATGTAAGGGAATTCTATTAATTCTGCACGAATTAGTAGTGGATGCCAAATAATTTACTTAGTAAGAGGGCAGAAGGTATGACATCAACGCTTCTGATTGATGCAGAATTTATCGAATTCCCTCACATATTTTCTCACATCTTACGCCGGTTACCCTCCGTGTTGGTGATTAGTATCGGTCATCACAGAGTATATTATATTATTTGAGATTTATATATCTCTGTAGAAGAAGTCAAAGCATACCTTAAGGTGCTCTATCATCCCTGCCTACTTTACAGGAGAAATGGCATAATGCTATTCATGTGTAGTTACCATGCTAAGGCATACAGACTTATCCTGTTGTTGACAATATCATAGTCACGTGTACATGATTATTATGCTTCAATGAGATCCCAAATTAGCTTATCAGAAGAAGATAATGTTATCAATCAGAACATAGTACGATGTTATGCTCTCATTTGCTCTTAGTTTTAAATAAATGCTGACAAATGAAGTGAGAAGTAATTTTCGTATGGAGGCTGTCTAGCCTAGCAGTACAGTCGGTGGTCTCCTGTGGCCGAAAGCGTGGGTTCTGAGCCATGGGGCGTGCGTTTCTTATTTTATCCGAATAAATGTGCAAAATATGTTAGTAATGTTACGAGTGTGGGGTGGTGTACTTACACAAAAAGTTAAGAATTATCCTGTTGTAAAAAAAAACACAATTTTGTTACACTTCCATACACCATCTCCAATAATGAACTACAAAAACATCCACTTAAAATTTCTTACTAGGTGGTAGGGTTAATCCTGCCTGGGTATCGTACCATCGCATTGAATGAACGATGGTCGAAGCGGCATTGACTATTGTCACCGTTTTCCATCCAGTTCAATTTAGCCGAGCAATGTAAGCAAGGTCCTGATGTGGCATCTATTTCTCATATGGTGCGTTGCCTAATATCATGACAGTTGGTATTAGCTACCCATGTCCAGTTACATAAAAAAGCAACTTTGCTCGTGCATGGCTTGACATAATTTTGACATATATTCATCAAGCCGAGGAGATGTTAATATAAGAGCATTGTAGAATCATCTCACCATTGTAGTAGGTTAGTGGCGGCATTTGTCTGAGGGCAAATGCTTTTCGCACATCGGTATTGGCAGTTTTGCGTTATAGATATTGCGAGACCGCAAAAAATTGTGTCTAGATATTTCCAGCTTGTTAGTGGGTGATGTAAATTGTTTATTTGACAGATTGCGGCAACACCGTGCAAATTATAACCAGCTGAGAGCCAAATTCACGAAAGACCCACGGGACGTGCTCGGAGATGACCCCCTCTCACAGAAAGACGAGGTAATGTTCTAGTTATTCAAACTCCCTTGCACTACATCATATCAACCTGGTGTAGCCATTTTACATGCAATGGCCATTCAGTACGCTTAAGAATTTGCTTGCAACTGATTTTCTCGAGTTCACGTAAAAACACGTGAGAACTTCACAAGACGCTATTTAATGCAACCGACTTATTTCGTAAGCGAACTAACTGGAGTTAGACGTTTTCCACTAACTCGTGGCTACGCTGCTGCCATAAATGAATCTCGATCCTTCCATGCTCGCTGATTAGAAAAGATTTTTAATGCGCACTGATAACCAAACATGATGGCTGCCTATCTATAAAATAAATATATATGTCATTGTTTTCGTATTTCAGAGTGTATGGAAACAGCACTTTTGCGATAACGAACTGAAAGCACTGATCCTGCAGGATGTAGTGCGAACATTCCCAGAGGAGCCCTACTTCCGAGAGAAGGATGTGCAGGACCTTATGGTATGTTAAATGTTCAAATAATAACAATCCAGTCTATGGGCTCACTCCATTTGTGTAATTGTACGTCTTGATATCAAAACATTTATATTTTTACAGATAATATAAATATAAATATAATCCAACATGTTCCGAGAAGACCTAATACCTCTACCTGAGATGTTGGTTATGTTGTCTCTTTGTAAAACCACACTTGTTCACCGGACCAATTGAACCTTGATCAAATCTTTTATTAATTCACCTAATTTTCAGGTAACAGTTCTATCTATGAAATATCATTATTTTTCCATTCAAATACGTCCAAATATCTGCTCAAGCATCGACATGTATGATAAATTTGGTAACTGTCATTTAGACCTCGACTATTGACATAGTTTTAGAGTGGATTTTTATAAATTCCATTTCTATAAATTAAATATGTTGCATGGAGAGGAAGGCGGTGAGAGCGGCTGCTATGTGGTCATGTCTGTATTACTGCTATTGCCAGATTAGATTATGATTATTTTGAGCGGCTCATAGCTCAGGTCGCGGAGCTTCGCCTCACATTCATAAGGTCATGGGTTCAATCCCACCTCATGGATGAATACTTTAGTTCTCTTTTGAGTTGGATAAGTGCATTTCATTTTTATTTTTCTGCCCTAATATGTTTCTAAAATCGACAATAGAAATGTTGATTTAAAGCACAAAATATTTTTTTATTAGACATAGAAATATGAAATGAAATGAAACGAAAAATTCTTTATTTTCAAGCCTGCAAGCATGGTTTACAAAAAATTGGAATTAAAAATATGAACCTGTCTGTTTATTTTAAAACATATTGAACCAAATCAAATTTTTTTAAGGTCGTTTTTACAATGTTCGATCTGTTTGATTTCCGTCTGGTCTATTCCGTCTGGTCTTCGCTTTTAAAAACCGTATAATATGTGTGTTATTAGCAGTCCAAATCCACTTCCATTAATTAAAAAAAAGAGTACGGCTCCGGTGTGTATAGTTTGACTTTAGTTCGTGCGTGGGCAGGTGCGCGTTCTGTTCGTGTGGGCGCGCTCGCACGCGGTGGGCTACCGGCAGGGCATGCACGAGGTGCTCGCGCCGCTGCTGCACGAGCTGCATGCCGACCGGCGGTGCGCACCGTCCTCCATCAGGTGCGGGATATTGTAAATTTCATTCATTTCATTTTATGTCATGTCACAATTCACTGGTGGATCCAATGCAATTCAATGGACTGGCTTGCTCCAATTGGCAACATGTTAGATGGAGGGCATGGTCTTTACAATAAACAACAACAAACAATTTGATTGATCCGCGGATTCGATCAACTCAGTGAAGAAGAACCCGTAAATAAACTTCACTGGTCTATAAATCAATAAATCTTAAGAACAATTTTCTGATGCTTTTGCGTGCCAACTTTAAGTTCCAGGAGCCAATTTTTTTCTCATGATTTTATATGTTTTGTTTATTGCAGTGAAATGCTGAAAGAAGTACTGCTGCCTGAGTACTTGGAACATGATAGTCAGTGAGTAAATATTTTTAGATAACTTTATTTATTAAAAATAATGCCATTTACCAGATTAATTAATTTTCAATACAGAGGGGGGCTCCCCTCAAGTGGTGCTGATATAAATGACATCCTACATATACAAGATGTTTTATATTAGTCATCCTATATTCTCAGACAGCAAATATGCCAATGAGGCGTGTGGGTCGACGCCGGCGCATCGGAAGGAAGGCAAGCACACTAACACATGGCTTTTTTCGTGAGTGCTTTCAAAATATGTCTCCTGCCAGTACATGCCCACCGGAAATACAATTCGATCTGTCACAGCAATGACAGACCCAGGCCAAAGACTGCTTTGTTTTTAACAACATGTTTTTGGAAGGAGTAGGCAAAGGTCCTTACCATACAGCTGTCATTTAAACGAAATAGAAATCAAATACAGTAACATGGTTGAAGTGTGTGCTGGCAGCATGTTGCTGTCTGCAGTGATGCAGGGTCTGGAGCGATTCTACACGACGGGCAATTCGGTGCCGATGCAATGTGGCCGCCTTCCCCCCTCCACAACCATTCACGTGAGTTTCTGATCCGTTGTTTCACTGTTCAATGTACGTCCATAACATTAAACTGTTTCCCCAGAGAGGTCAGCCAGGGTATTTCATCATCCAAAATGCATGATTGATTGATTGAAAATTCTTTAATACCCCACAAAAAATACAATTCACAAAAGAAAGTATAGTGCAATGACAACATAAGTGGGGCGTAAATGCGGGCTTATCCCTCGAAGAGATTTCTTCCAGCCGACCTTTGGGGTTTGTATGCTGTGGTACCCACGTAGAAAGAAAAGGAAATTTGTGAATTCAGGAAACTTGGAAATGGTCTGCTGCCCAGCTGGTGCCCGGGAGTTTGTACAAACGGGCTTTCATGAAGACATTCCCTTTTGACAGCATTACAGCTAGGCATGAATTATTGACAATGTTGTTTGATTTCAGAATCCAAGCGAAGTGGTTAGATACCTGGATAGGATCCGGGAGGAACAGCTTATTCCCCTAGACCCTGAGCTTGCCATGCATCTATCTAACTGCAACATCTCCCTTGAACTATTCGGCATGTGAGTCTTTTGCCACCAACATGGTACTACAATTTTATTTTGTTTGCTTTCACATTGTATTACTACCAACAACATGACAATCGATACAATCATGTATCGGTTTTTATATAACTGTAGTAATATGAATTTGTTAAATGATATTTTAAGTTTCTAATGAGTTCATACAATTTTGTATCAAAAAAACATTAGATTACCTATTTAATTATAATAAGATATAAGCCTTCATGATAGTCAAGACATTGCTTCCAGATATAAATAGTTTTCATTGTAGGCAGTAGTTATCTGTCAACTACTGTCAACTAGTTTGTAATCATAAAAAATGTTATTACAAACCTGGCTAAATTTCTTGTCTGTTCTTCGCCAGGGGTAATGGGCATTGCAGACAAAAAATTTAATCCACTGCTCGCTTGTGTCTGCAGCCGCTGGTTGCGGCTGCTGTTCGGGCGGGAGTTCCCCCGCGCGGAGATATCCAACCTGTGGGGCTTCCTGTTCTCCGAGGGGCCGAGCCTGCCCCACGTCAGCCACCTCATCGTAGCCACTCTCCTCTCCATGCGGAATACTCGTGAGTCAACCGCGTGGGACGGAGGCCGTATTATTTATTTGTTTGTTTGTTGGATGAATGTTTTTAGATGCTGAGTGTTTGCTTCGGTTGAGAGATTATTTATGTTTCTTAAGAACACAGAGTATTAAAATGTTGCCATTGCCTTTTACGTTTGCCTTAATGCTTGAAGGTGTCACGTCACAGACAATATTGTTTGGAGTATTTTGTATGACACTAATGACACTAGAACTGTACTACACTTTGCGTCGCGTTACCTCTGGGAGAATATTTTGACGCGTGACAGAATATATGAAACACCAATTGACGCATTGCTGCACTCTTCTCGCCAATTGGGACGTGGAAACAAGGTTTTGTATCCTATTTCCATAGCCGTAAACGTGTATCCATGCAGTTGCGCCATCTATTGTTCGGCCCTTCGGCTTTGACCTGTTGGTGAAACAAGTAGGTCTTTATTCATTTATGGTATGATTCTGTGGTCCTTTTTGTCCATCCTTCATCCTTAGTCCTAATTAGGTGTCCGGCCCATTTCCACTTCAGCTAGTTCAGTTACATCGTTCGCACACATTGTTTATTCGGCCGCAGTGCTGGATCCGGACGCGGGCGCGGTGCTGTCGGCGCTGATGCGGCCCGCGGGGCTCAGCGTGGGGCACGTCGTGGCGTTCGCGAGGCACCTCCGCGAGCCGCTGCTGCACCCGCGGCCGCCCACGCCGCCGCCGGCGCCCTCGCGCCGCGACGACGCGGCGAGGGAGCGGTGAGTGCTCCCCGACGAGCGGCGCCGCTAGTGCGGTCGCACTCGCTCGAGCTGCAGTGTGCTGTCTAGCATTCTCGTTCTTTCCCTCATTTCAGAGGTGGTCAAAATGACCATATAATTGTATGGGAATCCGGCGGTGCTCAAAAATAGCGTTCGGCAAGTCAGTTCCCACCCACGTAAACCCTCCAACACGTCTGCGACTATGTTTGCATACGGCATGCACGTTTATGTTCGATTGGTAGTTTTTGAAAATTGGAGACAGCGGTTTCCCTAGTAGACGTGCTCTTGTCGATTTTTTTCATACAAACTGAGATGGATGGCTAATACCAGACAACTACCGTTATGACGTACGGATGTGAAACGTGGACTCTGAAGGTCGCGGTTGTCCAAAGGTTGAAAGTTGCCCAGCGAGCAATGGAGCGAGCCATGCTGGGAATATCGCTACAGGATATGGTGCGCAACGAGGCAATTCGCCGACGTACCAAAGTAGTTGATATTGGACACCGGGTGGCTAAGCTCAAGTGGCAGTGGGCTGGTCATGTCAGCCGAAGAGACGACGACCGTTGGAGTAACCGTGTCCTACACTGGCGGCCGTGGACAGGAAAACGGAGTGTGGGAAGATCACCCGCCAGGTGGGACGACGACATCAAGTGCGTCGGCAGAAAGCAGTGGTTCCGTACCGCTGAAGGCCGGGAGGAATGGAGTAAAATTGGAGAGGCGTATGTCCAGCAGTGGACGCAAACACGTTGACTGACTGATTGACTGACCGTTATGATATTAGCCTAATACACCACATTCCCGAAGGAATTAGGTGCCATGCCAGGACCTTCCCTTTATGAGCGTGGCTAAATTCGACTGGATGGAAAACACGGACAATTTTTCATTGCCGCTTCCACCATCTTTTCATCCAATGCGATGGTACCATCGCAGGCGGGCTTAAACCCTACCACCTAGTAGGGAAAGGAGACTTTCAGTTTTACATGGGTTCTGAACCATGGAGCAGCTCGGATTCGTGACGAAATGCACTTGTCCAGCTCATAAAGAGAAAGAAAGTGGTGCATGCGAGGATTTGAACCCAGACGAGGTGGTAGGGTTTAAGCCCGCCCGGGTTGGTACCATCGCATTGTAAAAAATTAAAAAATTCTCCATGTTTTCCATCCAGTTCAATGTAACCGTGCTCATAAAGGGAAGGTTAGGTTAGGTTATGTTAGGTTAGAATGTGGTGTATTGGGCTAATACCATAACGGTATTTGTGTGGTATTAGCCATCCATGTCAGGTCGCATGAAAAAAATCTATGATCCCTACTGTCCTATGTCTATGACTGAACGCACGTCGTAACGGAGTGTCGGCCCGCAGCGGCGCCGCGCTCGAGCTCGAGGAGCGCGGCGTGGTGGGCGGCGCGGCGGCGGCGGCGGACGCGGGCGAGGAGGGCGTGGCGGAGGGCGCGGACGTGGCGCGCGAGCTCGCCACGCTGGCGGTGCTGCGCGCGCGGCTGCCGCGCGCCGCCGCCGAGCTGGCGCGCGCGATGCCCGCGCGGCCGCCCGCCGACATCGCGCAGCCACTCACGCAGATACTGCAGGTGGGGGACGTCTTTAAAATTTTAATAAATTTAATACTTCAAGAATGCATTAAGTCACAAAAAGGCGATTTTCACTAAACCAAATCATAAATCAAATAAAAAAACGTTTATTGCACTTAAATCACACACAATGGCAGCACTTAATGCTTTGACGTTGAAAAAAAATCAAGCAGAGTTTCTTGCCAGTTATTCGCTGGGATTGCCGAACTGGCTAATTATAAAATATGACAAATACGAGTGCAGTGTACTGTCTATAGATGATGAATAAACACCAATAAAAACAATTCAATTATCTAGTTTTGTTTTAAATATTTTTAAGCTTGAATCTTCAGAAACACACACTGACAAGGTCCAAAGAAAGCGTAATATTTACACCCTAAATATATCTAAAACTATTTTTTTATAGTTTAAAATTTAATTATCCAAATATAACTTTTTCTGACTTAATGATTTCTTGAAGTAAGCTCTCGTTTTATTCTTCTACTCAAGCGTAATTCGAGCAAGCTCGATGGTCAGCGATAGTCCGCAAATCTGCTGGTATGGTGCCTCGCTGAGCGTGGTTTCGCGAGCCGAGGTGTATCCGACAAATCTCGATATTGCATCGCCCCCGTAACGCCAAAGTGGCCATATAATTGTCATACAGTCGAAACATCGCCACCATACAACACTCTCCAATAGGTCTGTTGTGTTAGCTTGCGACATGTATAAACGGCATCACACTAGACGCCACACATTGGACCTGGACCCACATATGTTTTCCTTGCAAATTCTAATGGCTACTGGTGCGCCAAGGGTGCTACGCTCCGTACTAAAAAGAAAATACTTTCCTCTATTTTGCTGTATAATATTACTTCACAGAACTTGTTTGTTATAAACAACCATATTGGTTGATGCAATCATACAGTGTGCATTTTTTTTTTTCAGAATTAACGAGTTCGATTCCCTCGTAAGGGTGAATTGAAAGTTCCTGACATTGTTTGTCTCAACGTTGCCTTCCAGCTGGCCGCGCTGCTCCAGTGCCGCGACCACGCGCTCGCCGACGTGGAGACGGCGCTGGAGGCGTCCGAGGGCGTGCCGCCGCAGCGTGCGGCGCGCCCCCAGCTCGTGCCGGTGTCGGCGGCGCGGCGCGCGCGGCCCCGCGAGGTGCAGCTCACGGAGTTCCGCCGCGTGGAGGCGGCGGGCGCCGGCCTGCCCTGCCTCGACCCGCTGCGGCTCCGCACCGAGTGACTGCGGCGGAAGATCATGCTCGTCGGCTATTACCACTGAGGTCTCCCGGAATTTGTCCCCGTGTTGATTTCCAACCGTACATTATTATTAGCCGCGCCGATGCCAAAGCGCTGGAACCTTGTCAAAGCAAATAACGGTTGAAGCAAAAAGATGGTATTGAAATTTGATATTTTTTTCGTATTTAATGGATTCCATTTTCTAATTCGTTTGAGGTTATCTGACGACAAGCAATGAAAATGTGAATAATTTGTGTAATGAGATAGGTGTAAACTTGACAGAGTTGCTAGCAATGCTAATTCAAGTCGTTTGAAGTGGCACTCGTATTGGGCATAAATAAATGATAGTAGGGAAAGATTGATAATAAAAGTTCACAGATGGTGTTGCAATTAACAATTCATAACACATTCAATAAAAGCCAATGAATATCAATGATATTTTATATTTACAATGACATTACTTAATGTATAGTTAAAAAATGTAACAGTTTTATCAGCCTACCTAGGCATAATTTGGAAACAAGCTTAGTTTAATGATGGTGTAACTAGTGCTGGTTCAGTGACGGTAGATGGCGCTGGTTAGAAATGTCATAGTACGAGCCAAAATGAGAAGAGCTCGGCGAATTTTGTCAGTTGCATGACTTTAGCGGTCCATCTCTACTATCCTTTGTCCATGTGTTGGGTTAAAATATTTTTTTTTTATGTGACTGGACATGGATGGCTAATACCACACCTTCTGTCATGGTATTAGCCCAACACACCACATGGGAACTAGGTGCCATGCCAGGACCTTCCTTATATTGCACGGCTACATTGAACTGGATGGAAAACACGGACAATTTTCATTGCCGCTTCGACCATCGTTCATCCAATGCGATGGTACCAACCCGGGCGGGATTAACCCTACCACATAGTAAGTAAGGAAGGGGACCTACAGTTTAACGTGGAATCCGAACCACGGCCAGCCTCTCTCAACAGTCGAATGGTCACCGATCCAAGACCAGACCGGACCCAGCGTTGCTTAACTTCGGAGAGCGATCGCCGAAGTGTCGCGCCACTGGGCCACTGAGGCTGACTGATGAAAATGGTTCTAGCACAGTAGCAATCAGCGCAGCTAAAGCTGTAATTTGAAAAGTGCAATGCAGGAAACTGACAGCACAGCTTTGTTTGCAATTATATGGAAAACATTGGAGTGAGAGACAGAGACCAATGACTGCAACGTGTGCAAGTGACAGCTTGCTTGTTTGGTGCATATTTTTAGGTAACTCGTGTTTTTTTATCCTCCAAATATAATCGGTTATCACTGAAGAGAAAATAAAGAGAGGTGGCATGCGGTCGATCTCGCGTCCCCGCCGTATAGTCAAAGTGACCATATAATTGTATGGGAATCCGGCGGTGTGTCGTATGCCACACAAGCGAAACATCGCCACTACGCGCGAATATGCTCTAAAAATGCATTTCTCAAGTTAGTTCCTCACAAACCTTCCAGTACGTCTGCGACTGTGTTTGCATGTGGCATGTAGTTTAAGGGCCGAGTGCACGAAAGGACAAAAAATCAAAATCAATGTCAAAGTATGATGAAACACGTCACTTTATGTGGACAGTATGGAAGGAACTCTATGCGGATCACTAAAAGTGACGTGTTTGAACATTGATTAACTCAGCCGTCTCTTCGTGCAACCGGCCCTAAGTTGGGTTAGTGATTTATGAAAATTGGAGACAGCGGGTCTCGTAGTAGACGCGATATATGGCATATATCCTTCCTTTTTATCTATGGTGGTTATTAATTAACAAGGAATAAATTTTTTCCGAGTTTCTAGTCTGATACAAAGGACTAATTTCACCTCATCCGTGCATTCCGTGTAGCTTCGGCGACGCTGTCGTGGTCTCCTGTCTTGTGTCACGTGCCACAAAGTGAACTTCGTTGTTTGCACTAACTTTGTCGATGCTTACTACAAATTCGGGCTGTACTGAGTTTGACAGAATGTGAGGCCCGCTCCCCAAACAAATGTATTTGGGAAATCCTTTGCCGTGCCGATTTTCTATGTTTTGTATTAATGTATATATGTGTACACCTTTTTTCTTTTCCTGAAATATCAAGAGTGTGCAAAAAGAAAATGTCGATATAAAACTTTACAGAATATGCAGAAACTCACACATTTTCACGATGTGTTTATTAATTGTGTGTAATTGTTTATTATTTTACAGGATTTTTTTATTTGAAAAACTGCAGACACAGATGTTTCTAGATCTTAGTTACTATAACCAAGTAAATGGGTTAAGTTTTTTTTAAATAATTTCAAAATTTCGTTTAATGGGGAGCGTTATTTTCTGATGCTTATGAACCCACCTTATAGGGCCAAAGCATTGAATGTTGAAGTCTCAAAAACAAATATCTAATCTCCAAAATGGAAATCAAAACAAGAATACATCACAGGGCAAATACAAATTCTTGGTGCAGTTTCTAAAGTGGTCACGGTTATTGATAAGCATGATCTAATTGATAATTTGAAAGTGATGATGTTATGGCTAAAATCTAAGAACGCTTAAGTAGTTGTTATAGCCGAAAATGTGATTTCCAAACTAGGTGTTATGGCCAAAAGGGTAAGTTTTCATACACAATTGTGTGTGTTGTGTTTAAGCATCATTATTATTTTAATAAGCCTTCTCCTTAGATCTCAGTTAGGTACATAAATAAATTGTTAAATGTAAGCAAAGTGGGCAAATTAAATCTGTTAAAATTGTGAAAATCCTATTACATGCATTAAAGAATAATTTTAGGAACATATATTATGTATTTAATTAGGAATATTTAATAATTAAGAAATGAATTACCTTGGAATTAATGTATCAAACAATGTTGTTCAGTGGTGTATAAATTTACCTGTTGGTTCTGGAAAGCGTCTTTTCAAATCGGGGGGGGGGGGGGGGAGGGGGGGATTAATCCCTGCCCGTTCATGTATTAGCCATCCATGTCCAGTCCCAAAAAAATTAAGTTGATGTCAACAATCCAAAAAGGCATCTCAAAATGTGTGTCCATTTCTGGGGAGATTACATGAAAAAACCAAAATCCCACAAATTAGGTTGTTTTTTTTTATGCAACCTTGAATGGGTGGCTAATACCACACAACTACCGTTATGATATTAGCCCAATACACCACATTCCCGAAGGAGGTAGGTACCATGCCAAAACCTTATATTAGATATATTAGATGAGGTTTGAGATTAGGTAGATTGGACTGGATGGAAAACATGGTCAATTTTTCATTGCCGCTTCGACCATATTTTCATCCAATGCGATGGTGCCAACCCGGGCGGGCTTAAACACTACCACCTAGTAGGGGAAGGGGACCTACGGTTTTACATGGATTCCTAACCATGGAGCAGCTCGCATTCGTGACGAAATGCACTTATCCAACTCATAATGAGAAAGAAAGTGGTGCATCTAAACCCAGACCTCTGGTATGCTAGGCAAGTCCCTGAACCACTAGGCTACGAGTGGCTTTGCCTGGACATCCTTTAGGTTTGATAACAGTAACTGATACCAGGACGGCGAAACGGTTGATGGTATGCTATAAACACCCACTTGAATATGTATGTGTAGGAGTCGTGCGCTTTCTCTGCGGTCCGTCTGAGGAGCGATGAATGTCTCGCCTAGTCGGGCAGAACTTAATAACAGCTTAGTCTTATGAGCTGTTTACTTTTGTGGCAATGTCATTGGACATTTGCCACACTCAAGACAACCATTCCTAACAAAAAACAACTGGTAAATGTCTATAAACTGACGATTTGCAAATAAAAAAAATGTAAATGTCGATGACACACATGTTTCAAGTAAGTTATGATAGATTACGGTTAGATAGAGATCCGCAAATAAGATTGAGTACCCGGCATAAAATAATGTACTTACATCGGACATTGGAAGGAGACAATCGGCTAGTTTCGGCTTAGTTAAGAGCCATCTCAATCGCACGTAGTAGACAGGTACTGAGTGGCAGCGATGACGCTCTACAATGCCGAAACTAGCCAACCGTCTCTTTCCGATGAGCATTATTTTACTGCTGGGTACTGTACATGTATGCATACATATATATTTTGTTTGTCGCTTCTCAATCACCTCATCAAACTCAGATAACCTGATAAGATTCTGGTTGTGTATCAGATACGGTACTGCACCTTTGAAGAATGTCCATGCAAATGTATCTACCGTGTATACAAGTGTGTGTAGTCAATTTAGATCAATAAATGAAAATTGTTTTGTCACTAATTTTCGTCAAATTTTCGCGATTGCGTAATATTTAGTTTTCAGTTATTCATCTAAATTGACTACACATCCTGTATATTTTATATATTTACAGTCACAGTGGATACATGCATGCAATTTTCTAAATTTATGAATATCTTGTTACATGAAACATCCTGTAAAATCTAAATAATTGTAAATACATGTTTGAAATTAATATTTTTTTCTTATCATTGCATTTATCAGAAACAATTCAAACAGTTATTTAATGAAACATTTTGGCAGCCTAGAAAACTGCTAAAATATTGCCAGTATTTAAATGTCACATCAATATAGATCCGATTTAGCAAAAATTACTATTACAAGCGAGGACAGTCGCAGTCCGAATAGTTTGTGACGCTGATAGCTTAGGGCATGCAATCTGAATCGGGACTCTTGTGTATTGACAGCTCTAAACGGACCATGCAGAGGTTGTTATAGCCTGCCTGCCTCCAAGCGTCAGCAGCTGCGCAGAAATCAAACCCCAGTATACTTTTCAATATCAATGCTTTTCTGGCAGCCATTGTCACGCCAATGTCCACCCTGTCAATAATCTGCAATGTTTGTTTGCATACAATTAAATCATAGGTAAGTATTTTTCAAGTGCAAGACAAAACGCATCACCTTGCAGCTGCTAGTGTATATAATAATAATAATAAAAAAGTCACAATGTATAAAATTCCTAATGCTAATTTCGATATGATACGGTTTTATCAAAAATATAAAACCACGCAGTAATAAAAAAATGCCTCGAAGCACTGCATAATGCGCCCTAACCTAATACATTTACAGTGGAAATTGCTACAAAGCTGTATTTGACATAGAGTAAATTATTGTAGACCCAAAAGTTACCAATGGCCGGAGTTGGTTTATTTATACGGTTATTATTGTTTGTTTTGTGGATGTATGTAGCATCCGCAATTCGATCCTATATTCGATGGGAGGAAGTTGAGGTGAGGTGATTTTGAGTTGAGGTGAGATGTATTTTGACTAATCGGTTCCTCACTTAGCCCCGATGCACGAAGAGACGGCTGAGTTAAGTGAACCGTATGGAGTTCTTTACATACTGTTCATACCAAGTGACCAGTTTAATCGTACGTTGACGTTGATTTTTGTGCGTTCGGGCACTCGGACCTTAGTTTCTCAGCACAGCTACAGCCACACCTTGCTGGTTTTTCATTTGTATTGGAAAATACTTGACCAGAGGAGCCCTTTTTATTGCCATTATGTTTTACACAAATTAAATATCGCTTCGATACATTCTTGTTGTCAGGTGGTCTACCTACGCTACGAGCGGCGATCGTCACTTCTACTAAAAATAACCATTTTGCCATCTCAGTATTGCTCGTTTGGCCGATTCATCGATGAATGAATATCTTCTTCACTTTTCTAAGGATGTTTGGTTAAAAATCCTGGACCTCTTTTTGTAAAAAAATATTCAATATTTTAGTTTTGCATGTAGGATGTATGGTTAATAACCCTAGCCTTACCGCAATGGATTAACCCCACAAAAATGCCTAATGTCTATTTGACATTGACTTTTCCGTAGATCTCTGAAATCCACAAGTTGTGGAGAATTTCATTCTAATTTCTTTCACAAGTTTTGGTCGCGTCTTGGTAATATCGATCCTGTTTGTCCGAGATGAAATGGCGTCCTCAAAGGAGGCTCGCGACAACCCTTACGACATCGACGGATCCAACTTTGACTCTGAGCTTTATCTGGAGCGATTGCTCAAACTTGGCACCCTCAAGCAAGTCATGGACAAGGAGGCCGAAGTCGTCACGCAAAGCCAGTACCTACAATCCGAGATGCAGACCCTAGTGTACGAAAACTACAACAAATTCATCTCGGCGACCGATACGGTGCGCAAAATGCGCGCCGATTTCCAAAGCATGCAGAGCGAAATGGATCGTCTTAGCGGCAACATGGATAAAATTATGACATTCAGTGGAGAAATATCCGATGCGCTCAAAGAAAGCGGTAGCCATGTTAGCCGTCTATGCACTACTAGGCGATTGTTAGATCGTTTGCAATTCTTGTTTCTTCTGCCATCGCAGCTCAACGAAGCCATCGAGCAGGGTAGGTATACAGCAGCAGTGCACGATTATGTACATGCACAACGTGTCTTGCAACGCTATGGTGGACAGCCATCCTTTCAAGGAATTCAGTCTGAGTGCGAGGACATTATCGCTAAGCTAAGAATTACCCTCAAGGACAGACTTGTTGGAGCAGAGACCTCAGCTTCGGAGTTAGCCGAAAGCGCTGGACTTTTGGTTCAACTCGGAGGGTGGGATGGCTCTTTAGATGAGGTTTTTTTGTCGTGTGCTGAAACACGCCTTCTCCAACACTTGCAAGTACTCACAACTACATTGGAGACATTAGATGTGCTGGAATGGGTAGAGAAAAGTAACAACACTCTGCTTACGGATCTAGGGGTCATTATATCATCGTACCGTGAAGTCTTCCAGAAAAATGTTGCTGAATTAGAAGGAGACCGCTTGTCTACATTTGCAAATAAGATTTTGGACATTTATTTTGACCTGGCGAGTAAAATACTGAAATCCCCGGCAAATTTGGGAACTGAGATTCTTGTTCGGGGGTTGGACAAATTTTTCAGGCAGCTCCAAGCTATGAAAGACAGCGTTCCGAGTGAATCATTGGTGGAGCGCGCAGCAGAAATTGTTGAGCAAACAATATTGCACAAGGGTTGTGCGCAATATGAAACCATACAGGGTCAGTTCAAAGATAGCTTGACGAGAGTGCGACAGTCCCTTGTGAGTAAAGGATCAGAAAATCTTGATCTAAAAGAAAACTTGAACTCCTTGCAAGTGCAATTGATAGAAAAAGTGCAAGCTTCGCTCTTAGATCTCATGGCATTTCTACAGAAAGAATTGTCCTTTGGATTGAAGTCTTGGTGTGTGAGAGCCGTCTCCAATGCCTGCTGGAATATAATCTCCCAAACTATGATCAATATAGCTGATTTAGTCAAAGGTTTTTCAACCCCTCAATCGTCAAACAACAATGTACCATTCGAGCTGTTGCTGATACTAGCTAAATTATGCTTAGAGCTCCAAGATAATGGTGTGACCACCCTCCACACACACATGTTAAAACTTTTAGAAGAGGCCGCGCCCGGTGTCACTGTGGAAAATAAGGATGCCAGCAACATCACTGTTGCCCTAGCTACCGCAGCACAAGCCGCATTGGACGCAGAAGTAGTATATACCGGGCAAGCCGCCGCTCAAATGTTAAGAGTTTCTGTCTTAGCAAGAGACTGGCTCCGGGCTCCAGAGCCGAGAGGTCCAAGAGCCGTATGCAGGAGAGTTGTCGAAGCATTGGCAAGTGCAGATACGGCCGCAGCCCAATTGTTCCCGATGGGAGCGAAGCAATCGAGTGATTCGAGCCGTAGAACTCTTTGGCCACGCGCTCCGTCGTCATTTTCTCCAATAAACCGCATATTTTCGGAGCGTATTGAAGTCTTCGGACCAGCCGGAGCAGATCGCGCTGCATTATCGGCGGGCGCTCTAAAAGTGGCTCTGAAAGCCCTGGTAGAATGCGTTCGGCTGCGAACATTTGGCCGTCATGGCTTGCAACAACTTCAAGTGGACGTGCACTTCTTGCAGCAGAGGCTGTCCTGTCTGGGTAATGATGAAAGGCTACTTTCAGCTCTTTTGGATGATGCTCTTGCCTCAGCCCAGCTACGTTGTGTAGACCCACAGCTTATGGAGCCAAGCATTGTTGACGTAATATGTGATAGAGGTTAAAGTTCAAATACAGTAGAACACCGATTATCCGGACTAATTAGAACCAGGGGTAATCCATACAATCCGAAATCCTGATAAATCCATCTTACAGTAAAATTAAAGTTTATATGTATTCAGGTAGTGTTAACTTAAAACAAAGACATCATATAGCGATTCACTTTGCATTGTATATAAAAAAAAGTCTTCATTATCACTACATTTCACTATAGACTCGAAGGTTGTTTTTATTTAATATCGAACATCGTAGAAGTTTCCACTCCATACTTGCCTGCTAACATAAGGCCTTACTTACCATTCTTCAAAGTTTATTTTCTTACCTTAACTTAACTTTGTAACGGAGTTATGTACTGTTTTATGACGGACGCTCGCTGTTGGGATAAGGGGACGGGAGGCAAGTAAACAGGCAGGCGTTGTTGGATTGTGTTATCTCGTGTCAGCTGCACCTCCTTGTCCGTTGCCTTCTTGTGTTTATTTGCGTGCATAGCAACTAAAGCTTACGGACAACCTAGGATGCTTGCACTATTAAATAAGAGTCCAGATATCCACACACGCCGGTTACATCCGTTACACATTACACGTACTAAAATATGACATAATCTAATATATGAACATTCCTAAGTATACATTTGATTTTATTTTATTTGGAAAATACAAAGCTTCTGTTTTAGTCGTTTTTTGAAATTACTAAACCAAAAACTATATTCGATTAGAGATTTTCTCTGAGTACGTAATACAATTTTGTAGATGCACAAATAAACAAAAATGCGTTGTTTGCATTCCCACAAAAAAAATTAACCAAGTGAAGATAAATTGTAGCACAATATCTGCTTTCTTCTTTTTCTGCTTTTTGTTTAGGTTTAAGGTGACTCTTAGTGTCCGATACCAAAATCGACTTTGGTACGTCAGCAATAAGATTGATAACTCAATCATTGCAGTCAAAATGCCTTAGCGTAGGATCAATACGCAAAAACATCATAAGCGCCGATTCGAATAAAATCGAGAAATTTGTTGGCTGACGTAATTGTCGGGATAGCTCACTTGGTTTAGAGCAGTGGACATGTAATCCCTTATATTTCTTGTAAATATTAATTTAATTATTGATTGTTTTGGATGCAGCCATAATCTGGCTATCAACACTTAAGAACGACCCGTAAGCTATGCTCCCCATACAAACGTAGTATACTAATCATTTGGAAAACGCTATTCCAATTAAATTGATATTTAATATCTAATATCAGGTAACAATTATCTGTGACTGCATGCTTTTGTTTTTTTGAAAAATCCAAACCGAATGAAATGAAAGCAAAAAGAAAATCTTCATACGAATTTTGTTTTCTCTATGGTTTGACTCAGAATACATTTACGGAAAAAACAAAGGCATGCAGACACAGATATTTGTAGCCTAATATTAGATACCAAATATCAAGTAAGTTGGAACATTGGTTTTCAAATTATTAGTAAACTACGTTTGTATGGGAGGCGAAATTTTCAGGTGCTTACGGGCCGACCTTAATATGACGTATTCTATAGCATTAAGTGCTTACAATGTAATATTGTATGCTTGAAAAAAATGCAGATACAGAAATATGAAATATCGGTCACTATAATGACCATACTTGTCTGTTGAGTTAAGATATTGTATCTTAGATTAGATTTTATGTGTGTAATTCAGGATAAATTTTTTATCACTTCAGGGCAGTGATCTTAAATGAAAGTGAGAACTAAGTTACCAATTGAAGCAAATTATTGTTTCATCGTATACCTGCCAAAAGTAAGGTTTCATCATTGTTGGGGTGAATAGAGGTTTAAAGCATTATAAAAAACATGCACATTCTACTATGTAACAATAAAACCAAATAAAATTTGTTGTTTATATTCTTATATATTCTAATAAATGCAATCACAACACTTCTCTCAATTCAAACATTAATTTTAAGGGGTGTCAAATTATGAACAATAGTCAGCATATTAGCAAACAGGTATCCCCCGAGTGCACCAAGGTAGCAGGGTACTGGCCACGCTTGCCACGGTCGGTTCCAGTCCAGTGGGATTACAACAGCACCCAACCAAGTACCATAAACGGTCACAATCGCATTGCGGACGAACATCGCTGTTGCACTGTCCCCGGCTGACGATTTTACTCCACTCAGAAGCTGGAGGCATTGTTCCACGCCTACGTATCGAGCCAGGGGAAATACGGTCACTATGGTTAGCAGTATCGACAGCATCAGCGTCTCCTCGTGTTCCTCGAGCACGGGGGCACCGAACAGAATGATTCCGACGAAGTAAGCACCGATTGTACACATGCACAAGAAGAAAACTTTGAGCGTATCACTCGCTCGCGATTTCAATAGCTTACTTCTCTTGCGGACGTCCCCCGCGTACGAGCGGTTTAAGTACGCCACCTTGACGAGTTCCGCAATAAAGAAGAACACGAGTATGTATGAAGAAGAACGTTTGCCGATAGTGTAGAGTTGTCCAAAGTAGGATATGATGGTAACGATGGTAGGTAGGTAAATGCATGAGACGAGCGCAGCGGCAGTCACCGCACGCGTCTCTGCAGGTGATTCCAACGTGAACATGATCTATTCGGCCATGATACGCATACGGCTAATTGTTGTATTTATTAGTATTCAATCAATCACTCACTTTTAGGTTATAGACACAGAATGTAAAAATAAAAGTCAGGGGTTTACTCATGAAAGTCAAAAGTCGCGGTCCGATTTGAACCATCGCTACCAAAAGCACGCTTAAAACGGGTCCGATACATTGCTAAAAGCGTATACAAGCGTGCCAAATCAGATTGCACGTTCAAAGCAGTAAGCATTACAAACGATTCGGACCGTTTATGTACGCGCTTATGGAAACAAAACAACAAACATGGAACAAATGACTTTATTTGTAGTAGTTCACCTCAAAGAAGCTGATTAATTTGTTCTAAGTTGAACTTGAATTTTCAACTAAGGTACATTCAACGATTTGTGAAAAAACACGGTGGAAAGACGATAGACTAGTCTTTAGAAACGTCAAAAAGCGACATTGAGAGCTGCACCTATAGTACCTTACCTCCGAAGAGTGAGGACTGTGTACGGCATTAAGTGACGTAACGATGACGTCATACCGTTCACGGGACACTATTTTCAGGGCTGTAAGCGCAAATCAGACCAGTTTTGAGCGCGCTTTTCGGTAACGAAGGTTAAAATCGGACCGCGACCTTTATTTTTGAAATAGAGAAGGTCCAAGAGCACAAAGCACGGTTTTGTACCGTGCCCGCAAATGAGTTAGTCCCGTCGGAAAGTACAACCTTAAATATTGGCGTGGCACTGCTGGTTATGTTATTTTTAAATAGATGATCTCGAAGGATCATTCGCAACAGTTCAGCACCGCGAAACTAGCTCAGAGCCCATACAAGAGAAATGTGCCTGTATAGGTGCACGAAATCGGGTCTTTGTATGGAGTTGAGGTACTGGATTTAATCCTATATTCTGAGTCCTAGATCTCTTTGACGTTCCAATGATTCTGTCCGAGGTTAGTATTGATATTTTGGTGATCGCTCTGCGCCTCGCAACGAAGCTTGCATAAAATGTAGATTTTTTTTATAAATGTGGAATGGCTCATTTTTATAGTTTATTGAATCATTTTTAACCCCCTTGGTCCGAACTGGGTTGACAGCGACCACGAATATGTTCGTGAAAACACTTGGTTTGTTTACTAACAATATGTGGCAATTGGAGTGATGATGAAGGTGATTTTGAGATGTTGAGATACAAGGAAAATGGCCAACAGGCAAAATCGTCTAACGAAAATGGAGAGGATGCGTATTTCTGCAGTATTGCACACGGTTACATCGTTACGGCGAGCGCAAGTGGTGATGCAATTTATCTTATATTATGTTTAATCTAGTTGCAGTGTCTAAATCAAATTTGCCGCGCGATATATGGCTACCGCAGACAGCGTTCACGGTTTTCGCCCTGAGCACCGTAAGCACTTGAACGATGACGTCATCGACATGCCATTCCTCACAATCTTGCTTTTGTGAGCACTGTCAGCGCGTTGCGGACCAACTGTATTCACGCTGTCAGCGTTTGAGCGCAATTCGGACCGTAGCCTAAGAAACGTCATTCGTTGACATTTATAATATTGAAAATCTGTGTACGTGACCTTATCGCCACACCTCACTTCTTTGCCTCACTTCCACAGCTGGTTCTTCACGGATGACAACATCCTTATATAAAGCGGTCGTCGCAGCCGCCGTTACAGTCCCAGTCTAGTGCTCTCGCGAGACAGAACGTTCGGCTTCAGTGCGAGCCAACGTTCCGCAAACCTTGGTGAAAGTGACTTAGCAACAGTCTTACGAACTTATTACATAAACATTGCAGAACTGATTACTGGGTGATAAACATGCCGTGCCCATTCCTCGGATCGTTGAACCAGACGTTCGTCCGGCACTACGGCGCGGCGCTAGGGAAGCAGTACGCCCAGTTTTGCCCGGTGATGTCCCGCGGCTTCAACACTATGAGCGACGGAAAGACCAAGTGTCCCTTCATCCAGAACAACGGTCCACTCATCTCCGAAGCTCCTCGGGAGATGACGGAAGACATCGCTGATGAGAGGCAGGTGTACCCTTACGAAAGCCACTTCAGCGAGCAGATCTCCGCCAAGAAACGCGACTACTCCTATCGCGTCTTCCGTAAAGTGTCGCGTCTAGCTGCAGATGGCTTGTACCCGACCGCCTTGGAGGGCCCGTCGAACAAGCGCGTAACCGTATGGTGCGCCAATGACTACCTTGGCATGTCGCGCCACCCGGCTGTGCAGGACGCTGCAATATCTGCCATCAAGTCGTACGGAACGGGTGCCGGGGGCACAAGGAACATCGCCGGCAACTCCCAGATGACAGAGAAGCTGGAGGCGGAGATCGCGCGTCTCCACGACAAGCCGGCAGCTTTGTTGTTCTCATCCTGCTTCGTAGCGAACGACGCGACATTGTCAACTCTCGCGAGGATCCTCCCCGGTTGCATCGTCTTCTCAGATGCAGGAAACCATGCCTCTATGATTCAAGGGATAAGAAACAGCAGAGCAGAGAAGCACATTTTCCGCCACAATGACCCCAGCGATCTGCGTCAGAAGCTGTCCGATGCACCAGAGGGAGTTCCCAAGCTCGTCGTGTTCGAGACCGTGCACTCGATGAGCGGAGCTATTTGCCCCCTAGAAGAGATGTGCAGGATCTCACGTGACTACGGAGCTCTGACATTCGTAGATGAGGTGCATGCCGTAGGGTTGTACGGAGATCACGGAGCAGGGATCGGTGAGCAACGTGGCTTGTCCCACTTGTGCGACATCATAACGGGAACGCTGGGCAAGGCGTACGGAGCTGTTGGGGGCTACATTGCTGGGTCTTCTCTCCTTGTGGACACTATCCGGTCGTTGGCTCCTGGGTTTATTTTTACTACGGCTCTCCCTCCACCGGTGCTCGCAGCTTCGCTGTCTGCGATGCGTATTCTCGCTAGCGAGGAAGGCCGCCAGCTGAGAGCTAAGCACCAGGCGATTGTGCGCTACTTAAAGTCATCGCTGCTAATCGCCGGTCTTCCACAAATGCCTTCCATCAGTCACATCGTACCTGTACCCATACCAGGCGCCGACAAGGTGGCGCTCGTAGCCGAATCGCTGATGAAGAGAGGGCACTACGTGCAGGCGATCAACTACCCGACTGTCGCTCGCGGCACCGAGAGACTGAGATTTGCTCCGGGCCCCTTCCACACCCCGGAGATGATAGACGGACTGATCGAGGCTCTGATTGAAGCATTCCATGAAAACAACATACCGTTGAATGCGTTTATGCGCAACGGGGCTTGCAGCGAGTGCAGCATGGAGTACAAAGTAGAGCTGTTTGGATACGAGAAATTTCGATATCCATTGCAAGTAGCTTAAACTTACGCTCTCTATAAGACGAGCTTAGCAGTTTTAAACTCAATTCATATATGGTGTATCGGTCTATTAATTAGCACAATGGGTGTCTGTATTAGATATAATGGTTACAAAATTTTGTTGAATTTGTAATATCTATTGTAATGGGTTATCAAATAACTTTAAATGACAAGCATAATATATTTTCTGTTGACATGTATTCATTGTTTTTCTGAAAATCTCCAAAATGTGTATTTATTTACTACCTGTAGCAGCAAGTAAAACATAAGCATGTTTACCTTTACCATTACACATTTTTACAACATTCATAAAAGAACAGTTCGAAAAGTTGTGTAAATGTTTACGATTCTTTAACAAGAAATCCACTGGATTACCTCATTATTGATAGATTCTAAAAATGTATTTCCACCTTATAAACCATTGGTTTTTTTTATGGAACTGAACATACATAGTTTATACCAGAGCTACTTTCACAATATTAACCCAATTGGGTGTCATGCCAGTGATGGGGCTATCATAATTTTACTGGGCCCTAGGTCTATGGCTGGAGTAGCCAGGAACATCCTGATCTTGAATTCGGGATATACCTAGTCCGAGATAGAGTAAATTCTGTACCGTACTGAGATACTTCTGAAAGAGATTCATTAATGTTATTTTTTTTATACTTTTAGGCTTCTTTTCCACTCGTAACCAGTTAGCCCACTGTGCATTGGATCAGGAACCTCCAATGGAAACGACCTCACTCTTCCAACATTCTTTATTGTTCTCAAACTCAATCCCAGTATTTCATGACGCCGTCCCAGCCCGCCGTGAGCAGCTTGCTCGGCTCGTGCGGGTGCCACAGCGCCGTGATGCAGACCCCGTCGTGGGCCTTCCACTTCTTGTAGAGCTTGCTAGTCTTCCAGTCCCACACGTAGCACTTGCCGTCCGCGTCTCCCGACACCAGGTAGCTGCAACAACGTAGGACCGTCAAGTGGGCTTAATTATATTAACATAATTTTGTGGATATCGTCTTTAAGGCTCCATATGAGGCTAACCTCCAATGTTTTGGGGTTATTGTTATTTTATCTCAGGGTCAGTAAACACCAGAAAAATCAAAATATCAAAGTTTAGACTATTAACTAGTGTATGACCGTAAAACGGTTTTAATGCGTTCCTTATATTCTTACAAAAAAATATGTTTGTAAACACCTACACCCTTACTAATAAACCCAGATCATCATCTGAATAGTTATACAATGTTTTGCCCTTTGCATTGACACACATTTTCGAATTGGAGAGAAAGGGACAAAACATTGCATAACTATTCAGACGATGTTCAAGGTTTATTGGTAAGGGGGCTATTTAATAGATTTTTACTAAATCTCTAAACCGGCGCTATTTAAACTATAAATGATTTAAAAAATTATCTTTTTTTTTTCTTTCACATATTTGTGATGTATGTGAAATGTGTCTTACAGATACTAATAGGACTACCTTCCCCGAATTGTATTCTTAGGTCTGATGAAAGGTGAAAGAGGGGAACTTTACACTCTGCAGGCACAGCCAGGTAAGCTAAAAACTTCATATTGGCAGGAAGCAAGGTTAGCGGCATTGGTTCAGGCATGAGCCATGTGTCAAGAGTTGCAGTGATCCATCCGTATACCAATCATCACTGGATTGAAACTGAATTTTGATTGATTGAACTGGATGGAAAGCACGGACAATTTTTCATTCCCGCGTCGACCATCTTTCCATCCAATGCAATGGTACCCACCCGGGGTGGCTTAAGCCCTACCACCTAGTAGGGGAAGGGGACATACAGTTTTAGATGGATTCCGTACCATGGAGCAGCTCGCATTCGTGACGACGTGCACAAATGGGACGTGGATTTGAACCAGGGCCTCTGGTATGCTTGGCAAGTCCCCGCGCGATTGATATATTCCAAAGAGAAATCACAAAACAAGACTGACTGCTCTGTGCAAACAAAAAAAACCGGTTGAAATACACAAGCAGTCTTAGGTCATTAAGTCACGTGATCAAACCAGTGTCCATGATATAAAATCAACATGAACTGGTCAGGACCGGTTATTGGAAAACAAAGTGATTATGCTATGATAATTAAACTTCATAAAATGTACGAAGTATAGGTGAGATTACCACGTGAATGCATCCTACTACTTATAAATTATAATACATATGCTTTATAACATATATTTAAAATAAATATATAATATGATGGTCACATGATATGGTGTAATTATATACACTTATAGTCAACTTTACCATAAGTGTATAATAGGTCGGGGAAAAAGTCTTTTCGCATTATAGTATGTATGAACTTGTAATAAAATCTCTTTGGCTATACTATTTGTATCTGGCTGGTTTTGGTATCATTGAAAGTTTAAATTTTAAAGAACATAATTCCAAATTCAAATTAGGAAAATGTGTGATTCTCATTTGTTTTTCGTACTGTCAAAATGAGTGAATCTAATGAAGAAATTCGATACATTTTAAAATTTTACTACAAAAAAGGTAAAAATGCAACGCAAGCCGCGAAAAAAATTTGCGATGTTTATGGACCTAGTGCAGTGTCTGTGAGAGTAGCACAAATTTGGTTTAAGCGTTTTCAATCCGGAAATTTTGATGTCAAAGATGCACGTCGCTCTGGTCGCCCTATTACGGATAAAATGGATGCCATTTTTGAAAAAGTGGAGCAAGATCGCCATATCAGTAGTTACGACGTAGCTGAAGAACTAGGAATTGACCACAAAACAGTTTTGGCGCATTTGAAAAAAACTGGGTACACAAAAAAGCTCGATATTTGGGTACCTCACGAGCTCACTGAAAGAAACCTAATGAACCGTGTACTCATTTGTGATTCTTTATTAGTACGTAATGAAACCGAACCATTTTTGAAGAAGCTGATAACTGGTGATGAAAAGTGGATCACGTACGACAAGAACGTGCGAAAAAGGTCGTGGTCAAAGGCCGGTCAAGCTTCACAGACTGTGGCGAAACCCGGGTTAACTCGCAACAAGGTGATGCTGTGTGTGTGTTGTGGGATTGGAAGGGCATTATTCATTATGAGCTGTTACCACCAGGCAGGACCATCGATTCTGAACTCTACTGCGAACAACTGATGAGATTAAAGCAAGAAGTTGAGAGAAAGCGGCCGGAATTAATCAACAGAAGGGGTGTGGTTTTTCATCATGATAACGCTAGACCTCACACATCTTTAGCCACTCAGCAAAAACTAAGAGAGTTTGGCTGGGAGGTGTTAATGCATCCGCCGTATAGTCCTGACCTTGCACCTTCAGATTTCCACCTGTTTAGGTCTCTTCAGAATTCTTTAGGCAGTGTCAGGTTAACATCACGAGAGGACTGCCAAAACCACTTGTCGCGGTATATTGATCAGAAGTCCCAATATTTCTATAGCAATGGGATCATGTCCCTACCTACAAGATGGCAAAAAGTTATCGAACAAAATGGTACCTACAAACTTTAGTTAAATGTAAATAAACCATATTAAAAAATGTTTTGAATTTTCTTAAAAAATGCGAAGAAACTTTTTCCCCAACCTAATATAATTATACACGTAAAAACAATACTTAAGATTATAATGAGGTGATCAGGTACCTGTTTCCTCAGTCAAATTAGGAAATATGTTTCTGAAAGTAAGTTTGCACATTAAATAAATCTAGTGAGAGCTATGTCTGTACGTTTTTGTTCTTTGATGTGATATACGCCTATTCAATTTTCATGCAAATACAAAAAAGGCGTACAACATGGGTACAAGTAAAGTCATAAAAAAAAAAGAACAAAAATTTACAGACGTAGGTCTCAGTTGATCTATTTAAGGCGCAAAATTTAAGACACATATTTCTTAATTTGACAGGCACAAGCCATTGTATGGAACTCAATCACCTCATTGTCCTCTTAAGAACAGCCCGTAAGCTGTGTTTCCCATACAAACGTAGTTTACTAATCATTTGAAAAACACTGCCGATTTGCTTGATATTTTGTATCTAATATATTCTACAATAATTATCTGTGTTTGCACGTTTTTGTTTTGCTGAAAAATCTGAAGCAAGTCAAATAACGGGCAAAATAAAATATTCATACAAATTTTCTTTTCTCTGTTGTGTGACACAGGATACATTTTTCGAAAAAACGAACACGTGCAGACATAGATACTTGTTGCTAGATATTAAGTCCCAAATATCAAGCAAATTGGTAAAGTGCTTTTCAAATGATTAGTAAACTACGTTTGTATGTGGAGCTTAATTTCCTGATGCTTACGGGCCCACCTTAAGGTCGGCCCGTAAGCACCTGAAAATTTCGCCTCCCATACAAACGTAGTTTACTAATGATTTGAAAACCACTGTTCCAACTTACTTGATATTTGGTATCTATTATAAGGCTACAAATATTTGTGTCTGCATGCCTTTGTTTTTTCGGTAAATGTGTTCTGGGTCAAACCACAGAGAAAACAAAATTCGTATGAAGATTTTTTTTTTGCATTCATTTCATTCCACAGATATTTGTTACCTGATATTAGATATTAAATATCAATTTAATTGGAATAGCGGTTTCCAAATGATTAGTAAACTACGTTTGTATGGGGAGCATAGCTTACGGGCCATTCTTAAGTACTATTCTTGGAATGTTTGGATTTTATCGGTTTTCCACTTCACAGTAATTTGTTTTATAAATTGATGTATTTTATTGAGGTCACTAAAACTGGACTTTATGGAACTACTCCTGCAATGTATATTAGGTATAACGTGGAAAGAAGAAGAAAGAGAGCATTCACACTTCGTTTGGAAGTCCAAAATAATACTAAAAAACAGTATTACCTAATCACATTAGAATATTATATATTGAGCGGCTCGTAGCCTAGTGGCGCGGGGACTGGCCTAGCGTACCAGAGGCCCGGGTTTAATACCAACTTGCACCACTGTCTTTCTCTTTCAGAGTTCGATAAGTGCATTTCGTCACGAATGCGAGCTGCTCCATGGTTCGGAATCCATGTAAAATTGTAGGTCCCCTTCCCCTACTAGGTGGTAGGGTTTAAGCCCGCCCGGGTTGGTACCATCGCATTGGATGAAAATATGGTCGAAGTGGCAATGAAAAATTGTCCGTGTTTTCCAGTCAATGTAGCCGTGCTCATAAAGGGAAGGTCCTGGCATGGCACCTAATTCCTTCGGGAATGTGGTGTATTGGGCTAATATCATAACGGTAGTTGTGTGGTATTAGCCATCCATGTCAGGTCGCATAAAAAAATATATATATATTAAAATCGCGCTTTCCAGTTAGGTGATATAATAATGGGATCGCCACACATTTGAAACGAACACAGTTGAAATATTGAGTGCTTGGGAGCCAGAAATGGCACCTAGTGCACAATGATGATATTTTTTTTTTAAGAAACATTGTTGTCTGACATCTTGGTTTGAAAAATTATCTGCCATTTTAAAAAAACTGATTACACCCTATATTGCCAAAAAAATCTGATAATATATTTCCCTGCTTAGTCATAACTAAACTACAGTATTTGTAAAATACAGATTCTGACGACATAACAGAAAAGTAGAATGGTAGAAAGGTGCCGTGTCGACCTACTTTCAGCTTAGTTGAACTGTAAACAGCATGTGAACACTTGTTAGGTTTGTTATACACACCTACATAAGCAATGACTAGAATGAGTGTTGTTGTATATAACATGTGTGAAATCTTTATGTTCAAAATTGATAAGACTTTGTTTGTTGAACAGTGTGAAACAGGTTTTTCTATTAATTTAATATTTGCTTAAGGTAACCTTTTTTTTTTATCTAGTTGTTTATTTGGGACTTAAGCCGTCACCGACTATGCCAGCCCCATAGTGACTTTATAAGTATAATAATTACTTCAAGCTATCAGCTACTCCTTAAAGCCAATGACAGCTTGAAAAAATATACAACTTCTCTGAACTCGTTTGACCAGGGCTTTCCCAATGATTCGTGTATCTTAAAAAATAAATTCATTCTATTCGTACACAATATTTTTTCAAGACCCAGTCGAAGCCTCTCGTTCAGAACACACTCGATAAATAGGTGAAATTGATCTTCTGGCTTTTCACAGGCAGAACAATTTAGAGAGTCCAGTTTCTTCATCATCAGATCTGAGTCTTAAGCCAATAGTAATGATTTCTCTAGGCAGATGGACACTGCTAAACCAAGGGATACAGAGTGGTTCAGATACAATCGTTTTGTACCAAATTCCCCTCTCCACAGACCTCTTGTCAAAGTGTTCTTTCCACATTTGTCTACATATTCCTTTGGCTCTCGGCAGAACGTCAGTGAAGAAAGGCTTGGTGGTGTAGATTACATTTGAGCACGTAGCTCTTTTTGCTAACTCGTCGACTTTTTCATTGCCTTCTATGCCTACATGGGATGGAATCCATTGAAATTTAACATTTTTTCCGATTGATATCAGTTCCATAAATATTTTTAAGATTGTGTAAGCAATAGGCCTTCCCCGAGTCCCCTTCGTACAACAAACCAAGTGTTGAAGTGCACTTTTTGAGTCGGTCAAAATGACTATATTTTTTGCATTTTGAGATAAGCTGTACGAAAGGGCTTCGGAAATTGCTATGAGTTCGGCCGCCATTATTGGTACTTGTCCATCTATCTTTAGTTCCAATCCAATGCCAGAATTGGGATCCCACCACGAAGATCCTATACCATTTACATCAATAGATCCATCAGTATATAACTTGTAGTACTTTTTGTAACATGTTTCAATTATAATCTTGGTCTTATTTTTTAATACAGTGGTGCTAAATTCCTTTTTTGACTTATTAATAAATTCTAAATTAAAATTCACACATTTTATAATTGGAATTCTGGTTACCCATGTTTCTAGCGAGAACATTGGTAGGACAGGACTGTTTTCTATGTCAATATTCTTCAATTTAGCAAAGCTTGACGCCAGTATCGGAGAGTTATGGTTATTCCAATACTGAGAATCTAGAGTCGACGCTAACTTTTCCAATAACTTATTTAGAGGGCTGTTCGTACACGCTTTATTCTTGAGTAAATACTTCATTGCCAAATAACTGCATCTTACATGTAGTGGTTGCACGCACAAATCACTCTCCATCACATGAATTGGAGTACTTTTAACATAACCGTCAACTATTCGTAAGGCTCTGTTTTGTAGGACAGATAATTTCCTGAGGTTTGACTGTGCACAGTTTCCATACAGAAAGCATCCATAGGCAAGACGGCTACGTATAAGAGCTATGTATAATCTTCTTAAATGTGTTTGATGTATTCCCCACGAAGACCCAGCTAGTACTTTAAGAATATCCAAATATTTTCCTGTTCTTAAAATGTTTTCTTTTACATAATTTTTCCAATTTAAACTTTGATCTAACCATAATCCTAAAGCTCTAATACAGGTGTTCCGTGCCAAATCTTTTCCATTAACAGTGATTTTAATTGGTTTTCTCCGGATTCCCCTTGCAAAAACGCAAAATTCAGTTTTTGTTTCAGACAGTCGTAATCCTATTTTATTTAACAAACATGACATGGTATCAAGAGCCTGTTCTATACATTCGGCTGCAAATTGTAAATTTTGAGAGGTGATAAAAAATATAAAATCGTCGGCATATTGAACTATACCTACATCGACAATATGTTTGCAAATACAGATGGTAACAATATTAAACAGGATCGGGGACATAGGGTCCCCTTGGGCAAGGCCATTGTGACATTTTCTTTTAAAACAAATATCTTCAGACTCGATTTGAAGATATCGAACACTTAAAACATTCCAAATATATTGGCATATCAGTTTTCCAAACTTAAATTCGTTCAAGCAACTAATCAAAGAATTTACATTAACATTATTATAAACATTGTCGATATCAACAAAACAGGCTAGAGTGGGTTCATTTTTGACTTGTCCTAGATTAATAGTGGTCACTATTCGAGAGAGATTATCTAGACAAGATTTGTCCTCGTCGAAAGCCATGTGTGGAATTACTTAATAATTTATTGTGTTCTGCAAACCACTCTAACCTTTTTGCAATCATCGCATTGAATATTTTGCAGGGACATGACATAAGAGAGATCGGGCGAAAGGATGATGTCAGAGCTGGGTCTCTACCAGGTTTAGGAATCGCAATCACTTTTATGTTCCTCCATTGCAAGGGCACAATTCCAGTAGAAAAAATGAGATTAAATAATCGGAGTAATACAACCTTACCAGATGGCGGCATGTTTCTGAGCATTGAATAAGTAATACCATCGATGCCCGGGGCCGTGTCCTTTGACTTCAGAACACTCTCCAACTCGTCTTCTGTAAATGCGGCGTCCAGTAGGCTGTGTCCAAAATGTACAAAAGATATTGGTGATTCTTCAGCAGTATCGGGAGCCAGGCTGCAGAGGAGTTCTTCGGCTCGCTTGTCTTCGATGTTCGTGCTGTTTTGACGGATGCCCTTCATGCGCCACATATCGGCTGCAGATGTTTGACTATTTATATTGTCGCAGAAATCATTCCAACCCTTGTCTCTGGCTTTTCGTGTTTCTTTTCTCGCATTATTAATCCTATTATGCAAAAAATTGTAAGCTTGCGGAGTGCCAGTTCTCCTAAATTGTGAGAGCGCTAATCTTCTTTCGGCGATGGCTTTAGTAATGGTAATGTTCCACCATGGTTTGGGGTGAAATGTCTCGTTTGAATTAGGGTTAATATGGATCCATGGGATACATTCCTCCGCGGCTGTGTCAAGTTTTTTTACGAACCATTCATAAGCCTTTTGAAGATTTTCTGGGCGATTGGAGGCGCCAAAACTTAAATTTAATTTTTCTCCATATTTATGCCAATCAGCTAACTTCATATTCCTTTTTTTCTCTCTGACCATGATGTTGTCTATCCCGAAACGAATTTGAATAATAATGTGATCACTGCCTAAGTTTTCTTGAGTTGTTTTCCGAATGCTGATTAGGGATATATCTGGAGTACAAAATGTTATATCTGGGGAAGTTTCCTGGAGTATATAACTTCTTAATTTGACTCTGGTATGGCTACCATCATTCAGTGCAATGAGATTATTGTCCACACATGCGTTGAAAATGTCTTCCTCTCTTGTGTCTATTTTGCACGACCAGTGAGTGTGATGTCCATTAAAATCTCCTCCGATGACAGTGCTTTGGTCAAATTGAGAAAATAAGTGATTCCAATCTTCCTGTGTGGTGTGTACTGATCGAGAGCAGTAAACGGCTAATATATTGCGTATCGGAGAGCAGTTCAACACCTCTACGCCTATAACTTCGATGCTTGCGTTCTGATTGCATATTGGCAGATTCCTTAGCTTGATAGACTTGTGAGTTAAGATGCAGACTCCTCCGTAACCATCTTCCCTATCACGCCTGGTAATGTTGTATCCACTTACTTTTATCTGTGTTTTCTCATTAAGCCAGGATTCCGATATTAGACACACATGTACTTTAAATTGATATAACACACTTTCCAGATCAAGTTTCTTTGGCATTAAGCTTCGGGCGTTCCATTGAATTAAATTAATATTTTTACAAGCCATCACTTTAAGAATATTCCAAGAGAGCTTTCCAAAATAAGCTTTTTAAGAAAGGTTATAACCTCACTCATAATAAATTGTGCCATTTTGGTGATTTTGTCCCCCCAGCTCTGTCCGTCACTTCCTGCAATATCTTTTAGGCCATCAAATATTTCTCGCAGTGCACTTGGGCTTTCTTCTTCCGTGTCACGTGAGGTATAGACTGGTATCGTTTTCTCTCTGGGTTGTTTGCTGGTTGTCGGTATATTTTGCGCTTGTACACGTTGTGGGCTTTGGGATTTCCGTACAAAGTCACAACGTCGGGGTCTTGCTGGTGAAGCTAAGGTCTCGTGAGGGTGGCTCGACGACGCAGTCTTTCACAAGACATCTTCTTTTGGCCTCTCTGAGGCGCATGCAGCGGCATACGACCTCGACAGAGAGGCAAAAGGAATGCTTGCAGGTTGAGCGGGCGGCTGTCTGTCTGGTACAACTTCTGAACTTGTCGTTACTAACTCTGGTGTTCTCTGTTTGCCATACATTTGAAATGCCATTTTATATGTCACATTGTTTTGTGACATAATGTGACGAAGCTGCTTCTCTTTTAAGAATATGGGGCATATTTTGTCAAGTGCCATATGTTCGCCCTTGCAGTTGACACATTTGAACACGGTAGTAACACAATTTTCGTGTTTTCCGCCACATTTTGGACACGTCTTTGTGTTGGATGGACATACTTTCACCGTATGGCCAAAATGCCAGCAGTTCTGTCAGCCTCGGTGGCCCAGTGGCGCGACACTTCGGCGATCGCTCTCAGAAGTTAAGCAACGCTGGGTCCGGTCTGGTCTTGGATGGGTGACCATTCGACCGTTGAGAGAGGCTGGCCGTGGTTCAGATTCCACGTTAAGCTGTAGGTCCCCTTCCTTACTTACTAGGTGGCAGGGTTTATCCCGCCCGGGTTGGTACCATCGCATTGGATGAACGATGGTCGAAGCGGCAATGAAAATTGTCCGTGTTTTCCATCCAGTTCAATGTAGCCGTGCAATATAAGGAAGGTCCTGGCATGGCACCTAGTTCCCATGTGGTGTGTTGGGCTAATACCATGACAGAACTTGTGGTATTAGCCATCCATGTCCAGTCACATAAAAAAAAAAAGCTTGAACACTGCGTCACCGAGAACACGAAAGGCTCTACGCTACACCTAATTCCGTACACAAGCATGTACGGAGGCAAGCGCGGCCCCCGGAAACACACCCTCACTGCTTCGGATTTTGTCCACTTACCAGGTTTTGTTCTCATATTCAGTCTTTTCACAGAAACAATTTCCCCCTGATCACATTTGAAAATATCCAATAGGTCTTTATCTTCAATTTCCATGTCGATATTCCTCACGGTACCATAGGAGTTCTGCACCTCGGTAGTTCGGGAACATGAAATACCTTGTTTCACCAACTCTTCAGAATCAAGTATCTTTCGGACACCCTCCTGCGTTTCAAAATAAGCAATGGGTTTCGACTGTGTTAAATACTTTATTTTAACAATACCCGGAATATTTTGTAGCAGTCTAGCCAATCCCATCTGTTTAGGAAGTTTGCTTTTACTTATTAAATAAACTTCAAGGTTACCTTGGGGCGCTTCCTTAGAGTTCATCTGGTTCACTCTCTTGGGTTTATTGTGTCTCACCAACTCGAAATCGTCATCATCTTCATCCTCAAAGTCTGGTCAGGTCCTCTTCTCGCGCGTCTCAGAGATGATTGCCATATCTTCCCACTCCAGCTGTGCCGTGACCACATTTTCGGCTGGAACGTTCACCAACTCTTCCACATCCACCAGATCCCCAGCATCCGAGCTGGACTCTCCACCAGTATCACCGCAATCCACTCTTTCGCTCATACTTGAATGAGGGTAGTCGGCCATATCACTCACTACACATTAGGGAATATATCCCTAGCTGTACTCACTCCCTAACTTTGCCCACACCCCCACAGGCACAAACAGTGGTAGGGAACACAAGCAACCACAAATTAATTGGTTATTATACTTAATAGTAAAAATATTCCAAAAACACTGGGGAGCGAAAATTTTGCAGTCGTTTTGCTAGAACTACCCACAGCAAAAAAAAAGAACCTTTTATTAGAAACCACAAAATACAAAATTGTTGTAAGAAAAGAGTTTAAATATCAACAATGTTGTTTCTCAATAAACTCAATTAAATATATGCCTAACATGTTCAGCCTGGAATACCTTTTACATAGCGTGGCAGGCGAGCTTTTGGAAAAATAAAACAGGTATTTTTTCATATATTCCTATCTGTATATACTATCTGTATGCATCATATACGGTCAGGGAAAAACTTTCTTCGCATTTTATATGAAAACTTGTTTTCAAAGCTCAATTACTTTTAATTATCACTACATAGTATAAAACAAAGTCGCTTTCTCTGTCCCTATATCCCCATGTTCGCTTAAATATTCAAAACTACGCAACGGATTTTGATGCGGTTTTTTTTAATAGATAGAGTGATTCAAGAGGAAGGTTTATATGTATAATAACATCCATTAAATAGTGGAGAAATACTGTTATTTTTGAGGTTTCCAATGTGATGTCGTAATAAATTACATTTTTTCCGCTTACATTGCAAACGCAGGCTGAATCCTACGAGATTTATCGAAATAATGTACTAAGTATTGTACACATTGAAAAAGTCTACAGAAAACTCCGCGATGGTATATGTCTATCTCTTATGGATATACCACAATAATTTTTTTTTGTCATTAACTTTTAACGACAAATAATGGCTAATTTTCGAGGCGATTTTAACCAATACAGCATTAATCCTTATTCAATTAAATACCTTAAATACATTGTTGATTTAATATAGATTTATATGGCCGTTTACAGCATATGATTTAAATTAATATTTTCGAAGATATTACAGATTTAAAAATTGCGGGACGTAGGTTTGCGGCAGTGGGAGCACGCTCCCACCGCCCCGGCCGCGCGGCCGGGGCGGTGGGAGCGTGCCTATAAATAGTGCGTCGGAGGCTGCGGTTCTAGCACTTTGAATTTAGCAGCGATCGGACGCGTTTATTATCGGAGCTCTCTAATCTATACTCTATCTATACTATTATATAAAGAGGAAAGGTTTGATTGTTTGTGTATTTGAACCGAATAAGCTCAAATACATGAACCGATAGGAAACTACTGAACGGATTTGAAAAAATATTTCACCGTTGGAAAGCTACAGTCTATCCGAGGGACATAGACTATGTTTTATCTTAAAAAAATTAGGGATCCTTACCAAAACTCCAATAACGTAACCCAAGGTGCAAAAAAATTACCAAGAATGTTCCTTACATCGCGTGCGCTTCGAAAACTATTCACGATAGAACAAAATGATGTAGTACAATTTTATAGAACACATTATTATCTACAAAAAATGTCGCGACAGCATACATCTAACTATTATAGTTATGTCACAATAAGTGTGCATTTATTTTAAAAGAAAAATTTACCGAAGAAAAAGAAGAAAAAGAGAAAAGGCTCTTTATTTGTACCTAGATATGAATCCTTATCAAAATAAATAAATTATTATTTAAGACTGTTTCAATACCTTTAAATTACTTTTTGAATTATTCGATTCCGACATTTCATTCGTAAGATATCATGAGTTTAAAAATTAGAAAAAACTACCCTTTGACAAACTATGCGTTTTAGAATTTGTAGGCGTCACTCAGAGATACGGGAGGGGAGTCAGTCGGCTCCCTACGAAGCAGCCGTGTACGGAATTTAAGAAATTGTCGCTTGATAATATTTTGTCGCTTGATGATAATTAGTTTAGTAGGTAACTAAACGCATTCAAAAAGTTCTTTTCAGAACTAGACCCATTAATATATGTTGTACATTTAGTTATCCTAATAAATAAGTGACTTAAATAGTTTTTATGATTTTCGATTAAATACTTTTTAGTTGTAGGTTATAGTAGTAGATGTATGTAGCTAATAACAGTTAAACATGTTTGAAAAATGTTACGGCTTTTCACGCGGCAGGAAGATACCCTCTCCAAAGACATTCTCAAAAGCCGTAACATTTTTTAAACATGTCTAACGACCGCGGTAATCTCAAAAGTATCATAATAACAGTTAAGCTAATTATTTAGTGAAAAATAAAACAACATCAAATAATGTTTACTCCCTGGCTTTAACTCAATAAATTATTTATTTAATGGCATTGTTTTGTGGTTATGACCTTTTTAAAATAATTAATAGTATGAAAATACATAAAAGTAAAAAATACAAAAAAGAAAAAAAATACAAAAAAAATATATTCACAAAATTTGTTATTTTTATTTCAAATATTTCAATGTAGGTTTATGCTCTTTTTTTAGGAACTGTACGTAATAAGGGGTTTATTTGTGTATCATTGTGTCAATTAGTATCATGTATTTTTAAAAAATGACTATTTATATTGTAATAATTGTATATTGCTCAAGTAATGTTCTGTAATATAGTTTTAATTTAAAAATATTAATCAAACATTTAAATTCTATATTGAAATCTTTGACGAAGGCTATTTTTTGCTCGAACTTTTATAACTAACTGAACTAAGTCTACACATATCATGTATTTTCTTTTGACGTATCCAAGTGTGCATAGTCACCATAAGGAAAAAAGAAATAAATAAATAAATAAAAATATAATTTTTTCAATTATATTATGCCCGTGCAAAGCCGGGACGGGCTGCTAGTAGTTTATATATGCCATTTTGTTCCTTGGCTTTTTGCCGTTTTGTAGGTGTTTTTATGTCACTGGACATGGATGGCTTATACCAAACTGACCCTCAGATATTATCCTAACCACACCACATGGCAACTAGGTGCCATGCCAGGACCTTCCTTATATTGCTCGGCTGCATTGAACTGGATGGAAAACACGGACAATTTGCATTGCCGCTTCGACCATTGTTCAGGTAGTGACATGATCCTGTTGCTGCAGACATTTTGGGACTTTGTTAAAAAAAAGCCACAAGTAGTTTACGCATTCCTCCCTTGATGTTAGCCTGACACTGCCTAAAGAATTTTGAAGAGACCGAAATAGGTGGAAATCTGAAGGTGCAAGGTGCAGGGGCTAGATGGCGGATGCATCAACACCTCCCAGTCAAACTGTCTTAATTTTTGCTGAATGGCTAAATATGTGTTTTCTAGCGTTATCGTGATAAAAAACCACACCCTATGACGCGAACCCCCAATATTTTGGGTTTATTTATATTTTATCTCAGCGTCGGTTATGAATAAACTCCGGTTGAAAAATCGAAATATCAAAGTTTAGACTATTATTTAGTTTATGACCGTAAAAATGTTGTAATGAGTTGCTTATATACTTTAAAAAAAAGGTGTTGTAAACACCTATTTACTAGTTTTTACGAGGTTTTCAAGCCAGCGCTTGGAAACTATAAATGATTGAACTATAAATTATTTTTTTTGTGGTACAAGATCACATATTTATCCAGTGAATAAGTGTGAAACATATGTAAACTCACTTTAGAATGTAGACTTTACAGGTCAAAACCCTAAATTTCGCTTCGTCACGTTCGGTTTCAACGCGCGTAAAACAATGAACCCTAACGCAAACTCAGGGCTTCCGGAGATCACCATTATCGTTTTTTTGCTAAACGCTGGAGTCAGTTCGAGCTTTAATCTCATCAGTTGTTGGCAGTAGAGATCAGAATCGATGGTTCTGCCCGGCGGTAAAAGCTCATAATGACATGGTTCATTATGAGCACTGTCAACGGAAAGAACAAATTGTGAAGAGAATTGAGAAGGGTATGTTAAAGTTGTTAGGCTATGTTAAATCAATGAGTGACAAAATAATGACCAAACCAATTCATAGAGTGGAATTGTGCCCGGACAGACTTGCAGGGCGTACAACGACGAGATTGACGAAGTAATTCGAACATGTCTTCCTCTCTGGGAAATAGCGTAATGGTATGTTAGTATGTTATCACAAAATCTGATGTGACGGCGTAACTTGGGCAATAACTGGATCTTGTTCTAGTGCACCACTCCAACAGCATGGGTGCTGCTGCTATTACACACACACACACACATACAGAAACAATACTATGAGATCGAAGTCAGCCTCGGTAGCTAAGTGGCGTGACGCCTTGCGATTCGATTAGTTTGGTGAAGCAACTCTGAGCGCGGTTGGGTTCTTGATGGGTGAACGTTTTCAATCGTTCAGGCTGGCCGTGGTTCGGATTTCGCGTAAAACTGTAGGTCCCCTTCCTTACTTACCACATAGGTGGTAGGGTCCCGCCCGAATTGGTACCATTGCATTGAGTGAACGATGGTTGAAGGGGCAATGAAATTTGTTGCAATTGATGCAGTCTATGTTTGCGTAAAACAACTTACAGAATGTTTTCACTATCTCCTCAAAACATTGGATCCATAAAGGCAACAATGACTTGGAATTAAGCTCTACACACGGAAAATATTTAAATGGACGCCGGCTGCATAGAGAAAATATTTAAATGTATGCAGACCTTCGGCGCCACAATAACGGGTACGAGTCTTTTAACAAATTACACATTCATTGGTATAGCCCGATTGGTTGAATCGCCATTTCCCAAAGAAGACTTAGAAATAAAGCGCTTTTTTGGTCAGGCAAAATGGACAAAAGGTGCATTTTTCTTTTTAGTGACTAAGACGATAGTCAAGGATTTTATTACAATCCCGAAGCTATTTCTAGAATCAATAATATTTTTGGTGACTAGAAAAAATTAGGTTGATATCAACTATTTTTTTTATTCTAACTGCTATGATGCATTTGAAGTCTAAAGAACTACAACCCAATGAAGGATGAATATAAAAATTGTCTACATACTCATATTTTATTAACCTGTTTTATAGTAGGTTAATTGTAAAATGTATTTTAATTCATATTCAGCGCGTTCGGCACATGAACAGATTTTTTTTTTCGGGGCGAGCGTAAACGGACTGAGCATTTTCAAATTGTATTGGTTTAATTCCTACTATGTACCAGGCTTTCATTGTTAATGTTTAGAATCATGTAAGTTATACCTATTTTTGGCCATATGGTGAATGATTTTAAGACATGTGGTATACCATTAAAAAAAGGGCATAAACTGGCGATGTTTTAAAAGAAAACGAAGCTCAATTACTTTTAGGTTTTTTAAATGAATCTATAAATGAAGATTCTGTCATATGTTTACTCGTTCTAAGTATAGGTTGTAAGTCATAAGTCATTTTCATGGTATTAACTTAATTATGTAATAACTTCAATGATATTTTTTCTATAACAAGGACATATTGTGAAATCAATAAAAAAAATCGTGCTTAAAAGCATAGCAAAAAAATTTAACTAGGGTTTAAAGCAGGGATTGTGATAATTTTCAAAAGAAAGAAAAAAAAACATATCTTGATACCGCGTGACATTTGACAAAAGGTGTCCATAGGTCATAATCATAATGATCCCACTTACCCACCAAAAAAATTGTCGGTCGATATGCCGAACATCTGTTTATCTAAAATGCTTGTCCAATTGGTCTTTGAAACTGTCCACTGTTGTGGAATCATTTCCTGTGGTAGTGTGTTCCACTCGGCTAGGATGAACGGATGCTTACATTGTTTCATCAAGCACACCACTGACGAGTTTACTGTTGTGTCATGCTGTGCTAGAGCCTTATGGTAGTTCCAAACGTCTCCAGCCTACACAAGTTTCTTCTTAATAACACACAAAAAGTGTGTCCATTATGAATATTAAATATATGTTGGCGCCACGAGTTTCCGGTGGAAGTTGTGCGCTTGCCTGCGGACCAATCAGGAGAGAGCCGAGTGGGGTGCGGCCAATCAACGAGCGACACACGAGGGACAGGTAATGCGCCGGCGCGCGGCGCTGGAGTGAAGAAAGTCACGGCCATTACGTTTTCGAGCATCATTACGGCTGTTTGGTCCACGCATTGTGCAGATCACATATATTAATAAACTGTCCTAATTGTATGTTTGACACGGTTATTTCTGTGCAGTTACATATGTCCATAGAAGCTTTACGTTTTGTGTTTCGTTTGTGAGAACTTTCCTTTTCCATCCACATTAGGAGCCCTGCTAAGGTGATTCCAAAAACTTCCTCAGCTTGCTATTTCTTCAACGAAATCTAGATGGAACATAGCATTAAGATAATTTTACTATGTAACATCTGTCTATTCCGTGGAATATAACTTTATTGCCAAACCATTGCTTGCTAACAAATTATGGTTGACAATAAGTATTTCCACCAAGTGTTTGGTACTGAGAAGTGTTTTAGCAAATATAATACATTTCTCAGAATAGTCTAGGTGTGAGGATTGAGCAGATGTTCATTTGGAAAATTTTGTTGATTACGATTAATAACGCTGACATGATTAATAATTTAACAACTATGCAGATAATGGCATTGTACATAATGAGATTAAATCCCCCCTGTTCTCTGTTCTAAATTAAAGACAAGACGTAAAGACAACAGACCAACAAAGAGGTAACATTGTGATAGGCCCGATCTTGTCGCTTTTTTGGCTTATATTAATATTTTTTTGTATGCTTAATCGTGCGATCTCTAATCTAATCGACTATGAGCAGATGTGATATTAAATCATTATAATTAAAATAATTTTTTTTTAGCTTGTATAATTAAAATAATTTTTTATGTCACAATGTTGTCGCGTTCTGTGATTATTGATTATTGAAAAACACAATTTTCATATAAATAACATTTTCAATTTCGAGTTTGACACATAACTCTAATTATGATTATGATAAGTAACTACTATTACTACTGGCGGTGCTCCATAGTGATTTACAGAATGTTTTGCGTCAAATATTAAATTTACTACAATTTCATCAGATAAACAATTTACTCTTAAGAGAGTGAATAGACTATACAATAAGAACATGTTCTCATGTGACGTCAATTTCCAGTTTTTATTCAGTATTTCTTAATTATTTCGGCAAAATAAGCTGACGGAAAAACACATGCACACTTGTAACCGGTATGCAGGTATAATCAGCCTCAAAATTAAAGTATATGTAAGCATTTAAGAAGGATTTTTGTGGAAGACGGTTTTATGGTGTGCATTACAACAACAGACATTGGGTTGACCCTGCATTATTGATATGGAGTATGCGAAAACAACCTATTTGATTGAAATTAAATATGTAAGGAGTCCAAATTCACGAAGATACAATGTACTAGTATGCCAATATACCTACAATTTGGTTATTAAATTATGTAACCTTCAATTGTGCATAATCACCTTGAAAACGAAAGAAATATTATTGAATGTGTTTTGAAAATGCTGAGAGTTCATTTTTTGGTTTTTGTTTGAACGCGCTAATCTCTGGAACTACGAGGTGTAGTTAAAAACATATTTTTGCATTTGATAACCCAATTCTTGAGGAAAGATATAGGTTTAAATTCACGCTACGACCCGCCACAATGCTAATGAGAAAACAAGACAGACATAGAAAACACATACGTATCTAGTTATTTACATGAATAAATATTCTGCTTACGTCTATAGAAATGAGAATAACAGTTACAATAACGGTCAAAATTTATTCAGATGTTAAACAACACTGATTATTTTTACATGACATCAACAAACTGTAGAACTGGATTCAACGATTGTGTATGAACATTCACTTAGTAGGATGTTCTAATGGATAGTCTACTGGATAGACTCGCACACACAAGGGTTCCGTACCATCGTACAAGATTTAACACCAAAAAACCATGTAGGCCCTCTTTTAATTTTTATAATTTTTTAAGTTTACCTATTTGTTGCTATAGCGGCAAAATAGATACATATTCTGTGAAAATTGCAGCTGCCTACCTATAACGGTTCATGAGATACAGACCTGTGACAGACGAACGGACGGACAGTGGAGTCTTAGTAATAGGGTTCCGTTGGCACCCTTTGGGTACGGAACCCTAAAAAACCAACAGCCATGTAAATTCATAATGAAGTTTAAAACAGGTTTTACGGTGTAAAACACGAATTAAACGCAGAATTTAACTCTGAATCGTGAATAAAGTATTACATTCACGAATGAATTATTGCCATGCCAGGACCTTCCCTTTATGAGGGACACTGAACTGGGAGGAAAACACGGACCCTTTTTCATTGCCATTTCAGCATTTCATTGCTTTGCCCATAGTTTCATCCAATGCGTTGGTACCGACACGGGTGGGCTTGACCCTACCACCAATAGGATAATGGGACCTACAGTTTAACATGGGTTCCGAACTATGGAACAGCTCGCATTCGTAACTAAAAGCACTCATTCAACTCAGAAATGTGCAAGTGGTGCATGCCCGGGGCGAGGATTTGAACCCATAACCTCTTGCATGAAAGGTATGTTCTCTAGCCCCTACACCACGAGCTGTAACTAAACATGTAATAAACAAGCTTAATATGTATATCTGCTGATGTCTTGAGAATTATAATACAGAAAAACACAATGAAAAAAATCCATACCTTTATATTAATCGATGATATTTTCAACAAGAAAGTATATTGTATTATACTGAAGTTTCCTGACTAGATTGTGATCCAATCCAGGTCATATTAAAATCTGTGACGTGTGCAAGATTGTGACAAATAAGAAGAGAAATAAATACCTATGTAAAATGTACAAATAACTAATGCAGTAACTGTTTTCACTATTGGCCGCCGAAATCCAGTAGGCACTATGATTATTGAATACCTACATTCATATAACAATCACATTATATAGTATGTTATCTGTGTGAAAATATTGTTTTTGTCACCGTTCAGTCGGCACAATTCTACCACTTTCAATATTGCCAAGTGCGCGTGACTTAGCAAAACAAACTCACGATGTTGTCCGATGTAAAATATGCTTGTACAGGTGCAGTTAACCTAGGAATAAGTCTCTGCGCAGTAATTATTTTTTTTCAAGCACAATTTGCGATCGTGATATGTATTTAGCTAGCATGGCGTTTTGTCGGACTGAATCAATTCCTGGATATTATATGAGTTCCATATACAAACTTTCATCCCATATTGCACCCTTTTCGAGTTTAATTTTCGCCACGAAATGTACCCTACGTCCTCCTCAAAGGTTTAGACTATCTTTCTACCGAATTTCATCAAAATTGGTTTTGGCGGTTTAGGCGTAAAAACGCAACAGACAGAGTTATTTTCGCATGTATGGATGGCCACACCAGGCTTCGAAAACATAGTATCTGCCCCCTAGCGAGTAGATTCGACTGAACTAAAGAGAATTCATAGAAGGAGCACTTACTGGAGCCTCATTTTTGGTTACACAAACAAATCCCAGTGCAAGAGTACAACAGAAAAGTGGCTCATTGTGTGAAACACAGATTGCCAAGTTGCAGAAGAGAGAGAAAAAAAAGTATGAATGTCCATTTCTAAATCAACTAAAAAACAACTCATCAATCGATGTGAAACGATCCGCCATTTTGAATCAACAACAGCTCTGATTCTAAAGAGAGATCCGCCCTAGTTGTACTGTTAGTACAACTTTATTGCCACTCTTTTAGTTCAGTGCAAACTCTGTGCAGCATATACCTGGGTCAGAGGTCAGTTGAGTAAGGAAACTGAACCTGACACAAGGTCTTCATAGAATAATGTAATTAAATCGTTATATCAATGTATGTATAATCTTTAGTAGGAGGTATTGATTACGGGAGGGAACGATTTCCTTGCTAGTTCAAGTACAGCATTGCGGTATATTTAAAAAAATGTTCTTTTTACAGTTTACTTTCTAAAATTAACGTGTCCTTGCTTCACGGTCGATTCTTTATGCAAATTAAATTCATTGGACAAAAATTATGTTTACGTTTATCGGAAACCCAACTGGCTATGCTAATACCGTAATTTCACGCCTCATACATATATTATATAATAATTAAGAATTCCTACAGTCCCTCTTCTAATAAGGATAATTTCAAATTATGGATATAGCAGGTGGCGTAATTGATAGAGCACAATACCCACAAAAGGTATTTTTGCTGGTTTTTAGGGTTCCGTACCCAAAGGGTGAAAACGGAACCCTATTACTAAGCCTCCGCTGTCCGTCCGTCCGTCTGTCACAGGGTTGTATCTCATGAACCGTAACAGGTAGGCAGCTGAAATTTTCACGGAGTGTGTATTTATTTTGCCGCTATAACAACAAATAGGTAAAATAAAAAAATATTAAAATTAAAGATTCATACAAAAAACGTGATTTTTTGTGTTAAATCTTGTACGATGGTACGGAACCCTTCGTATGTTAATCCGACTCGCACATAACGGTTTTTTTTTATTCTACGTACGTATCACATTCATATAAAATTACTGTGAACATTATAAGTAGGTACAGAACATTTTGCATCGTTGAGGAAGCCAATTACAAAGATGATTTAAGTACAATTTATTATGTTTTTCATAGGTTTTTGTAAGAATCTCATTAACTAGGGTTCCGAGGAAAGATTGCCGTGAATGATACATACCTAATAAGCATACTTCGAAATGATATGCAGTAGATAAGTGAGATATGTAACTAATGGGAGAGCAGAATTTTGGATTAATAATTGCTCGAGCGGTGGAAAGAAAACAGGTAACCATGGGAACCTCAAAAACAGCATCACTATTTATGAATTGAGGAGTTACACGGGTCATAGAGACTGACCGAGAGGTCGATATTACAAGGGTTCCTCGGAAAATCGGATTCCCGAAAACATCCAAAAATACGTTCAATAATTCGAAAATAGTAAAAGCGAACCATAATCGCAAAGTAACGCAAGGTTAACGGGAACAGTAATTCTATGCCGCAGCATGGCAACACTGGCTATGGTGGCCATTTCTCACTAATAGTTACAGGTGATGGGATGGGGTGGGGCTGTGAAATGTCAACAGTCACAGTGAGGTTTATTTTTTGTTCCGTCCAAAGAAAATGCAGCATCGGCGTGACTAAGCTAAAACTTATAGTTGTTATCTTTGCACAAAACTAGAGACTCTGATTCCGTTTATGTGGTTAACATTTTTTTTATTATGATCATATATCGAAAATAGAAGTGAAATCGACATTGCTTATCGCACAACATTTGCGACACACAATCCGATTGTATGTCAACGAAGAGGGTTCAAGAACAGAATGTTCTTGAAAGTTTAATACAACAGCCAATCGTATATTTTTAGGGTTCCGTACCCAAAGGGTGAAAACGGAACCCTATTACTAAGCCTCCGCTGTCCGTGCGTCCGTCCTTCCGTCTGTCAAACGGCTGTATCTTATTAAAAAATATAACGATTAAATAATAATACGTGTAAATAATAAATAAAATAAACGTGATTTTTTTATGTTAAATCTTGTACAATGGTACGGAAGCCTTCGTGTGCGGGTCCGACTCCCACTTGGCTGGTTTTTGGCTGTGATTTGAATCTAATACAGTCGTAAAACCGTTTATTAAGTAGGAGCTGGAATCCGGCAACAAATACCTTAGTCGCTCATTACGACATGCACGGGAATAAATGCAGTGGGAGCACGTGAAGTGCAGGAACCCAAACAGCAACATGGGTGAAAAATCGGTCAAGCGTGAACGTGTTCACATGCCTAGTGTCCGGTCGCTGCTGGGCATAGAAGAAAGTTGCCCTCGCCTGATGATTTATTAGCATTTTCTCAAAAAGAATGACGTTTTGAACAAAAGTAATTACTTAGTGCACAACTACATAAGTGTACCGCGTAGTGCATTAGTAATATAGTAATATAGGAATACTCATGTCCTTTCACTTCTCTACAGCATCCTTAATGATCCCAATGCTCCCTCGTACCTTCGTGATCGGTTTTCATATCTTTGCTCACATGGTCTCCCACTTAGATCGACCAGCTCTTCGGTACTGGCCATTCCCTCGCACACATCCTCCACGTATTCAGACTCCTTTACAGTGCACGCTGCGAGGCAGTGGAATCAGCTACCTCCCCATTTACGAAATTCCCCCTCTATCTATGTTTTTAAAAAAGATCTCAAAGCTTATTTTCTGTATTTATGATTTCTTTAATTTTTTCCCTCATACTTCTTTAAGTTGGTCAGTATTAATTTTTATTTTTTATTTCTTTTGCCAATATATTTTTTTTCTTTTAAATTTATTGTATTAAGTATCATCCTTTATTTGTTTTTATAATATATATATATGTAGTATTTAGTATTGATTTATTGATATTTATGTAGTTATATTTAAGTTTAAGTATAATGTGTATTTGTTGTATATTGTGTAGGAATTATGTTTCCTCTAAAGCTATTTCTCCATAGTTACTACTCGCACTACTGCTCACGATACCCAAAGGTAGACTGGTAGAAAATGCCTCCGGCATTAAGTTGTACCTTTAGCCCGAGTTTTTTTGAGTGCAATAAACTTATATAAATAAATAAATAAATAATATATTTCAGGATCAATCATTAATAGGAGATCAATTTTTCGCTTCTTAACTATGGGACTCTTAAAAGATTACATGTTGTGGTGTATGATACATGTTAAGGTGACTTCGATCTCGCGACATTGAGAATATTGATGTGAAGGTTGCGTACGCGCAGCAAAAACGAATGCTGTCTCACCAACTATTTAACCGGCACACTTATTTAAGTGCAGCGTGTTAAGTTTGCCCTCGATTCGCAGATGTTTAACAAAATATACAAAACATAACTACTAAACTAACTAAAGGTAATTGGATAACATTTTTTTTGCATCAACACTCACGCATCTGACGCTCCGGTTTTCGGTTGGCCAATGCCACATCCATTTTCGTGGTACAATACACATGAAAACATACAGACATAGATTTCTAGAATACCTTTTCGAGTTCAACATTTCAAAAACCTAATAAAACATTAAGAGCATGGAAACAGTTATCGCTCGTAGTATGGGAAATGAATAGGGTAACGTCTCTCTTAATAGAGCCCTTGAATCGGCGATATCTGCATATTTCGTTATATTATTACATAAATATGAAATAACATGAGGTGTAGGTAAGAAGCGATGGTTAGATAGGTACGCGTTTAATCTGATGATACCCAATCGATGAATATGGCAGTTTGACAATATTTTAGCTTTATCAGGAAACACTTTAGATTAGTTGGCACATGCGGCCAACAAGTGAGCTTAGCTTGCGCAATGGATACATTTTACATGCACACATTATTTTTCATGTCACCATAAACTGATGGCTGGCTTCATTATCATTAGCCTAACATACTGCATTTACAAAGGATGATAGTAAAATTGTTTATTGTACACCTTTTAACAATGGTTACGACAGACGGCTTAATGCCGAAGGGCATTCTTTACCTACCAACCTTTGGGATGTAGAGAGAGCTGCATGGCGGCAGGGAGAAAGAATTTAGAGCGTTTTAAATGTGGCCATGCTCGTAAAGGAAAGTTCCTGGCATGGCACCTAATTCCTTCGGGAATGTGGTGTATTGGGCTAATATGCTAATATGGATGTGTAATTTTAGCCATCCATGTCAGGTTCCATAAAAAAACTCATTGGAAAACTTGAGATACAAAAAGCCGATATAGAGTTGACTATTTGTATCCAAAATTAATTAATCCACATACAATATATCCCGTCTTAATATATTTGTTATTATTAGTATAATTGCAAAATTCAAAAATCAAAACTTTTTGCCTGCTGTTTGACTAACTGACATTCCGTTTTGGACTTTTAAATGATTACACGGCTTGAAGCGTATACAAGCGTCCCATATCAGATTGCACGCTCAAAGCTGTAAGCATTTACAAACGATTCGGACCGTTTGTGTACGCGCTCATGGAAACAAAACAACAAACATGGAACAAATGACGTAAATTGTTGCAGTTCACCTCAAATTTGAATCTAATTATTTACCCAAAGCTGAACTTAAATTTTCAACTGAGGGACGTTCAATGATTCGTGAAAAAATACGGTGGAAAGACGATAGACTACGCTTTAGAAATGAATAAAAATGACACTGACAGTTGCAGACACAGCGCCCTACCTCCAAAGCGTGAGCACTGTGTACAGAATTGCGTGACGCAGGGATGACATCGTACCGTTCACGGGACGCTATTTTGAGGGCTGTAAGCGCTTATCAGACCAGTTGTGAACGCGCTTTCGGTAACGATGCTTCAAATTGGACCGCGAGTTGAACCTTAGCTAATTATGGAAAAAAATAAAACTAAGAACTTTAAGCAAAATGTTTTACCTTATACCAAAACACGACTTTGGGATGCCGATACCATCCCGGGTTGGGGTTGATACGGTTTCAGTCTTAGAAACAACCAAACAAGCATTATGCAACCGTATACTCCCAACAGTGAGTTAATGCGGCCAGAATCTATATTAAGACAAGCGTTACAATTCAGCTAAGAATTAACCTTGGCCTTCACAGGCCAGTGACAATGTTCTGTTGCAATATGTTAATGTGGTTCTCTGCACTCACTGGAAGACCTTCTCTTCAGGAATTGTCTGAACTTTTACTCTGTGTTCATTTGAAGGTTTTTCATGGTGATTACTATTGATTTCATATAGTATTTTATTTTATGTAACTGGAAATGGATATCTAATACCAACTGTCATAACCTTCCGAATATTGCGTGACTACATCGAAATGGATGGAAAACATGGACCATTTTCATTGCCACTTTCGAACAACAGTTATTAAATGCGATGGTACCAACCCGGGCGGGATAAAACGTTTACCCTAGCTCTTACCGGGCTTTTGCGACATGAATGGGAAGAAATGCAGTTGGCCAAATTGTATTCTTTCTACGTGCTGGAACCCACACAGCACAAAATTGCTTGGTTCAATTGCATTGGATGAAAGACTGTCGAAGAGGCAATGAAAATATGGCCGTGTTACCTATTCAGTTTAATGTAACCATGCTAATATGAAGGAAAAGTAATTGCACCTAATACCTTCGAGAAAGCGGTGTGTTGGGCTAATATCATACCCACACCTGGTATTAGTAATCTATGTCCAAACTCATGACAAAAATAATAGTTTCGTTTTATTCGTCTTAAATGTAAATTATGGAAAGAAAGAAAAAGTTTATTATTAAAAAGAACCCCGTATTAAAGTTAGTCCCGCCCACTTTGAATACTACTGTAATTTTTTAACCATTTGTTTTTTATATTGCACAATGTCTAAAACAGGGTTTCTTAACTATTTTAACTATGGACCCCTTGCGAAATTAAAAAAATATGTAATTAATTAAAGGGAAATATAAGGAATTTTGAAAAAAAAACGACACGTTCGTTTTATTACCAAAGCGAAGGTAAAGAGGCCTATTCTTTTTTAGATCAATTACGCACATTATACTCATAACGTCATCATATCAAACATCGACGCCCAGCACTTACGCCACGGACCCCCAGAATTCATGCCACTGACCCCCCAAGGGGGTCTATGGACCCCGACTTAAGAAACCCTGTTCTAAAAGGAAGATTTATTATTAATATTAGCAAACAACCCAGTTTAACCGATTTCGAGGACGTAATATGTCAAAAATCCAACACCACCCACCTCATATCGGGCGAGAAGTCGACGGAGCACGCGTACCCGGCGACCATGTGCCCCGTGAATGTCTTCTTGCGGTTCATCTTGAACCGGTTGAGCGCGCTGAACACAACGACCTTGTTGTCCATGGACTGGCACGCGAGCCACTTGCCGTTGGGCGACGGCGTCACCGCCGGCAGGGAGTGCATCGAGGGGTCCGCTATGTACTTCATGTCGACGGGGATGTCCCTGTGGGGACAGACGGATGGAATTATAGTGGTAGCTGTGACTCAATGACGCTGAATGGTGGGGTTAATCTGGAAACTTAAGAATCTGGAGACCCATAGTGGAATACTTAGACTGAGATGAATAGTCGTAACTGAAATTAACTAACTAACAAAAGGTAGCCCTTTTTTATGGACAAAATGTCCCTTATGATTTAATGTCACAATTTTTTTAGTTATTAATAGTTCCAGTTGCGACGTACACTTCCTTAAACATAGAATGACAGCTATTCACGTGAATCTTCTCACACAAGACCCCCTAGTTTTTGAGTGAGATAGCATAGACTGACATTGATGACGCCATCCGAAATCGGCGGGAAATTGATTCACTTTCATCTGTGAAATGAACTCATATTGACTTCTTTGAGTATAGGGGACTGGACCTCTCATGGACTAATCAACTCAGTGAGTCAGTGAGTCAGTCAGTCAGCGTGTTTGCGTCCACTGCTTGACATACGCCTCTCCAATTTTTCTATAGTCACTGCTTTCCGCTGACGCACTTGATGTCGTAGTCCCACCTGGCGGGTGGTCTTCCCACACTCCGTTTTCCTGTCCACGGCCGCCAGTGCAGGACACGGTTGCTCCAACAGTCGTCGTCTCTTCGGCTGACGTGACCAGCCCACTGCCACTTGGGTAAGGTTACGGTTTAATTATACTTACTAAATCGTAATTCCATAATTCTGAAGTAATTTCACATTTCACTTTTCAGCGATTGTCCACTATCGCTCACATGAGAAAAAAATAGGAAGTAATTGCCCCATTGCAATATATCATCCCGTTTTAAGTGACAATATGCTCACCACTCCCAGACGCGCAGGCTCTTGTCGTCAGAAGTGGTGACGAAGCGGCGATTCTCGTCGACGAAGGTTATGGTGTTGACAGCGCCGAGGTGCCGGTCGTACTCTTGAACTATCTCACCGCTGCGCGTGTCCCACTGCGCAGACAGAACCCACCGTCGTGTCAATGCATGCACCCTTAGCACACTTGCGTTTACTCTCTCGCATTAAGGTGATTCCAAACCACAGAATAAACAAGAAAGCAGTGTCATGTGGTCATGACTCCACCGTATGGGCGATTTGTGCATCAATTATATGCACAAATCGCCCTTACAGTGGTACTTGTTTTCGGGACTCATTATATTTAATTTTTTTCTCCCAACAGTCTTCCCGTGACCAGGAACAGTACAACCTGTGCGAAATGTCAGAAGAAAAAACGAAATCATTGTGTGTCCAAAAATCAATTTAATTTAACAATATCAATTTAAATCAATTTACAATATCAATATAGCCATCGAAGTATTAAAGTTACACCTTCCAATATGTCCGTGATTGGCATGCACATTTATGTTAGGCTCGTAGTTAGCGCTAGCAAGTTCTTCAGGGGAGGCTATTTGGCGGCATTTTCTCAAAAGCAATTCGCATGTATCAACGGAAATAACAATGTAAGTGTATGTTTTAACTCTTCAAACAATGGGGAAGAGATATTTTTGTTTGGATTTTCACTGTTGTTCGACATATTATTTTACATTTACGGATAAACAGTGTTCAGCTTACTTACTTAGCTCGACGTGACCTGGAGGACCTCTGACGCTTCGTTCAGTCAGATGTCAACGAAACGTCGAGCTATGTAAGTAAGCTGAACACTGTTTATCCGTAAACGTAAATTAATATGAGTAAGAGAACTGCTTATTTATCACGGCAGGTAGCGTCTAGGCGACCTGACCTGCAGGAGCTGCCGAAGCTGTCAGATACCATAAACAAATAAACAGAATACATTTGAAATGTTTATTTACTCAGTCTATGTAATAGAAATAACTCAATTTCCTCGATGTTATTATGAAAATGAATTATTCCAAATTATGCTGATCAACAGAAAATAACACAACAACAAAAACTATAATATTTCGTTTCATACTTCGTGGTGGTCAATTACATTAAAATTTGTTTGAGGACAAACATAAGGTCTTCTTTTCCTCTAAACCCTATTTAACCTACAAAACCTCTTTCATCTAAAAACTCGCAAATAAAACTTGGCAGGAATGATAATTTTTAAGGTGGGCCCATAAGCATCAGAAAATGATGCTCCCCATACAAACGTGGTTTACTAATTATTTTAAAACCACTGTTCCAATTTGCTTGATATTTGGGACATATCAAACAATAAATTTCTATGTATGCAAGTGTTTATGTCTATGTCTGCAAAATGTATCCTGTGTGACACAACAGAGAAAATAAAATTTGTATTAAGATTTGCTTCTGACATTCTTTAGATTTTTCAGCAAAAGAAAAACTTATATTTATATCTATGTTTGCACCATAGATATTTATCGAATATTAGATACCAAATATCAAGCAAACTGGAACAGTGTGTTTCAAACGATTAGTGAACTACGTTTGTATGGGGAACATAGCTTACGGGCCGCTCATGCGACATCTACAGTAAGCTTCGAGTTTTCTTTCCGATTACATCCCTTGCACAGTGGTGTCAACATACTAAAGTGAGGTATTGTAAAGAGACAGGACACTCACGCATATAATCTTCTTGTCGGAGGTGCCGGCAACGAACAGGTGTTGCTTATCCTCGTCCGGATGGAACTTGGCGCAGTAGGGCACCTTGCGCGACGTGAACCGCGACACGCACTGCCCCGTCTCCGTGTCCCACAGCTTGATGTAGCGGTCGTACGCTGCGCATACATGAATAAAGCTATATTCATGATAGACATTTCTGGACATGGTGGCTAATACCACACCCACCGTCATGATATTAGCCCAACACACCGTATTACCGAAAAAAATGTCTGCGTTTTCCATCCAGTTCAATGTACACATATTTAACAGGATGGCAAACACGGACGGCCAATTTTGTATAGCCATTTCGACCATCTTTTCATCCTATGCGTGCCTATGGTAGCAACTGGGGCGGGCTTAAGAACCTACATTTTAATATTGAAACGCCCATTATTTAGATAGATTTTTACAAGATGTCGCGCAAATCTGTACCCGAAATCCCAGTTGCCACCTAAATTGGCGTTTATGGCAAACCGGTCGACTGGCATTTTTTAATGTATGGAGAAATTGAAGAGCATTGGACGTTAAGCGAACTAATATTTGAGGAGTCCGAGTTTGATTTGACAGCTTACTCAACGTTGCCGTAAATACGTCGACGTTACTGTTTACGTCGACTCCGCGTTTTCATAGAAATCGGAAGTCCGAGTTTGACTTTGACAGCTTTAGGAAGTAAAACCACAGAATATCTAGTAAAACTTGTATGGAGTTTGACGTTTTTATGGAAAACGCCAGTCGATCGGTTTGCCGTAAACGCCAATTTAGGTGAGAACTCAGACTGACCACTCTGTTCTCTACATCAAAACATGTCCGATATAATAACTTTATTTCAATCCTAGTAGTTAGTCTATGTTTCAATTAATAAGATTATGGGATGGACGGCACTTGCCTCAGACCCACCCCTGAGCCATGAGCCGCCGCTGCAGTTATGGGCTTATGCTTAATATTATACACTTTGGTGTGATTCATGTGTGCATTTATAAAAAAAAAAGTGAAAGAGTGTGAGAAGGCGAGTGAAAGTAAAGCGAAGATCGCTCACCGGCCGACACGAAATTCTTGCCCGTGTTGTTGAAATTAACGTCGCGCACCGCCTGCCGGTGACCGAAGTAGGTCCGCACGCATCGCCTCTCGCCGTATACCTCCCATATCTGCGGGAAAACGTTCACTTGTGAGGTAAAACCGGATATAATGACTGAGCAGAATTGAGATATTCAACATTTTCTTTTCAACTTACTGAAGTTGGAAATTTTTTCTCCAACGAATTTTTCGACCGATCAAATAAATGAATTTCGACCACTCCACAAGCTGCAAGACTTTACAGGTGTAGAGGCGTAGACTTGTCTTTCATGCGAGAGGTTATGGGTTCAAATCTTCGCCCTGGTCATGCACCCATTTTTTTTTTTTTTATGCGACCTGACAACTATCGTTATGATATTTTTTTTTATTTGGCAATCTTACAGGACACAGACAATACAACAACAGGTAAATGAATAAAAGTATACAAGAGTAAGTGACTGTGCCCCAATTAAAAGTTTGCACAGCATGCAAAAACATAATTAACTCTAATAGGACGCTAAACGATTGATGCAGATATACTTGTACTGTTTGGAGAACACTATTTGAAAACCTTTATTAATTTACTTCTGAAACATGAACAACTGTCGTGAAATACATCGAGATTATCCTGGCAATTATTTACACAATTTTTATAAAGACTGCATATTCTTGCGACAGGATTGGTAGAAGAAATATTTTATTTATATAAACTAGTTCTAAAGAATTCAGGATTTCTTAATGACCTAATGTTAACGTGAAAGCTTATATCATTTATTGCTGCAGAATCTATTTTACCATTTAAAATTTTGTATAACACCATTAGATCAGCGATTTTCCGACGACCTTCTAGAGACTGCATACCAAAAAAAAATTGCCGGTCCAAATAGCTATGGATCGCTCTCCGAACGCCTACCTTTGATGCTAATAGTCTTACGAATTTAGTTTGTACTGATTCGATTCTTTCTATGTGTGTTAAATATTGAGGGTTCCAAATGACGCAGCCGTATTCAAGCAAGCTACGTATCAAAGAGTTATAAAGTAAGAGCAGACTCTCAATTTTCTTAAAAGGCTTTGTAACTCTAAAGATAAACCCAATTAATTTGTTAGCCCTAGTGATGAGGTTATCTAACTGCAACTTAAAAGAAATGTCAGATTCTAAATATATGCCCAAATCACGAACTACTGAAACCCAATACACCACATTCCCGAAGGAATTTGGTGCCATGCCAGGACCTTCCCTTTATGAGCACGGCTACATTGAACTGGATGGAAAACACGGACAATTTTTCATTGCCGCTTCGACCATCTTTTCATCCAATGCGATGGTACCAACCCGGGCGGGCTTAAACCCTACCACCTAGTAGGGGAAGGGGACCTACAGTTTTACATGGATTCCGAACCATGGAGCAGCTCGCATTCGTGACGAAATGCACTTATCGAACTCGGAAAGAGAAAGACAGTGGTGCATGTCGGTATTGAACCCAGGCCTCTGGTACGCTAGGCCAGTCCCCGCGCCACTAGGCTACGAGCCGCTCAACGACTTTCTCTTTCTGAGTTGGTGAGCATGGCTTGGAAAAACTGTGGGTTCCCCCCTTTTTTTTTATGCGACCTGACATGGATGGCTAATTCCACACAACTACCGTTATGATATTAGCCCAATACACCACATTCCCGAAGGAATTAGGTGCCATGCCAGGACCTTCCTTTATGAGCACGGCTACATTGGACTGTGTGGAAAACACGGACAATTTTTCATTGCCGCTTCGACTACCTTTTCATCCAATGCGATGGTACCAACCCGGGCAAGCTTAAACCCTACCACCTACTACACCTACCCTACAACCCTACTAGGTGGTAGGGTTAAGCCCACCCAGTTTGGTATGCATTTGGATGAAAATGGTTGAAGTGGCAATGAAAATTTGTCTGTGTTTTCCATCTATTTCAGTGTAGCCATGCTTGTAAAGGGAAGGTCCTAGCATGGCACCTAATTCCTTCGGGAATATGGTTTATTGGGCTAATATCATGACGGTAGTGTATCAGCCATCCATGACAGGCTACTTAAAAAAACCGCCCAAGTGCGAGTCGCGCTCGCACATGAAGGGCTCCTTACCATCGTACAAGATTTAACACAAAAAAAATCACGTTGTAAATTTTACCTGTTTATTGTTATAGCGGCAAAATAAATACACACTCTGTAAAAATTCAGCTGCCTACCTATTACGGTTCATGAGATACAGCTCTGTGACAGGCGAACGGACTGCAGAGGCTGTAATAGGGTTCCGCTGGCACCCTTTGAGTACGGAATCACAAAAGCAAAACTGACACGTTAGCTTTACAACGACGAGCATATCCAGGAAGCCTTAAAAGATAGGAAATTAATTTCAAAAACCATTTGGCCACCAACATCACTGGGTACCTACCTAAAATGGTACAAGCATTTTGTTTTTCTAATGGCTAACAACCTGAAAATCGACACAATTTACAATTTATTTGAGTATAACGATGTTACTAAAGTAAATATAGTTTTTAGGGTTACGTACCCAAAGGGTAAAAACGGAACCCTATTACTAAGCCTCCGCTGTCCGTCCGTCCGTCCGTCCGTCTGTCACAGGGCTGTATCTCGTGAACCGTAATAGGTAGGAAGCTGAAATTTTCACGGAGTGTATTTATTTTGCCGCTATACCAACAAATAGGTAAAATAATAAAATAATAATAATTAAAGGGGGGGCCCATGCAAAAAATGTGTTAAAAATATTTTTTTGTTAAATCTTGTACGATGGTACGGAACTGTTCGTGTGCAAATCCGACTCGCACTTGGCCGGTTTTTCTTACTAAGCATGTTCATCGCTTATTCCAAGGAATGAGACATGTATGTATAATCAACTGTGAATCAAGGACACATTCATTAAAGAAAGATTAAGAATTAATGAAGCAGTACATTCGTAAAGTAGTTCTTTTTACAGGAATCTTCTTTTATTTATGTGTCCTTGCTTCACGGTAGATTATACATACATACAAGTCACATTCCTTGATGTTACTAAACATTCTCAAATAACCGTTTTTTTTATATTTCAAGGATGACTGTACCTTAACCCTGCAGTCCATGCCAGCCGACAGCGCGAGGTGAGCCGTCCCGGGGAACCAGCGGACCGCAGCGACGCCTTTCGTGTGACCTTTCCATGTGTGTATGTGTGCCTGCAAATAAACAGGAAATTGTCAGAATCCATCACTGTTTGCGACCTTTGAGGCTGGCTGTGGTTTGGATTCCATGTGGGTTCCATGCTTAGTAGGTGGTAGGGTTAATCCCGCCTGCATTGGTTTCAATGCATTGAATTAAAGATGGTCCATCAATATTATAATTATAAATAGAGCCCCCAAAACACACATTAATTATCATAGTTCAGATGAAGTCAGTCATTCTAAAGCATTAGTTGACAGGGCAGATCAAAAATATTGCAACAATGTTTTGTAATATCAGCGAACTTGCCTCTCCAGGGAAGCTGAATGCAATGTTGCCGCTATGTGATGAAATTGTCTTGTCTAACGCTTGGACTTGCACAATGTTGCCGGTTTTAGCAAGAATACTATACTAGCTAGCAATGGTCAGGCGAATATTGCAGTTAGATCGCAATCGTCACATTAAAGTGAATGGGTATGCCACAGTGTGTTTAAAGTAAAATGAAAATTTACAACTAAAAGAACGCCACAGCCTAAAACATAATTAGCATAAACCCCCACATTGAATGATTACAGGCCGTTGTTGGTCAAGAAATGCAATCAGAAAACAATGGGTACCTTGGGCAAGAAGCATCGGTCGGGCGGTGCCGAGCTCCGGAGGTGGGTCTCGCTGCGAGGCGCCTCCACCCACGTGCGGCCCTGGTAGTCCGTGCTGTCGCCAACTGTGGACGTTTATTCATTACAGGCAGTTAGTCATCGAGCTTAGTTTATTATTTTCAGAATTATACTAAGTCTTCAATCTTACATGCTAAGGACGATTTGAATTGTTAGGGTAAACCTGCCCGGGCAGGTGGTACCATCGTATTGAGTAAACGATTAGCAAAGCAACTAATAAAACTGTCGATGTTTTCCATCCAGTTCATTGAAGCCGGGCAATATTAGTAAGCTCCTGGCATGGCAACTGTGTCGTGTTTTGGGCTATCATAACAGTAGGTTTGTTATTAGCCAACCAAGTCCAGTTATGAAGAAACAACTACGATTAACTTTAATTAGGTTGGAATAAGTAAGAAGATGTAAGTGACCCACATACCATATGGGTTTGTGTGTCCGGCGGGACTAACTCATTCGCGGGCACGGTACAAAACCGTGCTGTTGCACTCTGGGACCTTCTATGTTTCAAAGAAAAGGACAGGCTCCGTGATGGGGCGGATACAACATGTCCACAAAGCAGACAATGCGCATAGTGTATGATTTGGTAAGATTTACGGTAATTTTAATTACAAAACGACTTCTAGCTAAAAGTAAACCACGACCGCTGTAGTCAAAAATCTAACAAAAACTAAATTGATTATACATTTTCATTAAACAAGCTATGTCCGATGACTAATCTTTTTAAGATGTATAGATTTTATCGTTGATTAATCCACCTCCAAAGTTATTGTATAAAACGCGCGAAAAATTCGAACTTTCGGACCTTATAACTTAGAAACCAAACACAATTTAACAATGCCAACGGTCATCAGACATCTAGTTCAATCAAATAAAGCTATTTTGACCAAAATTTTGGATCTCTGACAAGAAATATGGGCGTGATCTTCTTTCCCCGTTTGTATGGGGAGTTGAGCGGGATGGCCCACCTTAAGGGCCAATTTTGCAATATCACCAGATAGTACTTTTTGGACTGATACATTTAAGTTTGTTGCTGTAATTTTACTAATAAAAGAATGAACTTAATATAATGGATGGATAAACAGTCAGTCAGTTAATTACCCATATTACATCTATATTTAATTAATTAAGCATCGATAATCTCAATTAATGGTTGTGTGGCTAAAAATATGAAATTCCCTTACTGTGCAGCACAGTTTTTTCCTCAAGCGGCTTCTCTTCATCCACCTTGCCTCGCTTCTGTCGCTTGGCGAGGATCTCCTCCAGGGCAGCGGCCTCCTCGCCTTCCGGCCTCAGAGTTCTATGAATTATACCAATAATTTAATTCAAATTTGAACTGTAACATCTACTAGGTGATTTTTCGCACGAATTCTCATTCGGTGTGGGGTGAAAAAGTTTATGAAATGCTTCAAATTGCTTTTAATTAATTTATTGAATGCGTGGCTCGTAGTGTAGGGGATAACGCCTGTGGTGTCTTGTGCCAAAATACAGCTGGTTCAAATCCCAGGGTAAGCATCTCTTTGGTTCTTAATCAAGCTCGACATTTTCATTTTTGTTAAGACAATGGGTCACCCCATGGTTCCGAACGCATGAAAAACTGCCTCAAGGGCAAGGTTAACCCCTGTTTTCACCACCACCAGTTACCTGAAATCCGATAAGTAACTTTCGGTTACATAGGATATTTGTATGGTGTAACCGAAAAGTAACGTTGGGATTTTGTAGCTGGAGGATGGTGGCAACGGGCGTAAGTCCGCATGGTTCGGTACCAACGCATGGGATGAAAGATGTTCAAAGCATCAATAAAAAAGTGTCCGTGTTTTCCATCCAGCCCTTAATATGAGCATGGCAGTAGCCATGCTCATATAAAGGGATGGTCAGGGCATGGCACCAATTTCACTCGGGAATTCAGCTTTATTTCATACACAGCATGTGTACATTATTGTCTATGTTTTTGATCTAGTTTAATTGAGCCACGCAATATAAGGAAGGTCCTGATATTAACCCAACACACAATATGGCAACGAGTTACCTTTTTTTTATGCGACCTGACATGGATGGCTAATACCACACAACTACCATTATGATATTAGCCCAATACACCACATTCCCTAAAGAATTAGATGCCATGCCAGGACCTTCCCTTTTATGAGCGCGTGTGTTGTTTAATGGGCTAATATCATGACAATAATAGTATGACTGCACTAAATGCGTGAGATGTATTTTGTTTTTAACATTAAAACTAACAAAATTAATATTTTTCTTTAAAAATATGTTTCCGAACATTTTTGTATTTTTTTTTATAATGAAAAGAAAGCATTTGCTTATGCATAACCCCAAACCATACCGCTTTTCATCCACATATCCCCCCCACGGTCCCAGGAAGCCAGTGATGTCATCGGGCTTGTCATTCTTGGAGCGCTTTCTCCGGTCGAGCGGCCGAATTTTTGATGATTCAAAAACAGTCTTGCCCTGTGTGTCGTCTGACGGCTCTATCATAGCCGACACTGCAACAATAGAAAAACTAATATATTACTCAGATAAGAACAAAATGGCTGTCAAAAGTCTTCATAACAAAAGACTAATCCTCTTACAAAAACAAATATACTTTCAAAGAAATGTAATTATGTAAGCAGAAATTTAACACAAACTAACAAAAACCAGCCCAGTGTGAATCTGACTCGCACACAAAGGGTTCTGTACCATCGCGCAAGATTTAACACAAAAAGTAACATTTCTTGTATGGAGGCCCCTTTATTGGGGTTCCGTGCCCAAAGGGTGCCAACGGAACCCTGTTACTAAGCCTCCGCTATCTGTTACAAGGCTGTATCTCATGAGCAGTAATAGGTAGGTAGCTGAAATCTTATAGAGGGTAGAGGGTCTCTATTTTGCTGCTATAACAACAAAAAGGTAAAATCAAAAAAATAAAAATTAAAGGGGCTCCCTATACAAAAAACCTGATTTTGTTTGTTAACATTTTGTATGATGGTGCAGAACCCTTCGTGTGCGAGTCCGACTCGCACCTGGCCAGTTTTTTTCTTATTTTTTTATTTTACCCATTTGCTGTTATAGCGGCAAATTAAATACATACCCTTTGAAAATTTCAGCGGAAAATTTCAGCTGAAATTTTCACAGAGGAATAGGACAATAAACGTGATTATGTTGCGTTAAATGTTGTACAATGGTACGGAACCCTTCGTGTACGAGTCCGACTCGCACTTGTCGGTTTGTTTTGTTGGAACTACGCGACAGATTAACTTGATTGCCCAATTCTTCAGGAAGTTTACAGGCTATTTAAGATCATGCTAGGACCTCGCATCGCCCGCCCATGCTATTACTTCTTTCTAGCTGTGGGTCGGGGGCCGTGGGCGCATTTTACCAGCTCAGCTCAGGTGATAGTCCAAAACTAAACTGACCCGTGCGAAGCCGGACACCTCAGCTACTGTTAGTATAAATAATTAAAAGCTTATGAAAGAGTTATGTTTCTATGAAGCGCAAAGAAGCCGCCGGTGGTGCCAGCGCCTTGAGATTTAAACATGCAAGTTATTCAGGAACAAGGCATATATAGAGAATCAAATAAATCTCACCAACGACAGCGCCGGCACTCGCGACCTCAACATCTGCTGAAGGATCCACCGCGTAGCCAAAGCTCTGGAACGTCCGCCGCTGGTTCTCGAACTGGAACTCGCTGATGTGGGCCTTCTCCACAAACCCGGAGAGCATATTTCGGTTCGCACGCTGCTGCTGCGTCTGGTACGGATTCTCGGGACCGACGCTCGGCGCAAACAGCTCCTCATATTTGGGGTTGTGGAACACCTCCTTGGCCGTCGCGGGGATCAGCACACGATCGTCATCGCTGTTCTGGAATTAAGGCTTAGATTATTTTTATATCATTTACATTCCAGTGCCTACCCCCACAAACCTCCCACCTGCGACTATGTTTGAATGTGACAGTTTTTTAAAATTGGAGACAGCGGGTTTCATAGTTGGCGCGCTTGACATATCTCTTTCCTTTTTATTTATGATTAAAATTAAAACCAACATGCGAGCCAATATCAATTAACCTTGATTATTTTTTTGGAGATCACTAGCTCGAACATAAGGTGTGCATGTGGTACTCACTGTAGGTAGTACCGTTGGTGCGGCGACCACCTGCATCTTGCTAGCGATACTTAGGATTGGGTCAACTGGCCTAAGGTGGGTTGTGAGGTGCTCGGTGCTAACTCCGACTTCGGAAGGTTCGCCTTCAGACTCTGAACTGGTACCATATTCTTGTAGCCCCAGCATTGCTTGGAAATTGTTATAACGCAGGGGCACGAGTCTCAGATGGACTCTGACAAATATTTTGGTGAGAAATAAAAACAGAGGTAAATCACAATTTTGATATTGTATGTTCTATGTCGCAAATGACTGACAGAATGACTACCAGTTCTGTGGTAACATTTTTTGTAACTCTGTGGTTTTTTTTTGTTTATCCATTGGACAGGCAAAAGCTTTCGCTATAAAGCCTTATAACTCTGTGGTAACAATGGCTGTTGTCGGGCAACATCAGTGTTGCCAGATCTACCGTATTTACGGTAGATCTACCGCTATCCAACTCATCCTACCTTTCTACCGTTGAGAGCTATATTTTCTACTGTTTTTTCAACAAACCAATTAAAATAACATCTAGCCCCGGTTGCACGAAGAGACGGCCGAGTTAATCAATGTGCAAACACGTCACTTTTAGTGATCCGTATAGACTTCCTTTCATACTGTCCACACAAAGTGACGTGTTTGATCGTACGTTGACGTTGATTTTGATTTTTTGTCCTTTCGTGCACTCGGCCCTTAATGTTATGTTATGATATTAAAAATACAATTTATTTGAAACACACCCACATGTGAAGGTAGTTCGAATCGGAATTCGCCTCACCCAATCCCAATGAATGGTTTTGGGGATTACCAGAGTCACCGCGAGAATAAGCCGCGTCCATTGCTTTTCTCGTGCATGAGACTTCTCTGTCTAATACAAGATGTGATAGAGAAATCACTTATATGCTTCAATGATTGTGTTGTATCATTTATTATTATTATTAATCCGTTCTTCTGCAGTGCAGAAGAACGGAACAGAACGGAAAGAATGCAATTATTTTACCTGTTATTCTTTCCTTCTTGTTATTTTGAGACGAAAAAATGGAGGACTGATTTTCAAATAGCGGTAAAAGCACCAGCCAACACATTGCTGTTCAACAAAGAACTTCTAGTGCAGAAAATGTTAAGAAGAAAAGGAAATATACTCAGCAGCTTTAACTCAGTGGGAATCAATCGAGTTAATTCGAACCTTGTCTCAAAAACAGTAAAAAAGGACGTGAATATTATTTTTGTAAATCATGTAATAAAGTCATTAACGTACCTGCCGGAAAGGACAGTTAAATCTGGGATGCAAACATAAAAATTATAGTCAACTAATACATTTACAGCCCCAAATTATATTAAAAAAATCTACCGCTAAATCTACCTCTTTTTAGTTTAAGTTCCACTGCACTGACGCTTCGCACGTCTGGCAACACTGGGCAACATGCTCTGAGCCTGAGCCATTCAGTGCAAGGAGCAAGAAATTGCGTTTTGGCTAACAGAGCCGGTAGTCTCAGTTCTCACCTAAATTGGCGTTACGGCAAACCGATCGACTGGCGTTTTCAAATGTATGGAGAAATTGAAGAGCGCGCGCAGTGGGCGTTAAGCGAACTAACATTTGCGAGTCCGAGTTTGATTTGAAAGCTTAATCAACGTTGCCGTAAACACGTCGACGTTGCCGTTTACGTCGACTCCGCGTTTTCATATAAATCGGAAGTCCGAGTTTGACTTTGACATCTTGAAGAAGTAAAACCAAAGAATATGTTGTAAAAACTTGTATGGAGTTTGGAGAAAACGCCAGTCGATCGGTCGGCCGTAACCGCCAATTTAGGTGAGAACTCAGACTGACCACTCAGGAAGACAGATCCGTGTACCTACCTCGGCCGTTTTCGCTGACCGTTAGAGCGGTTAGGAATCGCTCAGAATCACACCTTTTTACATGGAACCGGAGCAAGATCTGCCAATTGACACTTAAACGTGTGTCATCAACTCATTGTAGTCGAGTTGATGACACACGTTGAAACTTAGATTCCTTTTTCATCTAAGCGTTGAAAGTCATTTCGAGTTGAATTTTATATCGATTGAAATTTTTTTTTTATTAATTTAAATTAATTATTGATTAATTAGAAATTTAGAAAGTAATTGAATGATTTTGAGCGGTTGCCTCATAAGATTAGAAGGATTTCATTTGTGTAATGCTGAAGTGTTGCTCTGAACGGTTCGATCCGATTCTTTTCTGTATTCTATTCTGTAACGGAGAGTACGGGGACGATGGAATAATTTTGGAAGAATTTTGGAGAATCATCACGATGGAAGTCGGCTATGATTTTTCCCAAGCACACCATCTATTTATTATTATTTGGTAACAGCGTGACATCGGCGTGCGTGGTCCGTTTAGCGCTGTCAACGCATACGCTGTTGCGTTTCATTCGTATGGCCCGGAGCTCACTAACGGCGCGGGGGGGTTAAAACACAAGCTATTTTGTTATTAGCGTTTAATCAATTAAATCAGTTTACTGGTTAGCTCAAATATTGGCTGATGTTATTTGTCTTATCTGTAGCATCGAATTAAATTGACCTTTTTTCAATTGTTATTTATTTTTTTATAAAGTTTAATGGTTTAATATATGTGTTTTATATTTTTCCACCCGATTTTAATGGAGTTTTATATTGGCCTGATTATTTTTGGCAAACAAGCCAAGCGTCACGCTTGACTTAACGGGGATGTGCACAGGGAATAGCAGGCCGGTGACAGGCAGTTTCCTAGTGGGACGCTGGCCGCGAAAAGGTGTTCGCGCGATGTCGCGTCCTCAACGGCGTCACGGAAACGTCGCGTCGGTCCCGAAGTAAGGAGGCCATGACGTGAATCACTCTGTGTGATGTGGTGGAGTTGATTAATTTTAACAGCAGACCGTCGTCGTGCCAAACTCTTTCGAACGCCTTCTCCATGTCCAGGAGTAATGCGCAGGGTGTATTCCTTCCAGTTGGAAGCCACTGTCATGTGGTGCAGTAGTCAAATGAGCTGGGAAGTCGTGGAGTGTTCCAGCCGAAATCCGAACTGCTCGCTCCGCGGCTTGATGTGTGGGAGCAGCACGCCCAGGGGGAGCTTTTCGAAGACCTTCGAAAGGAGGGAGAGTAGTGAGATGAGCCGGTAGCTCTCCGGCTTGAGAACGTTCTTTTGACGTTCCTGCAATAGTATGCTGTGCGTCGAAAGTTGGGAAATTTCCGTGCTCACCCTGCCGAGCAAGATCTGGGTGTCACGCGTCAGCCATCAAATATGCCTACTTTCAAATTTAATTAAAAACCGTTTGCAAATCACTATCATTACTGTTTATTTAAACTTGCACTGTTGTTACACATTATTATTAAAATGTTTTCGGATAAAATGTTTCCACAATGCGGTGGACGAAACGTCGACTTAAACAAGTAAGCGATTTATAACACTGTCTATCCGAAAACATTTTAATAATAACTATCATTACTATCACTACATAATATAAAACAAAGTCGCTTTCTCTGTCCCTACATCCCTATATCCCTATATCCCTATGTATGCTTAAATCTTTAAAACTACGCAATGGATTTTGATGATATTGAGTAAAATTTACTCAATCTGTGTAATTGAAATGTTTAAATGTTTTCCATATTATTCCGAAAATAAATAGGTTTATGGTAATCAAAAGCAGTCCTGGGAAATAAATTTTCACAAAAATATAACCTATAATATTTCGTTTCATATTTTGTGCTGGTCAATGACATATAAATTTTTCTGAAGATAAACAAAAACTATTATTTTTCTGTAAAACTTATTCTAACTGCATTATTGAGTACATCTTTCACTTAAAACCTCGTAAATCAAACTTGCGTATTGGCATTTTCTCCAGTGAATTTTTGCGCTAAATTTTCTTTGCCAAGTTACGTATTACATAAATGTTACCGTCGTATTCAGAGTGGGCGGACTAACTTTATTACGCGGATTATTGCCGGACTAAACCGGTTTTTGTATGGTTAGTTCGGTGCTAATCCTGTACTAACTTTTGACAGGCTCACTCTTAATACGGCTGTCAGAGTTTTATTAGTTATCGCTTGTTAAAGTTCGTCTTTAAAGTTTATATTGGTTCCAATGGCGATTTTCGCCTTAAAAGCTTTTACATACTACTAAAATATGTCCAAAATATACGGAAAACCTTTACAATGGGGAAGAAAACTGTTTATTTACCACAACAGGTGATGTCTGGGTGACTTACCCTAAAAGAAGTGTAAAAATTGTCAAAGACATTACAAAATAAAACAGAATAGATTTAAAAAATATATTTACTCTATCCATGTATTTGAAATTGCTCAATTTCCTCAATATTATTTCAAAAAGTTTTAAAATCCTTATCAGCTTCTTCTTTCGAAGTGAATCAAAATTGGTACGTCCCGTGTTTTTGGGAACCGTTACATTACTTTTATTTTCTTGATCCACCACTTTTAGTTTGATGTTCTCTCTGTTGTTTTAAGTTTTCCGACCCTGTTTTTCCTAAAATGAGAAAGAATATTTTTTTTATTATTTTAATATTCGATTTTCATATCTTTAACAAATTACAGAGGAAGATGGTATCGATGCATTTCGTTGAATGCATTATCACTATCATAGAACATGATTGGTCTGAAAATTTAGCATTTTTCGATATTTTTCCCTTTTTTCATCTTCATTTTTCCGAATTTTCAATGTTTTTGGGAATCTGAAAATCTTCATCAATAGCATCACTCATAAACATATTAAACCAATGGTCTAGTTAAATGAACTTATTCAAAATAACATTTGTTTTCAATTTTAATGTGACTTTAGGACTTTATATATTCGTAGAAAATCATTATGTACATTATCAAGATATCATGACTTAATCGATATCAATAATATCGATACCAATTCCAAATCGACTGGGGTACATCATGGTAAGTCGAAACATAACCTCAAATTATGAATAAATTTTATCAGCATTGAAATGGATATTGCGAGAAGATACAACCTTCTGTCATGGTATTAGCCTAACACACCACATGGGAACTAGGTGCCATGCCAGGACATTCCTTATATTGCACGGCTACATTGAACTGGATGGAAAACACGGACAATTTTCATTGCCGCTTCGACCATCGTTCATCCAATGCGATGGTACCAACCCGGGCGGGATAAACCCTACCACCTAGTAAGTAAGGGACCTACAGTTTAACGTGGAATCCGAACCACGGCCAGCCTCTCTCAACGGTCGAATGGTCACCCATGCAAGACCAGACCGGACCCAGCGTTGCGCCACTGGGCCATTGAGGCTGACACAGGCCTACAGTTAAATAATGCTTTAATAAAGTTCGGGTGTACAGAGCCCTCGTCATTATTGAATAAAACCTACTATGCACCTATGCAAGGTGTAACCTAACCTGAATAACAGGTGAATCAGCGATATCATTCGATTTTCTACTTACACATAAAACGATAAAGCTCCACGAAGGTCTTTTCAAAATCCGCTATGATTATCACAGAACACTGCAACGCACGCCATGTTGCACCTAAAATCACTTGATCACAATTTTTCGTGGATTGGTTGCTGTTTGCGGACTTTTTAGCGGGACTTCAAAACTTTGTTTGACTTACTAGTGAGTCAAACATTGCAATTAGTGTCTACAAGGTCGATCTGCGGAACGCAATAGACTTTAGCTTGTCAGCTCTTTCACTCTTGCCATAGCTTCATATGAGGAAAGAGTTGTAATGATCTGTGAGAGAATACGTTTATTTTAGGTTCGCTCTATGTAGGAGCGCAGTACCAGTACCAGTATTCTATTCTGTGCTTTCTACCACAAAACTTATAATATCCTACCTAACAGATAAGGCTGTATAGCGAAAGCTTTTGCCTGTCCATTGGATAAACAAACAAAAAAAATAAAAACTACCTAACAGATACTTTCGGTAATCTGTGATACTTTCTACTTGCTGGCATTGCTTTGCTGTTTGTTTGGCATCCGATCATTACTTTCCCTCACAACCCCTCCAAAATATAATTCACCACAAAAATGATAAAATAACTTTTCGGTCGGACTATTACAAGGGCACTGCTGTGAGAATGTCGGCCGCCGCCGGCGAGCCCTCAGGGGGCGCTGGGGAAAAGAGGGACGATGGCGGGAAATCTAGAAGCCAGGATTCCAAGAACAGGGCCTCCGAGCCACAGGGAAACTGTTACTGGTAACCTATCGTCTTTGTTACTTTTTTTATTTAATCGTTTTTAAGTTAAAAAATATTGATAGTCAAAACCCAAAATTAGCCATTTATTTATCCTATTCACGATCATACAATTTTAACTGGAACTACCATGGAGGTGAGGAAATTACTCACCTCCATAGGAACTACCTCATGCATTCATAGAAATAGACATTACGAACTTTTCAGTGTTATTAACCGTAAACAATATTTCTGATGGCAAGCAAAGTTATTGTATTTTGATGTTATATGACTGACGTGACCATACGTCCTGTTTTGAACGGGACTGTCCTGTGTTTCGGTTCTCTGTCCCAATGTACCCGAAAGTAGCTTGGGGACGCAAAATTTTCCCGTTTTCAAAACCGTGCAAAAATTACGCGGCCGGGGCGAGAGCTCGTCGAAGCGGCGTGGAGGCGGCCACGACTTGCACTTCGCTTCGACTCAAACAAAAAGATCGCGGCAAGGTGGTGTTTTCTTATAATTCCGTGCTCAGGAATCAGGATTCATCAGGAATCGTGCTCCGGATTTTTTCCATCGAGGAAACCGCTTTGAAAACCAATATGAAAATTGTTTTCTCAACTGAAAAACCTGATTCTTGAGTGCGGAATAGGAAGTAAATAAGCCGATGTCCCGTTTTGAGCCAAAATAGAAATGGTCACATTATATATGGCTATGTTTTCCAAATGGTCTGTTTTGTCAGAAATTTCTTTAAAATTGGCTATAAAGGATCCCATAATCAGAGGCTGATTTAGGGTGACTGAAAAGGCTCTGGCCTGTGCAAATGATGTTTCCACCATGCATGATTGTTTATTTCGTTTTATCATTTTCTCAGTGGCAAGGAGCGTAACCTGAACATCGTAGAGCTCCTGTGCGCGTCGTGCAACCGCTGGTACCATGAGTCTTGCATTGGCTACCAGCTCGGCAAGCTGTTGCCCTTCATGACCAACTACCTGTTCATCTGCAAGAACTGCTCCGCCAGTGGTCTCGAAACCTTTAAGAAAAACCAAGCACGTACGTCACCAACTATAGTTGTCTTTCCTCTTTCGTTGTCGCTTACCTTTTTACATCTTTCCTCCTTTTAATCATTACCCTGTCCATCATAATCCAGCTGAGGTCCCGCTACCCTCGTGTCGATTTTGTTCCCTCGGGAAGATCTCGTTTTGGACATCTACCGAAGCGGAGCCTGGTTAAATGTGATGGGCAAAAACGCAGTTTCGTATTTTGAAATGACGTTTAGATTGCACCGCCTGGCTGGCTATTGACAAGCATTTACCATTGCATTGCTAATCGCTACCTATTGCAAATAATTTCTAAAATAGCACGACTGAAACCATCGCGGGTGTGTTGTTCAAAACAAAATTGATCTCGAAAACAACTCCACCTACCAAATTCAACTATTGCTAAGAACCATCCCGCTGACCCGTTAAGTACAAAAATAAATCATGATAATCGGTCGAGTCATTTGGGAGAAGAATTATGAGCTCGCACACACTGGAATTTTATATATACAGATCTCTCAGTTTCATCATCTCCTATATTCCTTTTCTCTTTAATCTTTTGTATTGGTCCCAAAAAAGGGAGACCTATTCTTCTTGAAGAATGAACTTCACTTTCATTTAAAGTTTTGGAGCGTCCTATCAATTATCTCCTTAAGTATTTAGAAGCATGCAGACTCCTGGATGACTCACAGTATGGTTTCCGAAAGTGCGGTCAAAAGAAATTCTTCTAATATGCATTACACCGAAAGACTGGAAAACGTTTGCACAGGCAGTCTTGTTAGACATCTTCATAGCCTTTGACCGTGTTTGGCAATTCTAGGCAAGCAAGCGTCTTTTGGCATTCCACCCAAACTTTGCTCTTGTGTTACCAGCTTCCCGTCGGGCTGTTCCATATTTGTTACTATGATGGACTTAAGTTGGACGAGTTCCCGATTAAGGCTCGTGTCCCACACGGCTCCGTCAAATTGTATATTGAATTTAGTTTATAAACGATTTACTGTTTTTGGCGCTCAATTCTCCAACGCTTGTCGGCCGAACAGGACTCGAGTGTCCGAACGAATGCATACCATTTCCATGCGTATACTGTCCATGCAATAAATTTTTATTGTTACTTGGATGACGTAAATGGTTAGTTTTTTACCATAATAGAAGCAAGTTAAGAGCAAAGTTACAATGTTCTTTATTGTAGGTCGTAAAATTACCAACCAACATGGTCGTTTTGCAGGCAAGTTGTTTCATCATTATTTTGTCATCATTTGTGCTACGTGTTAATACTACATAATTAAATAAGGTGAATTTTTCAAATCGCCTCCATGGCTCCATTGAGTGTTTTTTGTTGTTTCTTATAGTTTCTGATTTGGCCATGAAGACACACTTAAAAAAATCACCTGTATGCCTGATATAAAATGGGAAGAAGTAAAAGTATCATCACATTGCATAAAAAGATTGTCGAAAAGGCAATGAAAATTTGTCTGTATTTTCCATCCGTATGTATATAGCCGTGCTCATATAGGGAGGTCCTGGCAAGTCACATAATTCCTTCGGGCATGCGGTGTGTTAGGCTAATACATGACTAGGGGTGTAGTATTAGCCCTCCATGTCCCGTTACCATTAAAAAACAATGTGTTTTGTTGCAGCATTCCCACAAATGTGTGTGACAGCTATCGCAAACCTTCAGCAGGAGAGTGCTAAGGAAGGCTCAAACCGTCTCATGTTCAGCAAGGATCAGGACATTATTCCTTACATCGACCAGTACTGGGAAGCCATGACCACTATGCCAAGAAGGTGGGTCAAAAGTGGGTGTGATATAGATGATTTAATGGTACAATTAGAATGATTAAGTTTATTTTGCTATGCACACTGCCAACTGTTCCCTCGGCAATCATGACTTACGGTGGGCCCTGAAATGATGCTATGCAAACATTAAAAAATCATTTACAAACCACTGTGCCGTATTTTTTAATTTTAAAATTTTTTTTTTATTAAAACTGAATAGTGCAGCTAATGATAACAAAAAAATATCATATAAAACATGTTTTATATGTTATGTTGTCACATGTTTATTTTTCTAGACAAGTAAATTATTCATTCACAAGATGCCTGTGACTTCTGCAAGATATAAAAAGTCGATTGAACTGGCATAGTTATCTGTGAAACTTCGTTTGATTATGTAGTTAAACTTTCATCAGCTGTATTCAGAGTGGACGGACTAACTTTAATCCGCCGGACTAAACCGGTTTTTGTATGGTTAGTCCTGTGCTCATCTCGTGCTAAGTTTTGACAGGTGCTCTCTGAATACGATTCCATCTGTTTATTAGGGTCCACCTTAACCTAGTTTGAATATACCGGTGACCAGAGGTTATTTAAGGCCATAACGAGCCATTGCGCACAATGCGCAAATTGCAGAGCAAACAAGCTCTTAAAATCCGTTTATAATTCGCAATGAACAATTCAGTTAAATGTGGCTATGTTGTTAAGGTTGGTTTTGTTCTATGCTATTTTATTATTTATATATATATGAGCGGCTCGTAGCTCAGGAGCGCGGGGTATATTTTTCCATGCCAGAGGTCATGGTTTCCATCCCTTCCCCCTTCAATCCATTCCGGGAAGAGAAATACAGTTCTCTTCCCGAGTTATATAAATGAATTTCGTCACGAATGCCAGCTGGTCCATTTTTCGGAATCTAAATAAAACTATAAGTCCTCCTACTCACCATGGATTGGATTATAAGATGGTCTAAATTGCAATGAAAAATTCAATATCTTTGCATACTGTTCAGTTAGCCGTGCTCATAAAGGGCAGGTCCTGGCATGGAACCTAATACCTTGGTGAACCCTTATACTAAAAAGCTATTTACTGAATTGAACTAAATCAAATGAATGTTTTTAACACGCATGGTGCTTTTAGGAATCCGAATATTTCTGACGAATTTTAATCATTATAACGCAAAAAATTTTATGTTTTTTTCTTTAAAAAATTACCAGCCAGGCAAAATGTTTCAAACTTTATCTTTTACTTTTCTTGACAGTTGTAAATAGAATACTTAAAACTGGCCAATGGTGCTCATATAAAGACAGAGGCCACAAAGAAGAAAAAAATCAGTGTAAACACACTGAAAAGCCATTTTTTTGTTCGACTGGCTTAGCAGGTACATCATTGCTTTTACCAGATTTTGTAATGGGTAAAGGAATATTGCAGGGACTTCAGCAACTGTCATGATTTTAGTTATCGATAAACCAACTATTGCCCATTAATTAATCTACCAGAATAATAATCGAATAACACACCTTACCATACCTCATTAATGTAAATGGTGCACTGTAAAATGCAATTCAGAAAGGATTTATTTCATGTTAATGACTATAATTCTTACAAACTAAAAACTTTATTCAACTTCGCAGGGTGACCCAGTCGTGGTACGCGACGGTGCAACGTGCCCTGCTCAAGGACATCCACGTACTATTCACGTACGAGGAGGACGCACTGATCGGGCCCACGTTTGGGCTGTGCAACCTCGAGCTGACCGCCATCCGGCCCAACTACGAGGCGATGATCAAGGGAGGTCTGCTCAAGGTGACCGATGTCGGCGTCGCTACTGGTGAGTGTTGACACAGTCACGGTGCGCAACGGTACATAGTGCCCTGATTGCAGGCATCCACCTGCTATTCACCTAACTAATCAGGCCCAATATGCGGCATGAAGGTGACCGCTATACCACCCAACTACTAGGCCATGATCAAGGGAGGTCTTTCCAAGGTGATCGATGTTGGCATCGCTACTGGTGAGTTTGGTGATGCAGTCTCCCATACGGGATGCTGTACGTATCCTGCTCAAGATATCTGTGTTCTAACGTCTTTACCATGGAGAATGTTCATCCGAGCCGCATAACGCTGTCCCTCCCCCTTTCTACCATCGCACAAAGCGGAAAAGGCAAGAAAGTCGACATTCCAAAAATCAGAACCAACCGATCCTATAGGTACTTTATCTATAGGGTCGGTAAACTATGGAATGCACTCCCTGCCGAGTTATTTCCCCCTAAGTACAACCTGGGATCCTTCAAACATGGTATGAAGAAGCACCTGGCCGGCCGGCATGCTTTTTCCCAGCTCATGGGCGTCATCGGGCACCTTGAGAGGTACCCTGGCGTACGCCATATGCCACACTTCACATAAAAAAAATCGACGTGAAGAATGCTGCTGCTTAATTTTTTAAATGAAAGTGTTTCGAAGGAGTGAAATTCATCAATCAAATTACAATGATGATTCATAATAGTATACTTGTGCATACACTTATGCATTATGACTTTGGTCTGGCAGAAGAGGCTTTCGAAGAAAAGGGAAACATACATTAACGAAAAATGATTGATCTCTTGACAAGGAATCATATACTGTAATAATAGAATTTCTAATCATCAGAATTAGCTAATTTATTTGGGGTGCCTCATCAAAGTTTGCGATTTGGCTAGATTCAACAGTTCATATCCCAAGCTACAGTACATTATGCAACGAAGGCACCAACCTCCTAAGCCATTCTATGAATCCTCAAACAGTGCTTGCCTTGGTGCTAGTGTTTTAAGATTCTGAAGTCCAGCAATACACTTATTTAAACATTTTCACAGATAATTCAATAAACATCCTACATAGCATACGACAAGCGCGCGACAAGGTTGTGTGTCTCGCCGACACGAAAGAATGCTCATGTCCCATTCAGTTGATAAACACATGCTTTGCTCGTGTATCAGTTATTTACGATTCAGCGAACGGCAGGCGAGAATACATGCATTGATAAAACATCAGTGATCAGACAGAGAGTTTTGAGGTAGCTTGCACAGTTTTAAACCTAGATAAGTATTGATTAGCAAGCAGTTAGGCGGGAATAAAGAACTCGTTGGCTGACCTTGACACAGAATGGCCGGTAAGGGAATTCATGTTTGCTGGAAAACATGCTAGATTTGTATTGGTATTATTATCTGGTTTCTTTTTGCGATGCTTGTATCGAGATGTTTTGTTTTGTGTTTGACATGAAGTTTTTCATAAATTGTGTTCAACAGATCAGGATTAACTTTGACTTCACCTACTTCATTATTAATGAATTAAAAAATAGTTGTTTTGGGCGGTTTTGAAGATTGTTTCAAGCGTTTACTTTTAATTTAGCATAACAACATAAAATTTCTGTACTTTGTGCCTAAAAAAAGGAAGCAAGTATATTGAAAAATATTATCATGTTTAATCTATCCTGGTCTTAAAAAATTACGATTCAATAAATTAATAAAAAAAACCATAGAAACATTTTACATAGCACACACACATGTTCAGTAGGTATTCAGTATGCATATTTATTGACAAAAATATTTACTGAACTTAATATCACTCAAATCCAACCAACAAAAATAGAAGTAGAAACAATTTAAATCTAAATATCTTTCACCAAACTAAATACCTATTTGTCCCTTATCAGGCACGCTATGTTCATTAATGTTGTTACGTACCTACTGCTTATCTGCAACTTATATGTGAAACTAACAACCCATCTGATTAAATATTTTTCATATTCCTCTAACTTTATAGGAACATGCTGTGAGAACAGTCACGAATATAGTTTATAACTTGCAGGCTATGAGTCACTCTCCAGTGACACCAATAAGTGCATGTTATGCTTATCAATAGGCACTTGCTCCAAATCTTATCTCAGTTGAATTTGTGTCGGAAGTTGCTTCAAAACTTGGCCATTTACGTTTTTATGGTCATGGAAGGTGAGATATTCATAGTAATTCAGATTGTAAGCCAATTTTCTATAACTGAAATATGTCAAAAAGCCATCTGAAATGGCTTTACTTTTGCTATAAAAATTCAGCCTTATAACCCCGTGACATGAACATGAACCCTTATAGTCCCGCAACAATGTCAGTTGATCTGTGTATTGATATTTTATTTTAATATTAATTTCGGGGGGCTGGAAGTAAAAAATTAAACATATTTTGTAATTACAATTCAACCTCATAAAATTAGGATAAAAAGTAGCGTAGGGCATCTTCTTAAAAAACGGGGTTTTGAATGGAGCCCTCTTTAATTTTTATTATTTTTTTATTTGGCCTATTTGTTGTTATGGCGGCAAAATAAATATACACTCTGTGAAAATTTCAGCTTGCTACCTATTACTGTTGATGAGATACAGCCCTGTGACAGACGGACGGACAGCAGAGGCTTAGTAAAAGGGTTCCGTTTTCACCCTTTGGGTACGGAACCCTAAAAAAGTGGCATTGGTCATCTTCTTCTATAAAAAAGTGGAGTTGGACATCTCCAAAGTTCCATATATGTTACCATTGATGGTGCGAAGTTAGCGACCTCACGCTGTGACCTATTATTTTTATCAACGATTTACTGTCTCTTGGCTCACTCCCAAATAGCTGCTGAGATTATCCCTACAGCGCTCTGTAACTTGATATTGAAAATTCTTCCAGTGCTAGAATGGAATAGCAGTGGCTAGGAAAATAAATAAAATTGTAATCAATGTATTGTATTTGTGTGTTGTTAGGTACTGTTGCACACCAAATTACCACAAAGAGCACCAAATAACACTAAAGACCCCAAAGTACACCAAAGAACACCAAACAAAACCTAGCGCTAAATCAACAACACAAAAGCCACCAAACAGCATCAATAAACACCAAACATTACCAAAATACTTTACAACACCAAACGATTGTGATGTGTGGGTTGGGTACCGACACAGAACAATTAGGAGGTAAGAATTGTGAAGTGGGCGGAACTCGCGCGCCGGTCTTTAGCGGGGACCCGCGCACTTCATACGCGCATGATTCACTCCTCTGCGGCGTTCCTGTGCATTAACTTATCCGTGATACAATCTAAAATTGAAAAGGAGTAATGCCGTACTGTGCCATAATAACGTGTAAACGCGACAGCCGGGTGCACAACCTTCATAATGGCGGAGTTTCATATCACCGGTTAGTTTCATTTACATGTATAGCGATAAAACTTACAACAAAAACACTACGAAACAATATGGCGTCGCGGCGTCGCTTTGCTTGCCGGGTCATGTCTCGCTACTCTGTTAGTGACTGCGTGCGTGTGAGGCGCTAGGCCGTGTTCGAAAGTGACGTAACATTTGATTGCAAACAGTATTGGAATTCCAACATAGATCCATTACGTTAAGGTTCATATTAACTGAACAAATGTGGATTTGTTGTTTGGTTATTAATTAAGAAGGGATAGCCAATTGCGACGGTTATACATCCGCGAAGCAAAAAGGTCTTAAGTAAAACGGTAACAGCGGTCCTGGAACAAATTTACAAACGTTTCACTTCCTGCCTCCTCAATATTCCGTGGGTACCGATATTGTTATTTTCGTTTGCAGTCCCTCTGGCGGGCGGTGTGAAGGGGCGCGCGGGCAAGCGGCGTCCGGGGGCGGGACCTCTGGGCGAGGCGCCCGCCGGCAAGAAGGGCCGTGCAGCCGACCTTGGTGCGCCCAAGCTGTCCTCTCACGGGTACCCCTCGGAGCACCCCTTCAATAAGGACGGCTACCGGTACATACTCGCCGAGCCCGACCCGCATGCGCCTTTCCGACAGGTAACTGATACTACTGGGAGGTTGAATAGAAAAAAAAACATTTATTCGATTAAGGTTACACAGAGAAAAGTAAATTAAATAAAACTTAAGTAGAAAAACACTTAATAGAAAAACATAACAGATGAAATCAGGTGACCCTGGTTTTCAGTTACTACTATTTTTTATGCAACCTGACATGGATGGCTAATACCACACAACTACCGTTATGATATTAGCCCAATACACCACATTCCCGAAGGAATTAGGTGCCATGTATTGTATTGTATTGTATTGTTTATTCATCATCCATAGACAGTACACTGCACTCGGATTTGTCATATTTTAGCATTGGCCAGTTCACCAAAACAAAACACAGCGAAGAAGAACTGGAAAGAAACTCCGCCAGGACCTTCCCCTTATGAGCCAGGACCTTCCCCTTATGAGCACGGTTACATTGAACTGGATGGAAAACACGGACAATTTTTCATTGCCACTTCGACCATCTTTTCATCCAATGCGATGGTACAAATCCGGGCGGGCTTACACCCTACCACCTAGTAGGGGAAGAGGACCTACAGTTTTACATGGATTTCGAACCATGGAGCAGCTCGAATTCGTGACGAAATCCACTTATCGAACTCGGAAAGAGAAAGACAGTGGTGCATGTCGGAATTGAACCCAGACCTCTGTTACGCTAGGCCAGTCCCCGCGCCACTAGGCTACGAGCCGAGCTGGTAGGGTATAAGTCCACCCGGGTTGCTACCATCGCCTTGGATGAAAAGATGGTCGAAGCGGCAATGAAAAATTGTCGGTGTTTTCCATCCAGTTCAATGTAGCCGTGCTCAAAGGGAGGGTCCTGGCATGGCACCTAATTCCTTCGGGAATGTGGTGTACTGGGCTATAATCATATCGGTAGTTGTGTGGTATTAGCCATCCATGTCAGGTTGCATAAAAAAAATAAACTCTGCAGGAGTTCGACGAGAGCAACGAGTGGTCGGGCAAGCCGATCCCCGGCTGGCTGTACCGCGCGCTCTGCCCCGGCGCGGTGCTGCTCGCGCTGCACGACCGCGCGCCGCAGCTGCGCGTCTCCGAGGAGCGGCGCGGCGTCACCGGCGACCGGGGATACTCCACGCTGAGGGCCACGCACGGTCAGTCGCGAGGGACCTTCACACCTGCACCATAGTGTGGGTGCAAGAAACGACCCTACGCTTGTCCTTGAAAATGCTCGCCCGAGTTATTCTGCATTCTCCGAATCTTCTATGACAACCGGTCGCTTTTGATACTTTGAAGCGTTATTTAATCATAAATTTAACTGTGATCAATGGGTCGGGAGTGATTACAATTCGCTGTTAACATCAGCGATCAACGAAATGCGAATTTTGACTAATCAGGCTTTAATCGTACGTTGATGGTTATGATGACGTGTACGACCGTACCGTGGGCCTAAGGGGCACCGATCATTCTGGAATATCCTGAATTAAGGTGGCCCAACCCACTCATCTCCCCATACAAAAGGGGAAAGAAGATCACGCCCATGTTTCTTGTCAGAGATCCAAAATTTTGCTCAAAATAGCTTTATTTGATCGAACTAGATGTCTGATGACCATTGGCATTGTAAAATTGTGTTTGGTTTCGAAGTTAAAAGGTCCGAAAGTTCGAATTTTTCGCGCTTTTTAGACAATAACTTTGGAGGTGGATTACGCAATGATAAAGTAAGAACATCGTAAAAAGATTAGTCATCAGACATAGCTTATTTAATCAAGATTTATGATCTATTTGGTTTTTGTTAGATTTTTGACTACAGCGGTCGTGGTTTACTTTTAGCTATAAGTCGTTTTGAAATTAAAATTTTCGTAAATCTTACCAAATCATACACTATGCAGATTGTCTTTTTTGTGGACATGTTGCATCTTCCTCATCACGGAGCCTGTCTTATTCTTTGAAACAGAGAAGGTCCCAGAGCGCAACAGCACGGTTTTGTACCGTGCCCGCGAATGAGTTAGGCCCGCCGGGTTGGGCCACCTTAAGGTGACCTAACATAGTCACTGTTTGCGTGCAGTAGCCTCAATGAGAGTGAGTACGGAACAGCGCCCAACTGAATATGTATTCTCGCGTCGGGCAGGCGTGTCGCAGGGCTCGTGGTACTGGGAGGCGACCGTGGAGGAGATGCCGGAGGGTGCGGCGACGCGGCTAGGCTTCGGCCGCCGCTACGCCAACCTGCAGGCGCCGCTCGGCTACGACCGCTTCGGCTACTCGTGGCGGTCGCGCAAGGGCACCCGGTACGTACACGCATAGACACAACGTAGGCGGGGGTAGATGGCGCGTGCCCGGCTGACACCGACTCAAAAAACAATAATCGTAACTACAAAAATGGCAATATTTTTTTTACTTTTTAATGCATGTTAATTTGTTTTGAACATTTTTTCTTTAAAGTCGGTTTTTTTTTTGGTTAAAATTTGTGTTTATTTTTTAATTTTAGTGAATCCAAAGTTCACTAACTAATTTGTACACATACTTTCCAATAAAAAAAGAATCATCGAAATCAATTGGCGTGATATTGAGTTATTCGTCCATCGCACATACTTAATGCAAATTTAAGACTTAAATGATTTTCTCATGGATGCCATTGTCAGAACTAAATCTAACAGACCACACTGGAAGCACCAGCTTTCAAATAAAAAAATAATCATGAAAATCGGTCCACCCAGGCGTATGTTCTGAGATAACAAACATTTAAAAAAAAACAGTCGAATTGAGAACCCCCTCCTTTTTTGAAGTCGGTTTAAAATCAGCTCTGATCTAATGATCGCTAAGATAATAACGGATCTACTAATACATAATTGCCTTTAATACATGTTTATTGCAATACAGACTGAACCAAAACAATTTCCTTTCACGGTTGAAACCTTCGGCGCCAAAGCGCCAAATCCTTCATATTGTATGATATTGGAAAGAAAATTATTGACTCAACAGGAACCAAAAGGTCAGCAAGTTATTTAACTCAAAGACTGAGCATTGATATCCAGAGGGGCAACGCAGCAAGCGTGATGGGATCACTGCCATACGTGTCGCCGCTGGACGTCTTTTATCTTGGCTCTTAACCCTTGTGTCTCCCTTTTTTTTCATATTAAAATGTTTATTTAATAATGTTATCAAATAAATGAAAAATACTAAAATTTAATCAACGAGATTGTTTCCCGGTGTCAGGTTCCACGAGTCTCGAGGGAAGCACTACAGCGCCGGCTACGGCGAAGGCGACACGCTCGGTTTCCTCATCGTGCTGCCGCCCAACCCTCGCTCTCACACACCCAACACCTACAAGGACAGGGTGGGTCACTGCAGACTATGCTTGGTTTTCTAAATCTCCCTTCGTGAACCATCAAATCTTTAATGCATTGACTTCTACTGACTACATGATGTCTGCTACCCATGGGCGTGAAGCCATTGAAAGTCTCGGTAGGCCTGTGGCACTACGCTATGCGGTTCCATATGCTTTGTGAAACAACTCTGAGAATGGTTTGGTTCTAGATGATAGATCATTTTCAAACGTTAAGGTGGCCCAACCCGGCGGGCCTAACTCATTCGCGGGCACGGTACAAAACCGTGCTGTTGCGCTCTGGGACCTTCTCTGTTTCAAAAAATAAGACAGGCTCCGAGATGAGGAAGATGCAACATGTCCACAAAAAAGACAATATGCATAGTGTATGATTTGGTAAGATTTACGAAAATGTTTATTTCAAAACGACTTGTAGCTAAAAGTAAACCACGACCGCTGTAGCAAAAAATCTAACAAAAACCAAATAGATTATATCTCTTTATTAAATAAGCTATGTCTGATGACTAATCTTTTTAAGATTTTCTTACTCTATCATTGCGTAATATACCACCAAAGTTATTGTATAAAACGCGCGAAAAATTCGAACTTTCGGACCTTATAACTTAGAAACCAAACACAATTTTACAATGCCAACGGTCATCAGACATCTAGTTCGATCAAATAAAGTTATTTTGAGCAAAATTTTGGATCTCTGACAAAAAATATGGGTGTGATCTTCTTTCCCCTTTTGTATGGGGAGATGAGCGGGATGGGCCACCTTAAGGCTTGCCGTGGTTCGGATTCCACGTAAACTTATAGGTTCCCTTTCTTACTTACTCGGTGGGGTAGGGTTAAGCCTGCTCGTGTTGGTACCACTGCATTGGATGAAACTATGGTTAAAGTGGCATTGGAAAATTGTCCATGTTTTCCATTCAGTTCAATTTAGCCGGCTCACAAAGGAAGGTCTGGGCATGGCTTTAATATTTTTACAAACTGAAATGTCTTACAATTAAATAATATGTTACTTGCATCATTCCACAACCGTGTGTATGATAGGGTGTGTGTGCGGTATGTATGCGGTGAAAGTAATGTGTTAACTTATGTGTAATGTGAGTGTATGTGCATGGTCTTTACTAATAAACTGATATTTGTCATGAACTGTTGCATATGACATGAATTGCTGATTCTCGTCAATTCATATTAATTTAGCGTGTTTATCTGTGAGTCTAAATACTTTTGTAAATTTAGACTAAGTGGACGTTGAAAAAAAAAAACCAGCGGAGTTTCTTTCCAGTTCTTCTTCGCTGGCATTTCCCCGAACTGGCTAATGATAAAATATGACAAATCCGAGTGCAGTGTACTGTCTATGGATGATGAATAAACAATAAACAATAAACAATATGTCTTGAGTGAATGTGAATGCGGTGTATTGGCTAATTTCATGAAGGTAGTTGTGTGGTATTAGCCATCCATGTCAGGTGGCACAAGAAGAATGATCTCACATCTTTATGCTTGTACTTTAGCAATTAAAATATTGTTTCATATGGTTCATATAACGTCTCATAAGGCAAGACATAATGGAGCTGGACATTTAAAGATATCCTGCTAAAATTGAGTTGTACTTGCTGGAGCAAAAACGCATCACGACCACATCCACACAACTCATCCGCTTAAGCTCTGGTTTCCTAGGATAGCGGTGCCGTCATAGAGCGGTCGTAATACAGCGGTGAATGAAGTCACTAGAACGTTGTCTATGTAAACAAAATGGCGCGGTTTCCTAGAGAGCGTTAACTGACACCGTAATATCAAAAAGCGGTGCCGCCATTTGCATGACGGCCGTCTTGACGGTATCGATAGTTTCGTGAACGTGTTATTGATAGCGGTGAAGCAATTTTTAATACGTATTTGTGTTGTTTGACGTACAAAATGAGTTCCAACTCTTGGAGCAGCGAGGACGACGAAATTTTAATAGATTTCGTATGTAACCATGAAGCTATTTATAATATAAAAAGTAAAGAATACAGAAAAAGTCAATTTAAACAGAATTGGTGGCATGAACTTCGAGTAATATTAAATAAAACAGGTTAGTGAGTGACTACAATTTACAAAAGGTTTATTAATTATCTATTTTATCTATTTAATTATCTATTTCGTTTGACGTTTGTTTAAAATGACGGTCGTGGAACTTTCCACATGTCGTCACCGTAAAGACGGCCGTCTTTTTGCGTCCGTAATATTACGACCGCTCTATGACGGCACCGCTATCCTAGGAAACCAGAGCTTAATAGTCAACCGACTGATCGCAGATAGCAAGATAACAAAAAAATAAATAAATATGGCTCATATGCTAACGTAAAATTTGTTTCTCACAGCCTCTGGTCAAATTCAAAAGTCATCTCTACTACGAAGAGAAGGACAACATTCAGGAATCTCTCAGCAAGCTGACGCCGCTCTCTGGCAGCAAGATTTACTTCTTCAAGAACGGCGAGTGTCAAGGCGAGGCGTTCACCGACATCTACGCGGGCTGCTACTACCCGTCGCTCTCGCTGCACAAGAGTGCAACTGTCAGTGTCAACTTTGGCCCACACTTCAAGCACCCGCCGCCTACCAGCGAGTTCACGTATAGAGGGGTGAGTTGGCATATCCCTTTGACTGGCAGTGACTTGGCTGGCCGTACCTCAAGTTCCTTGACTGGCAACGGACAGTTGTCACCTGTCACTTTGGCGTTAAATTCGAATATTAAGGATGTTTTTATTAATGATATTTTCACTGAGTCAATCGTTAAACAAAATATTTTTTTATTAAACCAAAAAATATAAATTTATTACTGTGGTTGTCGAGTCGTATTCACTACGTATAATATTCACAACGTATATAAGTATTTTTAAAAAAAAAAAACAAAACCATGCATATCGTATAATATTAACAATTTTATACGTTGTGCATGAAGAAACTTTAAAAATAGAATCAACTGCATCATGCAGAACGTATAATGGTCACAACGTATAATATTCCTAACGTTTATTCACAAAAAAAGAAAACCATGCAGAACTTATAATATGCCAAGAAGCACTGCATAAAGCGCCCTAATACGATACATTTAAGGCTGAAATTGCTACGAATCGATATTTATTAAAGAGTAACAATTTGCTACAACGCTAATTGAGACGGTCGAAAAGTTGCGTGCGAGTATACGCTTTAAAAGTATATTCATAAGGGCGCTTATCGTATGAAAAGTTTTTGGATTATATGATATGCATGGTTTTCTTTTTTTGTTAAATAAAGATCATAATTTTATACGTTGTGACTATTATACGTTATGCATGGAGAAATAAGTAATTTTGTTTTTTAAACTTCTTTATGCACTACGTATAAAATTATACGATCTGCCGATTATACGTTGTGCATGGTTTTAAAATTTTGTTAAAATATGATATTATACGATCTGCATTTTAGACGTTCTGCCGTTCCCTCTAGTTGTCCTACAAAAGGTGAAATCTTGATTTGAATGCAAACAGAAATATACGCCGCGCGATTCGTGGCGGTCCGCCCACCGGTGTGCCAGTTAACTTCAAGCCGTTAAAAGGTGTGAAGCGACATCTATTGGGTTATGTAGAAGGAGCAAAAGCTTAATTTACACAAAATTATATTTTAGTCCAATCCATTTTAGTGCACAGGTTCTCAAACTTATTTCGTCTACCACCCACTTTGAGGACTCATTATTTTCTAGTGCCCCCCTAAATTTTTTAGGTTCGCAATCATTACTTTAAAAACTTTAATTTAATTATGTATCTATAAGGGGCTAGATGAGCCTAATTATTCTTATTAAACACAAATCAGCCATTGCCCCCTAAACAGCTTCAACACCCCCCAATTTCCTCTGGGACCTTTACCGCCCCCCTACTGGTCTTTAGCGTCTACTAGGGGGTGTTATCGCCCACTTTTAGAAATCGCTCTGGTATCACAACAGGGATGACACTATTATTATTATTATTATTAAATTTTATATACACTAGCAGCTACAAGCTGATGCGTGTATTTTAATTATTGAGTGCACTGTATTAATATTTTTGCAAGTAAAGTTTTTTTTTTTAAGTTTAGTTTTTATTTATTGATTCTCGTTTTTGATATTTGTCCAATTTGTTTTTAAAACTGTTCACTGAGTTAGCACTTATCACTTCTTCTGGCAATTTATTCCAAGTGTCAACAACTCTGTTAGATAGGAAGTGCTTTCTCGGGTTTGAAGTAGTATTATTGCGGTTAAGTTTCAAGGAGTGTCCTCGAAGTCTCTCATTGGTATTTTTTGTATACATTGATTTAAGACTCGGTACATCGTAGTGTTCAGTCAGGATTTTGTAGGTCTCAATTAGGTCTCCTCGCTGCCTTCTTTTTTCCAATGTAGTAAGACCAAGAGTGTCAAGGCGATCTTCATATGATTTGTGCCTGAGGAACAACACCATTTTTGTTGCGCGTCTCTGAACCTTTTCCAATATATCTATATCCTTTTTGAAGTAGGGGCTCCATACTTGATATGCATACTCCAGGAGGGGACGTACATATGACTTGTAGAGCTTAAGGTGGCCCAACCCGGCGGGCCTAACTCATTCGCGGGCACGGTACAAAACCGTGCTGTTGCGCTCTGGGGCGTTCTCTGTTTCAAAGAATAAGACAGGCCCCGTGATGAGTAAGATGCAACATGTCCACAAAAAAGACAATGTGCATAGCGTATGATTTGGTTAAATTTACGAAAATTTTAATTTCAAAACGACTTATGGCTAAAAGTAAACCACGACCGCTGTAGTCAAAAATCTAAAAAAAACCAAATAGATTATAAATCTTGATTAAATAAGCTATGTCTGATGACTAATCTTTTTAAGATATTCTTACTTTATCATTGCGTAATCCACCACCAATGTTATTGTATAAAACGCGCGAAAAATTCGAACTTTCGGACCTTATAACTTAGAATCCAAACACAATTTTACAATGCCAATGGTCCTCAGACATCTAGTTCGATCAAATAAAGCAATTTTGAGCAAAATTTTGGATCTCTGACAAGAAATATGGGCGTGATCTTCTTTCCCCTTTTGTATGGGGAGATGATCGGGATGGGCCACCTTAAGGTCGGCCCGTAAGCACCTGAAAATTTCGCCTCCCATACAAACGTAGTTTACTAATCATTTGAAAACCAATGTTTCAACTTACTTGATATTTGGTATCTAATATTAGGCTACAAATATCTGTGTCTGCATGCCTTTGTTTTTTCGGTAAATGTATTCTGGGTCAAACCATAGAGAAAACAAAATTCGTATGAAGATTTTCTTTTTCCTTTCATTTCATTCGGTTTGGATTTTTCAAAAAAACAAAAGCATGCAGTCACAGATATTTGTTACCTGATATTAGATATTAAATATCAATTTAATTGGAATAGCGGTTTCCAAATTATTAGTAAACTACGTTTGTATGGGGAGCATAGCTTACGGGCCGTTCTTAAGAAACAGGCAAAAGCATTGTCTCGTTGAGCTCTATCTTTAAGAGTGAGTGGACAACTTCAACCTCCGATGGTGGAACAATAGTTCCCTAACGTCCTCTCTGTCGGCAGATGAACGAGAAGGCGGAGGAGGCAATCTGCGAGCGCACGGTGGCCGATCTGCTCTACCTCACAGAGAACGAGGGCAAGCTGCGACTGGACAACTTCAACCTCTGATGGTACGACAACCGTTAGAGCAACGGTTGTGTCACTGCACGGGTCCTTAGATGGTCACGAAACTTTATGTTCCATTTTCCGCGACGTACAGTATGGCATCCACCGTCACCACCAATCGGGGGTATTAATTTAAATAGTATTCATAGGATTATGTTGATATATTTTTTTATATCCCAGCAGAATGCACCGATTTAATGAATTCTGTGATATTAGGAAAACAATTTTCATATATTTTCACTGGAATCATTGCAAAATTTTACACCGTAGTAATTTTCTTGCAATCGTTTTTTATCATTGCCAGTCACGGAAAATCATAACAATATGCATTATTTTTTCTTTTAGAAATTTGGTGTACCAGTGATGCCAAAGAATGTTTTTATACTCATTTACACACGCAATCTCAACCTTAGGGTTTACGAACCAATTACATCTAACATTGAATTTGTAGGTAAATTATGAGATCTATTATTTACATCAAGCTAGACCAGTTTGCTGGCTTATTAGAAGTGGCGTAACAATCAAGTGGTTGTTTTTAGATGTAAGTTAAAGTTCATGCAAATACGCAGGACATATTACTCGAAGTCTAGCAGGTAAACACCAGAATGTATAGACATTGTTGTGCTAACTAATCGATGCCATAAGATACGGCGCTATAACAGAATCATATTTTACAAACTAAATAAAATTATAAATGATTAAGTACATACTAAGGGACGATTTTTCAATCCTCAGATAGTACTTGACTGATAAATTTACGTTTGTCAAAAGACGGATAGTCATTGCCGGAGAATTGTATCTTCTATCACAATAATCGGACTATAATTTTACTTATAAACATATGGACTTACTTTATCTGATGGATAATCAGAAACATAAATAATCCGTCGAATAGTTAACTGGCTGATTATCTGACTATTGAAAAATCAGCCCTAAGTCAAATTACAGCGTGTCGGCGTCTGTCATATGATGCTATGGTGCGAAGCTGTTTTTGTAAAGATTTTGCGCTAAAAATTAGGAAGATACTGTAGGGTGTTTTGTGTGAAATGTATTTGAGGGCATGTCGTTGAAATTCAAAATTGAATATAGACATAACTATTATTATATTTACAACCATGCGAAAACATTTGCAAATGACGAATGTGATATGGACGAAGAAGCGAGGACACATTAATTAAAGAAAGACACGTAAAAAGAACTACTTTATGAATATATTGCAAGTTCAGCCCTGGTTTGAAGGACGACAGGTGATGCGAGACAACCTCGGCATGGAGTATGTTCCAGTTTGCTGACTATAGATAAAACATTTACCTACAGCATCGATTGATTCTTACTGGAGGAATGTGGACAATTAATAGATGCATTCCCTGCCTGTCGAGCGTTAAGCGGGGGTAGAAAGGAATGGAAAGTGTTATGCAGCTCCGAAGAGCATTCTCCATGGTACAGACGAATAAAACACAAATCCCACAGATGCGAACAATATTTCACGCAAGACCTTCTGTGCATTGTAGAGCAGTAGTTATTGGTCCAGAATTCGCCCTGTTCAAGACTCACAGCTTTTTTGATGCGAACTTGACTCTATCCTCATAATGGCGTCCAAAGTTCAGGTATCCCAAGTGGTCGTCAATACGCAGAGTTGTGTACCCTGGGAGGTCGGAGCAAACTTCTAATGTAGATTTTGTAATAGTACCTCTAATGAATGTTGTGAATGGTATGTATTGTGCTTAGTACATTTATGTATAGTTCAGTAGTTTGTGAATATGTGAATCAATAAAATGTATTTGTGAGAAATTAACAAATTTTTTTACTCCTATCTGATATATTATTCTATATAATTAAAGGGTTGAAAGATAGAAGACATTTTCGGAACAATCATATTTATTTTGGATAACAAATAAAATATTCAGTCACAATATCACATGAAACTTACAAATAGGTATTTGTCATCACAAGCATTATATTTACACTGCAAGCTTTCTACATTCAAAACCACAACAAAATAGCAAACAGGATACTGAAAATGGCACGAAAATCATTATGTTACATGTTGCCTCAAAGACCACATTGCAGACGCCGATAATACAGAGATGAAATTGAACCACAATCGATAAAATATATATTTCCATCTCCATTTTATCCGTAATGTGATTTTTGAACAATTAGATCACTATTTTCCACTCAGTACTCCAAAGTAAATAATGATATTATTACCAAAGTTCTGTTATAGAAGGAACTGCCAAAATGCATTCCAGAATACCTATTATTAAATTACAAAACATTTGAAAAGATGTTTTTTTTTATTCAAATCGGCATGCATGGTGACAATTCCAAAGCTATTTGAAATCACATCGTGGAATACGTCGATATCTTTAGTCAGAGATTTTTTTAGAGAGTTTATTGTGTAGTAGAAACTCTGTATGTTTAAAAACAATAAACCTGCAGAAAACATGACATTCTCGGCGAGAACTTTGACAGTTCATTGAATTACTTTGACAGTAACATCCAAATAGTCCTCTTATAAAGCATAATTTTTTCATCCTTGAATAGAAATAATTCTTGCCTCATTTACTCTTGATTTAGTACTGCAATCTACCTTACTTTCCATCCGTGGAAAGTTAATATCCACTGTAGACAAAGCCGATTACATTGCTAACAGACTTTTATTTAAAAAAATACAATACAACTGCGGGGTATATTGTTATTATTATTGCTCACTCCAGGTTACTATTTACCGAAACCACCTCTACAATTGGGACTACTTTCGACGACTTGATCACTTTCTTGCCACTGCCTTTGAGTCTTAGCCACGATGGATAGTGCGTGGATTTTGGACTTAAGCTCGTCTCGTAGCACATCGTTCACAAGACGATGCCGCTGGAACATATTGCAAACATTTTTTTAAATAGAGGGAAATTGTCTCTGCTATCAGATCTTCAATACGAAAATACAAAGTTGTTTATTGCTTATTTGAATTTGGTTTAAGAAGAATCGAACTGGTGGATACAATAACTTGGCGGTGAACGAATCCTCATGTTCTGTGATCAAACAGAGCAACCCATGGTAGATATCTACATATACTTGTACTTAAAGCAAACATTCCACATATTATTGTGACCATGCTTATAAATCAACATATAAATGTGGAACTTCACCAAAAATATTTAACAAATTTAATGCTAAAAGCATGATGCCAGAGCATACTACACGGTGCAGAATGCATGTATAACTCTAGGTCCCTTCCGTACTTGCTAGGAGGTAGGCTTAAGTCGGCCCGGGTTGGTATCGTTGCATTGAATAAAAGATGGCCTAAGCGGCAATTAAAAAGGGTCCTTGTTTACCCACCAGTGCTCATATAGGCATGGAAACTAATTTCTTCGGGAATGCAGTTAGTTGGTCTAACATGACTAGGTGTGGTATTAGCCAGTCATGTCTGGTTCCAAATAACACTTTTTTTTTTTCTGGCCCCTGATCCTGCACATTTTGTTACCAGTGGCTTTTTCCAGTGCTGATTTTAGGCAGCATCGGCGAGCCCACTGCTGTGTCATCTAGCTATCTCTAGAGGCGAAAATCAAAATAGTGTGTCTTAAGAAAGTTTTACTTCACTGTTAACAACAAGTTATAAAAACAATAATCACACTGATATCATAAACTCCTCACCTTTAAAAGCGTGAGCCCATCAAACTTATCCGACACAACCACGACCTTGAAGTGTGTTTCAGCGCCCTTGGGAACATTATGCATGTATGATTCATTAATGATGTCCAAGTGTTTTGCGTCCAGTGCATCGAGCAGTTTGCTTCGTATCGTGCTTTCCACAAGCCCAGGTGTCGCTGACATCGTTCTCGCGTTGCAGACGACAATTAGACTAACTGGAACGGAAGCATACGATAAAAATTATAGTTTTATTTCCATTATCGAAAGCTAAATATAAACTCACGTTTAAGATAGGATGGCACAGGCTGTTTATTTCTGTACATTATTTTTAAAAAATAGGTGGCATATTTTGAGTCGAAAACCTTTTTTAATCTCGCTGGATGGATAGATAGGATGAAAGATTCACCTAAGTTCTTCTCATATTATTTTGAGGAAAAATTGTGTTATGATTAAAAATTGCATTATCCTTATATATATAATGCTCTGTTCGTCACCTAACTCCTAAACCACTGGACCGATTTCAATAAATGTATTGTGTGTAATGTTTTGAATGTTTTAAATTTACAATTGGACCCGGTAGTTGGCACTGATGTCGAGATATTTACTCAAATGCAGCCGGGCACCTCAGCTAGTTATGATATATTATTACTTTAATAGCAATCAACTGGTGTTTCTTTGATATATTTCTATTTTTAATCAAATAACAATTTTTAATTTTTTTTAAAAAGGTGTAAATTTCTGAGCTTTTTTGACTGAAGGTAGAAATCTAAATGGAAAAGGAATAATTTGTGAAAGCATGAATATAAGTTTTACTCATATCTAGCGATCATATTATGTACCAAAGCCATCACCGTAACCACCCCACATACATTTTCTTTTCAAATTCCAATGCCTACTGTGATGCATCCAGTACTATCGCATTTCTAATGCAAAGATCAATTGTTTTTACAAATAAAAAATATTTATGAGCAATTAATTACATATCTATCAGTCTGAAGTTCCATTTGGACTTACTGAGGTGTTTCACTACATATTATTACATTTGTTAGGAGGCATTTGTGAGTTTATACCGTTGCTGTACACAATATTAGTCGAATTTAAAGTTTGATAGCTGATGAAGATGAATAACGTTTGGATAAAATAGACGCTCTACTGTAATCATAAAATGGTTTTTGTAGAAATTAAAGTGGGAGACAAAATAAAAAAAATACCATACAAACATTGAAAAGAAAGAAAGTAATTCTTTATTGTGCAAATTTAATAAAAAAATATACACAAAACAATGAGATGTAACAGCGAAACTGCACAACGAAGAAGGGATTTCTTCCAGTCAACCTTTGAGGTGATGAGGATAAGAATTGAAAAAGAAAAAAGATTGAAGTATTTTTTTTTATTTTGTTCACTTTTGTTCTTGGACTGATACGTTTTATTGCTTTGTTTGAAGGTAAATCTTCCATCCCATACATCGTGTTCCAATTTGAATAAGCAGCCAAAATAATTTTAGCAAGAGGCCATTTCGGCCGAATCAGTCAAGCAGTGAATAGGAGACATAGGTGTACACACTGTTTGCAAGAATGATCATGATTTTATTTTGCTCCATAGATTTTACCTCGCTTGGAGATTGCCTTCATCGGAGATGTTAAGGGCGGCACCACCAGTTGTCAGATATTCCTCGAAATTGTTATTCAACTGCAAATAGATACAAAATAATCACAAACCAAGCACATAGGCACCCCCCAAAAGTCTAATTTCTTCTAATTTTTTTCAATATATTTTTTATTTTGTGTTTTTTGTTCCTTACCAAAGAGTATGTAAACCACAGAATAATTTAAACCATAGAAAATTTCATCGAAAACGTCGCGACACAGACAAGATAGACATGTACCTAACTTAAGGTGGGCCATCCCGCTCAACTCCCCATACAAACGGGGAAAGAAGATCAAGGCCATATTTCTTGTCAGAGATCCCAAATTTTGCTCAAAATAGCTTTATTTGATAATTGTGTTTGGTTTCTAAGTTATAAGTTCCGAAAGTTCGAATTTTTTGCGGTTTTTATACAATAACTTTGGAGGTGGATTACGCAATGATAAAGTAAGAACATCTTAAAAAGATTAGTCATCAGACATAGCTTATTTAATCAATATTTATATTCTATTTGGTTTTTTGTCAGATTTTTTACTACAGCGGCCGTGATTTACTTTTAGCCATAAGTCGTTTTGTAATTAAAATTTTCGTAAATTATCTTACCAAAATCATACATATTTTTTTTATGCGACCTGAGATGGATGGCTAATACCGCACAACTACCGTTATGATATAAGCCCAATACACCACATTCCCGAAGGAATTAGGTGCCATGCCAGGACCTTCCCTTTATGAGCACGGCTACATTGAACTGGATGGAAAACACGGACAATGTTTCATTGCCGCTTCGACCATATTTTCATCCAATGCGATGGTACCAACCCGGGCGGGCTTAAACCCTACCACCTAGTAGCGGAAGGGGACCTTACATGGATTCCGAACCATGGAGCAGCTCGCATTCGTGATGAAATGCACTTATCGAACTCAGAGAGAGAAAGGCAGTGGTGCATGTCGGAATTGAACCCAGGCCTCTGGTACGCTAGGCCAGTCCCCGCGCCACTAGGCTACGAGCACATTGTCTTTTTTGTGGACATGTTGCATCTTCCTCATCACGGAGCCTGTCCTTTTCTTTGAAACAGAGAAGCGCCACAGCACAGTTTTGTACCGTGCCCGCGTATGAGTTAGTCCCTCCGGGTTGGGGCACCTTAAAATTAATGAGGGCTGTGCTCGGGCAAAGTGCTCCGTTACTTTTCCCAACTCTGGCTCCGCGCCATTAAATGCAAGAATGAGCAAGAAATTGCGTTTTGGCTAACAGAATGAAAGTTCTGTGTACCTATCGAAAAGCGGACAATAGAACGGTGCGGAATCACTCCTTTTTGGCCGCCCGAAGGACGTCCGCTGCCCCGATAGCTGCTGCTGCTGTCGTCGCTCCGCGTCGCTCGACCAGGAATGACGTGGTTGAACGCAGCGCGCGCTCGAAGTCTTGATTAGATGATGTCCAGCCCGCCGCTAGCTAATAGCGACTGACCAAGCATGCCAATAACCAGTCCGGGTGATAGACGATACCATCATGCCTACCACAGGATACGTCACAAAATGGCGCAGAAGACCCAGGCGACGATTGCTTTTTGCTCCACCTCTCTAACTTCTCTGACAGCGCTCACGGTTGTGATAGCACGATAGCACTTGAACGATGACGTCATCGTGACGTCATACCTCACAATCTTGCATTTGTGAGCACTGTCAGCGCGTTTTGGACCAACTGTATTCATGCTCTCAGCGTTTGAGCGCAATTCAAATCATAGCCCGGAGCAAGATCTGTCAACTGTCCGTTAAACATCAGCTATCAAATCACCTACAACCATGCTGTTTCGAGTTGACTTTCATATAGATTGGAAATAATGTGAGTTTTTAAGTAATGCCGATACATACTGCGACATGGTCGCATCACCACTTACTTCTAACGCAGACTACTTGACCTTTAATAAATGTTTAATAACACTTAAATTTTACTCACATGTTTAAATGTTAATTACGATTTTTACATATTTTCACAGCGCAGATCAGTATTTCGACCACAGGCAAGAACGATGCGCTCGCGCCGTGCATACAGCACCACTATATGCCCGGCTTCCGGCTTGCTTGCGCTACTTTGCGCTTATAACGCCAACACGATCCCGTGAACTTTAACTCATCTATCTCTTACTTCCTTAATCTGTGGTACATACATCGCGGAGCCGTTGCAACCATAGAAATCTGCGCGCGCATGCTAGGTCTATGGTTGCAACATTCTGTGTAGCGGATGGCTGCTTGCAAGCGTCTCACCGACGAAAGTGAGATTCAAGAGTACGTACTCACGTTCACCAAATCTGACATTGACATTACGGAATTTATGTTCTGTGGCTGCGATGTGCGTCATCAAATTCTTTTATCGCTGCTATGAGCCAACGAGCGTGCGCGTGAAAATCGATTGTCGCATTTGGGGGGCGGTGATCCGGCGAAGGCCGTGATAGGTTTCAGTGGTCACGTCACGCCCGTCAGTTGATACTCGCGCGGCGCAGCCACCAGCCGTTTGCGTGTAGTGCGCTTCGCGCACCGACCCTTTCCCCGTGCGTTGTGAAGAAAATCCGTGAAAATGGGGTCGCTGTTCCGTAGCGAGGAGATGACGCTGTGCCAGCTGTTTCTCCAGAGCGAGGCGGCGTACGCCTGCGTGTCTGAGCTCGGCGAGCTCGGCCTAGTGCAGTTCCGGGATGTCAGTATCTTTTACTTGTTTTTTTTTTTAATTTTACCGGACATGCATCGCTATAATGATCATGACATTAGCCACGTTATTTATAGAGAAGGCTGTGCCTCCTGAAGGCACTTGCCATGCCAGGACGTTTCCTCAATTTACCACGGCTACATTATAACTTGGAAACTTATATTCGTTTTGGCCTTTTATTGATTCACTGAATTCAATTTTATTTATGTATGTACAATTTTACATCGGTTCCGGACAGTGAATTCCTGCCGTACTCCATTTTTTATTACTCTATTTTGAACTGTAACACTTCCCTAGTTTAATCTACATCTCTTGGCTCCATTTGCAATAGTCCTGTACCATTGTGAATCTACCATGAGAAGTGCCTGAGTTTGTTATGAATTGTGTGTTATTAGCGCCATGTCATCTGCCAGGAGAATGCCACCATATAACTGGATCCATGTTTGAACCTGTTCCTCATTGTGCTAGTTCTAACTCCTTTATTAGCAACTAGCTGGGTATCAGGGATGATAGAGTAGACGTTTAGTAAAACTTTGGTGCATAAGTTGGGACACGGTGAATGGGTTTTGTGATATTTAATTTGTGGCGTCTTATTCTTTTCACCTTTTATTTGTATCGCAAACGAGACTTTTTTGACCGACTTCAAAAAAAGGAGGAGGTTATCAATTCGTCTGTATGTTTTTTTGTTTTTTTTTTTTATGTTTGTTACCTCATAACTTTTGCCTGGGTGAACCGATTTTGATGATTATTTTTTTAAAAGTGTACTTCAGATTCACCAAAAATAAACAAATAAAAAAAAAAATTAACAAAAAAAATAACCGACTTCAAAGAAAAAGCACTAAAAAGTAAAAAATAATTTCCATTTTTGTAGTTACGATTTCTGATATTTTTTGAGTCCAACATATTCCATTTTTTTATGTGACTGGACATGGATGGCTAATACCACACCCACCACCACGATATAAGCCCAACATACCGCATTCCCGAAGGAATTAGGTCCCATGCCAGGAACTTCTCTTTATGAGCACGTCTACATTGAACTGGATAAATAACATTGGCAAATTTTTATTTCCACATCACTTCTACCATATTTTAATCCTATGCGATGGTACCAACCTTGACAGGCTTAACCCTACCACCTAGGGCCATCCATATATTACGTCATAATGAGGAGTAGGAATGGGTATAGGAGTCAGTGAGGCTAATGAGGAGTGTCGAGGGAGTAACTAAAGCATCGGAATGGGGTGACCCCGGAATGACCCATCGACAGTTCAAATCCCTGCCCTGTTCACGCACCACTTTATTTCTATTTCTGAGTTTGTTCTGGTCATTTCATTCCTTCCCGTACTAGGTGGCAGGGTTAAGCCCACCCGGGTTGGCACCACTGCATTGGATGAAACTCTGATTGAAGCATCAATGAAAAACCGGCCAAGTGCGAGTCGGACTCGCACACGAAGGGATCCGTACCATCGTACAATATTTAACACAAAAAAATTACGTTTTTTGTATGGGACCCCCCTTTAATTTTTATAATTATATAATTTTACCTATTTGTTGTTATAGCGGCAAATTAAATACACACTCTACAAATTTCAGCTGCCTACCTATTACGGTTCATGAGATACAGCCCTGTGACGGACGGACGGACGGACAGCGGAGTCTTAGTAAAAGGGTTCCGTTTTCACCCTTTGGGTACGGAACCCTAAAAATTGTCCATGTTTTCCATCCAGTTCACTTAATTCCTTCGGGACTGTGGTGTATTGACTAATATCAGTTGTGTGGTATTAGCCATCCTTGTCAGGTTGCATTTAAAGACATGAGCTCTAAAATTCCCAATGAAAATACCACAGCAATGGTTACCTAAAATAACAACAAGGTCATTGGGAAATGTCTATACCAGACAATTCTAGACAGAACAAGTTGTTGCTGGCAAAATGCCGAAAAAAAACTTAATCTTTTCTAGTATAATTAAAATTTTCTAGAATTTGCTATTAAATATGTATGTAAATGTATGTATGTAATTATTTATGTATGTAAATGTTTTCGAACGTTTCATTTAGGTTTTCTATAACACTAACATAGGACCTTATTTAACCCTACCTATATTCATTATGTGTAGGAGTATCAAAAGCAAAACCTCTTTATTACTCAAATTAAATAAACACATTATTATGGTTCCCCTGCTAAGTGGTACGGGTAAGCCCACTGGGTCGATACCATCGCATTGGATCAAAAGATGGTCGAAGCGGCAATGAAAAATTGTCTGTGTTTTCCATCCAGTTTAATGTGAGCTCACAAAGGGAAGGTCCTGGCATGGCACCTAATTCCTTCGGGAATGTGGTGTATTGGGCTAATATCATAAAGGTAGTTGTGTGGTATTAGCCATTCATGTCAAGTCGCATAAAAATTAAATTCAATCGTGTGTGTGTGTGTGCAGCTGAACCCGGACGTGAACGCGTTCCAGCGGAAGTTCGTGAACGAGGTCCGGCGCTGCGACGAGATGGAGCGCAAGCTGCGCTACCTCGAGAAGGAGATCCGGCGCGATGAGATCCCCGCGCTCGACACCGGCGAGAGCCCGGAGGCGCCGCAGCCGCGCGAGATGATTGACCTCGAGGTCGGTCTCCCGCCCACTGGGCGGAACGCATCGTAATTGTAGATTAAAATAAAAAATCATTTATTCTTCATATATACACAGTGACATGGATAACATAAAAGTAGCACAATAAGTTAGCAAGTAGTAATTAAGGATGTTCCGACCCATACAATGTTTTTTTTACACAGAACGCAAAAAGTATTGCACTTTAAGGCACGAATTCGTCAAAAATATTAAATATAGCCATAGTAGATGCAGCGAAAACATATTCACAATTTCAGGTTTAATGGTTTCGTTGTAATTGCCGATTATAAGTTTTACACCGTTAGATGGCGCTGTTAAATAAAAATCGTATTTAAATAAATTGTAACAAAACCAATAATCCTGAAATTGTGAAATTGTTTTCGCTGCAAGTAATATGACTATATTAAACTTTTATTATTAATTTGTGGCTTAAAGTGCAATACTTTTTGCGTTATGTGTGCAAACAACTTTATATGGGTCGGAACAGCCTTAAGAAAAGGGGCCACCTCAGCATAAGTTGCATTTCACTCAGTGAGCAGCAACATTGATTTACGAAGTGGCCCTAAAAAAATTAATAAAAAACGAATCTTTAAACATATTATATCTGTCGAAACTTATTGAAATAAGAGAGAAAAAAATACAAATAAGCAATACAAAAAAATAAAGAGAAATCCAAATATAAAAAAGTATTAGGCACACATCCATTCTAAATGTATCCATTTAGAACACATTCGAATTCTAAATTCAAATTTAATTTAGATTGAGAAGCGAGATATACCTACACCTACATTAGGAACATCCTAAAGCCTGACAAGTAAAAAAAAACCTCTAAAGATTGCATTGTTTAAATAAAAACTGGCCCGGTGCAAATCGGACTCGCATATGAAGGGTTCATCATGCCAAGAAATCACGCTTAGGTTAGGAGGCCTTAACTTTTTTAAATTTTAGTTAATGATTTTGAACTAGATTTTAATCCTGTAACTACATAAAATATGTTTTGTCTTATTGCGTTGATAAAAAATTTATATTTCAGGTTACCTCAATATATTTTAATATTTTTGTGATTCATTCAGTTTTATGAAAAATAAAATATTTAAGGGCCTAGCCTAAACTACGTGGTTCCCTCATTTAAGTTTTCTTTAATTTATAGAAGGTAGGTATTCAATTATACAATATTGTCTTTCATATATTTTGAGAAGAATAATTGATAAAAATCTTGGTATGTTCAGGCTGCTACTGAAAGGCGTGAATTATGGTTTTATGTAATGCTTGAAGGCCCTTCGTGCCAGTCAGGTAGACTTCTGATTGTCCTAATACTAGCACAATCATATAAGATAGTGAATATCCGACAGGCCACCTTCGAGAAACTGGAGAACGAGCTCCGAGAGGTGAACCAGAACGCCGAGGCGCTCAAGAGGAACTTCCTCGAGCTCACGGAGCTGAAGCACATCCTCCGCAAGACTCAGGTGTTCTTCGACGAGGTATGTTACGCTCTCGACTCCCGCGCGATTCGCACTCGTGGCGATCTTTGTTTGATGATAAACAAGATAGTGTGAAAAATCTTAATATTTTAAAATTCTGGAATAAGTAACTGAAACGTAGCAATAATTTTTATATAGATTATCTGTGTTCCCACTTCTCGTTGAATGTTAAATATGAAGAATACGAGGAAAATCCCCATGCAAGAGATGGAGCTGTTTTGGAGATGGACATTTCGAATTAATCTCTTACAATTTTCAAGGGATGAACATTTTCTAATTGTAAAATGTAATCATGTGCTGGGACTGCAGACATCAAATCCGAGGTGCTGCTAATAATACTAACACCTAACTTCCGCGTGCACTGATCTTGTCCTCGGTTCACAAAATGTTCACGTCACAGCCACATGTTGACTACCATCTCATCCATCACAGTAATTAATTAGTGAAAAAGTCCAAAGATAAGATAACCCTAAACGCGGCGGCAGCATTCACATGATTGTACCTGTGTCAACTGCTACGTATGACCGTCAGTCATTGTGCGGCAGATGTGTTACTTGTTATAAGGAATTCATCCCTCGTATGACTCCAAACTGTTCACACAAAGATGGCGATGTCTCATGCGTCTAACACAATAACAACACAAGCTAATGCAAACATTCAATTAAGATATCATCAGATTGGTCATGTGATCGAGACGGCAAGAAAATAATGAATGACTGTTGCATGAGCTGACTGCAGCTCTCGTGGGTGCAATTGTCTGACGAAGGTCGATGGCCGTTGCAGTAAAAAGAACTAGCCCCAAACCATTCACTCACCCGCCTCGGCGCTTTTTGTTTGATGCTTTTTAGTGTATCGAGAATTTTTTTTCATGATTGTTTCTTTGGCACTTAAATATACTATTCTTTATCTGGTGAATTGAAGAGAAAAATGCCTTAATTTAAAGTAGGTACTGATAGTGCTATGGCGACAATATTATCTGAAATTCAATTATTGATTTAGTGATATTGAGATACTCACCTATACACACACGCTAACAATGATAACAATTTTTTCCTCCTTACGATAGAAATCTATGTTACTAGGGCCGACCCAAATTTTATTTATTTTGACATTCCTGGAATATTTCACTACAAGTTTCCCACGCGAAGCATCAGAGCAGTCTAGCGTAAAGTGTCTGCGAGATAAACTTGATTGATCGCAAGAGATGTAGGTTGAGTGTCGTCATCCTAGCTCAGAGCTTGTTTATTTATTTGCTGATGCTGTTTTTGTGTGGGCTGAAATGATGTCGGAGTGTTTTCCAAGATGGCGGACCCTTCGCGTGAGGAGGAACAGGTGACTCTGCTTGGTGAGGAGGGTCTTCTGGCCGGGGGACAAGCGTTGAAACTTGGGTACGCCGGAGTCACTTCACCCACCTGCTTCACGCTTCCACTTCCCGACAGCCGGGCACCGGGTTCACTAAAACAAACAATGATTTCAATGCTGGGTTGATTATGCCTGGTAGTACAAATTAAAGTCGCTACATTTCTGAAAGAATTTATTTAGTATCATTTCAGTCAAAGCAGCTTGAACATTAAAAAACGTTAGGTTAACCATTGATTTTATGATGGTAGCAAAATGTTCTGTTATGGGTAGATGCACTACCCAGGGTATGTTGCCTGTCAAGTGCTTGTCAAGAAATAATGTAGGGATATCTTTTGTTCATCTATGATATCTTATTTTTTACTTATTTGTTCTAGCTTCGCAGTTGATTCTGCATAGAGTATTAATTAAAAAAGCGAAGAAAAGATTTAATTTTGTTGTGGATAACAATATATTAGAATCCAAGAAGTGTGGCGTTTTAATGAGTTGCGTAATGAAAAGGTGCATGTTTCCGATTTGGATGGAGCCCCGAGGGACGAGCGTTCAGGTTTGGTGGAAGCGTGTAGTAGAGAGACGTTATTTTTGCAGCGCTTGTACTTCGACGCTGATACTGGAGTCTACCGCACACCGCTCAGGCAAGCTACGGAGTCCCGACAATACCCTTTCGTGTGACGGAATGAAAGCTTACCTTAGAGAACCGACCGTGTTCGATTTTACACGTTTTGGACGATTTTGAGTCGTGGATAACCCCTTTTTTGACTTCCCGATAGAGGTCGTGCTAACCACCGGCTGCCTGAGTGAGTTTAACTAACCGATTGGTTTACAAATACACATATTTTATTTTTGAAGTCCGCTGGATGCGTTGGTCGCCACTGAAGCCGTTGCAGGGAAGAATGCCCGAACGAGTGTCACATAATGTATACTTTTTATTTTTATTTATGGTGCTATTTTTATGATAATTTGCTTTATCTATGAAATAAGCTTTTCATCCATGCATGTTGTAATTTTATTCATGATGCTCTTGTGTAAGGTAGCGTGCACGGTTTAATTCGTAGTTTAGGTTGACTGTTGTAGGTAACCGTGGCTTAGAGCTCGGCGTACATAATTATAGCCTCTGTGGGTCTTGCTTAGACCTTGGTGACGTAATAGCCTGAAATGGATACAACATTTCACGGTTGTTTTAGATCAAAATGGTAAGTATAGTTAGTTTCTTCACAAAGTAACTTTTACTCACTGCATTATTTTGACTAACACTGAAATTATGAAACTATTACTGTATATGGTCCCCTATTCTTTTATACGCTGCATCAATTTATCCCCTTCACTTACCGTAGTGCATCGCAAACATTTTCGAGCCGAGAGAAAAACGTGCAGTGATCGGTTTGGTGCTATTTTTTTTTCCTACAACTCCTCGGAGTTGCCACATTCACGTTCTCACACCGTGCGCACCGTCGTCCCGGCTTGGAGCTTGTGTCGGTTTGTCTGTGCTTGTGTCTGTGGGCGCGCTCGGCGTCTCTGTACATCTGTGTGTTGTTTGTCAGCACGAGGGTGGTGCGAACCCCACTGAGTCTATGACGCGAGCCTTGATATCAGATGACCCGCGGGTTGGCCACGTCCAACTAGGGTATGTATCTGTGTACATATTGTATTTTCATATATATATTCGGACACAGAATAATTGTACTATATTAACGCAAGATTGTGGGAAGTCTTAAACTAATATATACCCTTCCCTATGATTTAATTGATAACTCTTAGACAAGAAACCATTTTTAAATGTGTGATGCAGGGTTTAGTTTTTCTGTACAGTTTCGTTTTGTCTGTTTGACATTGAAGGATTAGAATCAATTTTATGTTTAGTTTCATGCAATGGTTTCTTGTAAACCTGATAAATATTAATCCACAAAATGTTTTTGAAAAGATATGGTTTTAAAATGTTGCACAAGATTAAAATTTTGTGTATGCACACTTTGATGCAACACTGACCTGCATTATTTTATTTTAAACACTACTCACAGCTTATGCAGTGCAAAGCTCGACATAACGAAGACTAATATGGTACTGTCACTTTAACACCACCGTACATGAAACTAGAACAGAATTGCACTAAAAATATGTATTCAACGAAAACCTGCTTTAGTGGAATAATATTTTCGTTAGCTTTGATGTCACTGATATTTATCTCCCGTATGCTTACTGGAATGCGTAGTATATTAACACATTGACAGCTAATGCTTAGGTGAGGATTGGTCACCAAAAGTGTGATTAAGATATACATATTAGGGCTCTAGTCACTTTCATCATAAATTCATTAATTTTAGTTGCAGTGTTTAAATTAAACTTTTTAGAAGATCGTAATCAACCAAGGCTTTCAGTTTTTCTAATTTATTCTATTGAAACTTTATAAGACTTTTTGATAACTTTTTAATAGAAGAACTATGATGGAAGTGCCCAGTCTTGTCAAAGCCTCTAGTGATCTTCAAATCGATCCATTAATATTGAAGATCGAAGCAACACTCAGATCACACCTTTGCAGCCTGTCTCACCTTAACCACTTAGAAAAACTGCATGCTGCGAGCGATTCCAGTAAGTTTCCGTGAGATCCTTCGTATTGAGTCCTTCCGTATTGTTAACGAGGCTGCTTGTTCCGTAGTTTACGGGATAAATCTCAGGAGTCCCTGGAATTCCTGCCTTGGTCAGTAACGTTTCTATCAAACTATGTAGCCGGTTGTAGCTTTGTGTTTCTCCACTAACCCAGCATTGTTCACTTGTCGCTTCATATGTACTGTGTGACGGTTTTGGTAACGAGGACTTCAAGAATAGACTATGAGGGATTTGTGACACGATCTAAGCTACCCTGGAGTTGGTTACCATCTTTGCCTCTCTGGATTAACAGCGTCTTGGTACGAGTGTTTGGTTACACTATTTCTTCATTTGACTTTTTAAATTGACCAAAGTTTCCAGGACATGTGGATGCGTATTTGAATGCTTTACAATCTTATTTTCGGGAACATCGAATACTATTCTTGGAAGTTTTGGTTGAATTAGAAGATACGTTTTCTCATTACCTGTTCGTATAACTTATTCACAGTGTACATATCTGTTTTGTCTTTAAGAATACCTATGTGCATAATGAAAGTGTCACCACTCTTTATTGTCATGTGATATTAATTGATAAAAAGTGAGATATTTTTGTATTTAGATAATTAAACTTGTCTTTATATGTAAAATTTCAGTTAAGAGGATAATGAGGTGATCAAGTTCGATACAATGGCTCGTGCCTGTTTCTTCAGTCAAATTAAGAATATTTTTTCACGAATTTGCCATATTAAATAAACCAACTGAGAGCTACATCTATGTGCTTTTTTTTATAAATAAACATTATATCCATGATATACGCCCTTAAACATTTTGACACAAATCTAAAAATAAGATCAAATCATCGTGGTTTTTTTAATTTTTTATAACTCTCAGTTGATTTATTTTAGAAAAAAAATATTTTAGAATATTTTAGCAAAATTTTAGAAAAATATTTCTTAATTCGACTGAGAAAACAGGCACGACCCATTGTTGGAACCCGAACCTCATTATCCTCTTAACTGGTTTTGATAAAACAAGAGTTTTACTTAAGGTGTCACCTAGAAGGTTCTCAGCTATACGGTACGTGGTGTTCCGCTCGGTTGAATGTCCAAAATATATAAAGAGGCCCAGCCGTCGCTAAGTGATACCTTAAACAATTTATTCTGAGTGGAAGAAACTCGAGGGATCTGTTATGATTACAGGCACTTCGAAATGTTATCACATACATAATCTATTCTCAGTGTATACTGTAAATAGATACAATTACTTTGAATGCAAGATAAAGACAACATTTACGATACAACACGACATAGTACCAACTTCTACCTTGAACTGTACATTCACAATAGAATGGACGTTTACAGTCCTTGTAAAAAATACGAGTAGTTTACCGCAATACTGGTAAGTTTTTAGCTGGGAATGGAAACTACTAAATGTGTAGGTGGGCCAAAATTGAATCGTTTTTTTAGGGTTCCGTACCCAAAGGGTGAAAACGGAACCCTATTACCAAGGGTCCGCTGTCCGTCCGTCCGTCCGTCCGTCCGTCCGTCCGTCCGTCTGTCTGTCACAGGGCTGTATCTCATGAACCGTAACAGGTAGGAAGCTAAAAGTTTTCACAGATTATGTATTTATTTTGCCGCTATAACAACAAATAGGTGTAACATTATAAAATAATAATATTTAAAGGGGGGCCCCATACAAAAAACGTGTTTTTTTTTTGTAAATCTTGTGCGATGGTACGGAACCCTTCGTGTGCGAGTCCGACTCCCACTTGGCCGGCTTTTTTTAAAGTTATTCCGAGCCCGTCTGACCCATATAAAGTTTCTTGTATACAATGCAAAAAGTATTGGAAATTTAGGCACTTATGTATACCTATAAAACAGTACTGTTACACAGCGCCAGCAGTAGACAGCGCATAGCCTAAACTGCTGGACATTGAGATTTGAAATTCGGAGAAAATATTCCTTCATTGCACTAGAGAAGCGTACTAATGAGGGTTTTTTTTAATTCCATCCCTAAAGGGGCCGATCAAGGGTGGCAAAGTTTGCATGGAGAAATGGTATGTCCTCTATGCTCTATGTGACATACGCATGCCTGCGAAAGTTCCTGACCACGTTTTACCGGGCTCCGCTCGGGTGAAAAAAAAAACTGTGCTCATATTTGAAAGGATAGTAATGTCCTAGCACATAGGACGATAGAGTAGAATTCCACGCGATTGAAGCCGCACGTAATGACTAGTCAAAACTAAGTGAAAAAAACACTTCTTAAAAAAAGGCTTTTTGTGTGAAAACATTTGCAACGTTACCTCTTGGTTATGGCATAGAATATTTAGGCATTCCGGGCAACTTGTACAGAATACTCAATTTAACTATAAGTACAAATTCATCATACATGGATGGGTTATTATCATTTAAATGCTTTGTTATACGTATGTGTTTACAAATGGCTAGGCATCACATGCCCCAGCCGTGGGTAGTTGGATGTGTCATTGTGTCTGCATTGCGTATTGTCAGAGAATTGGATTCGCCGTTGACCAATAAACCGTTTATGTGGACTAACCGATATTGTGGACTTTATTGTGAATGTTTCCTTGAGTTCTCCATTTTACGCTTCACTTGCTGTCAAATAAAGTCTGTGTTACGTGACAGGGTCAATAATTCCTCTTTGTTGATTGATGGTTTTTTAACACTGGACATATAAGGTAGACGGCCCGACGACACCCCTAGGCCTTCGAATTTTTTTTTGAGCTGCGAAAACCGTGGCGGCACGCCAGGTGTTTCTTTACATTAATAGATCGAAATTCGGTCGGAGTCGTACTTTCGCCAAGTTTATAAAAACATTGTGGGGATTCCACATATGAGATAGGATGACGCTAAGTTTGCTTTAATATACACATTTCAAAATGTGAATCGACCGTTATTTGAGGTCTAATTTTGCCCCCTTAGGTGACAGAATTATCCTCGAGATTATAGACTAGGAGGTCGCGACAAAAATGGTAATGATAACGTAAAAGGCTGAACGGGGTTCACGGGATAAAGAACAACCCTCTGAAGCTAAATGTGTCAGTCTGCCTGCTCCAAGTAATTGCGTTACATAGATAAGGCGCCTGAAAAAATCGTTATGGTGACAAAAAATATATATGATGATGTAAATGGATGCAAATAACGAAGCATGAAAGAATCGGTACATACTTGCTTAGCAATACAAAAACTGAAAAAATCTTTGGTTGCATTTCGTAGTTATAGGCGATTTAGGTTACAGATATAACTTTAGGTATATTTAAGTATTAAATTAAAAAAACCGACTGGTTATTGTTGTATAATTAATAGGTATCAATGTTTCCAGATAATCAGTATATTCATCAGCAGGTACATACCAGCATCTATTTTATATAGCCAATCTAGATAACGCAACCACTTGGCACGGGCAGACCGACATATTTAGCATCAGAGGGTTGGTCTCTAACATGTGATCCCAGATTCAGCCATTTACCTTATCGTGACCAAAAATGTCGTGACCTCCCGGAATATTACCAGCTAGGAGTATTTATTAATATTTTTATTGATTATTAGTAAATTAATTTGTAAAATTTAAGATAAACCAAACTAATTATGATTTATAGACCACTAACTGAGATACTTGACTCCACTCGGGTCAACGTCATTTTGAACTGATGTCAGGCTGAATTATTTCCTGGATATTATATTCCTCCCCTATCTCTTGATCCCCTATCCCCTATTTCACGAATAAAATTTTCGCCACAAGAGGTCCTCCAAGGTCTAGACTATCTATGTGCAGAAATTCATCCAAATTAGTTTAGCGGTTTGGGAATGAAAATGCAACAGACAGACACAGTTACTTTCGCATTAATAATATTAGTATGGATTATTAAGTAAAAACAGGCCAAGTGCGAATCGGACTCGCACACGAAGGGCTCCGTACCATCGTAGAAAAAAAAACAAAAAAAATCACGTTTTTTGTATGGGAGCCCCCTTTAATTTTAATTATTTTTTAATCTTACCTATTTGTTGTTATAGCGGCAAAATAAATACACACTCTGTAAAAATTTCAGCTGTCTACCTGTTACGGTTACTGAGATACAGCCCTGTGACAGACGGACGGACGGACGGACGGACAGCGGAGGCTTAGTAATAGGGTTCCGTTTTCACCCTTTGGGTACGGAACCCTAAAAAAAAATAATCTAAAAGTAAAATTATGATAGTTTTGACTGATTATAAATCGGTGTATTGGGAATTTTCTCATTCTTTAATGTATGGTATTGCTACCATATTTTATGGTCTGAGACATATTTGCAAGGAACGCGGAAGATGGAGCTTGGTACACAGACTGCGGTCTCACCTTTTGTAAGTAAAATTTGTCAAAAGTGGTGATTAATCACAATAAATATAAATCTTAACATATCTTTGCATGTACAGTACTATTCAAGGTTGCGCCGCTGTAAAATTGCCTAATATTTCAGCTTGTCTTCTTTATTGTTGATAATCCGTGATTTATAGCCGACACTGTGAATAAGTTATACCTCTCACATACATACGACACCCATGACATTGACATGAAATTTTACTGTGTCTGTAATTTAAAATTGCTGTTTTTTTATTTGGGCTTTTGAATAACAATTTCATAGTTTGGATCACATTATACACATATTTTTGGCACAACTTTAGAATAAAAATAAAACGTAGCTTTCAAAAGATCCGTAAGGTGGCCCTTCCCGACGGGACTAATTCATTCGCGGGCACGGTACAAATTCGTGCTCTGGGACCCTCTCTTTTTCAAAGAAAAAGACAGGCTCCGTGATTAGGAGGATGCAACATGTCCACAATGGATACAATCCGCATAGTGTTTGATTTAATAAGATTTAGGAAAAAATAATTACAAAACGACTTATAGCTAAAAGTAAATCATGAACGCTGTAGTCAAAAAATCAAAGAAAAACCATATTAATTATAAATCTTCATGAAAACAGCTAGGTTTGATGACCAACATTTTTAAATTGTTTTTGTTTTATCGTTGAGTAATCCACGTTATCCACTTATTGCAAAAAGTGCGCGAAAATTTCGAACTTTACGACTTGTAACTTCGAAACAAAACATAATTTTACAATGCCAATGGTCATGAAACATCTAGTTCGATTAAATACAGTTGTTTTGAGTATAATTTTGGATATCCGAAAAGAAATATGCACATGCTCTTGTTTCCACGTATGGGGTGTATGGGGAGTTGAGCGAGAAGGCCCACCTTAAAGGCCGTTTCAAGCTACAGGAACCGAGAAACCGACTCTCTCGTTGATAGAAGAACTTTGGGGTTGATCTTAAAATTCACTTTCGTCGATGGGTCAGTCACCTGTGAATACTTACACTTTCTTACTAAAGGAATGACAGCTACTCGCGTAAACGTTCTCACATGTTTCCTCATCCTAGTTTTGTACCTTTCTAATTAATCTAATTGGAGTGCAATGATACGACATAAATTGACAGTGATAACGTCATCCGAAAGCGCAATGAAAGTGGTTCAGATTCACCCGTACATGTGAAGTATACTAGATCAAAAAATTCAGAACCCAATATTAAGATTTAAAAAAAATACACTAGTTGAAACGCAGTTATGATATTCTACCGTCACACTGGATAACCTAAGAAACTTGGTGCTACGGTAGGAGCTTCCGGAGTACCAACTTTTTAAAGCTATCAGGTATTTTCTCCATTCTATTTCTGTTTGTTAGGTACAAATGCTTCATTAGATAGGTGTGATGGGTGATAGTGTCACCCTCCTTTATGTCATTTGTTTTCTCATGAAATCGTAACAAGGTACCGTACTTAAATCAAACCGAGACATGTCATTAAATGTCCGGCGCTCATTTATATGTAATGGCACATGATTTCCAGAAACTATAAAAAAATCATTAGCAGATAGTGTAATATTCCTGTTTGTTGCTAGTTTAGTTGCAACATTGACTGCTATCGGTACTGGGTGATTCATGCGGTATTTGCTATAAATTTAGCACACCGAAAATGTTAGCGTGTTGGCCCGTGCAAATTGGTCTAACCAGCCCTGTCAATTTGAATGTGCGTGTGGCATTCATGTCCCTAATAAGTAGTGTCTAATGGAAATATATGTCAACGCAACAATTAATTTATGTGTCGTTGATTTATAGGGAGGTGTCAATGTCATAGGGAGGTGTCAATGTCATAGGGAGGTGTCAATGTCAGAACTACGTAACGAGAGTTAAATATGGTACCATTTAAGAATCTTAGGAGTTGCAAACTAACATTGAATGACAATATTGCAAAATATGGTCTTTGTTCCGCTCAAAATCTAGGATGAACGTCGACGAACTCCGACTTCCAACTGTCAGTTGTCTTCGTGTTTTTGCAAATTAATTATGTCACTATTGATATATTTTTTTAATAAAGTATAGTTATGTGAGTTTGTGCTACGGTGAACACAATAATGGTGTGAAACTGAAATAAAAAACTCTTTTTCAATCTTGAAACAAAAGAACTTGTGTGGAACTATCAACTGTAAAACAATATATCTGATGCAATGGACCACCCTGTTTTTGCTAATCTTGCCTATAAAAGTTTGCTATAGTCCATCCTTTTCCATTATCTGACCATATATTCTATTTAATTATTGATTTCATGTATATTTCAAAGCCTTGTATTAGGTATGCTAATTGACATGCCAGAAAAGTGAACAATTATCTGTAAACGCCGTTAGGTATGGCAATTTACGTTATCGCTATCCACCGATTAAACAGGTACGGTCGTATTAATCCAGCTATCAGTTAAAATTCATATCGGTGCACAAGATTAAGCGGTACCTAATTGCTTATGACAGCCTTGGGCGCACGAAGCTTGTCACATGTGTGTCAAGAGTTTCTCGAACATTTATTCTGTTCTATAATAATTCATTGGATCGGGTATGCAAAGCTCGGGCGGAATACTGATGTATCTTTAACCCTTGACTATGTTAGAACTTAAGAAATACTATATTGATATGGAAGATAGTGGCTCGTAGCTTAGTGGCGCAGGGTTTTGCATCATGGTCATTGGTTCGGCCCCCGTCCCGTTCATGAAATACTTTCTTTCTCTTTCTGAGTTGAATAAGTTAATTTTGTTACATGGTTTAGAATCCATGCGAAACTGTAGGGCCCCTTCTACTACTATCTGGTACCCGGGTTGGTACCATCGCAGTGAGTCGAAGCGGCAATGAAGATTTTTACATAGCACCTAATTCAAGGGAATCCAGTGTGTAGAGCTAATATCATGACTGTGGGTGTCGTATTAGTCATACCTACCCAGTTGTATTTAAAAAGTGACAAAAATGAAGAAACTTCTCAGCTTGTAGAGTTCACACTTGCCCCACGATCGCAAGTTAGGGACGCCTAGAATATAACCATTGCTGAACCTGAAGTGATTTTGCCAAAACTTTAGGTTGACAGACAATCAATTGGATCGATGTCCTATAGCGTTATGGAACTGCCAGCATTACATTGGCTAACTTCTTTAAAGAAAAAACAATAATAAATGAGATTTGAAAATAGCTGTTCCAAATAAATGATTATTATTTTTATATGTGATCCAAACAATACAAAATTTTATTCGCCAAAAGAGTGCATCTGCATGAGAGTGAATTTCATAAATGAAAAGAAATCATACTCTTGTACACGGTGCCTCGTAATTAACTACTTCCACACACCATTCACTCGTCACTTTACACCATTTCATTATTTTTTAGTTAGGAGAAGGTCGTAGGAAACAATGAATTGGTGTTTTTTCATACATTTTGTGTGAGTCGTGCGCCTTCTCCGAAACACCTACCGTTACTACACCCGTTATTGTGGACGTTTCAGATGAATGACCTTTTTGCCGATTTTTCTACATAACTTCATAAACATAATGTACAAAGCGTAAATGACACCTTTGATCCTCAGTAATCCGACTAGCCGGTATGGCCATCATTTCGTACATTTTATTGCCACAATACACAATAGACAATTTAACATATTTTTAACCGACTTCAAAAAAAGGAGGAGGTTATCAATTCGTCTGTATGTTTTTTTTTTGTTTTTTTTTTGTGTTTTTTTTTTATGTTTGTTACCTCATAACTTTTGCCTGGGTGAACCGGTTTTGATGATTATTTTTTTAAATGATAGCTAGTGCTTCTCAAGTGGTCTCATTTTAATTTGGTTAAGTTCTGACAATGATTTCCATGAGAAAATCATAAAAGTCTTAAATTTGTATTAAGGCGGGCCGAACTCATTCGCGGGCACAGTACAAAACCGTGCTGTTGCGCTCTGGGACCTTCTCTGTTTCAAAGAATAAGACAGGCTCCGTGATGAGGAAGATGCAACATGTCCACAAAAAAGACAATGTGCATAGTGTGTGATTTGGTAAGATTTACGAAAATTTTAATTTCAAAACGACTTATAGCTAAAAGTAAACCACGACCGCTGTAGTAAAAAATCTAACAAAAAACAAATAGATCATAAATCTTGATTAAATAAGCTATGTCTGATGACTAATCTTTTTACAATGTTCTTACTTTATCATTGCGTAAACCACCTCTAAAGTTATCGTATAAAACGCGCGAAAAATTCGAACTTTCGGACCTTATAACTTAGAAACCAAACACAATTTTACAATGCCAATGGTCATCAGACATCTAGTTCGATCAAATAAAGCTATTTTGAGCAAAATTTTGGATCTCTGACTAGAAATATGGGCGTGATCTTCTTTCCCCTTTTGTATGGGGAGATGCGCGGGTTGGGCCACCTTAAGATGTGCGCGACAAATGGACGAATAACTCAATATAACGCCAACCGATTTCGGTGATTCTTTTTTTATTGGAAAGGACGTGTACTAATTAGTAAGTGTACTTCAGATTCACTAAAAATAAACTATTAAAAAAAAACAAAAAAAAATAACCGACTTCAAAGAAAAAGCACTAAAAAGTAAAAAATAATTTCCATTTTTATAGTTACGATTTCTGTTATTTTTTGAGTCGGTGTCAGCCAAGGTTAGGTTAGGTTAGGTTAGGTTAGGTTAGGTTAGGTTAGGTTAGGTTAGGTTAGGTTAGGTTAGGTTCTCTTGATTGGCGCAGCGCGTGCCCGGCTGACGCCGACTAAAAAAAAAAAACAGAAATCGTAACTACAAAAAATAAAATATTTTTAAATAAAAAAAGGACCGCCTTCAAAAAAACCGGAACTAAAAAGCAAAAAATAATTGGATACTTTTAATTAATGTACGAAAAGCTATTTTAATTCTAACAAATTATGTACAATTTCTTAATTTTTAATCATCTTTTGAAGTCTGACGAAAGGTAGACCGGTAACTATCTGGATTCATGAGTTCAGTTGATACGTACGATAATTGATACGATGAAATCACGTGAGATAAAGTGCTGTGACAGACGGACGGACGGACGGACGGACAGCGGAAGCTTAGTAATAAGGTTCCGTTGGTGCCCTTTGGGAACGGAACCCTAAAAAGACAAAACAACGAATGACCAGAACCGCTGAGCTTCTGAATTTCTCATCCTTCCATCGTTCCGGATAGTATGTTTCTTGCGTAAGTTTAAGTTGTATGAAAATGTGTACAGTCGAACAAAGAGTTTAGGATACACATCCGGTTGAATGAAAAGATGAACAGTCGAAATACTTTGACTTTTGGAAACCATTATAGTGTTGAGTATAGATTCAAACATAGTTGAGGATGTATACTGGCTACTGAGTAAACAAAACCCTAACAAAATTGAATCAGAGGTTGTATTTAAACACCATTCATTTTCACGTTTAACCGGAAGTGTATCCTTTAACCTTTGGTTGACTGTACATATCGGCCTCGTTTATCCCCCCTTAACAGTTGAATTTTGTAAAATCCGTTGTGAGCGAGCCTTTTCGTCTTAACAAGAAGTCACTGAAAATTTTAAGTTTTGAAAATAATTGGTTTCAGAGATCTCAACATGAGTGGTTTTCGCCTAAATGTGTTCATTTTGACCTGTTTTACCCCCCTAATACTATAATTTCCAAAAATATTTTTTTCTTAAGCATTCCCATCTAAAACAAAACATACTCTGACATTTCTGGGTTCAGCGGCTCTAGAGGTAGAAATGTGTACAATTTGCCCTCTTTTACCCCCCTTGAATACCCCCAACAGTTGAAGTAAGAAAAAATCTCTCATACTGAGCAATCTCACCCGAAAAAAAAGCTACTGTAACTAAAAAATCTCATTTCTGGGTTCGCGGGGTTAAGAAATTCGATGTTTGTTATAGTTAAGTACCAAACTACTGAACCGATTTTGATTAAAAAAAAATGGGACCAACTAGAAAGTATACCCTTTCGAACAAAAAAAGAATTTTCCAAATCGGTCCAGGGGTCTTCGAGTAATCGGTGAACATACATAAAAAAAAAAAAAAAGATTCCGACGAATTGATAACCTCCTCCTTTTTTGAAGTCGGTTAAAAATGGAAATTATTTTTTACTTTTTAGTGCTTTTTCTTTGAAGTCGGTTATTTTTTTGTTAAATTTTTTTTGTTAAACTTTAATTTTATTTTTTGACTACGTATTTTTTTCTCTTTTTTTATTTATTTTCTCTTGTGCTAAATATAGCCAGAAAATAGTCGGGAAGCAGACTAATAACCCAAATGTAGTGTGGGCTTACGCACTATGAGGCCGATCTTCATTCCGTAAACTTACTTTATTGGCATAATTTCGAAGGTTTTACGATTGCACAGCTGACGGATTACCGAGGATCTGCTATAGATTTGATGTGTTCTTCTGAAACGTCACGCATGGTAAGCATGTTAATCGTGGCCTTTCGAACGGAGCTACCTACTACCGCACAGTCGTACATGTCAACGAATACAATTTGAAGAATCAGCGACGAGCGAAGGAATACATTAAAGAAGAATAAAGCTTTATTTCTTTTGTTATATAGTTGATTGTACAAATTATATATTCGTTACAGAAATTAATATTCAAAGATATTTAAAATTTTCCATTCAGTAATTGAAATTGAGGGCACATTATATTGAAGCAAAATTTCTGCATTATATAAATGTAAATATCTCCAGCCATCCATCATACTCTGACAGTTTTTTCTGAAATGTAGAATCTTAACAATTTTATTCTTTTATTCAAAATACGGAAAAAGTTAAGATTGGTTAAATATTTTAAACACGTACGATGAGTCACTGTACATGTTTACACACATTGAATATGTTGCAGTGATTTTGCAGTTTGCACCAAAATTGCAATTGCTGAACGGGTACATTAAAAAAAAACGAATGTACGCGTCGCTCCGTCCGAAAAGCCGCGTTCCGCTAGCGCGAGAGCACGCTAACGCACCGCCGCCATGTTTAGCTTCGTCGCGGGCGTGATACTGCGCGAGCGGATCCCGCCGTTCGAGCGCATGCTGTGGCGTGCCTGCCGCGGCAACGTCTTCCTGCGGCAGGCCGAGATTGAGACCCCGCTCGAAGATCCCGTGTCGGTGAGTGACTCCGCATCTCCGTCTACCTCTTCCTAAATGAGACAAGAAAAAAGTACTTTTTATTAAATTTTTCGCGCGGCATATGGCGTACGCCAGGACCTCACAAAATAGGAACCGAAGACGCCCATGGGCTTTCGGACTTACACAGTGCCTGCGAAAACCATGCCAGCCGGCCAGGTGCTTCTTCATATCAAGTTTGAAGGACCCCGGATTGTACTTTGAGGGAAAATCTTCAGCAGGGAGTCGATTTTATCGTTTACCGACCCAATAGATAAAAGATGCAGAGGATCAGTGGGTTCCTATTTTGGAAATGTCGACAGTGAATGAGTGCATTCCCTGCCTGTTTCACTTTGTGCTGTGATAGACTACTTACTATTACAGAAAAAGTAAATATATCAAACATGAACCCCAAACACTCGTGCTGTGGACCCCAGGTTAAGCAACCATGCTATATCTGTATCTCGCTCGCACACTATCTTTTCGCACTGACTGCTACAGTAGACCTATTTCGAAAGTACACATGGTATGAAAAGCTATTTTTAGGGTGATGACATTGATATGTATATTCTATAGTTTACAAGCAGCCCGTCCCGGCTTTGCACGGGCATAATGTCATTTAAAACAATATTATTTTGAGACAATGATACACAAATAAACCATTTTTACGTAGAGTTCCTACATTGAGATATTTGAATTAAAAAAAACTTAGATATTATTATTACATGATTATTAGATATTAGAGAAATAATAAATTCAAAGTGATATAGGGAGAACCGCGGCCTCCGAGGCACGCTCCCGACGCCCCGGCCGGCCGGTACCGTCGCAAACATTACATCCCTCAATTTTTTAATCTATAATATCTTCGAAAATATTCATTTAAATCATATGTAAAGGGCCATATAGATCTATATTAAATCAACAATGTATTTAAGGTATTTAATTGGATATGGATTAATGCTGTATTGGTTAAAATCGCTTCGAAAATTAGCCATTATTTGTCGTAAAAAGTAAATGAGAAAAAAATGTTATTGTGGGATATCCATAAGAGATAGATATATACCATCGCGGAGTTTTCTGTGGACCTTTTCAATGTATACAATACTTAATACATTATTTTGATAAATCTCGTAGGGTTCAGCCTGCGTTTGCAATGTAAGCGGAAAACAATTATTTTTTTACGACATGACATTGGAAACCTCAAAAATAACAGTATTTCTTCAATATTTAATGGATGTTATTATACATATAAACCTTCCGCTTGAATCACTCTATCTATTAAAAAAAACCGCATCAAAATCCGTTGCGTAGTTTTAAAGATTTAAGCGAACATAGGGATATAGGGACAGAGAAAGCGACTTTGTTTTATACTATGTAGTGATATAGTCTAGATATGTGATGTTTATTTTTTTATTAGTCAAGTGATTAATTAAGGCAGTAACCATACACATTTTCTTGTATATTTAGGCATGTGTGTTGGTCTAACATTGGACTTGTAAGTTGGAAAAAAAAGTCAATGCATTAAGTAATTTTTTTTATGAGTTATGTTGGTTCATTTTAACATCACATAGTTACGTCACTAAAAACCATGCCATATGATTTTCTTGGTGGCCTTGAATGAACCACAAGTTGTGACTTCACTTTTCCTCATTCGCCTTCACTGTGGGTTTCCCCTTACTAACAAGAAACAAGCAACTTAAGAACATTGCATTGTTAGTAAAAACTTCAAATTTCAATATTATGTTTTTAGCAGTGCAGCTATGCAACAACCCTTAATGATTAAATGAATGATAATTCGTTCTTCTGGTGCGAATAACAGTATTTTCTTGTGTGATATAATTGCCTGATATATTTTTTTTACATTTAACTGGAACGGTATATAATGCTTGCTACACACTGTTTTTGTAACCAAATTAAAATGCTTTAAACATAAAAAAATATGTAATGAATTCGTTTGAAAAATTACGGCTTTTAACGCGGCGGACGGAGACATTCTCCAACGTTTCGAGATAATCGTTCCGCCCGTTGTCAAGGAGGCAGCCGCTACGCCCGTACGCAGTAGCGGTCTGAAAAACCGTCAGTTTTTAAACATGTTCAACGACCGCAGTAATCTAAAAAGTATCATATGTGATGAACTCATTAAAAGCGATAATGTTTATGTTTGTGCGCCCGCAGTCGGACCAGGTGTACAAGTCGGTGTTCATCATCTTCTTCCAAGGCGACCAGCTGAAGACGCGCGTGAAGAAGATATGCGAGGGCTTCCGCGCCACCCTGTACCCGTGCCCGGAGGCGCCGGCCGACCGCCGCGAGATGGCGATGGGCGTCATGACGCGCATCGAGGACCTCAACACGGTAACAGCTGTTTTGAATTTTTTTGCTCTAAAATATGAACCATGTAAAATCTGTAAGGAGTTATTCAACAGGCCCGGAGGGACCGTGGAATATTTTTTTGCTAATCATCCTGGGTTGTTTGGCCACTTTGTGTTTGCCTCATTTATAAAGTCTTTGATCTGAGAACATTTTGTGGAGTAAGTTTTCAATAAAAGTTCTACGATAGCTATGTTAGAGAGCATTGCCAACGGAAGAACATTTAGTGACTAGAATTGAGAAGAGTGTGATTTTTTTTATGCAACCTGACATGGCTAATACCACACAACTACCGTTATGATATTAGCCCCATACACCACATTCCCGAAGGAGTTAGGTGCCGTGCCAGGACCTTCACTTTATGAGCACGGCTACATTGAACTGGATGGAAAACGCGGACAATTTTTCATTGCCGCTTCGACCATCTTTTCATCCAATGCGATGGTACCAACCCGGGCGGGTTTAAACCCTACCACCTAGTAGGGGAAGGGGACCTACAGTTTTACATGGATTCCGAACTACGAGCAACTCGCATTCGTGACGAAATGCACTTATCGAACTTTCGAGGAATTGAGCCCAGACCTCTGATACGCTAGACCAGTCCCCGCGCCACTAGGCTACGAGCCGCTCAAAACCGCATGAGATGGTTTGGACATATAGAGCGAATGGGTGACGAAATAATGACGAAAAATTTACAGATTAGAAGGAAGTCGAACGGAAGGCCTAGGAGAATGTACCACGACAGGGGCTGAACGGGAGTAAGATGTTAGAAAATATGTGATGGAATTCGATCAATTCTGCACCACCCGGAAGTGAATGCTAAATATTATACCCAATAAGAGTGCAGAAGGTATGACATAAACGCTTTTGATTTGTTCAGAATTGATCGAATTGCCTCGCTTATTTTCTCACATCTTACGCCGGTTACCCCCAGATTGATGTAATACTTCGTAATTTTCAAGTACGTAGCGCCCGTAATTGTATAGCAGGAAAAGATGCATGTCCGTAGAGAAGCGAAAGAAGCATTCTGTGATAGTGATGCAACCTTCTGGAAAAGCTATATTGTCATTATTTTCGTTGAAAAAGCGGGATTCCTTGCTTGCTTCTCACTGTGATGCAATGTCATGACACTAATTTATATCCTCAAATAAAATATTTCGATAGGAAAGGGAAATACCTCGGCGTAATGCGGGGGAGATTATTTCTGTAATCTTCGAGTCAATATTGAATTGTAAACGTGCGAAGTAGCAGTCGGAAATTACCGAGATGTGTAGTCAGGCAGCTGGAACTGTTCATCTGTGGGTGACTCACTCGCACGACTATACAATCACAGCCGTATCAGTGGAGTGAAATATGAACTTATTTAAATAAAACCGGCTTAGTTTGTTCGTGGTTTTGTTTTAGCATGGTGCAATGCATATGCTCTACCTACATTAGGGTTAGAAGGCAGAATATTTCGGTGAAAATGCTAATTTTCGTCTTAGGCCTCGACGATAATGTTACTGTAGCCTGGTGGCTGGTCCCTTATGGTAAAGAACAAGGGCACAATGCTTAGGCTTTCTTACTCGAGATTGTCATTGAAAATGTACTATATGTTAGTGGTTCGGAACCTATGATAGATTAAGTTCCTTTATGTTTTTTTTTTTTTTTATGTGACTGGACATGGATGGCTAATACCACACCTTCTGTCATGGTATTAGCCCAACACACCACATGGGAACTAGGTGCCATGCCAGGACCTTCCTTATATTGCACGGCTACATTGAACTGGATGGAAAACACGGACAATTTTCATTGCCGCTTCGACCATCGTTCATCCAATGCGATGGTACCAACCCGGGCGGGATTAACCCTACCACCTAGTAAGTAAGGAAGCGGACCTACAGTTTAACGTGGAATCTGAACCACGGCCAGCCTCTCTCAACGGTCGAATGGTCACCCATCCAAGACCAGACCGGACCCAGCGTTGCTTAACTTCGGAGAGCGATCGCCGAAGTGTCGCGCCACTGGGCCACTGAAGCTGACAAAATCCTGTATCCTTTCCTGTATCATATTGGATAAAAGATTGTCGAAGCGAGGCATCAGCGAGAATGTTTGATGAATTAGAATCGTCCAGTTCAATGTAGCAGTGCTAAAAGACAGGGAAGGTCTTGGCATGGCTCCTTAGTTCGGAAATATTGTGTCATGGGTTAATATCATGACAGTAGTTGTGGTATTAGCCATCAATGGCCATTAAAATACAAAAACATCGATAAACATTTACATTTTAATCTTGTTTCGAACTTTCCTCAATAAACCTTTACATTGCAATCTTGATTCGAACTTTAACTAAGGGTGTGAAAAACCACGCCAGCCGGCAGATGCTCCTTCATACCAATGTTTGTACGGTCCCAGATTGTACTTTGGGGGAAATGCCTGTTTACCAACCCTATAAATAAAGTTTTTTACAGGAACGATTTGTTATAATTCGAGGAATGCCTACAGTGATGAGTGCAATCCCTGCCTGTTTCGCATTGAGCGACGGTAGAAAGAGGACGGAGGGTTGGCATTATGCAGCTCCAAAGAGCATCCTCCATTGTAGGGACGATAGAAAACAGAGGAGCCTTCATCTCTTCGGTGTTGAAGGTATACTAACGAACGGATGGTCTTTGGGTTTCAGGTGCTGGGCCAGACGCAGGACCACCGTCACCGCGTGCTGGTGGCCGCCGCCAAGAACATAAAGAACTGGTTCGTGAAGGTGCGAAAGATCAAGGCGATCTACCACACGCTCAACCTGTTCAACCTGGACGTCACGCAGAAGTGCCTCATCGCCGAGTGCTGGGTGCCCGCGCTCGACATGGAGACCATACAGCTGGCGCTGCGGCGCGGGACCGTGAGTTACCTTGTCCGATTGCCCTTACTTTACCTATTTTGTTGGCCTAACATGTTTGATTTTCTCTGTAATATTTTCCTCTGATTGTAATTTCGTTTATATCCTCGTTATGTATGATGGCTTTTATGTCTTGTTTTTCATCAGATTGTGTATTTTTGGCTGATTTTTTCCTTAGGATATGTTTGCTCTTTTCTTTGTGTCATCTAGAACGAAGTTCTTAGGTTGTCTTTGTTTTTTTTTTATGTGACTGGACATGGATGGCTAATACCACACTTTCGTCATGGTATTAGCCCAACAGACCACATGGGAACTAGGTGCCATGCCAGGACCTTCCTTATATTGCACGGCTACATTGAACTGGATTGTGTGAAGACACAATTTCTGCGTATTATTTTTAGGTTTTTGTTTTGTTAAAGTAAACATGTAAAAATAATATGTTTATAATGTGAAAATAAAGATAAACAAAATGATAGTAATATGGAAAAAAAATATGATTGTAGGAACGCAGCGGAAGTTCTGTGCCGCCAATCCTGAACCGGATGGAGACGGCGGAGGAGCCGCCGACGTACAACCGCAACAACAAGTTCACGTCCGCCTTCCAGGCGCTCATCTACGCGTACGGCGTCGCCACCTACCGGGAGGTCAATCCAGGTCGGTGCCCACCCATCTCACACACCCCGGTTCAATACGGAGAAAGTACCCTAGCGATAATAGCAGTTGTCTCTCGCGGCAGATATTAAGGTATTGAGACTCAAGGAGTGCTTATTTTTATCAGAGAAATGTTTTATTCACTACGAATGTGGGTTAATTCATCCTGAACCCATGTGCAGCTTTGTGTCCCCTTCTCTACATAATAAGTCCCTTCTCTACTTAATAGGTGGTATGGTGGAGCTGATTAATAAAAAATAATAATTAAAAAGCCTGTGTTTTACAACAAACTAATTTCTCGAGAACATAATTCGTTGGGTGCTACTGTCTACACTCCTTGCTATATCTATTGCACCTCAAGTTTTTCGTTGTGAGAAAGTATATTTTTATATTGTATTTTATTTTCGCCCCGTCCCAAGCTATTCTAAAATAAAAAAAAAACGTGGCTTTAGCTCATCTGGAAGTAAGATCAAATCAAATCAAATCAAAATGTTTTTATTTCTGAAGTTATTTTAAAATCGATTGCAAAATTTGCTCCGAACTGACAGACAGACAAGAAATCGAATTAATAAAAGTGTCTTCAGAAATGGTCCATGTTTGCGTTTCAGATTGTGTCAGAGAAGTCACATAATTAAATTACTTTCGAATGTTCATGTCGTATTCCGTTCACATAAGCATGTCACTGGGTTACGTGTGAGTCGAATTTTAATCAAACACAAATTCTTTCTACAGTGCGTCATGCTTTTTGATTAGTAATTCGATGATTCGACGATGCAATGATATCTACATCGAAGCATTGTGTCCTGGATACATGTATGACTGAAAAGATCGTCGAAAAGGCCATGTGAATTTTTCCATAAAATTAAATGTAGCCCTACTCATAAAGAGAAGTTCCAGGCATGGTACCTAATACCTTTGGGCATTGGGCTAATATCATGACGGTGGGTGTGGTATTACCAATCCATGACCAGCAGCGGGAGCACAAATAATTTTATCTGGCCGACAAACTTACGTACATAGTCTTTATCTTGTGTGCGGGACACTTGTCCCCCACTGATAGCATAAACAATGTTATGTCGAGTGAGGTTGTCAAAATAAACCCACACCATAGACAAATCTCGACAAATAATAAATTTTGTCCATTTGTGGATGCACAAATAAATTTAATCCTACTAATTTGACGTTTGTTGAGGATAATTTTGTCACCACCACCGGGAGGGTGTGTTAAATCCTAGAAGGAGGTGTTTGTTCGTGTTACGAATATGTGCGCATGTAGTGGCGATGGCACAGGCGTTTCGTAAAGTTTTTATGGTTCAAAGACAAGGGAAAAGCGGTAATAAGAGCGAAAGATGGATGAGTTTGTTTGGGCAAAGACGTTTCCATTCCATCCTTTACCTTCCGTTATAGGAAGTAATCAGGCGGGACGGCTTAGAGCAACGCTCCAGCTGAACGGGAAAACGAAAAAAGTGCAGAGATTAACGTCACATTGACATTAGATAAACTACAATCCTTCTAATCTAACAAGGCGATTGCGGTAAACCAAGCAATTTTTATCTAAATTCATTAAAAACGTACTTAATTGTGCATCTATACGAAATTCAATTCGAAATAACTTAGGTGTAGGCGATTTGTAGGAAATGACATTTTGTTCGCCGCTATTCTGTAAAATGCTATTTCTTGCTCCTTGCACTGAATATCATGGAGCAGTATGCGCGAACACAGCCAGGGTCGGGAGGTTTAAAGTGACAGTTCTTCTGGACAAAACGGTGGGTGTTGCCACTCTCTATCGAGTTAACACTCGATCTCGATAAATTAATCGAGCTCCCCATTTGTGATATCACAGTTGATTAAAATCCTCGACAAAATTTCTTATCCCTCTAGCTCGACAAGTGTCCACTTTCATTTGTGCTCCCGCTGCAGTTACACAAATAAAAAAAAAAGTTATTTGGTCAACTATGCAATTTAATAAATATTCAGGTTCTGAATATTAATAAACTCTATGTTTGGCCAGCATGACATGTCTGTGAAATGCATTGCAGCACCTTACACAATCATCACGTTCCCGTTCCTGTTTGCGGTGATGTTCGGGGACCTTGGGCACGGAGCCATCATGGCCGCCTTTGGCCTCTGGATGTGTCTCAAAGAGAAGCCGCTCGCAGCCAAGAAAATCGACAGTGAGGTAACTGAATTCCACGTTACAATCTCTGGTACATACTAATTAGATCTCAAACATTTTCATAGGTGCAAAAACAATAATAATAATAATACTAATGAGAAACTTATGAAATATTTAGACCTGGCCCACGAGGTTACCGCCATGTGGCGTGCACGGAAAACCACCATCGTGCCAATTGTTATGTCTACGAACGGCGTTGTCCCAAAAAATTTGGCCAGAAATTTAGAAAAATTAGACATCGATATTGGGCTCCGATTCCAGATGCAGAAAGCGGTTCTACTCTCGAACACGAGAATTGTTCGGCGGTTTCTGTCTCTGTAGCTCGGAGAAGCCTTATAGGATTTGTCCCAGGTGGGACCTCCCTAAGGCTAAATTCAGTTTTATGTTTATATTTTTTAAGACTTCCTTTTTTTGTATTTTTGTACTTAATAATATAAACCCAAGATTTGTTATATTAATATATACTGTGAATAATAATACTAATAATAATAATAATAGTGTTTTATTTCGGGTCATATATCCATATTGGATTGCATCATATCACATTCTAAACAATTCAAGATCACAATTAAAATAAAAATAAAAACAATACAAATCGATTGAATTCAATACAGGTTAAAATATAAAATAAATAAAATTGCAGTCAATCTTCAAAAACACTCAAAATTACAAATTTACAGTAAACATTTTGTAGACATAAAAATTCAAGCAAGAAGATTAATAGGCTTTTGTATAAAAAAATCTTTCGTAAATGTTCTTTACGATTTCATTATTGGACATACTAATTCGCTCCATAAACCCTGCTCGCCCCCTTCGCATGAGGCCATAGAAGTCATCCAGTCTGTGCTCGGAAAACACGGAAACACCCTCCGCTCGTTGCAGATCTGGCAGATATTCTTCGGCGGCCGCTACATCATCCTGCTGATGGGCATGTTCTCGATGTACACGGGCCTCATATACAACGACATCTTCTCCAAGAGCCTCAACATCTTCGGCTCGAGTTGGCGCAACACGTACGACAACTCGACGCTCATCAGCAACAAGGACCTGCAGCTCAACCCCGACAGCTGGGCGTACATACAGAAGCCGTACCCGTTCGGTATCGATCCCGTATGGCAGGTGCGTTGAGGATTTTTACTCAGTTTGTGGTACATTAACCTTTTAGTGATGACAGACCATTTGACAAAATGTTTGTCTTGCCATGGAACACCAATTGTTGGAGATAATGTAAATCTAGATGAATAAAGGGTTATTCTATCTATACATAAAACACGCATATATAGGTATTTTTTAAGAAAATTTTACATTACAGAGATAAATACCTATATAATTTTTATGCGATTTTTGTGACTGCATACTCTTTACAAACCCCTGTCAAATCGTTGCTTATTTAATCTTTTTTGGATGGCTTCGCGGACCACTTTAGGGGCTTTCAGGGACCACCAGTGGTCCGCGGACCACCGATTAAGAACCACTTTAAGATAATACACACACCGACGGTCAGTTTGCTCGAGTTCCAAATAGCGAACTAACTACATCGAGAGAATTATCAGCAAAACGTGGCTACGGTATTTCACGACTACCTCTTCAAGCGTAATTTGAATAAGCTCGATAGCTCAGCCATAGTCCTCAAATCCGCTGGCATGGCGCCTCAACATGGCGTTGACTCAACCCTACTGCTAGATGGTGGGGTTAAGTAAGGTAAGGACCTACAGTTTTATGTGGCAATCGAACTGACCACGCCTGGAGTAGCTATATTTTTCGTATTGAGGATAACTCTCAATGTATGTACACTTTTGGAGCAAGCTATTCTCTTTAATCAAGTTTGTAGAAAGGCGGTAATAAGAAGACTGTGTGGGTTGAACGTAGTCTCCTAGGCATAACAAGGCGTGACAAAATAAGGAATACACTGGTAAGAGAAAAGACAAAAATAAAATATATTATTGTTCACTCAAAAAAGCTTAAGTGGAAATGGGCCGGACACCTAATTAGGACTAAAGATGAAAGATGGACAAAAAGGACCACAGAATGGTACCCACGATATGGAAAAAGGAGCGTAGGACGACAGAAGAAGAGATGGGACGACGACATAGTTAAAATTGCTGGCAGAATATGGACAAGAAAGGCAAAAGAGAGAAAACAATGGGAAGAAATGGGGGAGGCCTTCACCCTGCAGTGGGGAGCACAGTAATTTAAAAAATGATGTAGACTTTACTAATATTTAGGACTTAAGTTTTAAGATTAAGAGGAAATACAATAGGTATTTCCTACAGCTTTTTTCTTTTTGCTTTACTTCCTTTTTTGCTAACACTTTAAAAATTACCACAATGTAATGATACCATCTGTGCTCATAAAAAATAAACGGCTTTATTGTTATTATTATTATTATTATTATGTGGGTTGCAGCTGGCCGAAGCCAACAAAATAATCTTCATGAACGCGTACAAGATGAAGATTTCCATCATCATCGGAGTGTTCCACATGTTGTTCGGCGTCAGTCTCTCGCTGTGGAACCACCTGTGAGTTGGCGGCACTGTTTCTTGAATTATACCGTAAATATAATAATAGTTATAATTAAGAAGCATTTTTCATCGGAACTGCTTGCAAAGTTGTATAGCTTTTTTCATTGCCCATTTCATATATGTGTAATGTCTGTTATGCTTTTGTATTAAAATTATACATATATTGAGTTGGATTATAGCAAGAAAAAAAACATGGAACTTTATTTTTTGTGAAGTTTGAATTGGATTAATAAAAAATATTTACATGCAAACAAACAATCATTACTAAAAGAACTAGGTATACACGGAGAGTATAATTTTTAGATACTTAAGGTTACACCATAGATTGAAAAAAAAAAACTTTCTAGACTTGAGTAGTATATAGTCAGGGGTCACCAAATAGCGAACCGCGGTCGGAATCCGGACCTCCGACCTATTTTTTTGTGCTTGTCTTTTTGTTTGCATTTGTTTACTAACCGAAAAAAGATTTTTTTTATGCGACCTGACATGGATGGCTAATGCCACACAACTACTGTTATGGTATTAGCCCCATGCACCACATTCCCGAAGGAATTAGGTGCCATGCCAGGACCTTCCCTTTATGAGCACGGCTACATTGAACTGGATGGAAAACACGGACAATTTTTCATTGCCGCTTCGACCATCTTTTCATCCAATGCGATGGTACTAACCCGGGCGGGCTTAAACCCTACCACCTAGTAGGGGAAGGGGACCTACAGTTTTACATGGGTTCCAAACCATGGAGCAGCTCGCATTCGTGACGAAATGCACGTATCAAACTCGGAAAGAGAAAGACAGTGGTGCAAGTCGGAATTGAACCCAGGCCTCTGGTACGCTAGTCCAGTCCCCGCGCCACTAGGCTACGAGCCACTCAAAAACTCAACCTCAATGACCTCACCCTAATCTACAAGGCAAAGGAAAGCTGGTATGAGAGCTCCTGACTCGAGTAAGAAGTTCTTGCGGGTTTGATAAGAATTATAATTAGGCTTAGTTAGAACTTCGTCTGTCTACCAAACGGACCGCGACAGTAATATAGTTTTAAAAAACGGACCGCCAATGAAACGAATTGGTGATCCATGATAGATTAATCAATTATCTATTGAAAGTAATTAAATGATTTTGTTTGCTATAACAATAATTAAGATTTTATTTTTATTACTGGTTTGTTACCATGCTTTTTAATCTAAATAACGAAAAAAATATATAACTTCATAAAGGGTTTTCCCGTTCGCAGCTACTTCAAGCGTCGTATCAGCATTTTCGTGGAGTTCATCCCGCAGATCATCTTCCTCACGGTCCTGTTCTTCTACATGGTGCTGCTCATGTTCACGAAGTGGACGAGCTACGGCGCTACCATCGGACACTTTGGCAGCAACGAGACCGGTAACACTTTACACACTTTCAGAAATCATGCTTACACTTTTCACTGCCTTAGAAACTCACTACACCGCTAAAAATCCACTACACAGCTAAATTAACTCACTACATCACCATAGAAACCCACTAAACTTCTGACATACTACACTATCTTAGAAACCCACTACACTACCTTAGAAACTCACTACACCGCTAAATGTACTCACTACACTACCCTAGAAACCCACTATACTACCTTAAAAACCCACTACACCGCTAAATTTACTCACTACACTACCCTAGAAACCCACTACACTACTTTGGAAACCCACTACACCCCTAAATTAACACACTACATTACTGTAGAAAACCCACTACACAGCTAACTAAACTCACTACATCACCATAGAAACCCACTAAACTGCTGAATTAACATACTACACTATCTTAGAAACCCACTACACTACCTTGAAAACCCACTACACCGCTAAATTTACACACTACATTACCGTAGAAAGCCCACTACACAGCTAACTTAACTCACTACATCACCATAGAAACCCACTAAACTGCTGAATTAACATACTACACTATCTTAGAAACCCACTACACCGCTAAATTTACTCACTACACTTCCCTAGAAACCATTACACTACCTTAGAAACCCACTACAACCGCTAAATTTACACACTACATTACCATAGAAAGCCAATTACAACGCTAAATTAACACACTACATCTTCATAGAAACCCACTAAACTGTTGAATTAACATACTACACTATCTTAGAAACCCACTATGCTACCTTAGAAACCCACTACACCGCTGACTTAAACACTACACTATACTAGGATTCCGAGCCATGGGAAGCCTCAACAGTCGAAAAACGGTCGGTTCCGTGTCCTCGCCGAAATTCATAGGCTGGCGAGGCAGACCTCTTCTGCCGAACGCACTCAATAAGTACTCATCCAAAGTTCACTAAGCCCAGAGTTGTTCCCCTCGATTATCGAACGGCAAGACAAAGTATCGCTGCACCGAGGCTGAGGTTTTCATTACATTCGTTTTCTTATTGTAACCAAACTGTGTTGATTGTTTTAACAGAGATTATAAAGACGTCGGCGTACTGCGCCCCTTCCATCCTCATCACGTTCATCAACATGATGCTGTTCAAGCCGACGGACCCCCGCGACCCCTGCGACCTCAACATGTACGCCGGCCAGATGTTCCTGCAGAAGGTGATCTATTATTTTTTTAATATAATGACAGGAATTACTACTACCACACTTACTGTCATTATAATAGCCACACTGCATTCCCGAAGGAATAGGGTGGCATGCCAGGACCTCTCCTCAATGGCTAAATTGAATTGGAGACACGGAATTTATTAATTGCCGCATCAACCATCTTTTTATCCAATGCGATTTTAACAACCCGAGGGAGTTTAACTGTACCACCGGCTAAGCAAGGAAGGGCTCTACGGTTATGCATGGGTTCCGAAACATTAAGTGATGAGCATTCTCAACTGATCCGCACATTTGAAAAGTGGTTAAGACAGAAAGAGATGCCTGGGTTTAGGGCTCCATGGATCCACCAATTGAATAAACAACCTATGCATTTAACATGCTGACACATTTTTAAGAATACAATCGTATGCATGATATATATGGCCTGTTTGACTTAAAAGGAAACTCTTAACTCTACTTTTTAAGGCTGTCATTGAATTATATTCTGGCGAATCAATTTTAGTTTTTTAAATATTTTCCTTATAGATCTCTACTGCCGAAGTGACAATAAAAATTATATGTTATGATCTGGCAGCTGTTCGTGGTGATCGCGCTGCTGTGCGTGCCGGTGATGCTCTTCGGCAAGCCCTACTTCATCATGCAGGAGCAGAAGAAACGTGATGTGAGTCTCCTGTCCCCCCCCTCCTTCCCCCCTTACCCTCCTTGCCCTTTGAGACGAAATAATAAATAAAATACAATTTTTAAATGTAACACTTTGATAGACTAATTTTTTTTTGCTGCGCACGATTTTACCCGGTGTCAGACCAATCCCCCCCATCCCCCTTTTTTATTGAAAACATGTCCCACACCGTGGATTTGTCCATTTAAAACAAAAAACTATTATATCAAGGAGAAAACTGTAAATGAGTTGTGCTTTCGTATCAAACTTGAACGTGAAGTAACACATACATTTATGAGAACTTTTGACGGGTTTCGGCTTCTCTTTGCATCTAAATATTTGGTAGTACGGTATGGTTTAACAAGCGAATACATTGGTACGGACCAAATCAGAAATTCACTTTATTCACCTGGCCAGTTGTGTGTTATTTATTTAAGTTTTGTAGTTGCCATTTAAAATTGCTGTTCCATGAACATGTCAAGACAAGACATTTGGTGTGGGATATTAATAAGTTTTAAATAGATGTACTAACTGTACGATTAAAGAGTACTAATCTCAGTGGACTGTATGGGGTTTTATTGGTTCAATGCTGAAAATGTATCAGGGGTGCTTCCTCGTCGGCTTGGAGCCAAGGCATGTTGTCTCGATATACCCTCAAAGGATCCCTCTCAGGATAGGTCTCCGCGGTGTATCTGGCTTCCACTGCAGAGCACAGCGAGGAACTTGATAGTTTTCAGCACTTGATAATTTCGAAAAATGAATGCACGAACGAATGCAATTTTAGAACGAAGAATGACTAAATTTCTTTTGCCACGATGTAACCACAAGGTGGGTAGGAGAAAGAGTGAAGTTTTTTAAAATTAATTAGGTATAAATTACGCACAGAATGTTGCCATCCCCGTTGCAACAAATGTTGCTTTTCCCCGAGTAAGGTGGCACTTTGAAAAATCCCTTAGCAAGATTGAACACAAACTGTTTAAATGTTGGTGCAGGCGAGCGGTCACCAGACCATCGAGGGTACGGCTGAGAACGGCGCGGCCAACGGGGCCGTGGTGCCGGCCTCCGCGCATCCCGAAGACGACATCTCCGAAGTGTTCATCCACCAGGTAAATACTAGCGCTATCTCTTTCGCACTGACAAGATCCTGATTCATTGAAATTTTCTCGACTGCTTCTTTACATAGTGATAAATATTAATCAGTTTATTAAAAATCAACACTTTCCTTTAGTTTGCCACATAAAATTACTTCACAGAATTTGTTTTCTTATAAGCGACACTATTGGCTGGTGCAATAATACAGGATGTGTTATTTTTCTCAAAATCAACAAGTTCAATTCCCGGCTAGAAAAAAATAAAAAAAATCTAATAATGCAGTTTTAGTTTTTATCAAAATCAACCTGGTGACTCCTTTGAATGTTTTTCGTTATTCCTAAATATTTAGATTTGGCCATGAAGGATCAAGTGGAAAATTTACCGGTATAGTCGCTGTCTCTGCAGTCACTATTTTTATCTGCCTGTTCGATTACTGCTGTTGAAGTCGAACAGAAAAAAAACTTTGTTGGGTTTCTCATAAATTTATCTCCCTTCGGTGTTTTCGCGCGCAGGCCATCCACACGATCGAGTACGTGCTGGGCAGCATCTCGCACACGGCGTCGTACCTGCGGCTGTGGGCGCTCTCGCTCGCGCACGCGCAGCTCGCCGAGGTCGCCTGGAACATGCTGCTGCGGAAAGGTAACGCTCCGGATATGTCCTGGCAAAGAGTCGGGTTGGGTGGGACCACGTTTGAATCTTTCACAAATACAAGGTGTTTTTCAGGTTAAAGAATACTTTTTTTCCCAAAAGAACATTACATTCACTTATATAAGAAACATTAAATTTAGTATAATATGTTGCGTTGCGGTTACAATACAATTAATTCATAGTTAGAACCTTAATATAAATAGAAAGTATAGCAAGAAAGTTAGTCTATGTTATTAGCAAAAATTTTTTAACACATCAAAACACCGAATTCCTTGTTTGAGTTCGTTCAGTATATCAAATAGGACAACTTTTGCTAAGAAAGTAGGTATGTGATTTTTTTGTTACATCTTTATTTTTAAGAAATTTAAAGAATACATTCTTCCCAGTATTTTAAAAAACCATTGATTGAGAAAACCAACAAAAAACTTTGCATCCGTTTGTAATGGTTTCCAAGAAATAAATAAATAAAATTAATTAACCCTTTCACCGCCAAGGTTTTTTGGCATAATCCTTCTCAATACAATTATTTCGATAATATGCAGTCTTGAATTGTTGTTTGTTTTGTTGCAAATAGTGTGTTTCCACTGTTGTAACAGTAGAAATCTAATGAACGCTAGTATGTACTGTGCAATTATGTAAATAAAACACATTATTTCGTAATCAGTAAAGTTTTATTAATGTTTGAAGTGGAGTAGTTTTCTGTCGAATATATCCGACTATGGCGCCTGCAGAATGCCTTGCTCTGACGGATATATACGTTCCTGGCGGGGAAAGGGTTAAAGCAGGCGGAAATTCTGATCGGAGCGGAGCGGACGAGTATGCGAGCTGCTCCATGGTTCGGAATCCATGTAAAACTGTAAAACCTACTAGGTGGTAGGGTTTAAGCCCGCCCGGGTTGGTACCATCGCATTGCATGAAAAGATGGTTAAAGCGGCAATGAAAAATTGTTTGTGCTTTCCATCCAGTTCAATGTCGCCCTACCTGGTAGGGGAAGGGGACCTACAGTTTCACACGGATTCCGAGCGAGGAATTGAACCCAGACCTCTGGTACGCTAGGCCAGTCCCCGCGCCAGTAGGCTACGAGCCGCTCAAAGTATTGACTGAATCCACCATAAAATCGGTTTTAACAAGTCACCTCTTTTATAGGGTCCTTTCAAAGACCTTTATGAATTAAAAGCTAATCTCGACGTGAACTTGTCTCGGCAGGCCTGCAACAGACGGGCTGGGTGGGCGGCATCGCGCTGTGGGTGGTGTTCGCGGGCTGGGCCGCCATCAGCGTCTCCATCCTGGTGCTCATGGAGGGTCTCTCGGCCTTCCTGCACACGCTGCGACTGCACTGGTGAGCTCTGGCGGCGGGACTATTTACGATTAGCATTACAGTGTAATCACACTAATCCGGCACTTCGACAGATCGGTATGTCCAATCATCCGGCACCCTCCGCCCACGGTCTCCCTCGCCCCTCTATACCTGTGCGCTTCACATGGGCAGAAGAAAACGGCATACCTGCCAAAGATATAATTCTTCGCAAAATGCGAGAAAAGACTTCATAACCTAAAGATCTGTCAAAGATATAAAATACCTTTTTTTTTTATTGAAAAATGGTTCACTCGTTCAGTGTAATTTAAATGTCTGAATTTTCTAGATATTATTTCACAAATTCACACTCACACGATTGTAATAGAACTTTAATGAACCAGTAATCTCATATCACTTGCTTTTTTGTAATTACCTATCTCCAGGTACACTTTTTCATATTACAAATAACGCCACCTTCAAAATGTATACTTATTCTTGTTTTAGTGAGGGATAGTTTTGAAGACAGATCTTTATTCTTGTTACCAATTACTTCTTTTTAACTGTGTTTTATTGTCTGCCTTTGTTTTTCCTCCAATAATAAATAAATAAATAAATAAATAAATAATGTGATCCATATCTTCCCAAATGATTCCGAGTAAAGTTGTGGAAAAGGAAATATTCACATTCAACATTAAAAATAGTTACAAGATAAGCTTCTTTTCCTACATAATTATAGTTGCATTATGGTATACCTACGTTTCCTTACTATGAACTCATAAATGAAATATGACAGGAATACGGCAACAATACTTAGTTTCTACATTTCTAAAGCATAATCGCTGAAACACCATAAAGTTTGAGTTTTGTTCCTTCTTTTTTCCGCGCTAATTGCAATCTTCCGAATTGCAAATTCCGAAGGTGTGGGTTCAAGTCCATCATCCGCAGACTGCTCGGCGATGACTGTCGGTCGTTTATGTGACATGATGCGTCGTTGTCCGCAGGGTGGAGTTCCAGAGCAAGTTCTATGCGGGCGAGGGTTACCTGTTCCAGCCTTTCTCCTTCGAGGTCATCCTGGACTCGGCCGGCGTGGAGGAGTAGGCCCTCCACCTTGCGACCCGGGTTCACGTCCACACCTCCAAACTCTTTGCAAATACTTCTGTTTTTATCAAAATTATTTCAGACAATATTTTTATTTTTAAGTCGTGTTTGCTCTTATTTCTTTGCTGAGCCAATTTTATGCTGTTCAACCAAGGCCATATACAGGCCATGGGCATGGGCAGGTCATACACACATACACGTTGAATGTTACACTTTTACGTTAACATGTTTCGACTTGCTTGCTTCAATAACATGGAAAGGCAAAAGTAATCAATGCAATCTCACCTCTATTTTGTAACAGTAATTCAGACTGATAAAATTATTTTAAAGGAACCAATCGTTGATTCATATTATTCCTGCAATCTGCAGCGTGCATGCATTCCACTTGCATAATTGAAACGGCTTAATGGCACTCCAGTGACAACCATCCCATACAGACACAGAAAAAGTAAATGCAATGTTTTAGTCAATGTAAATTATGTTGGACATATGATTGTATATGGTGGCGCAGACTTAAGTGCCCTTAACAGCATTTCTTTTGAACACTTACCCTCCGTTTCGAAATGCTTCTATTGCAGAGATTTACACGACCGTTCCGAATTGTTTATATTCACTCCCGTGAACGTCATGTTGACATAGGGGACGTGACTCTAGACCAAACAAAGATCGTACAAAGCGCGCACGGTTGAGAGCATGTGCGTCGGGTACGCTGTCAAATGGCTGTCATCGAGCTGTAATTAAGCGTGTTTATCCGTAGTTCTCTGATCGTATGCACTTGTTTTCTGAAATAACGAAGGCCTTTTGCCGTTCGTTATTCTAATTAGACAATTCTAGGTCTGAAATAACCACTCTCAAGACGTACGAGGCATTTTCGAAGTAATTAGGTTAGGCTCTGACAGATGTCTGCTTAAGTTCGTTGCGATTTTGATATCGTACGATTGTGGTTGTAAGCAATTCAGAACACACTTATCACTGTATCCGCTTTCTCTGGAATATATGCATTTTGGAACGGAGGGTTAGAGAGAATAAGCCCAATTTATTTTCAATGTCTCTCATTTATATTTCTGCTTTCGGCGGTGTGGCCTCGACGGTCGTTCATTATGCCAATATACTTACCATTGATGCAGTTCAGTTGCCTGTTCGTGTCGAATGAATCTGTCTTAGACTTTTTTTCTAATAAGTGTAAAAGTGGAGGGAATTCTGGAAGAATCCGAATTATATTAGCGCGGGCAGCTGCTAGAGGTGTTTCTCGTGTAGCGTAGACGATTGTTGATTCCTAAAAATTATTATATAAAATTACAAAAAAAATTGTTTTTGTGTTGCCAAAGTAGAAGTTTGTGAATTAGTATCTGCCGCTTCGAGTAAAGAGTTGAGCGAGTGTATCCATTTCCCAATCGAGAGTAGGTAATCTTAATTGTAAGAATCAAAGTTTGTTACGTTAATACCCGAACTTCTTTAATAATGTAATTTTTAAATTGTGTTTACTTAATACATTTTCATTTTGATATTGTGATTATTTTGTTCCGTTCCCCATCCTGACTTCCTTGAATAATGTATGAGTAATTTCATGATATTTTTTTTATTGATTAAAAAACTTTTCTGATAATTTTCAATATCTGATTACAGTGCTTCAATTTAGATGTCATTGGATAACCTCAAATCAATGAAATAACGGTAATGCCGTATCCATTAAATACATAAAAAAAATCAAAATTGTTTTCGTTTAGAAAATATGAAGGAAAGGAGTTTATAATTATAAAAATACAAGAACTAGCAGAGTATACCTACGTTGCTGTTTTTAATTCCAAGTGCACGATAGGACATCATTGTCAACATATGATTAAAACTTCTTAAGTCAAAATTTGGGTTGAATAAAAGTCAATCTTTACTTTGATCCCGACTTCAACCGCTAATCGTAATCACTTAGCCCCCATCAATTAGCTTTAAAGGTACGATTAATTTAAAATGTTCAAATCGAGTTTCTCGATTTTAGATGATGGACGCTTATATGTTGCATCTTGTTAAATTAATCATAACGGCATAATTTTTCAAACCGACGTGCATTCGGTCCTTAGTATTCAAGCATTTCATATATTTTTTTGCAACGCAATTGTATCTACAAATATCTAACTATAAATTACAATTGTATTCATATTTATGTAACTATAGTATAGTATAGTATAGTATTTTTTATTTCATCAAACAAACAGACATTAATAATATAATAATTAAGAAAATGTATACTTGTTAAAGGAACGAATTATTAATAATGACTGCATTCTTACAGGCTTATTAAGAGTAGGTGGACTAACTTCAATACAACAGACTAAACCGGTTTTTGTATGGTTAGTCCGGGGCTAATCTCGCACTAAGTTTTGACAGGTTCCCTCTGAATATGACTGCTTAAGGTGGCCCAACCCGGCGGGACTAACTCATTCGCGGGCACGGTACAAAACCGTGCTGTTGCGCTCTGGGACCTTCTCTGTTTCAATGAATAAGACAGGCTCCATGATGAGGAAGATGCAACATGTCCACAAAAAAGACAATGTGCATAGTGTATGATTTGGTAAGATTTACGAAAATTTTAATTACAAAACGACTTATAGCTAAAAGTAAACTACAACCGCTGTAGTCAAAAATCTAACAAAAACCAAATGGATTATGAATCTTGATTAAATAAGCTATGTCTGATGACTCATCTTTTTAAGAGGTTCTTACTTTATCATTGCGTAATCCACCTCCAAAGTTATTGTATAAAACGCGCGAAAAACTCGAACTTTCGGACCTTATAACTTAGAAACCAAACACAATTTTACAATGCCAACGGTCATCAGACATCTAGTTCGATCAAATAAAGCTATTTTGAGCAAAATTTTGGATCTTTGACAATAAATATGGGCGTGATCTTCTTTCCCCGTTTGTATGGGGAGTTGAGCGGGATGGGGTCGGCCCGTAAGCATCAGAAAATTTCGCCTCCCATACAAACGTAGTTTACTAATAATTTGAAAACCGCTGTTCCAACTTAATATTTGGTAACTAACATTAGGCTACCAATATCTGTGTCTGCATGTCTTTATTTTTTCGGTAAATGTATTCTGGGTCAAACCACAGAGAAAACAAAATTTGTATGAATATTTTCTTTTTGCTTTCACTTCATTCGGTTTGGATTTTTCAAGAAAACAAAAGCATGCAGACACAGACATTTATTACCTTATATTAGATATTAAATATCAAATTTATTGGAATAGCAGTTTCCAAATGATTAGTAAACTACGTTTGTATGGGGAGCATAGCTTACGGGCCGTTCTTAAGGCCCTGGTACTAGCCAAATCGCAAAGTTAGACGAGGCACCCCAAGTTAACTAACTAAGTCTTACGATTATAAGTGTCATTCTTACAATATATGATTCCTTGTCTAGGAATCGACCTATTTTCGTTAATGTATGTTTCCTTTTTCCATACAAAATACATTGCGGAAACGGTGTCCATTTCCGAACTTTTTTGACTAAATGTAGAAATCTAAAAGCAAATGGAATTGTTTGTTTATGCATATATGCTGTTTTTGCTTATATCTAGAAATCGAATTACTTTCAGATTTCTAACGAGAAAAATCAACTTTTTTATTTTTATTATTATTTTAATAAATGATGGAATAAAAACATATTAACAATCCATTATCAGTCTGGAGTTCTATTTGGATTTGCTGAAGCGTTTCACTACATATTATTACATTTGTTAAAAAGTGCATTTGTATGGCGCGAGTAGTTGGCTAGTCCTAGCGCCTTAAGATTACTATGTGTTGGTGTAATCTACTCTCGTACCTTAGGTATGTAGTTGTTGTCTCATCAGGTACTTACCCTATAATAAACTCCTATTTATCTTCTAGCACTTGTTCTGTGTTTTTATCTCATTGTATCTTCAGCTCAATGAGAGTTGGTTAAGAAATCACCAACAAAAATTGACAGATAAATATCGGCCACAAAGTTTAATAGTCTCACCATCTGCCCCTCCCCTACGTTCCTTCATTTCTAACCTATGAGTATGGTTCTATGTAGAACTTGTGACTGCATTCACAGCAATCAAGTTGCAACCAACGGGCTCAAGTTGCAACGCACGCACCGTGGTCCGTTTTGAACTGTAAGCGATTACAGTGCTCACAGTGAATAAAAGTGTCCCGAATCAGATTGCACGATTCGGACCGTTTGTGCGCTTATGGAAACAAAACCACAAACAATGAACAAATGGCATTAGTGGTAGTAGTTCACCTCAAATTGGAATCTAATTAATTGCTCTAAGCTGAACTTAGATTTCTCCTGAGAGACATTCAACGGTTTGTGAAAAGATAAGATATTTATTGGTCAACAGAGAGCACACATTACAAAATATACAGTGAACATACATTGCACAGTATACAGTTATCATACGCCCAATGAGGCACGTCGAGTTTAGATATGTATAACCTAAAAATGGATACAAATTGTGCACATATTCGTTTCATTTCAGATATTGAAATACCAACATTTACAATTCACATAGCTTATATATAATTTTTTATTGTAACAGATTGTTCAGATGGGTGCGAAATTTGTTGTCATCTGTTTCTTTCCGTAGGTTCTCAGGTAGCATCTCATAGAACTTTGGGCCTATCACCCTAGGCAGTTTTTCGGCCATTGCCAGACAATGTTAAACTGGTTGTACACGGCCCATACTCCTTGTAGAGTATGCAGTTTTATTTATTTCAAAAGTACCTATGTTCCGTCTGACATACATTATAATTTCACGAACATAATAAGATACAGAGGTCGTAATTTTTAGATCCCTGAAATATTTCCTGCACGATGTAGTTCTGTCAATTTTGGCTACAACTCTTATTGCCCTTTTTGCATTATAAGTCATGGTCATTAAATATAAGTCATTTAAAGACATGGTCGAAGGACGACAGATAACGCTATAGGAATGTCAAAATGTGTCAATGACAGTTGCACACACAGCACTGTACGACAAACTATAATTTGAATCAGTTTATAAAAAATCAACACTTTCCTTTAGTTTGCCGTAAATATTGTTTCTTATAAGCGACACTATTGACTGGTGCAGTAATACAGGTTACTTTATTTCTTTCGAAATCAACGATTTCAGTTCCCAGCTAGGAAAACTATTTTTCCAAAAATCTAATAATGCAGTTTTAGTTTTTATCAAAATCGGCCTCACGACTCCTTTGAGTGTTTTTAGCTATTTCATATGGTCCCCTAAAGGACCACTTGAAAAATTCACTCGTATTGGTATGAGGAACGGAACCCGCCGGCAGACAGTTCCATTTCCTGGCGGTTCGGCAGAGAAATCAGTTTGAGAGACGGTTCGTTCTCAAAAGCCCCTCCTCCATGGTCGTGCTGTTCATTTTTCGGATGCTCCACCACAGTAGAAAGTGTGTGCTAAAGCAGTGTGATAACGTTAGAGCCTGACGTAGGGTGAGGCAACTAGCACTTTAGACGTAGGTAGGTACTTTATGAGCGCCAGTTTAGTCGTATTCTGCGCCTATGGTGATGCTGAGCTCGCCGGGCAGCACCCGCGTCTTGTGGTACCACCGATTGGTGTCCACCACCACTGTCGAAAACAAAGACAGATTAAATGTCAAATTTCTACTCACAGCAGGGCATAGTCTTCCTGGGCTTGAAGGAGTTTATGCCTAAGGTTTATGCTCTGTGCTCAATGCTTTAGTGAACATCAAAGTATATTTTACCAAAATACATATTACCTTTTTTAATACACGACGATACTTTACAATGACGGACCAAAAACGGAGAATGTTATTCGCAGCTCCATAACACGTAGGGAATGAACAATGGAATGAACTCATACATAATTAGTCACCATTCCTCATATTAGAACCAACCGAAAAAAACGCTCATTGGCGTCGTCGTGCGTCTCTTACGCTGAGATTCATAGACATTACTCGTACTTGGCTGTGCCAAAGTATGTCTTTCGACTGTGAGTTTTGACATAAATTGTATGGACCGAATGTCAAATTTGACAGTCAGAAGCCATACTTTGGCTAAAATAAACGTGAGTAATGCCAGGAAAGTGATATGAATAGGCGCAAGAAAGTAACGGCTATGAAAAATACACTCCTTAATAATTGTCGACTGCTACATCAAGAGAGGAACAAACGGAAGCTACTGACAGATCTCGCCCGGAGCTACGGTGAAGGTGATTCAGCTACATGAGTAGGCGCAAGAAAGTAACGGCTACGAAAACTATACTCCTTGCGCTTAATAATTGTCGACTGCTACATCAAGAGACGAACAAACGGAAACTACTGACAGATCTCGCCCGGAGCTACGGTGAAGGTGATTCAGCTACATGAGTAGGCGCAAGAAAGTAACGGCTACGAAAACTATACTCCTTGCGCTTAATAATTGTCGACTGCTACATCAAGAGACGAACAAACGGAAGCTACTGACAGATCTCGCCCGGAGCTACGGTGAAGGTGATTCAGCTACATGAGTAGGCGCAAGAAAGTAACGGCTACGAAAACTATACTCCTTGCGCTTAATAATTGTCGACTGCTACATCAAGAGACGAACAAACGGAAGCTACTGACAGATCTCGCCCGGAGCTACGGTGAAGGTGATTCAGCTACATGAGTAGGCGCAAGAAAGTAACGGCTACGAAAACTATACTCCTTGCGCTTAATAATTGTCGACTGCTACATCAAGAGACGAACAAACGGAAGCTACTGACAGATCTCGCCCGGAGCTACGGTGAAGGTGATTCAGCTACATGAGTAGGCGCAAGAAAGTAACGGCTACGAAATCTATGCTCCTTGCGCTCAATAATTATCGACTGCTATATCAAGAGAGGAACAAACGGAAGCTACTGACAGATCTCGCCCGGAGCTATGGTGAAGGTTATCCAGCGGCACGAGTAAAGGCACTCGGGTGGTGGCGCCAACACCCACTCCTTGTGGCCGCGTACCTGATAACAAAAACATATGTTAATACATCTTGTGAGGTCTTATTCCTATATCAAGCCACAATCTTCGAACATTTAACCTAACTTGATATATGCAAAAGGTTGTACAATGCGATTCAAATAAGAATAGGATAGGATCACCGCCATTTTGAATGTCAAATTGCTAAAACCCTCACTTCACTTCACAAACTTCAGTACTTTGCCGCGGTGTTGCTTTACCTCGCGAATTCGAATGTAGTTAGTCACGAGCCCCGTCATATTCTTATTTGAATCGCATTGTAATGGAATTAGTTCGCATGTTATTTCATGGTAAAATATTTATTTCTCTCTCTTTATTTTTTTCTCTTCGCTGGGGTTATGCTTTCAGTCTACATTGCATTAAAACTTAACTTACTTGCGCTTGCCAGGACATGTGCTTCACAGAATCTACCTGAAAGGAGTCAGAAATTAAATTTAAGAACATTATAACCATCATGCTACGATTGGGATATGAAGCAGAGGGAATGCTTACATTTACATTCAGCACCTGATTTAAAAATCCCGATGACACATCGACGTAACAAAGCAAAAGACATATCGTACCAAATCGATATAACCTAAGGTTTAGGTTACATCGATGGGATGACAGTAATCAGCGGTATAGAAGGTATGAATAAAATAGCTTGACTCTTCCGTATGGAAGGATGTGCTTGACGCTGAATACCTATGCTCCATAATTTGGATTTATCGGGATGTTTTCCACACAACGAATCTATCAGTTGTTCAAAAAAGTAATTCAACAACGTATTGGAATGACAGTAACTCGTATACCTGCAGTTATATACGACGTATAATGTTATATTCCAGAACACTTATCGTTTAAATACATGGGAAGACACAAACGTGTCTTTCACGTGGCATACCGCTTCTAGAGGGTCAGAGTTACAGGAAGGGGGGTATTTCATGCTCACATGCATGTGCGCGCCCTGGCCAGGTCCTCCCATGAAGAGCCAGTCCACGGCGTCGCTCTCTGCCGTCTCCGGCAGGAAGTAGGGCCGCGAGTAGTACTCCCGCAGCCGCCTGCTCTCTTGCTCGTAGCACGTGTTCCAGCCGACGTACCTGCGAAGGAGGTGTGTTATCGATTCGTCAAAGGAGCAAGGGATCCGTCGACAAAAATGTGCAGAACCTTTCTAATTTCTGTCATAGAAGAATTGCTTTGGAGATTTTTTTTCTTGTACCTGGCTTAACTTAGCGATCTGTCATGGACATTTAGCTGTTCTTTGTCTGAGTTATGTCTGGTTATTTTGATCTTTAAGCACCCCTGCTTGTTGTCCATTGACCACTCTCAATATTCTTTGGGAAATCGTTTCATTGTAACGTTATTTCTTCTCAGTCTTGTGTAAATGGGGCTACCAAAACCTGTTAGTTTAGTAGCCAAAGCATTATGTATTGTATTTTTTTGTTGGCAGATAACATTTTAATAGTTGAAGTTAAAGTAAGAAAATTGCTGCCTTTAAAACTGTGCTAGACGACTCTAATATACTTCCGTAGGAAGGCCGACTTACAAGGCAGTCGTTTAGAATTCTAGTGAAATAATGTCGATAGAACCCTACAACTCATAAACCTAAATACGTACCATGGATCGGTGCCGGCACTAAGGTTGGCACGCTCAGGTTCCATGCTGAACACTTCGGCGAGAGAAGAGAGGCCCGACTTGTAGGAGAAGAAGAAGCAGTCGTTGGTCCGCTTGCCGAGCTCACCTTGGCTGTAGAAACGGCTGAAGAACTCGAAGCTGAACTCCTGGAAAGTACCGATAAAGTTCTAGGAACCGACTCCTCTTTGCTACTACAAAGAGAAATACCAAGTTCCACAGGGTAAAAGTAATTTTCAGTGATCTCAAATCTAAGTCTCTTATTGTTGATCACTACTCCTTTGTTATGCATGTACCTGAACATGAATGGCTAATACCATAATTGTTATGACATGATCATAATAGACCACTTGGTGACTATGTGCCAGAACCTTCACCATATTGCACGGATACATTGAACTGGCTGGAAAACACGGAAGAATTTTTACTGCCGCTTCGACCATCGTCCATTAAATGCGACGGTAAGGTAATTGCTAAGTAAGAGGGATTGACCTAGAAAGCTAGTAATAGTCTACAGTTTTAAACATATTCCGAACCACAAACGACAAATCCCTAGACGCCTCTAATGATACGCACGGGAATAAATGCAGTGGGATTTCAAAACTGCAGCATTTTTTATTGCCGAAACCGTCACAGCAAGTTCCTGCCACCGTTTGAGGTACAAATTTGACAGAAATTGTGGAAGGGGGTTATTTTACTGTTGAAGCACATGTTCTTGCAATAACAATGAGTAAATTTGTAGACAGTCTAAGCCTGGTTTTCGCCAAGTGCTCATTAATTTTAATTGACACTTAAAGGACCTTTATTACTGAAGTGCTGATTATCTTGTTCTGGTATCGATTGCAAGATGGTAAGAAAGGCCCTTTAATATACGTATTAAGATAATCAGTACTTGGTGGAAGAGACCCTAAGGGCCTTTTTCACCTACTGCTGATTCGCTTAATCACCACATATTAAGGTCCTTTCGTAGCAGCTTGCAATCCATACCAGTACAATATAATCGGCTCTTTACTAATAAAGGGCCTTTAAGTGTCCATTAAAATAAATCAGTAGTTCGTGAAAACCAGGCTAAGCTTTCTTTTCACCAAGTGCTGATTTATTTTAATTGACACTTAATGGGCCTTTATTACTAAAGTGACTACAGTGATTATCTTTTACTGGTATCTATTGCGAGATGGTAGGAAACGCCCTTTAATGTGAGGATTAACCAAATCAGTACTTGGTGGAAGAGACCCTAGGCTTGGTTTTCCCCAAGTGCTGATTTATTTTAATCTACTCTTAAAGGGCATTTATTTTTAAAGTGTTAAGATGATCAGCAACATAAAACAACGTGCGATTGTAAATACTTTATTCTAGATCTTTTGCATAGTTGACAATGGCCCGGGATCACGTCAATGACATCCCAGCTTGCATTCCGATAGCTGCGTCGTTGCTACGTATTAGAACTAATCATGCGTTCCGATACATACTCATAACAATAATGTACTGGTATCGATTGCGAGATGGCAAGAAAGGCCCTTTAACGGGAGGATTAAGCTAATCAGTACTTGGTGGGAGAGACCCTTAGTAACATTTTTAGTTGATAACACAGATGTAACGGGTATTTCTTTATGGACTGACGAAGAAGAGCACGACGTAGCGGTGGAGTGAAACAGTCCCAGCGCACCAGATTCCACTCACCTCCGCCGCGCGCCAGTCCCGCAGCGCGTCGGCGACCACGACCGGCGTCGGCGAGTAGGCGAACTCGCGCTCGAATCGCCGCCGGCTCACGTTGGTCAGGCGCGGCACGGAGTCGACGCCTCGGCACATGGAGCAGTCCTCGGGGGCGCGGAACAGTGCCTTGTCGAGCGGCATGCGCACTAGGCAGTCCTGCAAGGGGTGTGGCGCTCAAGCGCGCTTGCAATCAGCGTCTAGGACACGGGATGAGTTTAGAGGCGCGAGAGAGAGAGAGATCCTTCTTCTTGTCAGAGATCCAAAATTATACCCAAAACAGCTTTATTTGATCGAACTAGATGTCGGACGACCAATGGCATTGTAAAATAGTGTTTGGTTTCTAAGTTATAAGGTCCGAAAGTTCGCATTTTTCGCGCTTTTCATACAATAGCTTTGGAGGTGGATTACTCAAGGATAAAATAAAAACATCTCAAAAAAAATTGTCATTAGACCCAGCTTGTTTCGTGAAGATTTATAATTTATTTGGTTTTTGTTTGATTTTTGACTACAGCGCTCGTGATTTACTTTTAGCTATAAGTCGTTTTGTAACTAAAATTTTCGTAAATCTTACCAAATCAATCACTATGTGCATTGTCTGCTTTGTGGACATGTTACATCCTCCTCATCACGGAGCCTGTCTTTTTGTTTAAAACAGAGAAGGTCCCAGAGCGCAACAGCACAGTTTTGTACCGTGCCACCGAATGAGTTAGTCCCGCCGGGAAGTGCCACCTTAAATATTGGCGGAGCACTGCTGGTACTGTTATTTTTATAAAGATGTTTTCGAAGGACCATTCGCGATAGTTCAGCACCGCGAAACTAGCTTAGCTTTCTGTTTTCTGGTGTCAATTTAACTTTTCCTACCTTCGACAACGATTTTTGCAGATAATGCTTCGTAACGGTTCCCTTGACCTTAGATATTTACCCGGCAGGCTAAGTATTTCGGCCTACTTCTTATAGGCTGATTTGTAGTGGACAAGCTGCTTTATTTCAGTGACAAGGCACTATTATTTTCAACGTGTGGGGAATCGGCCATGAATAAGCCACTGGTCTGAAACCGATACTGATATGATGTATTGGTCTGAAATGTGGTAACTTTCACATAGGTGAGGGAATCTGACAGGCACCTAAAGGTCAGCAGCTGGCGGGCGAAGAATGTTTATGGATGAGCACGTTTAAAAGTAATTGCTTATAATCATAGAGGTTAGGACTTACCGCTGACGTAAAGAAATAATACACCCAAATGGGCACAACAAGAACCAAAGGCAGCCAAAACCACCACTTGATTTTACCCGAAACCTTTTCCCACAATTTAAAACCAGGGGAGCGCACACTCAACTTTGCAATGTAACAAGAACTCAATTTGAGTGCCTCGATTTTGTGAAGAATCTTGGCCACTCTTTGCTCTGCCATTTTGTGTTTCTTGTCACCGGCCTTCTGTCGCTGGGTTCCACTCATCTTGGGGAAGGGACAATGGAATACTGGGCCGTTGGCAGCAAATGGGGTTCTTTTATACCACCTTTGATAAACGGGTTATAATGTTCGTGAAATTCACTATCTATATAGAGCTACAATCTGTGAAATTAAAGAAAGTTTGGAAATAGACATTATGAGATAAGTTGATAATTTTATTTCAGCTACATCTAAATTTGAAGCATTGTAATCAGATTTAGAAATCCTGTCCGACGAATATATATTTTTCTATGCGACCTGACATGGATGGCTAATACCGTTATGATATTAGCCCAATACACCACAAACCCGAAGGAATTAGGTGCCACGCCAAGACCTTCCCTTTATGAGAACGGCTACATTGAACTGGATGGAAAACACGGACAATTTTTAATTGCCGCTTCGACCATCTTTTCATCCAATGCAATGGTACCAACCCGGGCGGGCTTAAGCCCTACCGCCTAGTAGGGGAAGGGGAAAGGGTTTTACATGGATTCCGAACCATGGAGCAGCTCGCATTCGTGACGAAATGCACTTATCGAACTCGGAAAGAGAAAGAGAGTGGTGCATGTCGGAATTGAACCCAGACCTCTGGTACGCTAGGCCAGTCCGCGCGCCACTATGCTACGAGCCGCTCAGGTAAATGTCACGACCAAAAACGTTTTCAGATTATTTACAAAATCTGATTACAATGCTTCAAATGTAAATGTCGCTGAAACTAAAATTGATGAGATAACGGTAATGTCGTATTAATTAAATATATGATATTATCAAGTTGATAATTTGTTTCAGAGTGGAATTAGGTATTCCGGGTTTTAAGACATGTGTATTCTTCACTATAAGCAAGTAAATCAAATCCGGGGCCAGCGTATTGCAATTTTTCAAAAGCAAATTGTCAAGAGTGTCAGTTAAATAGAGATTGATAACGTTAAAATGTTTGATTGATATTAGTAGTAGTATACCTAGTTTGTACGACGGATTAATAAATATGAGTTTTTCCCCCGTAAAAAAACGAAATTTCTTAGTATAATCTTAATAACATCCCTACGTAAAGACAGGTACCACAGCTAGTAATAATATAAACGCGCGTCCTTTATTATTTATTATCACCTAAAGCCTTGGAGTAGGACAGCTCTAGATAGTTCCTACGAGCAAAAGCAATTTTGAAAGCGATCGGTGTGAAATTGAAATTCATTATCAGGACGAAACAGTGCAAATGTGTCCCCGGTTTTTCCTCCGCAACGCTCGCACCGTGGCTTCAGGGTGGAAACCCGCACAAAATAGTTGGCAGTTTAGGTGAATGTGTAATTCAAAGTAACTTGTCTGTGTTCCTATTAAATAAATGAAATACAATATTTATTCTTTTTGACGTAGAGGTCACTAAAAAAAGAAAAAAACCGGGGCTCGTAGCTCAAGATCTATTTTAAACGCTTTGCTTAAAACAATAATAGTGTTTATAATGGAACCTGGTACGGATGGCTAATACCACACAAAAACCGTAATGATATTAGCCCAATACACCACATACCTATTCAATATAACATACTTCCATGGATGTTTATGATGATTTAGGACCTTTATCACCTATTGCTGATTAGCTTAATCGTCACATATTAAGGGCCTTTCTGAGCAGCTTCAATACCAATTCAATCAATACCAGTACAAGATAATCAGAACTTTAGTAATAAAGGCCTTTTAAGTGTCAATTAAAATAAATCGGCAGTTGGTGAAAACCAAGCTTAGGTAGTTAGTTCTTTTTTTTGTGTTTTCTGTTATTAATTTAACTTTTTGTAATGAATATTTAGTCGTTACTTAGCTAGTCTCTGTATATATATATTAACTATTAAATGTGTATGCATAGACTGTTTGTTACAATAATAAAATATAACAAAAAAATAATACCATTAGCTGTCGGATTTTATTATAGCGACATCTACGGTATAATATGTTGAATAGCATGAGATAACATGAGAATTCTAAAAATGATTCTTTTCATGAAAATGATGTCTTTGGATATTTTTCAATAAATAACTTAATTATTACATGATTTATTTGTTCTTCAAAGTCTATTAGTTAATGTGTGGCGTTTACAAGAAACGTAGTATGGGCTGGACATGTTAAAAACTTTTCAAATTCCAGACGGCTGGTTAAATTAAACAAAAAATAAAAAATATCATAGGGTCTGCTGTCTCACAATGGAATCTATGAGGCGGGCTGAGATGGCAAGCTGTGTTCGTTGGAGCGAGTCTGGAGGTCCTGAACAAAACTCCGTTGAGTCCATCGCATTCTGTAAAATTATTTCTTTATTTCTGCTTGTAAAACATTTCCATAATTTCTCATTCCACAGACTGGACCACAGCTTTCGTGTTTGCTTTATGCCAATCAATAAGAGTATCGCGTAAACGGGTACATTGTAAAACAAAATAAACAAGCAAATTTTAAGCAAGACAAGAGAATTGGTGTATCCTTGTATTACAACTATAGTGTATTGAACTCCGGAGGTGAGTGCGAACATCAGGGCCAGGACTGTAGTGTTTAGGAGATGCGGAGGCGGCCGTCCCGCCGCGCGCCTGCTGTCGAACACAGAGCACAGAGCACGCGCGTACATGATCACACAAAACAATATAATGATCACTACGTAAATGTCATGTATTCCATTGAAAATTTCCCGTGAGACGTTCGTTACCAACGGCAGTATAGTAAGAGTGGCTTCCATTATTAGCGGCGTTAAGTAGGCGCACAGTGCCGCTCTCTTCATGAAGTGCGGGTGCACGGAGTCCGACGGGACGGTGACGAGCTGCCTGTGGGCCAGCCAGGCGCCCGCCGCCAGCCAGGTGCACGAAGCGTGGAACAGAAAATTGCCGCACCAATAGATCACTCTGTGTCCGATCCTGGTTTTCAGCCACGTCGGAGGTGCGAGCAGGAGCGAGTCGAGGTACAGCCAGAGCAGTGCGTACTGGCAGAGCAGCTTGGTGCCGCACATGTGCAGCCATACCAGGTTGACGGGGCTGCGACGCCAGGTGGGGAACAGAGCGGCGGTGAGCAGCATCAGCGAGTAGCCGGCAGTGGACAGCACCGTGCCAGACCAAATAATTATGACGATTTGGGAAATATTAGTCTCCAATGACATATCGGAAGGATTCGCTCAATTGTTTATGATATGAAAACAACGTTAATTCTTTTATGCGCAGGCGAACACAAGTGAACAATATGAAAACCTGTTTATTTCATTCTCAATGCTTATCGTTCCATTAAGGGGGCGTATTCGCTCAAATGACGCTAGTATAAGGCAGTAATACACCAACACTGTTCAAGTATTAAGATTTAGCAATTATGTAAAACTTTATCTTAATTCGATCAGAATTAACATTTTCACAACACGATTCGATTTACATGGCTCAATAAAAAACTCATGAAAATTAGTCCTTTTTGCAAATAAGGCCATTTTTTAAGAAACATTGCCATAGAAAAATATGACCAAACATGTCAATTTCTTAGGACAAATTTTTCATTATGGGATTAGCTTAGTTGTTTTTTAAATAAAAAAATGAAACTAGATTGTCACTTATGTTATTATTTCCGAGCTAGGGCTAATTATGTTGCTTCCTACTGCCAACAACCGGTGCTATCGTATACGCGGGCTGTGTTTGCTCCGTGCTATCCGGTGCAAGAAGGAGGAAGAAATAGCATTTTGGCTAACAGAAATGACAGTTTCGTGTACCTACCTTTTTCGCTGACTGTTAGAACCATAGAAATATGATGTACCGCTGCGCGCGCATGCTAGGTCTATGGTTAGAACGGTTCGGTATTTGTCGGAATGGGGGAACGGCATAACGTATAATATGCAGATCGTATAATGTCATATTTTAACAAAATTTTAAAACCATGCACAACGTATAATCGGCAGATCGTATAATCTTATACGTAGTGCATGAAGAAGTTTAAAAATTACAATTACTTATTTCTCCATGCATAACGTATAATAGTCACAACGTATAATATTATGATCTTTATTTAACAAAAAAAGAAAACCATGCATATCATATAATCCAAAAACTTTTCATACGATAAGCGCCCTTATGATTATACTTTTAAAGCGTATACTCGCACGCGACTTTTCGACCGTCTCAATTAGCATTGTAGCAAATTGTTACTCTTCAACAAATATCGATTCGTAGCAATTTCAGCCTTAAATGTATCGTTGTTAGGGCGCTTTATGCAGTGCTTCTTGGCATATTATACGTTCTGCATGGTTTTCTTTTTTTGTGAATTCATGTTAGGAATATTATACGTTGTGACTATTATACGTTCTGCATGATGCAAAGAGTTGATTTTATTTTTAAACTCATGCACAACGTTTAACATTATACGTTGTGAATATTATACGATATGCATGGTTTTAATTTTTCGGAAAAAAATACTATTATACGTTGTGAATATTATACGTAGTGAATACGACTCGTCGGAATTACTCCTATTTGATTCACCTCGCAGAGGTGGAACACGAATACGTAAAATCTGTCAACTGTCACGTAAACTTCAACCATAAAATTTTCTACAAATTAAAAGTAAGGTTTCGTTTAGATTTGAAATTATGTGAGTTTTAATACAATCAGATAGAAATTGCTTGGTTTTGTACGTTTTTCTTGCAGCATTAGAATGATTATTGTTTCTACTATGTATGGTATTCGTTTTCGCGTTCGGGTTAGACCATTGTTCTATACTGTTTCGTCTGATTCCGTCCTGTAACGGAAAGAACACAGAATGGAACTATTCAAAGAAACCCGCGGTTTCACCGATCGGGCGCCCATTCAGGCATTCCGCGTCTGTACTCAGGAACACGTAATCGTTTAACAGATGAAAGTCAAACTTATACGCTAGCATTCCCCTGAGGTCATCGCTGATAATTATTTAGAACCTCGACTCGCTCGGTACCACGATCGGAAACAGTAATCTATTGGTGTGGTAATTTTCTGTTCCACGCTTCGCGAGCCTGGCTGGCGGCGGTCGCCTGGCTGGCCAATAGGCAGCTCGTCACCATTACGTCCCGTGCACCCTCACTTCATGAAGATAACGGGGCTTTTCGCGTACTTCACGCCGCTAATACTAGAAACCGCGCTTACTATTTTGCCATTCGTAACGAACGTGTCAAAGAAAATGGGCAATGCAATTGATGACATTTACGCATGGAGGTGAAGAAATAACAGGAGAACGGACGGAACTAAAAAAGTGTCGACACGTCATTTGTGCCGCCGGAGGAATTTGGCCTTTGTTTCGGCATATATTATTTGGTTTCGGCACTCGCTGAATACATCATTACGAATGAAGAATGACGTAACGACCATCGCGTTTATTGAAAAATAATTCTTATCTTTATCCGTTTACCTACCAATTTGGGAGACATCAAATTGGATTTTTCTCCGTTTTCGGCGGTGTAATGTTGTAAGTCGCGTGGCGTCATTTTTTGCGCGCTCGTTGTATGGAAGTCATTTCTCCATACATTGATCACCTCCATGCATTTACGTAGTAATTATATTGTTGTATGTGATCGTCGTGCTCTGTGTACGACGGCGGACGCGCGACGGGACGGCCGCCCCCACATCTCCTTGCCACTGCAGTCTTGGCCGTGGTGGTCGCACTCACCTCCGGACCTCAGTACACAATAGTTGTAGCACAAGACTTTAAAATGTACTTTTTTATTTCGTGTACTTTTCCTGATTGCCATAAAGCAAACACGAAAGCTATGGTCCAATTTGTGGATTAAAATGTACTTTTTTATTTCGTGTACTTTTCCTGATTGCCATAAAGCAAACACGAAAGCTATGGTCCAATTTGTGGATCGATAAGTGGTGTAGTAAATACTTTACAAGCAGAAATGAAAAATAAATTATGCGCAAGTTTTTTTCTGATTATTTTCAAAATTGATTACAATGCTTCAATTTAGATGTCGTTCGATAATCACATATCAGTACGATTATGATCTTTTATGGAACGCCAGAAGGCGAGGAAATACTTGGGTGCATAAAAAAAGACCTTATTATAAGTTTATTTTTTTTATAACAGCCAAACAAAACATTTCACACGTTTCAATGCGGTACATCGGCTTCCACGATTTTCCCTGTTTGTGAAATTATAATAAAATATATTAATATATGTTGGCTTCATTCGTCGTTACGTAATTGGTTTAGTATAGCTTAAATTATTACATTATTCAAGTAGCTCTCATCTCATCTCACCTAACGGTGGTAACCTTAGTAACTCATATAAATATAATACCAAACTGGACCAACGTATGCTGTTTTACATCAAAACATCTGCTTTATCGGTGAAATGTTTGACATTAGCTACTTGATTTGGAAAATGGAGCGACTATCCGATCCGTTTACACCCTTATTTTGCGGGAGGTAATCTGCCGCCCAATCACCAAAAACAGTCGAAATGATTGATGTAGCGTCAACACTTGCGACGCACCAGAACTTGAAAGATAGATACCACAGACTATCATAATAAGCTTTTCCTCTTCCTTTTTAGGGTTCCGTACCCAAAGGGTGAAAACGGAACCCTATTACTAAGCCTCCGCTGTCCGTCCGTCCGTCCGTCCGTCCGTCCGTCCGTCCGTCCGTCCGTCCGTCCGTCCGTCCGTCCGTCCGTCCGTCCGTCCGTCCGTCCGTCCGTCTGTCCGTCTGTCACAGGGCTGTATCTCAGAAACCGTGATAGCTAGACAGTTGGAATTTTCACAGAGTGTGTATTTCCCTTGCCGCTAGAACAACAAATCATAGACATTACGAAATATTTAGAATTAAAGGGGGTCCCCATACAAAGAACGTGTTTTTTTTTAAATCTTGTACGTTGGTACGGAACCCTTCGTGTGCGAGTCCGACTCGCACTTGGCCGGTTTTTTAATGTACACATCTGCCTAAGAATTCTAAGCTGTTCACAATATTCGGTGCGTCGCAATGCCACCTTATTACAGTGCTGGTCCTCCCTGCTACACCCCTGTGCACTATCTAGACTCCCGAGCACCAACATCGTCGCAACCACGTCTCGACTCATTGTCACACCAATTTGATGAACAGTCACAAGTTGCGACAATCAAGTTAGTTGCGGTGATTTATAAAGGCGCATTCACACTAGCGATCATTTATTGTATTGCACACCGTAAGCATAACAATAAAAATAGTCGTCTACTCTTTGTTTAAGCCCAATTTGAATGACATAATGAAGTAGCATAATGCTACGCAGACATAGCATAAACTTATATAATGGAAATAGATATACATTTCAGATCTCTTTCTGTCATGTCTGTCAAGGGTAAAGTAAAAGAGTTTTGTGAATTCTTTAACTTTCCAGTGTAAACATTTTAAAATGATGGACTGTCCATGTAAGTACTCCAGCGGTGCAGATAAGTGTTTTATTCAACGTACATAATTTTAAATATTGTGTACAGCTCGTAAGCATATTGGTATAATTTTAAATGGAAAACATACTTTAAGGTCGATGCCTGGCACAGAGGTAAGGTAAAGTAGGGCCCACTAGATATTCTATTTATTTATTTTTTTAGTGTATAAGTGGTTATGGACTCGTGCACAAGGGAGTAGCTACTCTACGGTTCTAAGCAGTCATACGTGTTTTGTAAGATTTGAGAGGAAAGACAGATTTGTTTAAAATAACTAGGCCTATTCACTATTGCTTCAATGGTAGACTAAAATCTAAAGTCAACTTAGTTGTAGACAATTTCGAGGGATTGCTATTTTCGAAAGCTCTTTTAAGTGCCTAATAAAATGTAGAGAAAATATCTACAGTGACTTACCTAAACGAACATTAGCTCAAATAAACTAACAAATTTCGTAATTTCTTTCCTGAAAATTTGATTCCATAAATTATTTTCTAACAAAAAATCTCACAGCTAAATACTTTGTTGACAAAATGTAACAATTTCTCTTTATCCACATCCATTAGATTAATTCGAACAATCCATTACCTAATATGAGCCATTTTGTGCATTCGATTTATTAACGAAAACCTTAATGATAAAAAAAAATATTATTCCATTAGGTACATCGCAGTATTGGGCAAGACATTGGATATATTATTTAATTTTGGATATATAAATGTTACTTTGAGTTTAATTATTCAGGGCCCACATTAAGGCAGGATGTCCTCAAAAGTAAATAAAGGTCTAAAATATTTGTACATGAAACTATTTCATTTTAATAACATTGGATAATATAGGAATGCTTTGCCTCACTAAAAAGTAATTTCCCCAAAAAGTGTAAAAAGATGTCCATTAGCACATTTCTTTTCGAATATACAAAACAATATTTACCAAAAACGGGTTAATTTCTTGCCGTTTAATCAAGAGATTTTAAAATCCTCGAATATTTTTACCATAACAAAATTTAATAAAAAACCTACCGAGCCATCTTGCCTACGGCGTATAAAAGTTGTACATGTTATTATATACATATATTTGTGTGTTATTAGCCATCAATATCAGGTTGCAAAGAAAAAAAAATTGGATCAACGACAAGAAATGTGCGAACGGTAATATTTCTACGTTTGTATGGGCATATAACTGGAAGCGTTAGGTACTATCAAAGTGCAGATATTGGTATCGAATCTGTAATTCTTTTTTTATGAACGAGCAACCATCTTTCAAAACATATCGCTTAACCAAGGTACGTTTTACATTGGAGCACTGACCCAATGAATGCTTATACACATATTATGCCTTTATACAAAAACTTGACCATCAATTCGTGTAAGAACATTTACGATATCACATCTAAGTCACGTACAAAATACAGCGATTTTACACTTGTATTTAACTTTAACACATAAACACATTTTATTTGTATACATAATTATATTACATACATTTTAAGCAACTTCACATCAGCAACACGCCCATAATATCGATTCTTTAAATCTACTTTAAACTATAAGCACAACTTCAACATTGCTTGAAATTATAAAAAAAAGTGTATATACAAGTATTGTAGAAATAAAAAATCTTTGGTAAATAATCGTTCAGAGTCAGCTGATATGGCATAGGTAAATCACTAAAACGAAAAGTCAACTGCAGCACTTAGCTAAAATACATACTTAAGTATTAAGGTTGATCTATTGATTTAAAAAACAATAAAACCTTCTGTTTCGGACTAAATTTAATTTATATTTTATTTAATGTCCACACTTAGACGTAGGCATGCACATTTAAGCTTATATGTTTAAATGTTGCTAACAAGCATTAACTTCAAAAGTCTTTTTAAATTGTCCTAGTTTGCCGCCATCTTCTTAATTCTTGGAACAAAAAAAAACCTTCTATTTACACATACACAATTAAAAGTCACCATTTTCTTAAATTGCTTTAAATCTCGAGAATACGCGTGAGATCGATTTGTTAATAAATTTCAATATAATTCACTAAAAAAAATTATGGAACGCAGGCTCGTACATCTATCTAGATATATTCTGAAAGCTTTGCTTGAAAAATAATCGCTTATATGTATCCTTTTTGGAGTTGTTATTTTTAGTTATACTACGTCCAGGCGTGCACTGGTGGGTGGGGGTCGTAAGGTGTCGCTAGGGGGGAGCGCGTAGAACGAGCGGGCGACGTGGCGCACCGTCAGTACAGGGACGAACTAGTGCACGGCCCCACCGTGCCGTGCTCCAGTGACGACAGCTGCAACCATAACAGAGTACATTGTGAAATGTTGCTACGTACGGGGTGCACGTGATAGAGACATAAGGGGAAGGGGGGGGGGGGGCAAGCTTGCCAGTGCAGGGGGAACTAGATCATGGCCCCACCCGTGAGTCGACAACTGCTTCAATAACAGTACATACATTGTGAAATATTGCTACGTACGGGGTGCACGTGTAGTAGAGGATAGCATGAGTCCCAAGGGGGAGGGTGGGAGGGGAAAAAAGCAGGCGCCTGTCAGTATAGGGGGGAACTAGAGCATGGCCCCACCGTGCCATGCCCCAGTGTTGACAGCTGGATCAATACAATATTGCTATGTCTAAGCGCACAACCTTATTACGATCTCGCTTCGCCTGCTGCAGGGACTACAGCGAAACAATAAATGGAGATACGTCCAGTGACACACGGCTTGATATACATCTGCCAGCATCTCACCTCCCGTATCTCGCAGACAACCGGCAGGAGTCCGTCAGTGGAGTTGTTGGGCGAACGCGGGCTGGGTGTCGGCGCGTGCTTGGGCAGCTCCCGCGAGCTCGGCCCGCCGGTCATGTTCGTGTGCAGCTGCGCCAGACGCATCTGCATCTGTTGACGCTTCTCCTTCTGCTCCCGCTCCCTCTCGAAGCGCCGCATGCTGTAGCTGCGCACCGACGACGTCGAACTCTGGAGGGAGCTCATACTTGGACGTCGCGAACCTGGGCCGAGGGGGGCTGGTGAGAATTGGGAAGGAGGATAAGTTTTAATAAAGCTTGCGTCGGCGAGAGACATGAGAAACGATTTTATTTTAGTTCTATTTTGACGGAATCTGTAGTTGATGATAACGAAATTAACGACGCAATCTTAACACGTTGAGGGAGAAATCACAAAGGCAATACAAAACAATATGGTTCCTGGAATCGCATTTAATTGCATTAGTAATACTGAGCAAGGGTTTTCTGTTTAATAACTTGCGCTTCAAAAGGGTAAGAAAATAACTCTTTTTAAAGGATTTATAGTGTGTTGGACTAATATTATGACAGTAGACAAAAAAGAGCTATTCATGTCTAGTAATATAAGATATATCTAACCCTGGCTCGAAAGTTTTTAATGAATCTTCCAATATTTTAAGCAAGGTTGTATATAGAGTTGAATAATAGGTCCTTACAACAATTCTTGAAAACTATTAAAAGAGGTCGCTTCTTTTTATGTCGTTGGTAACTATTCAATTTAATTATCATTAACATTATGTGAAATCCCCTCAGTATTGCAAAATATTGCATCGTTATTTTCTATCGGAAGTTGTGTTTTGGAAAGCAGAAATTACTCTTTGATTTCAGTGCCAATTGGAATGTTTCTCATTCTCATGGTGCTAAATTGAGCGTGTTTAGTTTAAACGTGTAAATATGATTAGTAGCATGAAGTGATGGTGTTGAGCTGCGTTGAGTGTTGATGTGGATTCAAGCTTAATGAATATTATTGTAAAGTTTCATGTTGAGAATGTGCGTTCATACGATAGTCGAGCCATATGTTGGATTTGACCATAACAATATTGTTTTCAAGTCATTGTAATTTTTACAACAGTAAAATTCATACAAACACAAGTAACACAGACATGCAACACATACATTTGCAGCGGTGGCACGTTTTTTATACAAGACAGCACGATATCACAGGACAACATGACACTGTATGTAACAAGGTGTAACAACAATATGACAATGTGTAACAAGACGGTGTGCAGGGCATGCGAGTTTGTGAGCAGCTACAAATCAGTGTGTAGCAGACGTGAAGCACGGCGAAGCAAAAGTGTTGCGAGCTAGCAGTCGGAAACTCTTCTTAGAATTGTTGAGGATATTATGGAATGTATTTGCTCTGAAAAGAGAAATAATTTACTCTAAGGTGGATGTCAATATGCCAGTAAGAGGTATCGAAATCGGCTTTTATTCCCTGTATGTTATCGTATTTTGTCTGTTCATCTTTTGATTGAGCCCATTTCCGGAGCTTTCGCCAGACCATGTACAGAATGCACAATTTCATGTAGAATTTAGCAAAATTATCAAGAATCTATTTAAGCTTGCATCACACCTTTCATATTTTTTGTTTGAATGTTATGGAAAGAAAAAATCAAATCTTCAAAAAAGGAATGGGAACACAATTTTAAAGAAGAGCTTCCGCATCAATGGCCAATTAAACGCTATAAGAAATGAATAAAAAAATAATACAGAAGATACGGCCCTGGCCACCTTGCTTCCCGCGGCGGGTCGGGGCGAACATACACGCGCGCGATGCGACGCGACCGCCATTAGGTAGACACGACACGACCACCAGTATTACGACACGAACACTAGTATTACGACACGACCACACGACCACTAACTACGGGCACGGCGCAGGCGACATGGCTTCGTCGGCCTTATACAAACTTTTAAGTCTTCGGTCGGACTTTCGTAAATGAGGCAATTTTCTCCGCGGTCATATCTTAGAATTGCCTGATAATTTTCTGTTTAAACTCTGTGATTATAGATCTATAAAAAAAATCCTTTACAAACAATATTTTTATGTTACCACCCTTTGTACACCATTAGATAATATATTAAAAGTGCGTTCCATTGATGTATGTGATATTAAAATGCACCAATGATTTTCTACTAATTCTTATGTTTAGTTCATCATTTCTAACTGCTTTCTTTAAAACTGAAATAACACAATACGTTGAGTGCCGAAATAATAAATAACGCATTTTAGGAAAAAATATGAATTAACCATTTTTGCTTCAAACAGACGAATTAGGCAACGACTAGTATGTGAATCATAGCTCCATTTACACCATGACTAATCTCTAGTCGTGTAGAAAGGAAAGCCGCTTTTACGGACTTGTAACAACCATTATTCGATTCTATCCAGCTGTTCTCAAATACTGGGAAGATTCCGGCATAGGTATCAAGATCCTTCGTGAATGCGATAGGATGGGTTCTCGGATGGGTTAATATGACGAGGGTAGGTTTTGCCCCGATTGCACGAAGAGACGGCTGAGTTAATTGATGTTCAATCACGGCACTTTTAGTGAACCGTATGGAGTTCTTTCCATACTGTTCATGAAAAGTGATGAGTTTAATAATACGATGACATTGATTTAGATTTTTTGTGTTTTTGTGCACTCGGCCCGTAATGTTGGACTTCTATATCCGGTAATTTAAAAAACAGTTCTGAGTAATACTAGTGGCACAGGGGGATCTAATCTTGAAAGTAAAGCCTCAAGAAGAAGTGTTTCCCCGCCGAGAAAACCGCTTTGACAACAGCTGAAAAAGAGGTTTTCTCGATGGTAGATTCCTGATTCCCGAAACTCGCCCCCATAGCGTCAGTCGCTCTAGCATTCGCCCGTATCGCTCCGCAATGAACCACCCACGGAAAGAGTCGGCGCGGAAAGTAGAGAGCTCGGCGGTCGCGCCGCCTGCGCACACAGCAACACCCGTGCACGAGAGCGCCACCGCGCGGCATACATTATCAAGGTCACCTTGGGCGGCGCACTTCGGCGGGTGCGCGCCGCCGTCCCGCCTTACGGCCCTGAGGTGGCACGAGACTAGCAAGATGGCCGCCGCGCGCGCCGCACCTGCGCGCGACGCCGACACGGGCACGCCGCGCGCGCGCGACTCGCGCCGCGACCCGCCCGAGTCGAGCGTGCCGCCCGTGGCCGCGCTGCGCGTGGACGAGCGCGAGCCGGGACGCCCGCCCATGCTGATGGTGCCGCCTGGAATAAGTTATACAAATATACAGTCTCACCGGTTTAAATTATATTGATGTTTAGCTAAGAAAGGAAAGAAGATATTGTGCTACTTTACGCGCAGGAGCAGTCATTTGAGAACTTGGAAAACCTAAAGAACCTGTTTGGTTGGACCTCGAACTTTAATGGATGTGTGAGAAGCGTAAACCCATTATTATGGGATGGAAGGGTGGCGTGGCGGCGGCATCGGCAAGGTGCACGGGGAGTTCGGGTAGTGCGCACGCGTGTACAGGTGCAGCACCATACGCAGCGTTTCAGCCAACATGAAGATGCCTGACGCTATGGCCAAAATCATTAGCACGTCTAGTGAGAGCGGTACCCTTGTCGTTTAGCGAGCAGAGGCGGTGGTTTGGGTGGCGCGCGCGCGTATACAAGTGCAGCGCCATATTTATTTATTTATTTATGGGCTTGACATACATAATACAGCCGTCCATAAACAGCAGTCCAGTCAGACGGAAGATGCCGAAGGCGATAGCTACAAGCGCGCACACCTGATTAGGTGCAGCATCATACACAGCAGTCCGACCACCTTGGAGATGCCAAATGCGACTGCTCACAACGTCGGCACGTCTAGTGAGAGCTGTAACCGTATCGTTGAACAACTGGAGGCAGGGCGGCATTAACAACGTCGGCACGTCTAGTGAGAGCTGTAACCGTATCGGTGAGCAACTGAAGGCAGGGCGGCATGGCAGAGGCATCGGCGAGGTGTGCAGGTCGCTTCATGTAGCGCGCACACCTGTACACGTGCAGCATCGTACACAGCAGTCCGACCAGCATAAAGACGCCGAATGCGACTGCGAACAACATTGGCACGTCTAGTGAGAGCTGTACCTGTGTCGTTGAGCGAGTAGAGGCATGGCGGCGTGGCGGCGGCGTCGGCGAGGTGTGCAGGTCGGTTCGGGTAGCGCGCACGCGTGTACAGGTGCAACACCATACACAGCAGTCCGGCCAGCACGAAGATGCCGGAGGCGACGCCCAGCAGCGTGGGCACGTCCGCCGTCAGCAGCGCCATGTCTAAAACAAGGCCACAACACATTTCAAATTGCTTCACAAACAGAGTGGTGATTCCCAGAAAGAGCAATAAAAATCACAATCATTCACATCCCGCATGCCACCTTTGCGTTGAATGAAAGCCAGTCGGAGCGGCAATGAAAATTGTCCGTGTTTTCAATCCAGTTCAATGTAGACGCGGGCAGGACTTCACTTTGTGGAAGTACAGTGAAAATCTGCTGGCCCTAGGCTCCGGCCTAAACGGGCTAGTGATACGTCCAATATTCTGTAGGCGTGTACGAAGGGCTAAAAACCGGGAGTGCAGAAGACTCGTTGCATAGGTCGCGAGTGCGTGCCGTGTGAGCGGTAATCAAATTCGTACCAAGTGAGTTGAGTTGTATGCAGGAGGCGTGCATTGACGGAGGGCAGAAGACACGTCGCATTGGTCGCGAGTGGATGACACTGTGGTAGCCAGGTTCACACTGCATCACACGTTGTATTTAAGATGTGTTTAGGAGGCGTGCTAGTGAGTTGGATACAGAAGCCTTGCTAATCGAAGGTGCAGCCCCTTGTGATGTTGACTGAAGAGCTACATACCTGGAGTGCAGAAGACCCGTTGCATTGGTCGCGAGTGCGTGACGCTGTGGTAGCCAGGTTCACATTCGCATCGCGCATTGTGGTTGAGTTGGATGCAGGAGGCGTGCTGGTCGAAGGCGCGGCACGTCTGCCTGTAGAAACACGTCTCGCCCAGTTTTTTGGCTGAAACGTGACGTCATATCCATTAATGTAAAGCAGGTGCAGGCTAGACTTCTGATGTTTGAGGACATTTGTCGTAAATATATTTTTACTATTTGTCACAATTTACTGCAAAAGTATTAAAAAATCATAAAGTTGTCAGAAACTTTAATTCTCTCCAAAATCATGCTGGACAAACAGCGGAGGTCACAATCTGAGCACCAACCAAAACCAAAAAAGGGGGGTCTAGTTGGTAGGATTTAAGCCGGTCCGTACGTAGGTACCCTTCGATAGAGGCGTACTCACGCTTGGCGCAGTCCTTGGTCGGCCGACGCGAGCTACTGGGGCTCCGCTGGGGCTACGCTTGGCGTCGCACTCGCAGCGCCCCACCACCGGGTTGCAGAACACGTGGTGCAGCCGCGGGTGGCACAAGATCTCGCATTGGGACCACACGTGGGTGCCCTTCGATATAGGCGTACTCACGCTTGGCGCAGCCCTTGGTCGGCCCCAGTAGCACGGAGTGCTTGGCGTCGCACTCGCAGCGCCCCACCACCGGGTTGCAGAACACGTGGTGCAACCGCGGGTGGCACACGAACTCGCACTGGGACCCCACGTAGGTGCCCTTTTCTGCAAATAGAACGATGCACGATTCAGTTAAGGGTGTCCAACGGAATCCAAACCAAATCACCCAAGTCGGCACCACTATACAATAATACTTTTAGCATTAATAAAAAAAAAAGTCACAGTCTAAAATTAATACTTTCTGTCTATTGTCCTACTGAAATACTTGTTTATACACTATACAACTTTTTCAATTAGGCTTGTTCTTGGAATTCCGGGCTCAGGACTCAGGAATCTTTCACTCGAGAAAATCGCTTTTAAAGCGGTTGTCAAAGCGGTTTTCTCGACGGATAGTGAAAAGCACGGTATTTCAATGATTCAAGGTTTTCCGTCAAGAAAATCGCTTTGACACCCATTATAAAATTGGTATTCTCGACTAAAAGAGTCCTGATTTCTGAGCACGGAATTCCAAGAATAGGCCTACAGATATTTTTGTTACAAGTGACAGTAAAGCGAGCACACATTCAGTTTAGAAAATAATCCACAAAAAACTTTTTTTTTTGTTACTGTTTAAGGATAGCTATGTATAATACCGCACGAACTGTTATGATATTAACTCAATTGCCATACCAGGGCTTCCTTATATTGCACGGCTATATTGAACTGGATGGAAAACATTGAAAATGTTCGTTACCACCTCGACCGTCGAGGTTGAACTCGAATCACTGAGAATTTACATTGCATATTCTCCTACAGGACCTCCGCCTGTAATCATAACTTTCTAATGATTAAAAAAATACGTTCATTCGTATTGCCGTTGCTATACATTTTTTATTGTATTTGGCATTAGAAGGTAGAGCCAGTTTAGTTTTTTAGGGTATGGTCCTCGACAAAATAATGTTACGTTAAAATATTGTATCCTAAAATCTACGTATTTACGAAATCCTGCTAAAGATAATTCTTATTTTAAAACATGTGCCTGCCTTGGATCGCAACCTATGAAACCCACAACCCACAACAGTGTGAAAGGTCGCATTGAGATGAGTGAAATTTAACTAAGTATGTCAACCTTTCCAGGGTCTTGGTGAGCCCGAAGCAAAATAAATAAAACGCTAAGGGCCACGAAGAGGTGGTGCGGTGAGGAAAATGCAATTTTCTTCACATTTCATGTGGCCTCCGCTGCTGGCACATTCAGTTTCATTGCGAACTGAAATAGTTTTCCATTTAAAATATTTGTAAAATATACACACACAGTTTTAAAAACTAATACGATTTGCTTCAACAAGCTTTTCGAATCGCAAGGCTCTATGCATGTACGACAGTTACGGCAGGACATGACTGAATCGGTTGAGCTCGGTCCACGGAGGATAGAGGTAGAGAGGAGATGTTTTTAACTCATATTACTAAGGATCGCAGCGTGACACTGTGCGGGGAAGCGGGGGGAAAATCGCTTCATGGTGGGGTCATGCATGTTTTTGCGAAATCCATCTACCGGAAAAATCGATATCTGGTAGCAGCTATTCCGAGAGCTATTCTTAGTGGTTACAAGACTACAACTAGATGGCGGCTTTTTAAATTTTACTGTGTGTTTTTTCTACAAAAAAACCTTCGAAATTTAAATCTATGCCTTCGCGCGGATTCAAATAATTTTAATTTAAAATGTAATAAAAATTTGCATCATGAGATCACCATTTCTTACCGTAAAATTAAAATGATAGCGCGCCATCCATCGGCACATAGTGAGAGCGATACGTCGATACAATGCTCGAATATTGACTCAAATTATAAAATATGAGGTGTTTTACTGACAAATAAAATGTAATTCCAACTGCAAACTTTAGATTATTTTGTCCTGTGTAATGTTTGCAACATTATACACAAAATCTCATCGTATAATCGACTGTTCGCTGAAAATTGCGCCATAATATTGTCCCACAACCTAACACCGCCAGCGCCATGTCGCGAATGTCGCTAAGCCACGCCTTCTTTATCACGTGGGCTGTGACGTAGCGACCCACTTGGTGAACACAGACCCAGTTTGCTTAGACCATCTCCTCTCGTCCTTTATACTCCGTGGTTAGGTCCTTCATTCCAGGAATCTGATTTTTTATTCCTGTTTGTTAAGCCGCCATGGCTTCCAGTTTTTCAGGTGTGGTCTGGTATGAACTAGTATACCTCAACAGATTTAAATTCTACTGCATGGATCATAATAGGTTGTAGGCTCCGTTACAGGATTATAGAGTAAGGGTCTCAGTTTCAGTGTCTATTTATTTATTTATTTATTTATTTATTTATGGAGAAAAAAACAGAAATAGACCAAATGACAGTAAAAAAGAAATGTAACAAATTTAACAATAGCCTATATCCTAAATATTTCTCACTAAAACACAGGTAACAGATTATATAGTTTAGATGACATTACTACAGTAAGTAATTAAAAAACACATGAGAGTATGTTAATACATAGAAAAAAAAAACATAAAAACACAGATAAAGTTACATATAAAGTGAAGTGATACACACAGAACAAACAATGACATTGTATAGCAGGAGTTTCTGTTAGGTTACATATTTAACTTTAACATGTTTCTTAAATTTAGCGATGGAATCGTTAAAAATATCATATTCGTCTTGCCCTTCATTGTAAATTTTACACATTCTATACACTGGGTTCCGTTGACCAGCCTTTGTTCTTGTTCTACTGAGATGGAAGAGAGCATTCGATCGTGTCGTATATGAAGGAACTCTAATTGAAATTAGATTTAGGAGTGGCGTGCATTTTATTATATTATTGAATATTTTATATAATGTTATTAAGTCGAAAACGTTTCGTCTGCATGACAGACGCTCGATTTTGTAGTAATTGAGCATATTTTGGTAACTACGACGAGGACCTCGCATTCGAAAACTGAGGGCTCGAAGAAACTTTTTTTGTATGCTCTCGATACTATCACTGTAGATTGCGTAGTAAGGAGTGATCTAACCAAAGTAAAGTAAAGAAGACGGTATGTTTCTGGACGTCGAAAAGGCTTGGAGACTTTGAGAATGAAACCGAGCATGCGGTGTGCTTTATTAACTATGTTTTCCACGTGGACATCAAAGTGAAGCTTTGAATCGAATTGCACTCCCAAGTCTCGTATATTATTGACGCATTCTAGTTTACAATTATCAATTGTAAACTAGAATCAGTTTCTTTATTTTCGCCATTAGATGTATATTACACACTAGGATTCGTATTTTTTTTTCCTGTAGGTTCGATTACTTCTGGCGAAGTAGAGCCGCCAAGAAACTTCTTCAGGTTGGTCATTGTATTTTTTTTCCATGACGCCTTGGTGCCGTGGAAGAGCGCTCATGTGGGATGCAACGTGTGCAGACACATTTGCTCCTTCTCACCTTGTCGGTACTTCACCTACGGCGGGATGGACGATCCCTTTGTCCGCCCAAAACCTAAAGAAAGGAATTTATTCTAGTCTTCTCGACCGCTTTGAATTCCTTGCTTTTGCCGTAGAGACCCTAGGTGTTTGGTCACCGGATGCCAAACTATTCTGTCAAGACACCGGAATCTTTTGATACAAAAGACCGGTGACCGCCAAGCTAGGGCTTATTTTGTGCAGCGCATTGCCTTGGCAATTCAGAGAGGCAACGCAGCCAGCGTTTTGGGTACGGCGGGGGATTCCGCAGAATTGGATGAAATCTATTATTTATTTTAGTAAGATAATTTACGTTTTATATATATTGTAATCATTAAATTTAAACAAAATATATCTTCAATAGTGCTATAAAAAAATTATACTTACAAACTAATTTACAGTGATTGATTGATTGAAAATTCTTTATAACGCCAAAAAAAAAACTATTTACAAAGGAAAGTATAGTGCAATAACAACATAAGTGGGGCGCAAAGGCGATTGTGATTGATTGTTTACTACTGCTCACAAAGAACATTATTATAATAACATTATATACATTGGTGAAGAGCAAACTCTTGACTACGATAATTACATCTTATTCTAAATTAATAGGAATTATGATCTAAATTATTCAGGTGTAAAAAGCCAAGGTCTCTTCCACCAAGTACTGATTAGCTTAATCCGCACATTAAAGGGCCTCTTTTACCATCTCGCAATCGTTACCAGTACAAGATAATCATCACTTTAATAATAAAGGCCCTTTAAGTGTCAATTAAAATAAATCAGCACTTGGTGAAATCTAAGCTAAGTGTAATAGAGCAGAACTTTAGATCAATAAAAACAACATTGGACATATGCACATACGTGAACATGTTAATTCGTTAATTCTCCATTAAGGTGGCCCAACCCGGCGGCCTCAACTCATTTGCGGGCACGGTACAAAACCGTGCTGTTGCGCTCTGGGACCTTCTCTGTTTCTAAGAATAAGACAGGCTCCGTTATGAGGAAGATGCAACCTGTCCACAAAAAAGACAATGTGCATAGTGTATGATTTGGTAAGATTTACGAAAATTTTAATTTCAAAACGACTTATAGCTAAAAGTAAACCACGACCGCTGTAGTCAAAAATCTAACAAAAACCAAATCGATTATAAATCTTGATTAAATAAGCTATGTCTGATGACTAATCTTTTAAAGATGTTCTTACTTTATCATTGCGTAATCCAACTCCAAAGTTATTGTATAAAACGCGCGAAAAATCCGAACTTTCGGACGTTATAACTTGGAAACCAAACACAATTTTACAATGCCAATGGTCATCAGACATCTAGTTCAATCAAATAAAGCTATATTGAGCAAAATTTTGGATCTCTGACAAGAAATATAGGCGTGATCTTCTTTCCCCTTTTGTATGGGGAAATGAGCGGGTTGGGCCACCTTAAGAGGGGTGTTCCCGGCGGGACTAACATATTCGTTATTGCGCTCTGGGGCCTTCTCTGTTTTAAATAAAAAGACAGTGTCCGTGATGAGGAGGATGCAATATGTCGACAAAGCACATAAGGTTTAATATGGTTAGATTTAAAAAATCACGAACATAGTATTAATAAATAAAACACAACCAAATCAATTATCAATTTCAGTTCAGTTTCAGTTTCTTTATTTCCTCCATTAGATGTATATTACACACTCGGATTCGTCATTTTTTTTTTCCTGTCGGTTCGATTACTTCTGGCGAAGAAGAGCCGACAAGAAACTTCGTCAGGTTGGTCATTGTATTATTATTTTTTCCAGTGATACTTACAAACTAGTTTACAGTGATTGATTGATTACTACTGCTCACAAAGAACATTATTATAAGAACATTATATACATTGGTGAGGAGCAAACTCTTGACTACTATAATGACATCTTATTCTAAATTAATAGGAATTATGATCTAAATTATTCAGGTGTAAAAAGCCATCGTCATTTTTGATACAAGGTAATATCAAATTAAATATAAGTTAGTAAATAAACAAATTCATACTACAATCTTCTTCATGGAATCTTCATGGAACTTTGGAGTTTTTTGAAGATTATATTGGTGTTGTTTTAAAATTTGACACAGCAGTTGCAAGATGAACGCACTGGGCGGGTTATCGAATTGTTTTAGAACGGTACCGTGATTGAAAATTGAAAGAAAAAAACTTTTATTCGTTTTCTTCCCTAATTTCCGGATTTGGGATGGCCTCCACTTCAGGACATGTTCAGGCGTGGACTGAGGGTTTATGGAGGGCAAGTGGTGTGTTTGCCGCCCCAAGAAAGGTGCTGCCGAATTTAAATAAATCCAAATTTAACACGAACTTCTTTCAGCGTTCTTTCAGGATGAGTCATTCGTTGTAACGAACTTTTTTAACATTGCGTCCCGGAGTCGATCTTAGGACTTCTGTAGCTGTGACGTGCACCATTGATGTTAGTTCATCTCACTTGTCAAAGTGAGGTTTGCTAATGCATATGAACTTGTACTTGATTTCAAATGAGAAATATATGTAATTCACAGATTTCATTACCGTACTTAGCTTCAAATCTAAGCAAAATCCAAACACTTGTTACCGATGCGTAAGTTAACAGAAGGTAGGAACGCTTCAGGCGAACCACCACACTATTACCACCCTATTCCTACCTCACTACCACCCATCGCCACCCACCACCGTCCCACTAGCGAGGTACTCCGCGACGATGCCGCCACCTATTGTGGGGGCGCTGCCCTCATAACTACGTCGGCAAAACTCTAACCCTACTTAGCCAAAACGGAATTGACGCAGTGGAAGCAGTGTGTACTGCTAACTGGTTCAGGAAGTAAAAATCTTTTTGAAACTTTGAGAGGCTCGTACTCTCTCTTTCTGAGTTCGATAAGTGCGTTTCGTCACGAGTGCGAGCTGCTCCATGGTTCGGAATCCATGTAAAACTGTAGGTCCCCTTCCCCTACTGGGTGGTAGGGTTTAAGCCTGCCCGGGTTCGTACCATCGCATTGGATGAAAATATGGTCAAAGCGGCAATGAAAATATGTCCGTGTATTCCATCCAGTTCAATGTAGCCGTGCTCATAATGGGAAGGTCCTAGCATTGCACCTAATTCCTTCGTGAATGTGGTGTATTGGGCTAATATCATAACGGTAGTATAAAGCTAATACCACATTAGCGATCCATGTCAGGTTGCATAAAAAAAGGTAAAACTGAATTTGCTTCGAAAGAGAAAAGGATGTTAATCTGAGATGCGATCGCGATGTTAGGTGTTTTGAATTTTAATGATTCCACGAAACTAATACAAGTTTGTGGGTGATATTATAATTTTTAGGGTTCCGTTGGCACCCTTGATAACAAACGTCATCCTTTTCTCTAAGCCTCCGCTGTCCGTCCGTCCGTCCGTCCGTCTGTCACAGGGCTGTATCTCATGAACCGTAATAGGTAGGTAGCTGACATTTTCACAGAGTGTGTATTTCTTCTGCCGCTATAACATCAAATAGGTAAAATAAAAAATATAAAAAAATAAAGGGGGGTCCCATACAAAAAACCTGATTGTTTTGTGTTAAATCTTGTAAGATGGTACGGAACCCTTCATGTGTGAGTCCGACTCGCGCTTGGCCGGTTTTTTTAAATACATATAGCTAAAGCAAAGTTTTGCGCGAAATCGAGAATAATAATGAAGGCTTAATGTTTAAAGAGCAACAGAGCGCGCCTCCCGGGCAAGTGTTTGCTTCGGTCCCTCCGCAATAAAAGTTCTCGGTGGAGGCTCGCCGGCGGCCGCCAGCTTCCGCCCGCCCACGGCCGCCGCGCGCCGGTCTGGGCGGGCGGGGCGGCTGGGCGGGCGGGGCGGCTGGGCGGGCGGGGCGGCTGGGCGGGCGGGGCGGCTGGGCGGCTGGGCGGGGAATGTTAGAAGCGCGGCGCGTGGAGGGCGGGTTGATAGTGTTGTCGACTTTAGCTGCCCTGGTTATGTCAACCTTTCCGTTCGTAGGCCCTAGTGCACCGAAGGATGTCAACGTAAACATCACCGTCAATTTAATTCTGATCAGTCGAAATTTTCGTTGCACAAAAGTTAGTAATCACGTTGATCGTAACCGTAAACGTAATCACTCCCAATCTATTGGGATTAAATAATTTTGTGATTTTGGCAATGAATGGCACGCTTTGCCTTTTACGCTACATGCAAGACGATGCAAGCAATGTATTTGCACCAATATCCTGCAATTATTTTAACAAAATTACCACTCCTTCACTAAGTAGTGATATGTATTTTTATTTAATATTTTTTACAATTGTTTGTACACTATTTACATCTATGGGAAAAGTTCTGTTCGAGATTTGAAATTAAATAAACAAACAAAAAGTGGTCTTTGAACACTTTTTTCACGGTCTTTCTTCACCTATTTTCAGTCCGGTGAGCATGGTTAGGGTAGATCTGAAGTTTCACAACCTGTCGATACCAATCCGTCACATTAGACGTAAGGCCCGCAGTCGAATCTGATTCGACTGGATTTGACATTGAAATGTGTCCCTTTGTTATTGGGAACGCATGCTAAGTCGCTTTGGTGCTTAAACCCGCACATTCGACCAATGCATCGGATTAAGGTATAAGGTATACGGATATGTATCGCAGTACCGTCGAGAGCTTAAATGGCTACCCATCCGTTTCCGAAGGAACTGTCATTTACTAATTCTTCTTTACGGAATTCTAAATAACCCTAACTCTCCTGAATATCTTCGTTTCCGGTTTATGAACCTCTCTTCACATGGTCTCCCTTTGCGATCTAGCAATGACAGTATCCTTGCGATTCCTCGCCATACGACGTGTTTTTTCTCTAACTCCTTTACTGTTCATGCCGCACGTCTGTGGAACTCGTTGCCGATCACAGTCCGCTCCTGTCAAACTATCAGCTCTTTCAAACTTAAAGTCAAGGAGTTTTACTTAAATGAAATGTAAAGATGATAAAATGTTCTCACTGTATATATATTTCATTTTATTATCCTTCTAATAGTACTGATTTTAGAATCAATGGTAATAGGTATTTTATCCTGGTTTGTGGATATAATAATATGTATTAGTGTATTGTATCATATATATTAGGATATTCAATTATATGTATAAATCTGTATAGATTATGGTATATGTATGTTTATGGAGTTATTTTTTTTTTTCTTTTCAAATTCTGGTGTGTCACCTACCTACAGATATTTCTATTGCCTTTCCTCATCACCCCAAGGGTTGACTGGAAGAAATCACTCTTAGTGATAAGTCCGCCTTTGTGCAGTATTGTTGTTTTGCTGTATGTTTTCTCTGTAATTGTATTTTTGTTTATGTACAATAAAGGATTTATTCATTCATTCATAAGGATTGTAAAAAAGGCGACTTTATTTTAGTATTTTCAGTATGTTCAAACAACAGTACAGTATACCATACGGTCAGGTTTTTCGAAGAAATTATAAGCTTTTATTACCAATATAGGTGACTCCTAGTGCCTTCTGGAATGCGATGACCTTTAACTTCGTTAACATGTGAATATTTTTCATTACCTGTCGCTCTTTCACTTACAATATTTCCGAGGAGCCTTTGTAGTTTCAGCGCAGGCAAAAACTTGGCAACTTTTCCTTGCACAAGTCATTAATCTTGCACGTGATGTGCAGCATAACCCAATTCGAGCGGGTTCATAATTGGCCATTTAACTAAGAAATTATTGGACTATGTCTTACTTTCTTTCATTTAATTGAATTTTAACTCTCATTTAAATGTGAATAGGGTGTGCAAAAACAGGTAGACAGAGCACAAAAGGGGTGTATTTGTATATGAAGCAGAATATCATTATTCTGCGAATACTGTATTAAGAAAGGAAAAAATAAAACATTTTTTTTTATATAACTAGCCATGGATGGCGTATACTACAACCACCGTAATGATATTAGCCAAACACACCGCTTTCCCGAAGGAATTAGGTGCCATGCCAGGACCTTGCCTTTATCCTTCATGTGCAAGGCTACATTGAGCTGGAAGGTAATTCCATTTCAACTATCTTTCCATCCATTAGACGTAAGGCCCGCAGTCGAATCTGATTCGACTGGATTTTACCTTGAAATGTGTCCTTTAGTTATTGGGAACGCATGCTGAGTCGCTTTGGTGCTTAAAGAAGATCTACATATTCTGAACCATGAAACAGTTCGCATTCGCAACGAAATGATAAATAGACTAGGAGGTCGCGACAAAAATGATAACGATAACGTAAATGGCTGAAACTGGGTTCACGAGATAAAGTACAACCCTCTGAAGCTAAATGTGTCAGTCTGCGTGTTCCAAGTGGTTGCGTTACTTAGATAAGGCGCCTGAAAAAGTAGTTATGGTGACAAAAAATACACATGATAAGGTAAATAGATGCAAATGACGAAGCATAAAAGTAACAATACATACTTGCCTAGCAATATAAAAACTGAACAAATCGTTGGTTGAATTTAGTAGTTATAAGCGATTTAGGTTACAGGTGTAACTTTAGGTATATTTAAGTATTTAATTAAGTAACCGTCTGGTTATTGTTGTATAATTAATAGGTATCAATGTTTCCAGGTAATCAGTATATTCATTAGCAGGTACATACCAGCATCTATTTTATATAGCCAATCTAGAAAACGCAACCATTTGGCACGGGCAGACCGACATATTTAGCATCAGAGGGTTGGTCTCTAACATGTGAACCCAGATTCAGCCATTTACCTTATCGTGACCAAAAATGTCGTGACCTCCCGGAATAAAAAATCAGAAAGAGAGAAATTGGTGCATTAAAATGCAGGGATTTAAACCCGCAAATCTGCTGCCCCTGAGCTACGAGCCGCTTAAAATCACAAAAAAACCGGCCAAGTGCGAGTCGGACTCGCACACGAAGGGTTCCGTGCCATCGCACAAGATTTACAAAAAAAAAAACACGTATTATGAATAATTTTAATTAATTTAATTTTAATTTTAATTTTAATTATTATTATTTTATAATGTTATCTATTTGTTGTTATAGCGGCAAAATAAATACATAATCTGTGAAAATTTCAGCTTCCTACCTGTTACGATTCATGAGATACAGCCCTGTGACAGACGGACGGACGGACGGACGGAATGACGAACGGACGGACGGACGGACGGACGGAAAGGAACCCTATTACTAAGCCTCCAGTAATAGGGTTCCGTTTTCGCCCGTTGGGTACGGAACCCTAAAAATACTCACTTTTGGCTATGACTACAAGTAGCTCTACACTGCCTATTTTTGTTATTTCTTATAAAAAAGACTACGTAATAAATGATCGTTAAATAAAAACTGCAAATAAACAAACAAGTCCAGCAGTCTAGAATTCTGTTATTTATATTGAATAACTGCTCCAACCGATACGCACATAAAATAAATAGTACATTCTAATACGGAACAAAATTACAAATCGACAGCTCAAATCTTCCCAATAATTTCTAGAGCACCACAAATGAACAAACATACATACAAAGGCTGATTAACATAAATAAAATATTCTCCTTATCGTTGCGTAGTCAAGTAAAAATATTAAAACTTGAGTGAGTGAATACGATACATCTCACTCGCATCATATCATTTTTTTTTTATGTGACTGGACCTGGATGGCTAATACCACACCAATATGTCATAGTATTAGCCCAACACACCACATGGGAGCTAGGTGCCATGCCAGAACCTTCCTTATATTGCACGGCTACATTGAACTGGATGGAAAACACGGACAATTTTTCATTGCCGATTCGACCATCGTTCATCCAATGCGATGGTACAAACCCGGGCGGGATTAACCCTACCACCTAGTAAGTAAGGAAGGGGACCTACAGTTTAACGTGGAATCCGAACCACGGCCAAGCCTTCTCAACGGTCGAATGGTCACCCATGCGATCGCCGAAGTGTCGCGCCACTGGGCCATTGAGGCTGACAAAATCATCATATTATCATCATATCATTTTCCTATCATATTGTCGGTCAAATGATATCTCTTGTCTACAATACTACCGCTTGCATATAGCATAGTTGTATTACAGAATAAAAAAAAAAATATTAAAATAACAAAGTTTGTATGTCCCTCCCTCCATAGGTGAGGTTGCGACGGAGCCGCGCGCGGCGGTTGGACCGGAAGTGAGTCTCGGAGGCTGCGCGGGCTTCATTTCCTGCGGCAGTTGACTTCCGGCGCGGCCGAGCGCCGCCTGCAGGCGTCAGCGAACCAAACTATTGTCTAACTGCACCGTTTTAAAGCAGCAGTATCATTGTCTCAGCAGTATTAGGTAGGTTTTCATTTTAGCTTAAAGTAAGTACTAAGTATGAAACATTAGACACAAATCAACCAACCCTTAACAACTTCATCGCCCCCCAATTTCCTTTGGGCCCTTTAGCCTGTAGGCCTCTAGCGCCCACAAGGGGGCGTGATGATCGCCCACTTTGAGAATATATACATATAATATGACAGTGCATATTTTTCCAACACTGCACTCGGATTTGTAATATTTTTTCATTAGCCAGTTCAGCAATCCCAGGGAAGAAGAACTGGCAAAAAATAAAAATAATATATCCGTGCTTAAGGGGGTGTTATCACCCGATCACATTCAGCTCCATAATGGCGTACATGAAAGCACATTTTAATATTTTTAAAAAGAACTACAACTGATTTTTTCATTTCAAAAAATATGAAATATTAATTGGTTATTTAGCTATATTTGAAACTTATAATTTTAAATATCTGAGGCTCCCCTTATTTGTAAAAAAAAATTTTATGCATTTGTATATATTTTTGATTTGTCTGAGCAATCAAAGCATCGGGGTCTTACAGTTTTGTCTGTAAATTATGTCTAGACCATCAAATCTACAAATGTATTTTTTCGATTATCGAAATTCGTTGTAGTTATTTTTAAATTAAATTAAATGATGTTTTTCTTACGCCCTTATGGGACTGAATGCAATTAGGTGCTAACACTCCCTTAAGGTGGCCCCGCTCATCTCCCCATACAAAAGGGCAAAGAAGATCACGCCCATATTTCTTGTCAGAGATCCAAAATTTTGCTCAAAATAGCTTTATTTGATCGAACTAGATGTCTGATGACCATTGGCATTGTAAAATTGTGTTTGGTTTCTAAGTTATAAGGTCCGAAAGTTCGAAATTTTCGCGCGATTTATACAATAACTTTGGAGGTGGATTACGCAATGATAAAGTAAGAACATCTTAAAAAAATTAGTCATCAGTCATCGCTTATTTAATCAAGATTTATGAACTCTTTGGTTTTTGTTAGATTTTTGACTACAGCGGTCGTGGTTTACTTTTAGCTATAAGTCGTTTTGAAATTAAAATTTTCGTTAATCTTACCAAATCATACACTATGCACATTGTCTTTTTTGTGGACATGTTGCATCTTCCTCATCACGGGGCCTGTCTTATTCTTTGAAACAGAGAAGGTCCCAGAGCGCAACAGCACGGTTTTGTACCGTGCCCGCGAATGAGTTAGGCCCGCCGGGTTGGGCCACCTTAATCTAACTTCACTTCTGCAGATGAATAGCGAGATATGTAATAGAGAGATAATAGGCCTTAAAAGTGCTATCATCAACCCCGTGTGAAAGCTTCACGGTACGTGCGGCGGCGGGGGAGGAACGAGGGGTGCGGAGGCGGGAGAGGGGCGTGCCGCATGTCTGTTGGCGCCGCGCCAGGGTGCCACAATCAATCGTCCGCCAAGCCAGCGCCACCTGCCGCCGATACGGGCCAATATTGCCCAGCTGGAGCAAGGTCGTCCCGCCACCACTGCCCTTGTAGATTTTTCGGCAGCGGCACAGATTACATTAATCTATGGTAGCGGTCGGAATAATTTGGTCTATGACGCGATTAAATACATTAGCCTATTGCAACTCGTATTTAAGAGACTGAGCGCTAGGCATCCAACTATTCTACCCATTCTCTACTACCTAGGTAGTATAGCGCGCTGTGCTTACAAACAAACAAAGTGTGGGAGTGAGACGTCAACTCAAGTACAACTACCGCGAGTTACATATAGGGAACATAACTTCAGATCATAATTTTGAAGCTACACGGCGATTTAGATTTTTTCAGTACTTCAGTTGAGTACAGTATTTTAATCTTTATATGACAATTTGTTTATTACATTATTCGACACAATTAAAATAAGATATACATAAAAAATTAAATAACTGACTGACTGAACTAAACGTAAAAATAATCATCCATCATGGGTCCCGTTGTCATTGTCCCCATGACGGATGCCGCGTTCCCCCGCTGGATGACGAGAGACACCCGCTGGCGGAAAAAAGACGGAGCCCTCCGGTCGTCAGTGGCCTCCACTAGCAACTTGCACGATCTATTGGCGAACTGCCACGCTTCGTCACTCCGCGTGCCGTGTGTCTCAACGGCGAAGGCAAGGAACTCAAACTGACCCTTCAGGGATGAATACTTGGCGTGTTTGAGCGCCTCCGCCTTCGCTGCGGCGGAACCCGCGGCACGGGAGGAGCCGTCTAAGTGGCTTGCGGCTAAGGTGTGCACACACGTAACGTCCCATGCTAAAGCTCTCCCCTGCGACCAGGGTAAGAGGGTGATCCCATCGGGCCTCTTCCCGTCATCTCGGCAGATTCCGGGGGGCTCGAGGTGGCTGGGGATCTTTGCAGTCGCAAGCGAGCGCTTTAGCAGGTCGTTAAGGGAAGCGTGGCGTGACATTCGTCCAGCGCTCTTGGCACATGAAAGACCGTGGCGGCCGTAAGTGTCGACCGGCGAGCCGCAGGGGCAGGTGTGTGGTTGACATATCTTTACTCCCACGCGGAGACAGAACGCTATGCGCAGCGTGATGCGATCCAACAGTGTAGTTGAAGGATACGCCTGAAGCCGCGCACCGGATTCTGGAGTCTATGATTTAGATTGCTAATGTAATACAAGTGTTGAATATTTATAGTAAAGGTCCACAGATGGCGTTGCAATACATTTCAGAATACATGAAATACAAACCAATGAATATCTATGATACTCGTATGTTCTATTTACAATGAAATTAATTAATTTATCTCTATATACTTATATAAAAGGCAACGTCTGTCCACATGCACGAGATAATCTCCGTAACCACAAAACAGATCAAGATGCGATTTAAACCAATTTCAAGAGAACATCGCGGAGAACGCTTTAAGGTACATACCATCACGCTAAATATCCTAAGGGCTGAGCAATATCAATGAAATTTCTCTCAAACTAAATTAATACCAATTTTGTGGCGCATGGCGGCGCTACGTGCGGCGTCACTTTGCCCGCCTTCCAAATATCTATAAAATAGAAAGGATTAACAATTTTCGCGACAAAAGCGAGGAGCCAGTTGGCATAGCGCGTATAACCGACTGATTCAAATATGTTTTGTTCGAGGGAGGGTTCAAGTTCGAATCCTGAGAACTCAATTTGTTTTAATGTGTTTAAGTTGACGATGATTTTGATTGTTTGCCCTTTCGTGGACTCGACCCTATGAGTTATAATTCCAAATTACTTAATTACTTTTTCGATATTGTTTAGCGAAGTGGCCAGTTCCGAAAACTTATAGTGCGCCCCATGTATTATAAATGGGAATGTTTGAATATTACTTATTTAATTAAGCCATACCGGCTCCACCCGTTATGATTTAAAAGTCGCAGATAAATTACATCCAGACCCGCCTTTTCGACCAGCCCTTTGGGCTACTTTTTATCTAGGAAATAATTCAGTTCAACATCAGTCCAAAACGACTTGAACCCGAGCGGAGCCGGGTACCGCAGCTAGTAATTCATAAATGTCCCTTTTTAATCACGCCTACCTAGGCGAAATTTGGAAACAAGCTTAGTTTAATGACGGTGTAACTAGTTCTGGCAGTGACGGGAGATGGCGTCGGTTAGAAATGTCATAGTACCAGCGAAAATAAGCAATTTTCGGCGAGTTTTGTACGTTATATGACGCTATCCTTTGTCTATGATTCTACGAAAATTATAAACGCGAAATTTTGTGAGGATGGATGGACGTTTGTTACTCCTTTTGTGAAAAAATACTAAATCGATTATATAGCAAAATAACTTAATCGTCAGAATGACATGTAGGCCATAATTTCTATTTAATTCGGATAAAAATCCTGCCATTGGATAAACCGTTAGTTACACGAAGACAATGTATGGTGGGACAGTTCTAAAAAAAGTCCGCGATCTACCTTTTATGTGAAAGCCATAATAAATGCTACAATAATAAATAAATTCTAGTTTTATATTTTTCCAATTAATTTTTTTCTCATAAAAATTAATACTTCGATTGCTTCTGACATTTAAATAGATTATTATGATAGAAAAGTAGTGAGAGAAGCTCGGTTGAGAGTTTCACAAACGGTGAGTGATATGTTTGATCAAATATGAACATAAATTTAATGTTGATTTATCTTGCTGCAACTGAGTTGCAGGAAGACGCACATGCATGCGTGCATAAAAAAATAGTTTGCTCATTATCATCAACGAGAAACAATTTTCCTCCGGGCTCATTTTCCTGTGATGTAGTTCTAGGCTTTTACTGCTTCTGATTGCTTCTAAGTGGCTTATTTCAAAGTTGGTTTCACGCATGAACTTGTAATTTCTCTTAATTTTTTAACCGACTTAAAAAAAAAGGAGGAATTTCTCAATTCGTCGAAATCTTTTTTTTTTTGTTAATTTGCTGTTAACAGTCTATTTTGCAATAAATGTTACCCAATTCAATTTTGTGAATACACTTTATATTCTTTTTTTTTGTAATGAGACTCTGTTAATACTGCCGATTAATATGTCAAAGGAATTGTTTGGATGTTTTTAGACTATGTTTAGCTTAATAAATATTGTGGATCCTTGTATGAAGGTAGGTTTATTGCAAATGGCTGCGCCACTGCGTGTATAATGTCGACAAAGCGAGAAATCATGTTATTGACTACAAAAAGGTTCATGGTATCATATCTTCGATTGCTTATGAATACTTTATTACGAGACTTCAAAGTCTCAATTTTGATTACAAATCAAACTTGTTTAATAAATATTCAAACAATATTTTTTTTCTAAGAATTGAGGTCCAATAATCTCAAGACACGTACAACAGTTCCTGTTCTTGAGGGTGTTTTTAATTTATTTAAACACATGACAAATACAACATTTCACATAACAGAAATCCAAGGCGTAGAAATGTAGCATGCTTAATTACAATATAGAAAAAAAATATAAAAAAACAAACATAACAAACATTTTAACAAAAACAGACATTTTGATGGTAAGATGCGAAATGCTTCTCAAATGTATTCAGTAAACTCAACATAAACTTACCTTCCTGTTTTTCATGGAAAATTGACGAGTTTCGCAAGCGGTGAGACCTATTTCCTTGAAACTTAGACGGGTACGTTTCCTGAAATGGCAGAGCGAGCGGTGTTGTTTCTTGCAGGAAGTGAACTAACTATACAAAACACGGCAGCACAACTTTGCCGTCACAGTTATTCAACCATTATTAATTTTTAACTGACTTCATACTATTATAAAATTACCATTGTGGGGTTGTAGTCATTTGTTCAATAGTTATTCGGTCGTTTCTGGATGCCTTTTTTTACTTAACCTCTGTAGTAGTAGAATATAGAAGAGATGCGTACCTTTAGCCAGACCAGGGGGTCCATTCAGGGCAAGAGTGAGTTCGAATTCGTCACTAAATATCAACTCACTTTTTTAAATAGTTAATGTTTCCACACTTCTTGAACATCGGTACAGTTAGGAAAAAATCTGGTCTGTCCCGTAAATACGTTGGAAGTATAAATAACGGTGCCGTTATTTAAATAATCATATATTTCCCAGCTATTTTTATGTTAACTCACTCCCGAACTCGAACTCACTCTTGCCCTGAATGGACCCCCTGAGGTCTGGGTTTGATTCTCGCCCCGATCATGCACCACTTTCTTTCTCTTTCTGAGTCGTATTAGCGAATTTCGTCACGAATGCGAGCTGCTCCATGTTTCGGAATCCATGTAAAACTGTAGCTCCCCTTCCCCTACTAGGTTTTATACTCGGGTTGGTACCATCGCATTGGGTGATACTACGGTCGAAGCGGCAATTAAAAAATTGTCCGTGTTTTCCATCCACTTCAATCTTGCCGTGCTCATAAAGGTAAGGTCCTGGCATGGCACCAAATTCCTTCGGGATGTGGTGTATTGGGCTTATATCATGAGGGAAGGTACTGGCATGGCACCTAATTCCTTCGGGAATGTGGTCTATTGGGCTTATATCACAACGGTAATTGTGTGGTATTAACAATCCATGTCAGGTTGCATAAAAACAAATTAAGTAGAGAAAAAACTTGCTTTTTGGCTGGAGCTTGTTCGTCGCACGTTAATAATATTATATAAATTTATGGTAAGATGGAAGGTATTTAATATTAAAGATAAAAAAAATCAACACATATTCACAAGTTAATTAAATTAAACCGAAACGGAATAAAATATTTTTTTAACATAAAAAAATACATAATGCCTTATTTTTCCCAAAATCAACGAGCTCGATTTCCGGCTATAAAAACATATTATTAAAAAATAAACTAACGTATTTTTAGTTTTTATAAAAATCGGCCACATGACTCCTTTGAATGTTTTTCGCTATTTCCTATAGTTTCGGATTTGCCCATGAAGGCACAATAATACACCTGTACATTTTAATATATTAATGTTTATGCAATTCTGAATAATAACTGTAAGCCTGGTTTGCACCAAGCGCTGATTTTTATTAATCGACACTTACAGGGCCTTTATTACTAAAGTGCTGATTATCTTGTACTGGTATTGACAGCAAACTTCTTAGAAAGGCCCTTAACATGTGGCGATTAAGCTAATCGGCAGTAGGTGAAAAAGGCCCTTATAATGTTAATGTATATCCATATGATTGGAATAGTGTGCATTGGGTAGTTGGACTGGAAAAATAAAAACATAAAAATAATTTAAATAAAATCACTTCAAATCAAGGGACCGACTAAATGAGAGAAGTCTGTTTTACTGTGACACAAGTAAAAATAATTTAAATAAAATCACTTCAAATCAAGGTTAAGAGAGAGAGAGCTAAGTTGAGAGTAGTCTGTTTTAATGTAACACAAATAAAAATGATTTAAATAAAATCACTTCAAATCAAGGCAGCGACTAAGTTGAGAGAAGTCTGTTTTACTGTGACACAAATAAAAATAATTTAAATGAAATCACTTCAAATCAAGGTTAAGAGAGAGACCTAAGTTGAGAGAAGTCTGTTTTACTGTGACACAAATAAAAATGATTTAAATAAAATCACTTCAAATCAAGGCAGCGACTAAGTTGAGAGAAGTCTGTTTTACTGTGACACAAATAAAAATAATTTAAATAAAATCACTTCAAATCAAGGTTAAGAGAGAGACCTAAGTTGAGAGAAGTCTGTTTTACTGTGACATAAGGCCCGCAGTACGTCACGTAACGAAACAGTAGGACGAGGGTTGTGTTACAGAAGCATTCAACTCGCAGAGAGCTCTCCTGATTAACAGAGAGGTTCTCTTGTCGAGCAGCGAGTGTCTTGAGCACAAAAGCCTGCATTAGCATTGCTCTGTTGTGCTTAAAAGAAAACATAATCTCGTAACAAATTGTATTCGAAATAAAGACCTTTAAAGACCTCATTCCATTACTAGGTATGGTGGAGGTTAAATTAACGTTTTTATTAGGGTTTCGTACCCAAAGGATAAAAACGGAACCCTATTACTAAGCCTCTGCTGTCCGTCCGATCGTCCGGCCGTCCGTCTCACTGTCACAGGGCTGTATCTCATGAACCGTAATAGGTAGGCAGCTGAAATTTGCACAGAGTGTGTATTTATTTTGCCGCTATAACAACAAATAGGTACAATAAAAAAATATTAAAATCTACCCCATACAAAAAACGTGATATATGTTTTGTGTTAAATCTTGTACGTTGCTACGGAACCCTTCGTGTGCGGGTCCGACTCGCACTTGGCCGGTTTTTATTTGTCAATCGCGGCATATGACGCTTGCATAGGGTGTCTGGCTACTGCTATTTTCGCTCGTACAGATGCGCCATTCTTCCTGGACACCCGGGTCTTGAGACCCCAGCATGCATGTTATCTTATATCTTATATTAAAATGAATAATTCCCTCTGTATGATGGTGCATAAGAATCTGTAATTTAATATCTCTATACAAACCATGTTTGTTGCATTTTGATGCGTGAAATAAAATACTTCGACTTTGACTTTGCATGATTACCGGATGGCCTCGACCTCGTACCACTGAAGACCATGATCACAACGGGATCATAAAGGGAAGGTCCTGGCATGGCACCTAATTCCTTCGGGAATGTGGTGTATTGCGCTAGAATCATAACGGTAGTTGTGTGGTGTTAGCAGTTCATGGAATGCGACATGTATGTATGTATAATCGACCGTGAAGTCAGGACACATTGATTAAAGAAAGATCCCTGCAAAAAGAACTGCTTTACGAATTGCAAGGCTGGACCCGAACCAGCAAACCAGCAGGGATCTTTCGTGAATTAATGTGTCCTTTCTTCACGGTCGATTATACATGCATAAATGTAGTGCTCCTTGGAATAAGTGACGTACATGCTTAGTACCGCATTTACCCTGGAGATTCTGTAAGCGCAAGACTAATGTTAGGGATATCATTAACATAGTATGTATTGAATAGGAAAAGCGTTCAAGTACCTCTCGTTTCATTTCAAGGAAGGATTTGAATACGGTTAAGAGATTCAACCCTAGCAAAGTTAAGGTTAGTAGGGTTAAGAGGTTCCCTGTAGGCCTCTAACCTACAGGCACTAAGCTATGTCAAAATATGACAAGTAAAATGTACACGCACCTATTTACACACGAACAAAGCCCAAGAGATTGAAATACCTAGTCCTAATGAATAGTCTTAAATATTAATTAAGTCAGGTGCTTGTGTAATGGATACGTAAGGTTGAATCCGATGGAAGACTATGTAGGTAGATGATGAGGGAACGCTTCACGTAATTAAAAGAGTAAGCAAACACCAAAGTTGGTTAGGAAGTCTAATGAGGGACATGATTTCTGAGTATTTCGTAGAATAGGCACAAAAAGGTAACGTCAGGTTATAGGCCACCCGTCCGGTGATATTTTTCTCCATCTTATCGCATTCGCTCTCTTCGTTATATTAATTAAATATTATCGAAATAGTAATCAATCTTACCAGTGTTTTTATTGGCTTTACAAAATGAAAAGCTCAGCTCTACTCTAAGGTATTGGAAATCATCGTTCATCACACACATTGGCCCGTTTTCTGCAAGAGAAGTATTGAGAGCCCAAATAATCTCCAGGTCATTCTTCTGACGTACTAGAATGCCGACGCGTGTATTCGATCCTCTCTACCTATATGACGTGGGTGTTTTTAAATGATAGATTACTAAATTTATTGTTGTCAAAATTTGCTTACCGAGAAGGCTGACATTGCACGTCTCTCGAAAGGTTAAATTGGCTGCGACTAATAATTTCATGTAGTCGCTGCCATCTGTGTACATAGGTCCAAATAAAAATATCTATGTCGTTATTGTCCACTTTAAATTTTTTGCGAAGCTCGTCAACTTTGGACAGTAAACAAAAATAAAATCTCACCAGTAAGAGAATTCTCCATCTTGTTGTATACGGCCTACTCAAGGCTCCATAGCATTTGGTAATAAATAGCTTTAGCATTGAGAACCGTGCAATTAGTTTCAGCTTCATCGCAATACGTATGTATTGCGATGAAGCTGAAACTAATTGTATGGGACTGGTCTGTAAATGAGATAGAAACTTGGGCAGGCATCCTATGCAGGCAGTGATATAAAATAGGAAGATATGGCATTGACAAATATTGGTAAAATCGTGTTACTGCTAAGGTGTGGGCCATTGTCATCAGGCCTTGGAGTGACAAAGGTAGATACAATTCTATTTACCGCGAGAGTGGAAGAGCTAACACTATTTTGCCTTGTTGGCAAATCGGTGACACGTCCTGAACGGCTTTGCCCCCTCCCAATGTTCTGTGCTTTGCCCAATCTTCCCATTTATATCGCTGTACATATATGGGGACATTGTACATTTCGGCTCCCACACAAACGTAGTTTACTAATAATTTAAAAACCACTGTTCTAATTTACTTGATATTTGGTATCTAATATCAGGCAATACATATTTGTGTCTGCATGCTTTTCTTTTTTTGGTAAATGTCTCCTGGGTCAAATTACAGAGAAAACAAAATTCGTGCAAGGATTTTCTTTTTGATTTCATTTGATGCGTTTTGGATTTAAAAAAAACAAACGCGTGCAGACACAGCTATTTGTGGCCTGAAATTAGACATTAAATATCTATTCAATTGGAACTGTGGTTTTGAAATGATTAGTAAACTACGTTTGCACGGGGAAAATAGCTAACGGGCCATTTAAGAACGGCCCGTAAGCTATGCTCCCCATACAAACGTAGTTTACTAATCATTTGGAAACCGCTATTCCAATTAAATTGATATTTAATATCTAATATCAGGTAACAAATACCTGTGTCTGCATGCTTTTGTTTTTTTTAAAAATCCAAACCGAATGAAATGAATGCAAAAAGAAAATCTTCATACGAATTTTGTTTTCTCTGTGGTTTGACCCAGAATACATTTACCGAAAAAACAAAGGCATGCAGACACAGATATTTGTAGCCTAATTATAGATACCAAATATCAAGTAAGTTGGAACAGTGGTTTTCAAATCATTAGTAAACTACGTTTGTATGGGAGGCGAAATTTCCAGGTGCTTACGGGCCGACCTTAACTGAAACTCACCAGTGCCGTTGGTCTCCGCCTCCTCGTAGTCGTTCTTCTCCGGCGCGGGCTCGTCATCCTCCGGCAGCAGTAGGTCCCCACCGTCGGCGTCCTCCACGAGGAGCGGGCGCGGGCGGCGGCGCGGCGGCGGCGTGGAGGCGGCGGCGGAGGCGGCGGCGTGCGGCAGCGCGGCGACCGCGAGCAGCGCGACTAGCCGCCACCGCGCGCGCGCCATCGCCGCTTCATAGCAGCACGCGCTGCGCCACTGCAATGTCGAAGCGATTCGTGTCACGGACGTGTCGCAGGAAAACAAATTTAAGGCGGCCCAACCCGGCGGGCCTAACTCATTCGCGGGCACGGTACAAAACCGTGCTGTTGCGCCCTGGGACCTTCTCTGTTTCAAAGAATAAGACAGGCTCCGTGATGAGGAAGATGCAACATGTCCACAAAAAAGACAATGTGCATAGTGTATGATTTGGTAAGATTTACGAAAATTTTAATTTCAAAACGACTTATAGCTAAAAGTAAACCACGACCGCTGTAGTCAAAAATCTAACAAAAACCCAAGAGATCATAAATATTGATTAAATAAGCTATGTCTGATGACTAATCTTTTTAAGATGTTCTTACTTTATCATTGCGTAATCCACCTCCAAAGTTATCGTATAAACTTTCGGACCTTACAACTTAGAAACCATACACAATTTTACAATGCCAATGGTCATCAGACATCTAGTTCGATCAGATAAAGCTATTTTGGGCAAAATTTTGGGTCTCTGACAAGAAATATGAGCGTGATCTTCTTTCCCCTTTTGTATGGGGAGATGAGCGGGTTGGGCCGCCTTAACAAAAAAAATAACCGACTTCAAAGGAAAAGCACTAAAAAGTAAAAAATAATGTTCATTTTTAACCGACTTCAAAAAAAGGAGGAGGTTATCAATTCGTCTGTATGTTTTTTTTTTTTTTTTGTTTTTTTTGTTTTTTTTTTTATGTTTGTTACCTCATAACTTTTTCCTGGGTGAACCGATTTTGATGATTATTTTTTTAAATGATAGCTAGTGCTTCCCAAGTGGTCCCATTTTAATTTGGTTAAGTTCTGACAATGATATCCATGAGAAAATCATAAAAGTCTTAAATTTGTATTAAGATGTGCGCGACAAATGGACGAATAACTCAATATAACGCCAACCGATTTCGGTGATTCTTTTTTTGTTGGAAAGGACGTGTACAAATTAGTAAGTTTACTTCAGATTCACTAAAAATTAACAAATAAAAAAAAATTTAACAAAAAAAATAACCGACTTCAAAGAAAAAGCACTAAAAAGTAAAAAATAATGTTCATTTTTGTAGTTACGATTTCTGTTATTTTTTGAGTCGGTGTCAGCCAAGGTTAGGTTAGGTTAGGTTAGGTTAGGTTAGGTTAGATTAGGTTAGGTTCTCTTGATTGGCGCAGCGCGTGCTCGGCTGACGCCGACTCAAAAAATAACAGAAATCGTAACTACAAAAATGAACATTATTTTTTACTTTTTAGTGCTTTTTCTTTGAAGTCGGTTATTTTTTTTGTTAAATTTTTTGTAGTTACGATTTCTGTTATTTTTTGAGTCGGCGTCAGCCGGGCACGCGCTGCGCCAATCAAGAGAACCTAACCTAATCTAACCTAACCTAACCTAACCTAACCTAACCTTGGCTGACACCGACTCAAAAAATAACAGAAATCGTAACTACAAAAATGAACATTATTTTTTACTTTTTAGTGCTTTTCCTTTGAAGTCGGTTATTTTTTTTGTTAAATTTGTTTTTTATTTGTTAATTTTTAGTGAATCTGAAGTAAACTTACTAATTTGTACACGTCCTTTCCAATAAAAAAAGAATCACCGAAATCGGTTGGCGTTATATTGAGTTATTCGTCCATTTGTCGCGCACATCTTAATACAAATTTAAGACTTTTATGATTTTCTCATGGATATCATTGTCAGAACTTAACCAAATTAAAAAGGGACCACTTGGGAAGCACTAGCTATCATTTAAAAAAATAATCATCAAAATCGGTTCACCCAGGAAAAAGTTATGAGGTAACAAACATAAAAAAATAAAATAAAAAAAAACAACAAAAAAAAACATACAGACGAATTGATAACCTCCTCCTTATTTGAAGTCGGTTAAAAAGATCAAGTGGCTCGTCGCCTAGTGGCGCAGGGACTTGCTTAGAATACCAGAGGTCTGGGTTCAATCCCTCGCCCCGACATGCACCACTTTGTTTCTTTTTCTGAGTTCGATAAGATTCGACGCTGACTCAAAAAATAACAATAATCGTAACTACAAAAATGGCAATGATTTTTTTAATTTTTAGTGCCTTTTCTTTGAAGTCGGTTTTTTTTTGTTAAAATTTGTTTTTATTCTGAGTTATATAAGCGTATTTCGTCACGAATACGAGCTGCTCCACGGTTCGGAACATATTAAACTGAAGGTCTCATTCCCCTACTAGGTGGTAGAGTATAAGCCCGCCCGGGTTGGTGCCATCGCTTTGGGTGAAAAGATGGTCGAAGCGGCAATGAAAATTTGCGGACGGCGGCGACGGCAGCGTGCGGCAGCGCGGCAACCGCGAGCAGCGCGACTAGCCGCCACCGCGCGCGCGCCATCGCCGCTTCATAGGCGCACGCGCTGCGCCACTGCAATGTCGAAGCGATCCAAGTCACGGATGTGTCGCAGGGAAGTTATATCAACGTCCAAGCATCATAGTAAGCTTATTATCGTACGGAATTAAGTAAATATGTAATCAATGGTCAATTATCTTAACCTAGCCTAACGAAATCAAGTGGATTAACCTAACCGAATCAAGTGGATTAACCTAACCTCACCGGCATAAAAATGGAGGTCAATAAAAGCATGAGACTTCTCAGAGTTACTAAGGACAAAAATCTTACTTGGAAAACACACGGGGGAGGGCAATGTGCCAGGGATTACTACGCATTTACCACAACGTAATCCATATGGTTTGACCCATAATTATATCGTTAGGATAGGCTTGTAGCCTAGTGGCGCGGGGACTAGACTAGCATACCAGAGGTCTGGGTTCAAATCCTCGCCACGTTCATGCACCACTTTATTTCTCTTTCTGAGTTGGATTTCGTCCTGAATACGAGTTGCTCCATGGTTCGGAATCCATTTTAAACTGTAGGTCCTCTTCCCGTACCAGGTGGTAGGGTTAAAGCTCGCCCGGGTTGGTACCATTGCATTGGTTGAAAATATGTTCGAAGCGACAATAAAAAAATGTCCGTGTTCTCCATCTAGTTCCATGTAGCCGTGATCATAAAGGGAAGGTCCTGGCATAGCACCTTATTCCTTCAGGAATGTGGTGTGTTGGGCTAATATAATAACGCGGTAGTTGTTCGGTATTAGTCATCCATGTCAGGTTGCATGTATTTTTTTTAAGTTATATCAACTTTCAAGCATCATATTATCGTTCGGAATGAAGTAAATATGTAATCAATGGTGAATTAACACAATCGAACCCTTCCTAACCTACCATAGCGTGACCTAACTTTGCCTAACGGAACCTAAGATGACCTTAACCTCACTATGAGCAGCAGAAAAATTGACGTCAGTAAGAGACTTTCAGAATCAAGCCGACTTGGAAGGGCAATTCGCCAAGCTTTATTACGCATTTACCACAATGTGAGCCAAACGGTTTGCCCCATAGTGGGATCGTTAGGCGATCCTACACATCTCGGCTCGTAGCCTAGTGGCGCGGGGACTGGCCTAGTGTACCAGAGGCCTGGGTTCAATACTGACATGCACCACTGTCTTTTTCTTTCCGAGTTTGATAAGTGCATTTCGTCACTAATGCCAGCTGCTCCATGGTTCGGAATCCATGTAAAACTGTAGGTCCCCTTCCCCTACTAGGTGGTAGGGTTTAAGCCCGCCGGGTTGGTACCATCGCATTGGATGAAAAGATGGTCGAAGCGGCAATGAAAAATTGTCCGTGTTTTCCATCCAGTTCAATGTAGCCGTGCTCATAAAGGGAAGGTCCTGGCATGGCACCAAATTCGTGTGTGGTATTAGCCATCCATGTCAGGTCGCATAAAAAAAAACTTCTATCGAACAAATTCTCCATATGCAGAATAGTGTGTAGGGAGAGGCGGCTGACAAGGCATATATCCGGAGACGGTTGATCAGTGTGCTACGTTATTTTGAGACAAGAATATTTAAGGGCCCACCGGACAACATCAATCACTCAGGCCCTCTTACCTCGAGGCCACTCCCTTCACGAATGGGGAGAGAATTGGAGAGAGCAGGGGTTGGAGAATCCCTTGCTCTATATAGATTTAAGACGGAGGGCGTCTCTCGGACCGGGTGCTCGAGACAGTCAGTCAGTCAATCAGCATATTTGCGTCCACTGCTGGTGGACGCAAATACCACCTATCGTCGTGATATTAGCCCAACGCACCTCATTTCCCCAAGAAATCAGGTGCCATGCCAGAACCTTCCATTTAATAGTAAAGAAACATTGAAATTGATGAAAGACACGGACAATTTTTCACAGGCTTCGACCATCTTGGAATCCTGGCCCGGGCAGGTTTGACCCGGCGGCGGGCGGACCAACTGTTTGACATGGATTCCAAACTACGAAACATTTCGCATACCTCAATTTCTTAACTTTTCTACTAAATTTAGTGATCTAATTTGAAGCAAAATTAATTTCTGGATGGAACTGGATGGAAAACACGCGTTAATTTTCATTGTTATTTCGATCACTATCCATTCAATGCGATGGTACCAATTGCGACGAACCATGAACAACATGAACAACCATGAATTCCTGAGTCGTCTCTTGCGACCCGCCCGGGATGTTATTGTGAATTAAACCGTTAATAAAAGAATACATTCTTAATCATCGTGAACACAACAGTTATAGCATAATTAGTGTCGAAACTTGTAATTACTTAATTTTATTAGTTAATTAAATCGTTACAATAATGTCGACACGTTCCGAAAACTCCGCACGCGGTCACGCCACATTGTAAAATTATATTTCACCTTGCCAGAAATTCTTGTGTTAACTGTTGGTCAGAATCTCACGCATGATTCCAAATTATATCGTAGGAAATGTTTATTGTTTAAATTGCTTGTAGTCTGAAAACGGCAAACGCTGAAATAATACTATATTTTACCATCTGATAATAGTGTTTCAGAATCGACTCTACTGTTTTCCGATTCGGTGCTACTGAGTGGTCAATTTTGTTTTTAAATAGTATTCAGTAGTATTTATCCAGCGCGAAAAAACGAGAAAAACATATTTTCTTGCAGCATTTACCAGAATGTATTTTTTATTGTTTGGTTTGTTGATCGGACGAGCCCAAACTCGAATGAGTTCCATCATATAATTGTGTAATTTCCATAACAATCTTCATCATCAGAACAGGGATCTTATCGTACCATTGTAAAGTAACTCGCCGGGTGAACGGGCGTGCTACGTTGCATGGTAGCCGCCCAGTAGGCCTATTCTTGTAGTTCCGTGTTCACGATTCAGGAACCATACAGTCGAGAAAACGGTTAGAGTGTTCCGAACCATACAAAGTGGTTTGTACACAGAACGCAAAACATATTGCACTTTAAGCCACGAAATAATTATATATGTTAAATGTAACCATAATAGTTACAGCGCAAACATTTTCAGAATTTCAGGTTTACAGGTTTTATTGTAATTAGCGATTAGAAGTTTTGCACCGTTAGATGGCGCTTTTAAATAATAATTTTATTTTAAAAAAATTAACAATAGCCAATAAACCTGCAATTTTTAAAATGTTTTCGCCGCAGCTACTACAGCTATATTTAGCATTTATAATGCATTCGTCGCTTAAATTGCAATACTTTTTGCGAAATGTATACAAACAACTTTGTAGGGGTCGGAACAGCCTTAACGGCGATTTTCTCGACAAAAAACCTTGAATAATTGAAATACCGTGCTTCCGAATCTTTCCGCCGAGAAGATCTCTTTGACAACCGCTATAAGAGCGATATCCTCGGCTGAAAGATTACTGCTTTTTGAGCGAGGACCTACAAGAATAGACCTACTGGACGGTTACCTACCATGCAATACGAATGCAACTAAACGTCGGAATGAACCACCACTAACCGGGGAGTTACTGGCCACTTACACAAGTATCCATTGAGAACTACACACAGAGATGGCTACTCCAACTCCGAAGAGCTAATATTTTAAAATGGCTTAACTTATTTCAATAAAACATTACCAATTGAATTAGCCTTGCAATAAAAAACAGCATTGAAACGGTCCATTCGTTTAACACAGAAACAGAATGGCAAAGATTACAAACTTATAACATATACCTCTCTTCTAGAATCGGAAGTTAAGGTGGCCCAACCGGGCGGGACTAACTCATTCACGGGCACGGTACAAAACCGTGCTATCACGCTCTGGGACCTTCTCTGATTCATAGAAAAAGACGGGCTACGTGATGAGGAAGATACAACATGTCCACAAAGCAGACAATGCGCATAGTGTTTGATTTGGTAAGATTTACGAAAATTTCAATTACAAAACGACTTATAGCTAAAACTAAACTACGACCGCTGTAGTAAAAAATCTAACAAAAACCACATTGATTATAAATCTTCATGAAACAAGTTATGTCTGATGACTAATCTTTTTAAGATATTTATATTTTATCGTTGAGTAATCCCCCACCAAATTATTGTATTAAACGCGCGAAAAATTTGAACTTTCGAAACCTTATAACTTAGAAACCATCAGTCATCAGACATCTAGTTCGATTAAATAAAGCTGTCTTGAGTATAATTTTGGACCAGTGACAAGAAATATGCCCATGATCTTCTTTCCACGTTTGTATGGGGAGTTGAGCGGGAAGACCCACCTTAAAAAGATTCAGTAAGAGCACTAGTGGCTGTGAAAACATCATCCAACCCTCGATGGACTTTTCACACGTGGCTAAACTGGCGTTGTGTGTGTAATTTGATAACCTCCTCCTTTTTTTGAAGTCGGTTAAAAAGCGCGCAGTGCGCTGCCCTAGAACGGCACGCCCCCCCTCTCCCCCCCGACCGGACCTCCCCCGCCCACCTACGATGACGTTAAAGCACCCTTGCATACGCTCGCAGTATGCCAATAATGCATGCATGCTAATTGTTTGTGCAATTAATAGATTCTTGAGCGCGCCTTAATACACAGTAACTCTTTACGGACACCTCCAAATATTCATCCGTAATTTTTAGGGTTCCGTACCCAAAGAATGCCAACGGAACCCTAGTACTAAGCCTCCACTGTCCGTCCGTCCGTCCGACCGTCCAGAGCGGAGGTTTAGTATAGGGTTCCGTTTTCACCCTTTGGGTACGGAACCCTAAAAAGATCAAGGTCAACTAAGTGTTTTGGACCAACCCAAAACACTTATGAATACGGATAATTTCAATTAGCTTACGTTAGGTTAGGTTAGATCAAATTTTATAATACACACGAAAAATACATATTTTTGGATGTTCCGGATTTTGGACCTTATGTTTTTTGGACATTACGAAGGCGACCCCTCGACCCGAGCAGGCATGGACGCAATGCAGCGACCTCGAGTGGCTTGTCATCGCTTCCGCCCATTCGCTGCAATATTTGTGCAATCCTGATAGCATCACGCTGCGCGGCGTGAGTGCGTCAGTAACAGTTCGAACTAGAGCACAACATCGTTAACCCACTTGCATCCACTTTGAATACAGCCATGGCATTATATGTGATTCATTTGTCCATGCATGTGAGATTGATTGCTTTAAGGATATAGGTTTTTCCGGCATCGGGTTTGTGTAGTTTATTTTTGACACGGTTTTTAGTATTGAAATACGATATGTCGAGCCATTAACATATTTCAAAATGACTTCGAAGTGTGCAATAAGCCTTTACATTTAGTTATTTTTAAAATACTTCAGGTAGACCGAGAGGCGATATGGTTGAGTAAGAGAGGTCATGTTTTTTAGGGTTCCGTACCGAAAGGGTACCAACTATTCCTAAGCCTCCGCTGTCCGTCTGTCAACCGTAAATAGGTCGGCAGCTGAAAATTTCACAGAGTGTGAAATTATTTTGCCGCTATAATAATTAATAACTAAAACTAAGGGACTAAAACTGAAAATAAGGGAAGATTTAAAATAATAAAAATAAAAGGGTGCCCCCATACAAAAAACGTATTTTTTTGTATTAAATCTTGTACAATGGTACGGAATCCTTCATGTGCGAGTCCGACTCGTACTTGGCCGGTTTTTAATGTAAATGGAAATTAATGGCTAATACCACAACGACTGTTCGGTAGTTTGGCGGATTCGATAGTGCATTCAATGCAATGGTACAGTCGTTTCAATCAAACGTTTACACTGGAAATAGATCTCAAATGTGTCTCTAATTCCAGTGTATGGATTTAGAGGAGACGACTGTAATAACTCGGGCGGGACTAACCCTACCACCTAGTAAGCAAGGACTGGGGTCCTACAGTAATTACGAATTACGAATACTTTAGTCGCATCTACTTTCGATTCTATTACTGTTTAGTCCCATTCACTGGATACAGTGGGTATACTTGGAGATTCATGTTTGCATAGTTCGTAAAATTTTCATAAATGAGAAGGGCGAAGAAAAAAATTAAGAAGATCATCCTTAAATAGAACATAGCCAAAACCATATTGCGATGCGTTCGTCCTTGATGTTAAAAAGGTGACATTGATTGATGACTTTTATCCCCTTAAACCTATTTCAACCTTCAAGTATTTATTTATTTATTCGTATGTTCATGTCGAAAGATTAATTCCTTATGGCACTATTTGATTGACTAGATAAGCATGAAAACATTACAAACCTTGGAAAACAGCTCCCGATCCACGATGTTCGCAGATTTGCTAATTATATCGATTATATTTCGCGCTTAAAGACGTTTTTTTATTCGGTACCTACGCTCTCCCTGGCTACGCCGCTACATTACAAGGTACACAGGGTATTCAGTCACTAACATCGGTATTGATTTGAGGGTTAACTAACATTAAATGATTAGATGGTATTTATAAAAATCACAGCACTTATACAGTCTGACTTATTAGGTATTTAAATTCAATTAGTGTATGCACTTAAGGTTTTGTTTTTATGTAAATTCTTAATTTGGATTATAAGCCTCTCATCCTACTGTGTTCACATCAAAATGTGTATAAAGCAGAAACTAATTTAGTTATTTATATATAGTGAAAAAAATCCACTCTTTTATCTAACTGAAACAAAAAAAAATAGATTAATAATATGCTACCAATATTAGTCACAAAAAGTAGCGATATAAAATGTATTGGATCCGTTAAATGATCTCAAAGATGACACATCGACAGTCTCCTGCCTGCAGTTCACTCGCGCCGAATGTATAATGTATGTTACAGTCACGGGTTTGTGTATAGAAGGATAGCCCGGTGGGCACGCGGGGCTCGGAACGGGCTGCGCCGGTTGTTCGTGTTATGTCACTGATGCGCGTGCTCTTGCGGGGGGGCACGCGGTTGGGCGGGCGGGGCGGCACGCGGCAGGGCGGGCGGGGACTATCGACGCGCCGGGGTACGTTGGCCTTTCGCGCTGCCTGCCCAGGGGCGGATTGGTTAACTTTGAAATTGGTGTTTGAATTGAAATTTTAACAGCGAAATTCACGTAAAAATATGATTATGCTTCTACTGAAGTCGTACATTCATAATAACACACTGAGATCTAGTGGAGCCATTTAGCACGCTTATAAGGATATATTCAGTAGATAAGTTTTAGTATATTACTCGATTATATTCCTTTGATTGTCAGTCAGCATTCTTCGTTGCACACATTTTTCTGATATTTTTTTTAATCACATGTTTTTTTTTCTTCGACTGATCATCATCAATTAACCAAATATAAATAAGTACTAATGGCTCGCAAGTCTCTTTTTGAACATTTTTAAATTACTGGGATCGACTTAAAAAATATATAAAATTATAAAATCTGCTCACAGTATTTCACGATAATCGGTTGAAAAATGCGACCTGTTAGAGGAGAACAGCCGGACATACGAAAGCATGTTTGCCCAATCTGAAACGGAGACGCTAAGCTCGACTTTGCTCTTCACTCGGTCAATAACGAGTGAATAAGTGTATTTTTTAATTGCTGTTTCGATCAGATTATCTTAAAATGTTTGTTTACAATTATGAATGTTTTTGTATTTGTCGAAAATACTGCACCATAATCCCTTGTTCTACTTTGTTTATATTATCTGATTTTTAACATACACATTTTTAAACATTTTTAGTCCTATCCATCCACATTGAGTCCATCCCTCAATCGGACACGAGCTGCCCGAAGATTGTCGGAAACAGCCGAGCGCCACCGGTGGAAGGCGCGATCATTGCCGAAAATTTAGAGGCGTTCCCATCGCGCATGCGCGGACAACAGCGCCTCGCTGTCTGGCGGCGAGGCTCCGAGATACATTCCCTGCAGGTGGCAACACTCACAATGAGAGGCTCTCGATTATGTATGCACAATTTCACAAATCATATTATCCAATCGAAATCGGACAATAAATTGGCAGAGCAGAATGCTATTAGTATGAGGTCTCGGTTGCAGTATTGTTCAGAATAAAGACTGTGATATTTTATGGCAGCAAATAAATTGTTAAAAGTGATTAAGACTCAACTAACTGACTGCAGCGTTCAGAAAACAAACGATAATGTCGAAATTTCAGAAGCATTGAGTTTGCGTTAGGATTCATTGTTGTATGCGCGTGAAAATGGAGCGCGACGAAGCGAAATTTAGGTTTTTGATTTGTAAATTCCACTTTCTAAAATGAATTAATTTATGTTTCACGCTTATTCACTAGATAAAAATGTGATCTTGTACCACAAAAAAGAAAATAGTCTAAATAATTTATAGTTTCCAAGCGCAACCAGTTTGAAAACCTAGTAAATAGGTTTTTTTTTTTTTTTTTAATTAAAGCAACACATTTGAACGGTCGTACACTAAATAAAAGTCTAAGCTTTGTTACTTAGATTATCTACCGGTGTTTATTCTTAACTGACGCTGAGACAAAATGAACCCAAAATATTGGAGGTTAGCGTCATATGGAGCCTTAAGGCTGTTCCGACCCATATAAAGTTGTTTGCACACACAACGCAAAAAGTATTGCACTTTAAGCCGCGAATTAATAATAAAAGTTTAATATAGTCATATTACTTGCAGCGAAAACAATTTCACAATTTCAGGATTATTGGTTTTGTTACAATTTATTTAAATACGATTTTTATATAACAGCGCCATCTAACGGTGTAAAACTTCTAATCGGCAATTACAACGAAATTGCCGATTAGAATTTTTTGATGAATTCGTGCCTTAAAGTGCAATACTTTTTGCGTTCTGTGTAAAAAAAACATTGTATGGGTCGAAACATCCTTAAACGATGTTTTTATGCAACTGGACATGGGGATAATAGTCTATATACTGTAATGATATCAGCCCAACAGGCGACATGGGAACTAGATGCGACGCCAGGACATTCGTCATTTTGCACGGCTACATTGAACATGATGTTTTAATTTCTTTGTTTCCTTCATTCGATGTACATTCTGCCGTCCTTATTGCGATCCCAAGTGTGAGTCGGACTCGCACTCGAAGGGTTCCGTACCATCGTAAAAAAATGTATACAAAAAAAACACGTTTTTTGTATGGGGACACCCTTTAATTTTAATTATTTCTAAATCTTACCTAGTTGTTGTTATAGCGGCAATATAAATACACACTCTGTGAAAATTTCAGCTGTCTATCTGTTACGGTTACTGAGTTACAGCCCTGTGACAGACGGACAGACGGACGGACGGACGGGCGGACGGACGGACATCGGAGGCTTAGTAATAGGGTTCCGTTTTCACCCTTTGGGTACGGAACCCTAAAAAGGCGGTTAAAACATTTGGGCTTCACATGAAGTTACCGGCTTTTGAATAAGGAGAGCAGTATTTACACCCTTGGATTCGCAATTTTTCTTTTTCTGGAAAAAAAGGAGAATATAAAAAAAAAATCAGGGCAGTAATTACAGTCAAATCAATATTCCTTAATTTCACATGTACATTTAAGAGGATAATGAGGTGATCGAGATCGACTTGCATACAATCGTTCGTGCCTGTTTCCTTAGTCAAATTATATAAATATTTATCTGAAAGTGTACACATTAAATAAACCAACTGAGAGCTACGTGCACATATCTTTTTAGATTATTTTGATAACTAAACATATATCCATGATAAAGGCCCTTAAATATATATTATATGTTATCAAAAATATCAAAACGTACGGGCGTAGCTCTCAATTTATTTATTTAACGTGCATAATTTCAGATCAATATTTTTATCATTTAACATTTTAGGAACAGGCACGAGCCATTTTATGCAACTCGATCACCTCATTATCCTCTTAAGTTTATGATGATTATGCTTCCATCATGCTTTAGATGCATACTACTAGGTAACGTCGTTTAGTAGGTGTAAGCTAACTTATGTATTCCAACAGAGTAGCTTCACCAAGAGTAGATATCACAGGAAGCGTCGATTAGTTGGGAAGCAACAGTGCGACATTGTGCGAAATTGTTGGTAATACCAAATAGCTTGTCTTATCAATGAACGACCTATTTGTTCCAGAACTGGCCAATACCTAAAATCCCGAATGTCATGAAAATCAGTTAAGTAATTTATATTTTTAATACATTAACACTGAGGGGTGCTGTTTTTTTGTTCTTTGTTTTAAATTGTTCTACCAAATAATTATTTGGAAATAGCATTTTGATATAAAAGTGTACTTCATTATTGTGGACCGAAAAATACGTTAACCTGTGTAGTTTTTACCTGACTGCGTAATAAGGAGGGTTATTTAGGGAGGGTAGTCGACTAAGAGATTTGTCATTAGTGCTTCGTATTCCTGACCTATAGTCCCTTCCGGTCTTATGGTAAGGTAGGATATGGTAGGGTAATCCCGCCCTGGTTGATACCATCGATATGAACGTATGATGGTCAAAGCGGCAATTAAAATTGTCCGTGTTTTCCATCCAGTCCAATATAGCTGTGCAAAGTCATTCTTGGATGACGTTCTACAGGACTTGCACAATATTACAAAGGATCGGTCGCCACTTGTGTACACGGAAGTCTCCTTGTGGAAATATACTACATTAATATCCTGGAGCCCAATTAATGCTATGACGCTATGTAGTGTTTTATCGAACCAATAAGAGCACACAACAAGATAAATTGCGGTTGGCCAGGGTAGGTAGGTATGTATTGACATGTGATTTGTATTGTATCGGTTGACTAAACAATTTATTTACCTGTCCCACAAATCCCATAAGGCTTTTCCGAGATTTAGCTGGGAACGAAACGTTCTTACGATTCTTCAGTTTGAGAGTAGTATTGCTTTCAGCATTTAAGGTGGCCCCACCCGGCGGGCCTAACTCATTCGCGGGCACGGTACAAAACCGTGCTGTTGCACTCTGGGACCTTCTCTGTTTCAAAGAATAAGACAGGCTCTGTGATGAGAAAGATGCAACATGTCCACAAAAAAGACAATGTGCATAGTGTATGATTTGGTAAGATTTACGAAAATTTTGATTTCAAAACGACTTATAGCTAAAAGTAAACCACGACCGCTGTAGTCAAAAATCTAACAAAAACCAAATAGATCATAAATCTTGATTAAATAAGCTATGTCTGATGACTAATCTTTTTACGATGTTCTTACTTTATCATTGCGTAATCCACCTCCAAAGTTATTGTATAAAACGCGCGAAAAATTCGAACTTTCGGACCTTATAACTTAGAAACCAAACACAATTTTACAATGCCAATGGTCATCAGACATCTAGTTCGATCAAATAAAGCTATTTTAAGCAAAATTTTGGATCTCTGACAAGAAATATGGGCGTGATCTTCTTTCCCCTTTTGTATGGGGAGATGAGCGGGATGGGCCACCTTAAGGCGTGATAATACCCGCTTGCATTCAGGTCCATAAAGGCGTAAGTGAAACCATGTTTTATAATATTTTAAAATAACGACGCCTTTTTTAAATTTCAAAAATAAAGAAGATGTATTGATGGTCTAGCTATATTTGAAACCCATAATGGTAAATATGTTACGTTAATATTTAACATTCAAATTATGTTTATGAAAGTTTGTGAAAGTTTTTGTCTAATTTGAGAACACAAAGCACCAGAGACTTACCTACTATAAATTATAGCTAGACCATCATATAGTTACTTTTTTTATTATTAAAATTATTTGTGGTTATTTTTAACATTATTAAATGGTGTTTCACTTACGTCTTTATCAAACTGAATGCAATAAGATCTTAAAACTGAGTGCTATATTCGATGTTATTTTACATATTGTTGAATGTGAATGACAAAACTTTTCGGACCAGGTAGACATAAGAGTAACCATGATGGTTTCCCGTGAAAACAAATCTACGAAGTAAACATTATTTTTTGTTGTAATTTTTTACGGTTCCGTACCCAAAGGGTGCAAACGGAACCCTATTACTAAGGCTCCGTTGTCCGTCCGTCCATCCGTCCGTCCGTCCGTCCGTCCGTGCGTCCGTCCGTCCGTCCGTCCGTGTGTCACAGGGTTGTATCTCATAAACCGTAATAGGTAGGCAGCTGAATATTTCACAGAGTATGTATTTATTTTTCCGCTATAACAACAAATAGGTAGAATAAAAAATATATAAAAAAAAATTATATATATTTTTAATTTATATATATATTTATACGAGATTTTTTTGTGTCAAATCTTGTACGACGGTACGGAACCCTTCGTGTGCGAATCCGACTCGCACTTGGCCGGTTTTTTTTGGAGATATTTGCCTCGACATCGCTAACTACCAAATCAAGGGAAGTGTCTTCTCTTGTCGTCTGTCAAAATTAATATGGTGTAAGTACACTAGGTGTGCAATGCATGTACATTATTCACTATCTCAGGTCATTACCACATCACTCTTAATATAGACTGCATTGCACAATGTCTAGCTTGTCATACTACATTCTTACGATGTTAAAATAACTACATACTTTTACAACCCGAACCCCTTTCGAGGGTATTGCGTCTAACAATTTCGCTGTATACCCCTAATTTGGATTTCGCCTGCAACAGGTCTATTCCTGGCATTCAGTAATCAGGAATCTGGAATCCTAAATATAGAAAACGGCTTTTATAGCGATTTTCAAAACGAGTTCGAAAATCGCTTCTGAAAACCGATACAAAAGCGGTTTTCTAGACTCAGGATTCCTGATTCCTGATTACTGAATGCCAGGAATAGACCTGCAGTTCCTCTTTCCATAATCAATGCGTAGGAAGCAGTGCCTAAGAGTATACATTTGAGTGAACGCTTTACCTGAGGTGCGGACATTCACTGCAAAGATTGAACATTCAAACATATTGCCGTCGTCACCAAAATCGTATTTTGAATCAGAAGCTAGAGTCAGTCCTAAGTGGGCCTGTGAACTTAGCAGAACATTTTCCAGCAGTTCACAAATAAATGTGAGTTCTGGTCGCATTCCGATGAGTTCCAGAGTTCCTGTTACTTTTTGCGGTAAGTAGACTTAAGTAAATATACTTTTGCGGACTAAGTAAGCTAGTCACTTTTTTCAACAAAAGTGATATGTATGTAGATCACTTGATCTACTTACTTAAGTAGAAGGATTTGTAGACGAACTTCCCGTGATCGGTTTCCTTGTAATACTAGGTTCGTGTCCAACCTACCTGTACTATCCTTAATTATAATGCAATTGACGCCTTTTGTTTGGATTTTTTTAAAACCTTTTTGAAATATATAAAAAAAAAATATTAAGCGAGAATCTATATTTTTTAAATCGGAGGTTTTTACATTTTGGGTCCTGTTCCCGCCTTTATTAAATGCATACTAATCTAAGGCTGATATAAACAGTCGTAACTGAAACTTAAACTAACAAAAAGTAGTACTTTACAACGTCACTTTGAAAATTGTTGTATGAACGAAATGTTTGACACTAGTGAGTATTACTTTTGAATGAATGAATGAATTAATAAATTCTTTATTGTGCATAAACAAAAATACAATTACAGAGAAAACATACAGCAAAACAACAATACTGCACAAAGGCGGACTTATCGCTAAGAGTGATTTCTTCCAGTTAACCCTTTTGGTTAGTCTTAGTTTCTGTTACGACTATTTATCCGTGCCTTAGACATTGACTACCACCATGAATGCTAACGGGAATATTTCTAACGCGCTTAGCTATCAAGTGGGTCAATCTGGCCCGAAGTAAGTACCCCGCCAGTTGCATCCCGTATTTGATGGCTCCCATAAAGCGAGTTATCACACGCGCATTGTGGTGAGGCGCTCGCTGACAGCGGGTACGTCTTGCATATCAATAGGGACAGTTGCGCTTTATCAACATACCGCACTGGCTATAGCTAGCGGGTAAGTTGTGGTGTTCCAAGCGGTGTTATTAAAATAATGTATTTATTGGTATTGAATAATATTAAGTATACGTCTCTCAGTCAAGCATGAAAAGGTAAGAAGACAGAATAAAAACCGTACAATAAGAAAGCGAAACAATTATAAAAAAACCGGCCAAGTGCGAGTCGGACTCGAACACGAAGGGTTCCATACCATCATACAAGATTCACGAAAAAAAATACGGTTGTTGTATGGGGCCCCCCTTTATTTTTTATTATTATTATATATATATATATATATATATATATATATATATATTATATTGTTGTTATAGCGGCAAAATAAATACACACTCTGTGAAAAATTCAACTGCCAAAAATTCAAATTACGGTTCCTGAGATACAGCCCTGTGACAGACGGACGGACGGACGGCCGGACGGACGGACGGACGGACAGCGGAGGCTTAGTAATAGGGTTCCGTTTTCACTCTTTGGGTACGGAACCCTAAAAATAGCAGTTGACAATTTGTGTGTTAGATCGAGTCATACTCATTTGTTACTGGCAACAAATTCTGTATTGCTTCGTCTCTCTCACTTGTTTCCTGCTCCCATTAAGATAAAATGGAGATCGACAGGACACACAAAATTGTTACTAAAATATAAAAAAACGAAAAAGCGAGCGGAAATTCCCCCAGCAGGATCAACTTGGTGCAGAACGAGAAGAGACCGTGTTTATGTAAAGGATATGTCCTAGCTTGGCGCCGTATTCTTTTGGAAATACGGTGTGCTGTACTTGATGTTTCAGGGTAGGTAGGCTTATAATCGGCTAATATCTGGACAGGTATAAGTCATCTAGGTAGGGATGTCTTATACCTAAGAACTGAAATTTAAAAAACTTCCAAAAATATATGAATTTAATGTTTTAGTTACGTTATTTTTCTAAATATGTACGGAGGTAGTGATGACATTTACACATGAAACAAAGTATCGGTTCAATTTATTTTGATTTAATTCAAATGGCCACCTCTGTTGGCAGGTAGGTATGCACTCTTTTGCCACTGCCACTGTTGAAGGCAATCGTTACCGGACCATGTTAAGAATGGCCCGTAAGCTATGCTCCCCATACAAAAGTAGTTTACTAAACTACTCATTTGGAAACCTCTATTCCAATAAAATTTATATTGAATATCTAATATCAGGTAACAAAACTGTGTCTGCACGCTTTTGTTTTTTTGGAAAATCCAAACCAAATTCAATGAAAGCGCAAAAAGAAAATCTTCATACAAATTCTGTTTTCTCTGTGGTTTGACCCGGAATACATTTACCAAAAAACAAAGGCATTCAGACACAGATATTTGTAGCCTACTATTAGATACCAAATATCAAGTAAGTTAGAACAATGGTTTTCAAATTATTAGTAAACTACGTTTGTATGGGAGGCGAAATTTTCTGATGCTTACGGGCCTACCTTAACGGACTATTATTTAAAATATTAGCCATTCAGATTGATAAGGAAGTAAGTAAAACAACATTTAATTAAATTTAAAATTAACCACAATGAATTTTGATAATCAAAAAAGTAATATATAGATTGATAGGCTAGCTCCTATGTGTTCTCAAACTAGAATAATGTTTAAAGACTTTTATAAAAAAAGTTGCAACGAGCTTCCGATATTTACGGTTACAGGTTTCAAATATAGCTAGACCATCAATGCATCATTCAGTCAGTCAGCGTGTTTGCGTCCACTGCTGGACATACGCCTCTCCAATCCTTCTCCAGTCCTCCCGGCCCTCAGCGGTACGGAACCACTGCTTTCCGCCGACGCACTTGATGTCGAAAACTGATTTCGCCTCACCATAAAACCACTCCACCTTCCGATTTTTGGGGATTTCCAAAGAAGTAGAAGTAGAATCATTAATCTTTTTGAAATTCCAAAATAAGATGTAGTTATTTTTAAAAATAATAAAATATTTTTTCACTTACGCCCTCATGGAACTGAATGCAATCAGGTGTTATTACGCCAGGATGTTCCAACCCATACAATGTTTTTTTTACACAGAACGCAAAAAGTATTGCACTATCAGGCACGAATTCGTCAAAAATATTAAATATAGCCATAGTAGTTGCAGCGAAATTATATTCACAATTTCAGGTTTAATGGTTTCGTTGTAATTGCCGTTGTAGTTTTACACCGTTAGATGGCGCTGTTAAATAAACATCGTATTTAAATAAATTGTAACAAAACCAATAATCCTGAAATTGTGAAATTGTTTTCGCTGCAAGTAATATGACTATATTAAACTTTTATTATTAATTCGTGGCTTAAAGTGCAACACTTTTTGCGTTATGTGTGCAAACAACTTTATATGGGTCGGAACAGCCTTAAATGAGCTGTGGTTTGAACACGATGGCGCCACCTGTCACGCCGTTCGTGAAACAATTGCTTTGTTACAAACAAAGTTGTATGGTCGTATCAAATTTAAATCGATGAGAGCTTTAGCACCCTGTATTTCGATCCGCCTGGGTCCAAGCGCAATCAGCTTTGGAAGCGCAGTACCACATTGGCTTCTGTTCCGACACCATTTGATAAAGCGGACCACACACCTACGACTATCGACGCGTTAGTCGCTGTAGGTGTATTAGATATAATTGTTTATCATGGCGAGAATGCACTGCGCCGCTATTCTATTCCTAGTGCTGTGCAGCCTGATTTCTGTTGAAAATGCGAGGGAACTCGGCGCGGACGAGCCAGGAGTTTGCCTGTCCACCATCAGGTAAGTTTAAAAAATAGGTCCATGGGTACCGTAACAAATTCTAAAGTAGGTATTTAAGAGAGTCGTTACCCTATCAATTCCCCATACTACGGGCGATACCTGTTTCCATGCTCTTAGTGTTTTTTTTTTTTTTTTTTAATTTAGGAATCTAAAATATATTGTAGAAAGCTATGTCGGTATGTTTTAATTTTTTTAATATACCTTTTAGATTGAAAAATATTGGCTAATATACAATGGCAAAAAGTTGTCTTTTTAGGGTTCCGTACCCAAAGGGTGAAAACGGAACCCTATTACTAAACCTCCGCTGTCCGTCCGTCCGTCCGTCCATCCGTCTGTCACAGGGCTGTAACTCATGAATCGTAATAGGTAGGCAGCTGAAATTTTCACAGAGTGTGTATTTATTTTGCCGCTATAACAACAAATAAGTAAAAAAAAAACATTAAGGGGGGTTCCCATACAAAAAACTTGATTTTTTGGTGTTGTTGGTACGTAACCCTTCGTGTGCGAGTCCGACTCGCACTTGGCCGGTTTTTTACGTTAAGTTTCGAAAAATGTTTACTTAAAAATTCAGATATTTACACAAAAATCAAAACATACCGACATAGAATGAAACTTTTTTAAGTGATTTTTTTTTATTAAACTTTAGGACCTGGAAGACGATTTCGCTAATTGAATGGCAGTCACCGTGCTAAATTGTGCCTTGGCCAATGGACAAAACATGCATTTCGTAAATTTTTTAAATCTTAGATTTCCTGTGACTTAGTTTTCATTGAGATTTTTTTGGATTCTTAGTTTTTCGCTAGATCAGATTAATACCTGTGATTTTGGCCGTACAAAATAAATGTACCGAAATAAACTAAAAGTTATTTTCATTAATTTAATTTATAGCTTTATTGTATAAACACGATATAAAATTATAATGAACTAAAGTTATCTTAAATTATAATTAAATAGATTAACATATAAAAGTAAAATTTAAATTAAAACTAAAGAAAAATGTGAATCGGAGAGCAATCCAATCCAATTTAATTTTATATTTGTAATTTACAACTAAATTCAGAAGGATACGTATGTATGTAATAGTGTTATCAAATAATACAGTCATTCAAAGCCAGATATTGTATCAAAATACAAGAAAAGTTTTCACATCCTTATAAACACATAACATTTTGGTCTGTTATACATATAATCGTTCTTAACGTTTAAATCTTCATTCCTGCAAGATGAATTAAAATCGAGGAAGCAATTTTAAGGGATGGACACCTCTTTGGAAAAGTTGCACGTTATCTAGAACGGATCAACAAAACTGATTTACCTCCAGGTCTATTCCTGGCATTCAGTAATCAGCAATTAGGAATCCTGAGACTAGAAAATCGCTTTTATAGCGATTTTCAAAGCAGGTCTTCTACGGAAAATCTTGATTGATTAAAAAACTATGCTCCGGAATATTTTAGTCAAGAAAATCGCTTGGAAAACCGCTGCAAAAGCTGGTTTCTAGACTCAGGATTCCTGATTGCTGATTACTGAATGCCAGGAATAGACCTGCTGTTGTACCCACGGAGTTCGATGATCTCCGTGGTTGCACCTATACTGATTACCTGTTAAATATACCTGTTCACTGCAACTATTACCAATACTAACGAAATTTGAATCGAATCTACATAAATTAATTCGTTGGATTATGTAGTGTCTAAAGGTTCAAAGTAAAAATAGATTATAGAGAATTTATGCGATGTAATAATATAACAATTAATTAATAAATAAATTAATTAATAATAAAAAGAATCGTTACAAGTACAGGGAATCGGAAAGGTTTTCCGTATTTGTAATTCCGTTTTTTTTCAACATTTTGCCGAACATGAGAAATAATTAACATGTACAGATAAATAATATAAATACCTTAATAAATTCCTTCTAACTTATGTAAGCTTTTTGTATGATCAGAAGAAAAATATGATTCTAAAACATTTTCGTTGGAAGTAAGTACGCCATGCTACTCAACAACTCAACAGAAATTGTCTGCGTAGAAAACACAAAGCAGGGGTAGCTAATCTCTAAGTGCTCATCTTGAGGAACGCGTTTTTTATTTATGGAATTTTGCCTCATTTACCAATTTTTACCAACATATTGTAAACTTTACATTTTTATTGGTGTGAATAATAATGAGTTTGGATGCTATAAAACGTATTTTTCATCGACATTCGTTCCTAGGTAACGAGCCGACTCTACATATTTTATTGGTACTCAAATCCCTACTTACTATACAGGTACCTGTAACGTTAGGTACATGTTCTGTTTATGGAACTTTTTTCCTTGTGATCATAGGTTTATTGGTTCAAAAACATTTAATAATATATCGAACATGGCTCAATGCGCAACAAATCTATACTACCTATTCACTTTCGACATAAAAAAAATCGGAACCGACCGATCCTCTAGGTCCTTTATCTATAGGGTTCGTTAACTGTAGAATGCACTTGAGCAATTGCCCTGCGCCATATGTCGAGCTATTCATAAAAAACACAGTTTATAAAAAAACACATATGTATTATTTACTGCGCCTACGAGCACTATGAGACCGGGACTCTCGCCAAATTTCTTAAACTGCTAACCCTGCAAGCCCCATGCAAATATAGTCGCAGACGTAATGAAGGGTTTTGTTGGTGGGCATATTCGCGCGACTGTGTGGCAGATGACGGGCGGCTGACTTTTCATACAATGCGACCCGAGTAGCAACCTCATAACACTTGGTCTTCCTTTTCGCTTATGTGGCTGTACTCATAGACATTTATGTACCTAAGTTCATTTGAATGGTAAATAAAGCCATGATGAGAAATCCCGCCAATTCGTTTTCAGCAATACTTGGGGATAGCTTAACTTTCACACTTTCAGTGTACGTAAACACATTTCACGTCAAGTTAGTATACCACTGTCAACCCAATGTATATTCAAAAGCTAGAAGATGACTTATTCTGTGCTAGAAGTGACAAACGTGATATTTTTTTTTATTTTTCATGATAATCTAAAAATCTAACTAACAACTAAATTAAAACAAACCATACGACAGGTATTATCAAACTTCACGAGGGCTTTATACACCCGACATAGGTTGTTAAGGCCCTGGTACTAGCCAAATCGCAAAGTTAGACGAGGCACCCCAAGTTAACTAACTAAGTCTGACGATTATAAGTGTCATTCTTATAATACATGATTCCTTGTCTAGGAATCGACCTATTTTCGTTAATGTATGTTTCCTTTTTCTATACAAAAGTCCATTTATGAACTTTTTTGACTAAATGTAGAAATCTAAAAGCAAATGGAATTTTTTGTTTATGCATATATGCTGTTTTTGCTTATATCTAGAAATCGAATTACTTTCAGATTTGTAATGAGAAAAATCAACTTTTTTATTTTAATTATTATTTAAATAAATGATGGAATAAAAAAATATTAACAATCCATTATCAGTCTGGAGTTCTATTTGGATTTGCTGAAGCGTTTCACTACATATTATTACATTTGTTAAAAAGTGCATTTGTATGGCGCGAGTAGTTGGCTAGTCCTAGCGCCTTAAGTTGACGACGGCTTTTACACTAGAAAATACTTGCAAGACTATATACTATTTATGTAGTACTATATATGTATATGTATATAGTACTATTTATGAGGACATGAAAACGAGTAGAAACGCATTTAAGAATAAACTGAGATGGTGCCAAAGGAATACTGAACAAATTAAAATGGACATAATTACAAAACACAGAGCAAGTAACGACTTCACAAAATTCTGGAAGGCTACTAAGCTGAACCATAAGCCCTGCCTGCCAATGTCTGTGAATGGCACTGATGATCGGAAGCGAATAGCCAATATGTGTGCCGATCAATTCAAAGTAGAATGCCCGCTTCCAAATCAGGTGACAGACGACGGTAGTCTGGGGCGCAAACAAGGAGCAGCACAGACCTTCTATGTAACGCTGGAACTGGTAACCAAGACATTGCGTTCTATGCAACACGGTAAGTCTCCTGGTCATGATTCGCTAAGCATTGAGCACCTGCAGTATGCTGGACCTCGTCTAGCTGTCAGTCTGGCTACACTCTTCAACATGTGTATCGCTCACAGCTACTTTCCAGCTCAATTTATGAAAACCGTTGTCGTTCCTATTGCCAAGAATAGGACCGGGGATGTTACAAGCCTGTCAAATTACCGACCGATATCGCTGGCAACCGTCATATCCAAGCTTTTCGAGAGGTTACTGCAGCCCTCGTTGTATCAACACCTACAGTTACACAGCGCGCAGTTCGGTTTTCGTCCTGGTCTCTCAACAGATATGGCGATACTTTCATTGAAACATACTGTCGAATATTATGTAAATAGACGTACAACAGTCTATGGATGCTTCTTGGACCTCAGCCGCGCCTTCGACACCATAAACTACGACATCTTATGGAAAAAGATGAAGGCATCTGGGGTCCCAGAGGATATCGTCAATCTGTTGAGATACTGGTACGGAAACCAGACCAATACGGTGCGCTGGGGAGACACTATGTCGGATGAATACCGGCTTGCCAGCGGGGTTCGGCAAGGCGGATTGACCTCCCCGGACCTGTTCAATCTGTATATGAACGACCTAATAGAGGAACTCAGCAATGCCAGAGTCGGATGCTATCTAGGTGACATTTGCAACAATAACATTAGCTACGCTGATGATATGGCGTTGCTGTGCCCCTCTGTAAAAGGGCTCAGGAAGCTGTTGAGTATATGTGAGCGGTACGCATTTGAACACGGATTGACATACAATGTGAAAAAGACAGAGGTGATGGTGTTCACTCGAGGAATGGGACCCGAGTTTGTTCCCGTTATAACCTTGCGCGACTCTCCTTTGAGAATCGTGTCAAGGTTTAAGTCATCCTGACGGACAAACTGAATGACGACGATGACCTGGAAAGGCAACGCAGAGTGCTAGCAATGAAGAGCAACATGTTGGCTAGGCGCTTCTCGTACTGCTCTGTGGAAGTCAAACTGACTTTGTTCCGTGCTTACTGCCAGGCATTCTACACTAACCAGTTATAACTCGCTGCGGGTGCAATACAATAATGCGCTTCGTTGCATGTTGGGACTGCCCTGGCGGTGTAGCGCGTCCGGCATGTTTTCCGAGCACAGACTGGATGACTTCTATGGCCTCATGCGAAGGGGGCGAGCAGGGTTTATGGAGCGAATTAGTATGTCCAATAATGAAATCGTAAAGAACATTTACGAAAGATTTTTTTATACAAATGTGACAATAATGGCAAAAGCCTATTAATGTTCTAGCTTGAATTTTTATGTCTACAAAATTTTTACTGTAAATTTGAAATTTTGATTGTTTTTGAAGATTGACTGTAATTTAATTTATTTTTATATTTTAACCTATATTGAATTCAATCGATTTGTACTGTTTTAATTGTATTTTAATTGTGATCTTGAATAGTTTAGAATGTGATATGGTGCAATCCAATATGGATATATGGCCCGAAATAAAACACTATTATTCACAGTATATATTTATTATCCAATTTTAGGTTTACATTATTTAATACAAAAATACAAAAATAAGCCTTAAAAAATATAAACCTAAAACTGGAAAACCTTACGGAGGTCCCACCTGGGACAAATCCTGTAAGACCGCTCCGAGCTACAGAGACAGAAACCGCCGAACGATTCTCGTGTTCGAGAGTAGAACCGCTTTCTGCATCTGGAATCGGAGCCCAATATCGATACCTAATTTTTCTAAGTGTTTGGCCAAATTCTTTGGGACAACGCCGTTCGTAGACATAACAAATGGCACGATGGTGGTTTTCCGTGCACGCCACATGGCGGTAACCTCGTGGGCCAGGTCTAAATATTTCATAAGTTTCTCATTTTCGGCCCTGTCGAGGTTTTCGTCATGTGGTATTGTTATGTCTACGAGGAAGATCTTGTTGGACTTGGGATCGACCAATACAATATCGGGCTTATTGCACTTAATTGTCTTATCGGTTTGTATTGGTCGATCCCAATAGAGCTTAGTGCCATCTTTCTCCAACACGTCTTCCGGTTTGTATTTATAATATGGCACCACTGAGTCGATGAGGCCGTATTTAAAGGCAAGTTGCTGATGAACTATTTTGGCTACTTGATTGTGCCGCTCCAGGTACTCAACGCTCGCCAGGCGCGAGCAACCGGAAGTAATATGGCGGATGGTCTCACCTGGTTGGCCACAGGCTCGGCGGGTATCGACCGATCCATCCTTCATTATATACTTCCGGAAGTTACGCGTGACGATCATTTGGTCCTGAATGGCACAAACGAAGCCTTCGGTTTCTCCGAATAGGTCACCAAACCGCATCCATTGAACTGAATCCAAGAGATGCGTGTTTGGCGACTCTAGTACTCGGAGAAACCGTCCATGCAGTTCCTTGCCTCTCCATACTTCCACACGCTCAGTAGTGAAAACAACCGGAAGCGTAAAGCTCGCGTCGAACAGATTAAGCGGGGTGAGCTTAGAATCGCACGCCACTACCTCGATATGTCTGTTGTTTTCCGCAGCCGTCAAAAAGTAGTCACGAAGTTTACACACCTCGGAATTATGGAGGTTTGTGAGATTAAGCATTCCTCTACCTCCCTGTTTCCGAGGTATGTACAACCTCATGACAGACGACCGCGGGTGGTGCATACGGAAAGTGGTCATAGTAGTGCGAACTTTGCGATCCAGGGCCTCCAGTTCGGTCTTAAACCAACGCACTATGCCAAAGGTGTATCCAATCACGGGTACTGCCCAACTATTGAAAGCTCGAAGTTTGTTCGCACCGCTTAAGTGGCTCTTGAATATGGCTTTTGTGCGAGACCAAAACTTTGCTTTCACAGTTGTTTTCGCCTCCCCGTGATTGAGGCATAGTGATTGGTTAAGACCTAGATATTTATAGGAGTCTCCTGCAGAGAGGGCTCGAATCGCGTGCTCATCCGTGATAGCAAGGTCGGGCGAGCTCTGGACAACACCTCTTCTAGCATGAATGACTGCACATTTATCGAGGCCGAACTCCATACGTATAGCGTTACTAAATGTTAATGTTACGCTCAGGAGTTCAGCTAGATGTACCTCGTTTGTTGTTGTTAGTTTCAAGTCATCCATGTAAAAGAGGTGTGATTGTTTTCGTCCACCTCTCTGCAGTTGATAGCCTAATCCAGTCTGGTTCAGTAAAAAGCTCAAAGGGTTAAGTGCTAAACAGAACCAGAGTGGACTAAGACTATCACCCTGGAATATTCCCCGCTTAATCTGTATTGGCTCAGAAACATAACCTTTGGTGGAGATTACAGTTTTCCAACAATCCATACACTGGCTGAGGAAGTTTGTCAGATTGTTATCTATTTTATATATCTCCAAAACCTTCCTCAGCCAGGAATGCGGTACAGAGTCGTAAGCCTTTTTGTAATCAATCCACGCTATTGAAAGGTTACGTTTCTTTTGACGAGCTTGTTGGCAGATGACACTGTCAATCAGAAGCAGCTCCTTGGTGCCACGTGAACCCACTCGACATCCATTTTGAGCATCGTCCATTATTGAATATTGTAATAAATGGTTGTTTATCTTCGTGCTCAAAATGGATGTCAATAATTTGTAAATTGTAGGGAGACAAGTTATAGGCCGAAAGTGTGTGGGTTAAGTGGCACCTGGTATTTTAGGGAGCATGTACGTAACACCAGTGGTAAAGAAGTTTGGGAGGGTACCGGTGTCAATGGCATCCTGGAATTGTGAGGCGAGTGTTCCGTGGGCTGCAACCATTTTTTTCAACCAAAAGTTGTGCAGGCCGTCAGGACCAGGATGTTTCCAGTTCTGAATTTTCCTAACTGCATCCTGCACATCCTTTTGGTCGATATGCATTGCAGCCATCGGTCTTAGATTGTTATAGTTTTCCTCAACACTCTCAATCCAGGATGCTCCCTCTATGTGTGCAATGGGAACATTCCACAGACCGGACCAAAATTCAGTCATTTTGGTCCGGTCCGGAAGGTCCCCGATAGAGTTCTTTGTACCCTCCATTTCCGAATAAAACTTCTTTTGGTTACGCTCGAAGAGTTTATTCTGTCTATGTCGGTCGTAACGTGTTCTGTAACGCCGTATTCTCTGACCAAGTGCAGCGACCCTCTGTTTTAGGCGGTCTATACAGTCATCTATGCGATCGGTAAGGTTAAATCTGGATGGTTCAATATTATTCAAAATAAAAGCTTCTCTTACCGATCGCATGATTTTGGGTCGGTGGTTACCGCGCTTAAAACAGATAAGTCTAGCGAGGAAGGTACGGGCCTTTGCTACTCGTTGCTGGATTCTTTGTTGCCACATTGGTGTGCTCCTACTTCCTGTCGGGCTGTTGTCTGTTGGTTTTGGGAGATCAATATTTGCCACACGACAGGCGGTAAGAGCAGAACAATACAGCAACAAATGAGTTTCCTCGAGCGATGAACACTATTATTATTATTATTATTATTATATATATATATATTATTGTATAAGCAACTTGGTTAGTTTAATAACTTCTATTTCTAATCCATTTGCACTGATAGTTGCTGTTTATTGTGTTCTTGTTCTTTGCCCTAAACTGTTCTACCAAAATGTGTTTGGCAGTAGCATTTAGATCTAAGTATGTTTTTCATTACTGTGGAAGGAAAATTCGTAAAGTTTCTTTGCGGATTCTTCTTTACTGAGTTGATCAAATCCGCGGATCATTCAGTTTTTGACATAGCATGTATATTCCGAAACACGTTAAAGAGGTTTCAATGCAATGACTTCAATGCTAGAGAAAAACTAATTCACAGAGAAACAGTGAAAAAGTCATATGCTCATAAATGGCCGAGGAGATGACGAAGAAACTTTACTAATAACATAACAATGTTTCGTCAATGTCAGCTTATTCGGTTACATAATTATACATTTAAGGCTCCGACTGACTCCACACTGAGAAAAATGAGGTCGAAGCATGATACAATCAGTGATTGTAAAGTGAATTGTGTTTAATCACAACTATCTACGTGCCACAGTGACTATGAAATGGTAATATTCTTACAATGCGGTTTTTTGAATTTACAATCATGAAATAGTAAAATCAGGAATTACAATCCCTTGTATCTCCAAATGTCTAATCTATAACCGCTACACTCGATAGTAAACCGCACAGTCTCTGAGTGTAAAAAGATCAAATACATTATACCTGTTTGTAACATTTAATTACTAGTGAGAGTTGGTGTTACATTCTAAAGTAATTAATACACTCTAATGTAGTTACAACAATAGATATTTATGCAAACAATCTTATTCTGTAAATATCTACAATAGCAGAGTGTAATAAGTAGTATTTGAAATTATTGCTATAACAATCTGAAAATGTAGAAACAGTAACAACAAACAGTATGTAACAGCTATAATCGCAATGTTGCAGATACAATGAGCTGTCATTACTGCAACTACCTGTATTGTTTTCACAAATTTCTGAAATAATACTGAATTTAATTGTTTTTATTAATATTTGAGGTAATGCGTTACAGTCTCTTATGATATTGGCTAAACGTAGATGTTAAGCATCACAATTTGAATAGTACTCGGTATTTACCAAATACAATAAGCTACCATTACTGCAACTATCTTTATAGCTAGCATAAATATCTGAACTAATATTAACTTTAAATGTTTTTATGAATATATGAAGTAATGTGCAACATTTTCTTAGGATATTCCCTACGCCTAGATATTAAGCATTACAATTTGAATAATAATCGGTATTTATCAAAAACAATTAGCTGTCATTACTGCAACTATCTGTAGTGTAAGCGTACATATCTGAAAAAATTGCTCCTACAAATGTTTTTGTCAATATCTGAGGTAAGGCGCAACAGATTCCCACGATGGTCGCTACACCTAGATTTGAAGTATTGCAATTTGAATGGTACTTGGTTTTTTCTTAAATACAATAAGCTATCATTACTGCAACTATCTGTTTTGTTAAAACACATATCTGAAAGAATACTAGCTGTATTTATTATTGTAAATATCTGAGGTTACACGTTACGTTTCTTATTATGTTCGCTACACCTAGATTTGTAGTATTGAAAATTGAAGATAAAAATAGTACTTGTGTTATTATCACGAATATCTGAAATAACACTAACTTTAAACGTTTTTTATGAATATCTGAGGCAGCGCATTAAATAAAAACAATAATAAAAATGAAATTAGAGATATAATCATAAATATGACATAAATACACACTAAATCGGAAATCTGTTCGGTAACTAAGAAGTTAAAAATGGGGATCACGTTTTACAAATTTGACAAAGTAATCGAATATAAAAAATAATCGCTCTTAAATAGAGGTATTCACTAACATGTTTTACGTAGCTATCGTTGACGATGATCGTTTTAACGTGAAATAAGATCAATTCACTAGTGATAGGTAACCTATCGTTGCATTTTTAACGTCTGCTGCTCTAGCGTCAACTTATTTATCTACGCTAATCCGTAAGGTTCACAGGTATCGAAATTTTTGAGATTGAGAGTGAGATTATAATAAGATTTCTTTGTATCTGTAAAACTCAAAACAAAGCGATTGGTACGTTTACTGATTAAGAGGTTATGTAATGGTGAAAATATACATACTTTTCTGTATCGTAAATAACTTAACACTAGTGGCTTTCTGAGTTTTAGACCTGAGAGTTAGAGTCCGTCTTTACCTAGCTTAAAACTGAATAAATGGTCGCCGCGCATCTTAAAACAAAATGCTATTATTAACCGACTTCAAAAAAGGAGGAGGTTATCAATTCGTCTGTATGTTTTTTTTTTTGTTTTTTTTGTTTTTTTTTCTTATATTTTCTCAGTTGCTGCGCTTTAAGTCTTGGCAAAAAACAAAACTTTTGTGACATTTTTCTAAAAACTGAGTCGACAAAAAAATATATTCACGGAGATTAGAAAAACCTGTCCAACGCCCGAAGGAAGGAAATATAGTTACAGATACTGATTTATTTTTAAATTCGGACAAAAATATCTTGGGATATTGACGCTTCCGATTTGAAGTTCGTTTACCAAAAAAAAAAAACTCTTAAGTTGTCCGAAAAAATATCAGAAGGCAAGTTACTGAATACCCTTCGAGTGACTGACGAATAAGAAAGAAGGTAAATCTGTTTTAAACAAATCATTTTCTGTCGAGTTATTAAAGCTAGTTACTAAAATTTTGTATAATATTAAATCCATACGCCTGGCAAACTCCTGTGATCGTCGATGGAAATTTGGAATAACGCTTTTTAATACAGTATTATTCTGTGATGGCAGCAATTATTTTTTATATGTCAGCAATCTGTGATGTTAGCAGCACTAACAGATAGTTCTAGGATTTTTTACTTATGTTTGTCATTGCAGGTCTAGATAGTAATGGTAAACTTAAAGACAGTTGTATCGACATTTCGAAATTTTCAAACGAACATAATCAAAATTTTCTCAGTAAAATCAGATTGCAGTGAACACAGTGTCACAGTAAAGTCAGCATTCAGAAGTATAGTGTGACAATAATTGTATAATATTATCTAAAATCTTTATGTTGACAATAATATACTACAAAGTAAATATTGATATAAAACGAAGGACCACGAATATTCCTGTCAGTTTTGTTGTGAATGTCACTCGGCGGGTACGTGTTGTAATCTGTGGTGTGGTCGGCGTGCGTCTCTCCATGGTCTCTCCTTTGTCCGTTGTGCTGTGCCGGTCAAAGTATACTGGGCAGACGCCGCAAGCAGCCAGCTAAAGGCTGTCTTCGATAAAACCGGGGGTGGCGGCACAATCTTTGCCTATCTTAATACATATCCACGTTTAAAGAAGCTCAACGGATATCAGTTGGTAAGTATTTTTTGTCTTATTAATATTTTAAAACTTACGCGGGACATAACTACAATATTTAGTTTGACGGCTTACCGCGCGTGTGAGGAGCAGGACGTGCTGCTCGACGTTTTGTCTTCACTAGCAGTTACTCATGAGATCTTTCATGTGTCCACTTCTAATTTGAGAACTACTTATCCAATTTGTATCTTTTCTGTATGCATGCCATAATGTCACGGTAAACATAAAAAAAAACTACAAATTTCTCTCTTTAACTTAAGGCCTAGCGCGCCTCATATTAGTGTAGTATTATAAATGTGAAAGTAACTTTGTCTGTCTGTCTGTCTGTTACGTCGTTTGAATGGGGATCGCAGTATTCTGATGCTTACGGGTCCACCTTAAGCTTACTTATCTCCAATGTTTACATCAGCCTTTATTACTATGGCATGTTTTTTTTGTTTCAGTTGATTCACGATTTTGATTTCTCATACAACGTCGACACAGCAAATGTGGCAGCACTTCTACTTCTGCCACACTTAATTTCGGGAGCTACTTCACGGACAGCCACACCAAATACAAACCAAGAAGACAATCTATTTCGACCGTTGAATACCTATTATAAATACTTACCTACCATAAGAAGTGTGTGCATTGGTAAGAACTTCTAGCCCATATTCTGTCCTCAAAAGAGTATTTTGTGTTATAAAAAAAAATATTTTCCAATTTATTATAGTAAGGATAGAATTTATTGGAGGTGTAAAAATAACTCGTCTAACCCCTGATTTCACCACCTCCATTATTTCGAATTAAGGTTAGTATAAAAAAATTCATTTTGATCTTGAGCCAGTGAGTTAGGTACGTAATTTGTGGTATTGGCAACGCTGTGAATGTTTTTTATTTTAACAATAAATGTGTAAACTAAAGCAAACTGTATTTTAGTAATGGCATTCACCTTTCCTGTTACAATACTAAATATAAGCTTTGTGTTTTAATTTAATTTCTGGAGTTAGGTGCATATAGTATGTAAATAAATGTAAGCTTATACATAGTATTGCACATTTAAACTTGTATTCGCTGCAATTTTCGTTCTATAATCCCTGCAATACGCCAAATTAGTAATTACAATTACCTTATTACAGTCGCCACATTTAGACATTAGTCACTTCCTGGTTGTAATTTACAGTTTCAGTTATCTGTGTATGTAACTACTTCGTATGCAGATAAATATTTACTTATTAAATCATGTCATTATTGCATCAATTAATAAGTAAATATGTATCTGTATAAAAAGTAGCACAAACACAGATAAATGCAACTGTAAATTACAACCAGGAAGCGACTATTGGCTGAATGTGACGACTACAATAAGGTAATTGTAATTACTAATTTGGCGTATTGTAGGAATTACTAGACGAATATTATAGAAAATACATTTAGGATGCTTGTCCACAATATTGTTGACAGTAATGAGAACAAGTCAGATAGTAGAGAAAACCATAGCATAGTGTGAAAACAACCATCTCTAAAAGTATCTACTACAGCCAGATGGTCGATGCACCGATTAGAGATTTTGCCTGAGACTATTCAGTACAATAACCATTACAGTCAGATAGTAAAAGAAACAATACGATAGTATACAAACAACTATATCTACGAGTACCTACTAAAATCAGATGGTAGAAGTAACCATTAGGGTTTTAGCTGAGACTATTCGGTATAATAGCAATTACAGTCAGGTAGTAGAAAAAACGATACAATAGCATATAAACAACTATCTCTAATGGCACCTGCTAAAGCTAGATGGTAGAAATAACAATTACGGGTTTTAGCTGAGACTATTCAGTACAATATTCATTATAGTCGGTAGTAAGAGAAACAATAAGATAGTATATAATCAACTATCTGTAATAGTACCTACTACAACCAGATGGTGGTAGAAGAAGTTATAGATTATAGCTGACACAATTTAAACTGTAAAGATCACAACATAGATTGTAAACACAACCATAGAAGCGTGTTCCCCGTATAATTTAAGATGGCAGAATTTTGTTACAAATTACAATAAGTAGATAGTAATGGTAGCCTTCTGATTGCTGTCCATGTAAATACTATGCAGATTGTTAGTTTAAATTACATTTTATTGATAGTAACAGTAATCTTCTGATTGTTGTCCATGTAAATACTATTTAGATTGTTAAATCGCAAATACATTTAGCAAAATGTACACCTTACAATTATTTTTGCTGTCCATAAAGTCACTATCTTGAGTGTATCCCCAGTGCAGACTGAGTGTCAGGAGAACCATATTTTTTTTTCAGTGCAGCGTTCAGCAAACAAACTATAATGGCGATCTCCGGAAGTATTGAGTTTGCGTTAGGGTTCATTGTTGTATGCGCGTGAAAATCGAACGCGACGAAGCAAAATTCAGGTTTTTGACCTGTAAAGTCTACTTTCTAAGTTGAATTAATAAATGTTTTACGCTTATTTACTAAATAAATATGTGATATTGTACCACAAGAAAGAAAAACTCCCGCATTGAAAACCTAGAGAAAAACCTAGTAATTGAGTGTTTACAAACGTATTTTTTTAACGAATATAAGCAACTCATTAAAACCGCCATAAACTAGATAATAGTCTAAAATTTGATATTTCGAATTTGTTACCGGTGTTTATTTGTAACCCACGCTGAGATAAAATAAAAATAAACCCAAAATATTGGAGGTTAGCGTCAAATGTTTGGCTTATTTCAGACAAGTGAAAACCCGAATAAAAACCATCCAGCAGCCGATCCGGAGACGATACAAGCCACCGGGCTGCCAGAGTGCCGCCTGCGTGCGCACCTGGATCGTGAGATACGTCCCCAAAAATGTAACGCAGGTAAGACATCAAATTATTCGTGAATTGTTAAGATTCAAAACTCCTATCTTTTTTCAAATACCTCTCAATCTATGAAATACTCTAAATTGCATTAATGCGTTGCAATTAGTGACAACTTTCCAAATATTTAAGCCCAACGCAATGTATGTGTTCAAAGCAATGCATGCACTAAGATGTTGAGAACTTTTCACTAGTTTTTACCTGCTGACATCCAGCTGAGGAACAGCCATTTTTCACATATCGCACATCGCATGATTGATATTTCTTGCCTTGGTTCCCACTACTAGTTATAATTATATTTTTCACTGTATACCATTTTTTATAATGTTGTGTGTGAAAATAAATCATTTTATTATTAGTATTAGTCGATTTAACAATTGCAATGACAACGACATTTTTATGAACTTTAATTTCACTTGTGTTCTCTGTGAACATTGTTTCAGTTTTGTCTTGTTTGTATCCCTTGACATTTCAAATTTTAATGTAACTTTTTGTTCTATTTCTACTATTACTTCTTATGATTTTTTCATTGTATTATTTAACGGAATATTTGCTGGTGTTATTTTGTTTGTTTTATAGCTGTAAATTATGTTTTGAATTACTGTTTGATTCCTTAATAACAAAAAAAATGTTTCTTCCAGAGATACCTGGAGACAGTCAACAAGACTATCTGTTGCGGCGGCTGGTCTTTCGTGGACGGTGCCCAAGCGCATTGCGAGCCCAAGTGCCAGCCGGGCTGCGGGGTCGGGGCGGACTGCGTCGCTCCCAATTCGTGCCGCTGCCGCGCGCCGCTGGAGCCCGACCCGGCGGCACCGACCGCCGCCTGCCTGGCGCCCTGCCTCTCCGGGTACCGACGCCAGAACCGCACCTGTGCTCCCGTGTGCACCCCCCCGTGCGGGAACGGCGACTGTGACGCTCCCAACCGATGCACGTGTCACGACGGTTACAGGAACCCTAGTGGAAACGACTCGCTCTGCGAACCCGAATGTCCCTCAGCGTGCGTCAATGGATGCCGCTCGCCGAACGTCTGCGAATGTGGAGACGGATTCGAACAATCTCCGGACAGAATGTCCTGTTCTCCATTATGCGCTGACGGATGCCCCAATGGTCGATGCGTCGCTCCAAGCGTCTGCGAGTGTAACACTGGATACATAAAGCAGAATTCAGTATGTGTTCCTCACTGCACGAAACCGTGCCATAATAGTGACTGTGTTGGCCCACAACTGTGTCGATGCTATGCCGGTTACAAACAAGATCCTGGTGATATATTTTCTTGCAAGCCCGTCTGTGAAAGTTCCTGCATAAATGGAATTTGCATAGGCCCTGACTTGTGCAAGTGCAACGATGGTTATGACAATCGTAATTCCACCTGCGTTCCACACTGCACAAATGTATGCCAAAATGGTGATTGTGTTGGTCCAGATCAGTGTCAATGCCACGCTGGATATGAAAAGGAAACAAGTGATAAATTTTCTTGTAAACCAGAATGCAAAAGTCCTTGCGCTAACGGAACTTGCATAGCTCTGGATGTGTGTATGTGCAACGAAGGATTTATCAAACAGGGTTCAGTTTGTGTTCCGTATTGCACAAAAACGTGCCAAAATGGTGAATGCATTGGCCCTGAACTTTGCCGTTGCCAAGCTGGATATGAACAAGACCCCAGTGACAAATATTCTTGCAAACCTATCTGCAAACGCCCCTGTACAAATGGTACTTGCATAGCTCCAGACATATGTGAGTGTAGCAATGGATATATCAAACGTAACTCGACTTGTGTCCCGCATTGTTCGAAAACCTGTATTAACGGTGACTGTATTGGACCTGAATTATGCGGATGCCATGACGGCTATGACCGAGACATTAGTAGCATATTTGCTTGCAAGCCTGTATGCAAACGTTCCTGCGTACAAGGAACATGTGTATCCCCAGATTTGTGCGAGTGCCACTCGGGATACAAGGAGGATGAGCAGGATCGATATACTTGCAGAGCGACCTGTAGCCGAGCGTGCGGCGATGCTGGTCGTTGTACGGCTCCAGAAACTTGCACATGTTTCAGTGGTTTTGTGAACGATCTCATCACTGGCGCCTGCAAACCCTTTTGCTCTCAACCTTGCATCAACGGAGAGTGCAAATCTCCCGAACGCTGCTCGTGCAATGTCGGGTACACCCCTCTCAATAAATATGCGTGCCAGCCTCATTGCGAACCCTCCTGCATAAATTCAAAATGCGAAGCGCCTGGCGTTTGTTCCTGCCTTGACGGCTACATAAAAACAGGAAATGAGTCACTTTGCATGCCTAAATGTGACGATTGTGCGAACGGTGTCTGTATTGCTCCGAAAGATTGTCGCTGCAAGGACGGGTATACTAAAGTGAATGGCTCATGTGAACCACTATGTAAAATGAAATGCGAAAATGGCCAATGCGTAGCTCCGGATAAATGTCAATGCAATAAGGGGTACTTAAGTGAGAACTCTATATGTACACCTGTATGCAGCAAGTTGTGTCTAAATGGGAACTGTTCTTCTCCAGAAAAATGCACTTGCATTGGTGGATATCGATTGAAAATGAATGATAGCTATGTGTGCGAAAAACCCTGCGAAAAGCCTTGCAAAATGGGACAGTGTTCACTTCATGGGGTTTGCGAATGTAGCGATGGTTATTTCTTGGACCCAGGCGATCAATTCTCATGCAGGCCAATCTGCACCCCAAATTGCACAAATGGAGTTTGTTCATCACCAGGACAATGTGAATGTTGGAAAGGTTATGAGCTCGCTAATGGTTCGAGGTCAGATTGCTGGAAGATTTGTAACAAAACATGCATTAATGGATATTGCAACCAAATTGGAAATTGTAATTGCAACGATAACTACTTCGGTGACGACTGCAGTGAGGAAATTAGGTATGATGCTAATTAAATGGATATTGCCATTAAAAGGATATGTTATGCCGTTCATTGAATTTTAGGAAAATATTTAATTGTAATGTATATAACATAAGAACGTAAACTCACAAGTCAATGTTACAATATCACCAAATACTAATGACAAACTATTTTAACTGGATTCGCATTAATTTCAGACCCAAGTGCTCCGAGTGTTTTGGGAAGTGCGACCCTAATAACAATACGGGATGTAGATGTGCGAATGGATCCGTCTGTGATGAACTTGAAGAAGCCCCTCAAGAACCTGTGGCAGAAAGGTGAAATTATTTTCATTAAACACAAACACATCTATGTACAGGCAGAGATGATGTACAACCACCGTCAATTATTGCCTCTTCCACAGACATACATCTTTTCATACATGTTCTACGATTACAGGTGCTACGTACCTGACTTTTGCGAGCATGTACGAATAGATTCATGCCTGTAGATGAAACCAAAGAAGTATGTTGTGATGTTTTGCTCTATAATTACTCTCTACCCCCCTGGAATTATAGATATATATTAGAATATATATTTTGGGCGGCTCGTAGCGTAGTGGCGCGGGGACTGGCCTAGCGTACCAGAGGTCTGGGTTGAATTCCTCGCCCCGACATGCACCAGTTTTTTTCTCTTTCTGAGTTGGATAAGTCCATTTCGTCACGAATGCAAGCTGCTCCATGGTTCGGAATCCATGTAAAACTGTAGGTTCCCTTCCCCTACTAGGTGGTAGGGTTTCAGCCATCCATTGGATGAAAAGATGGTCGAAGCGGCAATGAAAAATTGTCCGTGTTTTCCATCCAGTTCAATGTAGCCGTGCTCATAAAGGGAAGGCACCTAATTCCTTCGGGAATGTGGTGTATTGGGCTAATATCATTACGGTAGTTTTTTTATATTAGCCATCTATGTCAGGTTGCATAAAATAAAATATATTCCTTATAGTTTACCCAATTTGCCTCTAAATTCCATACAAGTACGACTTTGCATAAACTATCGTAACAAAACCATAATGCTCCTTGGAAAGTTTGGTATTTGCGAAAATTATTTTCAGGTTTATTTTCTATGGTCTAATGATCACATCTCGGCAGGTACATGAGCGAGGTACCGTGGACATGGGTGTACGGCGCAGTGGGCTTGCTGTTCGTGGGTTTGATAGCAATGGGAGTGGAGAGAGTCTTGAGGCAGAAGAGAAGCATCTCTTCGGAAACGGTGGAAGGGCATGGTTAGTATGGACAGAGATTAAATGTGACACCTCTTATCCTACAATATTCCATTGCTGCGTAAGTGTAAATACTCAGTATTAAAACAAAAACCATGTGAGAACAAAGCTAAGAAGAGTTCTAATGTATTTAAAACATAGCTAGCATAGGTGGTACGTGCTACTAAACTGAGAAGTAAGGAGTAATAAGAAGCTAACAGGTACTACTTAATTATGGCAAGGAAACTAGTAGGTCCGACTGAAACAGCACGAAGAAGTAAATTCGTAAGGTTAAACTGTGACAAAGAAGCTAGTAGGTATAGTGTAACACAGACCAAACATACCACATTCTTTTGAAAGTCAAGATGAACGAATTTTTTGGTAAATCTGCTTAGGTTTTTTCGTATATACAGTTAAATAATAAATGCTATTAACAATAATTGTATGCATATTATCCCTAAGCTTAAAAGTGTTGCCCGATGTCTACCTTTTTTTTCTATTCATCTTTAGCTTGAGCCATTTTAGATAACTCTGGTCTGTTGCCCACTGTACAACTAAAATAGCACGAAGATATAGATTTGTAAGACTTTGACAAATAAGCTAGTAGGAACAATATTGAACTAGGCCAAAGAAGCTAGTGAATGAGACTGAACTGGGACGAAGAAGTTAGGACGCACGATTGATTTAAGGCGTTGAAGCTAATGGTTGCGACCGAGCTAGCACAAATAAGCTGGCGGATATGACGTAAAGGGCGAAGAAGCTAGTAGGTACTGCTGAACTGGGAGGAGAAGACATAAGGAGCGAAGAAGCTACAGAATTGGGAGGAGAAGCTAATAGACGACTGAACCCTTTCTGTCCAGAGAGTTGGTCCTTCACGGGCTTGATGCCGTCAGCGCCGGGCACGCTGCTGATGAGCGACGTGAAAAAGGCCGCCGCCGACCGTCAGCGAAGAGACACGTCGCCTGCCCCGCCGCACGCCGACGAAGATGTAGCGGAGAAACTGCTGGAGGAGGGTCGACACGGCAACGAGTGAAACTATCAATACATTTTGAAGCAATAAAAAGTCAATAATGTTTAATTGTATTCTTAAGGTGGCCCTTCCCGATGGGACTAACTCATTCGCAGGCACGGTACAAAGCCGTGCATTGCGCTCTGGGACCTTCTCTGTTTCAAAGAAAAATACAGGTTCCGTGATGATGAGAATGCAACATGCCCACAACACAGAACATGCGCATAGTGTTTGATTTGGTAAGATTTACGAAAATTTTAATTACAAAACGACTTATAGCTAAAAGTAAATCACGACCGCTGTAGTCAAAAATAAAAAAAACTAAGGTTATTATAAATTTTCATGAAACAAGCTAGTTTTGATGACTTTTTAAGATGTTTTTGTTTTATCTTTGAGTAATCCGCGTCCAAAGTTATTGGATAAAACGCGCGAAAAATGCGAACTTTCCGACCTTATAACTTAAAAAACCATACACTATTTTACAATGCCAATGGTCATCAGACATCTAGTTCGATCAAATAAAGCTTTTTCGAAAATAATTTTGGACCCCGACAAGAAATATGCGCATGATCTTCTTTACACGTTTGTATGGGGAGTTGAGCAGGATGAGCCACCTGCAAAATGTGATCCGCACAGGAGATGCCTGTTTTGTCCATATTTATTTCTCGGTATACCGTGGAGAATAATTAAATTGAATGATACTGAGGGAATTGCACGGCTGTAGATATTTAACTGTAGGATATTTTTTCCGTTTATTTTCTCTGTCGCCCATTGTTAGTACCCATTACGTACGCTTTGGCGCTATGGTCGGGTCTCTATGCATTTGCCTTACAACGAACTGTTTACGCAGCACGTAAGCGAATACTGCTTACCATAGCTGTTAACGTTTCAATCCACGGAAAGTCGTCAGTAGCGACAAAAATGGTAACGATAACGCAAATGGCTGTATAGACCTGTCGAAGCGGACCAAATTGGCATGATAAGTTATGATAATTCTAAAGTCGCTGATTTTTTTACAGGCGATGTAGTTTCCTTATAGAAGGTTGGGTGCAAAAGATTAGAAAATTTGGACCGGAACAAAAAATCGCTCATTATAATTACAATAAAATATTTAAGTCTCTAAATTATTATTTTCCATATTAGGAATAAACATTAGAACCTGCTATAAAAAGTTTAGAAATCTATGTAATTGGCTTTCAAAGTTATTTATGTTTTTATCTTTAATTCAATCAATAAAATATTTAAGTTATTAGAGTCGGCGGCAACATGACCATATCGAAACACTCTATCAGCATACAAAAGATTAGAAATATTTAAATAAACTTTTTATAAGAGGTTCTAATGCTCATTCCTAATATGGAAAACAAAAATTTAGAGACTTAAATATTTTATTGTAATTAAAATGAGCGATTTTTTGTTTTGCTATGTTCCCAAAACGGAATTTTTCTAAACTTTTTCTTAAGACATGGAAATAAAGTTTTAAGCAATACACAATCATAAAATTTGACTTAAATATTTATTCAATCTTTTAGATCGAATTATTGAAAATACCTAAATAATTTCAAACGCACCAATCCGAATTTTCTAATATTTTGCACCCAACCTTCCATAAGGAAACTACATCGCCTGTAAAAAAATCAGCGACTTTAGAATTATCGAACCCTTTATTGCTCTAGCTGCAGGGCTAGTAACTGAGTTCACATGATAAAGACCAACCCTCTGAAGCTAAATGTTTCGGTTTGCCTGCGCCGAGTGGTTGCGTTACCTAGGGCGCCTGAAATAGTAATTATCGTTACAGAAAAAAACAACGATAAGACTGTAAATAACGCAACATGAAAGTATCAGTACATACGTGCTTTTTAATTTCAAAACTGAACAAATCATTGGTTGCATTTCGGAGTTATAAACGATTCAGGTTACCAATATAATGTTAATTATATTTATGTATTTAATTAAAAACCGACTAGTTTTTGTTGCATAATAATGAGTAATCAACATGTCCAGATAATCAATATATTCATCAGCAGGTACATACCAACTTCTATTTTGTATAGTTAATCTAGCTAACGCAACCACTTGGTTCAGGCAGACCGACATATTTAGCATCAGAGGGTTGGTCTCTAATCTGTATACCCAGATTAAGCCATTTACCTTTTCGTGAACAAAAATGTCGTTACCTCCCGGAATATGGGAACGACAGATAGGCTATGAGATATGGGAATCGGTACCGGAGTTGTTCGTTTAGCAAACTCACTTCACATAATGCATATTTCTATTCCCTTGATTTGCAGCTGGATCGGCTGGCACAATTACTAGATCTTGCACTACTAGTTCTCCGAACTAGCACCGGAGGTGTCTTCCAGTACTGACTCTCCAACAGATACCCTCCAACTCAACAAGGGCAACTCACCTTGCCCTGCGTCCATGTCTGTCTGCAGCCTACCACGGCATCATACTAAGGACAGTGTACGTCCAGTGTAGTATAAGTACCGTGGTTGTTTTGACATTAAATAGCGATATTTACATTTAATATTTGCGATAATATTTTGAGAAGGTGCAGAATTTTGGGTCTCGAACATGAGTTTTATCGCCTATATCGCTAAGAATTCTCTCCGGAGCGAGGTGTTTAGGTGAAAACACTATTCCACATCTCAACGCACAACAGACAGGGATTATAAGACACAACTGACAGCAAAATAAGGAAGGTCCTGGCATTGTGCCTAGTTTCCATGTGTTGGGTTGGGCTAATATCATGACAGTAGGTTGGGTATGAGAGATCCAAGTGCTCTAGAGCGAATGCAGTACATTACTTAATAGAATTATAAAAATATTTCACTACTCTTTGAACTCCAAGACACAATTTGATTCTGAAAATGGGAGCTGCTATATAATCATTGCTAAATATAAATCCACCGATTTAAAACTCTTAAAATTATTTTATTGAACGTACCATCGCATTGGATGAAATAATGGTCGAAGCGGCCGATATTAAATGTAGCAATTTAAACCACAGCGCATAATGTTTTACACTTTGTATTTAATAGATACGAAATTTTAGGTTTTACATCGACATCAGATTATTATTTATTTAAGCATTTTTAGCACACATATTACAATTTTATTTATTTATTTATTTATTAATTTTTTTTGACCTAAAGTTATCTTATATAGCTCTAGTGCCACCCACTGCAGGGCTTAGGCCTCTCTCAACCTTAGAGATTTTGAGGTTGTGGTCATTTTCCTCCCTGGGTGACCAACCCTACCTGGGAGTAGATACCTGTAGTATCATTTGATATCAGTTACACTGACTGACACATGACTTTAACTATAGCTATAGATTCACATTAAACAATATTGTACAAAAAGGTAATCATGGTGAGTCCCGAAAACAATTTGCAATATTAATATTAAGCACACAGTTATACATATACACAATACAGAAATCAAATATAAACGCAATACATTCTCTCTGTGTTTTTTTTTTCAGATCAGATAATCAGAAAATAAATTTGGTCTTAGTCTGGACCTCGAACCTGCGCCCTTTGGATTACGTGACCACTGCATTTCTTCCGGTGTAGCCTTACGGCGCTGCGTAACCTTGGCGTAGGATTTTACGTGATATCAGCTCCATTTAGTTTTAGAGAGTAGTAAAGAGGAAGCATAGTGTCGATTCGAATACAATCGAGAAATTTGTTGGCTGACGTAAATGTCTGCATGCAATGGATACGAAATCCTAAGCTTCACCTATTCGGAACTTTTGGAGGTTCATATTCCTCTCTGGTACCTCGGCATTGTGAAAGTGCAAGGGTTTACGACGACTTGGGCTGACAAATGGTCGTGTGCGGTCACGTATTTCCATGTCGTTCCACCGGAAAGATAAATAATTTCATAATTACTATTACTGCAATATCAAATGTATATCTCTTTGATGTAACGACACGATTGTACATAGTAGCTCTGCTTGAAATAAATATAACAATAAAAAAAACTTAAATTTGTATTCACGCGACAAGAAAACTCCTGCTGAGAGAGCTCTGAATTCCCCCACTGATTAAGGAAGTGAATTCCCCCGTCATTACATGTACGGACGAGCTCTGAACAACCCTGATCCATCAAAATCATTCACAATCAACAATACTAGCTAGCTTATTCCTGGAATTCCGTAATCAAGAATCAGGAATCGTGAGTATAGAAAACAGCTTTTATTGCGATTTTTAACGCAATTTTCTTGACGATTAGGTTTAGGAGCATATAGTATTTCAATAAATCAAAAAATCGCTTTGAAAACCCCCAAAATAACGGTTTTATCTATAGTTAGGAATTCTGCAGACTTGCACGGTGTATGATACTTTTGAGGTTACCGCGGTCGTTAGATATGTTTGAAAAATGTTACGGCTTTTCACGCGGCAGGTAGAGTTGTACGGTGTAGTTTTTATACGTATTGAGTCAATTTCAAAGAGTCCAGTCTTTGATTTTCAGTTTATTTCATTTGACTGACATTATCAAACCGTGGCTACAAACAAGATCCCAGAATCCCTCAGAATGTACAAGTAGGAATTAAAAGGAGTTTTTTTAGGCGGTCCCTAATCGTTGGTTGGCTAACCGGCATCCGTCCGATAATCAGCAACTTCACAGCAATGCGATAAGAACAGTCGGATCAATCTCAAACCAACAACGCATAACCTACACACGAGCTCGACCACCCTATGCACACAGAGAGTGACGAACGAACCGATAAGACCCTAACATAACATTTGTCATTGTCGATTGGGTCCTACTGGTAAAGAGTTGTCGTCGTCGGAATCGTTTGTTCCTTTTCGTATAATTGTTCTACTACATCGTATAATTGTTCCAACTTCATGTGGTTAATCTATCGATATGTTTCGGACGATAGCACCGTGCCTGTGTTTGATTCTTGTTATAGGAACAGTGGTGTGCGACGAATCTATGTGTACCAAAAGAGTCAGGTGAGATATGTCCTTCGAGTTTAAAATTTTTTTGCTTATACCAAATTTGCTATATCATTTGTGTAAGAACTGTGTAAAAATTTAATTTTACTGTATTACAGTTGTTCAAAATGTTGCATTTTGTGACATTTTACAGGAAAATGATAATGAAATCCACTTTGTTTTCAGACTAATGTTAATATTTTGCATTATAATATACAAACAATACCATGAAAGGGATTATCAGATTGTATTCTATATATTATATATTTATGTGTTTATTATTCCTGTACATGTTCTGAACTTGCTTAATCAGTGAACTAAAGATTTATTATTATTATTTTTAATATTTTTCTGTACATTTATTCTCTGCATTTGCTTTATGTCAGAAGTATTTGTTGAGTGCATTAAAGTCGGACTGAAATTCTTAGAACATACGTTAAGATGTAGGTGATCGCCGATAGCAAAAGTGATTTAAAGTTTTATTGTCAGTCGATAGAGCCCGTGGAAGATAATGCTACTGAAGGCCGTACGGATAATGGAAATTCTAAAAATATGTTTAAACATATGTTACGTGATGTAATAATAACAACAACATAACAGGAACATATTACCTCTGGGAAAACATTGAATTCACAACATTGGTCTGCTTTCAGATAATTGCTGTCGATTTTTTCTTTACAGCAAAAATAAATTCAAACCAATCATTGTAAAATAAAATTCTGAGTACGTCGTCGAAACTGAAGACAAAAAAAGGTGTTTTTGAATATCAGCAGTAAATAATACAAGCAGTTCTAGTAAAGCCGATTTTCTTTCTGTTCTATCATCAAATGGCATATTTCCTTAAATAAATGGACATGGCCAAATTTCACACCGGCTGTCAACCATAAAAAAAACACACCGCCTTTCCGAATGCTAGGACCTTCCGATTGAGCACGGCACTGGACGGAAAACACGCATATGCATCGTCCTAACTAAACGCGAATAGGCGATCATCGCAGGTTCGCGTGAATTTAGCTCTCGCGAACTGAGCCCATAGTCCCAGCTGTCACCTGAATTTGCGTTTACGGCAAACCGATCGACTGGCGTTTTAAAATGTATGGATAAATTGAAGAGCGCGCGCAGTGGGCGTTAAGCGAAGCGTTTGATTTGACAGCTTACTCAGCGTTGTCGTAAATACGTCAACGTTGCCGTTTACGCCGGCTCCGCGTTTTCATACAAATCGTAAGTCCGAGTTTGACTTGGACAGCTTGAAGAAGTAAAACCACAGAATATCTAGTAAAAACATGTATGGAGTTTGACGTTTTTACGGAACTTCGAAGTTCCGTAGACGCTAGTTTAGGTGACAACTGGGACTAGCAGCTCTGGCGATCAAACTTGCCGACGTCGAGGAGCGGTTTTCATTGACGTTTGCGCTATGAAATAGCTCCAATAAAACGTGTGATATAAATTCCCGCGAACTTCCTTCACGCGACCGCCCGATCAAATTTGGTCCGAACTTTAACAGGTATTTCTTGGGCTATTTTGAGCAAAAAATCTAGATTTACGGCTTAAAAAATTTTCACCCGCCCCATAAATTTAAAAATGTAGATAAACGATTTTTTTTTCATTCGTAAAAAAATGTTATCTACCTTTTTTGCGTCAAATGGGCCAAGGAACAACTAATTAACGTTTGAACCAAACCTCCGCTAGCGCCCTGTATTCTGCCTCCTTATTAAAAAGGCGGAACTTTTTAGGGTTCCGTACCCAAACTAAGCCTCAACCGTCCGTCCGTCCGTCCGTCCGTCTGTCACTGGGCTGTATCTCATGAACCGTAATAGGTAGGCAGCTGAAATTTTCACAGTGTGTTTATTTTGCAACAAACAAATAGGTAAAATAAAAAAATATAAAGATTAAAGGGGGCCCCATACAAAAAACGTGATTTTTTTATGTTACATTTTGTACGATGGTACGGAACCCTTCGTGTGCGAGTCCGACTCGCACTTGATAAGGTGGTCCAACCCGGCAGGACTAACTCCTTCGCGGGCACGGTACAAAACCGTGCTGTTGCAGCAAAGAACCCAACTATCTATTAGGACATCTTTTTAGGGTTCCGTATCCAAATGGTGTCAATGGAATCCTAAAAAGATGTCTAAATAGAAAGTCGCGTTCATTCGACATCAATATAGGGTGTTAGCGCAGGTTTGGTCCAAACGTTAACCAGGTGTTCCTTGAACCATTCGTCCGGCCGTCCGTCTTTTACGGAGCTGTATCTCATGAACCGTAATAGGTAGGTAGCTGAAAATTTCACAGAGTGTGTATTTATTTTGCATAACAACAAATAGGTGAAATTAAAAAGAAATAATAAAGGGGCCCCATAAAAAAACGTGATTTTTGTGTGTTCAATCTTGTACGGTGGTACTGAACCCTTCGTGTGCGAGTCCGACTCGCACTTGGGCGATTTTTAGGGTTCCGTACCCAAAGGGTGAAAACGGAACCCTATTACTAAGCCTCCGCTGTCCGTCCGTCCGTCCGTCCGTCCGTCCGTCTGTCCGTCTGTCACAGGGCTGTATCTCAGTAACCGTAACAGGTAGACAGCTGACATTTTTACAGAGTGTGTATTTATTTTGCCGCTACAACAACAAATAGGTAAGATTAAAAAATAATTAAAATTAAAGGGGGCTCCCATACAAAAAACGTGTTTTTTTTGTTTTTTTTTTTACGATGGTACGGAACCCTTCGTGTGCGAGTCCGACTCGCACTTGGCAGGTTTTTGTTATTGCATCGCGCGATTATCGCGTCGTACATTCGCGTTCAATTAGAAAAATGTTTAGTTGCCGCTTCGACCATTATTCATCAAATGGGTTGGTACCGCCCTAGGCAGGCTGAACCGCGCTCGCTTCTTTTCAGGCGTACTTACAACGATATTCAACGACACCCAGTCACCTATATTGAGACCTACAAGGAAACATGTCGCCTCATCTTCACCTGCAAGAGAACGCGCATCAACTCGTACAACTCATACAGCACTGTTCAGGTAGGTAATATAAAAAAGCTTATTAATTGTATTTATTTACTAGCTGCGGTACCCGGCTCCGCTCGGGTTAATAATGGGCTGAATGATTTTCATGGATAAAAAGTTGCCCAAAGGGCTGGTTCAAAAGGCTGGTCCAGGACAATGTATCCATCGTCCTAAGATAAGACACATGATATCACGGAGTTTTCTGCAGGCCTTTTTAACGCCTATAATTTTCGATTACTTAGTTTTCATTGTTCTCTTAAGTTTTGAATATAATATTTACAAATTATATTCACAAACCTACCTCGTTGATCGCTCTTCCTATTAGTTAAACTGTTCCGTGGTTTAGAAAAAGTAAGAGCCGCCGCCGCCCCCCCGCAGGTCGGCGCGGATAATTTCGGTTTGTATGACAGCCACATCTTAGCGTAAACGGAACTAAATTCTATTTAGCCTATCCTAATTCCCAAATAGTTAAATGTACGTGCACTAAGTTTCATCTAATTCGGATGATCGGTTTAAGAGTTATGGAGGAACATACATACATACATGCAGAACTGATTTCTAAAAATCGACAATTTAGTTTTAGGCAAAAAGTCTACAAACGAAGTATCTTAGAAAACAATTCAGCTTACTCCGTGAACACCCCTTACTGATTTATTATTAGTATAGATTAGTATAGATACACATGACAAATACATTTCACATAACAGAAAACCAGGGCGTAGAAATGTAGCATACTTAATTACAATATAGCAAAAATAATAAATCAAACCTTTAATTCACTATGGATGAGTTAACTTTCAAATAGCCTTCCAAAAATGTCGTGCACACTCTCTCAAACGTATGTACTTCTCAGATTCACAAACGCATCACATTCAGGTGTTGACAGATGCATCGTATTGAACAGCCTCAGGACGAGACATATGGGCGACCGGTACTGAGTATGTTATTGTATCAATAGAGACTCCAATGCATTCAATCATTGAACCGAGTGAAAAGCATGGACAATTTCCTTCAATGCCGCTGGAAGCATTTTTAATTTAATGCGATGGCACGGAGACGGGTTGGAATAACTCTAACAGTACGACTGTTAGAGTGAGAGTTATTGTCAGAGAGAACCTGTCAAAACTTAGTACGAGATTAGCATCGGACTAACCATACAAAAACCGCTTCAGTCCGACCTTAAAACGCGTACTAAAGTTAGTCCGCCTACTCTGAATAGAGCTGTATAAGTTTTAGATAGAATTCAAACCATGGCCAGCTCGTGGTCGAGCTCAGGGGCGCGGGGACTTCATCGGTTCGATCCCCGTTCCGTTCATCTACCACTGTCTTTTTCTGTCTGACTTTGATAATTTTATTTCGTCACTAATACGAAGTATTACATGTTTAAGAATGCATGTAAAACTCTAGGATTCCCTTCCCCTGCTAGGTATTAGGCAAACCCTGCTTAATTGGATTGGATAAAAAGGTGGCCAAAGCTGCAATGAAAAATTATCCTTATTGTGCTTAGTGTTGCTTAACCTATATGGTCGAACACCGAGGCGTCGGACCACAGAGCTACCGATCATACTTTCACATGTGTTTCTTTCGCTTCCTCTACATTATCGTTTCATGCACGCTCTACAAATACGTGTACTAACCTTTACGTATGAAGAAGTCCTTCTTCAATCTGGTTATGCCTACCATGGCCAAGCAGACCATCCGGGCACGACAATTAGACACACTTTTGCCCAGTAAATCAATTTCGTTATTCTTTTGTCATTCGTTCTCTCTACATGTCCAAACAATCACAACAATTCATCTTAATTCTCGTAACCATGCCTTCATTCATTTGACAATGCTCTAAAATCCAACCACGAGAAACTCACTCAGCGTACTTTTCTCAATGTATTCTACATTTATTCGTCTTCTACCATTCCCAAATATCGCATCCATCCATAATTTACACTATATCAGACCGGACTGTGTGATCTCAAATATCTTGTAAACTGATGTTTGAAAAGCAATACCGAGAATAAAACATTGTTCAGTTTATGGTGTCTTATGAATTTTACAAGGAAAACAGTTAGATTTTGTTGCGAACCCATTTCAACCTCAGACGATATCGATTTTATTTATGCATACTCGTATATTTTTTGCAGAGAGAAATTTACGTCAATGTTCAAGAGTGCTGTGATGGATACCAACCTAATAGGTACGTACATTTCATTCCGTTGTCAGGCACTGTATGATTAATTTATGCTGATAATTACCCAAGGACCACACACTCATATCCTGTGTGATGAGCGAATAGGAGCAACGAACGTTGATGATTCATTTGTCTCGCGAACATTAGTTTCATATCTAATTGATTGATTTTCAGAAAGGGATGCGCTCCCGTTTGCATGCGCCCTTGCAGCAATGGTTACTGCAGTAAGCCCAACGTCTGTGCATGTGACGCCGGATACCGGCCAACCAAAGATCCTAACGTGTGCGAGCCAGTCTGCCTCTGGGTCAACTGCACAAACGGAAAGTGCATAAGACCAAATGAGTGCGAGTGTAATTTCGGTTACCAGAAGTCCGCCACTGGTGGTTGCGACCCCATATGCACCGAACCTTGCATCAACGCCACCTGCTCCTCCCCGGATACTTGTGTTTGCCTTCCTGGATTCAGGAACGCTAATGACTCGAATGAATGCGCACCATATTGCTCAACCGGTTGCGACAACGGTGTCTGCATTGCACCCGATATTTGCTGGTGCGAAAAGGGCTATGCTTTCAGGGATGGAAAATGCCAACCAGTTTGCGATGCATGTTCTAATGGACGCTGCGTCAAACCAGGAGTATGTCAGTGTAATGATTTGTTTCAGAAGGATTCAAACGGAACATGTGTGCCGTACTGTGAACACTGCGATAATGGCTCTTGCACCTCTCCGGGACATTGCGAATGTTATGAAGGATTCGTTAAGGACGTAAATGGTCTTTGTGCTCCCAACTGTACGAATGGCTGTGAAAACGGAGTCTGCACATCTCCTAACATTTGTTCCTGCAATCAAGGTTATCGCAACCTGTCTGGGCAATGTGTTCCACAATGTGAAAAGTGTGAGAATGGCGTCTGTTCTTCCCCGAATGAATGCAAGTGCCTAAAAGGTTACGAATTCGCTACCAACGCAACTAATCACTGCATTCCGACCTGCACACCTAAGTGTTCCAACGGACATTGCACAGCCCCAAACGAGTGCTCCTGCGATCCGGGCTACAAGCTGGATAAAGGAAACTGCGTGCCCAATTGCAGTTCTTGTAGTCACGGCAAGTGTACTGCTCCAGAAGTATGCAGCTGCTTAAAAGGCTACAAGCACCCGGCCAACGCCATCGACCGATGTATCCCAATATGCCAGCAAGGCTGCGTCAACGGTACCTGCATAAAGCCGGATAAATGCGTGTGCTCAAAAGGATTTAAGGTCCTTCGAGGCACTTGCTATCCCTACTGCTCAAGATGCATGAACGGAGACTGCGTGGCGCCCGGTGAGTGCGTGTGTCTCGACGGCTACCGCTACCAATTGAATTCGAAGTTTATTTGCGAGGCGGTCTGCTCGAGCGGATGCGAGCATGGGAATTGCATCGAACCGGACATTTGCATGTGCGATAAAGGGTATTTGTTGGACGAGAAGACTGGACGTTGCGAGCCGCGCTGTGAGGTTTGCGCGAGAAATTCTATCTGCGTGGCTCCTGACAAGTGTGAGTGTCTGGCGGGATACAAGTCGGTGGACGGGGCGTGTGTTCCGAGCTGCGACTACGGTTGCTTGAACGGGACTGAATGCAGGCTCGGCTGCGTGAATGGAACTTGTTGGGAGCCAGCGAGTTGCTCATGCAGCTGTGGATTTGCACTAAAAGGTAAAACATATTGTCTTGCGGTCGGTTTTCAGTTCTGTGATGGCTTATGTTACAATGGCAATGTTAGTATGGCAAGTAGTAAAAAAACAGTAATTAATTATATATTTACTATAGGTAGGGTGGGCAGTGGCTTATGTTTTGGAAACATTGATTAGGTGAACGTATAAACCAATAAATTCAACTTGGTTTTTTTGCCAGTTCGTCTTTGTTCTGATGAATAAATTATCTGTAATGTTAAATTATGACAAATCCGAGTGCAGCGTATACATAAATAATCGTTAACAAAGAACTGTAACAATAGCTGTTTTTTTTCTATTTCAGTATTAGAAGACAACAATACATATTGCGTGTACTCAGAGGAACAAGATGTAAAATGTTTCACGCAGATTGAGGATCCCGGCGATCGTATGGGGCTACATACCTCTACTGATGGGAAACGGTAAAGCTTGAAAATATTTAAGAGCATCCTCATACCTAAACAGTTTGGACCAATTTTTGCGATTAAAGCGAGATAGCCAGAGCCCGACGTCGCTTAGTTAGAGCAGCTCGAAATAATTCTTTCTAAATGTGACCAACCCGCACTACGCGTGAAACCGGTTTTTTTATTGTTTCGTTAAAGAAATTGGGAAAAGTTAAACATGTTCTTCGCCAGTAGATAATGTTAAGATCTTTGAAATGGTATTAAAATAAATATTAGTTAATATCAATATAAGCCGCAAAGTTGAAAAAGATTATATTTGAGACCTGACTTAAATTTTTTTTTCAATGCATAAAATATCAATTTCTGTAAAATTTTTCTCTCTGCTTTGGTAGAACGTTAGCTGGAATTATACATATTTTTTTTTCATGTTCTCATTCCATAGAGATCAGGAACTTAACGCAATCAAACCATTCGCATTGGCTAGTATAACCATCTTAAAATATAATAGCGACATTTCTTCAAAATTTCCGCATCTATTTTTACATGTATAGAATGTTCAACTCAAGACTACGCAATGAAATATTGTCAATAACTCTCATCAATATGTGAGCGATGCGAGAAGCGAGAAAGAGAAAGAGAAAAAGTAAGGGACGATGCCGGAGATGTATAAAGTTGTGGTGATGTTAGAGTTATGTGCCTACTGCACATACTTTAAAAACATAATATAATAATAAAAACATATTTTGAGCTCTAGGCTCCATTGAAGAAGTTATTGGAATTATCTCATTAACAAATTACATTCTATTGATTAAAAATTGTATTCCACATTACGCCTTTAAGAAAAGAAAATATCAATTAATTAAATAGGAGCAGTTATATAAGCTACCTATCCCTACCTCAAACTATTAAGCATAACTTAAATAAGCCACTTAACTGAACAAGTTAAACGCCAGCATTCAATTAGACGCCTGCTAGCGTTCATTTAGGGTTCATAGGACGACTGAACCAAAAGGTGCCGGGTTATTGTTAATTAAATTAATGTAAATAATAACCTTAACCGTAATGTCTTAATCAATATGAACCATATTGGATAAGATTATTTTTAATTGATGTTAATCTCTACCACGGAGTATAGAGGTCTATCCTAGCTATCTAATTCAAATTTGGCTAATGTTTGTGCTAGAATTTCCTACATGCAATCAACATAAGAGCCAACAAACACGTTGAAATGTGTTGTAGTAATTTGAGGAGTTGCTGTGAAAAGTAAAAAGTCTCCAAATAGTCGTCCATCCGTACTTTATATATTTCTTAGCTCTTCGAACTTATCGGTTCTCTCCATTCTGTTGACGTGTCTACATGTCGGATTTATTTTTTCAGAAACAGTCGCAATTGGTGGTTGACAGGAGTAGCGCTCGCAGCCACCTCCGTTCTTGTGGTATTCGTGATTCTCCAAAGGAGAAAGCTGCGGAGGCTGGCGACCACGTCTTTCTATCGATATTGTAAGCGAATCTTTAGTATTATCCACGGAGGATTCCTCCGTGGTATTATCGTAAGATAGCATGATAGATGATAGCACCACAACTGCGTTGGCAATGATTTTTTGTTGAGTATCATGGCTTTTTTTTAAAAAACCGTAACCGGTGGCTGTGCTGAGCACCAAAGGTGCTCAGAAAAGTCAAAAACACCTCGCCTCGCGAAACCACGCTCAGCGAGGCGCCATGCCAGCGGATTTGCGGACCATGGCTGAGCGATGGAGCTTATTCACATTACCTTGAAGACACACAGGTTATAGGCATGTGGAAAGGCACCCGCCGGCAGACATGACTCGAAAACATCCTGGGACATAACCTCTACACAGTTTTATGTGTTACCATCTGGTGGTAAACCTTTGCGCCGTGCACCTCGTTGTCAAAGTATGTCGGTTTTTTTGTTTCAGCCACTCGCTCCGGATCCGAACACATCTACGAATCACCCGAGCGAGCTTCTGAAAGATGAATGCAGCTAAGTAATTTTATCTCACAACATAACTTAAGCCATTAATTCTTTACTCTTATGATATATATAATGAATATTCGAACATTTGCATTGGATTGCGTGGGTCTCTTGGGGATATGTATTATGTTTGTAAATAATTGTGACAGATAAAAATGTATACAAGTCTTTGATTGGGAATCGTTGAGAAAATGAAAGTTGCATTCAAGATTAGATAATACTTACTAGTCCTTATTAGTTACTTTAAATGAAAACGAATCTCATCATATGTGCCAAAAATATTCAGTCATAGGGTTACCAGAGGTTGAGAAATATCAGCCTAGATTCGCCAATGTTTTAGCTACAAATACGAGTTACGAAGCAGGGTCACCTAACTATTGCTAGAGCTTAACGCAACTGAAGTAAAGTACCCGGCAGAAAATAATGCACATTGGACGTTTGAAAGAGACAGTCGACTAGTTTCGGTTTCGTAAAGTGTCATCTGTCTTGCACGTACTACTGGTACTGAGTGACAGCGATGCTATACCAAGTCGAAACTAGCCGATTGTCTCTTTCCAATGTCAGATGAGCATTATTCGTGCTGGTATGTTAGCTGCTATAAGCTGTAGTGCGTTGCCTGGTTTTTCTTGGTTTGCTCAACAAGCATCTTTCTTTGTCCTGCTGCTATTTAAATGTTTTTAATGTAACCGGACATGGATCGCTAATACCATACTTACTGTGATTATATTTGCCAAACATACCGCATGGGACCTACGTGCCAAGGCGGGGCGTACCTTACTAGCTGCTACTATAGAAAACAGGGACAGTTTACATCCTAGCGCATGCTAGGTCTATGGTTTTTATTGCCTCTTTGACCATTGTTCATTCAATAGTGGTACTAACGCGGGAGGTATTAACTCTACCAGGTCGTAGAACAAAAAGGGGACCTACATTTTTACAGCTTTTGAGTAAATAGCGTCATCTAGCCTAGAAGCACCATCGCAGGAAATGTCCTTTTAGGTAGCATTTTATATTTAGGGAATATATAATTTTCAATATTGTCAATCAATAGGGATCGAATTAACACATTCTATATGTATTAAATATAATTCCTTGTCATTAGTACATTTGTGGTAAGCCACAAGCATTAACCGACAATTTTATCGTACGTTTCCTACGAATGTTTTCCATGCTTAAATACGGAAATGACAATGCGTTATAGTTGTTTATTTTGAGACCGGATGACTAATAACAAGTTTTCATTGTGCGGAACCCATGTAATGTATATAATGTATGAATTATCTGTTTTTTTTTGTATACATAATAGTTTATGTATATATTTTTTTAAATATTTTATATTAGTATATTCTTTGTATATTGTTATAATATTTACAAATGTGTTAATTATTTAAATTAAATTACACTTTCTGTTACTTTTCTTTCCTCCCTAATATGTTATCGTGATGTTACCGTTATGATATCCGTAAGGTATAATGATAGATAATGCCATTTGGTATTAAGTGTTTCTTTTTGCCATTATTTTTTGTAGAACGAGCAAATAAACGATATTTTCATTTAAATTTTCATGTAAAACTGTAAGTTCTTAGATACTTGTTGTATTGTAGGGTTAAACACTCCCGGTTTGGTACTATCGCATTGAATTATGGTCGAAGCTGAAATAAAACGTGCATTTCGTCCAGTTCAGAGTAACCGGGCCTATAAAGATAAGGTCCTGGCATGACACATAATTACTTTGGAAATGCGATGTTTGGGCTAATTTCATAACAGGTTGAAACCTGGCTATTTTGATTGTAACTTTCATTGTAAATACGCCTGCCTTGTATTAGATAAGACAGAATGTTTTGGCTTACGAACCATTAAAAAAAAGAATGCTACAAATTATAGTGTATTGATATTAAATTTATTCTAGCGAGCCAATTTGACATAGTAAACAATGTTATTTATAAGATAGGCTAATTACAGAATCTCTGCTAGGTCTAATAAAGAATTGTAATTAATTTTAATATATTTACTTGTAGATACAAAATAATATATCAATATTATTAAAAAACATGCAAGAGTGGACAACTTTGATTATGCAATCGATTATGATCGGCTGGTGTAAATGTTAAAAATGTCTAATATTACCAGTGCAGACCCTGTGGCTTCTTTGACCTTAAACGGTTTATAAATGTATCTTATAAATTCAACCTTTGTACAGCCTAAGCCCCGATTGCAGGAAGACACGGCTGAGTTCACTAGGCTGAGTTAATCAATGTTCAATCACGTCACTTTTAGTGAACCGCACGGTCTTCCTTCCACACTGTCCATACATAGTGACGTGTTTAATCATACGTTGACGTTGACTTGAATTTTTTGTCCTTTCGTGCACTCGGCCCTAAGTAGTGTTTTTAAATTGTAAGAAAACTACCCGTTAATAAAATAGTAGTAAAATAGTAGTTAGTAAAATAATTCCCGTTGCGGATCGAAAATGCTGTGCCCGAGGGACAACGCTATACTTCGGAGCACTATATCATAGATTAAATCAGTAATTGTTCTGTGGATTAAATGAATACGTCCGTCCCTCTTGCACAGCCTTTCGATCAGCTGCACGAATTACCTATAACTAGTTTGATTTTTAGTTATCTCCAATAAACTACTCTCTGTTGTAAAAATTGTGTTATATAATTTTAGATTTCTAGCGTGAAGTGAAAATCACACATTCGTTATAAGCTCAGATCAAAAAAGGAAGGAGATGTGTGATCTAGCTTAGACCCATGTCACGATCGTATATTTTCTAAAATTGGGAACTGACTTGTCGAACGAATTTCATTTTACTAAAGTTTAAAAATATAAAAATACCAGGCAATAACCGATCAAAATTATTTATTTGTTCCATTCGCGGTTGAAACCTTCGGCCCGTGGTGTGAGAGCGCCAAATCCTTTATTTATGAAATCGGAAAGAAAATTATTGACTTAACAGGAGAAAAAATGTCAGCAAGTTATTTAACACAAAGACTGAGCATTGCTATCCAGAGGGGCAATGCAGCAAGCGTGATGGGAACACTGCCATACGTGTCGCCGCTGGACGAAGTCTTTTGTCTTGACTCTTAAGGCTGTTCCGACCCATATAAAGTTGTTTGCACACAAAACGCGAAAAGTATTGCACTTTAAGCCACGATTTAATAATAAAAGTTTAATATAGTCATATTACTTGCAGCGAAAACAATTTCACAATTTCAGGATTATTGGTTTGGTTACAATTTATTCAAATACGAGTTTTATTTAACAGCGCCATCTAACGGTGTAAAACTTCTAATCGGCAATTACAACGAAACCATTAAACCTGAAATTGTGAATATGTTTTCGCTGCAACTACTATGGCTATATTTAATATTTTTTAACGAATTCGTGCCTTGAAGTGCAAAACTTTTTGCGTTCTGTGTAAAAAAACATTGTATGGGTCGGAACATCATTAACAGGAGACAAAATGTCAGCAAGTTATTTAACACAAAGACTGAGCATTGCTATCCAGAGGGGCAATGCAGCAAGCGTGATGGGAACACTGCCATACGTGTAGCCGCTGGACGAAGTATTCTATCTTGGCTCTTAACCCTTGTGTCTCCGTTTTTTTTCTTTTTCATGTTTTTAAAATTTGTATTCATTAATGTTATCAAATAAATTATACCGTACTTTTGCTAAAGTTGGCTTTGAATTTGTGGGTTAAGCATACAATTAATAACCCTTTAAATAGCCACTTAAACGATTTGTCAAAAGATAATGAAAGTTCTTATTTTACCCCGTTGTTAAAATTTGTAGGAACGCAAAAAATGCTAGCGGTATCAACATTTTCATTTTGAAGGCGCAATAAAAGCTAATGCTTGTCATAAAATCTACATTAGACCGTGATTGTTGAACCAAAAATTATGGGTGAAAATAAATTAGCAATTTATTATTTATTTTACTTACATTCCATGCTCTTCGAACAAGAATAAAATGTTTAGGTACCGACAAATTGGGTACCGGGGATAAAAAAATATCAGTAATAATAACAGACCGTTTTAAACCAAGAAATGTGATATAGATGTATGTATAATCGACTGTGAAGCAAGGACACATTAATTAAAAAAAAGTCCAACAAAAATAACTACTTTACGAATATACTGCAAGGCTGAACCCGAACCAGCAAAACATACCATTTGGGGGTATCGCGTCTTCCAATTTTGCCAGCTGCTGTATACACACAATTTGGAATTCTCTTACAGTCCCCTACCACAGAATAACTAATAGTGCCCCTACTAGGTGGTAGGGCTTAATCCCGCCCGGGTTCGTACCATCGCATTGGATGAAACGATGGTCGAAGCGGCAATGCAAAATTGTCAGTGTTTTCCATCCAGTTCAATGTAGCCGTGCTTATAAAGGGAAGGTCCTGGCATGGCACCTAAATCCTTCTATGTATTGGGCTAGTATCGTAACGGTAGTTGTGTGGTATTAGCCATCCATGTCAGGTCGCATAAAAAAAAATCCCTCCTCCCGTATCAATGCCTTCTATTAACACAGTGCTTAAGATTATACCAACATACAATTATTTAATGCTTCATCTGCGTTGCGTACATTGACTGACATTCACACATATTGCCGTCGTCACTATTTGGCATCAGACGCTATATACCAGTCCTAGGTTGACATAAGTAAATACGTCGCTTATTCCCAGGAATGTGATATGGATGTAAATATGTGTCAATTTGGATAAAATCGAAAAAAAGAGGAAATGACAAAAAGCAATTGACAAAATAAAAGCTGTCCTGAGAAATAAGCTCGATTCGTTATAGTAACAACTTATTTTGATGCTTCAACAATTTTTTTCTGACAACGTGATTTTTGTCACTTTGTCAGCCTACTTTTTTTTCAGTGTAGGAAAATAATTGCAAACCATTAGACAATGACATTATTTCTTGCAGCTTAATATAATCTAACGGCGAAGTTAACTCCAAAAGTGCATGTTGGGTTCATAATAACTGGACACCCGGTCGATCGATATGGCTTTCGCGTCTCAAAAGTTCGGAAGCCTATCGTCGTCGGTCGCCTTCTAGATGAGAGCCTGGCATACGCTGCCCCCCATAAAAAAATAATGGCTTATTTGAAGTCCCGGAACCAACACATAATGAAATAGTTGTAAATATAGTTCAAGTGTTTAAAATGTTTGTTTAGATTTTCACTGTTGTTCGACATATTATTTTACTTTTACGGATAAACAGTGTTCAGCTTACTCACTAAGCTCGACGTGCAGTAGACATCTGACTGGACGAAGCGTCAGAGGTCCTCCAGGTCGCGTCGCGAATCCTGATGATGTCCACAGCGTGGTGGACGAAATGTCGAGCTAAGTAAGTAAGCTGAACCTCAGCCTCAGCCACAATGCCCAGTGGCGCGACACTTGGGCGATCGCTCTCCGAAGTTAAGCAACGCTGGGTCCGGTCTGGTCTTGGATGGGTGACCATTTCGATTCGTTGAGAGAGGCTGGCCGTGGTTCGGATTCCACGTTAAACTGTAGATCCCCTTCCTTACTTACTAGGTGGTAGGGTTAGTCCCGCCCGGATTGTTACTATCGCATTGGATGATGGTCGAAGCGGCAATGAAAATTGTCCGTGTTTTCCGTCCAGTTCAATGTAGCCGTGCAATATAAGGAAGGTCCTGGCATGGCACCTAGTTCCCATGTGGTGTGTTGGGCTAATACCATGACAGAAAGTGTGTTATTAGCCATCCATGTCCAGTCACATAAAAAAAACACTGTTTATCCGTAATAAGTGTATAATGTTATTATGTTCCAATTACCAATTACAGTAAAATACATAAAAGCAAAATAAAATCACTTAAATCGAGTCCCAAAGATTGAATCTACTCCGGGATTCTGTAGGTGAGAAGACCCTCGATCTTCCTGTCGACGGCCCGGGCGGCGCGCGCGGCCGCCCTCACGCAGGTCTGGCTTCCCTTCACGCCGCGGTCCTTCACGAAGCCGTAGTTGCAGATGCAGAAGTTGGGGCCCGAGCAGACGCCGTTGGGGCAGCCGCCGGGGCAGTTGGGCATGCACCTGGATGGACAACAGACGAGGAATGACATAAATACGAAACAGACGACATCAGAAGACTCGGTTTTTTCAGAAGTGCTTTTGTGGCTATCACTACACGAAACACAAAATAGAAAACTCAGTATTTTCCATAATAAGGGAAAGAAGTCGAGATGTATCTAATAACATTTGTCAGCCTCAGTAGCCCAATAGTGCGACACCTTGCGATTCGATAAGCTGGGGAAGCACCTCTGAGCGCGATTGGGTTCCGGATGGGTTCCCATTTTCAACCTTTGAGGCTGGCCGTGGTTCGGATTCCACGTAAAACTATAGGTCCTCGTCCTTACTTAATAAGTGATAGGGTTAATCCCGCCACCATCGCATTGAATAAACGATGGTCGTAGCGGCAATGACAATCTCCTTGTTTTCCATGCATTTCAATATAGCCGAGCAATATAAGGAAGGTTCTGGCATTGCACCTAGTTCCCATGTGGTGTGTTAGGCTAATATATGACGGTTAGTATGGTATTAGCCATCCATGTCCAGTTACATAAAAACAATCTTTAATAGGCCGATATCATAATTAAATGGCAAGATCAATTTAAGATAACCGAGGAAAGTAGAGTTCGACAAATACATACACATTGCCAAGAGGGTTGTGGTTATCCCTAGTGAAGCCAGGCTTGCAGGTGCACGTGTCAGGGCCGGTGCACAGCGCGTTGATGCAGGGCTGCAGGCACTTGGGTTGGCAGATGCCGACCGCCTCGTCCAGCTGGAACCCGTACTGGCAGGTGCAGACGTCGGGCGCGATGCATGCGCCATTCGTGCAGCCCCTGAACGAATTGTGAATGTTCATTAACATGTTCTTTACATATTGTCAATAGAGTTTTGGTGATCCCTGGTTAATCCAGGCTTTCAGATGTACATGTCGGAGCTACTGATTAAATTCCTACAGTCAACCTAAGTATATCTAAGGCGCAATGCCTTGCCGTTCGATAAAAACTTTGGATTCAATCAGGCTCTGGATGGGTGACCACTTTCGATCTTTGAAACTGGCCATAATTTGAACTTCACGTAAACTTGTAGTACCATTTACTTACAATATAATTAACATGGTCGAACCGGTAATAAAAATTGTCGTGTTTTCCATCTAGTGACGTAGACGAGTTTAATTTCATGGTGTCCGAGGACTCCGAGGTATTTCAGAATTGAGAGACCCTCCACCTACGTGCTCTTTGAAATTTCATTACACCACCCCTCCGTCCCCTTCTGCCTGCGCTCGACGCGGAACAGGCAGGGAATTCATCCATTCACTGTCGCCATTCCGAAATTAAGAACCAATCAATCCTCTAGAATTATCAAATGGCCACCTTGTCTAGGTATTTCACCCAAATTACAGCCTGGGGTCCTTCAGTCTTTGTGTGAAAAGCACCTAGCGACCGGCATGGTAGCCGCATACCTCGTGAAAGTGCGAAAGGCCATCGGGATCTTCGGGCACTTATTAGATGAGGAACTTCTGGACGCCATTTGACGCGCTTTACATAAAAATATGGTATGAATGATGAGCTAACATCACAAAAATTGTTGTATATATGCAGTTTCATAAAAAACGGCATTTCCATGCTTAATCTTAGTTTAGAATTAATTAACGTTCTTACGCTTAGATAGCAGACTACTCTTAGTCTAGTACTAGATTCTATCTGTGTCTTTGTCTTTCCATTAGATTAATAAATATATAAAATAAATCAAATTGAGTAGGCACCATTCAAAATGTCTTCTATTTCTGTAGCATACTTACTTGGAGCAAATAGGTGCACACTCCCCGTAGCTTGTTATTCAGTCTCCGTGGGCACAGTTGGCACAGTTCAAATGGTAGGAGCGTTCTACATATTAGGAGATTACTTACTTCGAACAAACAGGGATACACTCTCCGTGCTGGTTCTTGGTATATCCCTTGTGGCAGACGCATGTGTTTGGTCCGACGCAGTCTCCATGGTCGCAGTTGGCACAGCTCGCATGGCATGAGCCATCGCCGCCAACGCGGAACTCTTTCTCACAGACGCACTGGTCTGGAGCCGTACAGTTACCTGGTTGATGAAAATTGGGATATTTAGAATACACGGTATAGGAGATCTTGGAATATCATACTTTTCGGATGTTACGGATTGGAAATCACTAATTCGATTTCTGACTCGCTTATTGAAGTAAACAATTTAAATATTCCATGCTTTGGGTATGATTTCAGAATGCACATGGAATTATAGACCAAAACATACCGATTTCGATTCGGCCAAAGACAAACCAGAACGAACCCTGTATCTAGTCTACAACTTACCATGTCCGCCACAGTTGTCCTTGCACGCTGGCAGACAGAACTTGCTCTCCGAATCGAGCTTGTACCCCGCAGCGCAGATGCACTCGCCGCCCGAGCACCGGCCGTTCTGGCAGCCGATGGGGCAGGTTGGGACGCAGAAGCCGCCCAGGTTCTTGACGTGGTCGGGGTAGCAGGTGCAGACCTCGGGCGCGGTGCAGAGTGCGTTGACGCACTCCTGGCTGCAGATGGGGTCGCAGCGGCGGTAGTTGTAGATGTTGCGGGCGTAGCCTCTGCAGCAGTCGCGGACGCGGCTGAACGCGGGCGTCGACTGTGGGTCGGGTAAACGGTATTGTGGGTGTAAAATTGTTGAAGTTGTGAGAAATGCAATCGTGGAGAGACAAATAGAGGCTGAACTTAAGATGATTTGATTTAAGTTTTAATTTTTTGTAAGTTCAGTTTCATAAATTAAGCAAGTAAGTAAGTAGTAAGTAATTCTAAAATGTGCCCAGTATATTGACAGGAGACTTTTCACGCTCTTCTTGAAGATCCCACTTACTTAATTATGGTTGTATAAATAATTATATTTTACTGTTGTTGATAATGGTTGTGGCTGATGTTCTTGATTTCTATAAATATATTTAATATTTAATTTGCTTGTACCTACTTTAAAATAGCAACATAATCTTCGTTATATTATTGGTCTGGAAGCCTTCGACATAAAATATCATCTAAAACCAGCTTGTTTCGGGTATGAGAGCGCTGTGTTTTTTCAGTCTCTGAAGGAAGATGGAATAATAACAAGTACTTATAATTCCAAATGAATGTCATTAAAGCTCTGTTCAAAAAGAAACGAAAACGCCAAAGAAACGGGAGTTCTCTAAACTATGTTAAATTTGAAAACAATTCTAGGACTAAATCTATGTAACTGTATCAGTTATAAATTAATTTAAAGGCCTCATTAAACCACGACTTATCTAGATCTGTCGTTTTATTAAGTGACTCTTATTAATCTATTGAGATACGCAATCCGGATGTGAATTGAATTCTCCACCTCTGAGAACGGTTGGCTTCTGGATGGGTGACCATTTTCAACCATTGAGGCTGGCCATGGTTCGGATTCCACATAAAACTGTAGGTCCCTTTACAGGGGTTTTATTAGGTGGTAGGGTTAATTCTGCCCGGTTGGTGCCATCGCATTGAATGAACGATGGTCGAAGTGGCAATGAAAAATGTCCGTGTTTTCCATCCAATTTAATGTAGAAGGTCCTGGCATGGCACCTAGTTCTCATGTGGTGTGCTGGGCTAATATCTGACGTTCAGTTTGGTATTAGCCATCCATATCCAGTTACATAAAAAAAAAATATAGAAAAAAATGCTCACCCCATTACCAGCTGGAATGTTATGAGGATCCTTGGCAATGCTAGCAGTGCTGAAACATGATAAATAAAAAAGGGTTTAATTGAGGTTTTAGTGGACATTATTACAATCGTCGATCTACGTGTTTTTACAGGATTTATGACTTGATATTGAAATATGCATTTTAATTGAAATAAGATTTCCCTTCATGTTTCGGAACCCTGAACAGACGCCTTCGTCGAGGTAGAGATAAATAAATAAAAATTAAATGATGGAAACGACAGGGCGCACTTACGGGACCTCCTTAAAGCAGAAGCCCTCGCCGAGGTGCAGCGGTCGATTGAGACAGTAATAATGACAACCCAGAGATGGGGGCTGTTAAACTTAGAAATCTGACGATTGTTAGAGATGGATTCAAATATTTAAATGAAAGAAAATACAGCGCACACTCACGAGACCTCCTTAAAGCAGACGACCTCGTCGAGACAGTAATAATGACAACCCAGAGATAGGGGCTGTTAAACTTATAAATCTTACGATTGGTGAGATGAATGAAAAAAAAATGATAGAGAAGACAGCACGCACTTACGGGACCTCCTTGAAGCAGACGCCTTCGTCGAGGTGCAGTGGTCGATTGAGACAGTATTAATAACAACCCAGAGATGGGGGCTGTTAAAATTAGAAATCTGACGATTGTTAGAGATGGATTCAAATATTTAAATGATAGAAAAGACAGCGCGCACTCACGGGACCTCATTAAAGCAGACGACCTCGTCGAGACAGTAAAAATGACAAACTATGCCCGTGCATAGTTAAAATAATATATCATAAAATAAAATTATATCTGCAACAGTCGTCTCGATATGAAAAATTACCAGATTCTGAATGTAATATGTGAAATCGCCAAAAAGGTGTCGTCGAAAGACATATAAAAATTATAATAAAATTATAAAAGTGTACATTGCTTGAAAGAACCAGTTTGTAAAGTTCAATGTAGATACAATAATCCCATACAAAACGTATTCAATAAATCTATCATTTTTTGTTGCTGACTATGCCTACGATAGCAGCATTCAATGCAGGAATTATCTTTATCCTGCAGTCATACAAGGCTTCATCTAGACCAGTCTTTCTCAAAGTGGGCGATAACGCCCCCTTGTGGGCGCTGGAAGCCTACAGGGGGGCGGTGAAGGGCTCAGAGGAAATTGGGGGGCGCTGAAGTGGTTTAGGGGGCGATGGCTGATTTGCATTTTTCTAATAGCTACTTTAAATTTAAATGAAAACCTACATACTACATTGATTATTTGGCTAAATACTATTTAAAAAGTTTAATTTAATTGCCTTAAATTGCAAACTCAATTGGCACAATGTAAATACATAATTAAATTAAAACTATTAAAGTAATGATTGCGACTATTTTTTCTAAGACGTGGTGAAGCTAAACATTTTGGGGGGCGCTGGAAAATAATGGATTCTTAAAGTGGGTGGCAGACAAAATAAGTTTGAGAACCTCTGATCTAGACCTACCGATTTGAAAACGCATCTCCGAGCAACTTTTTAACTAATCAATTTCCTTCACAAAAAGGTATTTTAAATGTTTTGGTAAACTTTCTCCTATAGTTTTTTTTTTATTATCGACAAAATACATTAAAAATATTTTTAAATAAAAAAAGGACCGCCTTCAAAAAAACCGGAACTAAAAAGCAAAAAATAATTGGTTACTTTTAATTATGTACGAAAAGCTATTTTAATTCTAACTAATTATGTACAATTTCTTAATTTTTAATCATCTTTTGAAGTCGGTGCCTTGGGTAGAGTTCGCTTCGCACGCTGCTGACCGAACAGACACTATTTCAGCCGAACATACCCGAAGTCTACGAGAGCGTAAACAATCTGAGTCAGCAATGATTGGTCCACAGAGCATTTTAAGCGACCGTTCGTCTAACTGGAGATGCCCTTAGCGTTGGTTTACGTGCAAGCTGATATCGATACAGCGCAGCGTACTGAAATTGGGCTTCAACGATTATTAGTACTTTCGGCTTTATAAGGGCGCGCACTGGTGAAGGAGTACGTTAATTCTCTTGTTGTCCATCTCTAACGATTGTTAGAGATGGATTCAAATATTTAAATGAAAGAAAATACAGCGCACACTCACGAGACCTCCTTAAAGCAGACGACCTCGTCGAGACAGTAATAATGACAACCCAGAGATAGGGGCTGTTAAACTTATAAATCTTACGATTGGTGAGATGAATGAAAAAAAAATGATAGAGAAGACAGCACGCACTTACGGGACCTCCTTGAAGCAGACGCCTTCGTCGAGGTGCAGTGGTCGATTGAGACAGTATTAATAACAACCCAGAGATGGGGGCTGTTAAAATTAGAAATCTGACGATTGTTAGAGATGGATTCAAATATTTAAATGATAGAAAAGACAGCGCGCACTCACGGGACCTCATTAAAGCAGACGACCTCGTCGAGACAGTAAAAATGACAACCCAAGAGATAGGGGCTGTTAAACTTAGAAATCTGACGATTGTTAGAGATAGATTCAAATAATTTAAATGAAAGAAAAGACAGCGCGCACTAACGGGACCTCCTTAAAGCAGACGACCTCGTCGAGACAGTAATAATGACAACCCAGAGATAGGGGCTGTTAAACTTATAAATCTGACGATTGGAAGAGATGAATGAAAAAATAAATTATGGAAAAGACAGGGCGCACTTACGGGACCTCCTTAAAGCAGAAGCCCTCGCCGAGGTGCAGCGGTCGATTGAGACAGTAATAATGACAACCCAGAGATGGGGGCTGTTAAACTTAGAAATCTGACGATTGTTAGAGATGGATTCAAATATTTAAATGAAAGAAAATACAGCGCACACTCACGAGACCTCCTTAAAGCAGACGACCTCGTCGAGACAGTAATAATGACAACCCAGAGATAGGGGCTGTTAAACCTATAAATCTTACGATTGGTGAGATGAATGAAAAAAAAATGATAGAGAAGACAGCACGCACTTACGGGACCTCCTTGAAGCAGACGCCTTCGTCGAGGTGCAGTGGTCGATTGAGACAGTATTAATAACAACCCAGAGATGGGGGCTGTTAAAATTAGAAATCTGAAGATTGTTAGAGATGGATTTAAATATTTAAATGATAGAAAAGACAGCGCGCACTCACGGGACCTCATTAAAGCAGACGACCTCGTCGAGACAGTAAAAATGACAACCCAAGAGATAGGGGCTGTTAAACTTAGAAATCTGACGATTGTTAGAGATAGATTCAAATAATTTAAATTAAAGAAAAGACAGCGCGCACTAACGGGACCTCCTTAAAGCAGACGACCTCGTCGAGACAGTAATAATGACAACCCAGAGATAGGGGCTGTTAAACTTATAAATCTGACGATTGGAAGAGATGAATGAGAAAATAAATTATGGAAAAGACAGGGCGCACTTACGGGACCTCCTTGAAGCAGACGCCCTCTTCGAGGTGGAGCGCCGCGCCCGCGCCGGTCGCGTTCCTGCTAGTGTTGAACACGCGGAAGCGGTCCAGGTTGGCGGTGGCGTTGTACTGAAAGGCGCCCGACTCGCCCTTCACGCGCTTGAGGCCGTGCTGCTGCGGCAGGCACAGCGCGCCCGCGACCAGCGCCGAGATCACGAGGATGCGCGACATTGCCGGGATTCTGTCATATTTCGTCCGTTTCAACGGTATTTAGATGTGAAGAATGTAACGTGGAGGAAGGAAATGCTGGTCAAAGAAGAAATATTTAAATGGAATGACAATCGAGCGGCTAATTGGTTATTTTTAATGAAAAACCGGTATAGGTGGCTATGCTGCGGTGCTCAGAAAAGCCAAAATACACCTCGCCGCGCGGAACCACTCTCAGCGAGGCACCTTTCCAGCGAATCTCCTATGATTTGTTATCTATGGAATTTAATTGCGGGAACGGAACAAGCACTGGTCAGGATGGACGTCTAGATGTAGATAGAAATGAAGAAGTAATGAACTTGCTCAGGGAAAAACAAATCAAATCAAATAAAATAAATTGATTAACAAAATTATTGTCTCACCTGAATGTGCGTGCGTATTGCCTCACCACCGAACTGTTTACTCGCCACACTAACGGAAGACGACCTCGACAGTCGGACCTCTGAGTCGACTGGTCGCTTATGTCACCAGTGTCGAGACAACAGCGCTGGTCAGACTCCCAGTACTAGGAATCGAACGTGTGTGGTTCGCAAAAACACGACGGAGATATCAATTATTCATAATGATTGTTAGCATATGCAATAGTCCACGCATAAAACGACAGTTTGTCATGTTGATTTGGTGCTTCCAGAGCTGAACAGGCGTGAAATTTGACAAAGAAAGTCAGGAAATTCGATTAACTGTGCACCAATTAGAAGTGGATGTCAAATGTATCAACAGTAAAAGCGCAAACGTTATGATGTAGACGCTTCTGATTGGTGCAGAATTCATCGAATTGCGTCACTTCTTTTTTCACACTTTACGCCGATAAACCTCCAGTCCTCTTCTTGGTACCCACGAAGGAATCTGGGCTATAGAACAGGTAGTAAGAGCGATCAAGGTGCATATATCATGGTGCTATACAAGCAGGTGCGGGAAGTTCGGGTTCGGAAAGCAGGAGAGCTGCAGTTCAATTACGGTGTAGGTGCTGCACGTACCCCTAAGCTCAAACTGACAGTTTTCGCGTAGAAAATCTGTCAGTTTGCTTTCAGTTTGGGGTAGGTGCAACATGTACACATCGTTTCGTGCTTCGCAGTCGAACTAACGATGGCCCTAAAACACAAGCTTGAACGTAAAATTGTGGAAAATTTGGGCAGTCTGCGTTTTCGATCCACGACAAATAACTACATACCTACTTTATTAGAACACCTTGTAGTCCTGAATTAGTAACATATCAAAAGTATATTTTTTCCAACTTTCTGTAAGATATCCATGATTTGACCATGAAGCAATCATTCAATATTATACTGAATCATAATATAATACTGATCGAAATGAAGGATCTGGGGGGTAACCATCATAAAGTGTGAGAAAACATTCGATCCATTCTGCACGAATGTATATAATTTATGTATGTACTTACTCCAGGCCGTTAAATCAGAAGTACTCGACGACGGACGCCCATGGGCTCTTGAGCATTCATATAATTTACCGACTCATAGGTCTAGAGGATCTGTTGGATCTTAATTTGGGACAGTCAACATTTTGTTAGTCTGTTTACTGTTGAGCGATGGTAGAAGATGAGAGAAAGAAGAAGGTAGAGATGAGAGTTATCAGATCTGAATTAATTCGCCACCTCTGAAATATTTAAACCACTCTGGCGCGTCGAACGACTATAGCGCGTCGTAAATGATCTTGCCGGAGCTAGCGACATCGTGAGAATGAAAGCTATTGGATGATTCCTGACTAGCCGTGGCCCGCCCTATTTTTTCAGAACACCAACAACAGATTTTACGCTGGACTCAGTTGGAGCCTTAATTCTGAGATACCTCGCGATCGTCGACAAGACAAAAAGCATTTTAGTGTGATAATATAGTTAGTAGTTTAGAAAAAAAAACCACAGAACTCTTGGCGCATTGAAAATGAATTTAAATCAGAGAAGTTAAAAGAAAGGGAGAACTTCAATTAAGCATCAATAAATGCATTACTAATCCTATATCTATACAAATATATAAAGAGGAAAGCTTTGATTTTTTGCTTGTTTATTTGAAATGGATAGGCTCCGAAACTACTAGACGGATTTGAAAAATTCTTTCACCGTTGGAAAGCTACAGTTTATCCGAGTAACATGGGCTATATTTAATTTTTAAAAAATTAGGGATCCTTACCAAAACTCCGATAACGTAACCCAAGGTGCAAAACATTACCAAGAATGATTGATTGATTGATTGAAAATTCTTTATTACGCCACAAAAAAAAAAAAAACAATTTACAAAAGAAAGTATAGTGCAAAAACAACATAAGAATGTTCCTTACATCGCGTGCGCTGCGAAAACTATTCACGATAGAACAAAATGATGTACTACAATTTTATAGAACACATCATTATCTACAAAAAAAATCTCGACAGCTACTATTAAAATTATGTCACAATAAGTGTGCATTTATTTTAAAATTTAAATTTAAATACCGCCCCTAGAAAAGGTTCTTTATTTGTACCTAGGTATAAATCCTTATCAAAATAAATAAATAATTATTTAAGACTGCTTCAATACCTTTACATTACTTTGTAAATGATTCGATTCGGACATTCAATTCAAAAGATATCACGAGTTTAAAAATTAGAAAAAACTCCGCTCGGCTAGCTATACTTTTACTTTTTTGAATTTCAAATATTTCAATGTAGGTATATGCTCTTTTTTTAGGAACTCTAAGTAAAAAGGGTTTAGTTGTGTATCATTGTGTCAAAATAATATTTTTTTTAATTATATTATGCCCGTGCATAGTTAAAATAATATATCATAAAATAAAATTATATCTGCAACAGTCGTCTCGATATGAAAAATTACCAGATTCTGAATGTAATATGTGAAATCGCCAAAAAGGTGTCGTCGAAAGACATATAAAAATTATAATAAAATTATAAAAGTGTACATTGCTTGAAAGAACCAGTTTGTAAAGTTCAATGTAGATACAATAATCCCATACAAAACGTATTCAATAAATCTATCATTTTTTGTTGCTGACTATGCCTACGATAGCAGCATTCAATGCAGGAATTATCTTTATCCTGCAGTCATACAAGGCTTCATCTAGACCAGTCTTTCTCAAAGTGGGCGATAACGCCCCCTTGTGGGCGCTGGAAGCCTACAGGGGGGCGGTGAAGGGCTCAGAGGAAATTGGGGGGCGCTGAAGTGGTTTAGGGGGCGATGGCTGATTTGCATTTTTCTAATAGCTACTTTAAATTTAAATGAAAACCTACATACTACATTGATTATTTGGCTAAATACTATTTAAAAAGTTTAATTTAATTGCCTTAAATTGCAAACTCAATTGGCACAATGTAAATACATAATTAAATTAAAACTATTAAAGTAATGATTGCGACTATTTTTTCTAAGACGTGGTGAAGCTAAACATTTTGGGGGGCGCTGGAAAATAATGGATTCTTAAAGTGGGTGGCAGACAAAATAAGTTTGAGAACCTCTGATCTAGACCTACCGATTTGAAAACGCATCTCCGAGCAACTTTTTAACTAATCAATTTCCTTCACAAAAAGGTATTTTAAATGTTTTGGTAAACTTTCTCCTATAGTTTTTTTTTTATTATCGACAAAATACATTAAAAATATTTTTAAATAAAAAAAGGACCGCCTTCAAAAAAACCGGAACTAAAAAGCAAAAAATAATTGGTTACTTTTAATTATGTACGAAAAGCTATTTTAATTCTAACTAATTATGTACAATTTCTTAATTTTTAATCATCTTTTGAAGTCGGTGCCTTGGGTAGAGTTCGCTTCGCACGCTGCTGACCGAACAGACACTATTTCAGCCGAACATACCCGAAGTCTACGAGAGCGTAAACAATCTGAGTCAGCAATGATTGGTCCACAGAGCATTTTAAGCGACCGTTCGTCTAACTGGAGATGCCCTTAGCGTTGGTTTACGTGCAAGCTGATATCGATACAGCGCAGCGTACTGAAATTGGGCTTCAACGATTATTAGTACTTTCGGCTTTATAAGGGCGCGCACTGGTGAAGGAGTACGTTAATTCTCTGCTCTGTGGATTGGTACTTCCTACGACATCGTTGGCTGAACGAGACGATTTCTGCCGAAATTGGTGAGATATGTGCTAACCGCACACTCGTTTTGACATGTAGTTGAGAGCAAACACCTCAAAGTCGCTACCTATTGTTTTCTATTCTTTTTTTATATTTGTATTTTTTTTGTTTAGTGTTATGTAGGTACTTAGGTAGAAATAAAAGTACAAGCCTAAATTTTACCATATAAGTGGTCGTTGTTTTTATATTGGTTTGTTTGTTTAGTTTGAAGGGTTTTCTTGTAAATATTTTGTTTTTACTGTGTTCGGTATTTAGTTTTAGTATAAGGCATATTTAAATTACAAAATGCTTACCTAAATATCTACTTACATACGTTTTTCCGACCTGTGTGTTTATTTAATTTTTATTTTTGTGTTTTGTTTAAGTAGGTGAATGTAAGTAGCTACCTACTTATATTTCTTTCTTAGCCATAGGTGATATTAATCTAACTACTTGCAGCCCTTACAGAACGTCTACCCAAGGCACCGACTTCAAAAGATGATTAAAAATTAAGAAATTGTACATAATTAGTTAGAATTAAAATAGCTTTTCGTACATAATTAAAAGTAACCAATTATTTTTTGCTTTTTAGTTCCGGTTTTTTTGAAGGCGGTCCTTTTTTTATTTAAAAATATTTTATTTTTTGCTTTTTAGTGGTGGCGTAACTTTTTGACTTAAGGTGGGCGAGCCGTCCTGCTCAACTTCACATACAAAGTGGAAAGAAGATCATGCGCACCTCACTATCTCATGCGAACCCTCTGAACTGTTACTAAACCCTACAATGAACGTGCATTAGCAGAAATGAAACCATTGAGAAATCTCATTTCTGACGAAAGGTAGATTCATGAGTTCACGGTTCATGAATAGAGTGCTGTGACAGACGGACGGACGGACGGACAGCGGAAGCTTAGTAATAGGGTTCCGTTGGTACTCTTTGGGACCGGAACCCTAAAAAGACAAAACAACGAATGACCGGAACCGCTGAGCTTCTGAATTTCTCATCCTTCCATCGTTCCGGATAGTCTGTTTCTTGCGTAAGTTTAAGTTGTATGAAAATGTGTACATATCGGCCTCGTTTATCTCTCCTTAACAGTTGAATTTTGTAAAATCCGTTGTGAGCGAGCCTTTTCGTCTTAACAAGAAGTCACTGAAAATTTTAAGTTTCGAGGATAATTGGTTTCAGAGATCTCAACATGAGTGGTTTTCACCTAAATGTGTTCATTTTGACCTGTTTTACCCCCTTAATAGTATAATTTCCAAAAATATTTTCTTCGGAAGCAATCCCATCTAAAACAAAACCTACTCTGACATTTCTGGGTTCAGCGGCTCCAGAGATAGAAATGTGTACAATTTGCCCTCTTTTACCCCCCTTGAATACCCCCAACGGTTGAAATAAGAAAAAACCTCTCATACTGAGCAATCTCACCCGAAAAGAAAGCTACTGTAACAAAAAAATCACATTTCTGGGTTCGCGGGCTTAAGAAATTCGAAGTTTGTTGTAGTTAAGTACCAAACTACTGAACCGATTTTGATAAAAATAAAATGGGACCAACTAGAAAGTAAACCCTTTCGAACAAAAAAAGAATTTTCCAAATCGGTCCAGGGGTCTTCGAGTAATCGGTGAACATACATAAAAAAAAAAAAAAAAAAACAAAGATTCCGACGAATTGATAACCTCCTCCTTTTTGAAGTCGGTTAAAAATAGTTTTTAGAACAGGAAATAAATTGGGGAAAACTATAAATTCTTTCAGTCCATTTGAACCATAGACCTCAATCTCCCTATTAGGATTGACAGTTTTGATGACACATGCGTCATCATGTGACATCATCAATGCTTCAAAATTATATTTCCCATACACAGATAGTTAGCAAATCATTTGAAAATTACAGGGGGTCTTGCTGAATTGGATCGTTCGTGGATATTTCGTTACGAATGCGATCTGGGGGTCCATTCAGAGCAAGAGTGAGTTCGAGTTCTGGAGTGAGTTAACCTAAAAATAGCTGGGAAATATATTATTATTTAAATAACGAAACCGTTATTTATACTTCCAACGGATTTACGGGACAAACTAGATTTTTACCTAACTGTAATGATGTTCTAGAAGTGTGGAAACATTAACTATTTAAAAAAGTGAGTTGATATTTAGTGGCGAATTCGAACTCACTCTTACTCTGAATGGACTCCCTGTTCCATTTTACTTGAATTTTTTTATCTATTATGTACCATGCAAGCAACATGTCTGCGAGTTTTTGTATTTTCGAAAAACGTGTTTCAAACCACAGAGAAAATAAAATTTGGACGATAATTTTGCTGTCAGCCTCGGTAGCCCAGTGGCGTGACGCCTTGCGATTCGATAAGCTTGGTGAAGCACCTGTGAGCGCGGTTGGGTTCTGGATGGGTGACCATTTTCAACCGTTGAGGCTGGCCGTGTTTCGGATTCCACGTACAACTGTAGGCTTAGTAGGGTTAATCCCGCCCGGGTTGGTACCATCGCATTAAATGAACGATGGTAGAAGTGGCAATGAAAATTGTCCGTGTTTTCCATCCAGTTCAATGTAACCGAGCAATATAGGGAAGGTCCAGGCATGACACCTAGTTCCCATGTGGTGTGTTAGGCTAATATCTAAATATAGCAGCCATGCCAGTGCGATGGTACGTTAAAGATGTAGTCCTGCAAAAAAACCTAACCTGACACGGGGAATAAAGAAAAAAAGGCTGGATCGTGCCGGAGCACGTGAAAATTCGACCATTATTCCAGACATAAAATTCGACCATTATTCCAGACATTATTGCAAAATAACAAATAATAAGACGCAAATACATGCTCCATTGTTAGGAATATTGATCGTGTAGTTGGCGAGGCAAATGCAGCGGTGAAGGCCAGCGGATGAGATAGACAGGATTGGGCGGGCGACGTCCAGGCGTCCGCATCCGGAAGATATGCGAATTTGTCACAAACACTCCCGACTAAATAACTACTCCGATCAAGTGTGTATATCCCCCGATTTTGACCTGAGTTCTTCAAACGTGGTGCGAAGAAGCACCTGGCCGACCAGCACGGTTTTCGCAGCCCCCCTGAATGTTCGAAAACCCATGCGCGTCGTCGGGCACTTTAATAGGTCCTGGCCACGGAGGATAGAGGTAGAGAGGAGATGGTCTAAGCAAACTGGGTCTGTGTCCACCAAGTGAGTGTCTACGTCACAGCCCACGTGATAAGAAGGCGTGGCTTAGTCATTCGCGACATGGCGCTGGCGGTGTTAGGTTGTGGGACAATATTGTGATCTGTGGCGCAATTTTCGGCGAACAGTCGATTACACGATGAGATTTTGTGTAAAATGTTGCAAACATTACACAAGAAAAAATATTTAAAGCCTGTAGGTGGAATTACGCTTTATTTGTCAGTAAAACACCTCATATTTTATAATTTGAGTCAATATTCAAACATTGTATCGATGTATCAGTCTTGCAATTTGCCGATAGATGGCGCGCAATAATTTTATTTGTACGATAAGAAATGTTGATCTCATGATGCAAATTTTTATGACACTTTTAAATAAATATTATTTGAATCCGCGCGAATCCATAGATTTAAATTTCGAAGGTTTTTTATAGAAAAACTAACATAAAATGCAAAAGGCGCCATCTAGTTGTAGTCTTGTAACCACTAAGAATAGCTCTGGGAATATCTGCTACCAGAATACCGGTTCTTCCGGTAGATGAATTTAGCACAAAAGGCGGAGCTTGAAAACCACCATGAAATGTTTTTCTCCCCGCTTCCCCGCGCAGTGTCACGCTGCGTTCCTTAGTAATATGAAGTAATAACACCTCCTCTCTCCCTCCCTCCACCGTGGTCCTGATACATCTCGAAAAACTACTGCTTTTTATTTGCAGATGTGTTATAGGTACACCTAAATTCTAATCGTGAATTACACCAAAATGTTAGTGATGTTTCTAAACATTTTGTTTTATGTTCTATCGAAATAAATTGAATAATGCATTTGGAGCTGATGGAAGTTCTAAAAACGCAGAACGCACACTAAGGTAATCACTTTAACCTAATTTAACCTAAATTGTTCCTCACCGATAAACACGATGACTCTCTGTACATGTATCGATTTGATAAAATGCTCACTAGGCAAGGGTTTGCTTTGTAAGTTGCCTGCGTTGTCTTCGTCACAACAGAACAAAAGGTGGTCAGTGGCAATGCTGCTGAGAGCCCAGAGGACCTGGCATGGGCCCCTTGGAGCCTTCACGACACGAGCTCTTTGCCCAGCCTGGCGTCAGGTCGCCTCGACACGCTGAGCGTGCTTGGCGGGACGTCGCGACGGTCTCCTTGGCTTTAAAGATTTGTGTAAATTCATATTATAATTATGCTAGCCCTTTGACTTGTATGTTTATCACTGTGCCATATTGCTAGACGAGAACTAAGCGTGCATTGGTTTCAATTCATCTTGGCGAATTCCATGACAGTTTCAAACACCATGCGTGGTCCATAATCCTTTCGAAAATATGTCAGGCACCTTTACAGGCATTCAACTTTTTTTTTGTTAAAGAAGTTTTGTGAAAGCTAACAAAAACTTGACAAACATTTTCGTGATGTGAAATCATCGAAGAAAAGGTACACATATCGATGGGTACACATGTAAACGAGGGATATTGTGAATTGGTGTACTCGCTTTCACAGCGGGCAAGTCCCTTTCATGTGAGAGGTTATGGGTTCAAATCCTCGCCCCGGTCGTGCACAAATTTATTTGTCTTGCTGAATTGGATCGTTCGTGGATATTTCGTTACGAATGCGATCTGGGGGTCCATTCAGAGCAAGAGTGAGTTCGAGTACGGGAGTGAGTTAACCTAAAAATAGCTGGGAAATATATTATTATTTAAATAACGGAACCGTTATTTATGCTTCCAACGTATTTACGGGACAAACCAGATTTTTACCTAACTGTAATGATGTTCTAGAAGTGTGGAAACATTAACTATTTAAAAAAGTGAGTTGACATTTAGTTGCGAATTGGAACTCACTCTTACTCTGAATGGACCCCCTGTTCAATGGTTTGGAACCCATGAAAACCTGCCCCTAACCTACCCCGCCCGCTTACTACCACCGCATTGGAAGAGAAGAGTTTAGCTTGTAAAGCGAAGGTCCTGTCAGCACGGCACCTAAATAATTGTAGTGTAGTGTATTGGGTTAATAACATGGCAGTAGTTGTGTGGTATTAGCCATCCATGTCAGGTTTCATAAAAAAACTAGCTATATCCGTTGTCTAACACCACCGAAGTGGTGCGATCGTACCAATCCCGCCCGGATTGGTACCATCGCATTGAATGAACGATAGTGGAAGCGGCAATGAAAATTGTCCGCGTTTTCCATCCAGTTCAATGTAGCCATGCAATATAAGGAAGGTCCTGGCATGGCACCTAGTTCGTCTTCTGAGGGCGGAAGCGCTTCGTACCAGGCTTCGGTAGCCCATAGGTGTGACGCCTCGGGCTTTCATCTTGAGGTTACGAAAAACTGGGCTCGGTCGGATTCTGTACAGGTAACCGTTGGACTGTTGTGGCTATCCGTGCTTCGGATTGCACGTCAAACTATAGGTCGCCTACCTAACTTTCTTATTAGGAGAGTAAATATTTCTGTGTTTTTAATCCATTTCAATGTAGGTAGCCGTGCAATATAAGGACATTACTGGCATGACACCTCGATCGCATGGGGTAGCGTTGAAATAGTGAGTGCGATAGTAGCCATCCATGTCCAGTAAGGGAAAATACCTTTGTCTCCTGCACATGTGTACTTTTTAGTTTAGTTTGTCTTTTATTACTTATCCGTGATTTCTTTGCATACTTATAAACTTGTCCATCTATTTTCTAACATCAACGTTTGCTCAATTTGTACTGTAAACTCGCTCCGCAACTTCTAACAACTATCGGAACAAGGTAGGCTTTTGCATAAATATGTAAGGCCTTTTAGGTAGTAACTATGTTTGCCGCCATATTTGTAGTTCCAGATTTTAGTTTCCGTTATAGTTCGGGGTTTATTATTTTGTCATGTCCTTAATAGTTTTAATGAGTGCCTTTTGCCTCTTTTGGGCGCAGAGACAAACATTTCATAAAAAAATACAAATGAAACACATACAGAGTACGGGTAAAATTACCAATGTAAAAAGTATTTTTATTAAAATTATTTCTAAAAACCATATTATGAGAACACTGGCTCTAAAATAACACAAAGTTCGCATATAGCTACCGCTAGAGCCATCTGTACGGCAATGAGAAACTCTTTTTGGTATAGCGCCATCTATGAATTACTAATTATAGCTCTGTAACAGCTTCCCCGTTGAGGTTGACTATTTCGAAAGCGTGCTGCGAGGTTGGTCTCCAGCATGGTATCTCAGCATACAGCGGTTCGGCTGTACTGGGATCGACAACCTCCACTGCAACTTCATGTTTCAATGCTTCGATAGATGACTCTGTCACTGGCAATTTATTGTCAAGTGTGTCCGACCGCTGGGAGCCTAGTTCACTTGCGTAGCCAATAGATGGCGCAAATGAAGACCGAAATTGGCTGGGCAAGGTGTCGCTCCGGAAACTAATATGGCTGCTTCGCGGTGGTAAGTGATCGTAATGGCACTCTAGAATTCCTGCAATCAATAAATACAGAATTACCAATAGAGAAAATAAAATATATTTACATCTAAGTTAACTATGCTTAGGTACTGACCTCTAAAGTTTTCCATCATTATCGGCGATATTGATTGCACTTTAACTGGCCTCATAAACTGTTTTAAGTTCCTATCCAGTGTTGAAATGGGCTGATAATGTGACTTTTGTGACAGCGGCGGGTCTGAAAGAAAACAAAATAAAAAAAAACCATTAAAAAAGAAAGTGGCCCATGAGGGGATCGAACCCGCGACCTTCGCGTTATTAGCACGACGCTCTAACCAACTGAGCTAATGGGCCGATAGAACAGGGTGCGAAATAGTCGTATGTTTGAGTCTAAAAAATGTTTCGCAAGTGATGATATTGTTCCTAACAGACCGCTGTGATTTATTTCTTCAACTAGGCATCTATTTTATTGAGTTGATCCATAGAAATTGAACTATTAATAATATACTTCGTAAAGAAACACACCTTAGTAATTTTACACAAATTATACATAATACAACTACACAAAATTTAGGTACCTACTTCATGGATTTCATTGTGAATGCCGGTCACTGTATGGTTCGGAAGCCGTGAAAACCTTTACTAATAACTATGTGGTACAGTTAAACAGATGAAATACATATGGTCAAAGCGGTAAGGAAAATGTATCTGTGTTTTTTTTTCGATTAGTTCAAGCCGAATGTACTTATACATACTTGTACATACGTATACTTATACAACAGGCTTATACATTCATACATGCCTTGAAGCCGCTTTCCCGAAGGGGTAGGCAGATATAATAGAGCGCCGGTACGGTACGATCATAGCACTCCTCTTTCGCTTCAACGATATACATATTTTCATACATGCTGTACGATTAAGGGGCTTATGTTAAAATCATTCGTCATCTATTTCCAGTTCAATGAAAATATTCTTGGTGTAACTATAAAAATTATAATCCGGTGTTTTGGAGCATAGGTAGGTAATAGCTGGTCATAATCCATAAAAACTGGCCATAAACAAACACATTGTACGTGTCTTCTCTAGGGCTTATAAAATCAAACGTCGCTACATCTTACCTCCTTGTCCTTTCGTATACTAAAGAACTTTATTTATTTGGAAATTATGTCCATATTACCTGGCAATGGCGTGTGAAAGATGCTTCGAACGTACGGAGGCGGTTCCTCATCGTCTTCCAACGCCTGTCTTTCCTCGTTCATCTTCGTGGGATCTTCGAAACGCGTCCGCCTGCAGCGTTCCATCATCACGATCAGCACACCTACGGTGATGGTTGCGAGCATCACCCCACCGGCAATGCCCAACACTGACAACAAGTTATCTGTGTTCCTTTCCGACCCTCTCTCCATAATGGCAGTTATTTGCTCTGGTTCTGTCAAAATATCAAAAACTTCATCTTCAATCTTCTCCAGTTCTGTGTTAGTGGGTTCGTGATTAGTTGCTGAAGTGTGATTAGTGGTTGTTAAATTTGTTATTGCTCCCATGCTGGTATGCTTACTGTCTTCTACTCTTTCCGTGTAAGCATTTACTTTTAGAGAAGATTTGATTGTTTTGGAATTGTCGTCTCCGACGTTTTCTGGTTTAAGTATAGTGGTATCATTCCTTGGAACGAGCTGATGATGCTTGTTAAGGATGTTGGTAAGGTTTGAGGATTTTGAAAAGATTGAACTTTTTTCTATTGTTTTAGAAGTTACATTTCGAATAAGTGTATTGCCTAGTGTTGTAAGGGAATTTAATTTTACTGAGGTAGTAGGAGGCATTGAAGTTGTCAATGAATCGCTAGTATTTAATCTAAACGTCTTAGTTGTCAACTTATAAGGTTGTGTTATGAGTAATGAAGTAGAGTTTATTGAAACTACAGTTGGGCTATTAGCCGACGATGTATTAATGTTTTTAGTTGTGAGTTTGGTCGTTATATACTGAGGTTTCGTTTGAGGAAAAAACACCTCTAATGGAAGTTTAGAAGTTTTAGTTGTATTGAGATATTTAGTTACATTGCGTATAAGTAATGGATTAAATGTGCTCGAAAAAAAAGTTTTTATTTTCGTTGGATTTTGAGATGCAGCATTAATTACAGTTTGTGGATGTATTGTTGTTAGTGTTCTTATGTTTGGATTGGCGACAGTTCTAATTTTCCACATCGATGAAGCTATGGATATATTTTGAACATTTTGTTTAGGTGTATGCGGAACTGGTTTCACACTATGCCTATGTTCATTTAAAGATACAGTAATTTTTTTAAAGACGACGGTGTGATCTAAAGAGGTAGGAATGATTGACACTACAATAGTACGTGGTGTTGTTTCTAGTTTTATTGTTTTGTGAAAAGTAATTGAAGCAGTCTTATTTTTTAGTTGCAATAAAGTTGAATCACCTTTTGTCGGTTTTATCCATATTTCCTTCGGTTTGGTTTCATTTACAGCTGTCACTTGCTTTATTAATTTTGTAGTTTCTTTGTTCGTTACCATTCTTGTTTTACTAAATGAAGGTGGTGTTGTATGTTTGGTGAAGTTAACTATTACTATGGGAGTGGTACTAACTGTGACATTTACATGCGCGATACCGTGTGTAATTATTGAGGTTGGTGCATCGGTAACAGTCCATATGGTACTTTTAGCCGTATGCCTTCCATGCATTGTAAAATCATTGGTTTGATGTTGTTCTTGTTGCGTTGATAACTTGTTTATATTCATGGTGTTTGCATCTTCATCAACAGTATTCTGCGTAAATCCTGATTTTGGTGGTTCTTGGCCAGTGGTTTCTGAGCTTGATGTTCTTACTGCGGTTTCAGTTGTTGTTTTTGTTGTTGTTGATATGGTTGATATTATAGTTGATATGTTCATTCTTTCAGTGTTCATAGTTGAAGTAGTTCCGATATGATCCATTGTTTTTTTAGTTGAAGAAATCGACATGTTTAAAGGCGTTGACTGAGTAGTGCTGAGTGTTACTGTTGATGTGGTTAGTACGTTATTGGATGCAGACTGAAAGGTTGTTGCTTCTTCAGTAGATTTTTCACATCTGAAAAAATATTTGAACAAATGAGATAGGATAATACATCCAAGTAAATAATTAAATATTAGGATATATGAGTAAGACTTTAAATTTTACTGTGGATACAAGATAAATTGAAGTGATTACTTCACTACATGGTAATTTACTATTTTCTTATAAACTGCTCTGATCATGCTTATGTAACAAAATGATTATCATACAAAGAATAAGATGTTGCATATTGCTTAACCTTATTAACAAAAAGTGAACATCGATGGTAACACAACCACGAAGCTTAAAATAAGAGCACTGACACAAAATGTAATTTAAATTGTTGTTGGTTATTTTTTTGGTGGGGGAAACACAAAGTGAGAAAACTCACCGCTTTGGTGATGTTAGGCAAAATAATATGTTCGCCACCACTTCCACTTGGGTGGAAGAGGTTGACACTAGTCAACCGCAATGTTCATTGAGACCGAACATCGTTACTCGGGAGCCAGAATTAACTTTCTTTTATACATTTTTGTGTCAGGAAAGGGCATGTTTCCCCGAAACGTTAGAAATGCTGACAACGCGACCCACCTCTCACCTTTCCAGCCGTCGTCGCAGACACAGTTGCCGGTGTATGGCGAGCAGGAGGCGCGTGCCGGGCAGTCGGCGCACTGCGCGCTGCAACTCGGACCCCAACGCCCCCCGGGGCATCCTGAAATTTGACAATTCACACAGATTGCGAAATATTAATTTGACTGGCTGGTGAAACCAGCGAGCACGGAAGGATGGATCCTGAAATATAACAAGCCACACCAAGCAAAATATTAATTTGACTGGCCAGCGTAACTAGCGAGCACGGAAGGACGGATCCTGAAATATGACAAGCCACACCAAGCGAAATATTAATTTGACTGGCCAGTGTAACCAGCGAGCACGGAAGGACGGTCCCTGAAATATAACAAGCCACACCAAGCAAAATATTAATCTGACTGGGCAGTGTAACTAGCGAGCACGGAAGGACGGATCCTGAAATATGACAAGCCACACCAAGCAAAATATTAATCTGACTGGGCAGTGTAACTAGCGAGCACGGAAGGACGGATCCTGAAATATGACAAGCCACACCAAGCGAAATATTAATTTGACTGGCCAGTGTAACCAGCGAGCACGGAAGGACGGTCCCTGAAATATAACAAGCCACACCAAGCAAAATATTAATCTGACTGGCCAGTGTAACCAGCGAGCACGGAAGGACGGTCCCTGAAATATAACAAGCCACACCAAGCAAAATATTAATCTGACTGGGCAGTGTAACTAGCGAGCACGGAAGGACGGATCCTGAAATATGACAAGCCACACCAAGCAAAATATTAATCTGACTGGGCAGTGTAACTAGCGAGCACGGAAGGACGGATCCTGAAATATGACAAGCCACACCAAGCGAAATATTAATTTGACTGGCCAGTGTAACCAACGAGCACGGAAGGACGGTCCCTGAAATATAACAAGCCACACCAAGCAAAATATTAATCTGACTGGGCAGTGTAACTAGCGAGCACGGAAGGATGGATCCTGAAATATAACAAGCCACACCAACCGAAATATCAATTTGACTGGCCAGTGTAACCAACGAGCACGGAAGGACGGTCCCTGAAATATAACAAGCCACACCAAGCAAAATATTAATCTGACTGGGCAGTGTAACTAGCGAGCACGGTAGGACGGTCCCTGAAATATAACAAGCCACACCAAGCAAAATATTAATCTGACTGGGCAGTGTAACTAGCGAGCACGGTAGGACGGATCCTGAAATATGACAAGCCACACCAACCGAAATATCAATTTGACTGGCCAGTGTAACCAACGAGCACGGAAGGACGGTCCCTGAAATATAACAAGCCACACCAAGCAAAATATTAATCTGACTGGGCAGTGTAACTAGCGAGCACGGAAGGACGGATCCTGAAATATGACAAGCCACACCAAGCGAAATATTAATTTGACTGGCCAGTGTAACCAGCGAGCACGGAAGGACGGATCCTGAAATATGACAAGCCACACCAACCGAAATATCAATTTGACTGGCCAGTGTAACCAACGAGCACGGAAGTACGGATCCTGAAATGTGACAAGCCACACCAAGCGAAGTATTAATTTGACTGGCCAGTGTAACCAACGAGCACGGAAGTACGGATCCTGAAATGTGACAAGCCACACCAAGCGAAGTATTAATTTGACTGGCGAGTGTAACCAGCGAGCATGGAAAGACGAGAGTAGCAACCGAAAATCATTTGTTGCACGTTGCAAGTTGGAGCAAGTTGTCTTGTCGATATAATTTTTAATTATTGTTTGCCTTTTGACCTAATTCTATTAAAAATTTTTATATTCTTAATTTTTATGTAGTCTCGAAGTAAAGCATATTCTTATACGGACACTCTCAATACATAAAAACGTTGTAAAGTATTGAAATGTCAGTTGATAAGTGAGATCTATTTAATTATAAATAAAACAGTCTGTCCTTTTGCTCGCGGTTATGATAATTTTTCTTTTTTTATGTTACATGAGATGGATGTAATGCACGGTAGTTAAACACATATAATATCGATTCCATTATTCTTCCTATGAGGTTTTGCCAATATGTACAGCCGAGCCTACCCGGATATTAATAATCGTGGCGTGATGGGACAACCAACTCCGTGAGAGGCGGGCAGACACTGTTTTGCATGGCACGAGCGATAAGGCGCGTGCATTTCGCAATGCCGCAATGCATGTTGCACCGCGACAAACGGACAAGTACACTGCAGCCCGAGGCGAGGCATGACAGAGTTTTCCCGGCATAGCGATGGCAACACCGGGCGGGCCCAATTAAATCGAAAATGATTTGCATCATGCAGCGAGATTGACCGTTCTCGTAGTCCGTTTAGAGCCAAATCGTGGTGTTTGATGTATCCGTGACGGAGCCGAGGTTGTGTGAAATGTGTTGAATGTAGTCGTAAAAGAAGGGAGAGAAAGATGGAAAAAATATGCATGCATAAAACGTATGGGAAGCCGGTCGTGCGTCGTATGTCAAATTTCGTTCGCCAAGTCAGCTCCCTCCTTTAAATGAAGGAGATATGGCATATGGCGCGCCTACTGTGGGACCAGTTGTCTCCAATTTTTAAAAAACCGGCCAAGTGCGAGTCGGACTCGCACACGAAGGGTTCAGTACCATCGTAAATTATTTAACACCAAAAAAAATTATATTTATCTTTGTATCTATTTATTTATCTATTTATATGGGCCCCTTTAATTTTTATTATATTTTAATTGTACTTATTTGTTGTTATAGCGGCAAAATAAATATACACTTTGTGAAAATTTCAGCTGCCTACCTGCTACGGTTCATGAGATACAGCCCTGTGACAGACGGATGGACGGATGGATGGACGGACGGAAGGACGGCCGGACGGACGGACGGACAGCGGAGGCTTAGTAATTCCGTTCCGTTTTCACCCTTGGTACGTAACCCTAAAAACCCTAAACAACCCTAAAAACCCTCAAACTTAAACGTATCTGCCAAATGCAAACATAGTCGCAGACGTATTGGAGAGTTTGTGTAAGTGGGAACTAACTTGATGAACGCATTTTTAGAGCACGTTCGCGCGCGGTGGCGATGTTTCGACTGTGTCATTACATAGTAGACAATTATATAGTCATTTTGACCATATAGGGGAGACGCGATATCTACCGCTTGCCACTTCTAGTTCCATTCTCTTCAGTGGTTCCCAACCACAGAAACCCTCTCCTCTACGACTGTTTTCGTGTGGAATGTACATTTAAGTTTAAGTTTGAGTTTTATAAAACTGGAGACACCGATTCTTATAGTAGATGCGCTAAGTAGCGCATCTCCTTCCTTTTGTGATTTGAAGGATTGGCTCTCGCATCGAATATGAAATGTACCCATGTAAAACCACGGGTAGGTCAGGTTACTGCTCAAAACAAAATATTGTACATTGGTCGACTACTAACTTATTAGGGTTCCGTACTCAAAGGATGCACGGAACCCTACTACTAAACCTTCGCTGTCCGTCCGTCTGGCACGAGGGCTGTATCTCATAAACCCGTATAGGAAGACATCAAAGTGTGTATTTCTGTTGCCGCTTTGTCAAAACATCGTAAAAACAAAAATCAAATCAAAAATAAAGGTGGCCCCCTTTATTTTTTATTTGTTTTTGACCGTGAACAAGAAACGTGATTTATTTAGGCTAAATATTGTATAATGGTACGGAACCCTTCGTGTGCGAGTTTAGGCGTGCGAGGGCAGCTGAAGTTTTTAGAGTGTGTATTTATTTTGCCGCTATAACAACCAAGTTATAAAAAATAAAAAAAAATTAAACCCATATAAAAACGTGATTTTTTTGGTGTTAAATCTTGTACGATGGTAAGGAACCTTTCGTGTGCGAGTCCGACCCGCACTTGGCCGATTTTTTTATTAAAATCGACTTCTTCACTTGTCCGTTTGTCGTCCAAATAAATATTTAAATATATTACGTTCTGTGCAGTTGTGTCCGGTTCTGCCGCTGGGGCACTTAGGATGGCACGTGACTCCTTTCATGATGTATCCTGGACAGCACACCGCTACCTCCATTGTTCTCTCTTCGGTCTGAAATGTAAGACGAACAGGTCATGTCATTTTTTTTATGCTAACTGACACGGGTGGCTGATACCTTACAACTACTGTAGGATATACAGCTCTGTGACAGACGGACGGATGGATGGACGGACGGAAGGACGGCCGGACGGACGGACGGACAGCGGAGGCTTAGTAATAGGGTTCCGTTTTCACCCTTGGTACGTAACCCTAAAAATCCTAAAAAACCCTAAAAACCCTCAAACTTAAACGTATCTGCCAAATGCAAACATAGTCGCAGCTCACCACATTCCCGAAGGAATTAGGTGCCATGCCAGGTATTTCCTTTATGAGCGCGGCTACACTGAACTGGATGGAAAACACAAACAATTTTTCATCGCCGCTACAACGATAGTTTCATCCAATGTGGTGGTACCAACCCGGGCGGGATCAACATTAACACCTAGTAGGGGACCGTAACCTACAGTTTTACATGGGTTCCGAACCACGGAACAGCTCGCATTCGTAACGAAAATTCACTTATCCAACTAAGAAAATGAAAGGAAGTTGACCGTTGTCGAGGATTTGAACCCATAGCCTCTCGCATGAAAGGCAAGTCCTCTATCCCCTACACCACGAGCTGTACAACATGATGATAACATTGAGTGAAAGTATCTATTCTTAGAAGCCAGAACGCGTTTTATAAACCGTATAATAATTATTAAAAAAACTGGCCAAGTTCGAGTCGGACTCGCACACGAAGGGTAACGTACCATCGGAAAATATTAAACACAAAAAAAAATCACTTTTTTTATATTATTTTACCTATTTGTTGTTATAGCGGCAAAATAAATACACACTCTGTGAACATTTCAGCTGTCTACCTATTACGGTTTACGAGGTACAGCCCTATGACAGACGGACGGACGGACGAACGGACAGTGGAGGCTTAGTAATATGGTTGTTGCCTCAGTGGCCCAGTGGCGCGACACTTCGGCGATCGCTCTCCGAAGTTAAGCAACGCTGGGTCCGGTCTGGTCTTGGATAGGTGACAATTCGACCGTTGAGAGAGGCTGGCCGTGGTTCGGATTCCACGTTAAACTGTAGGTCCCCTTCCTTACTTACTAGGTGGTAGGGTTAATTCCGCCCGGGATGGTACCATCGCATTGGATGAACGATGGTCGAAGCGGCAATGAAAATTGTCCGTGTTTTCCATCCAGTTCAATGTAGCCGTGCAATATATGGAAGGCCCTGGCATGACACCTAGTTCCCATGTGGTGTGTTGGGCTAATACCATGACAGAAGGTGTGGTATTAGCCATCATCTTCAGTCACATAATAAAAAAAAGGGTTCCGTTTTCACCCTTTAGGTACGGAACCCTAAAAATAGTTGAAACAATTTGATTATTTATTTTATTGTATTTAACATCAGGGGGTTACACGATAACTCGCCAGGTGAATAGGCAAGTGAGTGATGAAATCTAACGTTAAGTTATATTCCGAGTTAGTTTACCATGGTAGCCCAGGATACATCTGAAATCGGATCGAATAACCGCCGACTTCGCGTGCGAAGCCTTCGGACCATAAAGTCCAGGTTTGATCAGCTTCATTTGACAGCGTGAACCAGTTTTTCGTTTCAAGGATTTCTCGCTGTAATTGCAGTCGTCATGATGGTTTACCTGCTTCGCGGCGTTGATTACAATGTTCGGAATGCGGTGAGTGACTTTTTGTATATATATAAACCGAGAACACTACGTAACAAGCGTAAATAAATATGCGTTATTATGATGAAATTCAAAATATCCTTCTTGCATCGAACTGGACGTAGATCGTCAAATAGAGATCATACCCACTGTCAGTGATACGTATAGGCCTAACCATTTGCATTTCCGAACGAATTAGGTGCCATGCCAGGATGTTCCTGTTATGGCACAGCTTGCTAACGCACAGCAGAGTGGAAAACGCAGGCAATTTTCATTGCCACTTTGACTTTAAAAATACTTTAAAAAAAACGGTATGGGTGGATATGCTGAGAGGCAAAAGGTACTGTTTAAGAGGCGTTGTTTAATGTATTTACATTAATATATTATGTAAGCCTCTTCCTACTATTCTCCTGTATCCTAATATCGTCCTTCTTGTTGGTCTGGTTGAAACGCAACAGCATGTCCTCGAGAGGCTAGGCCACGGTACTGACCTCCAGCCTGGTGAGGTCCCTCATCTCAGTCGTCCAGCGCGAGCAGCGCGGCGGAACCGCCAGACACCACTCGTAGGTGCGAACCGACATGGGCGCGCGGTACTTGATGCGCTTCGTCACGTTGTACCTGAAAGCAGAATCGGCGTATCTTTACGATAATGCACGTCGCGTGCTCGTTGTAGGGGTTTTTGTTTTATGTGACTGGACATGGATGGCTAATACCACACCTTCTGTCATGGTATTAGCCCAACACACCACATGGGAACTAGGTGCCATGCCAGGACCTTCCTTATATTGCACGGCTACATTGAACTGGATGGAAAACACGGACAATTTTCATGGCCGCTTCGACTATCGTTCATCCAATGCGATGGTACCAACCCGGGCGGGATTAACCCTACCACCTAGTAAGTAAGGAAGGGGACCTACAGTTTAACGTGGAATCCGAACCACGGCCAGCCTCCAGAGTTGCCCACCCAACAATGGTCGAAGGGACACTTAAAAAATAATAGTTTAAAAAAACTAAAAAAACACGCTTTTATAGCTAACCGAACTAAAAAATAGAAAATAATTTTTAATTTTAAAGAGTTTATATTACAGTAGTAGAAGATCGAACAATCAATCAGAATTTATCACCTCAAGATAAAATTATAATAAAGTTTCAGTTATTAACAAAATAATTCAATTCAGAGTAAAAAGCGTGGGGTGCATTTTACTACTTTTCATAACTCTCCTCTGATAGACAGTTGCAAATAGAATGATTGTTACATTTACTTTATCAAGCACCCCACGCTTTTTACTCTGAATTGAATTATTTTGTTAATAACTGAAACTTTATTATAATTTTATCTTGAGGTGATAAATTCTGATTGATTGTTCGATCTTCTACTACTGTAATATAAACTCTTTAAAATTAAAAATTATTTTCTATTTTTTAGTTCGGTTAGCTATAAAAGCGTGTTTTTTTAGTTTTTTTAAACTATTATTTATTTTTCATTTTTTAGTTCGATTTTTCGAATTCATATGCATTATTTGTACTCCAATCAATAAGACTTTATAATTACAAATTTTTTGATCTTATTAAATTCCTTCCTTATCGACTGTAATTTGAAAGCATTGGTGTTTACCAAATTTTGTCCCGTAAAATAAATAGATTAAAAATTTATGTTCGGTTGTACAATCTCTTTATTAGATAGGTAGGAACTAATGTTAATAAAATACATATTTAATTTAGACTTAAAGATAAAAAACTTCTTCTAAAAGAGCCGGAGCTTCAGCTGTACCTAGAATACTGGCGGTGTTGCCTCTTTGGATTTCGAGGCTTATTCGCCGGACAAAATGTGCCCCGGACCTGGGATCACCAGAACTTTCATTTAAAAGTTTGCCTAACGTTGAAGCAAAAGTTATCGCTTCTGGTGACCATGAACCGAGTGTCTCGGCGGCGAAAGCTAAAAACTCAAAAGAACTCGCCACGCAGCTGTATTTTTGATGTTTATTTGCTGCTGCCCTCTCAGCCGCCGCTCCGCCCGCGCGAGAAGTGGCCTGAATGTAGGACGGCGCCAGAGTATCCACACAGGTGGCGTCCCATATTAATGCCTTTCCACTTGCCCACGGCACTAAGGTCACCCCGTCCGGGCGTTTACCATCCGAGCGACTGATTCCTGGGGGCTCGGTGATGCTGGGGTAGTTTGCTGTCACCAGTGCTCTTTTTATAATGTTATTTATATTGTAATGGCGGGATAAACGACCAGCGCTCCTTTGGCATGATAAACCGTGGTGGCCCCATTCGGTAACGTTGGTACCACAGACGCACGTATGAGGATGGCACAATCTAGCACCGACTCGAAGGCCTATTGAAATTCTGAGAGTGTTACTGTCAAGCAGAGTGCCTAGGCTTGGTGATGGATAGGCTCCCCGCCCGACTGATGATGCTAGAATGCGAGCTTTGTCAATGTCAGCACTATTCATCAAGAGGGAAGAGTGTATAGATTTTATAATCGGCAAATCCCAGGCTTTTTGGAGTTTAAGACGGATTGGAATAGGTTCTTCTGGGCACCTGGATTTCCAACCTTCGATAGCCCTGTTCAAGCAGTCCACCTCGAAATCACAGCCAAGTGATGGTGAAAGAATACTACCCACGAGTGGTAAACTGCTGTGGACGGAACTCAAAATTGCTGGAAGTGCAACATCTTTTGTGCATCGTATGCCAACTCCGCCGAAGCCTATGGGAAGAGAGGCTTGTATCCAAGCATTTCCTTCTAATTGAATGTTCGTTATTTGGGATAGGCCTTTTTTGACAATAGCGTCTATTTTAGTTAGTGCTTCTGTATTGCGCCATAAAGGGCAACAGCGCATAAAGTATGTGAATCGTGGGATACCAAAACAAAATTTAAGGAGATGTAAGCCGACATGAGGTTGGATAGCACGAAGGCGATTTGTGAATATCTCCAACATATTGGTTTTATTTTCTAAAAGCGTTGTTGTGGATTGTTCCGTCAACGGGGCGCCCAGGAAGAATCTGCTCTCTTCAGTTAGAGTTTTGATTCCCGGTGTAATTTTTTCCAAAAGGCTTTTGATTTCTGTTGTCCTATCGGCGGTTAATTTCGAGAATATTGCTTCGCATTTTGTAGGGTTCAGCTCTGCATAAAGAATGAACAAGGTGAGAACGCAATTATCCTGAAAACATTTTTGCCTCCGTTGTACTGTACCAAGTATGGAGTGTACAGAGTCTCTACACTCCATAGTACCAAGTGCCCGAGCGAAAGAGTAAGTCCGAAAGTGCGGGCATGCGCAGATCTCGCGCTAGCTCTGTCTCTTTTACTCCACTACAGAGGATCTATAAAAGAATTTATTAATCCTGGCGGTCCTAATAAGGATAATGGGAAACTGTTATGAAATTATTGCATTGTCATCGGTCCTTGATACGTTTTTTTTTTATGTGACTTGACATGGATGGCTAATACCACACCCTCTGTCATGGTATTAGCCCAACACACCACATGGGAACTAGGTGCCATGCCAGGACCTTCCTTATATTGCTTGGCTACATTGAACTGGATGGAAAACACGGACAATTTTAATTGCCGCTTCGACCATCGTTCATTCAATGCGATGGTACCAACCCGGGCGGGATTAACCCTACCACTTAGTAAGTAAGGAAGGGGACTACAGTTTAACGTGTAATCCGAACCACGGCCAGCCTCTCTCAACGGTCTAATGGTCACCCATCCAAGACCAGACCGGACCCAGCGTTGCTTAACTTCGGAGAGCGATCGCCGAAGTGTCGCGCCACTGGGCCACTGAGGCTGAGAATGCAAAGTTTCAAATTAATCAGACTTCTGGAAACTGGTGAAAATTAAGTTCAAAGATTCCGTTACATAGATACATACATAGATACAACCCAAGCTAATAAAAGCGTGTTAAAAATGTCCGTGTTTTCCATCTAGTTCAATGTAGCCGTGCATGTTCTGGCATGGCATTATTCCTTCAAGAATGAAGTATATTCGGCTAATTTAATGTTAGTAGGTTTTGGTATTAGCCATCCATATCCAGAACTAATATTGGGTTAAATAAATAAAAATATTCCATCGAACAAATTTAAAATAATGTTCTGTTTGATTTATTGTAGACAAATCGATATGGGCATAATGGCCAAGTTTTAGTTTCCTTATATCCTCCATTAGATGTATATATATTATACAATTGTATTCGTCAAAATGTTTTTCTTTTTCTTAAGGTTCGATTACCTCTGACGAAGAAAAACTGAAAAGCAACTTCCCCAGGTTTTTCATATTTTGTCAGGGATTCAATAAGATGACGAAGGACTTTATAATGGCGATCTCAGACTACAATTTCAATCCGTTGTTTATCTTTTCCTTGTGACATATAGATTTACTTGGAATAAATTTAAATTGCCAATCGCTCCATATTTCTTACTCGATGCCTCAGTCTTACTTTACTGGCTCGCTTCAAAAACCTGAACATTTTAGCAAAAGTGAACACTTACTTCTGCTTCTCCATGCACACGTGTGATGATTCTTCTAGACCGTCGACTGCCTGGAGTAACCACAGGACTATCAGGAGAGCAGGAATCCATCTCGTCCACACGATCCTTATCCACGGTGGAGTCCTGATCATTGCCGCCTCCATCTTTAGTCACTTCCACTTTGAACACACCGATCCATCACTTCGACACTTTAGTAATATTCACTGTTTCTTCTCCATTTGGCTTAATAATGTCTTTTCCATTTTAAATGATTGCGTTATCGCTAGAGTAGATTCGGTGGTGCCTTTTAATTTTTTTATTTGATATCGAATCTGTCAATTTTAAACAATACTAAGTTATGCATATTCTCAGAATTCTGTTGAATAGTTTTCGGGACATTCAAATTCGAATATTATTTTTCAGCGCACACATATTGAGAAAAAAACAACAATAAATTCATAACAAGAACAAAACCTGCATCAAAATGTTTTTAACCTACCTTATCTATATTCGTAGGTAAGGAAAATTGCAAAACATGTTTTTTGCCTTTCCAAGTAATCTTCAACATTATCAGATAATATTGCTTAAATTTCTAAAAGCTTTTCTCACACTAGGAAGCGCTCCCCCTACTATTCGTAATTTACCTAATTGAGAACTAATTGATCTCCCAGACCTCTTTCCCCCCTCTCTCTTGGTTATTCACCGCCCCTCACCATGTTCCCTCTGGTGCCGCTTTCGCATGTTGCTCCCAATTTAGTGTTGCGAGTGTGTATTGTGTGGGTGCGTATGTGATACTATCACTTGTCCGCTGCGCACAGGATGCGGGCAATATCAGATCGTCGCATGGATTTCGTTTTGCTTTCGGTTGTAGAACTGTTAGTTAGATTAACGAGCGAAGTTAAGATACTTTTATTCCGGGAGGTCACGACATTTTTGGTCACGATAAGGTAAATGGCTGAATCTGGGTTCTCATGTTAGAGAGCAACCCTCTGATGATAAATATGTCGGTCTGCCCGTGCCAAGTGGTTGCGTTATCTAGATTGGCTATATAAAATAGATGTTGGTATGTACCTCCTGATAAATATACTGATTGTCTGGAAACATTGATACTTATTAATTATACAACAATAACCAGTCGGTTTTTTTTAATTTAATACTAAAATATACCTAAAGTTATCTGTAACCTAAATCGCTTATAATTACGAAATGAAACCAAAGATTTGTCCAGTTTTTACATTTCTAAGCATGTATGTACTGCTACTTTCATGTTTCGTAATTTGCATCCATTTACCTTATCAAATATATTTTTTGTCACCATAACTACGTTTTCAGGCGCCTTATCTAAGTAACGCAACCACTTGGAACAGGCAGACTGACACATTTAGCATCAGACGGTTGGTCTTTATCCCGTGAACCCAGTTTCAGCCGTTTACGTTATCGTTACCATTTTTAATTTGAGTTTCAGCGACATCTACATTTTAAGCATTGTAATCAGATTTTGAAAATAATCTGAAAAAGTATTGGTCGTGACTGCTTCCGACGAATGTCACGACCAATACTTTTTCAGATTATTTTCAAAATCTGATTACAATGCTTAAAATGTAGATGTCGCTGAAACTCAAATTAATGAGATAACGGTAATGTCGTATCCATTAAATACATAAAATTATCAAGTTACCATTTTTGTCGCGACCTCCTAGTCTATTTTGATTTGTTCGATTCATCGTTTGGTTTATTCTCTATTGGTTTAAAATATTTGTGCAAGTCAAAGAGGAAATAGTTGTATGTATAAAACTACACGATTTAAATATTTGTGAAAAAAAAATCCACGTACATGAAAACTGAAAAGTTGAAACTTTTAAAAAAATAGGAAGTAAATTTAAGTAATGAAAGGACATAAAGAGGGGTTTAACGCATCAAACTTAATTCTGAAAAGTCCACAGCAATGCGTTCCCATTATTAACAAAGCTTAATATAATATCTAGTCTAAATTCATTACAACAATAGCAATGATTAAGTAAAGTACGAAATGTTATGCCAAAACAAATAAGATAATCAGAAATTATAATATGTTTTCTTTATTTCGGGTATCGATCTTTTCAAAATATTCACCCTGAGTACGTATATACATTTCCACACGGCTAAAACATTTGGAAAATACTTCTGACCACTCTTCTTTAGACACTTCAGAAATCTCAAAATTATAAGCAGCTAGCGCATCGTCTTTGCTTTCAAACCTCTGGCCTTTAAATTTTCATATTTTTTTTGCAGATAAGTAAAAATTTCATGGTGATAGGCCAGGGGAATATACCGGATGATAGGCACATTTTGCATTGCTGCTGATCTAATGCCCAGTTCTCGCTCAAAGTCATTCTTCGGTTTTTACAAATAAGTTTTTCGACCTCTTGTCGTAAAGCTCACTTGTCCTTTTTTAAACTAAGCAAACTAATAAAAAACTGTTGCTTGTGAACACGCAGACTCACCAGAAGTATTCTATATATGTATGAGACAATAATTATAATCGTAATAAATAATGGCAAGAAAATCTCGTCGTGTGAGCTCTATGACTGTGAGCATATTCCCGCCCGATTATCTCAGAAAAAAATATTTAACGAAAGAATAATACGAATTTTCGAGTATTCCATTTTCAAATTTATCAGAAAAGAACCGATCTTTACGAAAATGCATAACTTGCCAGTGTCAAGCAAATGTGTAAAACGTATCTAATTTATTTTGGCACGACCCACATATCTCATTGCATGTGCATTGCATTGCAGAGATGCATTCAATTATAAATAAATGACTTATTCTAAGCAAAATTGGAATCATTAAATGTCTATGCGACAAAACAAGGTGGCTATGTCTGCCCCTTATCACAGGAAATGTGACCATTTTTATTCCATAGCTGGTCAAACAAACTGTTGTCCAATCGCGACAGATTCTTAACAACAAACGGTGCGTTCATATGATCGCAGAAGCCACTGACAAGTCCGTGTGATTGATGATGTGCAGAGCGCAAGATATGCCGTTGTCACTGGTGATCACAACACGGCTCCCGGCCCCCACCCGAGGGGGCCGCATGCGCCCACGCTCCAAATGATTGTCTTCCGTCCGGCCTCAATGCTGCCCGGGAGTTTTCGGTCTCATTAGAATACTTTGCGTTGGGTCTCGACAGATCTCCGTATAATATTAATACGGAGAAAGTCAGATTATCAGCACTGAGCTAGTTAGATTAAGAGAAACCTGACTAATTATTGTGACATGTCTCATAAATAGCATTTTCCGTAGTTTTAGGTTTTATGCTAAGACTTTGTTAAGGCTCTTGAGTGGAACTGGGTAAGGTTGGCTAATATTAAATCGACGGTCATGATATCGAACCCAACACATTTCTTTCATGTAAATTTGTGCAAGACTTCATCTAGCTAAATAGAAAATATGGACAATATTTCACTGCCGCTTTGACCATCTGTCATTGAATAAGTATCAACCAGGGCGGGCGTTGCTTCACCATTTGGTAAGTAGAGAAGATAATTTTTTACGGATTCCGAAAATTGGAGCGACTCAAATTCATGTTCAAAGTAAACACGTTCTTGCCAACCAGGGTGGGCCAAAGTTTACCCCCTAGTAAGTAGAGAAGAAGAATGAGTTAAAAACAATGAAGTAACCCTAACGGAAATTTAAAGGAAACAGGGCGGATTTCTTACTCATAAAAAATGAGGTTTACATTGAGATTCGGTTCCTTAAATCTGATATGAAAATTCGGCCCTATCCCATGTGCAGAACATAATACCACACCAAATGTGTTGTGATGTTATTCCAATACACAGCTTCCCGAAGAAATTGGGTGACATTGAACTGCACGAAAAGCACGGCTAATATGCAATTGCCGTTCTGGCCATCTTTTACATTCAATGCGATGGTACCAACCCGGGCGAGGCTAGCCCTACCGTCTAGTAGGGGCAGGGAACTAACAGCTTTACATAGTACGGCTTGCATTCGTGAATAAATCCACTTTCCAACTCAGCTAGCAAAAATAAAATGGTGCATGATCGGGGCTAGGATTTGAACCTTGAAGGCGAGTCGCCGAGCTCCGGAGGTACTCTTGTTTAGAACAAGCAGTAGATGGTTAGCAGCAATCGAGAAGGCTAATTGCAAATACATCTTTTTCCTCATCCTATCTCTAAACAGAAGAACTATCGCAATGATTATAGATACAACGATTACAAACAAAAGAGTACAAATATATGACGGTGCCGTTACAAAGTACAGAAATAATAAAAAGAGAAAACAAAAAAGATTCCGACGAAACCTCCTCCTTTTTTTCGAAGTCGGTTAAAAATAGGTCGCAACGCACTCGTGTTGGTTGGTTATCATTATTCCTGTTGAATGCCCTCATTATTTCCAGCATGAATTTCGTTGTTCGGCCGGTAAGAGATTAACTTTTGCGATGCATCGAATATTGTTATGCTATCAGCATTATTAAGTAATGCAATATCTATTTTTAAGCCGATCGCATTGAGATTCGTCGATTTAGTTCCTAAGTGTATGGGGACGTTACGCAAATAATCTAGAAATTAGTGAAGTCTATTTCCGTATTTTTCTTCATGGAGTTAATCAAACGCTGTTCAATCAGCTTGTGATAGCATAGGGTAGTTTGAATACCAAAACTTAAAATAAATCAAATGAAATGAATTACATAAATTTAATTAAATACTAATGATCAGAGATCCAAAATGTTGCTCAAAATTGCATTATTTGATCGAACTAGATGTCTGATGACCATTGGCATTGTAAAATTGTGTTTGGTTTCTAAATTATAAGGTCCGAAAGTTTGAATTTTTTGCGCGTTTTATACAATAACTTTGGAGGTGGATTACGCAATGATAAAGTAAGAACATCTTAAAAAGATTAGTCATCAGACATAGCTTATTTAATCAAAATTTATAATCTATTTGTTTTTTGTTAGATTTTTGACTACAGCGGTCGTGGTTTACTTTTAGCTGTAAGTCGTTTTGAAATTAAAATTTTCGTAAATCTTACCAAATCATACACTATGCACATTGTCTTTTTTGTGGACATGTTGCATCTTCCTCATCACGGAACCTGTCTTATTCTTTGAAACAGAGAAGGTCCCAGAGCGCAACAGCACGGTTTTGTACCGTGCCCGCGAATGAGTTAGGCCCGCCGGGTTGGGCCACCTTAAATTCTGATATTTTTCCTCAAAACATTTTGTTAATTTATTTCATTTACAATTAAAAATGAAAATTTACTTGATTTTCCAGCGTTGAGAAGACTACAAGTTCTGCTTTTATCGTTGGTACTGCTTCGCTTACCAGTTCAAAACAGTTTTGATGGCATAATTTAAATGCACACTATTAAAACAAGTGGTAGCCGACTCCCTAACGTTGACATACATTACGCAAACGCGACCCTCTCGTGGCAACAATTTTTAATACGTATCCTCATTGGTCCTAGACCGTTCCATGCAACTGGCTTAATGAAGCAATTAGGCAATAGTCTTTATGGAATGCAAGTTCAGTACAAACGGCATTCAACACTTCCTTAGTTGTTACATATTCAGTACTATATTGACTTGTAAAAAAATCGGTGAATAATACGTATATTTATACTATCGCCAACACTAGAAATGCGAAAATGACTCTGTTCACAGCTTTATCCGTATATTTGATACAATTTATCTGCTGGAGTATAGATTTGGCGGCAGAGGTAATTTGAAGCTGGAAGAAAGAAAAATAGTTCTTTTCTTTTAACAAAAAATTGCTCGTTCAGCTACATACAACCAGATTAGCTGTTTTTCTTATTTATTTACTTATTTATTTTTTTATTTACTTATTTAGTTATTTTTACCGTATTGGTTCTGTAGGCAGAAATAATATTAATAAAAACGATTGTTGTTTTTGTGTTTGTTGTAGAGACAGCACCATAACTAACAAAAAACATCAATGCAAAAATCTGTCAGATTGTTGTCTAACAGATGTCCAGTAACTTGTGAAAGTTGATAAATACGAGTTAAATATACACGAAGGCATTGTTTTAAGTATATTTTTTTTTTACCACGGCCACGAAAATTTTCGACGTAGCAGAGCGATGTTTCAATAGAAGCACTTTTATCAGACTAGAAAATGTAGAGTTGGTGCATACCAAACATTTACCTGAATATTTTAAAACGCAGTATTATTTATTAGAAAAGCAGTATTTTAATTAAGAAGTTAATAGGAAAAAAAATATGTCATGAAAATACCATTCCAGCATATACTTCCAAAAATATCGACCTGACTACATTATGTTCGAGGTTTGTGACTGTAACGCGTATCCTTGATTCATCCTAGTTTTTAGGGTTAGGTTTTTTTTATTTCATCCAAACAGTTAATGTAGCTTGCTTTTTTGACCATATATTCTGAACAATAATATTCAATATGAGTACTCCGTGTAACTGAATCAAGAGTTCTTTTTCAGTTTACTAAAACATTTTTCGGGGCTACCTAAGTAAGGACTCTTAATGATTTTACAATTGCCTTAATTACCAGTAAACATGTTCTGTTGTTATTGGGTTCTTAACCTCTTAAATGAAGAAGAACTTGCTATTACCAAATAGTTTATGTGCTTCGTTAATGTCAATTTCTTAGTAACCGTAATCGACGAGCATGTATGAAGAGTTGCAAACCTGTTGAAGAAGCGATACTGCAATAGTTCGTATCGCGCTGACTTGATATAATGTTTGAAATTATTTAGAATATTTTACTTGGAAAATCACTAACTAAAGAAACTAGAGTATTAATAATAACATCTGAGAATGATGATCTTCTTTCCAGGCGATTACATTATGTCATTGTGTACTGTCTCGCTCCAATTGTTTTGGGAGTTGAGACAGGTCGTGCGAACGACCTCCTTGTACATTTATTATAAAGACTGGTGTGTCAAACCATTATGTGTTTGTTAAATAACACAATATTCAAGATTCTCTCATGAATTATTCTCAAGAAAAAGCTTTGTAGATACATCTGTTATTATGGAGTTTCTGAAATATGTGTATGCAAATTACTGTTGAGATTTCATAGGAACGGAACCCTTTGCATGTTATTATGATTGCATATATTCGTTATAATTTATGTTTGCTAACTACTAACCTAACTAAACAACACTACGGGATCAGTGTAAAGTTATGAATAAACTCGTAACTTGAAGCATAGTGTAAAAATAGTGTTAGACATTGGTTTTTATTTTATTTCCTTAACTCTATATTTTAAAAAAAATGCTCTGGAATCTTTTGGTCAAGAAAATCGCTTTAGAAACCGCGGTTTTCGAAGAATTCATGATTTCTGATTACGGAACTCCAGGAATGGGACTACTGTTAATGCACTAGTGTAGTCAAAAGTTATTTACTGATTCATTGAGAATTCAGGAGTGTATTGGCCTAATGCATAGACCGCGATTTTGCACAAAGATCATTTGATGTTGGTCGTCCCGAATTCGTAAGCGAATTGACTACCATATTCCATTATCACTAAACGTGGCTAAGCTACCGCTATACGGATGAGTTCCGTCTCGCCACTTCCGGTCTTCCTTACTCCTTGTACACAGCGATCAAATCACCCGCAAACAGCAATAACGTCTTCTCGTAAAGTTTCCAGCCAACGTGTGAAGTTTTTACAGTTTCAGTAAACACTTGTGCGCGAGCGCGCTAAGTTTTGAGCGAGCACTATTTTAAGGAGCTGTTTATTCCCGCAACCTTGCGCAAGATTGTGCAAGTAGTTTCGTAAGGACGGAAATAATATGAATGGCGAACCATGTTAAGTATGTTATGGAGCATGGGACGGCAGTAGAAACCAAAACTAGACTGTATGGGGCGGCGTAGTCATATTTTCATACAAAAACTAAAGCGCTAGCGAGTGAGTTCGCTTAGGAATTCGCTTACACTAATTTTCCCGAGTTCCGACGACACGTAAGAATACTTAAAAACCGGCCAAGTGCGAGTCGGACGCGCACAAGAATGGTTCCGTACCATCGTAAAAGATTCAATACAAAAAAATCACGTTTTTTGTATTTGGGCACCCTTTAATTTTAATTAGTTTTTAATCTTACCTATTTGTTGTTATAGCGGCAAAATAAATACATACTCTCAATACAATACATTTCAGCTGTCTATCTGTTACGGTTACTCTACAGTCCTGTGACAGACGGACGGACGGACGGACAGCGGATGCTTGGCAATAGGGTTCCGTTGGCACCCTTTGAGTACGGAACGTTACAAACTTCACAGGAGGCTAGTTAGTGCAACGAAGATTCGATGTTGCACGTCCCGAACTCGCTGCATACAGTTAGACTTTTTGGACTAACTCGTGGCTACGCGTTTCGATCCCTTCTCCCTTCAATGTTCGTTGACAGTATGAACACAGGCACCAACCGAAGGAAAAATATTTTTAAAACATTATTGGCTTCTTGGTTTTAAAAATAAATCCAAATCGTGGATAACGCAGAGACAGCTTACATTTTGAATCGTTAAAATCAATTTAGAAGAAAAAAATTATGTATTAATCTATTGAAACGTCAGTAATCGTCACCCTAAAAAAATCATTTCATTTCATTTATTTAAACTTTTTGGTAGTCAAACTACACCAAGTTACGTCACAAAGATCCGCGGATTCGATCAACCCAGTAAAGAAGAGTTGAGTAGAGTTTGATTCATAAAATATCTAGGTGAAATTATAATGCTTTTGTGTCCATAATATTTAGATATCTGATAATAATAATAAAAAATCCCTTTTGATCCACTATGTTTACCTACAACGATAAAACCACTCGGCGAAGAACCACACCGAAATGCACAAATTCCACACCGACTCATCGGTCGCGCACAGCACTAGCGAGTTCGCGGGGCATGGCACTACGAGAGACTAGAGCGGCCGGGCGCGGGGGAGTGCCGCCGAATAAGGTCGGACGAGCGCCGCGCCCGCATCATCCCGGGGCAGGGTTGTCACAACACGATCTCGCGTCCTCGGAACAGTTTTGAACTTTTCTACCATTTAATGGATGGTTGTTTAAACAAGAAAAGAAAAGAAAATTTAAAAAAAAAGGTCACGTTTTTCGTTTGGTTTTGTGACAAGCGTTAGATGAGTACCAAGTGAGAAAAATTAAATACAATTAATAGAAATTTGTTTTAAGGTGCGCGGTGAAAATGTATGCTATGCATAATTAAATTGGCAATGTATTTTTTTAATAATTGTTATTATTATATTAAATCACTTCTATTATTATTGTTTATAAGCCTATTTAAAATGTATTATAAATTAATTAATACCGATATTTCTTGTAAATTGTGTGTGTGCAGTAAATTTTATTGAGTAATAGTCTCCATAACTCGAACTACTGCTACACTACTACTACTACTGTATACAAAAATAGACTTTCCTGATTTCTGTGTAATAAACATAAATCAATCAATAAAAATAAACGATGATATTTTCTCGATTTGAACCCAAGAAAACAAGACGTTTTATGTGACGGCCATGACCTACCTTTCTGCACGGAGCCTTTGTACAAAAATTGGCAGGGACACAACGAACATTCTCAGTTGACAGCCCTGCGCGAAACATGCTTATGTGTGTGGGACGTAGCGTGTCGAAGCATTTGGGCTGGTCTGTTTGATTACTTAATCTAAATATTATTAACTCGATGACAAAATGGAAACGAGTGGCAATCCGTTGATGACGAAACCCCCCCCTCCCCTTTTTCCATAATGAAAATCAATTATGAAAAAAAATTTTTGTTTTTATTTTAAAACTGGAAAAATCATTTAAACACCAGGTAAACATAATAGAATAAACTGGCTTATGATACTTTCAAGTAGGAACTGATAGAAACTCAACACATTTTGCAGCTTATTATGGACCACCAGAGAGGCAAGTGACGGCTTAGAACAGAGAATAATTTAAAAAATATTATTTAAAAAATGACACGGAACAAATAATGAAAACTTTTCTGATAAATAAATACCGAGACATAAAAGAACATAATACACTCTGAAAGAAACAACTTCTACCACCATGTTTTATTCAACGTTATGTTACCAACTCGGGCGGGACTAAGTACTGAAGAACATACAGTTTTATGTGGCATCTGAACCAGGGCCAGCCTCACCGATGGAATACGGTCAACCATCCAGTACAGTGCCACAATGTTGACGTGGTGCCATCAATAACGGCCCTGTCAGCCACTGGCCTTGGACTAAACGGGGATCAAAAGATTCATTCAAGTGATAATTCAATTTGAACACGACACGGGCCGGAGAGCAATGCCCGCATACTTCACGTTCAAGTGTGGTGTCCACGTTGAGTGTCCACCCTTGCGGTACACCCCTCGATATAATTAATCCAAATTGAATCCAGCAATGTACATAATAACCAATTGACGTTCCCTTCAAAGACACTACATATATTAAGGTGGCCCAACCCGGTGGGACTAACTCATTCGCAGGCACGGTACAAAACCGTGCTGCTCTCCGTGCTGTTGCGCTCTGAGACCTCTGTTTCATAGAATAATACAAGCTCCGTGATGAGGAAGATGCAACATGTCCACAAAAAAGACAATGTGCATAGTGTATGATTTGATGGATTTACGAAAATTTTAATTACAAACGACTTATGGCTAAAAGGTAACCATGACCGCTGTAGTAAAAAATCTAACAAAAACCAAATCTTGATTAAATAAGCTATGTCTGATGACTAATCTTTTTATGATGTTCTTACTTTATCATTGCGTAATCCACCTCCAAAATTATTGTATAAAACGCGCGAAAAATTCGAACTTTCGGACCTTATAACTTAGAAACCAAACACAATTTTACAATGCCAACGGTCATCGGACATCTAGTTCGATCAAATAAAGCCTTTTTGAGCAACATTTGGGGTCTTTGACAAGAAATATGGGCGTGATCTTCTATCCCCGTTTGTATAGGGAGTTGAACCGTAAATGTCTACGAGGCCGGGTCAAAACAATGGAACCGGACATTTATGGTTAACACCAAAATCACAGTCATGATTGGCCCATCACACCGTATTTTCGATGGAATTAGGTGCCTTTGGATATAGATTTGTCCTTCTTGAAAATTATTCCAGTACTCTCAATTACCACGGAAATATTTTTTCTAGTTGCATACTTTAAAGTCTTTGTAGTTTGATCAATGCAATTATGCTTGCAGAGGTTTCTATTTTTTTATTATCTTTTAATGATATGCAACCGTTGCATTGATAAAGTAAGTATTTTTTTAATTTTGTCGGCGTAAATGAGATCTGGTCAAATATTTGGAATGTCATAATTTGCTTTAACTTGCAATTCGTATAACTGTACAAATATAGATAAATCTCCTGTGAGATGAGCCTATTAATTAAAAAAACAGACCGCATTTGAACTCCTCATCTAAAACCAGCAAGTAGTCAGTCCAGTAGCAATTGATATAATATGTCAACAAGCGCTACATAGATAACATAATTTTGTCCTAAGTACTGGTGGCATGTAAGTATAGTATGAACGTCCTAATAGCTTAACTTGCTAGTTATATGAAATCATTGAACGTGTGTTAATCGGTTTTGTAACTTCTAAATAGTGATTTAGAAGTTACGAAACCACTCTAAGGAAATATTGATCGACACGTGCTGTGGACCTCTAATTTTCCAACTCCTCTGGGGAACTGCTTCGATTAATGATATGCACCGGCCACAGAAGGAAAAGTGTTAAGAATGTGCTCCCAAAATGTTTTTGCCAAGTCAATTCCCATTAACTCAAAGTCTCCTATACTTGCGACTGTGTTTGTGTGAGGTGTTAATGCATTCCGACAGCTGATGAGCCTGCTGCGCCGCTGCAGCGCATCAGGTATTGTATTGGTCTGGAATCAGGTTGTGCTCCAATACAATTATTCTTGGGAAAGCTGATTGGTTTCACTCAGCGATCTTTCAGAAATAAAATGGGATTTTGCTTTCTTGACTGATTTTATCTTTTTAAATGATTGTTTTGATCTTATTTGAATCTTTGTTTATAGTAAATGTTTTTTGTATGTAGAAATATTGACAAATTATGGACCTTGGGTCTGCCTATAAACAGTATTATTATTATTATTAAGTGTAAGTTTGGTTTGCAGTTTAAGAAAATTGGAAAGAGAGCATCTCATCCTCCTTTATTTTTATGAAGAACTATTTACTTTTGCAAATGATATTTAAGATGACTGTTCTATGTATTTTATTGTATGATCTGTCAGTTCAGTAATCCTCACTAAAACTCGGTGATTGATATTTTAACTCTTTCGAGATTATTTTTTAAGTACTAGTAATGGATGGATTATATCATACTTGCTTTCATGACTCAAAGGTACGGACATGGTGGAATGCCAGGATGTTTCCTTAATATTTGGTTGAATCCAAGGATTTATCACTTTAATTGTCAGCCGCGGTAGTCCAGTGGCCGTTCGATAATCGAGGTGAATCTAATGTGGGCGTGGTCGGGCTCTGGATGGGTAACCGTTTTCGACCGTTGATGGTGGTCATGGTTCGGATTTCACGTCAAACTTAATGAAAGGTGCTCGAAGCAGCAATGCCAACGCCGTGCAATTTAATGAAGGTTCTGGCATGACACCTATTTTCGTTGTGCTGTGTATAGCGGATACCATGATACAGTAGTTATGTTAGTAGCCATTAATATAATTTTACATGAAAATCAATCAACGCGACCGTGCAACTAAAACATAACTCTAACACCTAGGGAATGGCGTGCACTTATAATGTTTTTAGGGTTCCGTACCCAAAGGGTGCCAACGGAACCCTATTACTAAGCCTCCGCTGTCCGTCCGTCCGTCTGTCACAGGGCTGTATCTCAGTAACCGTAACAGAGAGAGAGAGCTGAAATTTTCACAGAGTGTGTATTTATTTTGCCGCCATAACAACAAATAATATATGTAAAATTAAAAAATAATTAAAATTAAAGGGGGCCCATATAAGAAACGTGATTTTTTGTATCAAATCTTTTACGATGGTACGGAACCCTTTGTGTGCGTGTCCGACTCGCAATTGGCCGGTTTTTTGTATATATTTGAGGTTTCCAACAATTATAATTACATTGAAGCATTGTAACCACGATTTTGGTGTGAACATTCGTCAGTGGTCGTTGTTCTAAGAAAGTCTATCGTAATTTATCTGAACTCCGTGTGCAGGGCGAATGTCACCATGTGAAATAGATCGGACTGTACAGCGAGCGCTCGGTAGCCAGAGGTCAGCGGCCGCTCCCCTCCCGCGCTCCATCCTTCCCCCGCTAAGCGTGCAGTCCTGAACGTCGAGTGCCAGTCAGCGTAATGGCCGCTATCCTATTGTCTGCCCATCTTGATCGCCAGGGATAAAAATAACATGGGTGGCCGTTCACTTGACGCCTCAAATGTTACCTGGTCTTCGCGCATGTCCCGCGTTCAGACTCTTTTTCATTTGAATGGACAGAATCGTAAAATTACCTATACATTTCAAATGTTGAATATGAACATAGTGTTCACAGGCTGATCGTAACATAGACGGATATTGCGTATAATTAATTCCACAATTTAAAATCGTCCCCTTCAAAGTAATCACCACATCTTCCAGCACTTCTGCAAGCGTCTTTTCCAATCTGCAGAGCATAGATTAAATGGACTTCTATTGCTTTAGCGATTCGGTCATTTGTATTAGCAGTAGGACGGAACTAATGGGAGTTTTTGGTTTTAACTATAGAACACTAAAAACTACCATTTTAAAAATATTAAAAAAGTTATCGAAACTTTATTCAACACAAGCAAAATAATGGGGAAATAGCCAAGCAAGGAATCAAAAACATTTATGAAAACCGAAATGAAAGTTTTTTAGTAACTACCATTTGTCTTGAGAGAACTTAACTATCTAGCTAAAGACTAGACTTATGTTTATACTGCTTGTCGACACACTCAATGGTATCAGAGAATAATATTGTTGCATCCGTCCATATGGCGAACTAACTCAGCAAACAATGACATGATGATTGTAAAGTTGTCAGTGTTATCTCGATTATTTCTAAGAACTTCGTTCTATAAAACTATCACAAATGTCTCGGTGGCCTACTTACACGATGAATTGCCGTTCTATAATCAAGGTGAGGGAACTCTGGGCTCGATCGGGTTTCAGATGGGTGACCGTTTTCGATGATCAATGTTGTGGTTCGAGGCCCCAGACTTTACGTACTAGGTGGTAGAGTTAATCCCGTACGGATCGGTGCATCGCGATGAATGAACGATGGTCGAAGGGGCAATGAAAATATCCGTGTTTTCCATCCAATGCAATGTAGCGGAGTTATACTTAAGGAAGATCCTGGCATAGCACCTAGTTCCCGTGTAGTGTGTTGGGCTAATATCATGACAGTAGGTAGTAAGCTATCCAATTACGGCTTGATAAAAAAGTAAGATTTATTAATCATTAAAACAAGTTTATTTTTTATTAAAACACATTGTATTTAATTAGATGTACAATTATCACAATAAAGTTTCTTTACCACTAAAAAACTATTCAATACATACAGCATTTTTCGAACGTTTTCTCAAAATCCTCTCAAATGGAATTAACATTTCCATAATTTCAATATATTTAAATGTTATTTAGAAAGTTACGTCTTTACCACAATCGATACATCATTTATTTATATTATAATAAAGTAAAAACATCTTTTTATTGAAAACCTGTCTCGAGCCAACCTTTTCATATCGGAATCGGAAAAGTGTCTACGCAACCTTTTCACAATATACACGAATATTAATGACAAAAATTAAATAATGACAGTTACATAAATATTTGCAAAATATTATTGGTACCGAATTAAGAAGTTATAATGTATTGCATTTGATTATATTGATTTTAAAATTTAAATGTCTCTATGTCGTGATCAGGTTTTCAGAACAGTTCAAAAAGGCACCAGAACGTATGAGGAAATATAAGGTAGCTAATATAATTCATGTTTTCTAATTAATATAATAAAACATATCATAACATAGATACTAACACAGAACAAAATTTAATAATTTATTACGTGCGCTTTAATCTGTATTGCCATTGTCAACAACTAAGAATCTTTCCAAGGGTAGAAATTTCGGTATACCCGCATAAAAACGTATACCATATCCAAAGACTGAGCAGAATATAACAATTGCTAAAAGCCTTAGAAAGTATAAATTTATAGAGTAGATATATTTATCTCTAAACAAAATATATTTTTTAAGTTTTGCACTATCCAAAAATAAATATACATAAAACCCAAAGACAAGATAGAAAATAAGTATTATTCTAAATCTACGACATTTTCGTAAAAACAATTTTGGAACTTAAGTATATACATATATAGTATGTAGTAGATTTCAGAAGCACGAAGGAGATTTCACAGGAATGTAGTCTGAAATTGATCAAAAGATTTCCTACTATCCATGCAACTGTCCAAAACATTCGCCGAATAAAGTTTATTGGGTTTAGGGCCGATTTTCCAATCCTCAAATAGTACTTATCAGACTGATAGTACAGATTCACGTTTGTCAAAAGACAGATAGTCATTACCGGAGTATTTCAACTTCTATCACAATTATCTGACTTTAATTTTACTAATAAACATATGGACTTACTATATCGGATGGATAAGCAGAAGCGTAAATAAATCCGTCGAATAGTTATCTGGCTGTTTATCATTAGTTGAAATGACCATATGAGTTTTATACCATTAGAAATTATTGCCAACTAACAGTCCAATTAATATTACCGAACTGAACTGCTTTCGTAGAAATCAGAATTTTTTGAAATGCTAGAAATGGTTTGGCCGTAACAACTATGGCTATATGTTACACAATAAACTTTGCCTAAGTTAGATATATTCGGAATCGAGTTAAGTCATCATAGTCTAAGATATATTATCTTTCGTGATATTTATATGTCGGATTTTCAACCTCCCTCCATCTATTAATTGAATTGTAGATATGAACGAATGAAAAGTCTCGTTCATTATTCTTTAATCCCCACTAGAAGCGTCCCTGAACATCATATTATTAGACCACTACCACGGTTCGTAGGAATGGCTCTGCTATATAGTTTCACCGGTAGCGGCAGCTGGTCAATACAGTGGCCAGGGTTGAAGCCAGAAGAATAGTGAAAAGACCAAGAACGTGGGAAGCAGGAGCCGCGTTGTAGAAGCCACCATACACTTGCAGACCAGCCGTCTCGATACTGGAACAATACATGTTGGGTTAGAAACGTTTTTCATTGGTACCGGAACATGGTCGGATAGATATTAATGTAAGGGCCCCAGGCTTGGATCTAGACAACAATTTAAGTAAATGTAATCTTTCGTACCAAGCAGTACGTTGCTTTTAGGTCCCAAGTAAGTCGACCGTGAAGCAAAGACAAACTGAATAAAGAGAGCTGTAAAAATAGCTACTTCATAATTATGCAGCAAGGCTGGACCAATGTCCAGCCTAGACCAGCATAGGCAAGGCTAGCCTTGATTGCTGTCTGGTTCGTACCAGCAAAGGGGCAAATATATCTTGCCAGTCTAGTAAGTCCATCCATAATTAAAATTCCAGCATATTCTTAAAATAGTTATTTTTACAGCTCTCTTTCTTCAAAGAATGTATTGTTGCTTCATGGTTGATTGCATATACATATAACATATATAGTGTAAGTTGTATAATGCGGAAAAGAAAGTGGCTGGTACAGTACAATTATTAACGACTGGACAGTCTAAAATAGATTGACTTGTACAGTTGTAAATATATCAGAAAACATATCGGTCATTCTAGAAATCATGAGAAGTTCAGAAAGAACCTAGTCCTGTATCTTTGACTGTAGTTCATGTAATCTTAGATGTGCAATTAAAACTTAATGAAGAATTGTATTAGTTTTAAACAATAAAGACCAGACAATACTCAACACTGCTTACACTGAATACCTTCTTCAAAGCTACGAATGTAGTCCAAATACTCTCCAAGAAGCCATGCATCTAGATAATCCTACTGAACGCCGTCGTCATTTGCACGGGGCATTTAGGTTATACAGGCCTGTCCTACGTGTTAGTCCAGCGTATTGAAGGACATGGGAAATATCTTCTCACGAACATGATTTAATAGATAATAGGACAAGCGTGGAGCAATATTAAGGGTATCTGTTCCAACCTGAACTTGCAGTAATCCCCGTCGTAGCTCCAGCCGACGTATTCTCCGGTGCGCAGGTTCTCGCTCCGCAGCCAGTCCTCCAGGGGCTGGAAGTATTCCCTCAGAGCCGAGCCGTCCAGGCGAGACTCGCCGATGGTCTCTTCGAGCACCTGATTCCAGGGTATGGAAGAACCCCGCTCCATGATGCGCCTGTGGAGAACATTTGTGGTTTTTACTTTGGATTCACTGAGTATCACAGAATAGCTGGTTTTCCCGATTATTTGAGCAATAGTAATGTTTTCGCATAGCAAAAACTACTAATTATTCTGCGGTAAAAGCTTTGGTTTCATAATATACCAAGACTGAACAGAAATTCGTGTAAACGACTTATTACGATTTTCATAATAAAACAACCGAGGCCGTGTATTTCAGGAAATTACTTGCATACGTTCCAGAAACTTTATATATATGAGCTGGGACATACGTGTGTACATCCGAGTGTTAGATGTTATTGTATGCATAATTCATCCGATTAAATTAATTATTATTCGAAGTAATCTAAAATAAAAATAAATGTGTTCTATATCTATCTATATATATCTAGATCGTTTACCTGTATATTAATTTAAAGTTAAAGTTAGCGGATATTAGGGATAGTTATATTTATGTACAGTTATAATAGTTATATATTATATTTAGGTTTAAGAATAGTGTGTATTTGTTGTATATTGTGTAGGAATTATGTTTCCTCTAAAGCTATTTCTCCATTGTTACTACTCGCACTACTGCTCACGATACCCAAAGGTAGACTGGTAGAAAATGCCTCCGGCATTAAGGTCGGCCCGTAAGGACCTGAAAATTTCGCCTCCCATACAAACGTAGTTTACTAATCATTTGAAAACCAATGTTCCAACTTACTTGATATTTGGTATCTAATATTAGGCTACACATATCTGTGTCGGCATGCCTTTGTGTTTTCGGTAAATGTATTCTGGGTCAAACCATAAAGAAAACAAAATTCGTATGAAGATTTTTTTTTGCTTTCATTTCATTCGGTTTGGATTTTTCAAAAAAACCTAAGCATGCAGACACAGATATTTGTTACCTGATATTAGATATTAAATATGAATTTAATTGGAATAGCGGTTTCCAAATTATTAGTAAACTACGTTTGTATGGGGAGCATAGCTTACGGGCCGTTCTTAAGTTGTACCTTTTGCCCGAGTTTTTTTGAGTGCAATAAACTTATATAAATAAATATAAATAAATGTTTGGTCCAAACGTTAACCAGGTGTTCCTTGACCCATTTGGAGCAAAAAAGTAGATATCATTATCTTGTATGATTAAAAATAATTTGCCGTCCCCATACATCTGTTCATACTTACACATTGAAAATGTATGGGGCGGGCAAGCATTTTGTGAGCCGTACAGAATAATGTTATCTGCTTTTTTGCTCAAAAATACCTGGTTAACATTTGGACAATACCTCCGTTAATACCCGGTATGAGTAGTCTCGTGGCAGAAAACGGTTCAGAGGCTTTACTGCCACTTCGTCTATACGAGTCTCTTAGAAAAAACTAACATCTCGTACACACATCTCAGTCGATTAATATATTTAAAGGTGTCATAAATGTCATTTCCTTGCTTCGTGATTGTTTCTTGTCACATTGATTATTTTATCAAATTTATATATACATATGTTTTTGTATGTGGACACCTGTTTGTATGTTCTATAATAATATATGTGTATGTGTATCTTATGTATATGTATATGTTTGAGTGTATGTACGTATATTTCTGTAATATATTTTAATATATAAATCCATATTTATAGGTTACTTAGTATTTTCTCTAAATAATTTTGTTTTACGTTTATTTTTTGCCCGCCTCACTGCACCTCTCCTACATCTCTAAGGTTGCATGGTAGAGATTGCCTTATGGCATTAATTTCCGCTTTTTTAACCGACTTCAAAAAAAGGAGGAGGTTATCAATTCATCTGTATGTTTTTTTTTGTTTTTTATTTTTTTTATTTTATTTTTGTTACCTCATAACTTTTGCCTGGGTGAACCGATTTTGATGATTTTTTTTTAAATGATAGCTAGTGCTATCCAAGTGGTCCCATTTTAATTTGGTTAAGTTTTGACAATGATATCCATGATAAAATCATAAAAGTCTTAAATTTGTATTAAGATGTGCGCGACAAATGGACGAATAACTCAATATAACGCCAACCGATTTCGGTGAGTCTTTTTTTATTGGAAAGGAGGTGTACAAATTAGTAAGTGTACTTCAGATTCACTAAAAATAAACAAATAAATAAAATAACAAAAAAAATAACCGACTTCAAAGAAAAAGCATTAAAAAGTAAAAAATAATTTCCATTTGATTGGCGCAGCGCGTGCCCGGCTGACGCCGACTCAAAATATAACAGAAATCGTAACTACAAAAATGGAAATTATTTTTTACTTTTTAGTGCTTTTTCTTTGAAGTCGGTTATTTTTTTTGTAAAATTTTTTTTTTGTACCATATGGCTGTAGATATAGTATTTTTTCATTTCATTTAATTTCCTTATTCCAGTGTTCTGATTTCCTGAGGTACACTTTCGTCCTCATAAGCTCTCATAATCGACAATCTACTGAACGTTTATGGTTCTAAGCGGCGCGTAGACTTGGGAATATTTATATCCCTTGCAAAGTAACCAGTTGACATTATCGAACGGCTAACCAATGCCAATAGAGTAAATAAGCCTTATTCATTTAATTAGTTTTTTGATAAAGTAAAATGTACGCAAAAACAATTGCCTGTATCGATACTTGCTACTATTATACTATAGGCTTATACGGGTCTAGTAAGCCCAGGCGGAAGTCGCGAAGTCTCGTAACTAGTAAACATTATTCAAGACTTTACAAGTTACTGGAACCCGCTTCGATTGTCTTTCTTCCAACTAACGTAAGACATATAGGGTGGTCTCAAATGGACCATTCTACTTCGCCGATAAACCAGAATATGCTTAATCAAGTCATGCACGTTTTAATTAACTGTGCTAGCTATTAAAGCTCTGGTAACAGAAATTTAAGTAAAATATTATTCGCTCATCGGTATAATCAAAATACATTTTCAATGGGCAGGAGAATATCGAAAAGTCCGTCAAAGACTTAATGCATCGGATATTGACGGTATGACCAATTTAATCTCCTGCACACATTGAGCTTGCCAATCTTTTCTCCCCTTGCCTTTGCCAGAACTAAAATATATTTGATTCCAATAAAATATTGCTTAAACATATTAAGAAAACTACTGGGAGATTAATGAAAAAGGTGAGTTTTTGGTATCATCTAACCCAAAGCCCCAAGAAATCCATTAAGGATGTTCCGACCCATACAATGTTTTTTTTTACACAGAACGCAAAAAGTATTGCACTTTAAGGCACGAATTCGTCAAAAATATTAAATATAGCCATAGTAGTTGCAGCGATAACATATTCACAATTTCAGGTTTAATGGTTTCGTTGTAATTGCCGATTAGAAGTTTTACACCGTTAGATGGCGCTGTTAAATAAAAATCGTATTTAAATAAATTGTAACAAAACCAATAATCCTGAAATTGTGAAATTGTTTTCGCTGCAAGTAATATGACCATATTAAACTTTTATTATTAATTCGTGGCTTAAAGTGCAATACTTTTGCGTTATGTGTGCAAACAACTTTATATGGGTCGGAACAGCCTTAAGAGAGATCTAATTACATTTTACCACAAGACTAATGACCGCTTTTAAACAATAGAGATTAAGCCTGGTTTTCACCAAGTGCTGAATTATTTTAATCGACACTTAAAGGGCCTTTATTACTAAAGTCCTGATTATTATGTACTGTATTGATTGCAATCTGCTAAGAAAGACCTTATATGTGGCGATTAAGCAGCAGTCAGTAAGTGAAAAAGGCCCTAAGTTTTTAAATACTAAGAAAAAATTTAATTTTTTGTATTCCTTTCAAGTTTGACTCTTCGTCTTAAACTAATAAACTTTAGACATTTAATTGTATTTGCTGTAAAATATTATTATTATAAGTAAGTAATATAATCAGAGGTAGACTCATTATCGGGGACTCCGTACATAGGTACCCGCTATCGAAGAGCAGTGAGAAGAGAAGATGTGAAAAGAGAGAGAAGAGAGAGAAATTAGTCCCCAGGCAGGTGATGTATTTGAAAAAATAATATAACGATCAAACATCTAGACAAACTACAAAAGCATCCTATGCTACGCGGTATGCAAGCGAGTGACCAAAGCACCGCCGACGCAGATTACGCAAGACATGGCCGACATCTGTGGAGCAGTGCCGTAACTAGGCCCGCAGCCACTAAGTATCAAATATCAGATGTAAGCCAACTCGGGTGAAATCCATCCTTGTTCTCGCGATCTAGACTAGTTCGAGTACTAATTTCCTTGTGATATTCTAGTATGGTTGCGCAATATTAGTCAATGCTGTTGGGTGTAGTGACATTTGGTTATATATCTGGTCAATATTGTTACTGCAATTCATAGATGGCGTTGCTATAGACACGTTAGATACGGTGAAGAAGTATTTTACATTATTTCGAATGATATTAGATTCGTGACCCTGCAATATTTATTTTCTTTTAATAAAAAATAAGCACAATTTGAGCGGCTCGAATCTCAGGGGTACGAGGACTCGCTTCTTATACCGAGGGTTCGCCCCGCCCCGTTCATGAATCACTTTCTTTCTCTTTCAGGAAAAGATCTTATCCAATTGATAAGATCTTTTCCTTTTCATGCGAATCCGAGCTGTTCTCGGAAAATGTACAAGTTTAATTACAAGATAAGGTTTTTGGGCGTTTTCTTTTTGTAATACTTTCGGGTTTTTTTAATCAACATATTATTCTAAAGAACTATAAGGCCTTCATTAATACACCAATTTTAATAACGGAATTTTCGTTCAACCTCAATCTTGATATTGAATTAGTAATGCGGTCTAGGTCTCACTGCATTTCCGCTTACTTAAGCTCTCGTAATGCCCGATTTCGCAGGTGCTAATAAGATCTGATAATTCATTCTCACTTATTTTTATCTTTACACTGATCTTGGTGCAAGGCCACATTTGTTGACATTCTATAATTGAGCTACGTACCTATATTGATAGCTCAATCCATGGTCGTAGTTTGGTCACACGTCAAAAGATAATTCGAGTCGGATATTGGTTGGAGAGAGATGAGAGCCAAGATTACACACGTTGCATAGTGTAATGTAATGCATGTAATATGTGGTAGAGCCTTGATTTTACTTATTAAGTCATTTTCGCCCAGTTGGTTTTATGTAACTAGAAATGGATAGTTAATACGGTTAATACCAATCCGACCGTCATGGTATTAGCCTAACACACCACTAGGTGCCGCGTCAGGACTTTCCCTATATTGCTGGGCTATATGGAGCTGGATGGACAATATGGACAGTTTTTATTGCTGCTCTGATCGTCGTTAATTAAATGCGATGGTAGTAATCTGGGCGGAATTAACCGTATGCATTATTAAGTAAGGAAAAGGGGCCTACAGTTTTATGTGGTATCCGAAGCCGTCAGCTTCGACGGTAAATAACGGTTGCCTATCTAAAACCCAACCGCGCTCAGTGTTGCTTTACCAAGTTAATTGAACCGCAAGGCGTCGCGCCACTAAGCTACCGAGGTTGACGAGTTGAGATCTTTCGGAAACAGTCCCCTGGACATAAATTTACCTTTAAAATACCCTGCCAATAGATATATGGCGGATATATGCCGGCCGGCATGGTTTTCGCAGCCCCCTTAAAAGTTCAACAGCTCATGGGCATCGTCGGGCAACTAAGGAGGTCCTGGCGTACGCCATATGCCGCGCTTAATGTAAAAAATATATGGGAATTATAAAACCCATTAATAGTTGTATTCGATAAGAAAACAAATATAATATTGCAAATGTATTTAAAAAATAATATCCGCAATCAAAACATTATAAGGTTATGAACAGATCCGAGCTTGAACCTGACCTTGTAATATTGAGTGTTTACGACCAATGTAAACCAATTTTCTTTCATTTTATAACAAAGCGGAGAAACAATTGAATGACGTAAGCGTGAACATTATTGCGCCACATTGTAATTACTATTGAAAATAACTTCTAATCCGTAGTAATAAAGGTTTACTTCAGATTAAATACAACTGCAACTTTAAACTTTTGATGTGTGGGAAAGATTATTGGTGCATGTCAATGGTTTTAGATCGCTTGCGGATGTAGACACTTTATGGAAAACCACATTATGCGGGCTATGGGTTCTTGCGTTTTTTGGAGGCCACCATAATATACAAAAAATATACTAATACGCAATAACCCATATTTAATCTCAATTATCGTGGTAGAGAGAGTATTTGTTTAAGAGGGGAGCAAATTATTACATAACAGAATTTAAGGGAGTGATAGAGCCGATTACGATGAATTTGATAAGATTTTGATAATTGATTGATGATTAATTCAAGAAAGTATCAATTATTTAAAGATAAATCTGTAATTATCTGGTGCTTCGATCTATAGACGAAGTTTCGAACGAATATCAAATATTTACCATTATCGTTTTCAAATATAGCTCTTCCAACAATGTCTCTTACATATTTTATTACTAAATGAGTTTTAGTTATTAGCATTCAGCCATTTTCACGCCCTTTACACCGAGCGTATTCATAGATTTAAACTAACTATATTTGCAGCAATCGTCGACTTTTTACCAATGGAAAAAAATATTAATATAAATTTTTGTAAACTGAAGTTAGTAGTCGTTTTAATCGATGTATCAAAATATTTTTTTAAAATGTGTGTATTTCTTTTCCGATTATGTTTGCGGACGCCTAGAAAACAGGCCGCGGGCTACCAGGTGCCCGCGAGCTACTGGTTGGGCACAACTTTACACATTAGAATCAATAAAAATAAAGCAAGGTGTTCTTATGGTTATAGTATAAATAGTTTATGAAAGTTTACTAGCTCTTTAACTATTTTCCAAATTACCATTGTTTTAAGGCTGTTCTTAATTCTTAGCAAATTTGCTCTGTCTGGTAACATTATAATATCACTAATCAATTACGTATGCAAGAGATTATCGCAACAAACAATTAATTATGTATTAACATATACTATAAATAGCAAAGGGCCTAACAAGCATCCTTGGAGTTCTCCTTGTGCCGTAACTTCTGAATGTTCTTTCAATTTCATGTTATTTACAATGCTAAAAGTTAAATCGCATATTTAAGATTAAAAAAAACATAAAATAGGTGTATTTTTCGTTTTATTGAAGATATTTTCATCTTGTCATTCATACTGTCAAAGGCTTACGAAAGTTCACGGTGCCTTACTTCGACAAAAAAGGTGGTCGAAATAAATATGATGCTTCACGTGGCAGAATTATTTTTTGTTAAATGTTATTTGAATAGAATAGAATAGAATAGAAGCATTTTATTCCCTTAAAAGCGGTACATACAATCATGGTTTACAACTTTTTACAATATTATTATGATTAGGCTAGATCAATGTGCATGTAAAACTGTAGGGAAAAGGTAATGTGGCTCAGCGTTAATGCCCGCGTATACTTCAGCAAGTTTGCTGAAGTATACTCGTGCCGCTGGTTTTCAGCCACCACCGGATCTCAAGGTATTGTGATTAATTTAAAACAGAAACAGGAGAAGCAGTAACAAAGCATAAATGAACAACAGAATTAACGGCCAGTGATATACATATAAATATAAAAAGGTGAGTACGTACTATTTTTCTATGTTTAAAATTTGTGAAATTGTAGGGTTATGAGGAAATTTGGAAGTGTAAGAGGGATTAGTTTGTTATTTGTTGTGAAAGGGTTTAGGTAAGTGTGTGGGTGAGTAAAATGAGGTGATCCATGGTTGATTATAGTTAAGTGCTTGGGTGTGTTTGACTCTGTAGAATGAATTTATAGCAAGCATCTTTGAAAGCATTGATTTTATTTATTGAACGTATTGGTGGGGGCAGGTCATTCCAGATTTTACTTGCAGACATTTGAAGACTCACGTCAGTATCCTGCCGGCCTCAGCCGTCCTGTAGAGGTCACACTTATGCAGCGGTGACTGCGGGTCGCCCGGGATGTACTGGCCGCTGCGCGTGCACAGCGCCCTCTGCAGCTGGAACTGCAGCACTGTGCTCACGAAGTATCTGCAAGCAAAGAAATAATAACATTACTTCAGTGGAACGGTCAGTCTCAGGTGTGCACTGGCAGCTATTAGTTTTTGTTGCTCAGGCTGCATACCCAAACGCGCCAGGCTGATGGCTTTTGAATGATCTTCTGTAAGGTGTATGACACGTTTGCTTACATCATTTTCCTAACTTTTTAATACCTTATGCTTGCCAAATTAATTTAGGAGTGAGATATGATATCTACGTTAGCTGGCGAAAATATGGTCTATCTCATGACGGTAGGTGTGTTATTAGCCATCCAAGTTCATATAGATAAATAAAAACCTGTAACCTAAAACTGTTTCATTATCATTCATTGAATTTAAATTTGTTATTCCCTAAATATTAAATTTAATTCATATTAACTGAATGTAAAAGGTACCCTAACTGTACGTTTTATTTTGATTGCTGTACTTTTACCCTCCTATATCCGAAATGTTTTTTGATATAGAGAATGCCTTATGGATTTTTTTTTATGTGAGAATTGCCAAAATGTGGGATTCCGTTATGAGTTCCCAGAATAAGTATTTAACTAGCTGTTTATTGTTACTATTAATTTGTTATCGAAACAATTATGTATTGCTTCCATGCATGATCCAAATCAGTAAATTTCATAACAATAAAATTCCTGGACCGTTACATTTGTTGTCATTACAACATACAAAAGCATATAACAAAGGACTTTTATAAAATGTTGTACGCTAAAACATTGAATGCTTTGCTATTATAATATGGCTTCGCAACAATTTTACACAGATTCGATTGTGTTGGCGTAAAGCCATCAACAAATATTGACATGTTAACTACGTTCACAGGATGCGGCGGACCAACGCACTGCTTTATATAACTTTGGGTTATTACTTTTGAGATGTACAAACAATAAACTTACATCAATGCCAGTTTGTTACATTTCATATAAATCGTTTTAGTTTCCGTAAAAAAGAATTCGTGAAATCAATCGCCAAGTCTCTATCTCTACACTGAAAAAATTATGTCCAATTGTTTACTGTATTAGCACAGTTCAAATTCAGTTGTTTATGGTAAATTATTTCTCATTACTTTTAATATATTACGGTAAGTATCTATTAATGAGCCAGAACAGTTAATATTAAACAGTTAATTTAAACGGTTGAACAGTACCGCTTAGTGAAAAAAACACGTGACAGATCAGATAATTTTGAAACGGTTATCTTAACTGACATTGACAACATTACGGCTGACTACAAATTAAACGTGCAACTGTCCAGTTTCAAGAGGTACAGGAATTTTAACATATTGGACAGTAATTTTGAAAACAGTTACTGCACACAGTTAAAAAAACAATTTAAAGATACATAAACATTTAATGTTAAGGCTGTTTTCACTCAGTTACGGTCACCGATTTACTTAGCTGGCTATATTTTAACGTTGCAAGATGATTGTTACGAGTATTATCGGAGTTACAGTTATATTCAGTGTATCTCTTTCTCATTTACCTATAAAATCCGATGCATGCCATCTGTCTCAATGTACGCCAATAACTTGAGATTCACTCACCCGATTGCTAAGCGGATGGTACTTGTATAGCTTGATTATTGCTATGATTTATGGGTGACTTAGCATCACGCTAAACAGTGTTGTTAAATGCTTATAAAATATGTATCTGCTGTTAGGATATAGGTATACACGGAGATCGTTTTTTTATACATACAAAACAAAAACATTTAATCCCAACATTTCTGATTGCTATATCAGAACATTTCTTTTACTTAGTGACTGCTTATACACTCTGTAGGTATAGAATATATTAAATGATATACAGCCCATGATATTGAGAATAAGGTAAATATATAGAGATATCCAGTAAGAATTTATAACATCACTTTATTTAATGCAGCCGTTACCTGCCGTTATTTGAATAATTTATCGTCAAGTCTTTAAATTAATTTATAACCTGAACTGATTAAGCCATATTTGAGCTCATCGGTTCTCTATATATAGGGGGATATTTGTGTTGGTTTAATGTACGAGTAATAATGTTGCATATTCGAAATAATAAAAGTCTACAAACTACGTGTAAAACATATGCACAGGATTACCTAGTGTCATATTATGTTTATGTATATATTGAAAACATGTATTAGTATTATATTGTAAGGGGTAACTTGATCTGAAATTTGCATTTGCGAATGCAACCCGCATTCGCAAATGCAAATTTCAGATCAAGTTCACTTCATGTTTTTGAACCCATGTAAAATTGTATGTCCCTTCCCGTACTTACATACTATAAGAAAGCATTTGGCTAAGAATTTGGGTAGAATGTTCGCATTTAACGAAAGATTCTCGAAGCAGAGATCAAAAATAAGTGTCCGTGTTATATATTTATTGAGCATAAATAACCCTTGCGGGTCGTGCACATGTTATAATACATTAAAATAAAATCATTACATCAAATTTACAAATTATTGAAAATTACAATTATAATTATACAAAAAATAATATTTAAATTAAATTAAATATTTCTTGAAAATCATTATTATTAAAAAACTATAATATGGCAAAATCAAATGTTATATGTATTATTATAATTATTATATGTAAGTCTTAATTGCTATCAGAGTAATTGAAAAATTCTTCTAAATTATAAAATTGGTGTCACAATAAATATTCTTTCAACCATAGACCTAGCATGCGATTTCTATGCTTTCAACTTAATCTTAAAATCGGTCAACGTATTACTATTTCTAACGATATATTTAAATGATTGTAAATTTTAACTCCTAAATAATCAAATGAATTCTTAAATAATAAACATTTAGGTCCTTTTTGTCCAAAACTTTCATTATTTCTTATGTTATACCTTTGTACTTCTTTTACTTTTTCCAAATTTTCCTTTGTCTTATGGATTTCTATGCAATATATGAATATATATAACGAATTTACGGTCATTACTTTTAATTTCACAAAAAGGGGCCGGCAAGTATCATCATATTTCGCACCACAAATTATTGGAATAACCTTTTTTTGAAGTTTGAGAATATTATTTTTTACATTGCAATTATTACCCCATACATCCAGTCCATACTGGTCCATACAGTTTCAAATCGATTCTATATATAACTAAAATATATTATTCTTAACGTACATACTTATGTCGACAGGTTTTCCATTCCGCTTAATAAAGCCGTGCTCACATTAGAGCAACGTCCTAGCATGGCTCGTTTTTTTTGGGGATTAAAATGTGATGGCCAATTCTTATAACTGCAGTTATGATACATCTTTATTCCGTTCATTTAAATTCATGTTCATTGAAAAAAAAACGCGAGTTTTTGTATAGTTTAGCAAAAAAGTTTCTGCCAATTATTTATTACAATATTGATTGGCATTTGATATATCGTGCCGTAGGCTCATGTTACATGCTAAAATATTGATAAACGACAGCCGAAAAATGGGTCATTCACTTTATAATTTCCATGGAACATTAAATGGGATATTATGGGCCAACATTATTATCTCACATTATTGGCCAACATTATTGGCCATCTGTGAATGACTTTGAACGAAGCCACAAAACGAAAACTGCAGTACTTTTAAATCCTATTCTTACATTGTAAACTTGTGTTTCAGGATACATTCCTTCCTCTAATTTCTGAGCCTGTCAATCACGCTGTGCACGTAGTTCCTGCTCCTCTCCTCCAATCCGAGCGGCTTCCCATCCCAAGTAGACGATGCGGGATACAAGTAGACGGTGCGGGACACAAGTAGACGGTGCGGGACACAAGTAGACGGTGCGGGACACAAGTAGACGGTGCGGGACACAAGAAGACGGTGCGGGACACAAGTATACGGTGCGGGACACAAGTAGACGGTGCGGGAGACAAGTAGACGGTGCGGGACACAAGTAGACGGTGCGGGACACAAGTAGACGGTGCGGGAGACAAGTAGACGGTGCGGGACACAAGTAGACGGTGCGAGACACAAGTAGACGGTGCGGGACATAAGTAGACGGTGCGGGACACAAGTAGACGGTGCGGGACACAAGTAGACGGCCGTCGCTCATAAACTTAAGACAGATATTATTTTTATCCTTCCTTCAGATTCCAGAATATCTACATTAACTTTGTATATGCTACAGCTTTGGATGGTACTATTTTTTTCAAAATTTTGATCACACAATGACACACTTGTTTAATAATAGTTTGTTTACATAATTTTGATGGTTCAGCCGATAATGTTGAAATAAATCAATCGAAATGAGTGATTTTTTTAAGTTTGAAGCTCAGCAACAGATTACAACATTTAATGGATCGAACCGATGCTCCTTCGTGAAAGCGACAAGTAATGTTTCGCTCGACCGCGAATCAATATTGCAATGGCACATCACTAAGCAATTATTGGACAAAAAATTAAATTGGCCCACACGACGTTCATGTTAAAGTAAAAAAAACATAGTAGTAATGTAATGCAATAAATATTATTCTCACTGTTTATATTGTTACGCGGGTAGGGTGCGGATTAGAGTAGTAACACCAAAAGTTCACAAATATTACTTTATTGAAAACAATTCACAAATGAAACACAAACAAAGACAATTTTGTGTCACTTCGATCACCAAATTCTAAATATCGCTGAACTGTATCACTGAGAGCTAGTTCACTCACTGCACTATCGCCTGTTGTCGCTCGCTTCACTATTCAAAATAGACTGGCGGCAGTGCTGGCTGAGGCGCCTTTTATATCGGTGGAGCTTCTTTCTAGAAAACTTCACCGAATTCTAGGCGCCCCCCACCTGGCGGGCCAGCCGAGAACAATCTCCATCGGGAATCGCCCGACCGTTCCAGAAATTGCTCTCAGCCAGATGCGCCAAACATTTTTGTTATATTGTACCAGCACTGCCGAATCACTATCGCGATAGAAGTTGTAAGCAGCGCCATCTGTTGACGAAACGCATCGACGTTGCAGCCGAGCTCCAACAGATGGCGCGCTCCTAACAATATATTACATTTGATATATATTTACTGTATATTTTCCTTATCAACAACAATATTTGATGTGAACAAACATAATTTTGAGCAGATTTATGAAAGGTCGTCCGAAGTTTTGCTAGGGAAACTGAGTGCTTTTGGGAGGGATCTTAATACTATTTGGAATCAAAACAAAGTTTTTCCTTTTTAAAATGGCATAGGAAACCGTTACCTAACTCGACTAAGCTGTAGACGGCGGGCTCCTAATGCCTAGTGCACGCCCCCTAGCCCCAGTGACTGGTCAATTCGACTCCAAAACCCGGCCAAGTGCGAGTCGGACTCGCACACGAAGGGTTCCGTACCATTATACAAGATTTTAAACAAAAAAGTAACGGTTTTTTAACCTTAAATTTTTATATTTTTTAAATTTTACCTATTTGTTGTTATAGCGGAAAATTTCAGCTGCCTACCTATTACGGTTGATGAGATACAGCCCTGTGACAGACGGACAGACGGACGGACGGACGGATAGCGGAGGCTTAGTAATAGGGTTCCGTTTTCACCCTTTGGGTACGGAACCCTACATTTTCATTCCCATTCCAGATCTTAAATATAGAAGACCTCCGGAATAAGGCTTGTGGCAAAAAGACAGTCTTTGTTATCTTCTTCTTCTATAGTTGTGTTGTCTATTCTTGTTCTATTAGTCCTGTACACATACTTATAATTTCCAGAGATTACCGGACTACATCAACTAAGAACAATTGAATATGGTAGCATTTATTCTTTACTTTCCTGACTTTGATTTACGGAGAAATATTTCGTGTACCACCTAAAAAGCGTTCCAGTTACATCGAATGAGGTACCAGAGGCAAAGGAATGAGGCCAGCTCGCTACCGAGCCTGGCAACCGTGGGAGTATCCACCGGCACGGCATCGCGGCAGCGCGTTGGAGCGCATTATGTAATCAGGTGACAGGGGTGATATCATCAGGTCTTGGACCGCATGTCCGCTTCAAGCGTATTTGGTCTTTGATTGTTCTGATTGCATAGAAATACTATTACACGGAACATTTTGCTGGGAGATGAGATCAAGTAATTAGTGTGTCTGGTCATGTGACGAAATTATCCTTAGTTATAGGGTAAGTGATTTTTAAATTGATTTGGAGTTTTGGATTAGGTCAATGTAAAGCTAACTCGCCATTCCACATCGTTTGTTTTAATTAAGTGAGATCAATATTTTTCCTGAATGTCTAAAAGTAGTTTTAAGTTTAGAAAGGAGCGGCCAAAGAATCACATTTTCAAATTGCGAAAGCTAACTAAAATAAGGAGAAAGATATCAGAGTCGTCAGCCTCAGTAGCTTAGTGTGCGACGCCTTGCGATTCGATAAGCTGGGGAAGCACCTCTGAGCGCGGTTAGGTTCTGGATGGGTGACCATTTTCAACCGTTGAAGCTCGTCGTGGTTCGTATTCCACGTAAAATCGTAGGTAGGGGACCCTACTTAGGGTTAATCCCGCCCGGGTTGGTACCATCGCATTGAATGAATGGTCGAAGCGGCAATGAAAATTGTCTGTGTTTTCCATTCAGTTCAATGTAGCCGAGCAATATAAGGAAGATCTTCTTCTAAGAAGAACATAGATGGCACCTAGTTCCCATGCGGTGTGTTAGGCTAATATCGGACGGTCAGTTCGGTATTAGCCATCCGTGTCATACATACGCACATAAAAAAAGTTGATTTTTAAAAATAAGCTTACAATCTTATTTGTACACACGTATGTACGAGTACATAAATAAATTGCTATCTATCTTAATCTCCAAAAGTTGGCCAAAGTCGGCTTCAGTGCGTCGCCTTTCTGCACTATTCGACCTACCCAGTTTCGGAAGCACGCATAACGGTATGGTTTCACTAAAATAATTTGACAAAGTGGAAAAAGCATTCAACTGAGCTCCCCAGAATTTTAATATAGTCAGTAAGAATCAACAAGATTATGCAGTCAAGTATCCAACAGTGAAGGCGCTGATTGAATAAAGAGTTCGGAGCACCTGCAGACCGAACCTTCCTCAAAGATGTTAGAAGTACGCATTCCGTTCACGGCGCAATCTGTGTGAATCGAATTACCTAACTGTGGTTAGTGCTCCGAATTCCGAAGGCGTGATTTGATTGCCGAAACATCTCAACGTAATGTTTGTGTCGGTTGTTTAAGTCTCACAAATATGTGTATAATGTAAAATAACTTCCTACCCGTCGTAAAAAAAAGGACTGGGTGAGGTGTCTGGCAGTCACACGGATGTTGTGCCGGATTGTTCCCTTATTAACAGTTGTTTCAAAATGTCGGTGATATATCATGGGAAGCTGTGCTAAAAGACCAAAGGTGCTCAGACAAGTCAAATCCACCTTAGATCGCGAAACGACGCTCATCGAAACACCGTGCGGTTGCGGACTATTGAAGAGCTATCGACCTTGTTTAATTTACGTTTCAAGACTCCCAGGCTGCTGGTTTGAGAAAAGGCAACCGCCGACAGACATATCCTTATCCAGGCGGCGCGGCAGAGGAATGAGTTTAAAAAACAATTCGCTCTCAAAAGCTTAAGGTGGCCCAACCCGGCGGGCCTAACTCAATTGCGGCACGGTACAAAACCGTGCTGTTGCGCTCTGGGACCTTCTCTGTTTCAAAGAATAAGACAGGCTCCGTGATGAGGAAGATGCAACATGTCCACAAAAAAGATAATGTGCATAGTGTATGATTTGGTAAGATTTACGAAAATTTTAATTTCAAAACGACTTATAGCTAAAAGTAAACCACGACCGCTGTAGTCAAAAATCTAACACAAACCAAATAGATTATAAATCTTGATTAAATAAGCTATGTCTTACGACTAATCTTCTCACAAATGGTCGTAGAAAGAGCGCAGCGACTTCTCCGAACTCTTTGCTAATGGTAACCTTTTTGCAAAGTGTTGCATGAAATTTAAAACATAACTGCATATTGTGCCCGCCACATAGTTGCCAACTTGCTTTTATTGGGGAGCTATAGCTGATATAGCGACTGACGACTGTGGCGCTATCTACATGGACACCCACAACCGCTTAACTTAATATCATTTCTCCGCGCTTTACGCCAGATAAAACACAGCTTAAGGTTTCGTCACTCGGAAGTAAGGGACGTGTCCGCCGAGATGGTGCCGTCAGCCATCAAAGTATCGATTAGAATGTGGGGCGCGTCTGAAGCAGTGAGAGTCGCGCGCCGCGTGCATTACAACGACGGGGTGGACGCGCGAATATCGCGCGGCGCAGGAATTTGGACCAGAAACTTCTCAAAACAATGCCCGCGAGAGCGAGACTTGGTTGCAAAGCAGTTTGGACGATTAGCGACGTAAGACTACTCCGGAAGTGTCACGCAATGCTTGTAGGCCTCACTTTATGCATTCTCACGCATGGAACATGCATCCACAAGGGGGGTATGAACTAGTGTTCAAAAGCAATAAAACATCCACGGTTTACATCTAATTACATTAGTAAGCGAATCGGGAACCGAACTCGCTCGCCGGTGCCACCCTATTAGTGGCTATGTCGTTGCCAACATACAAACGAGTTCTCCCGTCCTTCCTTCCATGATCGCTGGTCAAAACACTACTTTGCTCTTCCAAGTTCTAACTCCAGATAACGTCTGAACAACCTACGCTACGACCGTTAGTGCGAGTGGTCCATCTTGTTGGATACCCAAAACTTACCTTTGGCCTGAAGTCCCCGAGCCACAGACGGTTTGTACGGTCGCTCCGTCTGTTCTACAGGAACAATCATGGACGCTGCTCTATGGAACTGGTATACCTTATTCCTCCCCATCCAACCTTTATCTGGAGCAACCGCCGCAGAGAATCAGAGCGGTTGATATTAAGGTGGCCCATCCCGCTCATCTCCCCATACAAAAGGGGAAAGAAGATCACGCCCATATTTCTTGCCAGAGATCCAAAATTTTGCTCAAAGTAGCTTTATTTGATCGAACTAGATGTCTGATGACCATTGGCATTGTAAAATTGTGTTTGGTTTCTAAATAATAAGGTCCGAAAGTATGATATTTTTGCGCGTTTTATACAATAACTTTGCAGGTGGATTACGCAATGATAAAGTAAGAGCATCTTAAAAAGATTAGTCATCAGGCATAGCTTATTTAATCAAGATTTATAATTTATTTGGTTTTTGTTAGATTATTTACTACAGCGGTCATGGTTTACTTTTAGCTATAAGTCGTTTTGAAATTAAAATTTTCGTAAATCTTACCAAATCATACACTATGCACATTGTCTTTTTTGTGGACATGTTGCATCTTCCTCATCACGGAACCTGTCTTATTCTTTGAAACAGACAAGGTCCCAGAGCGCAACAGCACGGTTTTGTACCGTGCCCGCGAATGAGTTAGGCCCACCGGGTTGGGCCACCTTAAGGATACATTTTTAGGTCCTCTGTGTGGAAGCGAGCGCATATTTTGTAGCGAGGCGATATTACTGATCTCCAAGACCAAGATCATTATGATTAGTTGACCAACATATCTATCAATAAAAATACAGTTTTTTTTTTCATGTAACTTTGTATTATATCTTGCGGATGTTTGAAATATTCCAATTGCAAAATATTATTAGTTTGTGCGAGTTTCCTGGCGTTGCGCATATTTTACGGCGCTCAAACTGTCGCTAAACCCTATCAAAGTCATACATAAAGTAACCGGATTCAAACTAGAATATTATTCAGTTTCCTGCATAAACAACTGAGATAGAGTTTGGAATGCATTTGGAAACAACGTAACACAAACATTGTGAATATTTGTTAGATGAATGACGATTTGATTGAATGTTTTCTAAATTTAAATATTATTTCGGTATAATGGTTCGGTCACGCATTTGAAAACGAAAATATAGACCCCTATCTGTTATATTGATCTCGCCATTAGAGTAAATGGTCTTAGGAATTCTTTCTCTTTCTGGTGTGATCAGATGAAAATGCGCTACTGTACAATTAGGTACCCCATGCAGATGTTTTATTAGGGTAGATGATCAAATTTACGAAGAAACTTTAACAAACACCACCGACCATTTCAGATCGACTCTTGCAGATCAATCTGGTCTACATAAATTGAAGCGAATGTGGCATGGAAAGTGATTGGTTGGCCTCCCCGAGCGATTCGATTCGCTCAGTTGTAAACTAGATACTACTGCTAGGATCGAGCACTTAGATCAAATGTAAGCAAGTGAAAATGTTCCATTATAGTTGTTACCTGTAGACTCACTTGTTTAATGCGTATAGAGCATAGACTTAGAACAAAAATTACATACAAGGCCTTGTGACGGATGAAATCAATACAAAATGAAATGACATTTCTTATTACAATGGAATACATCTGCAAAATAATGATCTGAAGTTATGTTTCATGTTTTGTTTTAAATTATTAGGAAAAGATAGGAAATACGATCGGAAAAGAATCAGTGGGTCTACTCTTATTTACCAGAGAAGAGTATATTGGTCCGGGTTATTACACCCTCTACAAATACACAGATCATTATGATTTCAACACATGCTTTATTACAGAAAAACTTGAAAAATATTAAACGCAGAATACATTTTACATTGAAAAATATTAAACAAGAATAAATTTTACATTTAAATATCCGTGCCCATAGGCTTTCGAGATTTCACAGGGCTGAGAAGACCAAGCCGGCCAGCCTGATGCTTTTTCACATGTTTGAATGAACCCACGTTGGACCTTAAAGGATATAACATAGTTTACAGAACAAATAGATAGTTGATCTAAATGATTAGTTGGTTATTGTTTTGGAAAAGTCGATGATGAATGGGTGTATTCTCTGCCTGTTACGCGTAAAGCGATGGTAGAAAGGGGACGGAGGGCACAAAAACGATATCAAATCCCGTCGGATTTGGAGAGTGTCTAAATTTAGAAATACCTCAGGGTTGTCCACGAGAAGCACGGCACGGTGCTGTATCGAAATTCAGGGTGCCAATCGGGTTCTTAGCTGACCCCGTCTCATAAATACGAACAATACTCCACACAGGACCTTACCTGAGGAGTTAGTAATCAGAGAAATCATCAAGAAAAAACTTCTAGACAAGCTCCTGATAACATTAAAAATAATCCTCGTTTCTCCCGGAAGCCTGCACCGCGTGGGCCCGGTTCACACTTGGCTCGTTTTTTCAGCGTACGTCAGCGCGACACCCGCTGCGCAGGCCACAACCTGCGAGACCTTGACTGCCCTTTCACCGCAAGCCGACTATCGCGGAAGTCGGCCCTCGACAGGTATCCGCTTATGGAGCTATAGTCCGACAACACACGTGGGAAACTGTCATATGCACAGGGGGGTTACCATGGTAAATTAACTTATTGGGTAGACTGGTAAGTGAGTGATAAAATGTGACTTTTAGTTGCATTTCATACCATGCTAACTGTCAAACGACATAAATGTGAAATAGTTGCATTGCATACCATGCTAACTGTCAAACGGCATAAATGTGAAATAGTTGCATTGCATACCATGCTAACTGTCACACGACGTATTTTTGGGCCAAGTGAACTGAAATTTACCAGTTATCACGGTATTAAAGGTAGCTAAACGTCAGATTTAATAGTTCACTTGACTGTTCACCAACAAATTAACTTACCATGGTAACCCCACAGTTTATCTTTGTAGTTGATTATAGGTACGATTGTAGCAAACAATTATTTCGACACGAGTTAAGTCGAGTCAAGTCAATGACAGCTCTAAATGTTTTTGTCGGGAGGTAGGGAAAAGACCCTTTCCATAATGCGTCCTACAAACTAAACGAGTACCATTCTATTCTCTAGAGTATATTTGCAGTATTTCAATAAAACTATACTGCTCTTCTACTTCTTATGAATATAAAAAGCTTAGACTATAATATAAACTGGAATAAAAAGGTGTCGTAATGACTACAAGAAAATACTTAATCATCACATATTAGTTCAAAGCTTAAAATTCATGCAATTAATAATGTAGCAAGTTATTCGTATTTTTTTCATATTTACAGAAAAACATGGTAGAGTCGAGAAAGAGCCGATATCCCTTCGGAGTTACAGGGCTGTTATTTGTAATATAACCGGAACAGCTCGATGCATATTTGTCGGGCTATAGTCCCCGTTACCGATATACTTGTCGCGGGTAACGTATCGTTACAGATTTAGCGAGCAAGTAAATTATTTTTGCAGCGAGCAGTTTTCCGGATCACAGCGCGCCACCTTGACATTCAGTTTTGTTTGAACTCTTTTGTTAACAGTAATTGCAAATACGTACATCTATCGGAAATACCGCTCTTAAATGCGACCAGCTAGGAAATATGTGTAACTGAGTTATTTTTGAGAGGAACACGTATGGAACACAACTTTTATCTTTTGTGTGTTTTTGAATATTTAGATTCAATAAAAAATATACAAAATTGAAAAAGCATTCGCCCTCGCAATTTATGGAACATGGAAAACTTTAATGAATGTTATATGGATTACAGACAACAAAATAAAAATTCGCACTATAACTTATTCATTTCCAGAATGCTTTATTTTGAAATATTATTGCATTGATCTTACATTAGATAAATTACCTCCATTCATTTTATGCTGGTTTGAAATAAGTGGCAGGATTTATATTTAAAATAATTGGATCACTTGTTTCACGAACAGTATTGGCATCAACACATAAAATGATTCTAGTCAATGGAAAACATGTATGACAACGAAATATTTATTAAAACATGTTATTAAGCTTTCACGATCAAAAATAATAAATATCATTGCAACCATTGAAACAGACAAGTTAAATAGGATCATCAGTGTAAAGTATTTAGTAAGCTTATTAACAAAAACGCTCATAATGATTTCTCAGCGTACCTCGTAACGTGGCTCAGTGCTCCAACACAATTTATGTACCAAAATGCTTGATATAAACATGATTTAACATTCAATAAATTAACATATATTCGAGATCCCTGGCAGATTTCTTTAGCTCAACAATTTCACAAAATGGGATTACATGCATAGTATTACGGACAAATCATATCAATGTTTCGTGTACCCGATTCCACTGAGATGCACGGGTATACGTGCGTACGTAATGAAAGTCTTAATTATTTGGTTTGTCAACAAAATAATGTGTTATAGGTATCAGCATACGATTAATTTATAATGCATGCATATCGCAGAACAGATACAGTAGCACAGTATCATTGGTGCTATAGATTAAAATGTCAAGATAAAAAAAAATAAAAAAGCGTGAGAAACGTTTTATCATTAATTGAAAAAAAAAAAGATTAATTAGTTTGAATCCCTAGCAAAATGTTAGCGTGCAACGCCCCTTAACATTGGTGCCATTGATAATTGTATGTATTTAATGGATACGACATTACGGTTAACTCATTAATTTGAATTTTGAAAATAGTCTGAAAACGTTTTTGGTCGTGACATTCGTCGGAAGCAGGATTCGAACCTACGACCTTTGAATTAAACGCCCACTGCTCTAACCAACTGCGCTGTCCCGACAATTACGTCAGACAAAGAATTTCTCGATTATTATTCGAATCGACACAATGTTTCCCCTATCTTCACTAGATGGCGCTGGTGATTTCGCATATTGATCCTACGCTTTCAGATTCCAGCTGGGGTCTTCGCCCATGAATTCTAATCGCCAAATAAAATATAAACGATAAAAAAATAAACAGCGGAGTTTCTTTCCAGTTCTGCTTCGCTGTGTTTCGTTTTGCTGAACTGGCCAATGTTAAAATATGACAAATACGAGTGCAGTGTACCGTCTATGGATGTAGAATAAACAAGACAATACAATAAGGTATGTTGACTGCGATGATTGAGATATCAAACTTATTATAATGCTTCGAATGTAGATGTGTCCACACACGAAACATGTCCACAAATATTCTTTTTTTTCTAAAACTTAAGGATGTTCCGACCCATACAATGTTTTTTTTACACAGAAGGCAAAAAGTATTGCACTTTTTCGGAACAGCCTTAAGGCTTTCAACTCGATCTCATCAGATTCCAGCTGGGGTCTTCGCACAAAATTGAATGTCCTTTATCTATCTTCGCCCATGAAGTCTAATCGCAAAATAAAATATAAATTGTGTTCTATCAGTTTATTAATAGTTATATGATAACTTGATCGACCAGTTAAATTTGCGTAATTATTGATTCAGTAATTATAAAACTAGTTGTTTTGATATACGACGCGAACCGCAAGTACCTTGGATTTATCTAGGTCACAGCACTAAGCAAGTTGAAGTGTCAAACAGGATTATAAGACTTTTTAAATAATTGCTTATAGTGCTGTCTTTCTCACAGAGATGATGCTAGAAAGAAGAATATAAAAATAGATGGACAGATTATCTGGTGCTGTAAAGTTTTTAATTATTTCATCTTGCCATCACCGCTTTAAGTTTTTTTTATATTATGTAATAAAACATAATATTAACCAGAGAGTTTTTAAATTCTCGATTACAATTATTGTGATTTAGTAGTTCTTATTTTTAATTTCATATTCATTTACTAAAATGTTTGGTAGTCATTCAACCCTAGGTTACGTCACAAATTGATAGGAATTCTATCAACTCAGTAACAAAGAACCTGCAAAGAAAATTCACTGCTTTACATAGCATATTATTTACGTTCACAATTCCGAAATACACATTTGGATCTAAATGCTCCTGCCAAACAATTCTTTCGTAGAATAGAGAAAGAGGGTAGTAAAGATAAAATAAATACTGAATAAATAATAGAAACTTTGTTTAGTTGAAATTATTTTGATTTGAATATGAATTCGTCTCAATACTTGTCACTAAACAATAAACATCACCGCACCGAAATTCAATCTAATTATAACAGTGGTTGACTAGTGTCGAATTTGTTTCATTCAATTTTATTTTAGGCAAACATAACGAGTAGCGAGCCCATTGCTGTACCATCTAGCTATAGATTGAAAGTTTTAAATGAAAAGCATTCGTGCTATACACATAAGTAATTCACTTTAAACTCTAAACGAGAAAGACAGCGGTGTAGCCAACTGGTATCGAACCCACGTTTCTCCTTCGAAAAACGTGGAACCACTACCCGTAAGTTATCATAAACCAGTTTTTTTTTATTAACTACTAATTCTGAGATAATGTTAAAAATGCAATTACTATTTTAAATGCCTCCAAATTAAGTTTGTTCATTACGTTAAAGATTCCTTTCATTTGTTTCAACTTAAAGATGCAACACAACATGGATTATTTATTACAAAATTCAAATCAAAATAAATATTTCAGTCAAAAATATTTAAAAAAAAAATCAGTTAGGGATCATATTATGACTAGACAAAAACAGTAAATGCCAACATACACCTTTTAACTTTTTTTAATAACACACATTTAATTTTCTCGCTACTTCCTCTCTCCTCATTGACTCGCATGCTCACGCTCTCATTCACATACACACCTCCCCTCATTGTCACTCTTCTACACACCCTCACACACACACAAACACACCCGCTACTCATGTATTAAAGGACTTTGGAAATTATGCGCTGAAAACCAGCTTCGCAGCGTTTGCTGCATACCAGCTGAGAGCATCCCATTCAGTGGAACACAACATAAGTGAAAAATGATAATAGTATATTATATATAACTTGTGTTACTTTTTTTTATTTACTTGCTTGATTATTGTTCTATGTATTTACGTGTGTTGTGGCTGAATAAACTATTTGAATTTCAATTTGAATTTGAAATTGGCCGGTTGTTAATTTTAAATACAATATAATAAGCCGCGCCCCTGGAGCTGCAGTGCAGGGAGTGCAGGATCGGGAATCGGGAGCCGATCCTGAAACAAACCGTTTGATAACGGCGAATGCCGAAATATTACTGCTTTTCACGATCTATATGTTGTGTTTCAGGATCGGCTCCCGATTCCCGATCCTGCACTCCCTGCACCCCATTGCAGCTCCAGGGGCGCGGCTCGCGCCACCCGATCCGCATAGAGACGGCGGCGCGGGACACAAGAGGGGGCGTTCAGCTACATATAACCAGATTAGCTGTTTTTCTTATTTATTTACTTATTTATTTATTTATTTACTTATTTAGTTAGTTTTACCGTATTGGTTCTGTAGGAAGACATAATATTAATAACAACGATTATTGTTTTTGTGTTTGTTGTAGAGACAGCACCATAACCATCAATATTTATTTCGTAACTGTGAACAGGATATTGTCTACATCCGGTAATTATTGAAAGGTCTATTACGCCAAATCAATAACGGTTTGCATCATTGAACATTTGGTGTAGGCGAAGTGATAACTTTGTGTAGCCAGATATAAATATATTGGACGTCTGGAATCAAGAGAAATTCGGCCCCCAAATCTATTGCTTACCAAGTGCTGATATTTTTCAATCGACACTTGATGGCCTTTATTAAGAGCTGATTTTCTTGTACTGGTATTAATTACAGGATGCTAAGAAATGCCCTTTCTATGTGGCGATTAAGCTATTTAGCAGTAGATGAAAAAGGCCCTAGTGTTTAATTAAACCGAAAAATTGTCCAGTAAACTTTCTATGGGAGTTCTTCTTTTATCGTCAGCTAATCGAATGTGCGAATTTATCAGTATGTTACGTGACTTAGAGTCTTTTTCACCTATTGCTGATTACAAGATATATACCAGTACAAGATAATCAGCACTTTAGTATTAAAGGCCCTTTGAGTGTCGATTAAAATAAATCGGAAGTTGTTGAAACCCAGGCTAACCTTGGTTTTCGATTGCAAAATGGCAAGAAAGGTCCCATAATATATGGATTAAGCTATTCAGTACTTGGTAGAAGAGACCCTTTAATAAATTTCACTTTGCCAGAAGTTTAATCATAAAAAATGTCATACACATATTCAATGAAATCACTACCCCTAATTGTATTAGATGATTATATCTGTTGCAACATTTTTAATCGTTTTGAAATTTAAATTTAAATCCACAGAAGAGAAAAGGAAGGAGATGTTTTATGTGGTCGTTACTGACGCCGCGATATGGACAAAGTGTGCATATAATCGTATGGAAAGCCGCCACGCGTCGTATACCACACAGTCCAAATATCGCCTGCGAAAGTTAGCCAAGTCTGTTCCCACCAACACAAACCCTCCTATACATCTGCAATTTTGTTGGCGTGTGGCACCCACGTTTTTTTTATGCGTCCTGACATGGATGGCTAATACCACACAACTACAGTTATGATATTAGCCCAATACACCACATTCCCGAAGGAATTAGGTATCATGCCAGGACCTTCCCTTTGTGAGCACGGCTACATTGAACTGGATGGAAAACACGGACACTTTTTCATTGCCGCTTAGACCATATTTTCATCCAATGCGATGGTACCAACCCGGACGGGCTTGAACCCTACCACCTAGTAGGGGAAGGGGACCTACAGTTTGACATGGATTCCGAATCATGGAGCAGCTCGCATTCGTGACGAAATGCACTTATCGAACTCGGAAACAGAAAGAAAGTGGTGCATGTCGGTATTGAACCCAGGCCTCTCATACGCTAGGCCAGTCCCCGCGCCACTAGCCCCTCAGTAATTGTTGACCCTCAGAGGGTTGGTAGTTTTAGAAAATTGCAAATAGCCATAGCCTGCTGTATTGTTTTGTGTTTTTGTACGTGTTGTAACACACACACAAACACAAAACAATACAGCAGGCTATGCAACAACGGATCTCACAGTAGGAGCGCCAGGTGGCACACCCCCTTACTTTTTAGGGTTCCGTACCCAAAGGGTGTCAACGGAACCCTATCCGCTGTCCGTCCGTCCGTCCGTCCGTCCGTCCGTATGTCACAGGGCTATATCTCATAAACCGTAATAGGTAGGCAGCTGAAATTTTCAGAGTGTGTATTTATTTTGCCGCTTTAACAACAAATAGGTCAAATTATAATATAATAATAATGACATGTGCCCCATACAAAAAACTTATTTTTTTGTGTTCAATCTTGTATGATGGTACGGAACCCTGCGTGTGTGAGTCCGACTCGCACTTGACCGGTTTTTTATCTGAGCTGCCATCAGTTCTGTCGCGATGGCATGCCGAAGACTGGACGGCCGTCACACACATGTGTAATTAGTTGAATTATGTTTGGGTGCCAATTAAGGATTAATTCTGGCAACTTGTCAAACTGGGGCTACTTACCACCTATGGTCGATTCTGTTTCCAAATTTGGCTTGAACCTTTTCGAGATATTGAATCAATACTAGATTGTTGAGAATTTGATTTTTCTGTAATTTTTCGTTTAGATAATATTTTCGTTTCGATCTATTTATTTGAAAAAGGCCAAAAGAAGGCCCATTTCGCAGTGATATTGTCACGGTCGTATTATTATAATTTTGAGAATTGAAATTTTTTTATTAAACATATTTTTTTACATATCAACTAAAAATATTAAATATAAAACATATTTCATGTTATTTCCTATTTCTTACAATATTACTATTATTTCAAACGATAAAGGTCGGTTTGGTTAGGTTAGTTTAGAAAGGCACAGGTGAGTAAGAATATGTTTGGTTAGGTAAGGTAAGAGATTAAAAATTATAATAGAACGGCTTTGACAATATTGCTGTAACACATACATTATGAAAATTGTATTTAAAAACCTTCGTCAGACTAGAATTGCACTGTCGACTTTCCCTTTCGAAGTTGCAAGTAATATTTCTATAAAGTCTTCTTCTAAAATTCAATACTGGGAATATCACTGTTCATAACGAGACAACTGTGACAATAGTTTCTCCCTACGTAATTTCAAGTACAAAAACCGGCCAAGTGCGAGTCAGATTCGCACACGAAGGGTTCCGTACCATCATAAAAGATTTGATACAAAAAAAAAACGTTTATTGTATGGAGGTCCCCTTCAATTTTTATATTTTTTTATTTTACCTGTTTGTTGTTATAGCGGCAAAATAAATACACACTCTGTGAAAATTTCAGCCGCCTAACTATTAGGGTCCATGAGATACAGCCCTGTGAGAGACAGGACGGACGGACGGACTGCGGAGGCTTAGTAATAGGGTTCCGTACCCAAACGGTGAAAACCGCCAAAAGATAAACGTCGCCTCATCAAAACGAAACCACATTGCGCAGATACGTAGGTCACGCCAGTGGCTCGAGCCGAGTTCAAAATGCCACAATCTGTTGACATCGCACGCAATTTAAGATAACTGATGTGAATTAACGCGCGTTGGGCCAACACTCGTCCGAGACGTAACATCTCCGATTTAAGGCAGAAGTTACCTCACGTCTCGACCCAATTTGTGCACCAGTTATAAGATTCAGAGCCCCATTTGATAGTAGATTGCAGCGATTCGTACGGTTTCGTGCGGGGCGTAAAACATTTAAAAGCATCAACTGAAATGAATTTAAAAAAATTATGAATTACGTTTAGCAATTCAGAAATTACATTTAACCATTTGGAGCACATTTTGACGAGGAACTTGCGAAATAAAGTGATGCCAGCACAGATGGACCTTTTGATACTAGCACAGATAGCAGTGAATTTGTTTATTTGCTAACTTATATTTGATTTGATATTACCTTGTATCAAAAATGACGATGGCTTTATACACCTAAATAATTTAGATCATAATCCCTATTAATTTAGAATAAGATGTCACTATGTCAAGAGTTTGCTCTTCACATCTGTTGTTTGTGAGCATTAGTAATCGATCAATCACTGTAAACTAGCTTATAAGTATCAATGAAAAATAATAATAATACAATGACAAACCTGGCGAAGTTTCTTGCCGGCTATTCTTCGCCAGAAGTAATCAAACCGACAGGAAAACAAATACAAATCCGAGTGTGTAATATACATATAATGGAGAAAATAAAGAAACTGAAACTGAAATATAAATTATATTAGACGATATTATTAATCTGTGGTCAGCCTCAATAGCCCAGTGGCGCGACACTTCGGCGATCGCTCTCCGAAGTTAAGCAACGCTGGGTCCGGTCAGGTCTTGGATGGGTGACCATTCGACTGTTGAGAGAGGCTGGCCGTGGTTCGGATTCCACGTTAAACTGTAGGTCCCCTTCCTTACTAGGTGGTAGGGTTAATCCCGCCCGGGTTGGTACCATCGCATTGGATGAACGATGGTCGAAGCAACAATGAAAATTGTCCGTGTTTTCCATCTAGTTCAATGTAGCCGAGCAATATAAGGAAGGTCCTGGCATGGCACCTAGTTTCCATGTGGTGTGTTGGGCTAATACCATGACAGAAGATGTGGTATTAGCCATCCATGTCCAGTCACATAAAAAAAAAAAAACTAGCAAAACGGCAATGCTGATGCCCAGATTGTTTACGCTCTTGTCACGCAACCATAATTTGTCTTTAGTTTGACGCCCATATATCACCGATTAGATACGTTGTACACGTGTGTTTCGGGACCAGATTAAATCACAAAACTATCCAAGAAACGAGATTTTTTGGAATAGTACGGAAATTTTCGTGTACGCGTTCGGATCACGCACTTGACCGGTATTTTGTAATTGATTATATTATATAAGTTTTATAAGCGCGCGTTACTTGTAACCAATGAATGAATAAGAATGACAGGTAACCAGTGAAAATGTAATATTACTGGAAAAATGTGCATGTACACTGTCACGAATGAGTTTCGTGTATTTCCGGACCTAGTTTGGGAAACCGTTCTGACAACAAGGAAACCACAGTTTTCGGGGATAATAGGGTTTATTTATTCTCCTTCTGACTGAGAATCTCTGAAGAGATTGGTCCTCTCCGGCAATACATACTAGTTAATTAACGTAATATTTGCAAGAAAAAAACTCATAAGTTCGCATAGAAAAATAACCCAACTCTTGCCGTAGCATACATATAAAAAAATGCAATTAATAGCGCCGTTGGTGTTACGAAAGCGATTTGTCCATGAATATAACGAATTGTCCATAACGAATTGTGATTCATAATAAAATATTAACCTAATCTTTGATACAACCTGCAATTATTATTGCCAAGATTGGGTACAATAATACAAATTCAGTTGTAAACGAACGACTAACTAACGAACAGTAAACTCCGTGTTACTTTGAATTTGCTTTGACAAATTTTAATTATAAATATTTATTTAAAAGGTAAAACGTGTGATGCCGTGCAAATGTAGAAGCCAATATTGGCCTAGTAACATGTAGATATTATGCATTACTACCACAATAACGGTTCGCGATCCAAGTTGCAAACTCCGGGACGGAATCAGTAGCCATCGATGTGAAGTGTATGGTATAAAAATGTCACCAACATTAGTCACTCTAATCATTTTCTGTTAGCATCAATTCATAATTCCGCAATTCTGTTAGTAGCATATTGTGAGCGAAAGTGTACGAGTAAACGCATATAAACCCGAAATTGTGTTCAATTGTATTCAATATGGTCTTTAACAATTTTTCAGTGGCATGGATTTTTGTTTTTTCTAAACTGCTGCCATAAAGAATTAATTAGAGATTAAATAATGTCGGATTTTGTTAAAATATAATTTACTCCGATCATATTTTTTTAAGTGAAACTTTTGCATTTATTATGTGGTAGGGCCTATTGGTCGACTTCAGGTTGGAAAGAAAATGAGAATATCAATATAATATTGGATGTGATACCCATGGAAAGAAAATGAAGGTACATGAGTAGCTGTCAATAATGATGTAGAAAAATTACTGCCTACATTTTTTTACGCAGCGGAAAATAGCTGCTCGCCTTCGCAAGCGAGTCACCGGTGAAAGTGAATATCGAGATTGACTCAACAGATCCCCCAAATCAAACTCTAGCTCCAAAAGCTCAATTTTACTTTCATCATAAATTCGTTACTCTGAACACATGTCCAGTGGGTAGGTACAACAAAAAACGCTAGAACCTCATAGGTAGGCTCTATTGCCCGAGAGTCCTACGTATGTTTTTAGGGCTCCGTACCCAAAGGGTGCCAAATGGAACACTAAGCCTTCGCGGTCCTTCCGTCCGTCCGTCTGTCACATGGCTGTATCTCATGAACCGTAATAGCAGACATTTTTAAAGTGTGTCTATTAAATATTAAAATAAAAAATAAATAAAAAATAAAGGGGTCCACTATACAAAAACGTGATTTATTTGGGTCAAATATTGTATAATGGTACGGAATCCTTTGTTTGCGAGTCCGACTCGTACTTAGCCGGTTTTAAATATATGTGATATATTTTTTCTTGAATTAAGAATTGTAAAAATAACAAGACACATACAGTGACTTCAGGTGTATGGTGCATGCCTTCTGCAGCGATGGCGATCGAGCCTTGACATATCACAATGCGGATTTAAGGTTGTTGACATTTTCGATCCCATTAATGCATTCTCACATCCGTATCTACGTCGTAATGTACATATGCACCGACTTGACTGAAATATGAATATCGAGATATATGATAAATGATCTATACCGACTTATGCATGTCACTTTAAACATTTGTTATGATGTTAAATATATGTACTGTGTAGGACTAATTGTTATTTAGCGAAATTAAACCAAGCACAGGACGGAAACAGAGGGACTACGTTTTTAAATTATTTTAATGTTGATGTTATTGAAACTTTCTTTATAATCAAGTTTTTATGGTCAGCATAATTTTAAGTAAATATACTTTTTCGTACTAAGCAGGTACGTCGCTAATTCCAAGGAATGTGACATGTATGTATGTATAATCGACCGTGAAGCAAGGACACATTAATTGAAGAAAGAGCCCAGTAAAAAGAACTACTTTACGAATATACTGCAAGGCTGGACCCGAACCAGCAAAACATACCATTCGCGGGTATTGCGTCTCCAAATTTCGCCACCGGCTGTATACCCATAATTTGGAATTCTCCTACAGTCCCTCTTCCCGTAATGAATGCCTCCTACTAACACAGTGTTTAAGATTATACCTACATACATTGATTTAACGCTTCATCTGCGTTGCAAACATTGACTGCAAAGATTGAACAATCAAACATATTGCCGTCATCACCAAAATCGTATTTGGCATATAGTATAATTTTAGTTTATTTGCGCTTACCAAATTGTCGGATTTTTTTTATTATTTACTTGACGTTTTAGGGTCAGTTAAAAATAAATATACTATATAAATATAAATAATACATCAGATTGGTCAAAATTCAAAATGAGGAATAGTGTAAATCTTGGTCTAGTGCCTGTATACAGAAGCGGTCGAATAAACAAAAATAATGTGTAATGTAAGTTCGATGCAAGTATACCTACATAAGTTAAGAGTTTAGAAGATGTATAAATAAAGTAGGTACAATCAAAATAGATGGTACCGATCAGTATTGTGAGGATCGACAATAAAAAACCCTTAAAGCTTTTTATACTGTCATAATTTCCAGTTTGTTGGATTTTAGCCTATAAAATAATAGTAATAATATTCTTTATTGCTTCCATACACATGGTACATGCAACGGCGGACTTATTGGATAATGTAAATCTCTTCCAATCAACCCGATAATGGGACAAAAATATACAGGTAGCAAAACGAAAAGTAACATAAGAATAGATGTTGTGCACTATTTATTTTTTGCACACATCCTCAGAATTATCCCATAAATTCCAGCTTTTTATTTTTATTATTTAATGGGAATAAATACAGAACCGCTTACTGTGCTCGCCACTACAGATGTAATTTGTACCTTGAGAATTTTAAGGAGTTACGGCAGAAATAGCTACAAACGAACGTAACGCCATCTAAGCACACGCACACACCCCCTTAAACTGTTAAACTTAATATTTGCCTTCTATTTACAAAAATACTTCGTAACGGTCGGAACAACCTTAGGTATACCAAATAGCGTTCGGAAGTGCGCGTGTGCGTGCCACTAATGGCGCGCGTTGAGCAAGCCCGCGCCTGCGCAGTGCGCAGGACTCGAACCGGCGATCATCTGAGGAAAAACCTAATTAAAATGCCACTCGCTTGCTAAACGTCATGTCCGACGCACGTTGCGAAACATCGCCCATTATTTGCGTTTGTCTGCGTGAGCGTCAGCTTGGCACGCGAAGCCCTTGCAAGAGAAACCATTGAAAAAATATTATTTCTGTGAGCACAGAGTCAGCGTTGAGATATATACTGTAATATTCCGGGAGGTCACGACATTTTTGGTCACAATAAGGTAAATGGCTGAATCTGGGTTCACATGTTAGAGACCAACCCTCTGATGAGAAATATGTCGGTCTGCTTGCGCCAAGTGGTAGCGTTATCTAGATTGACTTTATAAAATAGATGTTAGTATGTAGCTGCTGATGAATATACTGATTGTCTAGAAATATTGATACCTATTAATTACATACCAATATCTAGTCAGTTTTTCAATTAAATACTTAAATATACCTAAAGTCATATCTGTAACCTAAATCTCCTATAACTACGAAATTCAAGCAATGATTTGTTCAGTTTTGGTATTACTAAGTAAGTATGTACTGATACTTTCATGCTGAATTATTTACAGCCATTTACCTCATCATATATTTTTCTTGCAACGATAACTACTTTTTCAGGCGCCTTATCTACGTAACGCAACCACTTGGCACAGGCAGACCGACACATTTAGCAAAAAAAAAAAACCGGCTAAGTGCGAGTCGGACTCGCACACGAAGGGTTCCGTACCATCGTAAAAAATAAAACAAAAAAATCACGTTTTTTGTATGGGAGCCCCCTTTAATATTAATTATTTTTTAATCTTACCTATTTGTTGTTTTAGCGGCAAAATAAATACACACTCTGTGAAAATTTCAGCTGTCTACCTGTTACGGTTACTGAGATACAGCCCTGTGACAGACGAACAGACGGACGGACGGACGGACGGACAGCGGAGGCTTAGTAATAGGGTTCCGTTTTCACCCTTTGGGTACGGAACCCTAAAAACAACAACAATATACAAGAACAACATAGTACGCTCAGAGTTTTGTTTGGAACCTGAAAACGGTCCTTAACGGTTCAAAAAAGTGTATCCAGAACCTAGTGTAGCCGGCTATCGTAAAAGATTCGAGTTTTAAGCAAAAATGAAAGAAGCCAACTCTTAGTCAATATTTTTCACAACGAATTCGCTCAAACTGTATAGAGACAACATCGTCACTACCTGAGAACAATCAACTTAAGTTTTCAAATATGTTTTTACGACCGCGGTAATCTAAGTATCATAACGTTTATTGCTGCATCTAATACGCAGCACAACAAGTATTTTAAGAAGCTCAAGGTGCGAAATATAGTGCATGTGCATTAGTGCAAGTAATCCGCAGTAAGGACGCTTCATTTTGTGGTTTCATTGTGGTTTTGAATTACTTAGAACGTCTTTTTATTGCCTTGGATTTGTTTGGAAAAGCTTGGTTATTATATTATGATGTTGTCGAAAATATGCCTGCAGATAGTGTGTTATTTTGGCATAGATATTTTTATAATATATTCGTTCTGACAATATACGTCAGACCGCAGGTGACAACAGGCGAAAAAAAAAAAGGAAGACCGCACAACTTGGCGAAGTCTGGGGGAGGCCTACGTTCAGCAGTGGACAACGAAATGCTGAAGAAAAAGAAGAAGAAGATAAAATTATTATTTAATTCATTTTGCTCTTTGGCGATCACATACGTAAAAAGTTATTACAAACGGCTAAAAATAATAGTAATGTTCGTATTATTACTCCAAAAAAATACCTATATGTTAGGGTAACATTGTTGAAATTTAGTAAAATATATTAATTTCAAGGATCACTCCTTTTACATAGTTTATATCTATCGTAACCAAACATTTCCTAAACTAACTAAACCTAAACAAATCTAGTGAAAGTCTGAAACAATGTTTTGATAAGAAATATAAGCAAATAATAATAACGTGTTTAATTAATCTTGGTATTTGTTTTTGTTTAAAATCACGTGCCATAAATTTAAAATTTAAACAAGGTTTCCTTAAATTTCGAATCGTCGATAGCTAAGATTTCAACGCACGGGCGCTGTTAAGGTTTTCTCCATTGTATTTCTAGATATTTTGTTTACTATGTAAGAGTTTGCAACTATCATATAAATCATTATAGACGGACATTCATTATCTAATAAATATTATAAAGGGGTATGCTTGTAATAATGGATGGATGGATGGATGGATGGATGTTTGTTACTCTTTCACGTAAAAACTACTGAATGGATTTTAATGAAACTTTACAATAATATAGCTTATACATCAGAATAAGACATAGGCTACAATTTATAAAGATATTGTGCCCATGGGCTTTCGAACTTTCACGGGGCTGCGAAAACGATGCCGGTAGCGCTACTTCACACCAGGGGGAGCGGGGCCGGGGGCGGCGCGGGAGCGGCGGCGGGGGCGGGGCGGGTGAGGGGGGGGGGGGCGGGTGAGGGGGGGGGGGGGCGGGTGAGGGCAGACGTCATGCCGGTTGTGTCCGTTGGAGAATTTTCAAGGCACTAGCGATTTGTTAAAAACACATTGTACTTAAAGTAATATAGGCCCAAGGATAGTTATTGGCAGGTTTTTTTTGTTAGGAGTTACACGTACAAAAATATACTTCATTTTTATTTTAATTATATAGATAGGTTACTTACCTATTAATTATAAAGAATTACTTCGTTTTTATTTAAATTATTAAAGGTTGTAGGTAGGTAAGTTATTGGTCCTTTTTTGGTTATTTTCGTTCATTTATAATAATGTGAATAACATAACAGCAATGTTAATGTAAAATCTATACTAATCATAAATCTGTATGGGTTATTCATGGAGTAAGTTGCTTTGTTTTATAAGATATTAGGTTTGTAGACTTTATTTATGATACTGAAACTAAATTGACGATTTTTAGAAATCATTTCTAAAAATGTACATCTGTATGTATGTATGTATGTTCCTCCATAACTCTTAAACCGATTATTTGCATGAGATGAAACTTAGTACACGTACATTTGACTACCCGGGAATTAGGATAGGCTAAATAGACTTCAGTTCCGCTTGCGCTAAGATGTGGCTGTCATACAAACTGCAATGCTATGCACGGCTCGGCGGGAAGGCGGCAGCTGGAGGGGGGGCTCGCTTACTTTTACTAATTGTACTGAAGTACGGCTTGGTATTTTCCCCAACTTTAGGACTACTTGGCAAAATCCTTCAGAACAAATTACTCGATTTAGATGCGGATTGTATCTACGTCTAGCCTGATTCTACTCAAAACTTATAGGCTACATAATATAACGCTTCATTACCAGAAGGGTGAGTAGGGAGTGTTAAATTCTTATAACTTGCGAACCACTTACCCGATTTATGTGCGTATTTTATCAATGTCTCTCTGGGAGCAGTCAGGTTCGAGATGGGTTACTGTTTTCGATGTTGAGGCTAGCTGTGGGTTGGAGTCCACGCAAAACTTACCTACGTTACACGTTACTTACTTACTAGGTAAGCAATGTTACAGTGCAAGTGCAGAAAGGTTCTGGCGGCAAATGTTTTTTTTTTAAATAGCCACCAAATGTCAACGAAGCTCTAAATGGGAATTATTGGATGTTTCTCATTAAATCATGCTATTTCATCTCGAACGATCTTGATTAAATTTGGTAGATGGATACATTGTCCTGGACCATTTTGGCCCTATTTTGGATCAGTCCTGTGGGCTACTCTTTATCCATGAAATAATTTAGCCGACACTAACCCGAGCGAAGCCGGGTACCGCAGCTAGTATATCATAATGGCGAAGCTTAAAGCATACCCAAGACGAAATAAAAAAGGAACATATTTCCAAAATTGATGATACCAACCAATATTTTCAAAATAAATTGAATCTATGGCAACTTCTGTTACCGCGTCGTATAACCGGGAATAATAGTGCGGGTAGGTTAATATAGTATTATCTTGATTGACATTGAAATTAGTGAAGAAAATGAACAAAATAGCAGGCTCTTCTTCACTGAGTAAATGCAATCTGCGGATCTACCAGTTTTTACGTAACTTATTGTAGTTTTAGTACCAAGAGTTTGAATAAATGAAATGTAAAGTATTTATGGTATATTGTTAAAAGGTTACAGATAAAAATAAGTCAGTCGAATAGGGAGAGTGGTTTTGAAATTCGTCTTATTCTGCTAAGCAATAGGTGAACTGTTGGAATTCCGCGCTCAAAAATAATAATTATTCTGTCAGTCGAACAAACCGCTTTTATAGCGGTCGTCAAAGCGGTATTCTCGAGGAAAATATTCCTGAGCGCGGTATAACAATGATTCTAGGTTTTCCATTCCAAACTAGCTTTTATGTTGGCTTATGGTTTCTTTGTTAAGCCACTGAACATTGTGTAAGCTCTTGGAATTCCGCGCTCTGGAGCCACCAATTTGTCTATCGAGACATCCGCTTTTAAAGCGGTTTTAAAGAGAAAATTAAGGAGATGTGTCATGAGGGCGTAATCTAGGTCACCACTTAGGTGGTGATATTTTATATGGAAATGTTTATAAGTGAATCAAAATCGTATAGAAACTAGTCGTTTGCCACCGGTCCAAAGATTGCCACCACGCGGGGATGTATTTCTAAAATGCGTTCGTCAGCCCACCAACACAAATCCTCCAATACGTCTGCGACTATTTGCTTGTCGGCTTGTCATAGTAGCCGCACTAGATGACACACCTCCTTCCTTTTTCGATCAGAGGCCCTTACAGATCGACATTTCTCAAGATACGTGACCGGTGACCTCGAGCACTTGATTACTCGCTCAACAAAACGCAAATTCCACGGGTAAATGTTGTTCGGGACCTAAGTGTGATGCTCGATACAAAGTTACTGTTTAATCAACACTATGAACACATTGTCTCGAAAGCTTTCAAAATGCTGGGATTCCTCATACGTACTTGTAAGCCTTTCTCCAATCCTGCCACACTTAGGACACTTTATTTTGGTTATGTCCGCAGCGTATTGGAGTTTGCGTCGCCGATCTGGTCGCCTTCGTTTTCAACACAAACACAGCGTATAGAGAGAGTCCAAAAAAAATTCTTGAAACAACTTAATTTCCGATAAAATATTACTTTTGATAGCTACAGAGAGGCGCCTTACCATCATGGACTACTGACCCTCGAGCAGAGGATATGCGCTGCCGATGTGATATTCCTGAATAATAATATCGACTGCCCGGATATCCTAAAGCGTATTTCACTACGCGCAGGTCCGGTACGTACGCGCAGTCTTGATTTGTTTCAAACCCATAGTTGTCACACTAGGTACGCCCAGACATCCACCATTAATAGATGTATGGAGACTTACAACAAAAAATTCTGTGAAATCGATATTTTCAACTTAAACAAAACTAAATTTGCAAAAAAAATTAAAGAGCTTCTCCAAGATCACCATCTGTCTTAAAGATCAAAAATGTCAAAAATAAAACATAACTAAACCCTAACACTACCTTCACCCACTCCTCACACAAACATACACACCCTCAACTCACACCCACACACCCTACTCACGCTTCTTACAAAGATTTCAGCACCCCCTACCCCCCCCCCCCACATATGTCCGATTAACCTTTAGGATATTTTTTGAATTTGTATTCTTACATCATAGGTACCTATAATGTCAACCAATTTTCAAATTTTGAAACTTTATAATTGGCTTAACAATTTGATAAATACCTGTACTATTTGTAACCATAAATAGCTGTTAAGTTTCTATAATAAATAAATAAATAAATAAATAAATAAAAAAAAAATTCTTAAGATACGTGACCGGTGACCTCGAGTACTTGTTTCGCACATTTGTAAGATCAAGTGGCCAGCTATAGCGAGGAATGTGATTTCCTTAGTCGCGGCTCTGGGCGAAGCGGTCAGGTCATGGAGAAGTGGAATTGACTGCGAACGCATGATACGGACTTAGAATAGCTTGATGATTATCGCGGTGAAGCGGTTTCGACCTGTTTACGATGCAATCATGAGGTTTTTCTTAAACTAGTATTATTGTAATAACTATATATGTAAATACCACACCCACCATCGTATTAGTGTGAAAGAATTTAGTGCTATGCCAGAATCATGCAGGTGAAAAATGTATGGAGAAATAACTTCCATACAACGAGCGCGCAAAAAATGACGCCACGCGACTTACAACAATGTATCGCCGTACACATTTGTAGCGCAGTGATGAAAACGGAGAAAAATCCAATTTGAAGTCTCCCAAATTGGTAGGTAAACTGATAAAGATAAGAACAATTTTTCAATAAACCAGAAGGTCGTTACGTCATTCTTCATTCGTAATGATGTATTCAGCGAGAGCCGAAACCAAAGAATATATGCCGGAACAAAGCCCAAATTCCTCCGGCGGCACAATTGAGGTGTCCACACTTTTTTATTTCCATCCGTTATTTCTTCACCTCCATGGCCAGAATGCGATCATCCAATACGATCGTGTCAACCCGGGCAGGTTTAACCATTCCACCTAGTAGGGGAAGGGGACCTATGGTTTTAACTGGATTCCGAACCATGAAACAGCTCGCATTCGTGACGAATTGTACTTGACAAGCTCATAGAAAGAAAGAAGCACCCAGTTTAATGTAGCCGTGTAGTATAAGGAAACTCCTGGTATGACACCTCCGATGTAATGTGTTGGGCAGTCGTGGTATTAGCCACCCATGCCCATGAAAACATCTTCTCAGGTTGTCGTGACGTCGAGCTACGGATAACCATTCGGGTATTTTCAGTCGATACTCTACTTGAAATTATTATGACTTGTATTATCATAAACGCATCGACCTGCTTTCAGTACCGGTCCCACCTCGTCCATGCACCATTTTTCTATATATTATTATTATTATTTTATATTATATTCTATTTATATTTCTATATATTATAAAGTTGAATAAGAGCATTTCTTCACGAATGCGAGCTGTTCCATTGTTCTGAATCCATTTCAAACTACATATTCCCTTCCTCTACTAGTTAATAAGATTTACCCCTCGAAGTGAGTACCATCGCATTGGATGAAAATATGGTCGAAGCGACTTATATGTGCTTCATCCAGTTCAATGAAGCATAACAATATGAGTGAGATTCCGGCATGCCAACTAGTGCCCATGTGGTGTATCAGGCTAATACAATGACAGTAGGTGTGCCAACCCTACCAGAGACATACAAATCTTGATTCCGCTTATTAAAATTATAGTAGTTTGATCTAAGGATCGCAGATATTTTGTAACATTTGACTTAGCACATGCATGAGGGCACGATTTTCGTGAAATGCAGAACTTGGCACTAAAATCTACATACGTCGGGCGCTCCGCACGACTCACGGTATGATGTGCAACCCGATCGTGGGTTATAAAGTTTTGAATTGTTTAGGTAAGGGACTAAGATACGTACTTAAGGTGTCCCTTCCCGGCGGGATTAACTAATTCGCGGGCACGGTACAAAACCGTGCTATTGCGCTCTGGGACCTTCTCTGTTTCTAAGAAAAAGACAGGCTCCGTTATGAGGAGGATGCAACACGTCCATAAAGCAGACAATGCGCATAGTGTTTGATTTGGTAAGATTTACGAAAAATTTAATTACAAGACGGCTTATAGTTAAAAGTAAACCACGACTGCTGTAGTAAAACAATCTAGCAAAAACGAAATTGATTATAAATCTTCATGAAACAAGCTATGTCTGATGACTAATCTTTGTAATATATATAAATTGTATCGTTGAATAATCCACCTCCAAAATTATTGTGTAAAACGCGCGAAAAATTCGAACTTTCAGACCTTATAACTTAAAAACCAAACACAATTGTTCAATGCCAATGGTCATCAGACATCTAGTTCGATCAAATAAAGCTATTTTGAGCAATATTTTGGATCTCTGACGAGAAATATGGGCGTGATCTTCTTTCCCCTTTTTTATGGGGAGATAAGCGGGAAGGCCCACCTTAATAGGTAAACACCATAAATGAAGAGAGAGGAGATATGGCATCGAGCGCGCTTACTATGGAACCCGCTGTCTCTAAATTTCAAAAACTACCAATCCAAATTAGACGTACATGCAAACGTAGGCGCAGACGTATTGGAGGCTTTGTGTGGGTGGGAACCGACGTGAAAAACGCTAGTCTAGAGCGCATCCGCGCGGAGTGGCGTAGTTTCGTCTGTGTGGCAAACGACGCAGCGCCGGATTCCCATACAATTATATGGTTATTTTGATCATATAGCGGAGATGCGATATCAACCGTATACCACTTCTACTTCCTTTCTCTTCAGATGTAAACACATTACGGCAGCAGTTATAGCTATTAAAAAAGTGATATTAATGGCAAAAATAAGCAACTGTTTCTTGATAATTATTTTTGTAAATATTGTAAAGTATTTGAGGTTTTACACCTATACATTTTTATTATAATGGCTCGTAGCCTAGTGGCGGGTGCGCTCGCCTTGCATACCAGAGTTCTGGATTCAAATCTTCGCCCCATTCATGCACCACTCTCTTTCTCTTGCTGAGTTGGATGAGTGTATTTCGTCACCAATGCAAGCTGCTCCATGGTTCGGAATCTATATAAACTGAAGGTCTTTATCCCTTACCAGGTGGTAGGGGGTACCAGGCCTGCCCGGGTTGGTACCATCGCATTGGAGGAAAGATGTTCAAAGCGGCAATAAAAAATTGTCCGTGTTTTCCATCCAGTTCAATGTAGCCGTGCTCATAAAGGGAAGGTGCATGGCACCTAATTCCTTCGGGAATGTGGTGCCATCCATGTCAGGTTGCATATTTTTTTTATTGATTAATTATATTAAAAATTTAATGGGCTGATTTTCTTATGCGTCATCCAAGTTTCATTTATTCATTCATTAAATGCACATTCGTAAGCCGTAAAAACAACGTAAGTCAAGGTTGAGAATCTGCTCCACATTTGGACGCGGTGAAGTGCACCCAATGTATGTCAATGCTACAAAAATATATATACCACAATTCATATACAATACCAATCGATAACTGGACCATGACCGTGAACATTCACTCTTTCTCTGAATCGTTCCTTCTTTTAACACTTCCGATTTCGATGTAGGTACAAATGACCTACAGTCATATTCAGAGAAGACCTGACAAAACTTAGTACGAGATTAGCACCGGACTAACCATATAAAAACCGGCTTAGTCCGACCTTAAAACACGCCGACTTAGGACCGAGTGCACGAAAGGACAAAAAATCAAAATCAACGTCCAAGTACGATTAAACACGTCTCTTTGTATGGACAGTATGGAAGGAACTCCATGCGGTTCACTTAAAGTGCCGTGTTTGAACATTGATTAACTCGGCCGTCTCTTCGTGCAACCGGGGCATAGTCCGCCTACTCTGAATATAGCTGCTAGGGTTTACGGATTCGTGTATCATTTCTATGCATAGATGCATAGAGACATCAATATCACACGGCGTCTGAAATAATTTAGTATATTTTTCTTATTCTTATTATATCTATATTATAAATTGTTTAAACTATAAATGCAAAACCAACGACGTAGATTATCAGTATTAGACAAGCATTCTAAGGAACAGTTGAATAGAAAAGTACGTTTGGGGGCAAATGGAGAAATCGCGCAAAATTTTAAAATATCTAAGAGTGAATTTTTGCACATCTTTTGAACGAGCAAATACCAAAAACGTCTCTTGAAACCGGTAAGGAACCCAAAATGGCTTGTTATCTTCCAAACGACGAGATGTATACTTTTATCTGTTCATCACTGTATTTTTATGTTGTCAGATAAAGACCCATCACAGCGCTTTCACAAAATAACTAAGTTTAATACCGAGACCTTCCCTTCATATTGCTACATTAAACTGGACGAAACATACTAAACGCAATTGCATCAGAGATAAACGCAACTATAAAGCTAACAACACCATGCGTGTACGGACGGAGCCTTGAACTGGTGGACTCGACTTATTAATGTCATAATTTCTTCTCCGCATCATTGGTTATGTGGACGAAGATTGATGGTTGTTATCAATAGAGATTGATACAGAGACGATTTGAGTATTGCAACAGCATTGAATTACGATCTATTGTAATGAGAGTTAGTTTCTAAAACAGCTGTAAATATTTGCAATCTTCAGGAACGATGCCATAGTAAAATGTATATGTTACGCTTAAAGCCCGATATTGGTTACAATCCGAAATCTTTGTTTCGTCGAAGGTAACTAAGATTTACAAGATATACCTGTGTCGAGGGCACTAATGTAGAGTTTATGGCACGAAAAAAAATTACCTTAACTTAAGGCCCTGGTACTAGCTAAATCGCAAAGTTAGACGAGGCACGCCAAGTTAACTAATTAAGTCTGAAGATTATAAGTGTCATTCTTACAATATATGATTCCTTGTCTAGGAATCAACCTATTTTCGTTAATGTATGTTTCCTTTTTCTATACAAAATACATTGCGGAAACGGTGTCCATTTCCGAACTTTTTTGACTAAATGTAGAAATCTAAAAGCAAATGGAATTTTTTGTTTATGCATATATACTGTTTTTGCTTATATCTAGAAATCGAATTACTTTCACATTTCTAATGAGAAAAATCAACTTTTTTATTTTTATTATTATTTAAATAAATGATGGAATAAAAAAATATTAACAATCCATTATCAGTCTGGAGTTCTATTTGGATTTGCTGAAGCGTTTCACTACATATTATTACATTTGTTAAAAAGTGCATTTGTATGGCGCGAGTAGTTGGCCTAGCGCCTTAACCTATTTATTTTCGAAATTAAACAAACATTTTAAAGTTTAATTAAGTGCACTCAACATGTATATAAGTGCAGAAATCCAAAAAACTTCAAGTAAAATATGATATGATACGTTATGGCATTGAACCATGTCATAATATTATTATTCTACTGATTTTTATAATGCATTCAAATATTTATCAGCTTTTTGATTATTTTTTTTATATTAACGATAAGAGCTCAGAAGAAAATATTTGGTATTGTTATTGAAACGGTTCAAAAACTCAAAATGAATTCAATACATCTAAGCTAACTCATATTCGATTACAAACAACCAAATACAGGTAATACGACTTGTAGGTATTACACATATTTAGTTACACTTTTTAACAACCCAATGCGGCGAAGTTCTGGAATCCGGTTAGGAATCTCGACCTTTGCAGACTGGGTCATTTCTCAAGTGTGTTTTAATTTAATCCGCGACCTTGCCATAACTAATTAATAACGTGCGTATCATCACTTACACAGGCGTCGGATCATCGGGCAGGTACCGAGAAAGTAGCCCAATCGTATTCGAGTTTGGCGTCATGCCGAAACATTTTTAAGTGTCGTAATCTGCAAAATCTGATAGTGAAGCAACCATCGCGACAAGTTTTGCACACTTTTTTTTCAATGTTGTACGACTGGTATTATTATTACCTTTGACATCCAATGAATCAATACATTAGTCATTCAAGAGCAGATGATTTTCTTATTTCTAATAAAAAAATCAAGAATTTCTGTATGTTCAGGAAGTACATGAGCACCGTTATGTTTCACATGTAAGTATATCATATTGGACGTAACACAATATCACAAATAACTTATTAAGGGCCGATTTTTTAATCCTCAGATATTACTTATCGGACTGATGTCAAAAGACGGATAGTCATTGCCGGAGATTTGTGTCTTAAATCACATTTATCTGACTATAATTTTAATAGTAGACAATATGTTTATTTTTACTTACTTTATCGGATGGATTAGCAGAAGCGTAAATAAATCCGTCGAATAGCTATCTGGCTGTTTATCTGACAATTGTAAAATCAGCCCTAAATATGTTTATGAATCAATGGCTAATACAATAGCAATAGCAAATGTCTGCTTTAACAGTCAGAACTGTAATGTATCTTAATGCATATTGGCTTTTGAAGTAACATACGCAACCTAGACACCCATACAAATGAATAACGAAAAATAAACTTCATCAAAAGAATTTCAACCAAAAGCGTAAATCTAAATAAACAAACAAGCAACACGTTCAAACGTAGTAAAATCACTAGAGTAGTAAAGTCAATAGTAAGTTAGGCATCTATGAATGAAACAAGACTACCGAAGAACCCAATGTGTAACAAGGTCGACGAACAGGTGGGCAAAGAAAGCATCAAACACATAACACAAACAAACACGAATGCGTGCCGAGATGAAGCTGTTAGCTTCTCTTGCGCAACCGCCTCCGACCTTGTGCCGGTGAAAACTGTCATCGAACTTACGTTACGAGCGCTGGCCGGTACACTCGCCTAAAAAATAAGGAACATCCATTAAACTTAACTTGCGAGCATTTAATATTGGTCACAATACTAATTTCGTTTCTATATCTGTGTTGAGGTGGATTTGATATTGCCACGAGGATAGAGCACAATATCTTTTGTGACATGTATGTATAATCGACCGTGAAGCAAGGACACATTAATTGAAGAAATTAAAAATTATACATGCATACATGTCACATTCCTTGGAATAAGCGACGTACCTGATCAGTACGAAAAAGTATATTTACACAATATCTATTTTGTGTTTATCTTTCATGTTTCTATGTGTGATAATTATTGCATTATTACTTTTGTTTTGATCTGAGAGAGTTTCCATTGGGTAAACTTTGTTAATTTTATGTATTTAATGGATACGACTTACCGTTATCTCATTAATTTGAGTTTCAGCGACAACTACATTCCTGCTTCCGACAAATGTCACGATCAATACTTTTTCAGATTATTTTCAAAAATCTGATTACAATGCTTAAAATGTAGATGTCGCTGAAACTCAAATTAAACTTTGTTAATTTCTAATTATAGCAAAGGTGTTATATTTATGCTTTCTTTTTCCCTGAAATTAATGTCGCATTTATAAAAAACATAATTCAGAATGGCGAATCCCGAAAAAACTTTTATTTATTCAATCAACCATGAGAGTTTTCTGTTACCAATAGCTTATTAAATACGCTTAAGGTCGGCCCGTAAGCACCTGAAAATTTCGCCTCCCATACAAACGTAGTTTACTAATAATTTGAAAATCACTGTTCCAACTTACTTGATATTTGGTATCTAATATTAGGCTAAAAATATCTGTGTCTGCATGTTTTTTCGGTAAATGTATTCTGGGTCAAACCGCAGAGAAAACAAAATTCGTATGAAGATTTTCTTTTTGCTTTCATTTCAGCGGTTTGGATTTTTCAAAAAAACAAAAGCATGCAGACATAGATATTTGTTACCTGATATTAGATATTAAATATCAATTTAATTGGAATAGCGGTTTCCAAATGATTAGTAAACTACGTTTGTATGGGGAGCATAGCTTACGGGCCGTTCTTAACTGTGAATGAGGATTATTTGAGTATTACTGTTTTATTTATTTCTCAAATAAACAACGTTTGATTTAGTTTAGAGCTTCTTTTTTAGATAACCTTATAACGAATATAACATCTCATTCTGTTCCACTTACTAACTTATGAAATAATAAAATTCAATAGTTTATTCACTAACTGCTAAGTCAACCTTATAGCTCTATTTTATACGAGGAGATTATAATATAAGTGGGGAAACTAGGTATTACCAAAAAGTTTAAGGGTGTAAATAATAGTTGTAATGACTGTACACGAGTTAGCAGTAGGAGAAGTGACTCCCGTTAATAACTTCGGCAATTATTGTGCTTTGTTTCTTGAGAAACCGTTCATGGCCATTTTCAAAATGATCGAAACACATACGCGGTCCATTACTTGGAAGGTCGCATTTAATTGTTTTCAATTTTCGATTGATATCTCTGCGGATTCTGATATACACTTGGATTCGAATAGTTTTAAGGCCATTATCGATTTTACGTTCTTCTATTAGTCGGTGAAGGCTAAACTGCCTGGTAAATTGTTTAAATTTATCAACAGGTAATTCCTGTAATTATTGACAGTATATCAATGACGGACTCAAGTCGATTTTTTGTGACTATTGTGTAAATATATTGTGTATATGGAAAGAAAGCAAATAATTGTATCGGAGTACCTATATGTATATGCGTTACTTTATTCCTGTTTCTAGGTTAGATAAGTGCATATCGTCACGGATGCGAGCTGCTCCATGGTTCGAAATCCATGTTAAACTATAGGTTCTCTTCCCCTACAGGGTCGTAGGGTGAAGTCACAGCATAAAAAATAGTGCTACATCGCATTGGATTAAAATATAGTCTAAGGGCCGAGTGCAAGTAAGTACAAAAAATTAAAATCAACGTCAAAGTATGATCAAACACGTCACTTTGTGTGGACAGTATGGAAGGAACTTTATGCGGATCACTAAAAGTGACGTGTTTGAACATTGATTAACTCGGCCGTCTCTTCGTGCAACCGGAGCTAAGTGTAAATAACATAAGAATTAAGTGTTGTCCGTGTTTTCCAAACAGTCCAATGTAACCTTACAAACAACGAAGTCCTGGTATGGTACCTAATGAGGAATGTGATGTTTTGGGCTAATATAATAAGGGGGGTTATAGTATTGGCCACTCATGTCTAGTTACATTAAAAAACCGGCCAAATGCGAGTTCGCCTCGCACACAAAGGGTTCCGTACCATCGAACAAGATTTAACACAATCGAGTTAGGTTTCTTGTATGAGGCCCCCCTTTAATTTATGTTTATGATATTTTTATTATTAGTTGTTTTAGGAGCAAGAAATACATACTCTTTGAAAATATCAACTGTCTCCCTATTACGGTTCATTAGATACAGCCCACTGACAGGCGGACGGGCAGGCGGGCCGACGAACGGCCCGCCCGCCCGTATAGTAATAGGATCCCGAAGGCACCCTCTAGGTACGGAACCCTAAAAAAGGAAGACGTAATAGTGTTCAACCATTTCTCAATTCTCACAGAGACATAATTTTCTAATGTAGCAAAAGTCTAAAATTAAAACCGACATCGATCAAAATAACATTTGTTTATTTTCCTCATGTTCGAGTTTCCTATTGTCAAGCTCCATCTAAATCCAATGATCTTTTTATAAATTGTTCGTGACAATGAAACCGCAGCAGTCGGAACGGACGCCGTAACATCGATCGGCCGCGCCCAATTAGGGTAAGGCAGTGTTGCCAGTTCAAGGGCACGTCGCCGTAAGACCGGTCCTTCGGAAATGCGCCATGACTTCGATTTTCAGTGTCCGTGTGTGAGTCATATTGCTTTGGTTGGAGGGTAATGCTCTCGACTGCGCGTGTCCGTCGGTGGTGTTGGATTTTTCCTTTGTTTTATTTGAAATAAAATTGCAATTGTTCTAGTCCACTTCTTTACGACAACGCTCGTCCAAACCCCGCGCGAAGAATTGGACTCGCATACGAAGGGTTCCGTACCATCGTACTAGACTTAAAACGAATAAATCAGGTTTTTTGTATATGTATCAAATCAACCAATGTTTATAATTATTTTATTTTACCAATATGTTGTTATAGCGGTAAAATAAATACACACTATGTGAAAATTTCAGCCGAATACCTGTTACGGTTCATAAGATATAGGCCTGTGATACACGGACGGATAGACAGATAGCGCAGGCTTAGTAATAGGGTTCCGTTTGCACCCTTAGGGTACGGAAGCCTATAAACTTCTCCCTAGTATTAAATCTATTCTCCTTCGTTCTTGAATGTTTGTTAACATAAGCATAAATATTGCATTTATCTCATTTATTCGATTATTTGTAAAACATTTCAGATTTGCAAAGAACAGTGTGCATTACATTTATATATCTTAATACGTATGAGCAGAGATCATAGACATCATCTCAAAGGTTGGCCGGAAGGATACCTTTTTAGTTGTAAGTACGGTTTTGTGATTGATCATTGTGTATTTTTATTGTTCCTATAAATAAGTAACAAACAATAAACATGAATTAATATAGTAAATAATTAAATACATGATTAATTCATTCTTACCAAGGATTAGTTCCTATCAAAAAGCCTCATTTGTGACCGGATGCATTTTTGCAGCATATTATATTGATAGATTACATACGTTGACACATTAAAATGCGAATCTAGACAAATAAAATGATCTAACCTCGAAGAACCACAGCACAATCGAAGGTGTTTGACAGTTATGCTATAAATAAACACTTAACGTAAATAAATACTTTTTTATGATTACATGAATACCAAATCCAAGTGAATAAGTGTGAGAAAATAAAGTCTTGTAACCAATGCGATAAACCTTTGATACAAAATATTATCAATAAAAGTTTATATGGATTGATTGATGGCATCAAATAATCAGAGATTGGACTCACTAGCAATCTCAAACTATTTGAAAGACGTCCATTTTAATGACCCTATACTCTTTAATTCGATCATAAATAACGCAAGTTTGGTTAGCATAAAGATAAATGTAGTTCTAATAGTAATTATACATTAATGAACAAACGTTTGCGTGTTTGATTGTAGTAGACCTCACTTCCTTCGTTCCACTGGAATGTAAACTAATCATATCTATGACCTTTTATATAAATTCTCACTTGTAGAAAATGCAGTAATGCCATAATTGGTCTTAACTATGTGATCCGGTGGAATAGGGTAGGCATAGTTTGTATGCATTCATTGCGAAATAAGTATTATATTAATTACTGTATTAGGTAGATAAGCATGTCATGTGAAAAATCACTTTACTTATTTCTTTGCTTAATTGCCGGGAATATCCTTTTTCTTGATACTACTATACTAATGGTGAATTTTAAAATGAAATTTTAAAAAAAACTAATTAAAACAAGTCGAGATATATAATTCCATCTGTTTTACCAACACTTTCGTTTTAAATACCGTCCTTTGTAGAAATGAATTTAATATTTGTATTTATTACATATATACATATAATACGTTTATGTTAATAAAAGTAAATACGTACTGCTTGTATAAATCATGGTTTGCATTTAAACATTATGTTTTCTTACCCACACATATTCCCTATGGTATCCCCATTGCCTTAATGCAGAAATTAAATCACTTTTAGTGCTAAGTACCGCTTTGTGGAGTTTATTTTTAATAAAAAAAAATATTTATTAATTTACTCATGTTTGTCGTATACTAGCAAAAAAATACAAAACATTTTGTTTAGCAAGTACCTATCAAAAATATTAAATTCTTAGGAATGGGACTTACCGCAGTGCTACTTTTCCGACAATTTTCGCGCACTTTGGCACTTTTAGTGTCAACATTACAATATTGAACTCCGGTAAGACCCATCCCTTATTCTAAATTAAATACTGCCAAATCCCTTTTTAATTTGATATCTCGCACCGTAAAGATATACCAGACACCGAAGTGAAAAATATTTAAACTAACAAAGTATTGATTATTTAGATGAGGGTTGGTCCGTGGATGGGGGAGGTCTCGCGATAATGTTCATTAGAATCATTTTTGACGCTAAAGATGACCCCACGAAGGATCGACGCCGACTGACTCCTGCGCACGCGCCGCCGCCGCAGTTTTTTCCGGCGCGGCCGCGCAGGGGGGGCGGCGGGGGGACGGCGGGGGGGGCCGCCTCAATGGCGAAAGTCAAGTCAAATATCCGACTATAAAAACACACAACGCCACTAGAACAGCATCCAGTTCACATTCTGGACTCCAGCCACCGAGTGCAGAACGAGATGAAAATATCGGTGAGTGAAGTCACAAAGGACCACGACTGATCGAAACGACGCGGAAAAATACGGGAAAATAGAAAACAGATCAATTCATAATTGAAAAAACGTGAAGCAACAAAACGGACAGTGATACCAGTGGCGGAACAGTGCAGAGTGACTTAAGTGGAATTATTAAAACAGTGACCATTTCGGAAATCCTGATCAGTAAATAATTGTCATTATATTTACCCGATTAAATACAGTGAAATTAAAGGAACAAGGAAAATATCCTGTATTCACTGTATATTGTTTAAACTTTTGGTTCTATTTCAAAATACAACCACTGCTTCACTATGCACTGTTGATATTGCCAGTACAAAATTCACGAAATAAATCAATTAATTAATTTTGAAAACATAAAAAAATACTTGAAGCCAAAGAACGCAACCTGAAAATATATGGCTTTATAGTAAATTCCTAAAAAACTTCGGGAAATATATCAATATAAATATATTTCCTATTCCCGACGGAATAATGTCAAATTAAATCGGCTGATTTTTATGGCAACCAAAATATTAATCGTTTACGAAAATCTTATTCATGCGACGCGATCGCTTACGATGCTAGAAAGAAATCTTAGGAAACTCATGGCTTTCCACTCATTATTCAAAACGAAAACATTAGTCAGACAAAAGATACCGAGACCGCATATTTTTTGTTTGGGAGCCACAAACGACACTAGACATGATATTTTTTATATTTCTAATCTTTCGAAAACAATAAGAAATACAATTCCATTTGCGTCTATTACAATGAAGTGTTAATAATGAGATATATTTATTGAATATATCATACAGTATAATATAACATATAGTAACACATTTCAAAACCGAATAACAAACCAATTTAATTTAAATTTAAAAAAAATATTATTTCCAAAATAAATTTCGCCCTAGTTTAAAATTTGAAATAGATTGTGGTATGTTGAATAGGTTGGCAGTTAAAGAATATATACAACTGACAGTTTGCTTAATGCGTGTTATTTGATGATGTACTCATTCATATTTTTTTTTTATTTGAACTAACGGAAGAGAAGATAGCTAGAATTTGTTTCCCTATCTTATTGGATAACTGGCTGAAAAAATAATTTTTCCGCCAGTTGTAACATAATGTTTTCATATTAATGAAGGAAAATCTTAAAAGTACTAATTAGATAAGTGTTGTATCACTGTCTCAGTGTGAGATGCAAAATATTGTATACATTGAAACTGGGAACTGATCCTCTTTTCTTGAAACTTCCAAGGCAAATCAACAGTACTCCTAATTTCTTGAAAATATTTTTTGTTTGAAAGAAACCTTACTAACTACTAACTAAATTCAGTTTTCTTCAGAACAGTTTCCTTATTAAATAACTGAAATCTACGTATACATATGTACTTTGGTGATGTGCTGGTTCCGGCCCTTAGAAATAATACTAGTTGTCCGACTGAATTTTCTTTAGTTCGTAATTCGTATTCCACTCAAAACGATTTAAAATTGTTACTTCTCCTGGGTTGGAAGCAAAGTCCTGGGTTGACATTTAATTCTTAAATGGTATGTTAGGTTAATATCATGACAGTTAGGGCATTTTTCATTATCTTGCTGTAAAGATCCGCATAACTATCGAGAACTTAATTCTATGTGGCTATTAAAACTGTCCATTCAAATTATACTTTTCACGGACTGGATTCAGATGCTGCTCATTTTATCCACTGTTATCCACTAGTTGGTCATTGAGGCAATCGAGCAATTTTAAAAACACTTTATTGACGATCTGTAATGACAGTTACATTTCATTTCATTTCATTTATTTATTCAACTTCTGGTAGTAAAACTACACTAAGTCATGTCACAATTTGATTGATCCGCGGATTCGATCAACCAGTGAAGAAAAACCCGCAAAGAAACTTCACTAGTCTATAAATTATGTTTTTTTTGTCTTTTTTTTCGTCCACATAAATGATATAACACAATTATGATTTCATACCTAAATGCTACTGCCGTAGTGCCGATTAAGTCACTAATCAACACTAAATACTCTGACTGGCTTAAAGCACACTTTATGAGTCGGTTAATGCTAATATAAATGTATTTAAAAATGTTTAAGCATTTAGTCAATGTATAATTGTCGATAAACCTTATCATAACATGTTCAGCAGATGGTGAATAAGGCCCCTTAGTATGGTACTATCAATTCATGTCCAGTTCTAAATAGCTCTTTCATTATAACCAACGAAGCTTCAGAGTCATTTTAAAGGAAGTGTCCACCTTAACGTCAACGTTAATTATCAGTAATTGCTGAAGTAAAGGCCCGCGCAACGAAACCTCGCCACATCTGCCGCAAATGGCGTCGAAACAATGCGTCACACGGCCGGTTGGTGTAACGTGCAACCCGTCGCGGCGTGGTCGGGCACCCGTTATTCCGTTCGTGTGTTACGTAACCTAGCCCCGTTTTCGCTTTCTTCCGTATCCCTGGCATGTCGGCTCCAACGTGGAGGTAATAACCCACTAGGGCCACTTGACAACAAAGCTACACTTACTTATATTTGACCACTGTTTTTCACCTTAAAGATTTGAAGGGACAATTTTAAGAAATAAATAATGGATTCTATAATATCATCAGTGCATTCATCAAAGCAAACGATTTTTGATTAAAGGGAATACTAAAAATATCTGTGAGCATTTTTTTCATGTCGTTGACTCCGTTGTCGCAGACAAAGAATTTGAGGTTATTGGACAAAATCTATATTAAAACATTGCAATCAGATTTTGAAAATAGTTTGAAAAAAAATCTAGTTCGGATTTGCGGCTGAAGTAAGAGATTTCATTTTTCAATGAGTAGTGTCGAATCCATTAAATATATAAAAATATCAATTAGACTAAGAAATTTTAAGTTCTGTAAGATTTAGACTTTCACCAAGTGCTGATTTATCTTAATCGAGACTTGAAGGGCCTTTATTACTAAAGTGCTGATTATCTTGGCCTGGTATTGATTGCAAGCTGGTAATATAGGCCCTTAATATGTATCTATTAAGTTAATCAGCACATGGTGAAAAAGGCCCTTAGAATGCATTTAGAATTGTATTTTTAAATAATATAAACATAAACTAAAAATGAACCCAACCAAATTAATATAAGCCAAAACAGAGGTTCTAGGTAAAACTGTTTTAACTGGGGATCCATTCAGGTAAGAGTGAGTTCGAGTTCGGGAGTTATTTAACCTAAAAATAGCTGGGAAATAAATCATTATTTAAATAACGGAACCGTTACTTATACTTCCAACGTATTTACGGGAGGGACCAGATTTTTACCTAACTGTAATGATATTCAAGAAGTGTGGAAACATTAACTATTTAAAAAAGTGAGTTGATATTTAGTAACGAATTCGAACTCACTATTATCCTGAATGGAGCCCCTGGTAATTAAAGTCTAAATGAAAAATAAATGCATTCAAGCAGGTAGTGCGGATATCCAATCAGCAGGCAGGTGGATGGATCTCTTGCGTGCGAGTATTCATAGCCTGCAGGGAAAATCTCACGGATCAGGAAATAAACGAACGAACAGGTTTACCAAGGAACAATATTCCTATGCAAGAGAAATCACATTGGGTTACGTGAAAAGGGCAGAGCGGCTCGGAGCCTAGTGGCGCGGGGACTGGCCTAGCGTACCAGAGGCCTGGGCTCAAATCCGACTTGCTGTCTTTCTCTTTCAGAGTTCGATAAGTGCATTTCGTCACGAATGCGAGCTGCTCCATGGTTCGGAATCCATGTAAAACTGTAGGTCCCCTTCCCCTACTAGGTGGTAGGGTTTAAGCCCGCCCGGGTTGGTACCATCGCATTGGACGAAAATATGGTCGAAGCGGCAATGAAAAATTGTTCGTGCTTTCCATCCAGTTCAATGTAGCCGTGCTCATAAAAGGAAGGTCCTGGCATGGCACCTAATTCTTCGGGAATGTACACCACATTATGGGCTTATATAGAATTTATAAATGTCCACAAACATTTATTTTAAAACCATCGTCAAATAATCCAACATGAAAGATTGATTACATCAAATATACGCCGCGTAACAAAACTGACAAATGGCAAACTATAATTGAAGATTTTAACCTATTTGCACTTAAACAAACTGGAACGAATGCAACTCTAAATATATTTAACGTACTGGTTTTGTCGTAGAATCTCACCAGACCAGCACTGAGCCTCCTTTAAAGGTAGCCCTAATAAGAGCTAAGTGTTGGAATCCAGTCGCTCCTCCGCGAATGAGGAAACTTAGCGGCTCTCTCCGAGGTGTCATGTTCGAGAAAAACAACACGACTTACCGCTAAACCAGCTGTACTTACTGGGCCAGTGATGTCACGCGTTTATGCAATACGCTTTATGGTAAATAAGCGACACGTCTTGCGGCGCGCATATTTTGACCATATGAGCTGCAGTTTCCTTAAGATTGCAATATTTGATGTTATTGACCGGTTTTTTTATGTAATTGAACATGGGGCTAATACCAGACTGAACTAGCCTAACACACCAAATGGGAGCTAGTTGCCATGCCAGGACCTTCCTTATATATATACATTCAACTAGATGTATTACCCTACTAGGTGTTAGGTAGGAAGGGGACATACAGTTTTACGTGGAATCCGAACCCCGGCTGACCGTTGTTCGGCCATGGTTGAAAATGGTCACCCATCCAGAACCCAGCCGTGCTCAGAGGTGCCTCACCGAGCTTAACGAATCGCAAGGCGTCGCACCACTGGGCTACCGAGGCTAACACTATCCTATCATGGCTTTTGATGATTAAACATCTCCTGCTTCGGGGAAAAATATTCCAATGAATTCATTCGTAGGTATCTAACGTAACTTACAAACACTTTAGCCAGGTTAACCTCAATCGCCCAGAGTTACCAAGAGTTGCGTTGCTCTCCCAGCTCATATAATGACCATTGACGATGGAAATGTGATAAACCATTAGAGTAATGCTAGCTTATTAGAGGTTGCATTGAATCTTGGAATGTTGTGCTATGCGTGAAGTAATTTACAACCTGTGATGTTAGTGTTAAGTAAATAAAATTAGTTGGTTCGTTAATCAAATTTTCAAATACTTTTTTGATTAGTGTAGTAAATATGGTATGAATTAGTTAGTTCAAACCTTCATTACGAGTTTACTATCAAGGTAATTTTCTGATGGTAAGTATTTTTTTATAGTTGCTCTTTACAGAAATACTTTTTCCTTTTATTGGCCGATATCGGAGTAGCAAAATGACACAATAACAATTTGTCTATAAATAAAATATCTGAGACATGTTCATGCCACCGCTTTCATGCATTACTGGTCATATATTTTTTGTGCAATTCTGTAATCGCTTTGAGTTAAGTGTTATTAACCAAAGTTAGCTAAATAACACATTTACAAGAAGAGAAAAGAGAACGTATTAGAATCATGCCAAATAGAGCATTTACTATTTGAATACAAAAACGTAATCGGAATTCGACATGAAACAGATCTTGAAGATATACGTGGAAACAATTCACCGTGCGGTGAATACTTAATGCATTTCGTGCATGCGCAAATGCTTAACACTCTTAAATATAAAATATCTGTTTATTAGATCTGGAGCCATATGTTTCTACTGGAAAACTACCTACTAATCGATAATGCACATTTTAAATCCAAAAAAACTCTTCAAAGAAAGATCAACTTAGTTGAAATAGTATTATTTCATATTTTATTTAAACTTAGGTGCCCTCTTAACTTTCATGTCGGCCATTACTCTACGAGTTGTTAAAAGAAAGCACGATCTACTCATAAAGTTCTAAATATGCACTATGCTGTGATGTCATAAGAGTGTTCTTAACTTTCTGTCATTGTTTTCTTCGTCACTTTAAAACATAAAATTATGCAAGTGTTCAATGGCTCTGTCCATTGTTATCTTGTTTGTATGTTTGCAGATTGTCCTAAACGTAATAAGTCTTTTAGTTTGGATTTTTATGGAAGCCGTGACAACACTATAATTATTTTGAATTTCTCATTTACATTGGAAATTATTTTTACGTCCCAAAAATATAGTATTATACATTTTGAACTCATTCTTAGATCTCTTATAGCAAATATCATTATCTATCATGTATTGTCCTTTATTATGAGTCCTTTTTAACTTTAAGGGTTTTATGTGCCTTCATTTATATAACTTTTATAAAGTCAAAATTACATTACAATAAAGAATAGTACAGTGTTTGCAAACTTACGTCTCAACAAAATCTACCACGGTATTCAAGTTAAATATGTGTTCACAAGATTACTATGTCTGTACACATTACACAAAATGCGTTACACATAGAGCCTTAATCGTGTCAGGTGGCGGCTGCCTTATGAAACTCGTAAACACTCGCGAACTCGTCATTTTTACGGAATGGCACAATATCTTCCCACCAAATTGAGACATTGAGTTGCTACACTTTTGTAATTAATATCACGAGGGAACTTCGCACAGGTTTTTCCTTGCTCGCTATACTGGTGATACAGTGCTTAGCTATGAATATATTATATTACTTATTATTTGGATTCGCTTATAATTCAGATTACATCATGCCCTTTTTACAAAATATCAAATTAATGGACTGTGTCCACTCACGAATTTTTTTTATAACACATACTTGCAAACGTTTACTCAATCGAAAATGCTTAGTAAGTACTTGTTTTACATCAGAAAGTACTTGTAATACTTTCATATATGTATATTATTGTGCAATCAAGTTTGTAAAGTAAAGTGATTTCTATTTTTTATCCCCTTGCACTGAAGGTTGCCATTTCTTCATAAATAATTCTTTGTCTTAAACTGTTCTACCAGAAATGTAAGTTTGGCATTAGAATTTAGGTAAGTGTTAATTTCATAAATGTGAACGGAATAAAATCCACAAGCCAGTGAAGTTTATTTATGGAGGTTTTTTCTTTAGTGAGTCAGGGCCGATTTTTTAATCCTCAGATAGTACTTATCGGCCTAATAGTACAAATTCACGTTGGTTAAAATACGGATAGTCATTGCCGGGGAATTACATCTCCTATCACAATTATCTGACTATAATTTTACTAATAAACATATGGACTTACTATATCGGATGGATAAGCAGAAGCGTTAATAAATCTGTCGAATAGTTATTTGGCTGTTTATCTGACTATTTGAAATAAATCAAATACGTGGATCTATTTATTTATATATTTCTTTCACCGTTAGGCATTAGAACATTTTTAACACATAACAATTTAAAATAACACATTATCCAATATCAAATGATAACAAAATGAAATATCAGATAAAAAAATACAGTATTGAATCAAAATGAGTACAAAATTAATATTTTTTAAATCAAATTAAAACAAAATACGATATCAAATCAAACATAGTACAATATTATTAATTTTTAAAATCAAGATAGAATACTATACAATATTAAATTAAACAAAGTACAACATTAATAATTTTGAAAATCAAATTAAAACACAATACAATATCAAATCAAACTATCTATCAGTTTGTTAAAAAATAACTCAGTTAAGTTTAACTGCCAGAAGTTGAAATAAACTAAATGAAAATAGGGAAATGTCTAGCAAATTGTTATCCCAGCCAAATGTTAGCATTTAGTTCGACATTAACTGTTCGTACGGTTCGATTGTTGCGTCATTGTGTTAGTCGCTTTTCGTCTTCAGCTTGACATTTGAGAGCCCACCATCGTGCAGTCGGTTCGCGGCCCACTGACCTCGCGGGAAACGCGGGAAACGTGAACACACTGCTCGCTTGATCTCCAGCTAGAACTTTTGCAATTGGCTCGTTGTTTTACCGTGCTGTTGCCAAGACAAAAAGTTTGAAGAGGTAGAGGAACATAAGTAGGCAAGTTTGACGTTTAAAGCTAGCCTTATTACAAATACTGATTCTTCTTTATGCCATCCAATGGTTTTTTTCTCAGGTTTAATTTTCCTTAAAAAAAAATTGTAGAAAAGGTGTGCATTTCTAAACTATAGACCAAGGGTGGGGTCCATAATCTCTGTTAAGTAATAATTTTAAAATTAAAATACATCCATCCTTATTTTTCGGCTGAAGAAGAAATGAGATAGGTCATTGGTAGATAATAATCATAAAAATAATACCAACCAGAGATTATGCACTCTAAAAGTAGAATTCTAAAAGAAATTGAATTAATTGTTTTTATGTTGATGGCATTTTAATTTCCATCTAGCGATTACATTACTTTGAAATGAGTAATGCCTTTAATCAACTTATTTATGAAAAAATATACAAACCAAATAAACCAACGGGAAATTATCAGTCTAAATTTCCATTTAGGCAAACTGAGGTGTCTCACTTATAACGGTACATTCGTGCAGCGCTACAAGTTGACTAGCTCACGTGACTGTTAACTAGCAACCAAGTGTACTTGGTTTTCGAGTCTCCACTTTTATTGCAAATTATATCAAGCGCAATACTTTGCAATTTTCACTAGTGCAACAGAAATATCGATAAATTGTACTTTATCATGCCAATGTCTGATAGATGTTCCGAGCCGTGTAATTACTAGTTTCCCATGCCCAGTCCGCCGCCACTAGTTGCGCTATCTCGCTGTCCGTGGGCAGTTTTGCGCAACGCTAATGATGGACTATTAGTCAGAAATGTGTTATTTACATTATTTAGTGTGTTTGTTACCGTATTGATACATTACAGCAAAATGTCACGCAGCCGAACAAGATGTTGAGAAACATAGTTCTGCTGCGCATCGGTGCTAAAGTTAACTTTTTGGTCACTCAACATATAAATTTATCTCCAATTTTATAGACATCGGTGATAGGGACTTGGCATGCAACGACGTCGAATACACCAATTTAAAAGTCCCCATACTACGGGCGATAATTGTTTCCATGCTCTTAATGTTGTGCTAGATTTTTGAAATGTTGCATTCTAAAATATAATAGTGATATTTCCAAAAAAATCAAAACATACGGACAAAGAATTAATCTTTTTCAAGTGATAAAAAAAATAATAAAAATCTGTCAACTTTTAGGGGTAGGAAAACATTAGGGCCTGAAATACGATTTCGCTTGTTAAGTGCCCTGGCCAATGGATAAAAAATGCATTCATTTAATATTTTCAAATCTTAGATTTCCCGTGACTTCACGACAGCCTTTAGTAAATAAATCCTTATATATAGCATTGAATATAGGGTTGAAGTTAATGTCTGAAAGTCCCACACGCAACTGTCGTTAAGCGGCTCGTAGCCCAGTGGCGCGGGGACTGGCCTAGCGTACTAGAGGTCTGGGTTCAATTCCTCTTTCCCCTTCCTTTTTCTTTCTGAGTTCGATAAGTGCATTTCGTCACGAATGCGAGCTGCTCCACGGTTCGGAATCAATGTAAAACTGTAGGTGGTAGGGTTTTATGCCCGCCCGGATCGATGCCATTGCATTGAATGAAAATATGGTCGAAGCGGCAATGAAAAATTGTCCGTGTTTTCCATCCAGTGTGCTCATTAAGGGAAGGTCCTGGCACGGCACTTAATTCCTTCGGGAATGTGGTGTATTGTGCGAAAATCAAAAGGGTAGTTGTGTGGTATCAGCCATCCATGTCAGGTTGCATTAAGGCCCTGGTACTGGCCAAATCGCAAAGTTAGACGAGGCACCCCAAGTTAACTAACTAAGTCTGACGATTAGAAGTGTCATTCTTACAATATATGATTCCTTGTCTAGGAATCAACCTATTTTCGTTAAGGTATGCTTCCTTTTTCTATACAAAATTAATTGCGGAAACTGTGTCCATTTCCGAACTTTTTTGACTAAATTTAGAAATCTAAAAGCAAATCGAATTTTTTGTTTATGCTTATATGCTGTTTTTGCTTATATCTAGAAATCGAATCACTTTCAGATTTCTAATGAGAAAACTCAACTTTTTTATTATTTATTATTATTTAAATAAATGATGGAATCAAAAAATATTAACAATCCATTATCAGTCTGGAGCTATATTTGGATTTGCTGATGCGTTTCACTACATATTATTACATTTGTTAAAAGGTGTATTTGTATGGCGCGAGTAGTTGGCTAGTCCTAGCGCCTTAAAATAACTGTTAATCGTAGTTAGTCAATTAAGCCCTCGTCGGTATTGCAACGTCGATGCGAAGCGTGCCGTAAGAGTGTCCAGGTCCAGTGCATCTGGCGCGCGTTTCCGTTCATGTGTTTCCGACTCGTGTGGAAAGGCGTTACGAAATTTCGTTAACACTTCAATGCCACGAGGAAGTTTGACGTATTCTAACGCGCAGCGGTAATTTCCGCGTTACGTTCCCCAACCGGTAAAGTTTGATCCGCTGATACTAGATTGGAATATATTATTAATAACCACTTTGGGTATGGTCGTGGCGCAACCCGGTATATGTCGCTTTGATATGCAATGAGTAAGGAAGAATTTGTGTGACTCAGTCTTTCTCTGTAGATTTTGTATTCATTTAAATTCCTCCATACACACTCTATTGCATTCGACATTTTAGATTACCACGGATTAAGAAGAACTGAAAGTAACATCGCCGGGAGTCAAAATACATTTCTTTCCTTATGGTTAAAAATAATTAATATGATATTATCAATTTGAATGCTTCCACTACAGATAAATTAAGAATATAATGGTTTGTAGAACAACCTCAACAAGAAAGTATAAAATTTTTAGATTTTTTAAGGAAGAAGAAACATCGAAATTAAAAAATACTTTTCTGATATTTTGCATATTAAATTAATCAACTGAGAGCTACGTACGACCTTAAACATTTTCATACAAATCTTTGGATTAAGATAAGTTACCAAAAAAATTAAAACCTACAGATGTGGCTCTTAGTTGATTTATTCAATATGCAAAATATCAGAAACCTAATGTCAGTGAGGAATCGGGTACGAGCCATTATATGGAACTCGATCACCTCATTATCTTAATTACTTAATTTAAGACCTAATCGTAACGATTTGTTTGGTTTGCCCGCAGGTGTGTTTAGCCGTCCTCCTGGTGGCCGCGGTGGCCGCCAGCGAGAAGAAGACAGAGAAGAAGGCGGAGCCGCTTGACAAGAAGCTGGACAAGCGCGGACTCCTGAACCTCGGCTACGGCTACGGGATCAGCGGCCTCGACGTCGGCTACATCGGCAGCGGGCACGGCTTCGGCGGCGCCTACGGGCACAACGTCATCGAGGAGAGCGCCTACGCTAACCCCGGCTATGGCCACATAATCGGAGGTCACACCGACATCACCAAGACTATCACCCTCCTCAAAGGCGTCCCCGTGCCGTACCCCGTCGAGAGACATGTCCCGTACCCGGTCGACAGGCCCTACCCCGTGCACGTCAAAGTGCCCGTGCCGCAGCCCTATGAGGTCGTCAAACACGTGCCAGTTCACGTGAAGGAGTACGTGAAGGTCCCGGTCCACGTCCCGGCCCCGTACCCCGTTGAGAAGCGTGTGCCATACCCCGTCGAGGTTCCAGTCGACAGGCCCTACCCCGTGAAGGTGCTCGTCCCCCAGCCCTACCCCGTCGAGAAGCACGTGCCCTACCCCGTGAAGGTGCCCGTGCCGCAGCCCTACCCCGTGGAGAAGCACGTCCCGTACCCGGTCGAAGTTAAGGTGCACGTCCCGCAGCCGTACCCGGTCGTGAAGCACGTCGGATACCCCGTGAAGGTGCCCGTCGACAGGCCGTACCCGGTGCACGTCCCGCAGCCCTACCCGGTCGAGAAGCCCGTCCCGGTGCCATACCCGGTGGAGAAGCCGGTCGCCTACCCCGTGCACGTGCCGGTCGACAGGCCCTACCCCGTGCACGTCGAGAAGCCGGTCGCGTACCCCGTGAAGGTGCCAGTGCCGGAGCCGTACCCCGTGTACAAGCACGTCGCGTACCCGGTCGACAGGCCGTACCCCGTGCCCGTGAAGGTGCCGGTCGACAGGCCCTACCCTGTGCACGTCGAGAAGCACATCCCGTACGAGGTGGAGAGGCCCGTGCCTGTGCCCGTGAAGGTCCCGGTGCCCGTGCACGACCACTACGACCACGGCGAGTCGTACAGCCAGTTCTCGGGCTTCGGGAACAGCTACGGCTACAGCCACTGAGCCACCCACCTCTAGGTTTAAGTCGCGAGAGTGCCGCCGGCCCGCAGCCCACCGCGGCCCGGGAGCTTGCAACACGAGTACTTGTATATTTATGTATATGGGATGTGTGGAGTTTTTGTAATGATTACCATTGTGATTAACTAAGTAAGTGAAAGAATAAAATTACGAAAATTGACGCTTGCTTGACTTTCTTTCACTCTGAAGAGTGAGTGATCTTCTAAATTAATCCCATTCCATCCCATCGCACCTTAATTTTATGGGAAAGCTTTGATCTTTGCATATTTGCTCGTCAATTTACATGAAATAAATGAATTATTTTCTTTACTATGCGAGGTGATAAAATAGAAGGAACTAATCCGCAAAGTTTATTTTTTGCGAAATCTACATATAAATGTTTGACCTACCAAGCATATTAGCTGAACTGATTCTAATTAATATCGTAAATGAGTAGACAGGAATACAAAAAACTAATTAGCGGGCAAAATCTAGTATTACATTGAAATGAATTACATTACCTACAGTATTGGGTATTCACTTAAAATACAATTTAATTGTTTTTGGTTTGGTTTTAGATCAAGTTTGAGTTTTTATGTTATCTAAAATGAGTTTATAAAAAAAATGGTTTTTAATAATAAAAATATTCAGAAAGCTACATATTTTCATTTATTTAATTATTAAAATCAATGCATAGCAATATTAGCAGGGCTAGACTGACATGGTGGGCAAGTAAACAAATAATAAATTTAAAAAAATATCTCAAAATAAACTAAAAAAGTGTTTTTTATCCGGACACTTCGAATTTTATGATGCCAAAGTTACACTGTTAAGTGACTGATTTGATCACATCGCAAATCAGTTTATAAAAAAAATATCCGCCTATGCCATTCGAAAGGCAGTCTGTTGTCAAAAAACTGTGCTGTAGATGAATGATCTCCGAGCACAATGGGCGACCTTCACGCTGTGACGACCAGACGGACGGAGATCGGACGGTTGTATAACGTCTGTGTTGTCTCGCAGTCAACGTCTGTGAGCTGCTGGGTCGCCGCTGTTGAACTTCACTGATGTAATCATTGCACGGATGGTAATGACATCGACGGATTATGAATAGGTGTGTCTTAATGGCATACTTATTGATAGTTTACATATCAATACTGGCTAGGGTTTAACGATTTGCAATTAAAGTAGATACGAAGATAAGAACTTTTTTATGAAAATTTTAAATGTCATTAAATATGTAAAGAGAGGCTCTATAAGAGTACGAAATCTCTGATTCTTTTGTTAAATATTTTTCTAGTTAACTTCCTAAAATGTGATTCTTTTGTTAAATAAAAAACAAGTTCCTAAAATGTCTCTGAAATTAAATCTAATCCGGTTATATTAATTTAATCTACTCAAAACGAAGTCTACACCCGGATTGCACGAAGAGACGGTTGAGTTAATCAATGTTCAAACACGTCACTTTTAGTGAACCACATAGAGTTCCTTCCATACTGTCCATACACAGTGACGTGTTTAATCATACGTTGAATTTGATTTTGATTTGTTGTCCTTTCGTGCACTCGGCCCTAAGATTAAGATTGCATAGACAGTTAGCTTTTCTAAATTATTGTTTCTTTAAGTGATTTATTTAGCTCTTATTCATAGCCAAAATAAGACGGTATATGTATGCAGTGAATATAAAAAATAATTTTAAATTAAATACAAACTGTAATTTGTCACCTCAATGTCAGTTCTTTGTCCCTGTTGCATTAGCTCCAAATGTTACGTACCTGAAACAATAATTAATATTCTAAACTAAATTTATTTTCAGTGCTTTAATAAATCTCAAAAATATTCTGTACTAAAATTATGATTAAGCAATAGCCTAGTTAGTGATACACTTAATTTATAAACAAAAGTATTCAATATCATATTAACTATGGTATTAAACATGTTCGAAAAAAATCAACTTTCGTAACGCGTAACGAAACCTAGATGGCGCTCTTATGTAAAATTTTGAAAAATTATAAATATTAGATGGATTTAAAATCAAATATATTTAAAAAATACATCTGTGGAATTCTCATATATAGAATTTTTCTCAAATACAATACATTTACCAGGCATTTGATATTGAGTATTGTTTTAGCGAAATTTTTTCATAGTAGGTAATATGGTAGACGATTTAGTCAAATGTATTTTTGATTATATAACTAGGTAATTAATGCCAGACCGACCGTAATGATATTAACCTAACACACCACATTGGAACTAGGGGCCATGCCAGTACCTTCCTTATATTGCTCGGATACTTTGAACTGGATGGAAAGCACCGACGAACTTCGACCATTGTTCATTCAATGCAATTTTTATGTTAAGGTTATGCAATGTAGGTCGAAATAGGAGATTGTAAAGATAGGCTTGTAACAGGGTGCGACAGTATTTCACTCCAGACCAAAAACTGCTCCTTTACAAGGCGCAGATAAGGTCTTGCGTGGAGTATTGTTCGCATTTGTGGGACGGCTCAGCTAAACACCTGCTTGTCTCCCTGGACTCGATACAGCGTCGGGCCGTGCGTCTCGTCGACGATCCCGAAGTGTCCCTGAATTTAGAGCCCCTTCAACTCCGAAGGGATGTAGGGTCTCTCTCTGTATTCTATCGTCTTTACCATGGAGAATGTTCGTCGGAGCTGCATAACACTGTACCTCCGTCCCCTTTTAACCTTCGTTCAACGCGGAACAGGGAGAAAATGCACATAATTACAGTCGAAATTCCAAAAATTAGAACCCACGGATCTTCTAGGTCCTTCATCTATAGGGTCGGAAGACTATGGAATGAACTCCCTTCCGAGGTATTTCCCCCGAAGTACAACCTGGGGTCCTTCAAACGTGGTGTGAAGAAGCACCTGGCCGGCCGGCGTGGTTTTTGCAACCCCCCTGTAAGTTCGAAATCCCATGGGTGTCGTCGGGCACCTTAAGATGTCCTGGCGTACGCCATATGCCGCGCTTAACATAAAAAAATAAATAAATAATAATTTGCAGTGAATTAAGTTTTGCGGCATATTTGAAAGCCATTAGACGTCACCTATTGAATATTATACTGTCCCCATCCTCATACCGAATCTAGTTTTATTTAAAAACGTGCTTTCAGAGTTAGTAATAACATTATTCTTAATTTGATTCATAATTCAGCCTCAATCCCAACCGAATGACATAAAAAATATGAACAATCAACTTGACCTCTGCAAGACTACAAGTTTCAACCCAAATATTTTTTCACATTCTCAAGAAAGCCGCTTCAGCCTCAAACAAAGCAGCTTATTGTTGCATTGTTAGCTGGCAGTATTGCACAAGCAGCGACCGAGTATCGCACGTATAGAATGAGCTAATTCCTCCATATGTGTTGCCACACTGCCCTATGGGAAATGTTTTTAATTAGACTCTTCATATTAAAAAGAGGCCTTAGTGAGGTAATTTTTGGCGTAACTGCTCGCAAAGCCACTTGAACGTAGCCTGCGTCAATGTGATTTGATACCATACTAGCTGAGGTTTCCAGCTTCGCTAGGTTCAGTTTTGTTTTGAACATTCACCCGAGCGGAGCCTTCACGGGCGTGCGTATAACAACAACGTGGGTTTGGGTACGCATGCATAATAAAACATTCTTTTAAATTCAACATTAAAACATCCGTACAGATTTTGCCACCCCGTCTAACCCTCTAGGGTCGGAATTTCTGAAAATCTTTACTTAATTCTCTACTAGGGTAGGTATAGCTGAAGGATTTTTTCTCCATTTTTCAAATCTCTACGTCAAGCGGATTAGGCTGTGTCTTATTTGTCAGTCAGGTACTGATATATATGTATAGATATGTACTTGAAAACCCTTATAACTATTACAGAGTTTAACAGAAGATCACAGATTACATATATAAAACGAATGTGGTCTATGGTACGAAATATAAATGAATCATAGACCTACTACTGACTGAAATATGTTTAAACACAAAGATATTCATTTTGCGTACATGAGTGACACTCATTTCGCTATTCCTTCAATCCGCAATTTTTTAAAATATGGATGACAACATTATGGATGGGAAATATTTAATGGTGAAATTTATATTTAATATTGCTTTAAATATATTCTTACTTCCTTCAATTCTTGTTTGTCTTTCCTAAGGATGAAGTTATTGTTATTATACGAAATTTACATAAATAACATATAAAAAATGTAAGTTAAATTAAATAGCGCCATCTAGCATTAAATATAGGAACTCTTTAGTGCGTGTTTTAAGCAAAAAGTGAACGTAGCACACGCTCATTTCGTTGAAACAAACGCCGCCACTCACATACAATACGATGTATGTACATCGGCAATAGGTGTTCCACTACACGCGAAGTAATTCACAATTCCAACAACAGAATGCGTATTGTGTTAGTCGCCATGTTTTACGCGCCATGATAATACAGCCTCAAAAGAAGACACTTTAGATTCGGCCATAGTAATAAACCATACGAACCATCATAGTTTCGAGATATCTAAATTGAAGACTGAGGTCGAAAAAATTAGCCTACAAAAAAAGCAACGAAAAAAAAAGTACTTTAGAGCGGCTCGTAGCCTAGTGGCGCGGGTACTTGCCTAGCATACCAGGGGCCTGGGTTCAAATGCTCGCCCTTTCATGCACCACTTCCTTTCTCTTTCTGAGTTGGATAAGTGCATTTCGTCACTAATGCAAGCTGCTCCATGGTTCGGAATCCATGTAACACTGTAGGTCCCCTTCCCCTACTAGGTGGTTGTGTTTAAGCCTGCCCAGGTTGGTACCGTTGCATTGGATAACAAGATGGTCGAGGCAGCAATTAAAAAGTTGTCCGTGATTTCCATCCAGTTCAGTGTAGCTAGGCTCATAAAGGGAAGGTCCTGGCATAGCACCTAATTTGTATACAGCCGGTGGCGAAATTGGTAGACACAATACCCGCGAATGGTATGTTTTGCTGGTTCGGGTCCAGTCTTGCAGTATATTCGTAAAGTAGGCTCTTTCTTCAATTAATGTGTCCTTGCTTCACGGTCGATCATACATACATACATAACACATTCCTTGGAATAAGCGACGTACCTGCTTAGTTCGAAAAAGTATATTTACTTTCCATCGAGACAGTTTGTATTGGGCTAATATCACAACGGTAGTTGTGTGTTATTACCCATCCATGTCAGGTTGAATGGAAAAAAAGTACGCCCACGTTTTCATCCTCGTTAACCGTTAGCAGATGAAGCCTTTCCTTCAACGATGAGGTAATGCTATGCGGCCGTGCAACAGATGCGTGGCGGACTCGGCGCGGAGGTTTTCTTCCGTAGCGCTCCGGTGCGTTCAATTCTTTTGTTGGGTGCGGTGCGGTTTCGCAGTCGCACCATTGCTAATCTTGCAATTAGTAGAAAAAAACATTTTGTTTTCTTCGGAACTTTGCAAAATGAGGATCATTAATAAACTACCTTGGTGATATACCGTTTTTGGGCTGCTATAGCAACGCGTGGAGGTATTAAGTTGGATTTTATATCAAATGCTAAGTTCTATGAGCTCTTGGAACTGTAAAAAATCAACATTCAAAGTAAACGCGATCAATAAATACGGCTATTTGCAGCGCATGTTTTTATAATGGCAAATAAATCAAAACTTTCCTTTGAGCTAGAATAATTAAGTTTGATACAAATCAATGTTTCGCAGTAAAAGTAAAGGAAACAACTAGATAATATTTAAGATGTACCACATACTCTAACTTTGGTACGTCGGCGGATTGCCTCGTTACGCACCATATCCCGTAGCGATATTGCGAAATGTATGTTGTTGTGAAATAAATAATCTTGAATGGGAAATAGCTCTAAAACGATGATCAATGTTAGCGTGGTAGATCTTTAATAAGGCTCAATTAAAGAAAACTGAAAATGAAGTAGGCACTTAATTTGCGGCCGCGGTAGACCGGCGGAGGCTTTGCGGCGCGGCGACGGCGCGGCGTATGTAGAGCAGTTTCAACACGCAGTCGCATGGCTCCCGTTCACTGCATCTCCGGGTGCGTTCCGAAACTGTGCGCAGTTACTCAAAACTTAATTTAACAACAATTTTGCTTTGTGCAACGTGAATTTGTGAACGTCACGTATTATCATATCGTGACATTGAAAATATATATGAATCCGAAGATATTCGTATCGTCAAAATTGCAATATTTGGATCTCGAATGAATTAAAATAAAAATACTTTGAAATTATATTCTTATTTTGAATTTTATAATACTATAATGAATGGTACTATGGACCTTAATAAACAAAGTTTTATTATTACACGCCCCGTCTCTCTATCCGTATGTAAAATACGGTACCTTGATCAAAGGTTTTTTTACAACTAGACAATAAGGTAATGATTAAATCACTTTGCTTTTTGGAAAAAAGAAGATTCCTCAACAAATCAGATTTAAATAAACCAAATACAGGAGACATTTTAATCCACTCATAGAACAAATTCATAATTCGCCGATATATTTCGGAACGTCCACAAATGATACTACCTGCACGTCGCCACCGACTCTATATAGTCTACATTAAGTGAAGCGAGGAACCTTACCTGTATTCATAAAATGTGTGTTATCAATGAGTGTAGGTATGAAGTATGTCTGTTTATAATGAAACGTACTTAGTACGGGATTAGCAGCGGACTAATAATAAAAAAACCGGTTTAGTCCGGACATAACTAGCGTTAGTCCAACAGCTCTGAATACGGCTGCTAGTAAGTGAGTGAGAGGACTTACAGTTTTACGTGGGATCTGAATCTAATTCAGAAAAATTCAGTTGGACACAGCAAATTTAAGGACTGTTATACATATACAAGCTGTAAAAAATTAATAAAGTTTATTTTCGAATTCCAAAAACACCTAGGCACATCAATTTCAAAAACCTGGCAATCAATAAAAAGACGTGTGGCACTCGGGGACTGCCGCGGTAAAGCTATTGCATAGCATTTTGTATCAACTTATGCAATTATAATTATTTATTTATTTTATTTATGCAGCATTTATTTTTCTTTGATATTAATTCAAGTTACACTTTTTGAGCGTGGTGACCGATAAGAATTTTTTTTCTTTTATTAAATAAATAAAAAGTTAATATTGTTTGAAATATTTTTATTATTTTACAATACATGTGGGTTTTATTATCTTACAGTAGCTGCTGGTTATTCAGGAATATTTATCATTGAAACTATAGGTTTGTGATAACTGAAATAAGAAACATAAGTTTGCGACTTAATATCCTCTAAATACCTAGAAAATACCGCGTCAATGGTGGTCCCATATTTTGTTGTGGACTCTTGTGGATCATTATTCATTTTCAAATTCAATGTTTTTGATAGAAAAGTTGTCAACCGCTCTGATTTTTTAACAGCGAAGTTAATATTGAAATCGCCAGCCAAGATAAGGGGAATTTTATTACCATTTGTACCAAGTATTTTCGACCCTTCTTCAGTGTACTCCAGTAAAGTGCGATGAATAAAATGCTCTACCTCGTCCAATTTTGGATTCCGAGAAATGTAAATTGCAACCATAACTATTTGTAGGCCATTTCTAAGTTTGCATAAGCACGCACAAATATCTCCAGTTTTACAAATCGCTAGTGCTTTGAAAATTCGCCAAACGGACACAACCGTCACGACGCATGTTTGCCCTCACGTCGCCCCCTCCCCCTCCGCGCATCGGACCGCCCGCCCCGCCCCCGGCCCCGCTCCCCCTGGTGTGAAGTAGCGCTACCGGCACACACCTCCGTGCCCGTCGGAGTGGGGAGCGTGAGGTTTTTTTTCGTTACGGAATTTCTGGATTCGGTCCCCGCACTCAACGCCCTCGATAGAAGCTATCCAATAGCTTAAAAATTAAAAAATCAAGTACATATGCCAAATCTAATGCAATCGCCTCCTTCGCGCCACTTCAAGGCAAATCAATGAAGTTTAACTAATAATATATTGTAAACTAGCAGACTCACTACTGAAGTCTAAATTCTTTATCATTGTGTCGTAAACACCTTGCATGTGAAAACGAACATGTTTATTGATAATTCGACCATTTCTTTTGAATACGAAAAAACAAATGAAGGGTTGGTTTTATATGACATTTGGATCATGAAATCGAACAATAAAAATCCATTCCATTATATTATTAGGCAAAACAGGCAAATTTACACAAATAAGTAATATATCTTGTAAAACAACTTATACCATCATGCTTCCATAAGAAGTATTAATTTGTTGCGGAAAATATCGATATGTATGTCCAGTTGGCGGTACGCTCGCGTCCGCACGCTACATTGTCTGCAGTCATTTGTAACCTTGAGCCAGTCACTCGACAACCAGTAGTAATGTTAAAATCATATTACGCCATTGACAACAGATTCAGGATCAAGAAATCTTTGTTTTGTTTAGCGTTTAGATAATCAAAAATATTTTTTTTTTTACATACACAAGCCGCTTCCACAGAATATATATGGGATTTTATCCATTAGCTCAACGCCATGCAAAGTCCCGATTCCGAGCACCTGTACAGGCACATTTCGCTTAGAGATTAATTTTAGCCATAAAAGTTAGCCTATGTCCTTCCAGGTCCAGACGATCTCTACCGAAATTCATCAAAATTGGTTAAGGTGGTCCAACCCGGCGGGCCTAACTCATTCGCGGGCACGGTACAAAACCGTGCTGTTGCGCTCTGGGACCTTCTCTGTTTCAAAGAATAAGACAGATTCCGTGATGAGGAATATGCAACATGTCCACAAAAAAGACAATGTGCATAGTGTATGATTTGGTAAGATTTACGAAAATTTTAATTTCAAAACGACTTATAGCTAAAAGTAAACCACGACCGCTGTAGTCAAAAATCTAACAAAAACCAAATAGATTATAAATCTTGATTAAATAACCTATATCTGATGACTAATTTTTTTAAGATGTTCTTACTTTATCATTGCGTAATCTACCTCCAAAGTTATTGTATAAAACGCGCAAACAATTCAAACTTTCGGACCTTATTATTTAGAAACCAAACACAATTTTACAATGCCAATGGTCATCAGACATCTAGTTCGATCAAATAAAGCTATTTTGAGCAAAATTTTGGATCTCTGACAAGAAATATGGGCGTGATCTTCTTTCCCCTTTTGTATGGATAGATGAGCGGGATGGGCCACCTTAAGGCGTAGAATGCAACAGACAGACAGAGTTACTTTCGCATTCATAATATTAGTATGGATTATAACATTTCAAACAAGAAAACGGCAGTGAATATTATTAACCTTTCTTTAGAATAAAAAAAAACAACTACCACTTTTTGGAAAAATGTACATTTAAATATTACTAGAGGTACCCGCCGCCGCTCGGGCCAATTTCCTTTTGGACATGCACCCGAGCAGAGCTTCTAAACTTCAAAATTTCACAGCATCACCCGCTGGGATAATCTGAAATCCAAAATCGTTTATGCCGTTATTTCTTTTTGGACATTCCCCCGAACGGAGCTTCTAACGGCAGAAAATGTCATCAAAATCGGTCCAGCCGTTTTAGAGTACATAAATAACATACAAACACATCCACATACATAGTTTTATATAGATATGGTCTTATGAGGAGCATGCAGTTTGCCTATCGGACGGCACCTGGTCAAAGCAACAGAGCGCGTGAACGAAATCAAACAATGTATTCTGGGAGGTCACGACAATTTTGGTCACGATAAGGTAAATGGCTGAATCTGGGTTCACATGTTAGAGACCAACCTTCCGATGCTAAATAAGTCAGACTGCCTGCGCCAAGTGGTTGCGTTATCTAGATTGGCTATATAAAATAGAAGTTGGTATGTACCTGCTGATGAATATGCTGATGGTTTTGGAATATTGATACCCAATAATTATACAACAATAACCAGTTGGTTTTTCAATTAAATACTTAAATATACGTAAAGTTATATCTGTAACCTAAATCGCCTATAACTACGAAATGCAAACAAGGATTTGTTCGGTTTTGGTATTACTAAGTAAGTATGTACTGATACTTTCATGCTGCATTATTTGCAGCCATTTACCTTTTCATATATTTTTGTTGTAACGATAACTACTTTTTCAGGCGCAATATCTAGGTAACGCAACCACTTGGCACAGGCAGACTGACAAATTTAGCTTCAGAGGGTTGGTTTTTTTCCTGTGAACCCAGTTTCAGCCATTTACGTTATCGTTACCATTTTTGTCGCGACCTCCTAGTCTAATGGCGGTTCATACGTGCTCCTAAATTACTCTGTTTTGTTCTAGAACGGCAACATTTTCAAATGTCATTGAGACATAATTGTGTTTTGCAATTTAAAATAACCTTATCAACACGCTCACAAATTTTGTTGCAAAAAAATGCCGAGTAGGTAATAAATAATTTAAAATTAAACAGTTTAGATTCCAAGAAGCGAAAGTACTAAAAGAAGAATGATGACATTTGGCCTGAGGACACCTTCAATCGTACACTTAAAGCGATACCTCAACATTTTAATTAACAAATCTATCCACATATTTGATGTCTGCTTGATGCCTAGCAAAAATACCATCGAGTGTGAGGAAAATTTATAGATAAATTATACTCGAGCACGGTGAGAACTTGTTCGGCCTGTTTTATTTTCCGAACTTATTCTTTTTGTCTTTTTTTTTAATTCTCATAATTTTTATGGTTTATTTAGAACTTTCAGTCTGTTTAATTATTCCGTAATTTCTCCCTGTCTGGTCCGTAAAACTTGATGCATTAAAAACAAACCGGTAGAAACATTACACAAAACTGTAGCGCATAAAAGTTACGTTTAAGATTTTATTTAACAATGCATGAAATTTGATTGTAGACAAAACTATAAAAATTCAGCAGTCGTAGCAAGCACGGTTTGCTATGTGATCAAAACATATATGAACGTATGCTGAAAACATTTTCATAAAACTATAATTGGATTTTCATGTCAATACAGATATCAGGTCGAGGTCGATCTTTTACTCCGATGTCATAACATGTTGCAAGGAAATCTGACCGCAATTGTCGTGTTTGCTTATGCCAAAAAAGAATGCGTTGTAAAAAGATACAATAAAAGCAGCATCAACTTATACATCTAACGTATCAGATCCTAATAACCCACTTTGCGAGAGGAATCCGTACAGAATAAATGTGATGTACTGAATTCCAGAAGTGAGTGAGAACACAAGTGCCAGCTTTGAATCTGATCGGCGTGAGGTAGGCAACTAACGCTAATTGTGTTATTAACTACTCGCGCCATACAAATGCACCTTTAAACAAATGTAATTATATGTAGTGAAACGCCTCAGCAAGTCCAAATAGAACTGTAGACTGATAATGGATTGTTAATGTTTTTTTATTCCATCATTTATTTAAATAATAATAATAATGATTAAGTAGATTTTTCACATTAGAAATCTGAAAGTAATATGATTTCTCGTTATAAGCAGAAACAGCATATATGCATAAAGAAATAACTCCATTTGCTGTTAGATTTCTACATTTTGTCAAAAAAGTTCGGAAATGGACACCGTTTCCGCAATCTATTTAGTATAGAAAAAGGAAACATACATTCACGAAAATAGGTTGATTCCTAGACAAAGAATCATATATTGTAAGAATAATATTTGTAAACCTCAGACTTAGTTATTTAGCTTGGGGTGCCTCGTCCAACTTTGCGATTTGGTTAGTACCAGGGCCTTAACGAAGTGAGGGTGGACGCTGCCCGGCGCGGCGTTGACGAGCTGCCTGTAGGCCAGCCAGGCTGCTAGCCAGACGCACGACGACAGAAGCATTACGTCAAGACAAAACTCATGCACCAAGAAGCCAGCGACTGTCTGCAGCCACGGCGCGGGGGCGACGCTGAGCAATCCTAAATACTGCCAGAGCAGTAGGTATGTGTAGTGCCACACATGTGCAACCCGTCTGGCATCGCCGCCAGACGGGGAATTTCGCTGTTGTGAGCAGCATCAACCCGTAGCCGGCGACGCGCCCACGCACGGTATCACAACGGCGTCAATAACATCGTAATCTTCATCCATGTTGATCACTTGCAACACCAAACCACTTCATTTGATTAATTCCCCAACAGCAAAAACAAAAAAAGCGTTTCAAATGCACCAAGGACGCAATGTTTTGAGTCGAGACTGCCGCAAGATGGTACGATTCAAGTAACAGCGTTTGAGAAAAATGTATTGAAAAAAAAATTGCAAGAAGCGCTTGGAACAGGATTCTGACAACCTCTCGCGAACTCGTTCTGACTCGCTCAGGGCCCGTTCACACCGAGACGGGTCACGGAGCGCACGTTTTTTTTGATAGCATAGAATACCTGTCTGATATGAAGAAAGTGAGATGCACGTTAGGTTATCATCAAAAAACCATGATTAAACAACATAATTAAACATGTCTGAATTATCTTGAAACTTGTTTTCTCTTTAAATTGTTATAAAATAACACCTTTACAAAAAATATAAAACGTTTATTGCAGTCAAAACATAGAAAATGTCTGCGTGCACTTAATGACTAAGACATTTTCGGCCTGTCTACCCCTTTTAATTAATAATAATTAAATTAAGTAAAAAGAGAATTAATGTATTTTTAAACAGTATATTGGATTCACCAATCGCGAATCATATAAAAACTGCTTAGTTTAATATTTAATATTTATTACCTGTGGATTTGGTTTCCATTGATTGTATATAATATATATATGAATGGAAAAAATATACAATCTGGCGAAATCTCTTGTCGGCTCTTCTTCGCCAGAAGTAATCAATCCGTCAGGAAAAAAATGACGAATCCGAGCGTGTAATATACATCTAATGGAGGAAATAAAGAAACTGGAACTGTAACTATATTAAAGAATTTACATTTAATAAACAGACCGTAGCACGTTACTTTCGGCTCGAGTCTCAGTGTGAACTCATCTTTATTTACGCCTCTTGTCCGGACTCATTTGCTTATACATTTTGATATGAGTGACCACAGAAGAGACAAGGAAAGAAAAACGTCGCGTCGACACGTCGTATGTCACATAGTGCAAACTTCGCTGCAGCGCCGCGGTACCGCGCGCGAATGTGCTACCCAGACAATACGTCTGCGACTATGTTTTCGTGTGCCATATAGATACGTTTAAATTGGATTAGTAGTTTTAGAAAAATAGAGACAGCGGGTCTTATATATATTTTGCCGCTGTAACAACAAATAGGTAAAATAAAAAAATATAAACATCAAATATCAAAAATAAAAGTCCTGTATAAAAAACGTGATTTATTTGTATTAAATCTTGTACGATGGTATGGAAACCTTCGTGTGCGAGTCCGACTCGCACTTGGCCGGTTTTTGTAAATACAAATTAAGCAAGTTAGTCTAGTACTTTTTGTGCGGAAGCAAATAATTACGTTTATTATGATAGTATTATTTCGTATGAATATAGTAATTATATTTGTAAAAAAAAGGTCAATATTACATATTTTGAACCATGGTTTAAGCACGTTTTTGTGGATTATAATAGTATTTTTCTTTCTCAATCGCCAGTGCATCACCAGATATACTGTATCTCCTTATAACTTCTATTATAAGTATCGAGCGAGATGGAACAGTTCGTTCAAAGGTTTGATGACGTGTTGAAAAAATCTATTTACGTGCAATATAAAGGAGTCCTGGCATGGCACCTAGTTCCCATTTGGTGTATTAGGCTAATACCAGGACGGTTGGTTCTGTATTAGCTATCTATGTCCAGTAACGTAAAATAAAAATCCAATTTTGTCTGGCCATTCACTATTGATCAGCATTATTCCAAAGTATTCTCATGGTTACTACATAAATCTTTGCAACTACCGGCCTTGAGTTTATACAGGCCATCGTGAGATGCCTAGTAGAGTAGGATTCGATCCTCAGCGAAACGATATAATGTTAGTGAAGGCCAATGACGGAATTGATCCCTAAGTGATTTGACAATAGGGTCTGATATACTTAAGTAACGTTTACAATTGAATCAAAGTTAAAAACATTTCAATTTTGCAAAAGAAGAATTAACTAAAAGTCCCTTAGCTTTGGGGCGTTACCATGGTTACCACTCGCCAGTTGAACAGAAAAGTGAGTAATTAAATCTTACGTTGATTTGCATAACGTACCATGCTAAATGTCAAACGACATGTTATTCAGCCAAGTGCACTGAAATTTACCAGTTAGCGTAGTACGAAATGCAACTAGACGTAAGATTTAACCACTCATTTGCCTGTTCACCCGGCGATCTAATTTACCACGGTAACCATCTGGAATAATAAAGGCCAGTTCACACTGCGCGGGCCTCGCCGGTGCCTCCAATGGTCGACGACGTTGCAACAGCTAGCGGGTCAGATGGGACAGGGCCGAGCGGTTTCCGACGTTGCCACACCATGCTCACGGAAGCACGACTGCCATGTCGTACGCCCGCCGTACTGTATGGGACTCGCACGATATCCACTTATCGTCTTGCATATTCGTTGGTACGAATATGTAACAACGAATTTTATAACAATTGAAAGAGAAAACAACTTTCAAGATAATCCAGATTTTTTTTAATTGTGTTGCATTTTTTTAAATGTTGAAAAAAATTAAGGGTAATTTAATCATGGTAATCCAGAATTTTTTTTAATGTTTTTTTTACAATGACAATGTTCAATTATTTTTTTGTTTTTTCCCCCCAACGATGTAAAACACTATTAGAATCGTCGGTTTTTAAGGATAATACCCGGTAAAAAATATAACCAAATTTATATACTATGACCAAATGTTGTTATTAGCATTAATATGTACCGTTAATGGTTAATTCTAATGGCATTACTCGTAACATACACGGCAAGGCCCAATTTGGTGACATTGTGCTATAAAGTTTTAGCATTTTTAAATTGGCAGTGGTAGGATGTCGGTGCGGAATGGAAAAGTGAGAAGAAAGCACATATCACCACGAGGATCTTAACGTGCATCTCACTTTCCTTTATATGAGACAGGTATTGTTCAATGCTATCTAAAAAACGTGCGCGCCGTGAACCGTCTCGGTGTGAACGGACCCTATCTAGTCAAAACGAGTTCGCGAGAGGTTGTCCGAATCCTGTTCTAAGCCCTTCTTGCTCCTCTTTTTTTTTCAATGTATTTCTCATTCGCTTTTAGATTTAAATTACAATACACCTTTAACGCGATCACAAACGAACGATATGGCTAAATCGATCGAAAAATGTCTATTTTTCTTATTAATTATTATTCTTATAAATTAATTATTAATTAAGCAAAACAAAAACACCATTACCGAACTATCTAGAGGTCGATCTAGCCGTATCGCTGCTTATCTCATCAGACGAAATATTTTTGGGGGTCCAGTCATACACCTTTCATAGGCATACCAACATTCATACCGTCACACATTATCTTTGATGACGGATAATATGAGCCTGATCTTAACTAAGCACTTCTTGCCAAGGTAGAGTGCATTTAAAGACGTAGTATAGATGGTAGGAATAGAAACGTTTGTTGAGAATATGCATATATTAGTTGCAATTGCGATTATTTATCTTAGACTGTGAGTATTTACTTCTAGATAGGGTTGGCTTAGTAACCTAGGGAAAAAAATACCATTCAGGTTTACGTATGTGCATGGTTGAGAGAGACCCTAAATTAAATTTATATAAAGGAGTAAGAAGAAAGAAACACATCGACTAAGTCAATCGCTGAGTCATAACAAAGAAACACATCGACTAAGTCAATCTCTGAGTCATAACAAAGAAACACATCGACTAAGTCAATCTCTGAGTCATAACAAAGAAACACATCGACTAAGTCAATCGCTGAGTCATAACAAAGAAACACATCGACTATGTCAATCGCTGAGTCATAAGAAAGAAACACATCGACTAAGTCAATAGCTGAGTCATAAGAAAGAAACACATCGACTAAGTCAATCGCTGAGTCATAATACACAATGCCTTTCTTTAAACGTGGTTAGACAATGTCCATAAATAAAAGATATTTATTAAAATCAAATATTGAGTGGCATAAATCATGATAGAGTAGTGATCCCCTGCATCCGTGTAGCACCCATCATATTACACATATCCTCTGACGGCGGTAGATTGAACCTACGATATTGCCCAGTAGCTAGCTAATAACGACTCTGTCGGTGTCACTGGCATTGGCTCGCTCGAGATATGCGAACATCCTTCCGGTTGAGTCCTTTTCATGCATTTCGTTTGGTACTGAGGCGACATACTGTCTAAGGGAAATCGCGGAGCGGGCACAGACACTGACTTTTTGAACAAGTGGCGTGTAGCTTAGTGGCGCGGGGACTAGTATTGTATACTAATAGGTCTGGGATCTAATATCCGCCCCGTTCATGCACGACGTTATTTCTCTTTCTGGTTTGGATAAGTGCATTTCGTTACGAAAATCCTATTACTAAGCCTCCGCTGTACGTCCGTCCGTCCGTCTGTCACAGGGCTGTGTCTCATCAACCGTAATAGGTAAGCAGCTGAAATTTTCACAGAGTGTGTATTTATTTTGCCGCTATATCAACAAATAGGTAAAATACTAAAAATATAAAAAATAAAGGGCCCATATAAAAAAGTTAGTTTTTTGTGTAATGATAGTACGGAACCTTCTTACTTAGCTTATTTAACACGCAACTTTAAAGACTCATAAATGGGAAAACATATCTCGGAAGATTTAGGGTCTCTTCCACCAAGTATTGATTAGTTAATCTTCAAATTAAAGGGTCTTTTATTACCATCTCGTAATCGATACCAGTACAAGATAATCAGCACTTTAGCAATAAAGGCCTTTGAAGTGTAGATTAAAATAAATCAGCACTTCGTGAAAAGCAAGCTAAGTATTATAATTGTATTAACATTTTTCCACAAGTATTTTTAAGGAACCTGACATGGATGGCATTTCATTTGAACATACGTGAACATTGCTATCAGATTTTCCATTCATTGCTAACGCGCGACTCCTGGTTTCTCCCATCGGCCGATTCTGCTGGCTAGTCTAAATGTCTCGAACAACACAACACGACCATTGTCGCGATATCGCTTACCATCACGAAACAGGCCCTTAGGCCTTACGTGGATACCTGAAGAGCGTTTCACAACTTCGAGTACGACGAGATTGTTATCTCCGGAGCGCTATTGTGGAACAGACCCGAGCATGCCTTTATTCTTCCACGTGTATGCTTTAATGTTATGCCTGGATTAGGTTGGCATAACATTACAATGCTCATTGTATCAACGGGATTTTATTAAAATACACTTCGTCTCATTAATTTACCTATTAAATAAAATCTAAAGTATGTGTTCGTTGTATGGTTAAATTATACGGAAATCATTAAACCGTTAGTATTATTCTAGGTGTAGCAAAGCTTACAATTTTATTGTCTTACTTTATAATAAAATTAAAAGGTTTTACTGAAATACGACGCCCGTAATTTCAAAGAAGCAGACTTATTTTTTTCCGACTTATCTCATACTTAACCCTCAAGTTAATTTAGGTTCAATCCTCAGATAATTTAGTGTTTTTGTAAGTAATATTTATCTAGTGAAAATAATCAATCTGTATGTAGATAAAAATAGCATCGAAAACGGGCATGTGGTTTTAGAGTTATAATGGGCCAGATAGAGTATTAAATTACAAAAAAAAGCTGAAATTTATAAGATAATTGTAAAGATGTGTGCCCATTTAAAATTAGTTACTTTTGGTACTATACGTCATAATTACGATTTTCGTAAATTGTTTAATGACATTAAATATATACTACATGGCTGCTTAGTATGCCAGCCAATAAAGTTATAGTTTGTGATAGAAAATAAATGTAATGAAATAGCGCCATGAGAGCACGAAATAAATTGATAATCGGTAACCTGGATTGCCCTTTCTCTCGGGTTCAAATTTAGCATAAAAGTGATCAACATTGCCGAGAATATAACGTAATTATAATAGTTTACAAGAGCTTAAATTTAGTGCTGCGTGAGACCTCCCCACACCACGAGGCGAGACCTAACCTAACCCAACACGACGTAACCTAACCTACTTATACTTACTACTTATAAAAACAAAAACAAAAAATGGGTTCACTATTTTAGATGGACGATTGTAATGGTATACATATTCCAAAGCGAAACTTCTTTGCTCAATACTTCCAATACGAATTCACTGCAAGGTACGCACGTTTCAGAAAATTGTTTGGTCCTGAACGAAACTGGGGCCGGCGTTACGCGAACTGAGAGCGCAGACGCCGCGCGCCAGCTTCGAATGATACTCTTACGATACCACGGGGTTAAATGTGCTTATAATCACGCAGTCACGTTCCACGTGAAGTGATCTAGAGCCGATCCGGACGAACTTCAGTCCTATCTGAAATTAACTGTTGGACTGGATGAAATAGAAACGAACTGCTCCCTCCAATCAATAGTACTATTTCTCGTAGGATGTTTGTTTTTAATAATTACTTTAATTTATTTTTGGCAGTATTTGAACTGCATACACCACCGTGCAGTAACTCTCTGGTTGAATGTGGCGATATATCCCTTGCGTTTCCCATAACTATCCTGCAGAGAAAAAAAAATATATAATGTCTTTACTCCAGCCAGTTGGTCGGCCTATGATTATTGTTTATTGTTTATTCATCATCCATAGACAGTACACTGCACTCGGATTTATCATATTTTATCATTAGCCAGTTCGGGAAAATCCCAGCGAAAAAGAACTGGAAAGAAACTCCGCTGGTTTTTTTTTTCAACGTCCACTCAGTCTAAATTTACGAAAGTATTTAGAATCACAGATAAACACGCAAAATAATATGAATTGACGAGAATCAACAATTCATGTCATATGCAACTGTTCATGACAAATATCAGTTTATTAGTAAAGATCATGCCCGTCATCTAGCATGTTCCCAATTGGAGCAAGCCAGTCCCCACAAACAGCACCCGTTCACGAACATCACGCCAGGCACAGCCATCGCCTCTATCAAACATATTTTAGGGAAAGAGGAGACCCGAACCCAGCGTCGCCGCAAGTAGGGACCTTAAAGCGATGCACTACTCCAGTGGCAACATGAAAAAGTTGTGAAAGCTCTGTACGATTTAGTTTTAAGGTGGCCCATCCCGCTCATCTCCCCATACAAAAGGGGAAAGAAGATCACGCCCATATTTATTGTCAGAGATCCAACATTTTGCTCAAAATAGCTTTATTTGATCAAACTAGATGCCTGATGACCATTGGCATTGTAAAATTGTGTTTGGTTTCTAAATTATAAGGTCCGAAAGTTTGAATTTGTTGCGCGTTTTATACAATAACTTTGGAGGTGGATTACGCAATGATAAAGTAAGAACTTCTTAAAAAGATAAGTCATCAGACATAGCTTATTTAATCAAGATATATAATCTATTTGGTTTTTGTTAGATTTTTAACTACAGCGGTCGTGGTTTACTTTTAGCTATAAGTCGTTTTGAAATTAAAATTTTCGTAAATCTTACCAAATCATACACTATGCACATTGTCTTTTTTGTGGACATATTGCATCTTCCTCATCACGGAACCTGTCTTATTCTTTGAAACAGAGAAGGTCCCAGAGCGCAACAGCACGGTTTTGTACCGTGCCCGCGAATGAGTTAAGCCCGCCGGGTTGGGCCACCTTAATACGATTATTTCTGTCATGAACTACTACAGTGACCTGTAAACAAAGAGTCAAAATATAAAATACATTATTATTTTTACAGCTAAAAAAAATAAATAATATTAACACTTTAAATGCTACCACCTACAGAAAATTAAGAGTACAATGGTTTGAGAGCAACCATATACGAATAAGATTCCTGAAAGAGATTCTGACCAACACCTACAGTTAAATGATGATTTAATACAGTTCGGGTGTACAGAGCCCTCGTCATTATTGATACGAAATTGTATCCAATTATTCCAAGATGGCTGCAGCTTAGCTGTCATTTTCGCTAACGTCTTCGCAGCTGCCACTAGAGTGGCCCTTCTGGTACGAAGTACCAGTATTATATTCTGTGTACGATACTTCCTCGCTGAGTTGCGAGTGACACTACACTGAGCCCACGCATTACGCAACGCGCGCCGCCGCCACCCGCGCCAGCCGCTCGCACTGCACTACGTTAGCTGCACGATCCGCGTTGGCATTTTTGAGCGAGTTTTACCGCTAAAATTGTAATTGTGCACATAAGCAAATGTTATTTCATTGTTGACTGGTTTTTTACATCTTCACGAGGACCTTTTTCTTAAATAAAAATCGACGGCGCAAACTGAACCAAACAAAAACATTATGGAAGTTGTGTGAAAGTTAAGTAAATATTGTAATTTTCTTTACATGAACTGTCACTTATGACCTATTATTTCTGTGATTATGTATATTTTGAATTTTTTTTATTATCTCTTAATCATCAGCTACTGGAAAATCAAGAAGATTAAGTGCCCAGCGTGTAGTAATTGTGAACAATTATTACTTTTTAATAATCACACAGAACAAACAACTCAAAAACTATTATTTTTCACTGGACCAAATTTGCTTCAAATTAGCTCTAGTATGACCCCTTAGACGTAATTTATCGAATTTCCAATCACCCTGCATCCTTATAATATAATATAATAAATGCGAAGAGTTTGTTTTTACGTAAAACGTCTTTAAAATCACACCGAAACATGCAGTTAGAAAAGTGAACCGTAACGAAATGGTGTAGACAGTCTTGTCTTAATGACTCGATAAATATTATTCGCTAAAAAATAATGTTGTTGTTACAATGTTTTGAGGGTGGCCCATCCCGCTCAACTCCCCATACAAAAGGGGAAAGAAGATCACGCCCATATTTCTTGTCAGAGATCCAAAATTTTGCTCAAAATAGCTTTATTAGATCGAACTAGATGTCTGATGACCATTGGATTTGTAAAATTGTGTTTGGTTTCTAAGTTATAAGGTCCGAAAGTTCGAATTTTTTGCGCGTTTTATACAATAACTTTGGAGGTGGATTAAGCAATGATAAAGTAAGAAAATCTTAAAAAGATTAGTCATCAGACATAGCTTTTTTAATCAAGATTTATAATCTATTTGGTTTTTGTTATATTTTTTATTACAGCGGTCATGGTTTACTTTTAGCTATAAGTCGTTTTGAAATTATAATTTTCGTAAATCTTACCAAATCATACACTATGCACATTGTCTTTTTTGTGGACATGTTGCATCTTCCTCATCACGGAGCCTGTCTTATTCTTTGAAACAGAGAAGGTCCCAGAGCGCAACAGCACGGTTTTGTACCGTGCCCGCGAATGAGTTAGGCCCGCCGGGTTGGGCCACCTTAACAAATATAGTCAACTCGCGAATGCAATCTTGAATTTGCATAGCGGCCAAGCGGATTGGCCGGGAGGAGACAGCGTGAATCGCCAAAACAGGCGCCCTCATTACCTTTTATTATATCTCACGACCCAGATGTGATGGCGCAGTGAATTATGTCAAGAGTGTGTCAAGATTATTCGATTAAAGTAATCCGGAGGGGGACGCATCATAAAGTCCAAAAAGCACAAGGTCCAAAACCCATTAACCAAAACACTAATGGTTACGGAAGTTTTTCAACTAGGTTAGGTTAGGTAAGGTTAGATTATAATATTTGCATTTATAAATATATGCAAAAATACATACCTTTGGATGATCTGGGTTTTGGACCTTATGCTTTATGAAGGCGACCCCACCGCAGACTATCAGAGCGCCCTCTTGTGGTTGACATTAGGCTTTTGAGAACGAACCGTTTCTCAAAGTCATTTCTCTGCCGCACCGCCAGGATATCGAACTGTCTACCGGCGGATGCCTTTCCTCATACCTATAACATGGGAGTCTTCAAGCGTAATTTGAACAAGCTCGATAGCTCAACGATAGTCCGCGGATGGCATGGTGCCTCGCTGAGCAAGATTTCGAGGCGAGGTGTTTTTGACTTTTCTGAGCACCTTTTTTCCTCAGCACAGGCACCCATGCCGGGTTTTCATAAAAAAGTCAACTTTTAATTTTGAACAGTTGTTATTTATAGAAAAAATCTAGTTTAGAAAAAAAACAAAAAACGACTTCAAAGAAAAAGCACTAAAAAGTAGAAAAATAAGTATTAAATTGGCCAAGGTAGCCAAGGTTCTTTTGACTGGCTCAGCGCGTGCCCGGCTGACGTCGACTTAAAAATTAACAATAATCGTATCCACAAAAATGCCAATTATTTTTTTGCTTTTTAGTGCTTTTTCTTTGAAGTCGGTTTTTTGGATTTTTTTTATTTGTTTATTTTTAGTGAATCTGAAATACACTAACGAATTTGTACACGTGCTTTTCAATAAAAAAAATAATCATCGAAATCGGTTGGCGTTGTATTGAGTTATTCGTCCATTTGTCGCGCACATACTTAATGCAAAAAGACGTATATGATTTTCTCATTAATATCATTGTCAGACTCAAAAAATAACAGAAATCGTAACTACAAAAATGGAAATTATTTTTTACTTTTTATTGCTTTTTCTTTGAAGTCGGTTATTTTTTTTGTTAATTTTTTTTTTATTACGTGCCTGAATGCACACAGCTCATCGAAAGAGTTTCGATCGCGTCTCTCTTGTTCGAACCCAAGATCTCTGTCCGAACGAAATGAAAAACCTAAAACCACTTTCATCTGAAGATTGACTTAAAAAATGCTTCGGATATGAACATTCGTTTCTGGTATTTGGACTTGATTGACCTGAAAGTGCAATTTAATTGGCACAAGTTTGAACAAACCGTCCCTGAAAACTCTTGCTACAAAATGTAAACGAAAATCGAATGACAAAATAATTAATATTAGTATGTATTGAACTAGATTGCACGAAGAGACGGCCGAGTTAATCAATGTTCAAACACGTCACTTTTAGTGAACCGCATGGAGTTCCTTCCATACTGTCCATACAAAGTGACGTGTTTAATCGTACGTTGACGTTGATTTTGATTTTTTCTCCTTTCGTGCACTCGGCCCTAAGTATGTTATTTGATATGCAAGTAATACAATTTAACAATCATTCTTATCATAAAACACTAACTTAAAAATATATATTTGAGTTGTGACTAGACTGCTGTGTGATCTTGCATATATGTACGGATTTTTCTACCAGGGTTTTTATTGTACGAGATAATAATAATTTTGTTTTTGACTTTGAATGTGTTAGAATGTAGGCACACATTTATATCTTTGTTTGCCAAGGCCTAAAGCTATCCGAATTACTAAAGAGCGTGTAACCTGACTTCATAAATCGTTGGTTATTCTAGGTTAGGTGCACATTACTACACACTGCTGAATGATTTAATTAACCTTACGAAAATTAGTTCTATGAACGTAACAATGATTCACTGACAATAATGATTTCGTTAAATAATCTTCACTGAAACATTGTATTAAGAATGCTATTTACGAAACCTGCGTTGTTTTCTTCGTGCAAAGGTTTTTTACTTTGGTAACAACTGACTTTAATGCCGGCAAAAAGAAAATTTTCAGATTGTTTTCCTATTGGCTTGACACAGGATATATTTTTCGATGAAAAAAGCCTGCGGATACGAATGTTTATTGCCCGATATATATTGTTATTACTTTAGGTGCCTTAAAGATCGTCAATATATAAGAAAACAAGTTTACAAAAATATTACTTGGGCTATCTTTCACAACATTAATAGAAAAACTTAGGTACCTAAGCATACACATAGTTTAGTTTTATGCACATAACTAATGGTTGGGTTCTGCATAGTTAAGTATCGTTGGCGAAACCTTCAAATTACAGCTATGATACATTAATCAGTCTCAATAAATTCATTAAAACCCTGGCAGTGTCTGCAACACATAAAATAATCGATCGGAATTTATGATTGAGTTGAAAACATACTTGGCATCATAGTTTACCAAAATAAGCTTCAGATCGTGGAAGAACCTACCAACTCGTCTGCCCTCGCCGACTACGTTCTTCCCAACAAACTCATTTGGAATTTAATAAACATCATAAACTCATTTGGAATTTAAATTAAAATTGCTCTATTTGTGCTGGTTCGCTAATTTAGCCAGGAAATTATGATGAACTCCTGGACGTTTCGATTCTGGATCTAAAAAACTAGAAACTTTACATCACGCCTGGAAATTAAGACTTACGTAGATGATAGAACACCAAAATAAGAGTTTGAGGGGCGGACACAATACAAGGCACATTGATACCACCTCTTAAGAGGCCCCTTCCCAACCCACTTAACGGACATGAAACAAAACCGTGTATTACGCTCTTGCAACTTCTCTGGTTTTTTACAAAAAAATAACCGACTTCAAAGAAAAAGCACTAAAAAGTAAAAAAATCATTGCCATTTTTGTAGTTACGATTATGGTAATTTTTACACGCGCAGCGCCAGTCAAGAAAACCTTGGCTATCTTGACTGACACCGACTCCAAAAATTACAATAATCGTAACTACAACAATGGCAATATTTTTTTTACTTTTTAGTGCTATTTTGAAGTAGGTTATTTTTTTTGTAATTTTTTTTATTTGTTTATTTTTAGTGAATCTGAAGTACACTTACCAATTTGTACACGAACTTTCCAATAAAAAAAGAATGCGAACTTAATGCAAATTTAAGACTTTTATGATTTTCTCAAGAATATCATTGTCAGAACTAATAATATTGGGTCCGACAAGAAATGTGTGCATCATTTTCTTTCCACGTTTGTATGGGGAGTTGAGCGGGCATGCTTTAGTTTTTGAAACTATTTATCTTCTGCAAGTAAATAAAATCAAAAGTCGTTCTAAAGTTTTCTTAAATCATGTTTTCAGTGATATAGTATCCTTCGAACCTAATTTGGTCTCAGACCATCTAAGGCCTAAACATTAATGAATATGTTCCAAATAGCCTAATTAATTCCGTTAACATTTATTAACACTCAAAGTGATGAAGTGGTTCCTTAAATATTTCGAAGCAGCGTCGCTCAGCGATTACATTAGGGCTAATAAATTATTTATAACATAATATTAACCTCATATTGTTACCCTACATCTTGGAAGATTAATAATAGTTTCGTATCCAAAGATAACTCCGAAATTCACCTTAACCGTGTAACCTTCATGTACAGTTAACATCATTTAAAAAAAATTGGAATCGTACCATTTGAATTGAAGTGCATGGTATATGAATATATTTTGCAATTAAACGCAGCAATAACGCACTCGATCAAAACAACGAGCAATTTTCTACCATTTAATTATAATCAATTAACACAAAATGACCGCTTAATTATATAAACATCCCGTCGATTATTGCTCAATCCACTTTATTAAACACACGAAATAGACGTAATCGCCCTCGCTTTGTTTGGTAACCATTTCATCCAGATTTCGGAGCCCAACGCCGTATAGTTCGCGTCGGTTCGCGTATATTTTAGCAACAAAATTGCTGATACAAGACAAAGGTGATAAAAGTGAGGTTCCACCGAGCGAAAGTGTACCAGCATGCATCGCCCCGCCGCCCGCTATATATACCGACGCATCCGCTCCTAGCCATCCACTCACAGTCAGACCTCCACTGGCTCCAGTGCAGACCCCAAGCGAAGCATCATGAGGTCCTTGGTGCGTTACAATTCTGTACTTTCGGAACCACGTTGCGAGACCGCTCTTTGGCATAATTTCGGCGCAGCGAGTGTTCAGTGCGAGTGTCCAATTAATTTCGGATTACGGTGATGTGGATGCGTCGGTGCAGAGAGGCTGTGTTAACGAGGAGAAACCCCCGAATATGCATCGCCCGACGATAAAATTACATTCCCGCGTAGGCTAACGTAGCGTGTGTTATCACGTGCACATTCGCTGGCGAGAGCAGTGAATCTGGGAAATCTAGAATAAAAACGTGGAGTGCATAATCTAATTGTAACATGAGTCGCATGAGGAAGTGAATAATACTTCGCTGTTCTGCTTGCTTCTCTCGAAACATCAACCTATCCGCTTTTTTACGTGGCGCACGTTGCCTACACGTTTTTAAGCCACAACAATCATATAGATAAAACGTAATATGTTGCAGATATAGAGAGATTGTCATTAGATGCTCGTAAATCGAGTTGCAACGCCTTTTACTCACACCCAAGGATATCCTTAGGGATATTAATAACTACATTTCTTTTGTTTCAGCTCGTGGCCGCCAGTCTGGTGGCTCTCTTGGCCTTCGCACATGCCGAAGACAAGAAAGCAGAAAAGGAAGTGGCAGTGACCGACAACAAAAACGAGGCAGCCGCTACCGACGAGAAGAAGCAGGAGAAGCGCGGGCTAGTAGGCTTTGGGAGCGGGTACGGACACGGCGGTGGAGGCTGGGATGGCGGCTTCGGCGGGTCCTACGGGGGAGGCGGCTTCGGAGGGGACATCGGACACGGCCACGAGGTCCATAAGACCGTGACCGTCGTCAAGAACGTCCCGGTTCCCTACCCAGTCGAGAAACACATCCCCTACCCTGTCGAGAAGAAGGTCCCCTACCCGGTCAAGGTCCACGTTCCCCAGCCCTACCCGGTCATCAAGCACGTCCCCTACCCAGTCAAGGAGGTCGTGAAAGTACCCGTCCACGTACCGCAACCCTACCCCGTGGAGAAGAAAGTCCCGTACCCCGTTCACGTGCACGTCGACAGGCCCTACCCCGTCAAGGTGTACGTTCCCCAGCCCTACCCTGTCGAGAAGCATATCCCAGTTCCCGTCAAGGTCCCAGTGCCGGCGCCTTATCCAGTTGAGAAGAAGGTTCCGTACCCGGTGAAGGTTCCCGTCCACGTGCCCGCCCCTTACCCAGTGGAGAAGATCGTCCACTACCCCGTGAAAGTCCACGTCGACAGGCCCTACCCGGTCCATGTCCCGAAACCCTACCCTGTCCACGTCGAGAAGCCCGTCCCTTACCCGGTGGAGAAGCCCGTGCCTTACCCCGTGAAGGTTCCGGTCGACAGGCCTTACCCGGTGCACGTCGAGAAACCCGTGCCCTACCCCGTGAAGGTTCCGTACCCCGCGCCTTACCCAGTCGAGAAGCACATCCCCTACCCAGTTGAGAAGCCGGTGCCGTACCCGGTGAAGGTGCCCGTCGACCGGCCCTACCCGGTGCACATCGAGAAGCACGTGCCGTACCCGGTCGAGAAGCCCGTGCCGTACCCTGTCAAGATCCCGGTGCCCGTTCACGTCGAGAACCACGGCCACGGACATGGCCACTATGATAGCTATTAGGAATGCAGGGAGCTGCTGATTACTGAATGTGATAATCGAACGTTAAGTTAAGTTAAGCACGAACGGTCGCTCGCTAGCCCCGCGCGAGGAAGTCAGAGGAGAATAGTGCCTGGAGGCAGATGCCTGGACGCGTTTCTCCCGCGGGGCTAGCGAGCGATTTCTCGCACCTAAATGATACTCTATTAGTTACCTTAGTACCTTCGTTGCGCTCGCGCTTGGATTGAACTGGAAACGACTGTTCTTTGTTTTGAAATGAGTTTATGTACCTGTTGTTTGTCCGTAAGTTATCTTGCGTTGTTTCTTGAATTTATTCGCAAAATGAAAAAGAGCATTCCGTGTCATTTTGATTAAAAAATGGCTTGCAACGCCCAGCCTACGTCGATGTGCCTTTGTTTCATTTGCAACCATCCTACCTCACACACACTGGCTACATTTTACAAAATTGCAGCACAGATTGCGTGCCGTCAATAATGTGATTATAGGCAGTCGGCCCCAAATTGTCAGTAAATAAGCCGTTCCGTACGGATTGCAAAACTATATTTTCGACCCAGATAACGTAGAGTGCCACTAATTATTGCGTATACTGCATGTGGCAATACTTAAAAACGTTGTGGACACATCATGTAGGTGTCAGTGTGCAGAACCCAAAAAGGTTAACAAATGCGTGTACACTCGACAAACAAAGTCAAGTCTTACAAAATACATTTTCTCGTAAAGTGAGACTGTATGAAACGTCAGTATAGCGAAATCTTTTAAAAACTCGGTGCACATACAAGACAATGCAACAACCTCTAATTGGGTTGACAGAGCTGAATGAATAAAAAAAATCCTGCCTTAGATTAGAGCGATATTAAGGACCTATTGTAAATAATCAAAAGAAACGTATCCGGTTGTTTCGGAACCTCAGAACGAAGGATGTATCAAATCCCCAGGTATGAGCCCTGTTGATGATAAATCTGTGTCAGAACTATTTTGACTGCTTGTTATTTTAAAAAAAAACCTTAGTTCTAATTACAATATCGCTGTTGTACCTCAAAACGTTTTACTTTTTAAAGAAAATATAAAGATAATATTCGTTCACTAGAAACTAAAAGTTCAACAACAAACCACTTCTCCTTTCAACTGGACTAGCTCACATAAACGAGTTATCTGTGTTGGATCCTATCTAATATAACTTACCGGTCCATGCAGGTATTACACTGAGGTAACACGCTAAAAAGTCATAAAATAACTTCACAGTTTAATAGTGGAGGCATTCATATTTTTTATGATGACATATCGTTCGCCAGGCACCAATCATATTTGCGGATAATACTGTTGGATAGTTGCTACATATTCGATTTATTTTATAAATTGGTAACCAAAAACCGATGATGGTTTCAAGCAAGTAAATAGCTATTAAATAACGACCTAGTGTCCTTAAGAAACCCAAAGATAATTTTCATTACACAAATATCATTTAAACGTTTTAAATTCGTACTTTAGAGTTTTGTAGAGTACTGAGTGAAAATTGAATTTACATACAGAGCTAAATACTTCCTTAGGGTTTAGATATATATTCAATTTTGAGATTAAAGTGGTTTGTATACGGAATACATATTTTAATTAACTTTGGCTTCAATCAATAATTCTATTTCACGTCTTAAGCTGACAGGCGGCAATAAATACCGTTCATATTTTTAATTTAGCAACCCTATATGTATAAATTACCCGCTATAACAATACATACCGTACGCACATTGTACTTGAATGAACATTGGTATTTCTTTGTCTAAAAAAAGAGCGCTTTGTTTATAAAGTAAAACCTTTGTTTGTCATTAATTGATCGGTCCTTTGCATGTTTTATTTTTTATGTAACTGTACATTGCTGGCTAATACAACACCTACCCCGACACTCCTCTTACGACATGTACGGGGAGATATGCAGTGGGGCTAATTGTATCATATTTCCCTGCCGGTGCAGTACAAAAACTCACAATGTTGTACGGCATACATTTGTATCACTCCATGTTTATTTGAGTTTCGAAATACACTGCTCCTAAGAATTAACCATAAGCGATATTCAAACCAGAGCCGGTAGTCTAAGTTGTCACCTAAATTGGCGTTACGGCAAACCGATCGACTGGCGTTTTCAAATGTATGGAGAAATTGAAGAGCGCGCGCAGTGGGCGTTAAGCGAACTAACATTTGCGAGTCCGAGCTTGATTTGACAGCTTACTCCACGTTGCCGTAAATACGTCGACGTTGCCGTTTACGTCCACTCCATGTTTCATACAAATCGGAAGTCCGCGTTTGACTTTGACAGCTTGAAGAAGTAAAACCACAGAATATCTAGTAAAATCTTGTATGGAGTTTGGAGAAAACGCCAGTCGATCGGTTTGCCGTTAACGCCAATTTCGGTGAGAACTCGGACTGCCCACTCTGGCACACCGTTACTACAAGAGATATAGACAGACCATTTACGCGCGGTTTGCGTCGCGGGGGAATACGGAGGGAGGGGGGGAGGTTCAGCGTCCGATGCACGCTGACGCAACGACCGCAGCGCCCATAGATAAAGTGTTTCCCTGCATGCCGATTCGCCATAGATTAACAACAATGTGGGAAGTCAAGTTCAAAATGGCACCCGCGTTACAGGAAAATGATGCTGTGATGAGATGTTTATCTCTTAAAAACGACAAATTAATGATTTTCTTATTAATTGTGTAACACGGGATGATAATCCATATCAACCGCGGCGCGTAGCCTAGTGGTGCGGGGACCAGAGGTCTGGGTTCATATCCTCGCCACGTTCATGTCTTTCTCTTTCTGAAATGGATAATTGCATTTCGTTACGAATGCGAGCGGCTCCATTGGTCGGAATTCATGTAAAAAAGGAAAACCTCTTTCCCTCCTAGGTGGTAGGGTTTAGGCCCGCCCGTGTTGGTACCATCGCATTGGACGAGTATATGGTCGCATCTTCCAGTTCAATGTAGCCGTGCTCATAAAAGGAAGGTCCTGGCATAGCACCTTATTCCTTCGGGAACGTGGTGTATTGGGCTAATATCATAACGGTAATTGTTTGGTATTACCTATCCATGTCAAGTTACATAAAAAAAAAGTTTTTAAAGTAAATAGGACGTGATCCACTGATTCATTGTTGACCAAATTTCTAATGTTTTCTTCAGTATTACAAAGTATAACTTAAAATATCATTTTAGATTATTATTGTAAAGGTCCATGGCGATTTATAGATTGAATTGAGGAAAATAATAAATTTCAGTGCATTATTGAATTTGAAAAACAATATAGCATTCTTAATTTATGACTCTACTCTGTCTTGATTTATTCTAAGTCTATGGTCGCCCGCTGAGCCGCCACCGGCCCGCCGCGAGTGGCCACTCTTACTTTCGTACTCACTAGATAAAGGCGACTGGACGAGATAATTAATCCAGTATTATATTTAACGGTCCATTCATATATATGATATAACAGTCCAACGATTTAGATTATTTTAAAATGTTGAAATAAGAAAATTAAAGTGTTTTAAAGACCAATAGGATGTAATTGCAAGGAGGAGAATAAACGTTTAATTTAAAAATATTTTCAGAAAGAAATTCAAAGTAAATATTTCTTTTTAATTTAGAATAAATCCATCGAGAAATTAAGACCCCAAAACTGAGTAACAATCTTTTTCTCACGGGGCAATATATTCGTATGATAATTTTTTCTTTCTTTCTTTAATATTCTTTTTTCATGGAAGTGGTTATTTTTCCATACATATATTACTACCAGAACATGTCATGAATGCAAACTAGTTTAACAAAAAATAGTTTTAACTAATAATCAAATAAAAATTCAAATTACTTAGAATTAATACTAATTTAGTGCCCAAGGCGACAAATTACAAAATATAAAAAAATATATAACTACAAATAGGCTGCCTGTCTAAAATAAAATAAAATATGAATAGGAACTGGTGGGGTGTTGAGGTTCTTGTATCTCCTTAGTCGATGACAAACGACCTTCACGTGTTGAGATTGCAGAGGAAGACAACATTAATGAGATCATGCTTTACATAACGTGCGCTTTTCAGCAGATAATCTATTGTTTTGAGTAAGGTAGCAACTTTTACATAGACTTGGCCCACTTGGATTTGTACTGATTTCGCAACTGACGTTGCCAGTGATAACTTATTTTATACTTATATTTCATTTATTTTAATGCAATCGGTCATGAATTGCTTATGCGGGTAGGTGGAGCATTTTATTGGCCTGGCACACCACATGGGAACTTCCCGGCGGGACTAACTCATACGCGGGCACGACACACAATTGTTATTTAACTATTAGTATTAGAAACACTATTGGTTAGATTAATAAGAAAAATAATTATAAAACGACTTAAAAAAAGTAAATCACGAACGCTGGAGTGAAAATCCAACAAAAACGGAACTTATTTTGAATCTTAATAGAACAATCTGATCTAGATGACAAAGATTTTTTAGATTTTTTGTTTTATCGATCATTACCACGTCCAACCATATTTTTAAATTATCATTAAGCATCTAGTTCAATCCAATAAAGCTGGTTTGAGTATAATTTATCATCTATGATAAGAAATATGCACACGATCTTCTTTCCGCGTTTCTATGGAAGTTATGGTCCCCATAAAAACGTCGTTGACTATTCATTTTTACGAACTATTTCAATTTAATGAATATATGTTATCAATAAAAGAAAAGAATTGACATTTAATATCGGAAAACCAATATGTATGTTTGCACGTTTTTTTAAAAATCCCAACCGAATCACATGAAAGCGAAAATAAATTCTTCATACAGATTTTGTTTTCTTTGTAATTTTCCTCAAGATATATATGCCGAAGTAACAAAACTATGGAAACACAGATAACTTTTGCCTTATATTAGATACCAAAAATCAAGTAAATTGGATTGTATGGGAAGCATAATTTTCTGATGCTAACCCTAGGCCCACCTAAAGTTACACGGCTACACTGAAAACAAGGACATTTTTTATTGGCTTATCGATAATTTTTAAAGTCAATTATTTAGGTGTAACTTTCATAATTTCTTTGATTCGTTTTCTAGTGGATTGGTTTTTAAAAACTATGATGATCAATTTAAAAATTGTGTTTAGTCAAGCTTTAGGTCATTTTTGTTTATATCTTCTATCCAAACTTTTTCAGGTATACAAAAAAAAATTTAAAATTTCATGAAAAATACACAAAATCGCTTTGCATCCGATGATCAACCGTGGTGGTCCTCAAACGATCCACAAAATATTCCTTAATCCCTGTATTTTACGGCAATAATACAGCCGTTTTGCCAAAATATTCGCGTATAGATTTATTAGATTTATTTATTAAAAATAAATAAATAAAATAAATAAATAAATAAAATAAAAAAAATATTTCAAATATATCACGCATGTGAATGCAACAGAAAAAAAATAAGCGCCATCTGTTATTTAAATCGTGTTACCGCGTATAAAGTCATCACCGCGTCGACTCCAACTGACCATGAGTCGTGGACCCGGTGGCGTTAGTGGTTTGCTTGGGCATTCATAGAGTGCGGATTAAACACTCTTCAAACGATGATGCCGGTTAATTAAGATTATACTAAAGATAATTTAAAACATTTTTGGCCACAAGTCTTGTCTTAGCGGTATATTTTATATTCACTGCTTCGATGGCAAGCCGGGATCGTGAATAAACATTAAAAAGTAGAACAAAGTATCTCCTGATAATATTAAAAGACGCTGAGACCCGCGTCCCGGCGTCTTGCTAATGGTAATGGTAATCATATTTATTTTGTCCTGATTTATCTCAAAAAGTAAAATTTCTTGAAAACATTCCGAATTGAATAAGAAAGACAACTTTACATTGGACAAACTTTACGTTTTAAAACCACCATACAAATTTAATGAAAATTGGTGATCTAAATTTAAACGTGGTACGATTTTAATTGTAATACGATTTTAAGCGTAAAAATACTATCCAACAATAAACCATTAAGAAGCAGGTTTATTGCATATTGTCTTAAAAGCCTGTGGGTTTATTTCAGGTATAATGATGTTTCCTTAAGTCTCTAATAATAAAAATTTAAAAAGTTTGTTATCGTTTAATTATTTTAAGTTAAATTATGCATTGTCTTATTTGATGCATGTTTCCAAAATGTAAGACTAATAAGTCGCGAAATCGGCGAATATTTATTTTCCCTTTTACATTTAACAGGAAAACAAGTTAATATAATGCTTAAAATAAGACACATGTTTCATGTCAGCTTAGCTTCACAAGACAGCATTTTTTTAAGACATGAGTCATCCACGATCAGAGAAGACATGACATATGTACGTCATGGTTCTATCGTAATGTGTGTTGGTTATACGTGCGGCTTTAAATTTAAGTTGTAGTGGTATAACGTTTCGTTTTTTAGATTTTTAAAAGTCACCATTTTTTAACGAATAAAAAAATGTAGCAATATACTCACCTCGACAGGAGTCGATCTATAGAGATAGGTGACTTACCTGAAACAAAAATAAGAACACTTATTCACGGAATCCTTAGATAACTGTACAATATTTTATAATTTTAAAGTTAGGAGTACTCAAGTAATTACGCCGCTTTTTTCAGAGAATACAATATGTACATAGAATTGATCTTGAAGCAAGGACTTAGAAATTAAATGTTCAAAATTAAGAAACATCATACGAAGCTGTTTATTTAGTTTTCACTGTTGTTCGACATCATACTCAATATTTACGAATATACGGATGATGTCCGCAACGTGGTGGACGAAACGTCGAAAAAAAGTAGGTTTTTACGCTGAACATGGGTAAACATTAAGGTGGCCCAACCCGGCGGGACTAACTAATTCGCGGGCACGGTACAAAACCGTGCTGTTGCGCTCTAGGACCTTCTCTGTTTCAAAGAAAAAGACAGGCTCCGTGATGAGGAAGATGCAACATGTCCACAAAAAAGGCAATGTGCATAGTGTATGATTTGGTAAGATTTACAAAAAATTTAGTTACAAAACGACTTATAGCTAAAAGTAAACCACGACCGCTTTAGTCAAAAATCTAACGAAAACCAAATAGATTATAAGTCATGATTAAATAAGCTATGTCAGATGACTAATATTTTTAAGATGTTCTTACTTTATCATTGCGTAATCCACCTCCAAAGTTATTGTATAAAACGCGCGAAAAATTCGAATTTTCGGACCTTATAACATAGAAACCAAACACAATTTTACAATGGCAACGGTCATCAACCATCTAGTTCGATCAAATAAAGCTATTTTGAGCAAAATTTGGGAACTCTGACAAGAATATGGGCGTGATCTTCTTTCCCGGTTTGTATTTGCGGGATTTTCTCCCTATACCTAAACATCTAGTTTTACGTGCGCAGCTCGCATTCATGACGATTTTTCCTTATCCAACTCATAAAATAAAGAAAGTGGTAGGTACGTGGGTTGAGCCCATGACATCTGGAATGGATTTCATATCCCCGCGTCTCTGAAATACAAGCCGCTCCAATGCTTCGTGTAATACTCGGAATGGGGTAAATTGGAAATTGGGTATAAGCTACATTCTAGCATATTGTTGAACCAGAATAGAATCCTTCTATGAAGATAACAATAAAATAAAGCAAAGGTAAGGTAAGGAGCGTTTGCGTAATGAGCGTTCTGCTCCCATTAGCGACATAATACAAGCGGCGCGGCGGCGCAGGCGCAACCAACCAACACCACTTCAGCTTGCTGCAGCGAAAATCATAAATCAGCGGGAACATAATATACGTACATGGAAATACTCTCTACAAACTAGCTAAATTCTATGCCGCTTAGGTGGAAACTCGAAAGACGGAAACGGGACGGAGGAGAGGGTAATCAGGAGTGTTCTCAGGAGAGGAATTCACATTGACATCACTTTTTTGTTCTGGTAAATCGGTTTCAACGCCACACGAAATGAGTGGCACGAAAGGGAAAATTTCAATATTTCGCGGTCCGTCGGGGGAGGGTAAGAGAGGGGGGGGAGTCGCTAATGGCTGAGTGCGCTACCCGAACACGGGTAGGCGCGTGAGGGCAGACGTTATTGACCGTTTTGTCCGTTTAGCGAATTTTCAAGGCCTAGCGATTTGTTAAAACGCATTGTACTTAAAGTAATATGGGCCCAAGGTTAGTTATTGACAGGTTTTCTTTTTGGTTGGGAGTTACAAGTACAAAAAGATACTTCATTTTTATTTTTATTATATCGATAGGTTACTTACCTGTTAATTATAACGAATTACTTAATCCTTGGTAATTGGTCCTTTTTTATTGTTTTGGTTCATTTATAATAATGTGAATAACATAACAACAATACTAATATATGTGTATGATAAATATAAATCTGTAAGGGTTGTTCATGGAGCAAGTTGCTTTGTTTTGTAAGATATTTCGTTTGTCGACTTCGTATATGATGCTAAAACTAAATTGACGATTTTTAGAAATAATTTCTGTATGTATGTATGTATGTTCCTCCATAACTCTTAAACCGATTATTCGAATGAGATGAAACTTAGTAGACGTACAGTTAACTACCCGGAAATTAGGATAGGCTCAATAGACTTCAGTTCCGCTTACGCTAAGATGTGGCTGTCATACAAACTGCAATGCTCTGCACGGCTCGGCGGGAGGGCGGCGGCTGGAGGGGGGGGGGGGCGGAGGCGCTTACTTTTACTAATTGTACCGAAGTACGGCTTGGTATTTCCCGCAACTTTAGGACTACTTGACATCACGCTAAATCGCTGGAGGTGCGACCAATAAAACAAAATCCTTGAGAACCAATTACTCGATTTAGATGCGGATTGTTTCTACGTCTAGCCTGATTCTACTCAAAACTTATAGGCTACATAATATAACGCTTCATTACCAGAAGGGTGAGTAGTGAGTGTTAAATTCTTATAACTTGCGAACCACTTACCCGATTTATGTGTGTATTTTATCAATGTATAGCATCTCTGAGAGCAGTCAGGTTCGAGATAGGTTACTGTTTTCGATGTTGAGGCTTGCTGTGGGTTGGATTCCACGCAAAACTTACCTACGTCACACGTTACTTACTTACTAGGTAACCAATGTAGCAGTGCAAGTGCAGAAAGGTTCTGGCGGCAAATGCTTTTTTTTAATAGCCACCAAATGTCAACGAAGCTCTAAATGGGAATTATTGGATGTTTCTCATTAAATCATGTTATTTCGGCTCGAACGATCTTGATGAAATTTGGTGGACGGATACTTTGTCCTGGACCAGTTTGACCCTATTTTGGATCAGTCATGTGGCTACTTTTTATCTATAAAATAATTTAGGCGACACTAACCCGAGCGGAGCCGGGTACCGCAGCTTGTAATAAATATATCATAAAAAATATGTTCCTTCTGAGGTAGTTAATTAATCGAGCTTTCGCATACAAAATCTGTCAATTAACAGTCAGATTGGGGTAGATTGAGAACCTACACCTCATTTCGAGCTTCGTAATCGCACTGCGTCGCCTCTATTCCTCAAATATTTTTTTTATTTCGATTTATTGTTTATTTTTATTTTATACAAAGAATGATATTTGATTTAGGTAGCTGCGTTTGTCATGACCGGTGCAGGGTGCATTCTAAGGTTGACAAGTATGATAAGTATAACGTAAGGAGTTGATGACGATAAGTGTGTTTAGCTTAATACATACATACTATGATCAAAACTTTCCGGGAATTAAAAAATAAAAAAAGTGTTAATTTTCGGATACATTTATTTTATCACCTTCAAAATAACAACCGTCTGAAGCGATGCACATACGCCAACGCTTAACCCATTATTCCATACACTTTTGATAGTCCGGTGAAGGAATGGCTTTCAATGCCTTCGTCGCATTTTCTTTTATTTCATCGATGCTCGAAAATCTCTTTCCACGAAGGGGTAATTTAAGTTTTGAGAACAGGAAAAAGTCACATGGTGCCATATCCGGAGAATACGGTGCCTGTTGGATTGTATTTACAGTATGTTTGGTCAAATAATCGGTCACGATGCGCGCTTTGTGAGACGGAGTATTGTCATGGTGCAAGATCCATTAGTTGTTTTGCCACAATTCCGGTCGTTTTCTACGCACAGCATCTCTCAAACGCTTAATTACGGCCAGATAGTACTCCTTATTGACTGTTTGACGATTTTCGAGTACGATTTCTTGAACTTTTTCGACGTTATCATCGGTAGTTGATGTTGAAGAGCGTCCACGACGAGGTGCATCGTCAACTTCTTTGAGACCATTTTTGAACGACGAATACCACTCGTATACTCTTGTTTTTGAGAGAGCAGAGTCCCCGTAGGCTTTTTGTAGCATTTTGAATGCATGAGCACAAGAGCTTTCGTTGGAAACACAAAACTTCAAACAAATTCTTTGTTCAATATTTTTTTACATTTCGAAATGCGACGAACTTCAAAAACTTGATTGATATAAACAGACGCCAAACAATTACATGTGTGACAATGTAAAAATACAATGAAATTTAATATTTGACATTTGGCAGGAGTGTCAGGGAAAAGTGTACCAACCTGAGAAAAAAAAAATCGAATCGGTAAAGCGTTTTAAATTCAAACTACAAATTCCCGGAACTTATTGATCATAGTGTATTTGTAAGCATAGACGAAATAAACGTTGAACAATTTGATTATTGAACTGAATGATCGATTTAAGTCCTTAAAAATATTTTTAAGATAAATGTTACAGCTTTATAATAACAAATTTTCTTCTTAAGTCCTTTAAGGATACTTCAGAATATTAATAGTTAGAAATAGAGCGGTGCACAGGAATGCAGTTTCATCAATATTACTTTAGCATATTTTTTTTGGTTTTCATTGATTTGCATTACTTTTAACGATAAGAAAAAAAAATGTCGACATTTTAATCACAAATTTGTATATCTAGACCAGTTCTATGCACATTATCTTGCAACTGTATATGTTACTTGTGATCTAAACTAACTATTTTAAATGACGAGGCATTACATCTCATAACGAGTCATCAATCACAGCGGCGACAATTTGTGGGAAAATTAAGAAAAACCGAGGAAAACGACGCGGCAGGCGAAGTGTGTTACGGAAATTAACGAGATCTCAAGTAAATTTCGCGATGGCAAATATCGCTCTATGTTTGTACAGTTAAATAGAAAAATAATTTCAAGCAACCCTTTTTTCCTTATTTCTTATCTATTTATCATGCCTATATTATATTCTAATATTTAGCAATTCAATAATTATCACATTTTTTTCAGGTAGACAGTTTTATGATTATCGCTTACTTTATGACAAAAATCAATTGACTTGGTGAAAAAAATAATTTAGGCAATATGGTTGCAGGTAATTGTCATTTAATTATCTTTTTTATGTGACAACTGTTGTTATGCATTAATCATGCAATATTTAAAGATATCTATAATCTAAATCTGCATAATTATTTTTTGCCGTAAATCTATTAAACTCATCTGTAACGGTACAGCAGTAAAGTTATCTGTACATTTAAGATATATTATAATTTCAATCGCGGTATAATTATTTACGAGGTGAGTGTACCCGAGCGCAAAGTAGGTACACTGGCGTGCAATTAAATTTAACGGAAGAGCGCGTGCGCCGAGCGACCGAGTTATGTCACAGGTACTGCAGCTAGTGATGCACTCTTGATATGCTAAAATCGGTTTTTAAAAACATTTAACCGCTTTCAATCACTAAGAGGAGTAACATTTTTTCATAGACATTATCAAAAGAACACCTCTAAGATATACCTAACTGAGGAGAAAAATAATTATTAAAATCGGTTGACAATTTGTGAACATACAAAAAAATATATACAGTGTTATTGATAAACTCCTCTTTCTTCTGTTGTAGAAGCTATTAACATAATAATGTCATAATTTAAATGTACCTTAAGAAAAAATACTACATAAAACAACAAATTTCTGCCACTAGGGCTGAAATCAGACGTAAACTTTGTATTCTTACTATACTTTACCTTGAATAACACATCAAAAATATTCATGGGTGCCTTTTTGGATACCCAACTTACCCACCGGTTGACTTATTTCAATCTCGTTTCGAAAAATATTTGAGATTGAACAAAGAAATAAATGGTTAGACATATTTATCAAAAAACCGGCCAAGTGCGAGTCGAACTCGCACACGAAGGGTTCCGTACCATCGTACAAGATTTAACACAAAAATCACGTTTTTTGTATGGAGAACCCATTTGTTTTTTATTATTATTACTTTATACCTATTTGTTGTTATAGCGGCAAAATAAGTACACACTCTGTGACAATTTCAAGTGCCTGACTATTACGGTTCATGAGTTACAGCCCTGTGACGGACAGACGGACGGACGGACAGATGGACGAACGGACGGACAGCGGAAGCTTAGTAATAGGGTTACGTTGGCACTTTTTGGTACGGACCCCTAAATACGACAAATTTAAATAATCTATTTTAGATTATTTAAATTTGTCGACTTTTCTCAACAATATCGCCTCCTCATCGATTTGTACAGTATGAGCACATCGACTTCGCATTAGCATTTTTCCCACAATAGCACCGCGCGCGCGCCGCCGTACCTGTTATCACATGAGTCAATACTCCACCGATGCTAAGTTATACCACGATATACATTAACTTGAATGGGCTTACTTGGGCACATATTAACGAATATTCTAGTGTGAATGAAGTGACCAGTAACAGGAATTCAATTATTGTTGGCTGGAACGGGTTCCAATAATCATAACAGTAATATTGAAAACATAAGTGAAAATTGAGCATACTACTATGAATTGTTTGCAGAAATTAGCCTTACCAAATTATTCGGACGTTATGGCCATTATAATCCATGATGTGCTTTCTTACCGTAAGATATAAACTTTGAACTGTGGCAAATTTTGCGCAACAAATGTTGATATGTGGTTAAAGTCGCTCCTCATCATTTGCACGGGAATCTTGAACAAACTTGGATAAAAAATTACTAACAGTAGCTTTTTTAATACATCAATTTATTTAAGTAAATAAACTTTTTCGTATTAAGCAGGTACGTCGCTTATTCCAAGGAATCTGATATGTATGTATGTATAATCGACCATGAAGCAAAGGCACATTCATTGAAGAAAGAGCCCAGTAAAAAGAACTACTTTACGAATATACTGCAAGGCTGGACCCGAACCAGCAAAACATACCATTCGCGGGTATTAGTTCATAGTTCATAGTTCATAGTTCATTTATTTGATAGATTTTTCTACACGTCACAATTTCAGAACAATCATAATTATTTAAAATAGGTACATTACATGGCACAAATAATTAACAATGCGAAGCAGTCAAATGAAAATAATAATAATAATAATAATAATGAAATAATGAAATAAAAAGATTAAGTTCAGTCATAGTGCAGTTAGGATTGATGGAGCGGTATGGGATCGTCTTCGAGGAATTCCTCTACACTATAGTAGGCCTTATCCAGAAGATGCACTTTCAGAAGCCTAGTGAATTTTTGTGAACACTCTGTAATACGGATTGCATTGTCAATCTTATTATAAATCCTTGGACCAGCTACGTGTGGGAATCTCTCAGAGCGGGCCAGCCTATGCTCCACAGGCCGAAGACGGTTCCTGTGCCTCGTGTTGTGGCTATGTCTGTCTCCATTGTGCTCATAGTGGACAAGGTTCTTTCTTACAAATTTGGCAACTTCTAGGATGTAAAGCGATGGGACTGTTAGTATCTTCAGAATTTTGAAGTGCTTCCTGGCATGTGCGTCATATGGAACCCGAGCGAGAGTTCGAACAGCACGCTTCTGCATCACAAATACCCTATCTCTGTCCGCCGCCTGGCCCCACAGCTCGATTCCATAGCTCAGTAGAGATTGAAAGTAGCCATAGTAAGCGAGGAGCATGTTTGCTGGCGTCAGGGTTGTAGAAAGTCTGGATAGAGCGAAACATGCTCTTCCCAGACGCCCACAGAGGTGATCTATATGATGCGTCCACTGCAGCCCCGCATCCAACACGAGTCCCACAAAACGCACATGACTGACTTCCGGGACGCTCATACCACCGCACACAAGTGATAGTGGTGTGGTCCGGGCACCCCGGAGGCCAAAGTGAATGACGTTGGTCTTGTCCACATTTAGTAACAGCCCATTGCATTTAAACCAATCTGCCAATTTATCCATTGCGCCGTGAAGGTTAATTTGTAGGTCTTGGAAGTCCTTGCCCACAACAACAACGCAGCCATCATCCGCATACATAAATATGTCATCCATTATTGACATAAGATCATTTATGAGAACGAGAAAACAGAAATTGCCGACAGCTGAGCCCTGAGGTACCGAACGATCACCCACATAGGCGGCTGAGGAACGACATCGCACGCCCCCCACTGCAGTCACCTGCACGCGGTCCGAAAGAAAGGAGGTAACGAATTTTAGAAAAGGTCCTCTGATTCCATAGTGCTCTAGCTTAGCCAGCAGCAGACTATGGTCGACTGTATCAAATGCACGTGATAGGTCACAAAAGAGCGCCGCAACATGCATGCCTGCTTCCAGGTGCGTAATTACACGTAAGAGGGCAGTTCTCGCAGCATCCGTTGTCGAGCGACCTTTCTGGTAAGCGAACTGATACGGTGACATTAGATTATGCGCCTTGAAATGATCAGTGAGTCTGCTACATATGCCCAGCTCAAGCACCTTAGAGAACATTGGTACGATAGAAATTGGCCTAAAGTTTTTCATTTCCTCCTTGCTTCCCTTGCCCTTGTATACTGGCGTTAACTTTATTCGTTTCAAAGTTGATGGATAAACACCTTTTCTCATGCAGTCGTTCGCCAGAATGCAAAGAATTTCGGTTAGAAACTGTGGGATATTCTTTATAAGCAAACATGGTAAGTCATAGAAATCTTTAGTTTTTTTGGACTTTTAAGATTTGATTATGTTGTCAAACTCCGAGTGTGAGAAAGGTATGCAGCGCGCGGAGTGGTTTAGTTCTGACCGTGCTAGCCGTAGGTACGAGAGTGCAGTGCGCGGGCACACAGGTGCGACACAGGCTTTGTTTGTGCTTATGTAATAGTTGTTGAGGCTTTCAGCCAGTTGCGACGGTCTATCCTGTGCGCCCACCACACTAAGCATGAGCTGGTCCATAGGATTTTTCCTGGCGGATGTGCGCCCAGTCTCTGAGTTGATGACATTCCATATGGCTTTCGGAATGTTATCATTCTGATGAATAGAGATATTTATAAAACTTGCACGCTTCGTTTTGAGCATTTCACTAAGTCGAGTTTCCTGAATTTCTAGCAAGTCTACAAATATATTATTATCCTTATTTCTTTCAGCTAAGCATCTTAAGTCAAATACTCGGTGTTTTTGCGCCAAAACCTCTCCATCAACCCAAACCTTGTCCTTATGCCTAAGAGGCTGTACAGAGTAGGGAAAGTGCGTGTCAAACATGCTAGCAAAGATCTTGACAATCTTATCAAATTGCAAATCCGGTTCCAATTCCATCTCGAGTGCGGCGTTAAAGTTAAAGAGAAAGAGAAGGCTTCAAGAAAATTATACATTTTCAGGTCCGAGAACGATCTTTTATAAATTGTTTTTTTTGCGATTTCCGATTCAAATTCCAATACAATGCATTGTGCATCGTGGTCACTGAACCCGGGATTTATAGGCGTTACTTTTATCTTGTCAATATTGATATTTGAGTAGGCGTGATCCAGACATGCACTATTCCGCGTTGGAAATGAGACTAGGCATCCTAAGTTATTGGAACTGATGACGTCTAGCAGTCGTTTTTTGTTGGCAGTTTGAACGCGCAGGTCAATATTGAAGTCACCTACTAACAGAACATTTGATTTACTGTTACCCAATGAATACAATAAAATTGATAATTTTTCAATGAATAAATTGAAGTTTCCGGCTGGCGATCTATATAAGCAAATTATAATGGTGTTGTAGTCTAAGCATTCCGCAGCACACACTTCTATATCCAGCTCAACAGACATTTCACTAATTTCACTTACTTCTTTTGTTAGAATAGCGTTTTTCACATATATACATGTACCACCATGAGTATGCACCGATCGGCTAAAGCTGGCTGCAAGATGGTAGTTCATCAATGTAGCGGTCGCGAGGTTGCTGCCGGTTACCCAGTGTTCACTGAGACATAGGATATCAGCTTCGAGCTCTGATTGCAGCGCACACTCCAGTTTCGTCGTTTTATTATAGACGCTTTGAATGTTCTGGTGTACTACTGTGAGTGTGCGCACGCCCTTCGTTGATTTAGACGAAGGGGAACTCTGCGGTTGTCTTACGAAAAAGCCATTTCTTTACTTGGGTTTTTTCGGGCCAGACATCGGGCGATAGGTATTTACCATATATATGCTCAGGTACACTCACTTTGAAGCTTGAGTACCACGGGTTAGGCGATTTGGAAATTAATTTTTTTACGTCGAAGTTTGCATTATCAATGTTTTTTAGGTATGCCAGTACCTGTTCTTCCGTGGTGTCGAGTTTTAATTGGTATACATAAAGGTGTGCTTTCCTCTCATAGGTATTTTTTTTTGGGGATACTTTTTGCACCGCTGTCGCTTTTGGCATGTTGACATGGGTGGTCCGAGAATTCCTTTTCCTTACTGTCACCCATTCGTAGAAAAATTGACAAAAGACGCAAAAATTGCGTCTACCAATATCGCCACCGGCTGTATACCCATAATTTGGAATTCTCCTACAGTCCCTCCTCCCGTAATGAATGGTGGGCATGGTCTTTAAAAATAAACCGATATTTGTCACGAACTGTTGAATATGACACGAATTGTTTGCACGTTATACTTTCGTAAACTTAGACTAAGTGGACGTTGAAAAAAAAACCAGCGGAGTTCTTCTTCACCGGGATTTGCTGAACTGGCTAATGATAAAATATGACAAATCCGAGTGCAGTGTACTGTCTATGGATGATAAATAAACAATAAATAATAAAGTAATTTAGAGGAAATGTCTTTAAACATTCTTATTATTTTTATTATGACTTCAGTAATAAACAATAGGCAAAGCAATCATTCGGAAAAAAAAACATCGTTCAATCGAGTACTTATAAGGAAGGCATAATCATACGAAAACCTAATATTATGCAAAACCGATTACAGAGATTTCCTCTCCGACGTAATGTGTCTTATGGCACATGCCGCGACGCCAAATGGAAGGATCGTACGGCGCAAAATCTATGAGGAGATCGCGTCGCGGCCTTTGGATTCTATTTATAATTAATTTTAAAAAAACCGGCCAAGTGCGAGTGGAACTCGCATACGAAGGGTTCTGTAGGGTTTTGTTTTTATTATTTTTTAAATTTTACCAATTTATTGTTATAGCGGCAAAATGAATACACACTCTGTGAAAATTTCAGCTTCCTACCTATTACGGTTCATGAGATACAGCCCTGTGACAGACGGACGGACGTACGGACGGACGAACGGACGGACAGACGGACGGCGGAGGCTTAGTAATAGGGTTCCGTTGGCACCCCTTGGGTACGGAACCATAAAAAGTACTGATTTATTTTCTTGGCTACTTGTTATAAATATTTGCGAACATGAAATAAATGGTACGCTTTAAATTTACCAAAAATCTTTAAATATTGATTGCAATAAAATATGTTTTTCCAGCAAGTGTCTCGTCTAAGCGCGGAATCGAATGTCTTAAGTAACTCTTCGCATTAGAGCTTTGTAAATACACTCAATTTAGCGCTTCAATCGCTCGAAATCATCGGTTATCCCTTTACTGTCAGAGCCTCCTAAGCTGACAATTGTAGAGCCAATGCACATGAAATACCTCCTCCTTACCTTGAAGACAGATCTGTTTCAGCGCTCCGGATTCGTCAAGATTTGCCTATAGAATTGTTTATTCCTAGTTCAATTGAATCCCTCAGTCGTAAATACCAGCTATCGTTCAACGGGGAATGCGCGGTCGCTTGTTACACTAAAAGCGCGGCCCACCATGTGTTGGCAACATTAACCAAGAAATATATATTTTTTTGTATATTGCCACATTATAACGAACTTCCCATTCTGTTCTTCACTGACCTTCAATGTGATGATCGCTGTTATGCATATTTCTTTCATACAATTAAACAAGTGTTCTAAAGAACGCCTCAATCTCACCGAGCTATAAATACTAACTCCTACACCATGCATCCGTGTGATTCATTATAAATGGCCTAAAATAACCCCTAAATGTAGCCACCAGATCCAATACGATAGCACTAGCTAGAGCAAGGCTCGAGCATATCGGCAGTATTGGCGAGAAGTTGATGAGCTATGCTGGAAACCGTCAATTCTGATCGTTCCCAAAATCAGTTGAAGCACTGCCAATCCTGACTTCCAATAATACAGTAGCTACACAGCTCACAAACTTCCGCCAAAGCGAAGGCCGACCTACTCGTGACGTCGAACCTCTTGGCGACCTTGGCAACCTGACATGGATGGCTAATACCACACAACGAACGTTATGATATTAGTCCAATATACCACATTCCCGAAGGAATTAGGTGCCATGCCAGGACCTTCCCTTTATGAGCGCGGCCACATTGAACTGGATGGAGAAAACACGGACAATTTTTCATTGCCGCTTCGACCATCTTTTCATCCAGTGCGATGGTACCAACCCGGGCGGGCTTAAACCCTACCACCTATTAAGGGAAGGGGACCTACAATCTCACATGGATTCCGAACCATGAAGCAGGTTGCATTCGTGCGCACGGTACGCTAGGCTAGTTCCCGCGCCACTAGGCCACGAGCCGCTTAAGGTGGCCCATCCCGCTTAACTCCCAATACAAACGGGGAAAGAATATCACGTCCATATTTCTTGTCAGAGATCCCAAATTTTGCTCAAAATAGATTTATTTGATCGAACAAGATGTCGGATGACCGTTGGCATTGTAAAATTGTGTTTGGTTTCTAAGTTATAAGGTCCGAAATTTCGCGCGTTTTATGCAATAACTTTGGAGGTGGATTACGCAATGATAAAGTAAGATCATCTTAAAAAGAATAGTCATCAGAGATAGCTTATTCAATGAAGATTTATAATCAATTTGGTTTTTGTTAGATTTTTGACTACAGCTGTCGTGGTTTACTTTTAGCTATAAGTCGTTTTGTAATTAAAATTTTCGTAAATCTTACCAAATCATACGCTAAGCACATTATCTTTTTTGTGGACATGCTGCATCTTCCTCATCACGGAGCCTGTCTTTTTCTTTGAAACAGAGAATGTCTCAGAGCGCAACAGCACGGTTTTGTACCGTGCCCGCGAATGAGTTAGTCCCGCCGGGTTGGGCCACCTTAAGCGGCCTAGCGCGACCCCGAAATATCCCAGAATTTAGAGACCCTGCAACCTTTGCGGGCTTCACTTTGTATTATATCGTCTTTACCATGGATAATTCTCTTCCCAGTGGCATCCCTCCGCTCTACGCGGACAGGTAGGTAATGCGCCCATTCACTTTCGAAAGTGAATCAAAAGATCTTTTACTTCCTTTATGAGGATTCGCTAAGTTCTGGAACGCACTCCCTGCCGAAGTATTCCCCCAAAAGTATAATCTCGGGTGCTTCAAACATTATTTGAAGAAGCACCTGTTCGACTGACATGGTTTTCGTAACCCCGTGTGAGTTTGAAAGCTAATGGGCGTCGTCGGAGACCTAATGTGACCTGGCTTATACCATACGCGCTTATTTATTTATTTATTTATTTATTTAGAAAACCAACAGCGATTACAAGTTACACTTTGGTACAAGATAATATAAGCTTAAGCTAAGGCCAGTAATAGGTTTTCCTAAATTAAACATATTTTACATAAAGTCTATCTTGTTCTACAAGAGAAGGTTAATACAATCAGAAAAAGGTAGGTAAAAAAAAAGTATGGTAGATAAAGTGTGTATACAATTAAAGTTTGATTTTAAGTATGTATGTTATGTTGTGTAAAAAAAAAAATTATGTGTAATGCTTGGAGTTTTACTAGTATGCTTTTGTAGTCTTAATAGTAACTTAAATTTAATTACTGAGTGTGTGTATAATAAATTTGTTTTAATGTGTGTATGTGTGTCTAAAAACTGAAAATCTGTGTAAAGAGAAGATACATGTGTTTGCTTTTGGAAGAAAAAATACCAATACTGTATAAATTATTAACTTATCATTAACATCAGCAAATAACATCACAAAACCGAACTTATTTCCCTTTTTTTATGTTTTAGCAACATTCTTACTCTTACATGAATAGCAAGTACATCACTATTACAGCTACAGTACATTCTTCTAGGCTACCATAGAAGTAGTCGCCTAATTTACAAATATTTATATTCACACATATTTACATGAATATGATAAATATGCCCGATTAATGAACACATCGATTGGAACATTGATTAATTCATTAATGGATGTGTTAAGAGAGCTAGCCACGAATTATGGATGTCGCTGGTCGTTAGGTTAATCGACCTTGGGCCAGTCACATGACATGACCCTTGCCGTGTCAATGTGATGTCAATGTTACTCAGCTGTGCCGCCCGCGCGACGCGTCGAACCGGTCGGTGCGTTGCGTTTCCGTGAATCACCGTATTTGTGCAGTCATTAGGATGTGGAAGCGATTGTTGGAGGGGTGGTTAGGTTTTTAGGGTTTCCAAAGGGTGTCAACGGAACCCTACGACTAAGCCTCCGCTTTCCGTCCGTCTGTCAGCGGACTGTATCTCATGAACTGTACTCGTAATAGGTAAACAGCTGAAATTTTTACAGAGTGTGTATTTTTATTACCGATTCAACAAAAATGTTTAAAAATTCAAACAAATAACAATAAAATTCAAAAAAGCAATGTGATTTTATTGTGCTTAGTCTTGTTCGATAGAAAGGAGCCTTTCGTGTCCGCTTGGCAGGTTTGTTTTTCTCTTCAAGACTTGCGTGGCGCTTATTACAAATCTGAGGACTCGTATCAAAATTGTTTAGGATAATGTTAGTTGAAAGAAAAGGTTTATTCAAACACTGACACTATTTAAGAAGATATTGGACCGCCGCCGCCGAATGATAAAACATTGATCTAGTTTCGTTACTCTGAGATAAGTAAGAAAAAGAAAGATGAACATCCTCGGTATTGAACCTATGGCAAGGACATATACACAATGCACTGCGCGAACATTTAGTCTTAAGGTGGCCCAACCCGCTCGTCTCCCCATACAAAAGGGGAAAGAAGATCACGCCCATATTTCTTGTCAGAGATCCAAAATGTTGCTCAAAATAGCTTTATTTGATCGAACTAGATGTCTGATGACCATTGGCATTGTAAAATTGTGTTTGGTTTCTAAGTTATAAGGTCCGAAAGTTCGAATTTTTTGCGCGTTTTATACAATAACTTTGGAGGTGGATTACGCAATGATAAAGTAAGAACATCGTAAAAAGATTAGTCATCAGACATAGCTTTTTTAATCAAGATTTATGATCTATTTGGTTTTTGTTAGATTTTTGACTACAGCGGTCGTGGTTTACTTTTAGCTATAAGTCGTCTTGCAATTAAAATTTTCGTAAATCTTACCAAATCATACACTATGCACATTGTCTTTTTTGTGGACATGTTGCATCTTCCTTATCACGGAGCCTGTCTTATTCTTTGAAACAGAGAAGGTCCCAGAGCGCAACAGCACGGTTTTGTACCGTGCCCGCGAATGAGTTGGGCCCGCCGGGTTGGGCCACCTTAAACACATGATACCGTAATTTCTGATTGTAATATTATGGTGCAAACATTTTTTTATGTATGATTAATATCACACCTTTTCATTCCATCTTCAGTTATATTATACCCAAACTTGATAGTTTATGAGAGGTATATAATTTGATTAATGATTTTTTTTCATTGCGGCAAGAAACATTTAGGAAATCTTCAATTGAATATGAAGGAGTCTACAATAATCTACTCACTACATCAAACTACCTAATGTCTGGGCTGCATTGCAACGACCAGTAGGCAGGCGCTCAAAACATTATTTCTTTCAATATGTCCTCGAACAACGAAATGATACTAATAGGACTAGAAAGTATACAAGTCTTCTACGTACACTGTTTTTGCAAAAACATATCTCAGTATTAAAATTGTTAGTGTTTCTTTGGGTCAAAATCCCTCATATTTATGCGGGTTACTGTATCACTACATACTATAAAGCTGTATTTACTCAGATATCTTCAAAGAAGGAAAAACGGAAGTGTCGCTTAGTAAACTATCCTAAAAGCAGTGTTCAATAAGATGGAAAATACTCAAATTAAGGCTCCTATTTAACTAGATATTACAATTAATTTAAAACGGTAGAGTGTACCAAAATAAGTGTTTGTTGCCAAATTCACTATTAGGCGCAAGATATAATAAAACAAACATAACTGGTGACCTACTGCGTAGATTCACCGATCACATCTGCACTGCCTACACAAACCTCGTGGTAGGTTCGAGAATACGAGTATGTACATACATACACTCTAACTAATGGATCGAAGCGATAACATTCTTTCGAAATTAACTTTTGGGTCAAGAACTGTTCGAGCCCGCCGGTACAATTTTGCAAGCTTCGTGTGTTTTTATTAAAGCCCTAATTTAAATTATTGCTGTAACTGTACATTTCGTGCACCAGTGGCGTATTCGTAACTAACATTTGGAGTGATGCTTACCCCTTTATTGATTTTTTATCTAGAGTGAAATCGCTATAGCATTCAAATGCACGTTTTAACGTAGAGGTGCATGCTCTGTGAACAGAGAAATTAAATTGTGTTGAGACTGCAACATTGTTCGATTTGTTTTATTCGATTTTATCTACATATATACATTTACCTTCTAAATATTATATTTTTTTACTCTCATTTGTCTATTCCGATATATTTCTTAAAAGTACCATACGAAATAGTTAAAATGTTACTAGGGTTTGTTATTTACGATGGATATAATAGCTCATTAATAAAATAAGTAGCCGTTAAAATTATAAATTGTTTTTATTAGATAATCTGGCGTATAAAGAAGGCATATTGAACTGATTGACAATGCAAATACAATGATTTGGGTACTAACTGCCTACAGACTTTTAGCATTACCTATATAGAGGTGAAGAACACTTGATGATGCATAAAGGAACAATAGCCCGTTTCTTTGCAAAGCACTCTCTTTAAAGGAATAGCATTTTATTGGAACGGGGGACCTTTCTCCACGTACTAAAGGGTAGAGTCTCACCACCTTCATGCAAAAGTATGACAAGACCACTCTTATTTCGCTTTAATGTCACACATGTCAGAATTCGCAGACGAATTGCCAATCTAATACGAAGATACTGGTAATAGAACTGACGATTACGCGGAAAACTGACAATTATGCATTTGATAGAGTCAATCCATGCTCAGAAACAAATAAATCAGTGCGGGGTCACGGGGAGCACCCCGTGACCCCGCACCGATCCGGCTCTGCCAGGTATGCCATTTGAAACAATGTTGTTAATGTCACGAAGACATTCAGTCAGTGCGTTCAACGCAACGAGATATGTTAAGAAATTGGAGCGATTCAGACGTATGGCGCTGGGTCATTTTGCAACGAGTTTATTAGAGATTTAATTACTTGGTAATATAATAACGCTCGTATCACTCCACATGTTATACAATTGTTACAAATCGAGCTTACGTTTGGAACTAATTTTAATTATCTGGCTGAACGTTTCAAATAACAAGCATGTAGTTTTTTATATTTTTTCAATAGCTTTTAAATCGAGTTTACATTTAATTGAGAAAAAAAACAAGCATTTACTCCAGTAAAGTATTCCTAAGTATTCTTATGTCTTTACCAATGGTATGAATAATGGGGCTGGTTTTTTGCATATTCCTATTTTTTATTCATTTTATGTTTAACGGAAGTTAGCCAAGTATTCCTTGATATATTTATATTTTTTTTGTTTGTTTCAAAAATTATTGTACTTTTGTATTATTGTTGAATTTAAATTTTAATTTCGTATACGTTGTTTACTACAAATATTCCTAGGTATTCCTGATTGACGTTTGGACCATACACCCCGCATATGTTACGACTAAAGCCAGGAGTAGGGTTAACCTAGGTTTAACCGAGTAATGTGAGTATTAGATAATATATGTGACCGAAACCCTATTCGTAAACGACATCACGGACAGTTACATAGGATTAGCCAATTTATCTTGATTGAAGCTTACAAATCAGAAGCACTTTGGCTTTAGTGACCTAAATACTAATAGGCTAAGGTGAAGGGTTAGTCGCTCACGCTTTTATCGTAAGGGTTGATGTTAGGTAATGTGAAAATTAATTATTGTTCCTTTTTTTTCACATTGTGCTCTACCTCAAAATTTTTCGAGAATAAACAAAATTTGATAAGGAAAGCGTTATAATATCCCTATGGCTTCCTTAGGTTTTTGGAATAAACTCTATAAACTTAAGAAAGAATCTGTTGAAAACGAAAATCCTGTGTCTGTACTAAACAAAAAACATACTCTTTTTGAATAAGATACTCAACGTTTTTTTGAATTTTAAATTCTGTGTATTTAATATAAAAATTGCGATTCCAACTTTAACTTTTTAGCTAAATTGATTTAATAAATTCAAAATAGTTATTCCAAAGCTGTCATGAATTATTCATGTTATAAGAACCATCTATCATTTCTTGAAATCGTAACTATTTCATGTCAGTACATACTAGGGAGTTTTAGCTAGCACTATACCCGGTATTTAAAAAAAGATTTCAGCCATATGGTTTCGAGATTTAGTCGCTTAGATTTAAACTCACTCTTAGCTTTAGCAGTAACAGATAAATATACTCTTAGATTCTTTATTTTAAATTTGCTTACCGCAAATGAAGATGAACTAGAGATTTCTATAGTTACAGTAAGTAACTCAGTATTTACGCAACGAGAAAACAACTTCGGTTTTTCTCGTTGGAATTACGTCACAAACTGATTGATCCGCGGATCCGATTAACATGTGAAACTTCACTTATCTATACCTTTTTATTGCATTTAACACTCATGATATAATAAATTTTTGGGCTAAATGCTAATGCCGACCTACATTTAACTGGATTGGATGCACGGATAATTTTCCGCTTCGCCCATCATTCATTAAAGTAATGAAGGGAGACCTACAGTTTAACGTAGAATCTGAACCATGTGCTACGAATTCCATAGTCGGCAGGTACGACATGCATGGCAACAAATACAGTACCTGATAGCAGCTATAACTTGACTATAATTACGGTTTTTTTTTATCTAAAAGATAATTCTGCAATCAACAACCATATATATGTACAAACAAATATTGTAGATTTTTAGAAATTATGGTAACAGAAATACCAAAAGTCATATTAAGTAACTGATCTCGTTGCTTCAGGTTTTGAAATATATTTTTTTGGTTCTTGCCGATGGGAATGAAATTAAAAAAAACGTATCAACCGTCTCCACAGACCTAACCCGTCCTCTGTAAATTTGCAGAAAATTCTTCGCAAATTAATTTCACGTACGTGAACACACGTACGGCGAAAGTGTTGCAAAGCTTCGTCCAGGCGGTGTGCGTGTTGGCCTTATAAAAGGTGAGGTGAGGTGTGGGCAGCTGTCAGTCGATCGTTGCACTCGCTACCCTCACACCGGCGACGATGAAGCTCTCGGTAAGCACGGAAACGTTACGTAATAGGGGCGTCGTGTGAATATTGAGGCGTCGAAGTTGTCGATTAGGAAAAGTGATTGATTTCAAATGATTGAGTGAAATTGGTGATTTGTGAAGTGTTTAATTTGAACGATATTAGTAAGATAATCTATAATAATAAAAAATAGGAGTATCCTATAATTTCGATTTATTCTCTTTCTAAAAGCTAATATTTTGATCCTAGCTGTGGTATCGTAAAGATTTTTTTTGTTGTTGAAAATTTGCTATGTATTTTTCGGCCGATAAGCTTTCTCCTATACAAAATATCACTTCAACCCTTTCCGTTGCTGCGAGAAAAAAATACAAACCTACAAACACACTTTCGTATTTATAATTCATATCACTTAGCTTTAATTTCATTCAATTGTAATTATAATTAAAATTTATAAATATGTAAGCAGTAATAAGTTACAATCAATAACTACAAATAATTTTAATATCAATTTTAAAATAGTCTAAAATATATATAATAGAAAACTACAAAACTAAAAAATTAAGTGATTACGTAGCAGCATGATTTTATGTTTAAAATTATCCTCACAGTAAAACATTTTTCCTCGTTACAGAAGTCTTCTTTATTCTTGGCTGTGGTGCTGGCCCTCGCCACAGCAGAAGAGAAAGTAGACGCTCCCGCAGCCGCCGACGCCAAGCCGGTCGAGGAGTCCAAGAAGCAGGACAAGCGAGGCCTCTCCGACTTTGGCTACGGCGACTTCGGCGGGCACGGCGGCTTCGGAGACCAGGGCGGCTTCGGAGACCACGGCGGCTTCGGAGACCACGGCGGCTTCGGAGACCACGGCAGCGTCGGAGACCAGGGTGGCTTCGACGAAGGCCACGGACACCACGAAGAGCACGTGAAGACCATCACTGTTGTCAAGAAGGTGCCCGTGCCCTACCCCGTCGAGAAACACATCCCGGTGCCGGTCGAGAAACGCGTCCCCTACCCCGTGAAAGTCCACGTACCTGCCCCTTACCCCGTCGAGAAGATCGTCCACTACCCGGTCAAGGAGTATGTTAAAGTTCCGGTGCACATCCCGAAACCCTACCCAGTGACCAAGCACGTGCCCTACCCCGTCAAAGTCCATGTCGATAGGCCCGTCCCCTACAAGGTGTACGAGTCTGTGCCCTATCCCGTCACAAAGCACATCCCGTACCCCGTAAAGGTCCCCGTGCCCGCTCCTTACCCGGTGACCAAGCACATACCGGTTCCCGTTAAGGTACCGGTCCACATTCCGGCGCCTTACCCCGTCGAAAAGATCGTCCACTACCCGGTCAAGGTCCCCGTCGACAGGCCCTACCCCGTGCACATCGACAAGCCCTACCCCGTCCACGTGGACAAGCCCGTACCGTACCCGGTGGAAAAGCCGGTGCCTTATCCAGTGAAAGTTCCAGTCGACAGGCCCTACCCAGTTCACGTCGAGAAGCCCGTGCCCTACCCCGTGAAGGTGCCGTACCCGGCGCCCTACCCCGTCGAGAAGATCGTGCACTACCCGGTCGAGAAGAACATTCCCGTGCCGGTGAAGGTTCCCGTCGACAGGCCGGTGCCCTATGAGATCGTGAAGCACATTCCCTACCCGGTCGAGAAGCACGTGCCCTACCCCGTGAAGATTCCCGTGCCCGTGCACGTATCCAAGCACGAGGAGACCCACGAAGAGCATTACGGAGGCGGCGAGGAGGGTGGCTCCGAAGGGAGCTATGGCGGCTGGGAGGGCGAGCAGCACTAAAGAACTGATCTCTAACTGATAACTTAGCGTAAGATATAATTTGAGGAATACTCCAAGAGTTGTGTTACTGTTTGAGACTTGAGGACGCCCTTGTAAATAGTACCTGATTAAAAATACGTAAAATGTGTTTTGTGTTTGTTATTTCTAAAGCCGTTAGAAAAATGTCATTAACTCACTGACCTTATGTAGGGGATGTTGGCTGGAATGTGGTACTTGGAACCGGGATCAAAGTCGAGTTCCGAGCGAAGCACTGGAGGCTTCACTCCTGAATATTGCTCCCTGAAAAAGTAAAAGAAACAGTCATGCTTTATGTCTGTATAGACTCAGTAGTTGATTTGGATGCCTAAAATACATTAGGCTCAAATTAAATATGTTTTTACACATCTAGATTGTTTCTGATTTGAAACGAACGTGGGACATAACTATAATCTTTAGTTTGACATCTTCCTACACGTATGGGGAGTAGGGCGCGTTGCTCCTCATAATAGGTTCAAGCCGTCAAACTATGTATTAAAACTGGTCTGCCTGGGATAGGGCACAGACTCGTACACCTTGTAGGGGACGGGCCTATCGACATGGACTTTGACGGGGTAGGGCACGTGCTTGGTCACTGGGTAGGGTTTCGGGATGTGCACCGGAACTTTAACATACTCCTTGATGAAGATCCATCAATCTTTTTTAAATCGCTTATAGCTCAAAGCTCACTCAAGCACGTTACTAATGCACAGCAACTCGCATCACATACAAAGCAGGTGTCGGCAGATTATAATCATTATAGCATGGCACAGTCAAGGCCGTATGTTGGCCCACATATCTTCACTTTCATTGCGCAGATCATCTCCGTTGCGCAAGTTGCTGGACCAGTTGTTCGAGCATTTCTCGTTGGTTCTAGATATTTGACCCGGTTGTGGGTGTGCTTGCATGCATTCTAAAGTGATGTTACGTTCATCGTGATTTCATGTGTGGGTAATTAAATGTAAATGAACTACATAGGAATGGTCACAATAATAATCAAGTTATTTGTGTAACTTGCGTTGACGGCTGTCTGTCAATCCATACAATAGGGCTTTTAATCCTTCCTCTATTAAATACTATTTGGTACATTGAGGTAAATTTACAAAATATACAAATTAGTACTTTCTTCTTACATCCACTGATTTGCTGTCTATTTAGGTAAAGGTCTCACTGTTTATTTCGGTAAAGTTTCTTTTCAAATCCAAACCTTAAAAAAACGAATTACTATCATTTCGTAAGTGCAATCAATATACGTTTTCTTAAATAACTGTGCGAAAACTCTTCTCAAAATACTGCAGTATTTTTGATGAATTGCTGTAATATTTTATTAGAATAAATAAAAAGATATTTTTTGGATATTAGCACAACTCACCTTATGGGAACGAGGTTATGCGCCGTGTCGTCCACCGACTTCGGTGATTTTTCGGTGACGACACGGACAGAACGATCGTTTCTCCGAAGGACTCATGGAAAAGTCTATGAATGATCACCTGAGTCTCCACCAATGACAGTTGTACTGCTCCTTGCGCACGTCCCCGCTGAAGACGTCCCACCGCCAACGGTCCATGACCAGCGCGAAGGGCAGGAAGGCGAGCTTCTCGGACGCCATGGTCATCAGGTAGTTGATTTCATGTGCCGTGTCGTCTACCGACTTCAGGACGAGGCCGAGCGTCTGGAGGTGGCGAGGTGACGACACGGACAGAACGATCGTTTCTCCGACGGACTAGTGGAAGAGTCTATGAATGATCACCTGAGCCTCCACCAATGACAGTTGTACTGCTCCTTGCGCACGTCCCCGCTGAAGACGTCCCACCGCCAACGGTCCATGACCAGCGCGAAGGGCAGGAAGGCGAGCTTCTCGGACGCCATGGTCATCAGGTAGTTGATTTCATGTGCCGTGTCGTCTACCGACTTCAGGACGAGGCCGAGCGTCTGGAGGTGGCGAGGTGACGACACGGACAGAACGATCGTTTCTCCGACGGACTAGTGGAAGAGTCTATGAATGATCACCTGAGCCTCCACCAATGACAGTTGTACTGCTCCTTGCGCACGTCCCCGCTGAAGACGTCCCACCGCCAACGGTCCATGACCAGCGCGAAGGGCAGGAAGGCGAGCTTCTCGGACGCCATGGTCATCAGGTAGTTGATGTCATGCGCCGTGTCGTCCACCGACTTCTGGATGAGGCCGAGCGTTTGGAGGTGGCGGGGTGACGACACGGATAGAGCGATCGTCTCGCCGATGGCCTCGTGGAAACCTAGAAGTTTACTTAGTTTTAAGTAGATGTTCAATATTTTTCGTTACAATATGTTTGAATGTACGATCTATGCATGCGTTAAATCGATGTAAGTACAATTTTAAACACTGTGTGTGAAGGAGGCATTGATTACGTGAGACCAGACTGTAGTCCAAAATATGGGAAATTAGTAGACGCAACGCCCGCGAAAGATATGCGCTGGTTCCAGTCCACACTTGCTGTATCTTCAAAAAGCAGTTACAGTTTTACAGTTTTCAACTGTCCTGTATGTGTATGAATGTGTCCTTGTTTCACAGTTGATTCTACATTCATATCAAAATGTATTCGTTTATTGATAGTAATATTTTTTGTGGCTCGTATCCTAGCGGTTAACACCAATGGCACAGAATAATTAATAGTGCCCAATGATCTTATTTATTTGAAGTTATCCATCTACATCTACATTGCGATCAGATTTGAAAAATAATCAGAACAAGTTGGATAACCTAAAATCAATGAGATAATGTTAATGTCATATCCATTAAAATAAATAGACATCAGTTATGGTATTTTTTTCGAAGTGCTTAACGACTGGCTTCTTGTGCCGTAAACCACGTGAATCCCAGTATTTGCACCTCTTTTTTATTGAGATTTGAATGTGCATTTTAGTCAAGAATGCAGGTCACTACATAGTTCGAAACCAATATGAAAATGTAGGTCCCTTACTTACTAGCTGGTAGTGTTAAGCCCACCTTGTTTAGTACTTTTGCATAGCGTAAAAGATGGTCTAAGCGACCAGTTCAATATTCAGTATTGTGTGTTGGGCAGGCGTGGGCTAGGAGTATTGGTGGATGTTAGCTATCCATGTCCAGTTACATAAATTACTATCACTCAACGCACAGCAGGCAGTGAATTTCACTATTCACTATCGGAATTTATAGAATTAGAACCAAATGATTCTGTGGATCCTTTATTTATAGGGTCGCCGGGGTATTTCCCCCAAAGTACATCCTATGGTCAACTTAGCAAATAAATTATTTCCTGAAACGTGCCTTATGCGTTTCTTTTAGCTTTGAATTAAGACGTTAAGACTTTTATGTTGTTTAGTACTTTTGCATAGCGTAAAAGATGGTCTAAGCGACCAGTTCAATATTCAGTATTGTGTGTTGGGCAGGCGTGGGCTAGGAGTATTGGTGGATGTTAGCTATCCATGTCCAGTTACATAAATTACTATCACTCAACGCACAGCAGGCAGTGAATTTCACTATTCACTATCGGAATTTATAGAATTAGAACCAAATGATTCTGTGGATCCTTTATTTATAGGGTCGCCGGGGTATTTCCCCCAAAGTACATCCTATGGTCAACTTAGGGTCCTTCAGGCCCTTGTGAATGCTAGAAAATCCATGGATGGCTTTTGAACTTTCACACCATGTTTAAACAACCCTTTGATGTGCCTGACGACGCCCATGGGCTTTCAAAATTTCAGGGTGGCTGCGAAAACTAACCGGACGGTCAGGCTTAAATTCAATTCAACTACAATAAAATATTGTAAACAAGCATAAAATCGTGATAGGCGCAGTTGTTGAGAATTCGAAGGAAGTTAATTTACGAAAATGGGATATTTTTGAAATCTGAGATGGCTAAATGTCATTTAAAACCTCATAGGTGTGAATGGAGCATTCAAATCATTTATGGAGAAACATCGAAATCATTCAAACACGGAATTTTGAGGAGGCATTCAACGGTTTCTAGCGCGAGTAAAGCCGCGAGCAAAAGCTAGTCCTGTATAAAACGATGTAGTACAAACGGTTATACATATTCAGAATGACACTAGTCTTCCGTAATGACCGAAGCCTTACTCCAGTTTCAGATAAAAGCCTATTGCGTTACCGATGCGTATCGCTTTATTATGCCCAGTTAAATTTTATGGTATAGCGCTCAGAGTGGTGTGGTACTAACGGAGTGGTAGTAACGTTTAACTTGCGTTGCATAATGCGTTCGTGTAACTTGGTTTTCTTTGAATGATATCCGAAGTGGTTTTATGGAGAGGTATGTTGTTGCAAATAAATTATTTCCTGAAACGTGCCTTATGCGTTTCTTTTAGCTTTGAATTAAGACGTTAAGACTTTTATGTTGATGGATTCGATCACTAGGAACTATTTTAGTTTTGCTACAAAATGTATATATGTTTCTAGGATCCCCTATGATATTATTTTGTAAAATGTTCTTTACACAGGGAATCCTCGGAATCCCAGAAACAGGATTACTACAACATAGACTAGCTATAGTAAATAATATTTTTATTTTTTTTATGTGACTGGACATGGATGGCTAATACCACACTTTCTGTCATGGTATTAGCCCAACACACCATATGGGAACTAGGTGCCATGCCAGGACCTTCCTTATATTGCACGGCTACATTGAACTGGACGGAAAACACGGAAAATTTTCATTGCCGCTTCGACCATCGTTCATCCAATGCGATGGTACCAACCCGGGCGGGATTTACCCTACCACCTAGTAAGTAAGGAAGGGAACCTACAGTTTAACGTGGAATCCGAACCACGGCCAGCCTCTCTCAACGGTCGAATGGTCACCCATCCAAGACCAGACCGGACCCAGCGTTGCTTAACTTTGGAGAGCGATCGCTGAAGTGTCGCGCCACTGGGCCATTGAGGCTGAATTTGAATTTGAAAAGTCGTCACTAAAATAGTTGTCTAATTCGATTAGCTTATTGATCAGATGGAATATTTATTGTGTATTTGTAGAATACCAAATCGTTAGACGAAAACAATTACTTCCTCTGGATAAAGTTTAGCCAGTCTTCAATTATTCCGCGCTATTGTGTACAATTTCTAATTCAGTAAGACTAGACTTCGATTTTATCTATGTTTATGTAAATGTACAAGCACTAATAAATTAGAGCAGGCTAGTCGGTGTGCAGTCAGTCGATAATGCTAGAACCTGTCAAGGCACGGCGGCGGCGGCGGAGGCGGCGGTGGCTTCACTTACTGTGCCGTAATATCGGTAACAAGACTAGTATGCTACACTGTAGGCTCAAATTATACGGTGAAATGATGTGATCGCTAAAATTATTTAAAATTCGAATGTTACTTTTCCGATCCAAAAATCTCACGATAGTGGTAGTAGATACTTACATTTTCCTTGGTATACTTAGCTTGAGTGTTATGAAACGAAATTACAACATAATATGTATTTATTTGAAATGAATATTGGCATATCTCGTGTTCATGTTTATTATTTTATTTGATTGTGAAAACGTGTTGTTTAATTATTTTTTCGCGAAATCTTGTAAAATCATAAATCTAGCGTCTGTATTTCCGCTTTTAACTGAGAACTTACACAATATTTATTTATTTTATATTTTTGTTTGGCTTGTTTATTCTCATAAATTGTAGGGTACGTACTTTCCAATACGCCAGCTATAGGGAATCTAAGCATATAACAGCAGTCAGGAAAACAGACAAATAATGCATCTTCAACTAAAAAGGTTTTTTTGAGCCCTTTATATGAATCTTATAAAATTATACTGATAAATAATTGTTCATGAAGTCTTAATATTTTTTTAATGTAATTAATAAAAAAAAAAATTTTGAATCTTCAAATTCTAGGTTCATATTTAACTTGGCCCCAAATTAAGAGCGGCTCCCATTTCAGTGAGGCTAGTAGCTCAGAGCTCGGGACATTGATTCTCACGCAAGAAGTCATGCACTTTTATATTTTTTGAAGTTGTTAAGTGTATCTCAGCAAGAAATAGAATTTTAAAAACTAAAAAAATCTAATATTTTTACACATTTGTATTTTTTGTACGAAGGTTCTTACTGAAACATCTATTATAATTGCCTGTTCAGAATTCGTGTAAAATGTAGGTCCCCATCCCCTCAAAGGTGGTAGGCTTAAGCCCGTCCGGGTGTATGATTACATTGTCGAAACGACAATGAATATTTATCCGTGTTTTCCACTCAGTTCAATGTAGGGGTGGTTCCCTCATAAAGGGAAGGTTGTATTCAGAAAAATGGTGTATTCAGCTAATGTTATGACAACTTTGAGTAGGTGTAGTTAAGCCGCCCATGTCCGGTTACGTAAAAATAATATAATTTATGTATATTTGTTGATTGCGTGCGGCGCTCTTTTTAAAAGTACGGTAAATGGACATCATAAATGAAGGTTGCTAATATTGCTCGGCAGTGTGACGTCGTTGCCCGACTTTCACCTAACAACGCAGAACGTAACGTGCAGTACGTCTGTTCGCGTAATGCATACATCTCCAGCAGTATGCAGGCTCCAGCCAGTCACAGCTCCGACGCCTGCGCAGGTACAAGAGTCTGTAATACTTATTTGCGTCTTCAGCTGTCTTCCGTACACTACATCGTGTGTCTCGATCTTCCGTAATTTGTTATCGAAGATTGAAATGCAAGCGGGCTGCATTTTAATCGTGTTTCGCATTTCCGACTTCATAATTTGCAATGAAATTAAGTCTCCGTTATTAATTAGCTTGGATTTTTAAAGCAAGATAATCTTTTGATGTTCCTGATTAAGTTTCTGGTCTTCTTAAATATTCCCTAATATATTACGTTAACAAATGTTATGTATAATCAAACGTAAAGCAAGGACACATTATTTAACGTTACTTATTCCAAGTAACTCGCTTGAGGAAAGGTAATTGCTTAGTAGGAAAAAGTAAATTTACTCAAGTAACCCTAGGACTAGCTCTAGCGTCTGATATCAAATACGAGTTCGGTGACGACAGGTGGCAATATGTTTGAAAGTTCAATCTTTGCAGACAATGTCCGTAACGCGGGTATAGCGTTAAATCAATTTATATAGGGATCATCTTAAACAATGTGTTAGTAGGAGGCATTAATTACGAGAGGAGGGATGTAGGAGAATTCTAAATTATTGGTAAACAGAGGTGGCGAAATTGGACAATACCTGTGAATAGTATGGCAGTTCTCGCCGGTCAATGTCTCCTGACGGCGAAAATGGCTAGCTTTTCACAATATACCAAATAGTATCCTTATGGTGGCACATCCCGCTAATCAACCCATACAAAAGGGGAAAGAAGATCACGCCCATATTTATTGTCAGAGATCCAAAATTTGCTCAAAATTGCTTTATTTGATCGAACTGGATGTCTGATGACCATTGGCATTGTAAAATTGTGTTTGGTTTCTAAGGTATAAGGTCCGAAAGTTCGAATTTTTCGCGCGTTTTATACAATAACTTCGAAGGTGGATTACGGTATGATAAAGTAAGAACATCTTAAAAAGATTAGTCATCAGACTCATAGCTTTTTTAATCAAGATTTATAATCTATTTGGTTTCTGTTAGATTTTCGACTGCAGCGATCGTGGTTTACTTTTAGCTATAAGTCGTTTTGTAATTAAAATTTTCGTAAATCTTACCAAATCATACACTATGCACATTGTCTTTTTTGTGAACATTTAGCATCTTCCTCATCAAGGAGCCTGTCTTATTCTTTGAAACATAGAAGGTCCCAGAGCGCGACAGCACGGTTTTGTACCGTGCCCGCGAATGAGTTAGTCCCGCCGCGTTGGGCCACCTTAAATTGGTACCGTTTCGTAAATATTAGTATGAATGTTTGCACTGAACGCGGGATGGCTAACATGGCTAGAGATAATAAATCCAATGGATTACTCTATGTACGCACAGTAGATTTTATTTTTTTATTCCTATGCATAAATAATTTAGGTAATTAGTTGTGTGCAAAATTACGAGTAATAGCAGTTGACGTAACTAGTAAATTAACGAGCCAAAGTTTCGACAGCTCACAAGTTTACGTGCGCATCAGTAATTGTTACTCAACTAATTATATGTTTAGAGTTATTGGCACATTAATTTTAATAAATGTATCTCTGTAAATTATTATTATGTGCTATAACGAATGGACAATTCGGTATTTCGGTATTTTACTATATTACCACCGACACCTTAATAATTAATAAAGCAATTATATATACATATGTAAGTAGCGTTAACGGTTTCAATGCAAAATAAGTCATACAATCAATTATTTACAAAATATAAAAGATTTCATCCAATTTTTCTCTACAAAGCAATTTTTTAGACGCCATTACGCTCGCTGCATTTCCTCGCTGTATAGCCAGTCCGACCCTCTGTCGAAAATATCTTCCAGATCGGTAATCGCCTGAACATTCTTTTAATTTAGAACCCAAGTTTTTGACGAATAATTTTGTATCCAGACACCTATTACTACAGATAATTGCTATTGCAAAAAATCTTCATTAGAAGAACCCCAGGTTGTAATTTAGGGGGAAATATCTCGGCGGGTAGTGCATTTACCGACCCTAACGGTAAAGGGTTATAGAGTATCGGTTTGTTCTAATTTTGCGAATGGTTGCATTTTCTTCCTGTTCCTGGACTGGAAGCATCTGGTCCTTGATAACCATTTTTTTTTATGCGACCTGACATGGATGACTAATACCACACAACTACCGTTATGATATTAGCCCAATACGTTCAGTTCACGATCAGCCGTTATTACAGCGTTCATATACGCCCGTACCTGGGTTGGCGCCGTCCCGGAACACCTTGGGCTGGTTCCTGTAGGCCTGGAAGTATTCCACGTGTGCCATCTCGTGGTGCGCCGTGATCAGATCCTTCATGTCCGCGTGTGTGCACATCTTTATCCTGCAAACAAGTATAATTATTGAATTATAAAATAAATATAATGTAATAATTTAAAGATGCAGTTATTCTATTAGTAAAATCTATATTCTGTTGTAAGTATTTGGAAATAAATGAATTTTGAATTTGAATTGGTTTCTTCCAGACGAGACTAACTCATTCGCGGGCACGGTACAAAACCGTGCTGTTGCGCTCCGGGACCTTCTCTGTTTCAAAGAAAAAGACAGGCTTCGTGATAGTAGGATGCAACATGTCCAGAAAGCAGACAATTCGTTTAGTGTTTGATTTGGTAAAATTGACACATGTTTTAGTTACAAAACGACTTATAGCTAAAAGTAAATCACGAACGCTGTAGTCAAAAATCAAAGAAAAACCAAATTGATTATAAATCTTCATGAAACAACCTAGGTTCGATGATTAACATTTTTAGATCTTTTTGTTTTATCGCTGAATAATTTTCGTCCAAACTTATATAAAATGCGCGAAAATTTCGAACTTTAGGACCTTGTAAATTGGAAACCAAACATAATTTTACAATGCCAATGGTCATGAAACGTCTAGTTCAATTTAACAAAGCTGTTTTGAGTATAATTTTGATTCTTTGACAAGAAATATGCGCACGATCCGCTTTACACGATTGTATTGGGATTTGAGCGGCAAGGCCCACCTTAAAGGGCCTTTAGTAATCAAGGCCCTTTAAGTGTCGATTAACATAGATCAGAGCTTAGTGAAAAGTAGGCTAAGGCAGCAATCAAGTACCTGAAGTCGTGTTTGTTGCAGAAGTCCCAGGCGGAGGGCTGGCAGTGCACGGGACGGTCCGGAGGCTGCTCCAACACGCTCAGCGCCCAGAAGTCCGGCGGCATCGCGCTCATGTTCATGGACACGAAGAACTCCTCGGCGAGCTGGAACACTGTCAGTGGAGTGTACCCCTGGAAAGCAACAAAAGACGTGTTAGAACATTTAAAATAGTCAAGCGATCGCAAGGAAATAGCAATTTATACCTTTAACAAGAACAAGACAATGTTATAGGTTAATACTGTGACTAAATTATTTAAACAGGTACAAAGTAAGACTCTGTACTTTGCTAACATGCTTCAATGGGGTGCACGGCGCAAAGCTTTACCACCAGGTGGCGCCAAATAAAACTGTGCCAAGAGTATCACGTAGAGGTTATGTTTACGTCTCAGGATGTTTTCGAAACTGTGGCACAGTTTCATATGGCGCCATCTGGTGGGACAGTTTGGCAGCCGTCCTCCCCATTGTAACACCACGATCGCGCCAGAGCGTCTTCCTTTTACGTCGGATAATCTTGCAAGTGCAGTAATCTTGGTAGCAAGATAGATGCTGAATAGCTTTGCTTACATGTTTTACAATGCGATTCAAATAAGAACAGGACGGGGCTCGTGACTTAACTTCACTCGAATTTGCGAGGAAAAGTACGGTCGGTATGTCCGCACGGGTTTACACGGGAAACATTCGCTTCAATATCAAATGAAGCCTGACGCTTTTTTCCATCCATCAGAACCGAGGTTCTATCCGAGTATGTGCATCTACATGCTTTTGCGTTTCCTTGTTTTGTAGCGGCTCTGCCTTGCCGTGACAGCGACACTAGACAACAACACACGAAAATCTACACAGGGTCTACTCACCGCTGAGTCACAACGCTTTCGTACTCATGAAATGAAAACCACGAGTCACCCTAGTGTTATCTCTTTCTAATAGAGCGCGACGATACAAACATAACATGTGATGTTTGACGGCGTCAGGCGAAAGCGTCTCACTTTCTTCTGCGACTAACTCGTTTTGGCTATCCTGAATAGATATGTGTAGGATTACATTGAGTGTCTGTCACAGAATTTATTTATTTATTTATTGTAGAGTGTTCTTTTAATATCTGTTCTTCAAATCAATATTTGGTTAAAAAAAAAATGGTAAACCTTTTTTTACACTTCATACTGAAGTTTTTTAAGTGAAGTGAGGTTTATTAGCAGTTTGACATTCAAAATGGCGGTGGTCCTATCCTATTCTTATTTGAATCGCATTTTAACATCTCCGGTGTGACATCGACGGCAGTCTTGCCGGGGTAGAGCAGCACGTAAGGCACAGGCAGGGTGGCGCTCCAAGGATGCGCGTATATGCGGGTTGATAGCAGCAAGACGAACAGTGAGTAGCTTTGCTTACCTGTTGCACCATCTCCGGTGTTACATCGACGAGTGTCTTGCCGGGGTAGGGCAATGTATAGGGCAGAATGCCGCTCCAGGACTGGCCCCACATGTCTCCTAGTATGTGGGCCGGTAGCGGGGCGGAGCGGGAAATACGCTCCGGGCCGAACGCCTCGCGCAGTCGCCTCCGCACGTAGGCGTGCATCAACTCGTACAGGGGTTTAATCTGGAAACAGAACGCCACGGAGTTTAAAATAAAGGTACTGATTAAAAACCGGCTTTCATTTTTATTATTTTACCTATTTGTTGTTATAGCGGCAAAATACACACATTGTGAAAATTTCAGCTGCCTAATTATTACGGTGCATGAGATACAGCCCTGTGTCAGACGGACGGACGGACGGACGGACGGAATTACGGACGGAAGGACGGACGGACGGACATCGGAGGCTTAGTAATAGTGTTTCGTTGGCACCCTTTGGGTACGGAACCCTAAAAAGCATGTATTTATTGATTAAAACCAAATATTATTTTCCAACTATTTATTGGTATTCAAGGGCTTAATTTTTAATTGTAGAAGTAATATGAAAAGGTAATCAAAGGCCGCTGGTATAAAATAGCTAAGTACCATGCCACGACCTTCCTTATATTACATGACGTCACTGAACAAGATGAAAACACGGAAAATTTCAATTGCCGGTTCGACTATTATCGATTTAATGCAATGGTACCAACCCGTAAGGGATTGAGATTGAGCACGGGAAGAATTACAGTGGGCCTCCTTGTAATTTTTTCCGTTGCGGAATATTTTAAGAAATCTGACCTGTTCCCAGACATCCTCGATGTCTTGTCGGAAGGTGGGTGACTCGTAGGGGAACATCCAATACGTAGAAGCATCGGTGAAGTCTGAAATAAAAAAAAATACATGCTAATAATATGCAGTGTATTAATAAAAAATAAAATAAAAAAATACGGCTCGCACTATGGCACAGGAAACAATTTGGGTGCAGAATAAGAAGTGATAATGATCTGAGGCTCTATTACGAGTTACAAATCAATTATTGAAAGGAGATATGCAACCGGAGCTCCAGTGACTTTTTTGGCGTAACAGAAATGTAATCGATAGTGTTCGAAACCATCGATAATTATTATTAATGATTTGAATTTTCAAATATTTCTACTTTCATGAGAACTCCAGCTAATATAATTCGATCTAAACCATAGATCTAAACAGACTTTAAATAAATAGTTCCCTTGCAGAAAGAGTGGAGCCATCTGTTATCCGATGTTTAAACAATTTACGATTTAGAAATGTTCGTAATTTATTACTATAAATCTTTTTTCAATTAGGTATGTTGTGCCAGTACCCGTACCATTATAATTATTTTCAAAAATACATTGATACACAATATATCTTAGCTAAAATAATAATCCGATGCGCAGCGCCATCTATTGCATAATAGTGATAATTTGTTGTATTTGTTTTTTCGAATTGCACGTTTCTCTTGAATATCCATTTTTTTTTGCTTTGTACATAGTTGACCGCATATCTTTTTTTGTAAAAATTCGAATTCGTACATTTAGAAATGTAGACACAGCCGTCAATAAAATCAAATGAGTATTATGGGCCGAGACACCAAGTTGTTTCCGTAAGTTTTTCCCAACTCTTGAATACACACAGCACTGCGGATTCTGGAGGAAAAATAACCACATTACCATTTTTTTTCTCTAATATCAAATAAATATCTCAGTTCACAAACTATTTCATGTAACTTCGATACAAAGTGCTTGAACTACCAATATTCTTATTTTATCCTTCAGAATAACTCTCTACGTTGGTGTGCCCACTAAAATGAGCTAGAAAATCTTAGAATAACCTGCAAATGATTATAACATTAAAAAAAATGGAACGCGATGCTGCGCGAACCTCGGACCTCTGGCTCAGGAAGCGACGCCCAGCGCGCTTCACTAAACAAGGAGCTTGTTCAAGTTGCGAAAATAGTTATCAGTTCAGTAAATGCATCACTGAGACTTTAGATGCATCTGCTGACGTTTCTATGAGTTTACAGTGTCTGAAATGTATCAATTCAGATTCACCTTAGTCAAAACAATTTAACTGTGTTAATTCTATCCAGAAACACTTAAATTAGTGACGATTTTCTAGCTCATACAAACTTTGCGATATCCTTTCAAGACTAGTTTATTATAGAATTTATCGTGTGCTGCCATCTAGCTAAAAATCGTGTAATTTCATGCTTGTCTTCAATTTAATTGTTTTTATAACGATTCCATTGATTACTATTTGGATTTAAAAAATTGTCGACTTCATTTAATCACAGTTTTATTCAAGGAAGGATATATTTAATTCAAATCACAAAAGATTACACATATATAATGAACAGTTTACATCTGAGCAAGTGATTCCACTAATTCCGCTAACAACTCACAGGTGGCGCCTCGGGTCATAGTAGAACTATTAATAAAGTAGAGCAAAATCATGTTAGACCAGTGATATGTATGATATGTAAAGGTAATACAGTAATATATTGTCAATGTATTAGACTGGGTCTTTGGGGATATTGGTTTTGAGGTCATTGCCAAAATATGGCGATTATTGACACCGATTATTCCAAGCTACCTAATCTATTACACGGTTTTTAAAAAAGAAGAACCAGACGGAGTTTAAGGAATATGGTCGGGACTTACGTTGTAAAAACGACCCGAAAACGTTTAAAAACCGGCCAAGTGCGAGTCGGACTCGCGCACGAAGGGTTCCGTACCATCGTATATTTAAGGGAATTACGGAACCTCGGTTGTGCCTTCTGAACTTCGCCTCTACCCGCTATTACCCTCATTCCCGAAGGAATTAGGTGACATGCCAGGATCTTCTATTTATAACCATGGCTACATCGAACTGCATGAAAAACATGGACAATTTATCATTGCCGTTTCGACCTTAGGTATTTTCATCTTATGCGATGGTACCAATCCGGGCGGGCTTAACCCTGTTTACTAGTAGGGAAAGGGCATCTATAGTTTAACATGGATCCAAACATCTCTCAACAAACTCGCATTCTTAACGAAATTCATTTGACCAATTCTGAAAAAGAAAGAAAGTGGTTCATAAATGGGGTGGCGATTTGAACCTGCTACAAACATATCCAATGCTGAATGTAACGATGCATATCAAAAAGTAATCATTCAATGATTTTTTTTGACATTAGAAAAACAAATTTTAATTAAAAGGGAGGGACTTCAATCAAGAATTGAAACATGAAGAATAACGTAACAACATGTTTATTTTAATAATATGCATTACAAAGCCTATTAAAAAAAATGAAACGATATCTACAACAGGCGTCTCGATATGACAAATGACCAGGTTCTGAACGAATTATGTGAAATCAATATAAATATGTCCCTTCGTGCAATTGGGGCTTAGTTTGACGTTTAGTTGCATTTCGTAACATGCCAACTGGTAAATTCTGGCCTTGCATTATATTCGTAAAGTAGTTCTTTTAACTGAGGTCTTTCTTTAATTAAAGTGTCCTTGCTTCACGGTCGATTATACGTATATACAAATCACATTCCTTGGAAAAAGCGACGTACCTGCTTAGTACGAAAAAAAAAATTAACAAAAAAAATAACCGACTTCAAAGAAAAAGCACTAAAAAGTAAAAAATAATTTCCATTTTTAACCGATTTCAAAAAAAGGAGGAGGTTATCAAATCGTCTGTATTTTTTTTTTTTTGTTTTTTTTTTTTTTATGTTTGTTACCGCATAACTTTTTCCTGGGTTAACCGATTTTGATGATTATTTTTTTAAATGATAGCTAGTGCTTCCCAAGTGGTCCCATTTTAATTTGGTTAAGTTCTGACAATGATATCTATGAGAAAATCATAAAAGTCTTAAATTTGTATTAAGATGTGCGCGACAAATGGACGAATAACTCAATATAACGCCAACCGATTTCGGTGATTCTTTTTTTATTGGAAAGGACGTGTACAAATTAGTAAGTTTACTTCAGATTCACAAAAAATTAACAAATAAAAAAACAAATTTAACAAAAAAAATAACCGACTTCAAAGGAAAAGCACTAAAAAGTAAAAAATAATGTTCATTTTTGTAGTTACGATTTCTGTTATTTTTTGAGTCGGTGTCAGCCAAGGTTAGGTTAGGTTAGGTTAGGTTAGGTTAGATTAGGTTAGGTTCTCTTGATTGGCGCAGCGCGTGCCCGGCTGACGCCGACTCAAAAAATAACAGAAATCGTAACTACAAAAATGAACATTATTTTTTACTTTTTAGTGCTTTTCCTTTGAAGTCGGTTATTTTTTTTGTTAAATTTGTTTTTTTTGTAGTTACGATTTCTGTTATTTTTTGAGTCGGTTATTTTTTTTTATTTGTTTATTTTTAGTGAATCTGAAGTACACTTACTAATTTGTACACGTCCTTTCCAATAAAAAAAGAATCACCGAAATCGGTTGGCGTTATATTCAGTTATTCGTCCATTTGTCGCGCACATCTTAATACAAATTTAAGACTTTTATGATTTTCTCATGGATATCATTGTCAGAACTTAACCAAATTAAAATGGGACCACTTGAGAAGCACTAGCTATCATTTAAAAAAATAATCATCAAAATCGGTTCACCCAGGCAAAAGTTATGAGGTAACAAACATAAAAAAAAAACAAAAAAAAAAACATACAGACGAATTGATAACCTCCTCCTTTTTTTGAAGTCGGTTAAAAAGTATTTGTTCTTCTTTATGGTTTCTTATTTTTATAATGATAGTAATGATTCATTGTTTAGCCTTGAAAGTAATTGCTGGTTCCATAAAAAAACTAACGTTGAAACTAAAAAAGCAATAATAAAAAAATATATATTCGAAAAATATGTTTTTTAATTTTTCTGCAACTCTTTCCTTCAGCGATTTCCTTCAGCCTCACCGCCTGGTTCTTAAGATCGACGAGTTGCTCGTAAAGGTCTCGGATGCGCCTGCCGGTGACCCTCCGCCACTCGGTCCACGCAAGCTGCAGCTCGTCCCAGTCGCGGGAGTGGGACATGATGAACTGCAGGTCAGGCTGAGCTTGTTGTAGGCATAGAATTCCGCACTGTTGTAGGCCGCCAGCAAATCGTTAGTGAGACGGATGTACAAGAACTTACTATTGAGCCTCGCCGCCTGGTTCTTAATATCGACGAGTTGCTCGTAAAGGTCTCGGATGCGCCTGCCGGTGACCCTCCGCCACTCGGTCCACGCAAGCTGCAGCTCGTCCCAGTCGCGGGTGTGGGACATGATGAACTGCAGGTCAGGCTGAGCTTGTTGTAGGCATAGAATTCCGCACTGTTGTAGGCCGCCAGCAAATCGTTAGTGAGACGGATGTACAAGAACTTATTATTGAGCCTCGCCGCCTGGTTCTTAATATCGACGAGTTGCTCGTAAAGGTCTCGGATGCGCCTGCCGGTGACCCTCGCCACTCGGTCCACGCAAGCTGCAGCTCGTCCCAGTCGCGGGTGTGGGACATGATGAACTGCAGGTCAGGCTGAGCTTGTTGTAGGCATAGAATTCCGCACTGTTGTAGGCCGCCAGCAAATCGTTAGTGAGACGGATGTACAAGAACTTACTATTGAGCCTCGCCGCCTGGTTCTTAATATCGACGAGTTGCTCGTAAAGGTCTCGGATGCGCCTGCCGGTGACCCTCCGCCACTCGGTCCACGCAAGCTGCAGCTCGTCCCAGTCGCGGGTGTGGGACATGATGAACTGCAGGTCAGGCTGAGCTTGTTGTAGGCATAGAATTCCGCACTGTTGTAGGCCGCCAGCAAATCGTTAGTGAGACGGATGTACAAGAACATACTATTGAGCCTCGCCGCCTGGTTCTTAATATCGACGAGTTGCTCGTAAAGGTCTCGGATGCGCCTGCCGGTGACCCTCCGCCACTCGGTCCACGCAAGCTGCAGCTCGTCCCAGTCGCGGGTGTGGGACATGATGAACTGCAGGTCAGGCTGAGCTTGTTGTAGGCATAGAATTCCGCACTGTTGTAGGCCGCCAGCAAATCGTTAGTGAGACGGATGTACAAGAACTTACTATTGAGCCTCGCCGCCTGGTTCTTAATATCGACGAGTTGCTCGTAAAGGTCTCGGATGCGCCTGCCGGTGACCCTCGCCACTCGGTCCACGCAAGCTGCAGCTCGTCCCAGTCGCGGGTGTGGGACATGATGAACTGCAGGTCAGGCTGAGTTTGTTGTAGGCATAGAATTCCGCACCGTTGTAGGCCGCCAGTAAATCGTTAGTGAGACGGATGTACAAGAACTTACTATTGAGCCTCGCCGCCTGGTTCGTAAGATCGACGAGTTGCTCGTAAAGGTCTCGGATGCGTCTGCCGGTGACCCTCCGCCACTCGGTCCACGCGTGCTGAAGCTCGTCCCAGTCGCGGGAGTGGGACATGATGAACTGCAGGTCAGGCTGCAGGCGGAGGCCGCACTTGAAGGGCTCGTTGTAGGCGCAGACCTCAGCGCCGTTGTAGACCGCCAGCATGTCGTTGATGAGACGGTTGTACTGCAAGTGGAACGGCTTTGGTTAGAGGTGACTTGATTATGTACCGAGATCACTGTATGCACGAATTTATAGCTGCTGGTCAGAATCTGACATAGGAATATTATTTATACGATTGTTTATGGTATTTACCTAATTATTTGTTACATAATAGATAGATAGGAAAAGAGAAAAAGGAGTGAAAATTAACTACCTACTTATTAAAGTATTTCTCCAAAATCGGCGCAATTGGAATGTGCCAATGACGGACGCCGCGTTGCGCGCTTAATGGCTAGGCTGATCTTTTGCCTTAGATAACTTGGCCCACGTATGTGCCCAGACGCCTCAATGAGCAATCTACTAAGCTCTTTAAATATATTTTTTCCGTGTGGGTTCCAAACTCCAACCGCTGTATTCAGAAGGGGGCGGACTAACTTTAATCCACCTAAACCGGTTTTTGTATGGTTATTCCGGTGCTTAGTTTTGACATGTGCTCTCTGAATACGACTGCAAGAGTCTCTACAGCAAAGGCGACTATTATTTATGATCCGTTAACTTACAAGGTGTCAATGCGGACTGGTTTTAAATGTCAAAAAAGCCCGCGGGAACAGCGTGTGGCCTTCGGATAAGGGAAGCAAACATACCCTGTCGAGCTGGTCCGGTGGCAGGGCGGCTTGCCCGATGATGGAGAGCATGCGCAGTTGGCGGAAGGTGTTGTAGTCGCGCACGCCGCCGCGCGGCACCTGCGTCGCCGCCTCCCAGAGGCCGCGCTGGAACAGCGTGTAGCGCTGCTGGGCGTCCAACTGTAATTTGTAACAATCATAGATGTAAAAAAAAGCTTTCGGAGGACTTAAACCAGCAAATAAAACTTTCACGGGCAGTACGTCTACCAATTCCGCCCCTGCTCGATTCCAGCTTGCTTCACGGTCGATTCTACACAAATGTTATGTTCGTTGTTTGTAATATTTAAAATATGGGATAGTATTTATAGTATTGACAGTCACGTCAGACAGTCAATCAGGGTGTTTGCATCCAGTTTGGACATACGCCTCTCCAATTTTCCTCCAGTCCTCCCGGCCCTCAGCGGGACGGAACCACTGCGTTACGCCGACGCACTTGATGTCGTCCTCGCACCTGGCTGGTGGTCTTCCCACACTCCGTTTTCCTGTCCACGGCGGTCAGTTAAGGAAACGGTTACTCTAAAGGTCGTCATCTTTTCGGCTGATCACCCGGTGTTTAACTAATTTATAATTAGAACACTATATGGGCCTATGTAAGTGCTACCTATTTGGTGAATTAAATATCCAACCGCTTAACATATACATTCCTAATCTAGTTACAAATTCAGTATTGACATCATACTGAATGAGTGACTTCTTGCTAATGTCATATTTAATGCTTCATCTAACAACACAGATTAAGTCTTGCTCTTATAATAGCCCTCTTGGGTCCTTAACTGTGAATCATTCTTTAAAGATTGCACATTGTCATAGGAAAACAATAGTTATGACTCAAAAGATGATCTTTGCTTGTATAGTGTTTTGTAACCAACCATTTGAATGTTGATTCCTTAAAGTTATTGAAAAATTAATTCAGAGTGGGCGGACTACGTATAACACGCCGGACTAAACCGGTTTTTGTATGGTTAGTCCGGTGATAATCTCCTACTTACTTTTGATAGGTTGTCTCAAAATACGACTGTAAGTTTTCAATAAGTACATATAGATATTTTCAATGTTTATCTTTACATAACTTCATATATGCACCAGACGACTCCTGTAGGTAAAATAGTTATTAAAAAGGATGCGAAAGCCATACCCGACCGGCCAGTTGATTCTTCACATTACTTTCATATAGTGGATTCCAGAATTTACTACGAGTAAGGATTTCAGAAATCGACGACCCATTTTCGAAACCAAGTCGCATTTCTATGCACCAATCCACAAGGGCTTGTTTTTCCGTTTCAGTGTATATGTAAGATGGTATGAACATTAATCTAAGATTCTCTCTACACCCTTGTATGTTATTCGTGGGTCTTCTCACCCAACATTTCAGTAGTCCACATATTTTCTGAAGTAACTGCCTTTGACGGACGTCCACTTCTGTCGTCATCTTTGAGACTAGTTCTACCCCTTTTCTTTGAACTTGATTCGTAGAACGTTCTTAAATTCAATGCCCCAGAAAGAGTAGAATCAGATTAAAGATAAAACAAAATTTAAAGAAATATGCTACCTAAAATCATAGCACGCGTTCCTTTCTGAATATTGAGGATATCATAAGTAAGCAATAAACAAGAAACATTTTACTACTATTGGCATAACATGAGCTCATAAATTGAATCAGTGTCTAGTTTATTCAAGATTTAATTATATCAGCGATTAAATAGATCTGTCATGCCGATTATCGCGGTTCGTCACGCCTAACCTTCCGTCACGCCGATCTAGAGTAGCTGGGTCGGTTCCCACGGGGCGTGATATTTCCTCTACACTTGAAACACACGTGTCAACTGCTGCATTCTACACTTAGCGTCTCCGCATCAGACTACATTCAAGAGCGTACGTGAAGCATAATAAAGCTTTGGTTCTTGTTAATAACTTGTTAAATCCAACGTCTGTCTGTGTGTATTTCTGTGTAACTTGAGGAGCACTTGCCCGATTTTGTTGTGGTAACAGTTAGTTGCGGCGTTTAGCTTTGTTCTTCTTGGTTCGTATGTCGGTCAAAGTCCAATGCATGGCGGTCTTGCCAGTTTTTTGTCTACACTGAAAAAAAAGATCTGCAACTGTCTACTGTTTTAGCACAGTTAAAATTAAGTCACTTATGGTAAAGTATTTCTCATTAGTATTATTGTATTAAGTATGTATAATATCTATTAATGAGCCAAAAAAGTTAATATGAAACAGTTATTTTAATCGATTGAACAGTATCGCTTAATAAAAATAACACATGAGACAGACCAGATGATTTTGAAAAGGTTATCGTAACTGATTGAAAATTACGGCTGACTATAAATTAGGTGTGCATCTGTCCAGTTTCAAGAGGTAAAGTGATTTTAACAGATTATACAGTACCTTTTTACTGAATATAAAACATAAGTATGAATTAAAAAATAATAAAATAAAAAACTTTCACTCAGTAGTAAGAGAAAAAAAAATTCTGACAGTTTAAAAAAAACAAATAAAAGATACAGTAACATCTAATATTTAAGGCTGTTTTCACTCAGTTAGAGTAACCGATTTACTTAGTTGGCTCTATTTTAACCTTGCAAGACGGTTGTTATTATAGGCATTTACAGTTATTTTATTTTTTAGTGTAACTGCATCGTCTGCTAGAGTTGTTGACAATGATAATTGTCCGTGTTTTCCACCCAGTTCAATGAAGCCTAGCAATATAAGGAAGGTCCTGGCATGGCACCTAGTTCCCTTGAGGTGTGTTAGGTTAATATCTTACGGTCAGTTCGGTATTAGCCTTCCATGTCCATTTACATAAAAAAAAGTTGCAAGACTTCGGTTTTTGCGTATAGTTTTTTGTAATGTATTAATCTAATAAATAATATAAAGGGGAAAGTTTGTAATAATGGATGGATGGATGGATGGATGGATGGATGGATGGATGGATGGATGGATGTTTGTTACTCTTTCACGTAAAAACTACTGAATGGATTCTAATGAAACTTTACAATAATATAGCTTATACATCAGAATAACACATAGGCTACAATTTATGTGCCCATGGGCTTTAGAACTTTCACGGGGCTGCGAAAACGATGCCGGTAGCGATACTTCACACTAGGGGGAGAGGAGCCGGGGGCGGTGGCGGGGAGCGGCGGCGGGGGGAGGGCAGACGTCGTGACTGTTTGGTGTCCGTTTGGCGAATTTTCAAGGCACTAGCGATTTGTAAAACTTAGTACATGTACATTTAACTACCCGGGAATTAGGATTGGCTAAATATAATAGAATTCAGTTCCGCTTACGCTAAGATGGGGCTGTCATACAAACTGCAATGCTATGCACGGCTCGGCTTTGCGGCGGCAGCGCTTACTTTTACTGAAGTACGGCTTGGTATTTCCTGCAACTTTAGGACTACTTGGCATCACGCTAAATCGCCGGAGGAGCGACCAACAGAATAAAATCCTTGACAACCAATTACTCGATTTAGATGTGCATTGTATCTACGTCTAGCCTGATTCTACTAAAAACTTATAGATTACATAATATAACGCTTCATTACCAGAAGGGTAAGTAGTGAGTCTTAAAGTCTTATAACATGCGAACCACTTACCTGATTTATATGCGTATTTTATCAATGTATAGCATCTCTGGGAGCAGTCAGGTTCGAGATGGGTTACTGTTTTCGATGTTGAGGCTGGCTGTGGGTTGGAGTCCACGCAAAACTTTCCTACGTTACACGTTACTTACTAGGTAAGCAATGTAGCAGTGAAAGTGCAGAAAGGTTCTCGCGGCAAATGTTTTTTTTTAAATAGCCACCAAACGTCAACGAAGCTCTAAATGGGAATTATTGGATGTTTCTCATTCAATCATGCTATTTCGGCTCGAACGATCTTGATTAAATTTGGTACATGGATACATTGTCCTGGACCAGTTTGACCCTATTTTGGACCAGTCATGTGGGCTACTTTTTATCCATGAGATAATTTAGCCGACACTAACCCGAGCGGAGCCGGGTACCGCAGCTAGTAATGTTTATATGAACATGGATGCATTTATTAGTAATGCCGGTAAACGAAAACTTCGTGGGGTAAAAATCATACAGGGTTTCCTGCTCCATGAGAGGACATGGTTATTAAGTTAATAACAAGCAGCCATTTCGCTCTACTTTATTTGAATGTGTTGCCTTGGGCCCATGGAGTAATTAGTTCGTTGCTAGGGCTCGACTACAGTAGATTGGATGATTACTACAATTTAGTATTGTAAGTCACGACGTAATGATTGCTGGAGGTGTACAATGATCGTGTACCTAATGAATTCATTGAAATATACATATACAGAGACTCTAGCATTGTTTAATATAATATAACATAACTATTAACCTATTCTTCGATACTGCTTAAGAATAAAGCACAAATACTGATACGCAAGATCCATTAAGCACATAAAGTATTAAGAAGTTTCCTTCGCTTATTCGACAGGTATACTTATTTTAATGCAAGGTATTCGAATGCGGGACTTACAGTTGTGCGTATCTGACATTTCCTGGAACTAGCTATAACATTTTTACATGTTACGTAAGTCAATAAATATCTCTGTCTGCAGGAGTGTTTTTTTAATACATTAACCTCGTGTAACATAATTAATTCAAGTCAACAAACACGCAAAATATGATTTGAGTTAGGTATTTTTTTCAAATAATATAAACAGTTTTTGTATGCCAGATATTATCAAAAACTCAGATTTAAGTACGTCGTAAATAATAAATAGTAGATAACTTGAAAGCAAGCTGATGATAAATCGAAAAGAGTTTTGGCCACTAAAATCACCCATCAGTGTGACGGATATTTGTTTAAAGTGTAAATGTCACCACTACCTCTCAAAAGATTTGTAGGAAAAAATTATAATTAAGTATATTTTTAATTTTTTTTAATTCAAGTTCTAACTGAGACACCTTTATGACTTAATTTATTTACACGTACACAAACAAATAGTTATTTCCTCCCCATTGTGAGACTGTTTTAGCTAAGTTAACGATGCAATCACAATAATGAGATGACGATTAGTATACCAAGCACATTGGCCTCTGCGATACGACGTGGAGGCAGCCATGGAGGTCCATTGTCAGGTGGATAAATAGAATAAATACATATGTGTGTGCCTTGAGGGACGTTCCCACACAACTTCAACTGTCCGAATATCGAGTGGGGAGAGAAAATGTTGATGGTAGTTTCTAGGCGCTGTGATACGGTATTCGTATTTGTGCTAAGGGTTCCGGGTAAAAAAATACAATGTTACCCACTCATGTCATAAGAAGCTACTAATTCCACTTTAACTATTTCCACTTAACTAGTAGGGCTACACGCGCCCAGGATGGCACCATCGCATTGATTGTCCATGTAGTCTATCCATTATCAATTTGTAGTGAATGTTGTGTTCGTCTATAATTAAGAATACGCTCAGTCTGTTATCCTCTATCTGTATTTTCTATGTATTTTTGAGTGGTGTTCTTGTTGATGAACCTAAATAAAAATAAAATAAAAATTAAAAGTCACTGTTCCATTTATCATTTCATGAATTCTAACTTCATGTAATTATAAAAATATAATGTAATTATTATGTACTTTTTACAAGTTTTTCCTTCTTAAATCACCCTCGTAGCCCAGTGGCGCGGGGACTGGACTAGCGTACCAGAGGCCCGGGTTCAATTCCGACTTGCACCACTGTCTTTCTCTTTCCGAGTTTGATACGTGCGTTTCGTCACGAATGCGAGCTGCTCATTGGTTAGGAACCCATGTAAAACTGTAGGTCCCCTTCCCCTACTAGGTGGTAGGGTTTAAGCCCGCCCGGGTTGGTACCATCGCATTGGATGAAAAGATGGTCGAAGCGGCAATGAAATATTGGCCGTGTTTTCCATCCAGTTCAATGTAGCCGTGCTCATAAAGGGAAGGTCCTGGCATGGCACCTAATTCATTCGGGAATGTGGTGTATTGGGCTAATACCATAACGGTAGTTGTGTGGTATTAGCCATCCATATCAGGTCGCATAAAAAAAAACCCCTAAATGGCGGGTACACTATTAAAAGTGTATGTAACCAAATTCAGATTTCAATAATGTTCTTAAGCGGTATCTTTCGAATAACGTACTTAAATGTAAGGCTAAATATTATGATAACACGAAGACAAAATCGAAGAAGCCCATTGAAAAGCTCAGGTATACAGCGTGACATACGGCGTAAGGGGCTTGTCGACGCCATGGGCTCTAGATTGTTTTCAGGATCTGTGAAAACCATGCCGGTCGGCCAAACATTACTTGACAGTCTGAAGGACTCCAAGTTCAAGCTACAACAGGAAGTAGTACCCGCAATGGTCAAGCATGTATGAAGAGATGTGTATGTCTGTAGAGTCATCAAAAGGTGACGTGCCATATAGCGCTATATCATTTATCATATCTGCTCACCCCTCTGGAAAAGCGGCGCGATGGTGTATAAGTGTGTTATCCCCCAAACACGGCAATAGCAGATTCATGGTCAGGTACCTGAACTCTTCAATATTCGAGTCCATTCAAAGAAACGCATTGTGACAATTACCATCACAAAGCGTTTCGAAGCAATACGTTTTTGTTGCTTCTTCAAATTCACACTTCCAATATGGAGTGTCGGTTCCGAAGATAGCGCGTGGTTTGTTAGCGAATCTGTTCCAAGGTCCGCCAAGTCGACGGTCAGGTTCGTGTGGTGCAACTGTTTAGTGGTCAAGCTCAATTCGAATGGCGTAAAGGTGAATAAGCCTATATTACGACTTATGCATCACTTATCACGAAATCGCTTCGATAACCTTTTTGGGCTAGCTTACATCATTGAATAGAGTCATCAAAAGGACTTTGAAAACAAAGAAAGTTTTATCCTAAGCGAAAATTGTGTAAGTAAATTTTTCTTTATTAGTGACATATTGGTCATCGTATCTGTGGACAAATTACGCAAAAAAACATTATGCGAGGGTAATAAGTAAGATCGTAGTTAAAATATCTATACTGTGAGTCAGTCCATTATCACACTTATTGGATAAAAAAACGCCTATTCGACCATTAAACATAAAACGTTTCGGACTTGGTGAAGTTGTGTGACATTTTATGATGAATAACTGTAGTTCTACACTGGTTTCCAAGACCCTTGACTGAGAATTTACATCTAGTTCCTTTAACTTTCATTCTGGTTTTGGGTAAGGTTACATAAAATTACATTTGACATAAACTCTTACGTTAAAAGAAACATTGCTAGCAGTGCAAAGACGTAACAAAGCTAACTACATAGATCAAAGGAAATATATAAACTGATAACCAGCCATGGTTTAGGTACATCATCCAAGACTGCCTTTGTACAAAAATCCTACTATTTAGGTGGTGTTAGATATTTTAGCATTAGCTCGATCCTATTTACCGTAAGTTGAGCGGCTCGTAGCCTAGTGGCGCGGGGACTGGCCTAGCGTACCAGAGACCTGGGTTCAATACCGACATGCACCACTGTCTTTCTCTTTCCGAGTACGATAAGTGCATTTCGTTACGAATGCGAGCTGCTCCATGGTTCGGAATCCATGTAAAACTGTAGGTCCCCTTCCCCTACTAGGTGGTAGGGTTTAAGCCCGCCTGGGTTGGTACCATCGCATTGGATGAAAAGATGGTCGAAGCGGCAATGAAAAATTGTCCGTGTTTTCCACCCAGTTCAATGTAGCCGTGCTCATAAAGGGAAGGTCCTGGCATGGCACCAAATTCCTTCGGGAATGAGGTGTATTGGGCTAATATCATAACGGTAGTTGTGTGGTATTAGCCATCCATGTCAGGTTGCATAAAAAAAAAAAAAGTAAGTTTATTTGCAAATAAAGGTACAATACATTATCATTTCTTATACATCTATAATATCTGTAGAAAATGTTATACCCGTGGAGCGAGTCGTAGTCCAGCATCAGCCTGACTACATTCGCAAAGGTTGTGTCCCGAATGCTTCGCTAGGAGTCCCGTGTTGAAGCATGCGGGTTTTTTTTTCGCTTGGCTTAAATCATGTGCGTAGTAATCAATAAATACTTGCCCAAAGAAAGAGGGTTAATAGATACTATACAAACAAAAAACGAACAAGTTTCAGTATGATATGTACTATACTAAGCTAAAATTAAATTAAAGAATAATACAGGAACAGTCATCTAACACCAAAGTCTTATTAAAAATATATCAAAAAGTAAGATCAGTAAAGCAATATATATGGTGTGATATGGTGTGTGAGTGGTATATATAAATGTTTGTTAATAAAATGTACCAGATTACCGATTAGATTCCAGATTAGAATTTACCGCCAGATTAAAACACATGGTAAAGTTTCACGTTGGGCAATAGGTCCAACTTCGGAAGAGCAAACAAGCTCGCGCCATGGCGCCGCTGCTATGACTGGTGTATTGATTCGGAATTTTTCGTTTTGAAACAGAAATCGGCTATTTAAAAGATTCATTGCATTAAATATAGCACCCAATTTGGGATAGTGTTCTTTTCCATCCAATTTTCCAATTCCCAATATTTTTTTAAATTAAAAGATTGTACGTTAAGGCTGTTCCGACCCGTATAAAGTTGTTTGCACACATAACGCAAAAAGTATTGCACTTTAAGCCACGAATTAATAATAAAAGTTTAATATAGTCATATTACTTGCAGCGAAAACAATTTCACAATTTCAGGATTATTGGTTTCGTTACAATTTATTTAAATACGATTTTTATTTAACAGCGCGATCTAACGGTGTAAAACTTCTAATCGGCAATTACAACGAAACCATTAAACCTGAAATTGTGAATATGTTTTCGCTGCAACTACTATGGCTATATTTAATATTTTTGACGAATTCGTGCCTTAAAGTGCAATACTTTTTGCGTTCTGTGTAAAAAAAACATTGTATGGGTCGGAACATCCTTAAACTGGGTAAAATCCATAGGATTTTATGTTCCATGCATTCTGTTGGCAATGTAAAGGTTCTTGGTTTCACCTGGGGGACCCATAAACGGGAATTGGAAATCAAAATATTTTTCTCGCTTTTGAAATAGTGTCTTTACAAAAGTCGCTTGCGCTTGATTACAAGAACTGTAGATAAAAATAGTCCGTCTCATCGTAACAGTAAATAATGCTTATTTTGAAGTCGTCGAACACTTATACGACAGAAATTCATTTTGTTCAAGGATAAATCAAAGCTATTCCCGATTGGTACCTAGGTATGGTTTTGTTCGAAATAATTTTCCGAGAATTTGATTCAGAGTCAGAAGTTAAGGAATATGTAACGGGTGACAAATTCGAACTTTCGGACCTTATAACTTAGAAACCAAACACAATTTTACAATGGTAACGGTCATCAGACATCTAGTTCTAGTCTAAGTTATAAGGTCCGAAAGTTCGATTTTTTCGCGCGTTTTATACAATAACTTTGGAGGTGGATTACGCAATGATAAAGTAAGAAGATCGTAAAAAGATTAGTCATCAGACATAGCCTATTTAATCAATATTTATGATCTATTTGGTTTTTGTTAGATTTTTGACTACAGCGGTCGTGGTTTACTTTTAGCTATAAGTCGTCTTGAAATAAAAATTTTCGTAAATCTTACCAAATCATACACTATGCACATTGTCTTTTTTGTGGACATGTTGCATCTTCCTCATCACGGAGCCTGTCTTATTCTTTGAAACAGAGAAGTTTTGTAACGTGCCTGCGAAAGAGTTGGGGCCGCCGGGTTGGGCCACCTTAAAGGTAAGAATTCAATCCACAGGTACTTACAATATAGTCTGAAGTATATATCATTCCTTTTCTAATATTAATACATCTTTCTTAATTTACTTAGCATGTACTAAAGATGAAACTACCAAAAAAAATTGGGAAGTAAGAAAAATAAAGCAGAAATACCCTACCACCTAGTAGGGGAAGTAGACCTACAGATTTACATGGATTCCGAACCGTGGAGCAACTCGCATTCGTGACAAAATACACTTATACAACTGTGAAAGAGAAAGAAAGTGGTGCACGAACGTGGCGAGGATTTTATTTATTTATTTGGAAAAGCAAACAGGTACAGACATGATTGACATACAAAATTTTAACCCAGACATCTGGTATGCAAGGGAAGAGCCCGCGCCACTAGGCTATGAGCCGATCAAAACCACAACTGATTCCTACTAAACTCAACCAGCAGGCAGCCTTGCCAAGTGTAACACGTGCCGCCACGTCGCAACACGTCGGCGCGCCGTTTATAATAAAACATAATAAATGGGTGAATATGTTTTTGCTGAAGCTTTTGTGCAAGCCGCACCGCCTCTGGGAATTTAAATGAGTTTGTTTTTACCATCATTTGTCTGCAGGCGAGGCACGTGCGAAGGTAGTTTTGATCTAGAGCGCCATTGATATTCCGAAGAGATCTGGCACTATCAAAACGATTACATCTGACTGTGCATGGATGTCAAATGCATCGGTGAAATAGTTTGACTTGTTTTCTAATTTCAACCAAATGTTTCGTAATTTGACTGAGGAATCAGGCACGAGTCATTGTATGGAACTCGATCACCTCATTATCCTCTTAAACACAAATGCGACATGCAAACTTAGTCGCAGACGTGTTGGAGTGTTTGTGTGGGTGGTAACTGACTTGATGAACGCATTTGCAAATCACATTCGTGCGCGGTGGCGATGTTTCGACTGTGTTGCATACGACATGCCGCCGGATTCCCATACAATTATATGGTCACCCTGAGTATACGGCGTAGACGCGATATCGGCAGCATGCCACTTTCGTGAGAATGGAAAAGACGGATTCCCTTCTGGAGAGAGGGAAGAGAGCCCGGTTTTACTTGAATTTCGAACCATGAAACAGCGCGCATTCGTTACGAAAAAGTGGTCAGTCTGAGTTCTCACCTAAATTGGCGTTTACCGCAAACCGATCGACTGGCGTTTTCCATAAAAACGTCAAACTCCAGACAAGTTTTTGCTAGATATTCTGTGGTTTTACTTCTTCAAGCTGTCAAAGTCAAACTCGGACTTCCAATGTCCATGAAAACGCGGAGTCGGCGTAAACAGCAACGTCGACGTATTTATGGCAACGTTGAGTAAGCTGTCAAATCAAACTCGGACTCGCAAATGTTAGTTCGCTTAACGCCCACTGCGCGCGCTCTTAAATTTATCCACACATTTGAAAACGCCAGTCGAACGGTTTGCCGTAAACGCCAATTTAGGTGACAACTGGGACTACAGGCTCAGAAATAATGAGTTAAACACAGATAAATAATGAGTTCAGCTATAACCCCTGGCATAGAAAACAAATCAGCTGTACCTATAATATGTCGTGCTAATTTTCTTACAAACGAATCAGCACTTTTTAAGAATTCGCAACAAACTGGTCTTAAGGTTGATCTCACCAGCACGTAGGCGCAAGGACCACCACATAAAATTGCTCATAAACCGTTTATGGCCACGTTTTCTTAATGGTACCTACGGAACCCATTCATGACGATAATGTGTTTGCCCGAAGTCCAACGATTGTCGGTTTCGGAACAAAAGTGCACACGTAGTTTGTGCTGAGCCTGTAGTCCCAGTTGTCACCTAAATTGGCGTTTACGGCAAACCGATCGACTGGCGTTTTCCGTAAACACGTCGAACTCCATACAAGTTTCAACTAGATATTCTGTGGTTTTACTTCTTCAAGCTGTTAAAGTCAAACTCGGACTTCCGATTTGTATGAAAACGCGAAGTCGGCGTAAACGGCAACGTGGACGTATTTACGGCAACGTTAAGAAAACTGTCAAATCAAAATCGCACTCGCAAATGTTAGTTCGATTAACGACCACTGCGCGCGCTCTTTAATTTCTCCATACATTTGAAAACGCTAGTCGATCGGTTTACCGTAAACGCCAATTTAGGTGACACCTGGGACTACAGACTCTGGACAAAGTTGTAATATCTGTGTAATATAGAAGATTACAAAAGTTGTAATCTTCTATACTGTGTCTGAGGTCCTTATTTACGTTTTAAATGTTGATCTTAATACATTGATCACTGTCAATCTGAGGGTCCTCTTGAAGTAGAATAAGCACACACAAATACATTTAAATGCAACAATAAATAACACAAGATGTTGTTTTTTTATGAAACTGGACATGTATGGCGAATACCACACCCACCGTCAAGATATAGCCCAACTCACCGCATTCCCGAAGGAATTAGGTGCCATGTCAGGACCATTATTTATGAGCACGGCTACACTGAACTGGATGGAAAACATGGACAATTTTTCATTGCCGTTCTTACCATCTATTCATCCAATGCGATGGCCAATGGAGGGGGACCTCCAGTTTTATATGGATACCGAACCCTAGAACAGTTCGCATTCGTGACGAAATGCACGTATCCGATTCACATAGAACTCAGAAACCGAAATAAATTGGTGCATGGACGAGGCGCGAGTCGAACCCATGACCTCTGGCATAGAAGGCAAGTCTCCGTAATCCTGAGCTTCTCGCTGAATGCGAGCGTATAGCATATGTCAACGCACGTATCTATTTCAAAGCGAGAAAAATAATATCAAGTAAGAATGATGGCACAAAACGCTATACCGCAAGCGCCTCTTTAACACTTGCTTCTAAAATATTGACGCGAAGGCGTTGCATTGCAAACTCCATTCTGCTCTATTGCAAGTTCATCCGCAGTCTACCACAGTCACGTACGGTTCACGCACGAGCAGCCAAGTATTCGCCACGTAATATCTGCTACCGAGAGCCATTATAACATCCATTTTGTTGCTGGTAGGGGACAATCTGAAACAACAATGAGCGACCCCGAACCTATGCGGCGCATTGCCTTGGAGTAATGAATTACGTTATTGTTCGTTAATCCCAAGCCTTATCTGTGTCACTGAACGACGTTCGGAATGGCTTTTCGTCTAAACACGGAGTTCTATATCCAGTGTGAATATATAATAGCAATTAAACGTTATTGTGATCTGAGTGGCGTGTCAATTATTTCCGTTGTTCGATTCTGTGTCGTGTCAATGCCGTGTTCTGCTTCTGCCAAGATCTTTTTTTTAGATAAAAACGCAAAAAGTCACTTTTAATCATAAAAATACCGTTCTCGCGGTGAAGGGGTTAGACTACTTGCATTTCTTGCGAGAGATTATTTGTTCATGGTTCAGAATTCAAGTAAAACCCGGCTCATCTTTCAGCAATAGTAAGAATGCTATAACTAAAATATTGAGAATGAATTAGAGATTATTATTCCTATCAATTTGACTGAACTGAAAGGCATAAAAATAGGGATGTAACTAAACATTAATTACATAGGTTTCTTAGATGCAATATGATAATCTAAAATGCAAATATGATAATCTAACGGGTCGCCTTCATAAAGTCCAAAAAGCATAAGGTCCAAAACCCAGAACATCCAAAAGTATGTATTTTTGCATATATTTATAAATGCAAATATTATAATCTAACCTAACCTAACCTAATTGAAAAAGTTCCGAATTCATTAGTGTTTTGGACGGTATGGGTTTTGGACCTTGTGCTTTTTGGACTTTATGATGCGTTCACAAATGAAACGGAAGTCGCAGAAAGAGAATAAGAACCGAAGAATGATGCAAAATGTCCTTTTATGTCTTGTTAAGAAAATAAAATAAGAGAGCCTTGTTACACCAGTTTAAGGTGGAAATATATTGATCGGTGTAGAAGAGAATGCCTCACGACAGTATGTCGGTATCTACATTGTTAAACAATACAATGCTAGCACTCGTCATGATGCGAAGTAGCCGCTAAATAGGATGGCCGAATTGAATATGCGGAAATAAACCGATCCAGATAAATTCATTAGATAAGGCACCTTTTTGCGTGTAATTGTCAGCATTGATAAACAGTAAATTAATAAGATTGACTACTTAAGGTCCCGCGGGGTCCATTTTTTGCCGTCGACGAAATCATGATGAGAAAAGCCTTGAGAAATAAGCTTGGTATACATGTCATTGTCATCAGAACAGCACTCTCGGTGTATGCGTGTGTTTAATGTGTGTGTTGTAAATTATAAGAAACCGATTAATAAAAAATCAATTGTTGCATACCGTATCTTAAGGTCGGCCCGTAAGCACCTGAAGATGTCGCCTCCCATACAAACGTAGTTTACTAATGATTTGAAAACCACTGTTCCAACTTACTTGATATTTGGTATCTAATATTAGGCTACAAATATCTGTGTCTGCATGCCTTTGTTTTTTTCGGTAAAGATTTTCTTTTTGCATTCATTTCATTCGGTTTGGATTTTTCAAAAAAAACAAAAGCATGCAGACACCGATATTTGTTACCTGATATTAGATATTAAATATCAGTTTAATTGGAATAGAGGTTTCCAAATGATTAGTAAACTACGTTTGTATGGGGAGCATAGCTAACGGGCCGTTCTTAACTAATTTAGATCGTTTCATTTTGTGGCACTTTAGAAGAATAAAAGTGGTCCCACTGCATTTATTCCCGCTCATATCCCGACTTAGATATTTATTGTTTGTGGTTCGGAGTCCAAGTACATAAAACTAATGATTCATCCCGCCCGGGTTGGTACCATCGGATTGAATGAACGATATTCGAAGCGGCAATGACGATTGTCCGCATTTCCTATTGCGTTCTTGGCACGGCACCTAGTTTTCATGTGGTGTGTTGCGTTAATATCATGACAGTAGGTGTAGTATTAGTCATCCATGTCAATTTTAAACTTATTTAATTGTGTAACCTTTCATTTTGGATCGATGTGTATCGATCTTTCTAAAAGTAGGAAGTAGGAGACTTTCGTACGGGAGCTATGCACGCATGAGATAATTATATTAGGAAAACAGTAGTATATGTTAAAAGATTTGCTCACATATGAACCATACAAACCACTGGTGGAGACCAAAGATCATACCACTACGCGTTTTTTATGGAACTGATTATAGAGTGCTAACACCACATTAAGATGATTATACTAGCCAATGCGAATGGTTTGATTGCGTTAAGATCCTGATCTTTATGGAATGAGAACATGAAAAAAAAAACATGCATAATTTCAGCTAACGTTCTACCAAAACAGAAAGAAAAAATGTGAAAGAAATTGATATTTTATGCATTAAAAAAAATGTTGAAGTCAGGTCTCAAATATATTATTTTTCAAGTTTGCGGATTGATATTAACTAATATTTATTTTAATACCATTTCAAATATCTTAACATTATCTACCCATTCAGCGAAGAACATGTTTAACTTTTCCTAATTTCTATAACGAAACAATAAAAAAACCGGTTTCACGCGTTATGCGGGTTGGTCACATTTAGAAAGAATTATTCCGAGGCGACGTCGAGCTCTGGCTATCTTGTTTTAATCGCAAAAATTGGTCCAAAATTTTTAGGTATGAGGATGCTCTTAACACTGATCATATAAAGCCCAAACACCACATTGCTGAAGGAATTAGGTGCAATACCGCGACCTGCCCTCTATTTGCACCGCTAAATTGAGATGCATGCCATTAATTGCCGCTACCACCATATTTTCATATATTGCGATGGTTATGATATTTTCCACGTCGCATCGACACCACTTTCCTGGTTTCGAATACTCTCGAATCGATAGAACACGCAACTTTCTTGTAGATGCTATCGAGCTCGAAAACAGTAGAGATGAAAGCTAAATGCCGTGTGTTTTGCGGCGTTTGCGCGCGTAGGCCTCCCAAGCATTGTGCCTTGGACTCGTAATGCTGGTGTGGGAATACGATTGTTGAGCGGATACTTTTCCGGCACTTTCCAGATGCTTAGATGAGCATGATAAGTCGAATTTGCGCAACAGGTTGCCTTCTGGTCGTGAACAGTTTTAAACGACACGACAACTGTCGTGCTGACAAGTGCTGATTTATTTTAATCGATACTTAAAGGGCGCTTATTACTAAAATGCTGATTATCTCGTACTGGTATTGATTGCAAGCTGCTGAGAAATGCCCTTAATTTGAGGCGATTAAGCTAATCAGCAGTAGGTGAAAAAGGCCCTTACGCTCTTTTCCACCACCTCCAGCTAAAAAAATCCCAAAGTAACCTTTCGGTTACACCGTGTAAATATGCAACGTAACCGAAAGTTACCCATCGGATTTCAGTAAACTGGAGGTGGTGAAAACAGGATTTCGTCGTTAGTGGTTCGGATCTACGCTAAAATGTAGCTGCAGGTTTGGTAACATCGCAATTATTGAACTTTAGCGGTACACAGCGGTATGCTTTCGAAGCACGCCGGCATAGAAATATGATTGCCATGCAAATAATAAAGATCCTGGCATGGCACCTTGTTCCTATATGGTGTGTTGGGCTAGATTTATTACAGTAGTTGTAGCATTAGCCATCGATTTCCAATTACGCTATAACATGGCGTGCGCTAACTTTTAGTTCAACGATGTCTGTGACTTTCTAGGATTTAGTTATTCAGTTCCGAAAAGCATTATTCGTCTTACAGGCGATAAACAGTGGTATACACGGCATGATACGAAGATGTCCCTTCAGGGTTAGAAAGTCTCAAAATTACGGACTTTCTTGCGGCGGTCGACGAGACGCACACACAACGACCGGCAGTGCAATTACGAAGCACAAAATTGGGTGTAGGTTGCTGTACTTACGGCAACATGACAGCTTTTGCGATTACGAAATCGATGCATTCACAAATGGTGCGGCACTCAGCGCTACCCGCAGCAATTAGGTCAACTCCATACATTTCGCGTCGAATCGGTATTACGAAACGGCAAAGAACTGTCAAATGCGGGGAGGTAAACGCCTATTTCGTCTGCTCGTCTAGTCAAGTACCTCAAAAGTTGACCTATTGTCGACACAGATTGGTCCGTGCTGGATGTAGGTGGATGAAAAACGGCTTCGTAATCGCGCTTTAGAAATGACGGGAGCGCACCTACACGTACCGCGGCACCATCCTCAAATTTTGCGTAATCGCACTGCCGGTATCGAATGCCAAGCAGGTACTCACTCGGGTGACAACATATGAAAACAAAGCTACTCCACACGTGATCTTATCCGCGCCTTGGAGAGTAGCAGTTTTTCGTCCGACATGAAGTGTTAACGCACCCATTTGAAGAATGAATTCAATAGACAAATCATTTACACATGTATATTACTTTATTCAATGAAAATTATTTCAATAGATCAGTCATAAAGAACAAATTTCCCTAAGGGCCGATTTTTCGATCCTCAGATAGTCCTTATCGGACTGATAGTATACTTTTATGTCTGTCAAAAGACGGAGAGCCATCATCGGAGAATTATATATTCTATCACAATTATCTGATTATAATTTTACTAATAATAGTATGGACTTACTATAACGGATTGATAAGCAGAGGCGCAAATAAAACCGTCAAAGCGTCTGGCTAATTTTTAGAGTATTGAAAATTTTATAAACATTACATCGAAATTAAAATTTTAGGACTTTTACTCTTAACTCTTAAAGTTAACTCTTAACTCACATTAGATTGTTAACATAACTCCGGCAAGAAAAATATTTTACATGCTCTTATGTTTCTTCTACAATTCCGATAGTGTAGTGGTATACCATCCTTCCACCTTTCGTGTGGATTTGATGTATTTCATTTTAGGTTCATTATTATTATAGTCATTATTTTTTTTATTATTATGTTTATCTGAAATTAATTAAATTTTTAATAACTGCTTTTAGTGCTTTTGTCATGTTATGATATCACTTATACTATCTTTGCTTGACATATTTCAATTTCTATTTGTTTTAATATATCACTATTTTAAAACTTACGCGGGACATAACTAGACGTTTTAATATGTTCAATTTTTTTTTTCCAAATCGTAACAACTAAATTTAACTTTTCTATTGTTTTAGGAAATTCTCTCTTACTTTTGAGGCTATCTTTCCAGCATCTATTTATAGGTCCTGCTCTACTCATATTCCTATCCTTATTATATTTATATTTGATGTCCCTGAAATATTGTTTTTCGTACGCATAGAAAACTAAATATAATATCAGACGACTAACAATTTCTTCAATTGTATAATGAATGGATACAGATCATTGCTCTACATAATACAATTCAATGTCAATGTGAAGGTGAACGCGAGGTTTTCATTTGTTTGACTGTCATTAAAATTGTTTTATACTTTTTTATGTTTAATTGCAAATTTAGCGTATTTTCCATTTAATGAATATTACTCTAAGTGTTCTGATTTTTTCATACTGAATTTTGATATTTATTACCTACTTGGAAAATTTAAAAAAAATTTTTTATGTAAGTTGTACTTTTACACGATTGTTACATACAATAGAAATAGTAAAAATAAATATTTTATTTCAATCCAAGGTCCATGTGATAGGAGACGAAACCGAATTATGACCTCTGGTGTGACGACAGTAAATAGTTGACTTCATCATAGATAAAATCCTACTAAATACTTTCAGTGATGTGAGTAAGTGAAAGTTATTGGTGTCCAAAATAGGTGAAGTGGTAAATACAGTGGAATTCTCAAACAGATCATCCGCAACGGTCGAACCGTCACGCATCCAGAACCCGACTGCGCCAAGTCTTGCGTACCCACAAAATCCGATTACTTAGTAACTTTCTGTTGCATGGCATATTTACATGGTGTAACCGAAAGTTAACTTTGGGATATTCGTAGCTGTAGGTGATGGAACCGGGCGTTATAGGGGCAGGCACCGAGAGAACATTGCTTAGCACGAGTACATCTAATATGTAAACTCCGGTGTGCGTATGTTATTAATTCTTCAACACGACTTGCCATAGTTTGATTTTTTTTTTGTACTTAAGCAATCCTTTCGATAGTTTTTAAACCGTTCGGTGGCGTTATTATCCAGATCAAATTTTTGACCCAACCCGTTCAATACAAAATCAAAAACCTTCGGGTGGGGTTTTTGGTCACATATTTGTGGGCTCCGCTTATTCGGAAATCGACAGAGGGAATTCTGAAGCCCCAGCTAAGTGCTACATAAAAAAATTACATCTTATAATATCTGGCTGCGCAGACGCAGAACAATACGAGAGGGCAACAAAACAATACTCACGGCGGCGTGTTGCGTCACTTCATTCACGTTTGTCTCGAAGTTCCACTGGGCGGCGACGTTGTTGGTGCATTCCTGGGAAGACTGCTCGTCAGCGGTCGCCAGGAACGCCCTGATCTGCTGGATATCACGCTGGTAGAAGCGGTCGTCCACGCCGTTCGGGAGGTTGGGATCCCGGAAATTGGGGTTGTTGGGGTCCCTGAAATTGGGATTATTCGGGTCTCTCAGGTTAGGATTGTTCGGGTCTCTCAAGTTCGGGTTGAGGTTGTTGGGATCGTAGGGGTTAGCACCGACGTATGTTGGATCGTTTCTCATGAAATTGGGATCGTTCCTTCTGAAATTGGGATCGCTGTTGACGTCAATGCGCTCGTCCCGATCGTTGAAATTCCTGGATGTGGAGCTCGGGAAGTTACTCCTGCTCCCGACGTTGGTGTAGTCCAGATTCGGGTATCCGTTGTTACTGATATCGGGGCTTATTCCCTGATTCCTGTTGTACGACGGCGTGGAGGATACCGGGTAGACGCCGGGAGTGCTGAGTCCCTGTCTCTGATTGTTGAAGTAGTTCTGGTTCTGGGAAACGTCGTATTGGTTGCCTGGGGAGTTGATCGGCCTCTGTGAGCTGGAGACCTGTCCGAACCCGTAAGGGTTTTGTGTGCTAGAAATTTGCGGCAGCGGTGGTAAGTCCAGTTGAGGCTTGGGGTCCGCATTGCAGAGAGAAAATAAAAGGTACACTCCGAGCACTGTCATTTGATGTCTCCTGAACCAAGTCCTATCGAACCTCAACAGCGAGCACGCCATGGTGGCTCAGTCCAAAGAGTTAACTATGCTACAGTTCACTATCGTAAGTTCACTAGAGCACTGTGCGCGTTGGGCGATGTCTCGCGAAGTACTGTGCGCGGGCGCACGGCGGGTTCATAGTTAACCTGCGTTGGGCGTGTGAATCAGAGGTATCGTCGGCTCGGTTGTCGTCGATGGCATGTACTTTTGACATTGAACGATTTACGAGTCATGAATATTGATCAGTTTGTTTATAATATAATTGCTTTAAACATAGGTCCGCTTAACACCAAAAGTAGAGCTTACATTGAGAGAGCTTAAATTTTACTAAATAACTTAAAATATGTTATACCTTTATTTAGATTTTTCGTAATTCTTCCAGAGGAAGAAAGGAACTCTAAAATTATTTAAAACATTAAATAAACATTTCTGTCTTCCGAGTACCGATATTTTATGCATCTTGACATAGATGGCTAATCCCTCACAACTACCGTTATGATATTACCCATTCCCGAAGGAATTAGGTGCCATGCCAGGACCTTCCCTTTATGAGCACGGCTACATCGAATTTGTTATTTCCGTTTCAACCATAGTTTCATCTATTGCAGTGGTACCAACCCGGGCGGGCTCAATCCTACCACCTAGTAGGGGAAGGTAACCTACAGTTTTACATGGGTTCCGAACCATGGTACAGCTCGCCTTCGTAACGAAATGCATCCAACTCAGAAAGAGAAAGAATGCCCAAGGCGAGGATTTGAACCCAGGGTTTGAACATGATAGGCAAGTCCTCTAGCCCCTAGACCACGAGCTGTACGGTCCCAGGGTACTCAGTGGTTAACTGTTCTCAACTTAGTTTTCTCGCAATGGTATTATAGGCATACAATTGGTGCCGAGCCCATTGCTGTGTACCCTAGATATTACTAGAAAACCTAATACCACCGCAGTGGTGGGTTTCCTCACGATGTGAGTTTAACCAGTGCGTGTTATGTGTAATATACTTATCGAACTCTAAGCGAGTAAGAAAGTGGTGTATACCATACATTAAATAGTGAATAGTTAATAACACCCTAGTTATTATTAAAATGATTTCGGATAGACAGTGTCATGAATCGCTTACTTGTTTAAGTCGACGTTTAAGTAAGCGAATCGTAACACTGTCTATCTGAAAACATTTTAATAATAATGTGTAACAATAGTAAAAGTGTAAATAAAAACATCCTAGTTGTTAGCAAAATGAAGCATTCTAACTTTTTTTTTTTTTTAATCTTTTGTTTTTTTTTATATTTATTTTTTACGTTTCTCCTTATGTTTTTCTTGCGAGCGGTGGCATTAATTAATCAACTACTTAAGTTTTAAACTTATTTTGTGACTGGCAAAATATGTTTGCCAGTTCTTATATGCATGGAAATAGAGTATGCGACATTTATATTTTTGACATAGACCTAGCATAACGATTCTTGACATGTTTAAGTGTAGGTTACCTACCTATAAAAAAATAAAAATAATAATTTTGGTACTAAAATGCTCATATTGAAAGGAATATGTACACATAATTTCCTATACATAATGCCTGATGTTTTTACCAACCACTAAACCACAAAAAGATTATACGATTATATCACACTAAATTAACTCTATTCACACGTTTTAAAACGTTATTACGTTTATTAATTTCATGTGCAGCGGAGCAGGACCATGTCCTGGCGTTAAAATTATTCGGTTATTTAGCTTGTCGACCTAAGAGTGGTCTATAATGCGATATTTTTCAAATGCTAAGAAACAAAACAGAACCTTGATTCTAAATACAGAAGAGCTGATACATATTTTTAAAGCTATGGACTTTTTTTCAAACTGTATTTTTTAAATTCTCGTACATAGGCTTACGCCTGACAAGTTATGGCTTGGGTTTTACCCAAACCTTGGGCTTTTCGTAGCCCAGCAAGCAAGGCGCAGCTTGAAAGTTAAGTGCGTTGCATGTTGTTCCAATGAATCGAGTACTTACACCTTAAGTGTGTTAAGTGTTGCGCAATACATGGTAAGAAGAAAGTGCGTCCGATGTTTATTCCTGTCGTCGTGTAGAAAACGTTTTTTACGTGTTTAATGGTTTTAATTGGTCCGAGAGTGTTGTTTCTGTTCATAATGAAAGATGTACAGTCAAAAAAATAAAGTTTTTCACAGTGCATCTATGTACAATAACATATTTATTTCCTTACTTCAACAGGCATACACTTAAGTCGATAAGTGCGTTTCGCCACGAATGCGAGCTGCTCCATGGTTCGGTCCATGTAAAACTGTAGGTCCCTTCCCCTACTAGGTGGTAGGGTTTAAGCCCGCCCGGGTTGGTATCATCGCATTGATGAAAAGATGGTCGAAGCGGCAATGAAAAACTGTCCGTGTTTTCCATCCAGTTCAATGTAGCCGTGCTCATGCAGGGAAGGTCCTGGCATGGCACCTAATTCCTTCGGGAATGTGGTGTATTGGGCTAATATCATAACGGTAGTTGTGTGGTATTAGCCATCCATGTCAGGTTGCATAAAAAAATAAAAAAATAAATAAATTCCGAAGGAAGCTCTCATAAAAGCAATATTATTATCTTAAAATGTTTTTCTTTGTTAGCAATTTCTTCAGGGAAACAGCTTTCTTTACATTTACATTACTGTAAGAAAAATATGTTGTTAGAACTCAATCTAAAAATTGAACCTATGCCCCCGGAATTCCAAAAAGATGCTTTTGCAACAGTGACAATGCTGTCAAAATGATTATATTCACCGTCTCCGTGATTTTATTCCACCGTAACCTACATAGATCGGTTTTGGTTCCAAAGTAAAATGGCATGTCTACAAGTTCAATGAGCTAAGTTGACAAACCTACTGCCGACCCCACTGGAGGAAATGCTGACCTATTCTTGTTATCTCTTCGCTATCTACTGTTTTCACTTTTACACCGCTCGGCGTAGTGCTACTTACTCCATAGCGCACATTATACTAAAATAAAAAATATGTTTTCGACCGCCGAGGCTGGCTGTTGTTATAATTCCACGTAATAGTGTAGGTATTTTTTACGGGAGCTAGGTGCCAGGCCGGGACCTTCCTTATATTGCTCGGCTACAATGAACTGGAACCGCTTCAACCATTCAATGCGATGGTACCAGAGGTGAGGAGGTGAAAGAGCAGGTAAGCTTTTTTATGCGACCTAACATGGACGGCTTATATCACACAACTATTGTTATGATATTAGCACAATAGACCACGTTTCCGAAGGCATTAGGTGCCATGCCAGGACCTTCCCTTTATTAGCACGGTTTCATTGAACTGGATGGAAAACACGAATATTTTTCATTTCCGCTTCGACCATCTTTTTATCCAATGCGATGGTACCAACCCGGGCGGGCTTAAACCCGACCACCTGGGGGGGGGGGGAAGGGGACCTACAGTTTTACATAGATTCCGAACCATGGAGCCGCTCGAATTCGGGCATCGTGACTAAATGCTCCTATCGAACTCAGAAAGTGGTACATGTCGGAGCGAGGAAATGATCCCAGACCTCTGGTACCCTAGGCTAGTCCCCGCGCCAATAGGCTACGAGCCGCTCCCATTCCCTGCTTAATGGAGTGGTATTAACCATTGCGTTGAATGTCAGATCGGTGCGGCATTGCTTATTGTTTCTTCTACATCCAGTTCGATAACGCCTTGCAATATAAGGGACTTTCTGACCTGGCATGGCTAATATTGGGCTAATAATTTCGTGACAGCAGGTTTTTTTTTTATTTGACTGGACATGATGGCTAATACCACACCTTCTGTCATGGTATTAGCCCAACACACCACATGGGAACTAGGTGCCATGCCAGGACCTTCCTTATATTGCTCGGCTACATTGAACTGGATGGAAAACACGGACAATTTTCATTGCCGCTTCGACCATCGTTCATTCAATGCGATGGTACCAACCCGGGCGGGATTAACCCTACCACCTAGTAAGTAAGGAAGGGGACCTAAAGTTTAACGTGGAATCGGAACCACGGCCAGCCTCTCTCAACGGTCGAATGGTCACCCATCCAAGACCAGAACGGACCCAGCGTTGCTTAACTTCGGAGAGCGATCGCCGAAGTGTCGCGCCACTGGGCCACTGAGGCTGGCTGCTGTGTTATTGACAACTCTTGTTCAGTTCCATTAAAAACCTATTACTTTTCCCTCTACCATTATTATGTTATTTACCCTGCAAAAGTGTTTCTTCAAAACGCCATACAATTCAACAGTATTTACTTCTTAAAAAACATTTTGATAAATTATTAGGTCACAATGGATTTAAAATTATGTACTCGCTAAAATGATGTTTCTCTGTCTTTTGCTCTGTAAATGTCGGATGCCAGAATGGCTTCACAAGAATCATCGAACTAAAATAGCCTAAAAAGCCCTAAGTATGTCATTGTTTACGCTATGAAAATATTGTTGCAATTTAAGTGTTTTCCCTGCAAACGCTTATCTTCCATCCGGTGAGGCTGTGGCGCAGCGCGGAGGAGGCGGGGAAACGCACAAGTTTAAAATGCCGCTAGAACATTCGGAAAACTCGCGGCTAGTCTGTCGGAAGGTACCACCGCTCGATGCAGTAACCATTGGTGAATACGTAGGAAAACTCCAAGATGGCAATGTTGGATCCATCTAGAGTGTTTATTTGTTGTTCTTTGTTATTTGGTCATAAATTGTACGTGAAACTTCCGCTTTGTTTAGATAAAGTTCTTTTAACTATAGTTAAAAAGTGTGCCAAATAATCGCACACTCGAAAGAAAATACAAAATGGAAGATTCAATTTATCATGTACGAAAACATTGTTATATTTCTTCTTTACTTGATATTTCGAAACAATACTTCCGTTTAGTATTTTTTATCATGTATTGGATTGATTGATTGACTGATTAAAAATTCTTTATTACGCCACAAAACAAAAAAAAACAATTTACAAAATACTTGACTTTCAATGAATAATTATTAACAAACGTCGCAGAATAAAAAAACGAGCAACTGAGTCATTACTGTGTTTTGATAGAAGTATCTGATGGAGACTACTGGTATTATTGCCCAGGCCATCAAAGATAAATTCATAATTTGCGGGTGCATTCAAAAATTTCACTAGGCATAACTTTGATATCAACGTTCATGATAACCAATTCTGAAATTGATTTCTGAAAAGAACGTGAGTTCGATGTAATGTAGCTGGAATGCCCAAACTGCCCGCATTATTTCCCCGTTATAAAATCGCGGCTTGAATCAATAATGGAAACAGAATTGTAAGTAAAAAATTATAAACCTATATGGGTGTGGTTACAAAAATAAAAAAAACATTTTTGTGATTTTCATGTATCTCATGACGGAGAATTATAGGCAGAAATATGTATAGAGGGTGAATTTTTCAAGTAGGCATTCAGTGCCATATCCGAAACTATAAGAAATATAATCGGCCTCATGACTCCTCGAGTGTTTTTCGCTATTTCTAATAGTTTCGGATTTTGCTCTGAAGGCACACTTGAAAAATTCACCTGTACATTCACAGCCAGAATGTATTTTTGAATTCTAGGTGGCTTTGACGGCTCTATATTCATGGTAATTCAGCATGCAATTTTTCCATTGTTGTCTTGTAGCGTGGGAAATCTTGCGTCCATTGTACGTTACACGGAATACCAAAGTGACTTGTATACTCCATGCACGTCGTACGAGTTGGGATCAAGAGAATCCATGCAAACCACGTATTTAGCAGACATGGTGGTATACTTTGGATGTATGATGTAATATTTTGAGTGATTTGACACTAAAAACATGAATATTAACCTACATGAGGGTGAAATCAAAATATTTTAAGCACACTTTACGTAATTTTCATTTTTATTGCTGTCCATAGTTTCTTGATTTATTGAATGCTCAAAATATCAGAAACGTATTTTTTTATTTGAGTGAGGAATCACGCACGGGCCATTGTATGGAACTACATCACTTCATTATTCACTTAAGGGCGTAATAACACCTGATTTCATTCAGTTCCATAAGGGCATAAGGAAAACTATATTTCATTATTTTTAAAAATAACTACTACTTATTTTGGAATTTCAAAAATGCAAAAAATGCATTGACGGTCTATCTATAATTGAAACGTATACCAGCTTATATCAGACGCTCCAATTCTGTTTTCTTCAAACGCTTTTTTATCCAAATTTATGAATATTTGTCTAATTTGAGAACACAACGCACCAGCGACTTTTTGTTTCTATCTTTAAATTATATCTAGACCATCAATATAGATAATTACTTTTTGAATAATATAATATTTTCGTGGTTATTTTTAAATATATTAAAACACCTACGTCCTTATCAAATTGAAAACAATCGACTTTTATCACGCCCTTAAAAATAAAAGCAATGAACCGAAATACAATTGAATATGGATCTCTGGAATATGGATGATTATCCAGTAGAATAAAACAATATTGTCGCATAGATGCCTACGCAACCCTTTCCAAATTAGGCGTGGTCGATCTCCGACAGCGTGGCGATGACATACGATAATATCATTCATTGACTGCCACCTGAGCTGCCCGGCCGGCCCTATTAGCAGCTTCATAAACAATTTGATTAGACCTTAAGGCCGTTGCTACAGTGCACTGTTTCACGTATTTACAGTAAACATCGCATCTGGGTTAAGGTCTTCGCTGTAGGTCGCTGCCCGTGCTGTGTGAACGCGGTCTAGGCGCGATGGCACGGAGTGAGAAACGGACGTGCCTGCCCTGTGAATACTCGTATATGAGCGGGTAGATGCTGAAGGGAAACATTGGGCCTATTCTTCGAATTCCGTGCACAGGAGATCAGTAGCGCTACCATGAGTTTTTGATAGTTCATAACGTTAAACGTTATCGTACAAACGCCAACTACGAAGTTAGCTTCACAATCGGTACCATGAGTTCCAGCAATCGTAATCGTATGGTAATAGTTATCGTTTCGTTGAAACGAAACCGGATACGAATACATAACCATAAACAAGAGTGATTTTAGCTAAACATCCAAATTAGTTCTTTAAGCTTCAATAGTGATTCTCCCTCTTTCACGCAGTTTTAGTGGAGACGACACTATTGTGACACATTAGCTACGTTCAAAGAGTATTTGCTAAACACTCTATTGATATTTGTATGTATTGTTGTAATCTCACGGTTCCCAGCTTAGGGGCTTTCCTCTCAAATGTAAGGTGTAAATAAGTGGGGATAAGATTTGTTTAGGGTCAATAAGAAAGCGAAAAACAGTTAGTCACAGATGAAAGTGAAACGCTTTCGCATGAAGTCATCAAACATCAAATGTTATGTTTGTGTCGTCGCACTCGAATTAGAATAATTAGAAAGGGAAAACACTAGGGTGACTCGGAGCTGTCATTTCATGAGTACGCAAGCGTTGTGACTCACCAGTGAGTCACCGGTTACTCACCAGTCATCAGTGACTCACAGGTCAGTAGACTCCGGTGTGCGTGCATGCGGAGTTATAGATTGGTTGTCATAAATTGATATAAAAGCAAGAAAACGAACCTCCGAATAACCTCACATAATAACACAAATGCGGCTTTGGAAAGCCGATATCGATTCGTAAATTCAGCTTCGGGCAGATCAATTGCAGCATCCATGAAACTGCGCATTGTCGCTTCATTTAGCCTGTGCGAATCACGTAGTTCTTCCTTGTAAGTCTCCATGACTATTCTCCAAGCGAAATAATTCCGTCAACACATTTTATTTTCACTTCCGATGCGTTCCTTTTTCATCTAAGTATGGAGGTACCGTATCCATTCTTTTTCATCTAAGGTTTAAAGCACTCTTTCACCGAGAGTTTAACAAGTGATAGACGCTTACGTCAATAGTTAAACGAAAATAGTTTGACGTCTGTCAAAATGTAACTCGTGGTACCGAAATGTATGGAAAAGGTTTGCCAACGTTAGACGCAACGGAAATTCGTTCCGTTTCAACTTTCGTATAAACGTCAAACAAACTCATAGTACCAAAATGTAGTTCAATTTCGCCCGCAACAAACTCATGGCAGCGCTACAGGAATCTTTCAGTCAATTTTTATGGCGGTTGATTTTCTCAACGGAAAATCTCTAATCTTCGAAATACCGTGCTCGGGAATATTTCCGTGGAGGAAACTGCTTTGACAACCGCTATATAGGCTGTTTTATCAACTGAAAGATTTCTGATTCGTTATATTTATTTAATTAGAATCTTAAACAGCAAACTTACAGGATACCCTAAATCCTTTACTAGTCTCACATACATAACTTAAGGCGGCCCAACCCGGCGGGCCTAACTTATTCGCGGGCACAGTACAAAACCGTGCTGTTGCGCTCTGGGACCTTCTCTGTTTCAAAGAACAAGACAGGCTCCGCGATGAGGAAGATGCAACATGTCCACAAAAAAGACAATGTGCATAGTGTATGATTTGGTAAGATTTACGAAAATTTTAATTTCAAAACGACTTCTAGCTAAAAGTAAACCACGACCGCTGTAGTCAAAAATCTAACAAAAAACAAATAGATCATAAATCTTGATTAAATAAGCTATGTCTGATTACTAATCTTTTTACGATGTTCTTACTTTATCATTGCGTAATCCACCTCCAAAATTATCGTATAAAACGCGCGAAAAATTCGAACTTTTGGACCTTATAACTTAGAAACCAAACACAATTTTACAATGTTCGATCAAATAAAGCTATTTTGAGCAAAATTTTGGATCTCTGACAAGAAATATGGGCGTGATCTTCTTTCCCCTTTTGTATGGGGAGATGAGCGGGATGGGCCACCTTAAGGATGCAAATTATTAAGATGACTAACAACCAGCATCTTAAATATACATGGGGTATTATTAAACAAATCAAATTTGGCAAGTTTTATCAGAGTAACCCTCCACCAACCTAGTAAGGGAAGGTGACCCTAAGTTATTTGGATTCCGAACCATAGAATAGGGCGCATTCGAGACGAAATTCATTCATTTAATTTAGAAAGTGCAATAAAGTGTTGGATGGACGGGACAAAAAAATCCTAATTTTACTGAGCACAGGTCTGCAACCCCTAGTCTTAATATTATATTTCCACTAGCACAGCACAGGTGCTCCAGAACTTGAACCCTTAGGAAATGCTGTGAAAATGAGCGAAATAAGTTGTAGTAGTTCATACTTGCATGCAGGCCCTATACATGCTTCGGCAGCAGTGGCGGATTTCCCAGCAGGCTGAGTAGGCTGGAGCCTAGGGCGGCAGATTTTAGGGGCGGCAAATTCGAGACGAACCATTTTTTTTCTTGCTCCTGAAGCCGAAAGTACAATGTTCCCGGCCGAATTTGAGGCCGGAAAGAGCGACTTTTGTAGCCTGCTGGAGCCACAACGCGCGTAACCTTCCACATAAGCAAATTATTATTTAAGCAATACATCTACGGAAAAGAGATTGTGTAACTAGGACGATAGTAAACAAATCATAACTTCACATATTCATTAACATATAAATGGTAATTAATGGCATTGTGAACTAGGGTATCGAAGTGTAGAGGTCGGTAGGGGCGGCAAAATTTTAATAGCCTACTGGCGGCAAATTTCTAAGTCCGTCGCTGTTCGGCAGCCTAGTGGCGCGACGCATTGCCGTTCGATAAGCGAGGTGAATCGACTCTGAGTGCGGTTGTGGAGGGTCTCTCTAGGTCTCTCGCTTTCCTTTCTTATACAGGTTAAAATCGGATTCCTCACTCTTAAAATTAAGGCTACAAGCAGTAACATTATAGCTTAAATATATATATATACTAGCGGCCCGCTCCGGCTTCGCACGGGTATGAAATATATCTGAATGGCTCCCGCCGCCCCGTCCGGCCGGTACCGCCGCAAACGCTACGTCCCGCAATTTTTAAATCTGTAATATCTTCGAAAATATTTATTTAAATCATATGCTGTAATGGGCCATATAGATCTATATTAAATCAACAATGTATTAAGATATTTAATGGGATAAGGATTAATGCTGTATTGGTTAAAATCGCTTCGAAAATTAGCCATAATTTGTCGTAAAAAGTAAATGACAATAAAATGTTATTGTGGGATATCCATAAGAGATAGACATATACCATCGCGGAGTTTACTGTAGACCTTTTCAATGTGTACAATACTTAGTACATTATTTTGATAAATCTCGTAGGGTTCAGCCTGCGTTTGCAATGTAAGCGGAAAAAAAATATTTTTTTACGACATCACATTGGAAACCTCAAAAATAACAGTACTTCTCCACTATTTAAAGCATGTTATTATAGTATTATCCTGGCAATACCAAGGAAACAAATAAACAAACCGACTCCGTATCAAATTATTTATCATACTGCAGAAACGGAAGAAACTTACTGATAATAGTTACTAGTGTTTTTATCAGTGCAAAACGCATACGTACGAGCACAGGCGCATGCACAAACCAGGTGAATCCTACATAATATCACTTTTAAATAAGTCACGGATGTAAACACATAGCCACTCGTACACAGCCTGAGAAGGGTATCGAATCCATCCACCGTGAAGCTACACTCACACCTAAGCTGATAAAACCAGATCATACAAAAATCCGTATTTACTTTTTCCAATAGTTGCAATCAAAACTACGAAGCGACTGAAATCCGCCATTGAGCGCACACGGCTGCTCAACAGAAACCGGTTTCAGCGGCGAGCGAACCGAACTGAACGACCGACTGAAAGCAGTGTTGCCGCGCACGAACCACATTTGAGTCGCCACGCACGTGCGTCACCAATAGAAGGAATGTTTTAGTAACACTCATAATAGCCATAATAATAGTGCAATATGGACACGCAAAAAGTATTAAATGCGATTAAAGAGTTGAGAAATGAAATAAAATATGACATCGAAAACCAAAACAAAAAACTCGACGAAATAAATGAAAACTTACGAGGAAAAATTGAAACTCTCAGTCTGGAAAATCAAAAGCTGAATGAAACTATTACCAGGCAAGGAAAAGAAATAGCTTTTTTGCAGAGACAATCAAGAAATAAAAATATACTACTGTTCGGAGTTCAAGAAACTGAAAACGAAACTATTGCTGACTTGGAACATTTGGTGCTAGAGATTCTACAGAAAAAAATGGACACCGAAGCATCAGGAGCTGACCTAGATTACCTGGTGAGACTTGGGCCCAAGAAATCGGGCAAAACGCGACCAATAAAAATAACGCTTACAACACAACGAACTAAGATGTCAATTTTAAGAAATAAAAAGAAGTTGGACAACTCTGCAATATATTTAAAGGAGGATTACCCGCATCATGTTCTGGAAATAAGAAAAAACCTTCAAGGCGAGCTTAAAAAGTTAAGAGAAGAGGGAAAAGTCGCGTTTATCAAGTATGACAAAATTGTCGAAATAAATAACAAAACTTCAGAAAAAAACAAAAACAAAAGAGCCCTATCAGACGCAGAAAACTCCCCACCTGCCTTGAAACAACAAAGCTCAGGCTCTCAACCACCAAGAAAAATAAGGACAAATCCACAATATATGAAACCAGCCAACAGCATTGAATCCTACCTAACACACCGGCAACAATTCTCGCATACTTTATCAGAAAATGATAATATTAAAGAGTTATCACAACAAGAAGTATAGCAACTATCAACCAGCCCCCCCCATATAAGAAATCCAAGCAAACATAATACAGGAAGAAACCACTGGAATCAAAATAGCAACAACAACAAAATCAATGAAACGATTCATAAGAACGAGAACAAAGCTTGTTCCGAAAAAAACTCTGCAGGACATAATGAAATAAAAGAACTTAGATTAAATGCATACCCAACAAAACAGAAACCAAAATGTCCTGAAAACAACACACCACATTCTCCAAGACGGCTTGTCACCGAGGAGGATTACGACAAACACCCCCCAATAAAACTCAACGTCCATAGAAAAACAACAACCAACCAAACAAACAACTTTAATAAACTTCATAAATACAAACATGACCAGAACACATTCGAACCTTGCAAAGAGACTTCAGACAGAAAAAGGGAAATTCACATAGCAACACTTAATATTAGAACACTGCTATCAGATGCAAACATGTTAGACCTTGAATATGCATTACAAAAACTAAACCTGAAGTGGGACATAATTGGCCTCGCAGAAACAAGACTTGAAGGCGAAAGAATAGAAGATAGAGAAGGATACATACTTTACCATTTTGGTCACACCAAAGGGAGAAACGGAGTTGGCTTTATGATAAAAGATCATTGGAAACCACACATAGAACAATTTGTTGGCATATCTGAAAGAGTCGCCACTGTAAACATAAAACTGAAAGAGGACCACGCAATCTCCATTATTCAAGTATACGCTCCTACTAAAGATGCCCCACAAGAAATCCTAGATACATTCTACACACAGCTAGAAACCGCTATTACTAATGCCCACAAAGACTTGTACGTCATTGGCGACTTCAATGCAAAAATAGGACAAAGAGAAGACGATGAAGAAAGGATTATGGGACCATACAGCTACGGAAAAAGAAACGAAAGAGGTCAACGACTTATAAACTTTGCATTACAATACGGGCTCAAAATATGTAACACTCACTTCAAACATAAGCCGAAAAAAAAATGGACATGGGAATCTCCAGATAGCGTAACTCGCAACGAAATTGATTTCATACTAACAAATAATATAAAAAAAGTAAAAACAACGGAAGTCATAAGTTCTCGGGAATTTAATACGGACCATAGAATGGTCAGATGTACACTCACAGACACAAAGGCTAAGAAAACACGAAAACACTACAACGCTGTACCCAAAAACTTAACTACCGTGCAATATGAAAAAATAAGAACCATTCTTCAAAATAACTTCCAAAGTTTCACTGCACACAAAAATGAGGATATTCAAACTATGTACGACAAGTTCGAAAAAACATTGATAAAAACACTACAGGAATTTTCTACAGCGAACAAAACAAAAAATATATTTATAAAAAATAGACATAACAAGATTCTATCGCCTTACACTAGGAATCTGATCGATCAAAGAACGCAGCTGAAGGAAATCGAGGATAAAACCAAACAAGAAAAGGAAGATCTCTCAGAATTGTATACCAAAATCAGAACTGAAATGAAAAAGGATAAGAAAACACATAAAAATAATTTAATAAATGAAGTAATCAACCAAACAGGCGGTACAAAAAAAGCATACAAGCAACTAAATGCTCCAAAAACATGGATACTAAGCCTAAAAAATAAAAACGGATTCTTAGAGACCAGCAGAGAAGGTATAATGAAAATTGCTACCAACTTTTATTGCGATCTGTACAAATCAATGATGCCCAGTACTTACCTAAATAGAAACACACCCAGATGCAAAAATAAGATCCCTCCAATACTGACTCAAGAAATAACAAATGCAATTAAATCACTAAAAAAAGACAAAACTCCCGGAGAAGACAAAATAACGAACGAAACTCTACAAATGTCTATAGAAGAAATCCTAAGGCCACTACAAACTATATTTGATGCCATAATAGAAACACAAGAAATACCTAGACAATGGACTAAATCAGAGATAACAATAATACATAAAAAAGGAGATAAAAAGGATATTGAAAATTACAGACCTATTAGCATTATGTCAAATATATATAAAGTGTTTGCAAAAATAATACTTAACCGTATGAAAAAAACACTCGATGAAAGACAGCCAGTAGAACAAGCAGGATTTCGCACCGGATACTCGACTACTGACCACCTACATACCGTCAATCAGCTAATAGAGAAATATAATGAACACAACAAAACGCTTTATATATGTTTCATAGACTACCGAAAAGCATTTGATTCAATTGAACATACCAGTATATGGGAAGCTCTTGGAACTCAAGGAATTGAAAAAACATATATAAACATACTAAAAAATATTTACCAAAACAGCACAGCAGCAGTTAAACTTGAACAACGAGGCCCAGAGTTTAGAATACAAAGAGGAGTTCGACAAGGCGACCCACTATCAGCAAACATATTCACAGCTGTTCTCGAATACATTTTTCAAAAACTAGACTGGAGCAAACTCGGCTTAAATATAGATGGTACAAAACTCACTCATCTAAGATTTGCTGACGATATAGTCATCTTTTCCGAGTCCAAAGAAGAACTTGAAATAATGCTACAACAGCTAAAAAACGGAAGCATCGAAACTGGCTTGGAAATCAACAGAGAGAAGACCAAAGTAATGACAAACGGCACAGAAACACAGATACTATTAGATGGTGTGCAGATCCAGTACGTAAAAGAATATGTGTACCTTGGTCAGACAATATCCTTTCAAGACCGAATGTCCCAAGAAATCGATAGACGTATTAAACACACTTGGAATAGGTACTGGAGTCTAAAAGACGTGATGAAAGGCAACCTACCAATAGGTGTTAAAAGTAAAATTGTCGACTCAAGTTTGCTACCAATACTCACGTACGGATGTCAGACTTGGTCTATCAACCAAACTCAGGTACAAAAATTAAGGGTGTGTCAAAGATCCATTGAACGTAGTCTCTTAGGCATAACAAGGCGTGACAAAATAAGAAATACACTGGTAAGAGAAAAGACAAAAATAAAAGATAGTATTGTTCACTCAAAAAAGCTTAAGTGGAAATGGGCCGGACACCTAATTAGGACTAAAGATGAAAGATGGACAAAAAGGACCACAGAATGGTACCCACGAAATGAAAAAAGGAGCGTAGGACGACAGAAGAAGAGATGGGACGACGACATAGTGAAAATTGCTGGCAGAATATGGACAAGAAAGGCAAAAGAGAGAAAACAATGGGAAGAAATGGGGGAGGCCTTCACCCTGCAGTGGGGAGCACAGTAAAAAAAAAAAAAAAAAAAAAAAAAAGATGTATACTTTACTAATATTTAGGACTTAAGTTTAAAGATTAAGAGGAAATATCCATTCACAGTTTTTTTTTGCTTATACTAACACTTAGAAATCACCACAATGTAATGAAACTATCTGTGCTCATAAAATAAATGGCTTTATTATTATTATTATTATTATTATACATATAAGCCTTCCTCTTCAATCACTCTATCTATTAAAAAAAACCGCATCAAAATCCGTTGCTTAGTTTTAAAGATTTAAGCATTCATGGGTATATAGGGACAGAGAAAGCGACTTTGTTTTATACTATGCAGTGATTTGACAAATCTCGTAGGGTTCAGCCTGCGTTTGTAATGTAAGCGGAAAAATGATTTTTAAGCTATTGCATAGCTTCTATCGAGGGCCTTGAGCGCGGGGACCGAATCCAGAAATTCCGTAACGAAAAAAAACCTCACGCTCCCCACTCCGACGGGCGATGCCGGTAGTGCTACTTCACACCAGGGGGAGCGGGGCCGGGGGCGGCGGCGGGGGCGGGGCGGCATAAGTTGATACAAAATGCTATGCAATAGCTTTACCGCGGCAGTCCCCGAGTGCCACACGTCTTTTTTAATGACATCACATTGGAAACCTCAAAAATAACAGTATTTCTCCACTATTTAATGGATGTTATTATACATATAAACCTTCCTCTTTAATTACTCTATCTATTAAAAAAAACCGCATGAAAATCCGTTGCGTAGTTTTAAAGATTTAAGCGAACATGGGGATATAGGGACAGAGAAAGCGACTTTGTTTTATACTATGTATTGATATATCATATATATTTATAGGCCCATCCCGCTCATCTCTCCATACAAAAGGGGAACGGTCCCCTAATTTTAATTAATAATTAATATATTAATTTCTAAGACCGATTATTTATTTTATATTTCCCACTATGCAGTGCTTAACTAATTTGGGAAAGAGGAACTAAAAAATGTTCTACTCTGAATTTAAATACATTTTATTATTATCATAAGGCGTACTCTTCGAGAAAAATACGTCTTGCTGTGTTAATGAAAACTTTATAACTTTTTTTTTTATGCGACCTGATATGGATGGCTAATACCACACAACTACCGTTGTGATATTAGCCCAATACACCACATTCCCGAAGGTGCCATGCCATGACCTTCCCTTTATGAGCACGGCTACATTGAACTGGATGGAAAACACGGACAATTTTTCATTGCCGCTTCGACCATCTTTTCATCCAATGCGATGGTACCAACCCGGGCGGGCTTAAACCCTACCACCTAGTAGGGGAAGGGGACCTACAGTTTTACATGGATTCCTAACGATGGAGCAGCTCGCATTCGTGACGAAATGCACTTATCGAACTCTGAAAGAGAAAGACTGTGGTGCAAGTTGGTACGCTAGGCCAGTCCCTGCGCCACTAGGCTACGAGCCGCTCAAAACTTACTTTATCAATCATTATTTTTAGTTAATTACTGTGTCACTTATTCTTTTTTTTCTACTTTTTTTAAAAGCATTTTATTCCGAGACGAATTAATATGATGTTCACTAACGAGCTTCCTTGTAATGAACAAAGGGTTTCAATTTTAGTGATTAATTGGAAGCTGGAATGGGTAGGCATCGTTGATGACCGCACAAACAAAGTCGAATTAGGTTTTTCTGTTGATTGTTGATTGCAATGACTAATCTCTTTGAGTTTTGGCTTCCAAAAACCGGCCAAGTCCGAGTCGGACTCGCACACGAAGGGTTCCGTACCATCGTACAAGATTTAACACAAAAAATAAGTTTTTTGTGTGGGGGCCCCCCTTTAATTTTTTATTTTTTTTATTTTACCTAGTTGTTATAGCGGCAAATTAAATACATCATAAATCTGTGAAAAATTCAGCTGCCTACCTGACGGTTCATGAGATACAGCCCTGTGACAGACGGACGGAGGGACGGACGGGCGGACAGGGGAAGGCTTAGTAATAGGGTTCCGTTGGCACCCTTTGGGTACGGAACCCTAAATATGGGGGAAAAAATCCGATCGAAATGGACACTTATCAGCTAGCAGGGGAAGGGATCCTACAGTTTTACATGGATTCCGAACCATGAATCAGCTCGCATTCACAACAAAACACACTTATCCAACTCCGAAAAAGAAAGAAAGGGCCGCGTAAACGGCGTTGGGCTTTGAACCGACGACCTCTGGCCTAGAAGGAAATTCCACACGTTCCTGCGTTACGTGCCGATCAAATGTATTAAAATTAAAAAAAAAAAATCATAATTTACACTCACATAACACCATCGATATAATCTTTGGTATGTCGATGCATAACATCCTATAACATAAGCATGCGTCAGGGTTAAGACTTCATTATTCAGTTCTGATTTTTTTGTCACCTCATGTGACGTGATTTTGGTATCGCATGCGACGAATTGTCCACGCCTCAATTAGTCTGCCTTTTGTTACAAATGACTTGTCAAGTTATTTTGGGTCATTAGCGCGAGCATAATTAGAGCCATTTTGTTCCGCGTACGGCATTAAACCATCTGTGTTTTTATTATTTCGCACGAAGGACTAGAGTAGCTATATCGTCACGAACTCTTATGCCATCCAACGTCTGGCGTCCGTCTGTATTTTGTCCATATGACTGCTTATAGAATTGTTTTATATAACTAGATATCAATGGCTAATAGCTCACCCACAGCCATGACACAGTCCAAAACACCACATGAGAACCTACATTGTGCAGCCCGTGGTCTAGGGGCTAGAGGATTTGCCATTTATGCGAGAAGTCTAGGTTCAAATCCTCGCCCCTGTCTAGCACCACTTTCTTTCTCTTTCCGAATTCGATAAGTGCATTTCGTCACGAATTCGAGCTGCTCCATGGTTTGGAATCCATGAAAAACTGCAGGTCCCCTTCCCCTACTAGGTGGTAGGGTTTAAGCCCGCCCGGGTTGGTACCATCGCATTGGATGAACAGATGGTCGAAGCGGAAATGAAAAATTGTCCGTGTTTTCCATTCAGTTCAATGTAGCCGTGCTCATGAAGGGAAGGTCATGGCATGGCACCTAATTCCTTCGGGAATGTGGTGTATTGGGCTAATATCATAACGGTAGTTGTGTGGTATTAGCCATCCATGTCCGGTTACATTAAAAAAATACATAGCTTAATTATTCCCATCAATTTTAGGAATAAAAACAATCTCTCTAAATGACATGAGGGGTGAGCAGTGATCTTGAATACTGTTCTTTTGTTTCAAATCCATGTAAAACTACAGATTTAAAATTTTCAACTGGTGGTAGGGTTCAGCATGCCCGGGTTGGTACCATCGCATTATGTGAAAATTGGTCGATTCAATCCAGTTCATTGCAGCTCATGAAGGGAAGGTTCTGGTCTGGCTTCTAATTCCTTTGGAAATACGGTGTTATATAAAAATACATTATATAAAATAAAATAGTCCAGTTATATAAATGTACTCGAACTCAATCAAAGTCGCTGTGCCTGCCCCTTCAATTCAAACTATTATTGTCATATAATTCTTAGGTTGAGTGGAAAATTGAAAACACGACGTCAAAGTAAATCTTAAATTGTTCAAAGAAAAATATTTATTTTCGCGGTGTACGAAAACCTCGATTCCGCATTAAAAACCCCTGCAATCTGCAATCGGACAATCCAAATTACGAACGAAAAATATTTCGTTAGATCCGACACTATCAAATCGAAAAACTTGGAATAATCGAAGTTTTTGCAAGACCTCGGCTCGTTACGTTTTTCCGTAGTTTTTTCGAGCGCGTCTGTAGTTGTCTATACGCGCAGGCGCACCCGGCGACACGACACAAGGTGATCTCCATCAAGGGACACCCAATGTTGCCATTGCGAAAAAAAAAACTATAACATTGCTAGCGGTGAACAATCACCGGATTTTTTTTTTGTTTATTTTTATTTTTAATATCTATTCGTTTATTCCTTAATATACTTCCATTAAGTGTGTACAAACTCTTGGATTCGTATTTTTTTAAATTTCAGGTAATGCGTATGAACCTTGTTAATCTAAAGCGAGAATTACTTTCACGAGCAGTATGAAGGAATTGTTTATTGTTTTTAATTTATTTATCATCCATAGACAGTACAATGCACTCAGATTTGTCATATTTTATCATTAGCCAGTTCAGCAATCCCAGAACTGACCAGAAACTCCGCTGGATTTTTTTTCAATGTCCACCTAGTCTACGCCGCTAGTATTTGCCGCTGCTTACAATCACTGATAAAACACTTAATTAATATGAATTGACGAGAATCAACAATTCATGTCGCATGCAACAGTTCATGATAAATATCAGTTTATTTTTAATAACCATGCCCGCCGTCTAACATGTTGCCAATTGGAGCAGTCCCCACAAACAGCACCCGTTCACGAGCATCACGCCGGGCACAGCCATCGCCTCCCTCAACCATATATTATAGGAAGAGGAGACCTAGCGTCACCGCAAGCAAGGACCTAAAAGCGATGCACTCACTACTGTGAACCCAAAAAATTGTTAAACCTTTGTTTCACAATTTTAAAGATTTAGTTTTCATACTATTATTTCTGTCATGAACTACTGCAGTGGCCTCCAAACATTCAATATAATTGAAACTGCCTTTTTCTCTCCAAGTCTATCTATCGCCAATGGCCCGCACGCGTGCATTTAAGCAGGAACACGATTTCGTGGAACCAATATTTGACAATGCCAAATAATTCCAGTTTACATCGCTGCAAAGGAGAACGTAAAGCGACCAAGTCGATGTAATACTTCGTAAAGGTCAGGTTAGGTTAGGCTAGTAGCACCTGTAATCGTAGTACATCTATGATGCGAAAGAGGCGTGCTGTGATCGTAACGTATGGTACTGTAACATCTCTGCCTACCCCTCCGGATACGCGGCGTGAAGGTACGTAAGTGAATTTGACTCGAATTCAAGACGACCTTCACTTAATGTTGGGCCGGAGGAAATATCCAGGTGGTAGGTGTAATGAGACCACTTCGGGTCGGAAGATTAGTGATTTGTCACCGGGTCCATTGTGCCGCATCGCCCGCGGAGCCAACCTGACGATTCAGATTCTAGGCCAAACAACGATTTTTACTCGGCACTGCCAGCTGTCTTGTTTAGTTTTGTGTAGACTTCCCAGTAATAATAAATTCGAACAGAGTTACATACATGTTGGCCGTGTGGTTTCCACACAAAATGATTTCCTATTATGCTGTTGTGATACTGTGATTATACTGTAAACTGTCTGAATATGAGGCGATCCGTTGAGTATTTTTTACTTTTACAGTTTCAGTTTTTATTAAAATCGCCTCATTTCAGTTGTTTCGCTATTTCTTATAGTCTCGGATATATTCATGAATACATAAATATTCACTCCATTTAGATTATTTCATCATAGTAATAATAAGCAGATTCGTATTATCAATATGATGAATTATTTAATACGTACTCATGTTATGGATACAAGTATGATGCATTGAGGCAAAGATTTAGATGAATATATAAGCCCCGAAATACGTCAAAACTTCTCATAAATATATAATATAATGTAATAAGCACTGGCAAGCAATTTAGCTGTCACAGTGTGACGTTGGTGTGCCACGAATTGGGCTTGAATCACATTTAGTTCATTAAATGCTTTGACATTCGAATAGTATGGTGACGACTCATATATCTATTTAGGCATGGAGTTGAAGAATGTATGGAGAAATAACTTCCATACAACGACCGCGCAAAAAATGACGCCAAGCGACTTACAACATTATATCATCGTACACGTTTGTACCGCAGTGACGAACTCGGAGAAAAATACAATTTGAAGTTTCCTAAATTGGTAGACAGGTAAACTGATAAATATAAGAATAAGCCAAATTGACGTTACGTCATTCTTCATTCGTAATGACGTTTTCAGTGAGATCCGAAACAAAGGTCAAATTCCTTTTTTAGCTCCATCCTTTCTCCGGTAATTTCTTCACCTCCACTAAGTTAAGTTTCTGCATGGGGCATACCTAGTTGATTCTCAAAAGTTAAGGACACATCGCCATAAGCAGCGGAATCCACGCGTCGAGTCCGTGCGACTTGACACAACAGTGTCAGGGTTGTGTCAGCGCGCCACTGCTGGACACGACGCCATTGTGTTGAGTACATGGCTTCCTTCGACTCGCGTCAGCACACACACACCGCCAGATTCAAAGTAAATATGCGCGATTTCTAGGAAAAACAGTATGTGACATGGTATGAATATGCTTGAATAAAATCGCCGAAATTGATCGATATTGTTGCAAAAAGCTGTGTTTTCTTGCTTTTGGCTCATGAGGCCTCGGGTATACAAGCTACATGGTACTAGCACTACATGTACGGCAAATCAACCAGAGCCATAAAACACTTAGTTCATGGAATAAGTTAATTAATAAAAGTTTTCCGTTGTTTTATTCATTAGCGCCGCGGCGACGCCGCAATACCACAGAAAACAATATCAGCGAAGTTTCTTGCCAGTTCTTCTTCGCTGTGATTGCTGAACTGGCTATATAATAAAATAAGATAAATCCGAGCGTAGTGCACTACCTGTAGAGGATAAATAAAGAATACAATACAATACTATGTCGTAGGACTAAGCTCGCCCAGGTAGGTACAAACACATTGAAAGAAAGAAGGTCAAACATGCAAATATTACCAGTCCATATTTTCGATGCTCATTTTAAACGACGCATAAATAGGTCCATAGATCGGGAATCCAGTGGTTTGGGCTATTACCATGACAGTGTAGCTATATCGAGTTCCATAAAAAAACTTATAACTCTATGTAAACATCGCCTCTTCAAACCTAATATATCAAGGCCTGCAATGGAAATCGTGTATTTATGTATGGCCATGGGCTTCTTCAGGTTTTATGGACCCCAGGTGGCTTCTGCCAGGTGCTCCTTTGCACAATGTTTGAAGGACCCTAGGTCGAACATTGGGAGAAATACATTGGAAAGAGTCCATTCCATGATTTGGCGACTCTGTAGATAAAAGATCTATAGGATCGGTTGTTTTTCCTGTTATTTCCTTCCTGTTCCGCGTTTTTTTTATGCTACCTGATATGGATGGCTAAAATACCACACAACTACCGTTATGATATTAGCCCAATACACCACATTCCCGAAGAAATTAGGTGCCATGCCAGGACCTTCCCTTTATGAGCACGGCTACATTGAACTGAATGGAAAACACCGCCGCTTCGACATCTTTTCATCCAATGCGATGGTACCAACCCGGGCGGGCTTAAACCCTACCACCTAGTAGGGGAAGGGGACCTACAGTTTTACATGGATTCCGAACCATGGAGCAGCTCGCATTCGTGACGAAATGCACGTATCGAACTCGGAAAGAGAAAGACAGTGGTGCATGTCGGAATTGAACCCAGACCTCTGGTACGCTAGGCCAGTCCCCGCACCACTAGGCTACAAGCCGCTCAGATAAGCGATGGTTGAAAGCAGGCGACACCTTAATCTCCAAACAGATTAACTCTCTACGATGGAAAAAGGAAAAAATATTCAAACTGTACCTACATTATAAATATGAACTTGTATATGGTCATTAAAAATATGAATAAAAACATTTTTTTTATAGTATTTTAATATTTCCAACGTTTTCAATGGCTTGTATTTACAAGATAAAGTTAAACATAAAACAAAATTCCTCGTTCGGCAACTGTTCCTTTGGAAATGTAGTGTGATTGGCGATTATCATTAAACGTAATATGATTAAAGGTATCTTTGTAAGCTAGTAATTATTATGTATTAACTTCATCAATAAGATCAGTGCAATCCGTAGAAATCACAATTTCCAGCATTGCAGATGTGTTATATTTTTTGCTCTACGACCATTCCGATTTTATAAGATCTGCTCCCTTTTCTGCTATCATGATTACAGCAGCATTTGTATTTCCACGCACCACTTTTGACATAACACTAGCATCAACTACTCTAAGACCGTCGATGCCGTGCACTTTTAAATCTGAATCTACCACAGCATCGGGATCTGATTCTGGACCCATTTTATTTGTTCCCACTAGATGGTATATTGTGAATGTCATCTCTCTAGCCCAGCAGTCCAAAAACTCGTCACTTGTGCGATTCAAACTATCGCATAATGCCAGGTCGAGCCATCTTAGTTCATATCCCTGATCCTTAAAAGTTTGTGTTTCTGCTAATTTCATAGCATTTCTCATACCTAATATCAAAGTTTCCATGTCACTCGATTGATTAAAATAATTGGCGTAAATCAATGGGTGTTCGAAAGGATCGTTTGTTTTTAGTTTAACACTTCCTCTCGAATCAGGACGAAGTAAGACGACGGAAACTTGAACAACCTGGTTAAAATAATTTATCTCTCTAAATTGACTTCGTACCTCTTCTTTAAAACTTCTTTTTCCAAAATAATCGCTGGAATATGTATAATTTGGTGAATAAATAACGTGATGGTATTGTATATCTGGATAATCCAAAGAATTATTCTTAGTATTGAAAAAGGCTACTACTCTTCCTGGCCTAGTTGAATTAAGGGCTCCTTCTCTCTGGGTGACAAAATCATAAACTAACTCAGAATACTGTCCTAATGTGGTAGAAGCATTAGATGCTTTAGTAAAAAATATTGGCGCATACACGTGATCTTGAAGGTTCAAACCTACTGATAAATTCTTTTTAACTTCAATGCCTAAATCATTTAAATCCTTTTCCGGTCCAATTCCAGACAGCATGAGCAACTGCGGTGAATTTATAGTTCCTCCTGATATAATTACTTCTTTAGTAACATTGATAGTAATATTTTTTCCACATTTTTGTAAACTGATACCGTTAACGACTGTAGTATTATCTTCAAATAATATCTTTGTAGCCATTGCATCTGTAATAACATATAAGTTTGTACGATTCTTGATTGGAGATAGAAAAGCACGGGCTGTGCTCATTCTTCTACCTCCTTCAGTTGTGCTGAAAGTTACAGTCGTACCCATCTGTGACGCTCCGTTTATGTCGCTAATTTTTTTGATGCCGTTCTCTTCATTAGCTGCAAGCATTAATTGTTCAAATGAATTGGTGCCGTTAACTTCGGTATGTAAATAACCACCAACTCCGTGGTATGTTTCGATATCTTCCTGGGTAAGGTTACCACCCTGAACGTCTTCACTTTTTTTGAAGTACGGTAACACGCTCTCGTACTTCCAGCCCGTGTTTCCTTCTTCTTCCCACTCGTCATAGTCTATAGAATTTCCCCGGACATAGTACATGCCATTGATACTGCTGCTACCTCCAAGAACTTTGCCGCGAGGCCAGTAACATCTACTGTCATCGTAACCAAGACAAGCGTTTTTCTGGGATTCAACTCTGTAGCCCCAGTCCAACGTTGTATTTATGGTGCCGCCATATAAAGCTGGTGCCTGAAAGTTAATAATACCGTTTGAAAGATAAATAGTTTTAGGAGTTAGTTAGTGCAAACTAGCTTCAAGTTCAAATGGACTTTTCAATTTAATGTATTTATTGGATACTACATTATCTTGATGTCATTAATTTGAGGTTATACATCGACATATACATTGAAGCATTGTAATCAGATTTTAATAATAATCAGAAAACCTTTTTGTTCTGGACATTCGTAGGAAGACGGATTTGAACCTGCGATGTTTCTATTACATGCCCACTACTCTACTGCCGAGCTATCTCGATAATTAGGTCGGACCACGAATTTCTCGATTATATTCGATTCGATACAAGACTACTACTATGCAACTAGATGTGTAGTTTCCGAACAATGTGCAGACCACAAACTTTTTCTGATAATTTTCCAAACCTTATTAAAACACTCCATTATAGATGTCGTTGCATAACCTCAAATTAATTGTATTGTTTTGAGAGCCTAGCCACAAATTAAATCTTTATTCTTTGTAGACACCGTTTCACATGTATCACTGGGTGTCATCAATTGGACTAGAGGAGAAGACACTCAATTTAGGACCATTATTAGTATTATCTTTGGTAGGTCTATACCTCAGTACCCAGAGTCGGTAACCCCCCCGCCTCCACCAACAGTACAGTCCAGTTGGAGACTTCTGTCAGCCTGTTGGCCAGCACCGCCCCCGCCGATCCCGCACCCACCACCACGAAGTCAAATACGGGATCTGCTAACCACACAAATGTCTGCCTGATTTTTGGTGAGTGTTCAAGACCCTACATAATATTTGTATTTTTGGGCGTTACTACGTTGAAAACTTCGGTCCGTAACAGGATTGCCAGTAAAATATTAAAGAGTTATGCTATATATTTTAAACTATTTTTTTAGCACAATGATGGAAAGTAAAATATTAAAGAGTTACATATATAACTATATATTTTAAACAATTTTTTTAGCAAAATGATGGAAAAATGGAAACAATCTCAGAAAAATAATGAACAATGATTTTGATGTACTGATAAAGTTCTAAAAGGCATATATTGGGGAAACGACTGGATGATTAATATAATATATCTGACGAAAATGTTATATTATATATTATACACATTATAAAGCCTACACCAGTACCTACACAATATGCCGAGTGCATTGAAACACGAATAGTAATCCCGATTTAAGAAGCCCTTTGACAAATTATAAAAGTGAAATTTTGAAATACAATTTTTTTTAAGAGTAACTATTTTGTTAAAGGAAATCAAGAATACATGACATGTTTGTATGAAGCGGTTGCTGTTTTCTATTCTGAGTACAAGTATTGGAAAAAGAAGAATAAGAGAATATAATTTGAGAATTGTAGGATTAGATACGTTCAAGTCTACGGCTAATATCAGACCTGTTATCATTATATGAGACCATCGCGTTGCATTCTAGAAAGAACTGGGTACCATAAAATAATCTTGTGATTGAAGTGAATCCTTAAGAAAATTCATATTTAAATTTCTGGAGAAATAAATAGGAGCACTAGCTAAGTCGTGATCTTCAACAAAATAAATTTCAGGTTACCTCTAGGCTACGGGAAATTTAAGTTTTTTTTTTATCAAAAAGATTGTGTATCTGAGAAAAATGTTTTCCTGAAAGGCAGAATAAGTGCTGGAATCAGAGTGAATGATGCGATAAGCTTTCAAGCATCTACGGCTTGGAATGAGATTCATAATAGTGTGCAGGTGACGGATACCTGGCAGAATGAATGCATTTTAAATAAGTTCCTAGGAAACATTTCCAAACGAGGTTGTGGGAAAAGCTACGCAATGTATGGAGAAAGAAGATTTAAAATCTAATCAATAATCCTGGACCTAATGAACAGATACGATCATTGTGATCGGTAAGTTAAGAAATGTTGGTCTTTGCACACTTACAGTGAAATAGTGAGTGATTAAAGGGTGGTTGTCTAACATAACACTGCCGTGCCTAAGTGTTATGTAGTCAAAGAGGTTCACAAATTTCAATCTAATAAGTCTACTTCACCTCTTTAGCCTTTCAATATTTCGAATACCTGAGCACTGCTCCAACTTCATGACACGTTCCTTTTCAGTTCAATCCCCTCGCCTTTGGAACGAATTACCGTCTGACATACGCGACTCTGAAACCTTATATATTTTCAAAGTTCGCTTAAAAAAGTACTATCTCGAGAGTTATATCTGACTTATTGAGTGAATTTATGTTGTTAAATCTAATGGGTGGCCAGGAAGAGATTGCCTCAAGGCAATATGGTGGCCTATTAGATGAAACTAACACTTGTTCTATTATATTAAGTCTACTCTAAGAATGTATGTATAAGTTTCATCTAATAAACAGTTTATTATTATTATTATTAATAATAATATACTCCTTTATTCTATACTTTCACTTTAATCATGTATGGCTCATTATTGTTAAACCTAGCAAACTCATCAAGTGCACACTGAATAAAAGGTATCGACGAAGATTTGACGTTCATACCTAGAATGTTTTCCATGATTACCTTCCAGGATTTCGTCGGTACGGTCTGGAGGCCACTGGTCTGGCGTGAGCAGTGCGCATTGCGCTGTCAGGAACGTCTGAATGGCGGCGACGAAAGTTGCACTAGTGTACTGGTAGGTATCCACCGCAGTAGATACCACATTCGCGTCGCATGCCCATGACATCCTGTGGGACTGTGATAGTCATATTTTAAAGTTAGTAATAGGATGTATGATGTACCAATAAACCAATTTTTTTCAAAAAAGTTATCCATTTCCATGCGACTGCTTAAACTACCTCCTGTAGTTATAGAATTCAAAATGTAAATACAATCTCTTTTCAAGCAAAGAAAAGACAAGCAAAAAAAAAATTAATACTGGTACTGAATTTAATCAAATGTTAGGAAATTCAATATATTTTATTTATTTAGAGCAGTTCACTTCTCTGAGAATATCTGATTAAATGAAACACAATGTATTAATTTTTTTTAATTAAGACCTCCGACAAAAAAATATAAACTTAAATAATACTTACCGGCACCTGAAGCGAGTAGAACTAACGGCTGCCATCACCGACCCACCATTTTAAAGGAAATATGACATTCGTGAGTAATTAATAATGCTATCAAGGCGATATAATAGTTTACGATATAATAGAAAATGCTATGCACGAAAAGCTGTTTAAACAGGAAGAGCGACTTTATTTCCGTAGTAATGTTTGCTGGACTAACATAACTATACTTTAAAAATATATGTTATGGAAAAACTATGCCTCGAAACAGCATAATTAGTAGAGTGCTACTTTTATGTTATAAATCTTACTGTGTATAAAAATGATTTTTGATTTGATTTGAGAGCCGAGATCTACTCCGTGGTGTGATTACGGAGTTTACCTCAAACATGTGGACAGATGTTCTCTTTTATATGAGCAGAGATATGTGTATTTCTATTAAGTCTATTCCATGCTATAATTATTATATGCGAGACCACATAAACAATAAAATGTAAAAAACGGAAAAAAAATTGAGGCTACCAGGATTGGATTTTTTAAAACAAACTCAAATATCCAGGGGCCAACTGGATATTTGAGTTTGTAGGTCGTCGAAAATAATAGGTCGTTTAACAGTTAACATGGTACGAAATGCTGCTAAATTTTAGATATAATCACTGATTTGTCTGTTCACCCGGAAAGCTTGTTTACCATTTCATCTTCCATATCCTCATATCCCAGGCAATGATTACTAAAACAGGGCGCAGATTTGTTGAAACAGAAATGTCGAGTTGAGGACTGTAATCACAGTAGTAAGGAGATAATCATACTACACGTCTTCACACCTACGGGGTTGAGTTAGTGGGTGGGACGGGGTGAAAATCGCCTTTCTTACCCTTATATCTTAAAAAATGGTTATGCTGTAAGTAAGAAACAATAGAATGAAAAATAATTAGGTTATAAACTTTACTTTAAGATTGCTAATTATTATGTTCGCACATGTAACAATTTGCTAGATATCTGCTTGTAAAAATCGCAGACTTATTTTGTCATTTCCATTCTAAGATCAAAACTCAACGATGGAATTAAAAATCGAAAAGCTCTTTACGATGCTAACTTTTTAATTGATTCGATATAATTCAAAAAATATATTATTAAATAAATGATAAGAGAAGAAGACATCGATTCTTTGTTTTATGTATTACGTGGATGGCTAATACCATACAACTACCGTTATATTATATACTATTTTACTTCCATTTTTATTTTGTCTACGCCCATTTCTTTTCTTTTACAAAAACGCGCCTCACATCAGGTGCCACGAAAGATAAGCTTTGCCTATTTCGGGTACTTGCACAATAAAATTCATTTGTATCAAGGGATGTGATATGTATGCATGTACAAACGACCGTGAAGTAAGGACACATTAATTGAAGAAAGAGTCCAGTAAAAATAACTACTTTACGAAATCCTGTACTTCTTGAAATTGGACAGTTGACTACCGTTATTTGTAGTCAACCGTATTGTGCACGCGAAAAGCTATGAGAAATACTTTACCATAAATGATTTTTAACTGTGCTCAAACCGTTTTTGTTTTCAGTGAAGGGGTCGGTCCCTTATCTGCATGTGGTACATCCTGTTATTACAAACAAGGCTCTGAAGACCGCATTCACGGTGATGAATAAACAATAAACTACACCTCTCTTCTCTGCAAAGAGATGATGAGGTATTTAGAGAGCAATACACTCCTCGACGATCACCAATAAGACCTGCACATGATAATGGCGAAGCTATGGCTATTGGCCTGGATATTGCGAATTTCTTATTTTCAACCTGTCATTCCGAAGGATATTTTGGTCTCGTGGAGTAGGAAATGAAATGTATTCCTCTTTGGAGCAGGAATGGCCGGTCGCCGGTAGGGAGGAACCGCCCGCTATGCAGGAATAGCCACTCTGTATGGAGCCGCGGAAATCCAATTAAGGTGGCCCAACCCGGCGGGACTAACTCATTCGCGGGCACGGTACAAAACCGTGCTGTTGCGCTCTGGGACCTTCACTGTTTCAAAGAAAAAGACAAGTTCCGTTATGAGGAAGATGCAACATGTCCACAAAGCAGACAATGTTCATAGTGTTTGATTTTGTAAGATTTACGAAAATTGTAATTATAAAACGACTTATAGCTAAAAGTAAACCACGACTGCTGTAGTAAAAAATCTAACAAAAACCAAATTCATTATAAATTTTGATGAAACAAGCTATGTCTGGTGACTAATCTTTTTCAGATATTCTTACTTTATCGTTGAGTTATCCACCTCCAAAGTTATTATATAAAACGCGCGAAAAATTCGAACTTTCGGACCTTATAACTTAGAAACCAAACACAATTTTACAATTCCAACGGTCATCAGACATCTAGGTCGATCAAATAAAGCAATTTTGAGCAAAATTTGGGATTTTTGACAATAAATATGGGCCTGATCTTCTTTCCATGTTTGTGTGGGGAGTCGAGCGGGTTGGGCCATCTTAACATGTCTGCGTAGGGTTGACGAACATAGGAGAGCACGTTGTCTTCTAATGGGGGCCTTCCGTCCAGAAGTCTGCTCTGCTCAAGAGTTAGTTCACTTAAATGCGTAAAAAGTGGCAACATCCGACTGGCCAGATGAAGACCTTTTCCGACAAAAGGAGACCGCACTAAGATTAGTGGTTTTAATATTAATTTACACGCCATTTATGATATGGTATGACAAAAAAAATATTTTCGTGTGTATGGTCTCTTTCCGTCTAGAACAATTTCATTAATTAATCCTAATTTTCAAAACTCAAGACCTACAGTTCTCTGCTTCAACACGTTTCTTACCCATAGAAGCATAATATTTGTCCTTACTAAATCAGATCAAAACAGACGGACAGTTAATCTTCAGATGAAAGCTGAACCTCCAAATTTATTTCTTCAACATCCAAATTCGTTAAAGTTACTTTTAAATATAATTATTTTTTGTTTTACTAACTTGTTTGATCGCAATCTATAATAATGAAATTATTGTTTATTGTTTGTTCATCATCCATAAGCACACGGCACTCGGATTTGTCATATTTTATCATTAGCCAATTCAGCATTCACACAATTATAGATGATAATCTGAACGAAATATGAAATATCTGAGAGCAGTTTGCTGACTAATATGATAAATGCGGCTATTACCCCCACAACACAACAACCCAGCCACCCGCCAGTCTGCATTAGGCGGCCCACTATCGGACTCTCCATACAAGGAGTTGGCCAAAAATAGAGTATATTTTTTTTTCATATAATAGATGGAATACAATTTTATGGTTTTGTATTTTTGTAAGCTCCGTTACTTTTTTATATGATCCTAAAGTTTAGTATTTTAATAAATCATTTAGAGCTCTCGCGCGCTCGCCTGGTAGGTAACTTGTAATTAAAAAATTACACTTAACATACATTAAAATACGATCTGCCATTTGAAAGGGTGATTGTTTATCATTATATTTTTTAAGAATATCTTCATAAACTATTGCTCGCTAATGAATTAAAAAATAATAACTACACTTATTATTAAAAAAATACTTTTTCCTATTTAACTAAAGTTTGAACGATTTCCAGGGTTTGCCCGGGCTCAGGTAAATAACTTATCACAAAGTTGCAACTAATCAATACTGAAAATATTTTTTTTTTTTTTTGTTTTAGTAAATAAATCAACCCATCGTGATTTTATGAATTCACCTGATTTCGTGGCTCTTCTTTTTAAAATTTGGAAAATTGTATGAAGATCTAAAAAGTTATAGATTTTTGGCCAATCTAGGCCAATATTGCCCCATAGTGCGGCCCCAGAGTCTCCTCCGACGTGCCTAGGGTAAGCGGGCTTCTATCCCTACTCCGTCAGCCACCACTGCCGCGCCTGGGGAACCTGGCACAGCACTGGACTGTGTTTGTGTTAGGTTAACAACTGGCTTGGTATTAGCGCCACTGAGCATTATAGTGAGCAGGCTATTTTATTGTCTCTCCATTAACAGCCATTGAATGAAGGGCAGGGATATCCACACACGGACAAAAGGGTAAATTGTTAGAATAAAATGCTATTATTTTTTTCCTTTACCTTGTAATTAATTTAAAATTTATTAAAACTAAAATTATTTCAAAAACAAGTCAATTAACGATCCATCCCTGCAGCGCAAAAAAAAATGTCGTACGAAAATATCAAATTAGCTAAAAATTTCCACTGCAGAAATAATTTCAACTTTTACTGCCAGAATTTACAAAATAGGTACCAGGATTTCATAAATGGATACAAAAATATTAACCCTTCGAAATAATTGCAAATTTGCCTTGAAACTGTTTAATTTTAGCCATATCCGGAATGTTTCAAAGTAATTTTTTCAGGCGCTGTTTCCTTATGTTTAGTGCACGAAATTTACCCTTATTATTACATAAACAGTTACAGTTATTATTACCGCTGCGACACCATCATTTGGCGGCTTTAACCCTAGTACCGAGAAAGTAAATACCTCCATTCCCTTGTATGCAACCAATTCCATAAATCTCAAGATCAAAATCCATGGGGCCGACACCGGGTGCCTCTTTCTTATTATTTTTTACCCGACTGCGAAAGAAGGAGGGTTATGTTTTTCGAGTGTATGTATGTATGTATATTTCTTTGTCGCCCCCTGCAGCCTAAACGGCTTGATGGATTTTAGCTTGAGAGGTGTCGTTAGATTCGTCTTAATTGTGAGAGTGACACTGGGTATATCAAAATCATAAAAAAATCATGGCTGATTTTTGGCGCCAAATTATGTGTTTTCAAATATTTTTTTTCTTGAAACCTATCGAGTGGGGTATCAAACCAAAGGGTTTTCTAAATAGTTTAAAAAAAGGTATGCAACTTTTATGTTTAAATGTAATTTGGAATAAAAAATTCCAAAAACATCAAAATAATCAACGTTAAATATTAATTCAAATGATTTTTGTTTACGCAAGCGCGCTTGTCACACCAATTCAGGTCATATACTCCTCTTTTCACTACCTCCAGCTATATGGAATGTAGTTTCGGTTACATTGCATATTTATATGGTGTAACCGAAAGATAACTTTGGGATGTCTGTAACTGGAAGTGGTGGATCCGGGCGATAGTCAGATAGATTTTCGACATACTCAGTCGTCGCATAGACCGATATCACCATCATTGCTTTACTATCAGCATTCTGCACCTGCACAGCTCATAAATCCATACTTCCGTTGTCAATGGGTGTCACGATGGGGAAGGTCCGCTTGTTCCACAAGAGGGCGACTCTACAGTGCCCAAAATCGGTACCAATCTGATAATATCTAAAAGCTTTACCAAAGATAAGAAAACTTTCCATGAAGATGTCGTCAGCTCCCTGATGAGGACTTATGTTACATAGGGTACAATAGATATGATCGTCATCATAATATCGCTGATCTTTAATCGTGCGTCCTTGGGAGCAGTGGGAAGGAAAAGCACGGCTTTGCCAAAGTTGGGTTTATCATCATATATCACATATTATTAACACGTTATATTATTGAAAATAATAAATCAGGAGTTCATGTACGGATTAAATCATGAACGTTATATTTTGATGGGCTTTGGAGGCAAAACAAACAATAAACGCTCAGTTGGGATGTAACAGTTTATAAGCTCCAGGGTAACACATTCGATCGGGCGATTGTGGACCTCGGGCCCACATATATTTGCAAACGATGAATCCAGGTCTCTTTCGCCGCATCCAGTTAAAGTTCTAATCTGTGAAACTGGAACTTAACTAGCACAATAAGTAAATAAAAATGGCTTTAACAATGCTTTTGACTCACATTCAAAGCTGTCAGTCAAGAGACAACTTCCAGTCTTATGAAGTAGTGGATATAAATATTATAATCATGGTTATTATGGAGATTATTGAATTTTTACTAGCAGTTAGTTTATACATGGATGAAATCCTGTGATCAAAGCGATTACTACAGGGTCCGTCACTTGAACTGTCACTTCTATTTTCAAAATAATAATGACAGCACGCAAAATTTTGGTGACACGTCAATTTGTTTCATTGTTTTTAAGTGGGCGAAAAGAGCGGGAACAAAATTGAATTGTATAACAAATTTTCGCAATGGATATTAAACCTAACATTGTGAACGTTTTGTATTTGACCGGAAAATCACAACCAGTAATCGTTCGGGAGCTCCGACTTTTACATGTAAACGAAATGTTAGTGCATCGAACCATTAAGCGTTATAACCTAGCATTGCTAAGCGGCATAGAGGCGGTGATCCGAAAATAGCAATATCACATGATATGGTTCGAAAGGTATAGGCTCAAATTCAAGGAAATCCTCACCAGTGTTCTGTAAAATTTGCGAAAAGTCAGAAAATACCCGACTCAAGTAATCGGCGCATACTGAAATAAAAAGAAATGCAACTGAAGCCCTACCAACAAGATACAAAAATTACAGCATCTTAGTTCAGCGCAGAAGGCAGTTCGACTACAAAGAGCTCAAGCAATGAAAGTCTTGCGTGGCGATCTGGAAAACATTGTTTTTTCTGATGAAAAAATGTTTACTGTCTAACAGTATATAAACAAACAACATTTTCGCGTTTGGCTGCAGGGCAAATCCAACAAGAATTTCGACGATGGAGTTCCCGTTCGTAAGCAAGCGCCCGCTTCTGTTATGGTCTCGGCTGCAGTGACCGCAAATGGTCGCTATTCACTCGTGTTTATCGAGAAGGGCGTCAAAGTCAACCAGCAAGTGTGTGCAAAAGGTGTTAAATGAGGCGCTCATACCATGTGCACGTGTAAACAATGCAGTACGAAACGCTGGACGTTCCAACAACACTCAGGATCGTCTCAGAAAGCTCTTATCTATGGATCAAAGGAGGCTATATCGAACAATAACAATTATTGTCTTAAAATTAAATGTTTTATTGTGATATAATTTTTAACGAACCGTACTTCAATTAACTAAATAACATCATTTTCAATTGGTAACACTTCGAGTGACGGACCCTGTATATAACCACAGGATTTGAGTGTCGAACTGTTCGCTTATAAATTTAGTGTAACTGTAATCAACGATGATGAGAGGGAGATTCTAAAAAGACCATATATAGGGTGTTAACGTAGATATGGTCCAAAAGCTAACCACTTATTTCTCGGCATATTTGGAGCTAAAAAGGTAGAAGATATTTTGTTGTACGACTTGAAAAAGATCCTCCCCATACATTTCAAATACCTACAAATAAAATGTATATCCTTTTTGTTTCAAATATGCCAAGGAATACGTTAACGTTTGGACCATACCTCCACTAAAACCTTGTATATATCGGCATATGATCAAAATTCGTTGAATGAGGGAATCTCATTCTATGAACTGATGACTTCATTAAAGCCTTAAAGATAACATGAAAAAACTTTTAGAAAATGTAGTTTTGTTTTAATATCAATCAAAAAACTCTATTTGTTACACCTTGTAGTGTAGGGACTAAAATATTGCCTTTCATGCAAGAGGTTATGGGTTAAAATCCTCGCATCTGTTATACACCACTTTATCTTGCGAGTGGTTCATGGTTCGGAACCCATGTAAAACTGCAGGTCACCTTACCCTACTAGGTGACAGGGTTAAGCCCGCCTGGGTTGGTATCACCGCATTAGGAAAAACTATGGACGAAGTGGCAATAGATCATTGTCTGTATTTTCCACCCATGGTATCCGTGTGCAGCCGTGATTCTGTGTAAAGGAAGGTCCTGGCCTGTCACCTAATTCCTTCTGGAATTTGTTGAATTAGGCTTATATCATGACGGTAGTTGTGTTACATTAGCCATCCCTGTCAGGTTTCATAATAATACCTAACCTTACTTTCGTTGGAATTTATTAACGTGCAGATATTAAAATGATAAATGCATGATCTACGAAAACTAAAAATAATTAAAATAAAACAAATTATTTAAAAATATAAAAAACCCGACAGCGTAAAAAATTGTAACTTAAAATTGACTTAGTAAAGGAACTGAAAAGATAGAAACAAGTTGAAAAATTAAATATTTGTTGTGTTTGAATGATCATGGTCGACAGTGTTTACAAACGCAGTCGGAGGCATAAGATACATTAACTACGATTTATATTTTTAATGGTGTGCCTATGCAAATTTCACGATGGTCGGTTGAGTTCGCGAAAAAGACAAACTTACTTTCGTATTTATTATATGACAGTTAGGAGATTATAATTTGTCTCAATAAGTATATTTTTGCTATACCCAATCACTAAGAAATTGCTAGTCATTAATAATGGAATGTATTGGGGAATATATAATATATCATTATATAATTCATATTGTGCATCAAATACATTAACTATGATTTACATTTTTTTCTTATTAAATTCATTGAAAGTGTACCTATGTAAATTTCATGATGATTGGTGACACCGAGAACGAGAAAAAAACCCCACTTTAAACATAAAAATAAAAGATAGGATATTGGAACTTCCCCCACCACGTATTTTATTGCTCCACCGAAATAATCCATAAAATCGCTAGTCATTTACTATGGAACGTACTGGGGCTATTTGATGCCTCCGACTGCGTTTGTAAACACTGTCAACCATGATCATTCAAACACAACAAATATTAAATTTTTCAACTTGTTTCTATCTTTTCAGTTCCTTTACTAAGTCAATTTTAAGTTACAATTTTTTACGCTGTCGGGTTTTTTATATTTTTAAATAATTTGTTTTTAATCTGATTATTTCAACTTATTCCTATTTTAAAAGCTGACGAAAAAGGGTTTCTTAGGTTTTTTATTTATATACATATAAATATGATGAACCCAAAGATTTTTAAGGTCGTATTTAATTTGAAGTTGCTACTGCGACTTTCACAAATTAAAGTAAAAATTTAATCTGCATGATGACTTTTTCACATTTATAGAATTGGTGTAAGTACACGTTTGATTAAACGTTATCTTCATAGTAGTATGATGCATCCTCATATGACAACCACTCATCCTTTATCATATCGGCACCTTTCTCTGCCACCATAATAACTGCCGCGTTTATATTTCCCCGTGGTATGCGGGGAATGATGCTTGCATCGATGACCCGGAGATTTTCGATACCGTAAACTTTTAGCTCAGCGTCTACCACGGCATCAGGATCCGTACTGGGACCCATTTTGTTCGTTCCCACAGGATGATACAGTGTCGAGGTCATTTCTCTAACCCAACAATCTAGAAATTCATCACCTACTAAGCCCATATCCCTACATGGCGGAATATCCAACCCTTCAAGTTTGATTTCAGCGTTTTCAAATGCATTCGTATTTTTCAATTTTAAAGCATGTTTTATACCTGCTATTGCTGTTTTCATATCATATGGTTCAGTATAATAGTTAGCATGTATTTTTGGGTGATGAAAAGGATTTTTGCTTCTTAGTTGAACACTTCCTTTTGATTCAGGACGAAGCACGGTAACGGAAACTTGTATAATTAAGTTGCGCTTATTCAACTCTTTAAATTTTTTTCTCACCTTTTCATTGAAATTATTTTTGCCAATATAGTCGTTAATATTTGAACTGTTTGGTGGAAACGTAAAATAATGAAATTGTACATCAGGAATTTGCGAAGAACAATTTTTTGTATCAAGGAACGAAATTACTCTGGCGGGCTTAGTTGATGCTAACGAACCCTCTTTGAGAGTTATATATTTATTAAAAAGCATGATATAATCTTCTAATTTGCTTTCTTTACTGATATGTTTTGTGAAATAAAAGGGTATGTATGCGTGATCTTGTAAATTCAATCCAACAGACAAATCACTTCGAACTGCAATGCCAAAATTATTCAGTTCTGCTTTTGGTCCAATACCAGATAACATCAGCAATTGAGGTGAATTTATAGTGCCAGCAGAAACAATGACTTCCTTCCTGGCAAAAACCGCAAAATGTTCAGCATTCTTTCGTATTTTGACACCTTCCGCAATATGAGAATTATTTTCAAATATGATTTTAGTTACCATCGCATCTGTTATGACAAACAAGTTTGGGCGATCTTTGATTGGTGTTAAGAAAGCGCGGGCTGCGCTCATTCTTCTGCCTTCCTTCATTGTTCCAAAGGACCTTGTAGCTCCCATTTGCGAAGCACCGTTAATATCGCGGGTTTTCTTTATACCAATTTCTTCATTTGCATTTAGAATAATATCTTCGAGTTCATCACCTCCTTGAACTTCCGTGTGCAAGTAACCACCTATGCGGTGATATTTATCAAGATCTTCTCGTGTTAAGTTGCCTCCTTGAATATCCTCACTTTTCTTGAAATACGGCAATATATTTTCATAGTTCCATCCCCAGTTACCGGCTTCTTCCCACTCGTCGTAGTCCCTCGCATTTCCTCGGACGTAATACATCGCATTGACACTGCTGCTGCCACCCAAGACTCGACCTCTTGGCCAAGTTAATCTGTTGTCGACGAAGCTGCGGCAAGCTTTGTCTTGAGGCTCTAATTTATAGCCCCAATCCAAAGATGTATTCACGGTGCTGTAGAACATTCCCGGGATCTGAAAGTGGTATTACAAAGTGGAGACTTTTATTTTAAAGTTGATAATAAGAGAAGTAGACATATTTGTGAACATCTTCTGCAAAATTATATTTTAAAATGCGTTAAATAGCACATATTAAAACAATTTCAACAATTTAAAAAACCAGGCTGAGAGGCCTTTGAATCATTATGTATAGTCTTAGGATCTTCAAAGCTTTAGTCAGGTTGCTGAAACTGCAATTTTGTCTATTAAGATTTACTGTAATGTAAAATCAATACAGAAGTACAATGTCTTACTCTATTTTTTAAATGCCACCTAGATATAGGTGTGGCAATGCTTGAAAAAAGGAAAAAAAACACTGTTTCATTAAAACATCAAATAAAACAAATTGGTATGATTTAATTAAAAATAATAATCTATTCATAGCCTCGATTATCTTAACCCTTATTTTCTTATATAAATTCCAATATGTTATAATACATTTATGTCAGAAGATATTTCTTGAGTATTTTTTTTACATTTCCAATTTATTTTAAATCTTCCGAAAGTTTATTAAAAATTAAAATAGCGGACTGAGTTGTGCTTTTTCCTAACAACGTGGTACGCATTGGCAATTTATACAAATTTCCAGCTGTATATACTTCCGTTCTCACCGGATGTATATGGCTATCGTGTCACCTCAGTTCCTAGAGTAGGGAGCCCTCCCGCCTCCACTAGCAGAACCTTCCAGTGTTCTACTTCTGTCAGCCTGTTGGCCAGCACAGCTCCTGCCGACCCAGCACCCACCACAATAAAGTCGAAAACAGGATCTGCAACAAATCATCCACAGGTCATTTAAAACATATCGAGCATTTTAGCGTTCTTCAATGATTGGAATAGGTCCTTTTCGGTGGCTTCTGATATCGTAAAACAAAGTTAAAAGGGACCTTGAAATAACATGTGTTATTTTGACCTGTCTTATTGGAAATATTTTTGAAAGTCGGCTTACCGGCGCGAAGGTAGCGAGCGCATCGCTGCTGCTCGACGTTTCAAGCCCTTCTGTGGGGTCCGTCTTCCCACAGAAGCCGGTAAGCCGACTTCTCAAAATATTATAATGAGTGACGGGCGCGGGATTAAAACGGATTCTGTTTTTTCGTGCGCTCCATCTGCGAAGGCATAGGCGCTGCTACAAAACCGAAGCGCACAGAGTTCCTGAGATGATCAACAGATGGCGTTACTTGCCTAGTTCCACGGAGAAGGCGAATATAATACTGTACTCAAATATAAAGGAAATGCTCGGCTTGATTACGTGAGGATTCGCTCTGGAAAATTCGAGCTGTGTCTCGAAGGAGATTGTTCTCGACTGCTACGCATGCGGGGCGCCTAGAATTCGGTGGAGTATTCTAGAAAGAAGTTCCACTGATATAGAATACTCCCAAGGCAAGTCTATTGTGAGACGCGAAGCAAAGCGATACCGGACAATAGTGAACTTGGTTTTGAGTGAAATAGTGCAACGAGCGATAGTTTTCGGAAATTAGTTTTCGGAGCGATTAAATGGTTATTAAATGGCCTCGAATCGCTCCATTTCTTTTTAGTAAACGATTGGGAGTTAACTGAACGTACCGGATCATGGATAGAAGGTAATTTATTAAAAATACAAAAACGATCTCAGTTGATATATTTATGTGTACAATTTCAGAAAAATGTTTCTTCATGCGCCATTGTATGGAACTTGATCACCTCATTATACTCTTAACAGCGCCAAGAAAGCTTAGATCGATAGGTGCGAGGATCATAGGTGGCTATCCAGGGTCCGCTTGGGCAGTTGCTACAATATAAGGATCTTTTTTTCAGTCAGAAGCCTCCAAACATCCACGGATGTCTCATATGTTTTAACTATTGCACATTGAAAATGTATATTCACTTTACCTCACGAACGATTGTTAATAAAAGTGAGAAGAGGGTATTAAAAACTGTATAACTACGGAAATCAATGAGATGAGATAAAGTGAGGCTTAGAGCAGGATGGAATCCACAAGTGTTGTTCAATTAGCATTTCCCATACAAACATAGCAAACAAAGCATAAATGAGTTGCGGTAGGTACCCTGCAGGACTTCATAGGTTCGGTCAGGGGGCCACTGGTCCGGGGTGAGCAGCGCGCACTGCGCAGCCAGGAACGTCTGCACAGCTCCGACGAAGGACGAGCCTGCGTACTGGTACGTGTCCGCCGCCGCTGACACCACACCCGCGTCGCACGACCACGACATCCTGTTGCCCGCTGAAGTGTTGGACGTGATTTGTTACGGATATAATATATTCACATATATATTATGGGTTCTATAAGTGATTTAATGCACATTTCTATTGCGATTAAGAAAGGAAGAACCGTTAGCACATTATACCCTGATGTTTTGCGTTTAGGCTATAGAGCAGTCAAAACGTTTGTGCTTAAGGATGTTCCGACCCATACAATGTTTTTTTTTAAACAGAACGCAAAAAGTATTGCACTTTAAGGCACGAATTCTTCAAAAATATTAAATATAGCCATAGTAGTTGCAGCGAAAACATATTCACAATTTCAGGTTTAATGGTTTCGTTGTAATTGCCGATTAGAAGTTTTATACCGTTAGATGGCGCTGTTAAATAAAAATCGTATTTAAATAAATTGTAACAAAACCAATAATCCTGAAATTTTGAAATTGTTTTCGCTGCAAGTAATATGACTATATTAAACTTTTATTATTAATTCGTGGCTTAAAGTCCAATACTTTTTGCGTTATGTGTGAAAACAACTTTATATGGGTCGGAACAGCCTTAATCAACTCTTGTTAGAATTACTGTCTTAATTGATGTAGGAAGAGAGACTTTTCTACCATACGCCCCTCCATAGCTTTATCTACCCAATTTCACAGGTATAAGAGTCAAATGTCCCATTTCAGCTCACTTCACATATTCTCTGATGAAAAACACCAGAAGATTGAAACACGTGATAAAACAAATCATTGATTGCTACTAATAAAAGACCTTCCACAATGGTACGTATTATACTCACTTACTTGGTATGGCGTAGCTGCCCTCGACACACATGCATTAGACTGTCAGTAAATTCAACATATAACAAGTTTTATAGTCACTTCGATTAATACGCACATCGTTGAAAAGATACAATATGAAATAATTTTATTCACGACCACTTGAGTAAACAGTAAAGTTACTCGATCAGGCACAGCTTGTTGTGTACCTGATCTAACCTTTCCAAAAATCCTTAAGAAAATTCAATGAAGCTGCTCTATTCTTACGAAAGGGAAAATCGTTAACCAACTTTCTAAACTAACAACCACAATCATGCCACCGTAACGTGGAGGCGACTGATATAAAACACTGATTTGACATACTTACGGGGAAATTCCATAAGCTTTAAAAGATAAGAAACCGAGGCATACGTGATGAAAAGATGATACCATTGATTAATGTTTGGGGTTATACAAAGATCTATTCAAAAATAAATAAATTAAACTAAAAATTAAAATTGGATTAAAGCATTGCAAAAAATATTTCAAAATAATTCGAATTAAATTTGTTTGTCCGGACATTCGTCTGATTGGGGAGGCATTGTGTCGATTCAAATAGAGAAATCCGTTAGGTGTCTGAATAGCTCAGCAATAGATCAGATGACATAATCCAAAGCTTCGCATAGGATCGTGTCTATTAAATACCTACAAATATTATTTGCCAAATCATCAGTCACGTTCCATTACCGTAGTACGTTCATGGGAGCCTCAAGTTTCAGGAGTGACAGTGCTATGTAGGTCCACAAAAACCTTAATTAAATGGGGGAAGAGTCATATGATGGCCAATTTCCCTGATTATCGTTACGTATTTTTTTTAAATACATGCGCTGACTATATTCTGATTCTTGAAGGCATATTTTCAAACAATCTTTGGATTCAGACTATTCCTTGCATTGTTTGTTTTGTACCATAGCCAACGCATTCATTTAATTTAATATATCTTCGTACACAATCCCACATGCAAATTCATAATAAAATCGAAAACTTTATGCTGCATGTGCCTTTACTTTAAAATATACTTTAAACCGTTTTTAAATTCAACTACTTTTGTAATTTTAATAAATAAGAAAATCGAAAGTAAACTACAATAAACCCACCTTTTAATCAATGCTCTCTTTCAACGGACGTAATCGTCTTCAAGGACATCCATTCTAACTCAAAAACTCTCTAACGCATTTGAAAATTAGGAATGGTTACGATGAGCGAAGGGAAACTCACTACTATGGTATTTGTAGGTTCTACTCGTGGGAAATGTTATGATATGGTATAGACACTTACGATTAGCTCTACTAATTTTACTTATGAAATGTCTTTCGGAAAACATACTGACTTTCGCGGCAATGACAATGCTCATCGTTATTTGCAGTGCGGCTTCAATTGAGGTCCTCAAATATTTATATAGAAGGCTTAGAAACTGGGAAATGTATGTTTCCTATAACATCTGTTATTTTTCTACTTATATTTCGTACTGACCATGGTATTGGGCATATTTAATCTATTCAAGGTAATCGATTCTGAATTTAGGCAAGAAAATGAACCGGTAGATTTATAGTGCTTAGCATGATTTTAACGAGCTTGTGTATATGGGTTCTCTAAGCATTTATTTATTAATCTCTGTGCATGTTCAAACTTTCATATAATTCCGTCAATAAATTCCCGTCTATAATAAATACAAATACCGATATGCTTTTCAATATTTTATGCTAAGAATATTTAAATAAATAATTGAAACATATTATTGTGAATTTTATATTTATATTTTTATATCAACACAACAAATGAATAAACAATAAATACTTAATGCAGATTTTACTTCACACTGCAAGAAATCATTACATCTTCGTAATCTTCTGTTGCATCCTCGTATGATAACCATTCAGATTTTATCATATCAGAACCTTTCTCCGCTATCATTATAACTGGCGCATTTATGTTACCACGTGGTATACTTGGCATAATGCTCGCGTCGATAACTCGAAGGCCGTCGACGCCATATACTTTCAGTTGTGGGTCCACCACGGCATTGGGATCATTTTCGGGACCCATCTTGTTAGTTCCTACAGGATGGTATATAGTCGATGTCATCTCTCTTGCCCAACACTCCAAAAACTCATTGCTTGTACGATCAATACCTTTACATGATGCTAAATCTAACCATTCGAGCTTAAGTCCATTTTCTTTAAATGCTTTTGTCTGCCCCAATTTCAAAGCGTATTTCAGCCCAGCAATTATTGTTTTAACATCTTTGGGTTTGTCCAAATAATTTGCGAAAATCAATGGGTGAACAAAAGGATCCTTGCTTCTTAGCTGCACACTTCCTCTAGATTCGGGACGAAGCAATGAGACGGTAACTTGTAATACTTCCTTATTCGTGTTCATGTTTTTAATCATATTCCTTACCTCCTTTTTTAAATTCATTTTTCCAAAATAATCATTAAAAGCCGTGAAATTTGGACGGTAGGCATAAAAATGATTTTCAATATCCGGAAAATCAGCGGCACCGTTTTTGGTATTAATAAATGAAATTACCCTATTGGGCTTGGTCGATGCAAGTATTCCTTTTCTTTTAGTCATATAATCGAACAAAGTAACAAATGACTGCTCCGCCGTACATTTCTCATGAACAGTCTTTGTGTAGTAAATGGGCACATAGGTGTGATCTTGTAAATTAAATCCTACAGATAAATCGGCTCGAACTGGTATGCCTAATTTTTTTAAATCTTCTTTGGGGCCAATACCAGACAGCATTAGCAATTGTGGTGAATTTATAGTTCCAGCCGAAACAATAACTTCCTTGGTGGCAAACACATCAAAGTTGTAAGATTGTTTTGCTATTTTGACACCTTTGACAGAATTTGAATGTTTTTCAAATAAAATGTTCGTTACCATTGCGTCCGTTATAACATACAAGTTTGGCCGATCTTTAATTGGAGTAAGAAAGGCGCGGGCTGTGCTCTCTTTTCTGCCATCTTTTGTTGTGCTGAATGACCTAGTCACTCCCATCTGTGATGCACCGTTAATGTCTTTAGAGACCTTAACACCCGCTTCACAGTTTGCATCTAAAACAATATCCTCAAGAGGATCACCTCCTTGAATTTCCGTGTGCAAATAACCACCCACACGGTGGTATGTTTTTGTTTCTTCGTGAGTCAAGTTACCTCCCTGGATATCTTCACTCTTTTTGAAGTACGGCAACACGTTATCGTAACTCCAGCCCCAATTTCCAGCACTATCCCAACTGTCATAGTCTTTGGCATTTCCTCTGACGTAGTACATGGCGTTCACAGTGCTGCTGCCTCCCAAAACTCGACCCCGTGGCCAAGCTAATCTGTGGTCAACGTAGCTGCGGCAGGCCTTTTTTTGGGGCTCCAGTTTGTATCCCCAGTCTAATGATGTATTTACTGTGGTATAGAATAGACCAGGCACCTAAAAATAAAAATAAAAAATGGTAAGTTACAACATACATAAGTGATATTGAAAACGTTAATGCTATAATTTAAACTAGCACTAACAAAATAATATTGAATTGATACAATTTCATATCAATAGTGACGAGGGCTCTGTACACCCGAACTGTAGTAAAGCATTATTTAATTGTAAGTTTCGGTCAGAATCTCTTACAGGAATCTTATTGGAATATTATTATACAGGTTTCTCTCTAACCATTGTACTCTTAATTTACTGTAGGTGGTAGCAATTAAAGGGTTAATATTAAATAGTTTTTTTTAGCTACAGGAATAATTATGTATTATATATTTTGACTCTTTGTTAAGAGGTCACTGTAGCAGTTCATGACAGAAATAATTGTATTAAAACTAAATCGTACAAAGTTTTCACAACTTTTTTCATGTTGCCACTGGAGTAGTGCCTCACTCTTTGCTTGCGGCGACGCTAGGTTCGGGTCTCCTCTTTCCCTAAAATATGGTTGACAGATGCGATGGCTGAGCCCGGCGTGATGCTCGTGAACGGGTGCTGTTTGTGGGGACTGGCTTGCTCCAATTGGCAACATGTTAAATGGCGGGCATAGTCTTTACAAATAAACTGATATTTGTCATGAACTGTTGCATATGACATGAATTGTTGTACTTTATACTTTTTTAAACTTAGACTAAGTTTCTTGCCAGTTTTTCTTCGCTGGGATTGCCGAACTGGCTAATGATAAAAAATGATAAAATATGACCAATCCGAGTGTAGTGTACTGTCTATGGATGATGAATAAATAATAAAAAATAAATAATGATGCTTTTTAGTATAATTAATTTATAAATAATTGCTTTAAATATTTTAAAGATATTCAAAGTATGTAATTTGATATTACAAACACATTGTCACAAATATTTCCAACAAATAGTACACACCAAAATAATTATCGAATTAATTCAAGAATAATGCGCGCATTGTATAGTGATTGTGATCTCTCGTATCGAAGACCACTGGTTTTAGTCCTAGCCTATGAACTTCTTTCTTTCTCAACCCAGATGTGCACTTTAGTTAAGAATGCGGTTTGGACATGCTTTTGTCTACTACAGGTCTCCTTCCAAACTTAGGCGGTACGGTCAGTTAAGCTCACCTACTTTGGTACCATCGCATTATATGAAAGATAGTCGAAGCGGCTAAGAAAAAATATCCGTGTTTTACATCCAGTTTTAGTAGCCGTAATCATATAAAGACGATATCCTAGCTCGGCACCAAATTATTTATGTAAAGCTGTGTTTTCATAACAGTATTAGAAATCCAAGGTCATCAATATAATAAATCTTAAAATGTTTGAAATAAATAAATAAATATTATCATGCACAATTCACCAGATTTTTCTAGGATAATTATTATAATTAACCTCGGATCCTAGAGCAGGGAGCCCTCCTGCTTCCACCAGAAGCACCTTCCAGTCTGCTACCTCCGTCAGCCTGTTGGCGAGCACAGCTCCCGCCGATCCCGCGCCAACCACAACGAAGTCGAATATGGGATCTGAGCAAACCATACACCGTTAAGGAAGGTGTTAAAGTTTCTGTCGGTAGTACTTTTATCTCCAGTTTTTTCAAGTTATTTATTTTATTACTATGCCATCTCGCCGCTTCATCGTCGTCATGCAGTAGGATCAGTCTACTTATTTTACTGCAGATATAGATCTTGCATGCATGATCTACGATTACAGTGCTACGAACATGAACTTTATGAAGTCCTTTATCACTATATAATCTCGTAGCTCACCCGTAAACTCACCCCGCAAACGCATTTCACGGAACATATTTCTGGTGTATTTATTCTGTATTCGTCTTCTCTAGAGACGTCAATCCCCAGTCTAGCCTTTATACATTACTGTAGGCACCAGCACACCGTTATAATTAACCGTCCTAGCCGGCATCTAGGATCGCTACTGTAGGGGTACATTTCATTTTTATTTCATTTCATTTACTTTTATAGTCAAACTACAATAAATTACGTCACAAACTGATTGATCTAGAAAAAGCTTACTAAAGTTTTTGTAATTGAGTTCGTCGGCTAAACTCTCCTTATAATGTCCATATCGTACCGTCCATTATGGGAAATCATGCTTCTTAAATATATATGAACTCATGCACCTGTTCTAATCTCTAGTAACTTTTACTCACATTACACCCTTCGTTCGAAAAACCACTGTGCCGAAATGCATAGATATTTTAGCCCTGTTAATTACTGTTTATTATTTAGATCAGAACCTGTTTATTACTGTTGCTTTGTCATGTCGCTGCCTTATTGAATTTAAAATTTTATTTTTACTGATTTTTAATAATTTTATTTACCGACTGATTTTTCCAACGCTTTTACAACACCGTCTGTGTCGAATATCAAAGCAAAATAAAAATCTCAAATTTCTGTGATGTACGCGGCAGATTAAAATATATGATTGTACCTACATGACAAAAAGGTTACTTTGCGTATTTCCAGATGAAAAGGCCAAAGCATTCGCTACGCAGCAAATCTACTCAGGAAAGCAAAAACTAGTTTGTCACAGATGAAAGTGAAACGCTTTTACCTGAAGTCATCAAACATTATATTAAGCTTATGTCATCGGACTCTTATGAGAATAATTAGAAGGGTGAGCACTAGGGTGACTCGTAGCTGTCATTTCATGAGTGCGAAAGCGTTGTGACTAACTAGTGAGACACTGGTGACTCACCGGTGACATTCACATCAGTAGATCCCAGCATTCCCTTTTAAGGTACGTACTCTTAAATCTCACTGCCGCAGGTGATTTGCTTTAATCAGAGGATTAAGCTAATCAGTACTTAGTGGAAAAGACCCTCTATGTCTGAAAAGCCAGAGTGGCTGATAATTACGTTCTAATCACATGTATATTTTATTGAAAATACGGTAAACCAAGCACCAAAGTCATCGCATGCGTTCGAAACCCACATTTTCATCCTCTTATAAAGGAGCCTGGCGTGGCACCTAATTCCTGTGGGAATGCGGTGTACTAGGTCAATATGATTACAGTAAGTATTATCTTAGCCACGCAGGTTTAGTTCCATTTAAAGACACCTTAATGTTCTCTTCTGTCCAATTTTTCTCTTACAAAAACAACAAAGCAAACAAAGCATAAATGAGGTGCGGTAGGTACCCTGCAGGACTTCATAGGTCCGGTCAGGGGGCCACTGGTCCGGGGTGAGCAGCGCGCACTGCGCAGCCAGGAACGTCTGCACAGCTCCGACGAAGGACGAGCCTGCGTACTGGTACGTGTCCACCGCCGCTGACACAACGCCCGCGTCGCACGACCACGACATTTTTCAGGCCTGGAGCAATGTCGCACTTTGCAATCACAATCTTTCGGATTTCCTTTTTTTTTCTGCCAACTGCAGTCCGCAACATGCAGACGAAACTTATATTGTATGTAACTGATCACATGTAATCCACCTCCATTCTGGTGTTAATCATGGAATTTTGAAGTTGAATAAAGAAAAGTAAAAGATATTCGTAAGAGGGAACGCCCTATTTAGTTGAAAATAAAGTGTTTGATTTCTTATCAGAAAATTGACTAAAGTAAAAATTCAAGAAAATTATGTGAACTTACTTATACTTAAATTATTGTAATAAATCAATTACCTTTATGTTCACTCTCTTGAAACTCGAATATCACATTAAAATATTATTAGCTTTCTCGTGAGAATTTTCGAATAAAAGTGAGTGCGCAAGCCTGATGGAGGATAATAAACGAAAAAGCTAATTGTGTTAACATTTTTTGTAGGGGCAAAAGTCAGTTAAAATAAATTATATGGATGTTTAATTACTTACTTAAGTGACCCAGCTACTCCTGACGCACATACGTTTGAGTGTCGCTGAAAATTCTACAAAACAACTTTTATATCGCCTCAAGGACTTATTTTATCAGGTGCGAAAAATAAAGGAGACAAAAGAAAAGCGTATAGTCAACGACCAGTTGAATAAACCAATATATAATACCATTACATTATGATATTTAATGACTTAAATTTTCCATTTGGATGCTCTTTGCTCTAAAACTAAGAAACCAATTCTTATTTAATTTTTCATTACAATAATTTAGTAGATTTATTGAGTTAAGGTTATACAAGGACATCTAAATTAAAGCCAAGAACGTTAAAAAGGAGTGAACACGAAATGTTAGTTGTTCACTATCACTAAAAGCGTCGCTTAGAATTTGTTTTCCAAAGAAAAACCGAACATATTTAATTATTTATTAAGTTAGACGATGGCATACGCCAGAATTGTAAGATGTATGCATGATTGTTGTTTTTCTGTGTATTGTTGTAAATCCTAATTATCTATGCCTTAAAATAAGAAAATACGACCTGTCTAAGTGTAGCTTGTCTACCAATTTGACCAATAAAAAATACAATACAATATGTAATTGATTGAAACCTTCACAGACGATAATATGGGCATATTATGCTTCGCATGTTTCATAGTTTTTAGGGTTCCATACCCAAAGGGTGAAAACGAAACCCTATTACTAAGCCTCCGCTGTCAGTCCGTCCGTCCGTCCGTCCGTCTGTCACAGGGCTGTATCTCATGAACCGTAATAGGTAGACAGCTGGATTTTTCACAGAGTCTGTATTTATTTTGCCGCTATAAAAACAAATAGGTAAAATAAAAAATAAAAAATTAAAGGGCATACAAAAAACGCGATTTTTTTGTGTTCGTCTTGTACGATGGTACGAAACCCTTCGTGTGCGAGTCTGACTCGTACTTGGCCGGTTTTTTTTATTTTTGCATGAATAAATACAAAAAACTTTCGTTCTATATCACAGCGAGTCACGCACGTAGTCGACATCACTATGGGCTTGTTGCTTCTTAAGGTAAACACTCGGCACGCGGTTGGAGCGCATGCATTATGTCTATTCCTTATCTATCGTTCTTGCTTGAAGGATTGCAAACCTATTTTAAAAAAATACTAAAAACATTTTTGCTCAAACAAAGAACAAAGTATTCTGTCGATTCGAATGTAATTCATTTCATTTATTTATTCAACTTCTGGTAGTCAAACTACACTAAGTCATGTCACAATTTGATTGATCCGCGGATTCGATCAACCAGTGAAGAAGCGAACCGCAAAGAAACTTCACTGGTCTATAAATTATGTGTTTTTTTTGTCTTTTTTTTTCTTCCACATAAATGATATAACACAATTATGATTTCATACCTAAATGCTACTGCCAAACTTACATTGGTAGAACGGTCTGGAGCAAAGAACTAAGGACTACGAGGAAACAACAACCCACAATGTGAAAAGTCTTAAATAAAAAATAAATTACTTAACTTAAATTAATATCGTAAAATTGTCGGGACAAATTGTGGGGTTAGCTATTTCAACTGGTATACTTCTTTTCTGCATAACCTCAAGTCAATGAGATAAAGGTAATGTTGAATCCATTAAATAAATAAAAAATATCTTGCTACATTTAAGTATGAAATGACTTTCTAATTCATACTTCACGCTGATCGTTGTTTTCTTTGAATAAATATAAATAAGAAGAACTATTTGTGCTTCATTTATTTGATTTAAATTTTAGTATTCACTCTTCTAGCACTCACTTACTTAATAGGACGCCGTAAGAGAAAATACACTTTGTCTAATACATCGAACATATTTGCGGCAAAACCGAAACTAGATCTTTAATGTATTTTTACGTTCTGAATTTCTGCAATTTTTCCTTGAATCCTGAGATCTCCATATTTGAACGCTGCTCTTCAGTGCAGTATTCTGAAATAAATCAAATAAATATAAATGTAATTAATAAAAGTATTTCGATATTTTTTTTTCTTATTTCAATTTATTTATAGGGTCGGTATTTCCCTCAAAGTACTACCTGGGATCCTTCGAACATGGTATGTAGGAGCACCCAAGCGGCCGGAATGGATTGTGCAAGGCACCTCTTACGTGATCGCTAGGAATACGTCATATACCGCACTTAATGTAGAGAAATGACGTGATTCAATTATTTCCAACATGACATTTAAATGGCACTACGCACCGGATTTTGTCTCCATGAGAATTAATTTTGACTATTTTTTAAATGATGTGTTGGTGAAACAACTTACTGGTGAAAAAATAAATTTTCGAAGCGAGGCAATATTGAATGTACCACAAAATGTAGATGTGCCCAACAAAACAAACTTAAAAACTCTGTTCCTCGTTATAAAAACTGTGTCACAAGCAGTTCACAGATTAAATTCTGATTCGATTGTTTACTTTTCCGAGTGTAGTGTAAGAGTGGAGCAACAGTAAATGACATCTGCAATATCCTTGTGTGCCTCAATGGCCCAGTTGCGCGACACTTCGGCGATCGCTTTCCGAAATTAAGCAACGCTGGGTCGGGTCTGGTCTTGGATGGGTGACCATTCGACCGTTGAGATAGGCTGGCCGTGGTTCGGATTCCACGTTAAACTGTAGGTCCCCTTCCTTACTTACTAGGTGGTAGGGTTAATCCCGCCCGGGTTAGTACCATCGCATTGGATGAACGATGGTCGAAGCGGCAATGAAAATTGTCCGTGTTTTCCGTCCAGTTCAATGTAGCCGTGCTATATAAGGAAGGTCCTGGCATGGCACCTAGTTCCCATGTGGTGTGTTGGGCTAATACCATGACAGAAAGTGTGGTATTAGCCATCCATGTCCAGTCACATAAAAAAAAATCCTGACGCCCTTTTTTCTATATATGTGTAGGTATGTGTAATCTTAATATCTCACGATTTTCACACATCATCAATGTTTGCGCGTAAGTCTCATTAATTTATATACATACTAAAATAGAAGACAAAGACTTAAAACTCAGGTGGTGTTAACATTAATTTTGACTGTAACACCAAATCTTTATAATCAACACAAAGTCTCCTCATCAAGCGAGTCATTGTACACTCACGGACTTCGCTGGCCTCCCATCCAATGAACTCTCCGTTTTTCTCGTTCTCTTTCTCGAGCCACTGCTGCAGCGGCTGGAAGTATTCCAGGACGCCACTAGCGTCCATGTTGCGCTGCCCCGTCAGCGCTTCCATCGCGTCGGGCCACGGCTTGGAAGAGCCCAGTTGAAGCATCTTACTGGTGAAAAGATATAATTTCGATGCGAGGCAATATTGAATGTACCACAACATTTAGATAGAGTTTTAAAATACATCAGAAACTGTGTTTTAGAATCGCAATGTGAAATTATCAGGTGCCGCATAACGATTTCGATGACGTCAACAAATTCGAGCAACATGACGAAGAAGACGTAGTAAGGCGTCTCCTGTCTATCTCAAGGGGATATAAGACCCTAGAACGACCATATCCGATAAGCGATAGTTTTTGTATAATTTGTTGTCTTAATAAGCACTTTTCTGCAAATATGTTTATCGGAGAAATTTGACATTGTATCTAATAAATATTATAAAGGGGAAAGTTTGTAATAATGGATGGATGGATGGATGGATGGATGGATGGATGGATGGATGTTTGTTACTCTTTCACGTAAAAACTACTGAATGGATTCTATTGAAACTTTACAATAATATAGCTTATACATCAGAATAACACATAGGCTACAATTTATGTGCCCATGGGCTTTAGAACTTTCACGGGGCTGCGAAAACGATGCCGGTAGCGATACTTCACACTAGGGGGAGAGGAGCCGGGGGCGGTGGCGGGGAGCGGCGGCGGGGGGAGGGCAGACGTCGTGACTGTTTGGTGTCCGTTTGGCGAATTTTCAAGGCACTAGCGATTTGTAAAACTTAGTACATGTACATTTAACTACCCGGGAATTAGGATTGGCTAAATAGAATTCAGTTCCGCTTACGCTAAGATGGGGCTGTCATACAAACTGCAATGCTATGCACGGCTCGGCTTTGCGGCGGCAGCGCTTACTTTTACTGAAGTACGGCTTGGTATTTCCTGCAACTTTAGGACTACTTGGCATCACGCTAAATCGCCGGAGGAGCGACCAACAGAATAAAATCCTTGAGAACCAATTACTCGATTTAGATGTGCATTGTATTTACGTCTAGCCTGATTCTACTAAAAACTTATAGATTACATAATATAACGCTTCATTACCAGAAGGGTAAGTAGTGAGTCTTAAAGTCTTATAACATGCGAACCACTTACCTGATTTATGTGCGTATTTTATCAATGTATAGCATCTTTGGGAGCAGTCAGGTTCGAGATGGGTTACTGTTTTCGATGTTGAGGCTGGCTGTGGGTTGGAGTCCACGCAAAACTTACCTACGTTACACGTTACTTACTAGGTAAGCAATGTAGCAGTGAAAGTGCAGAAAGGTTCTCGCGGCAAATGTTTTTTTTTAAATAGCCACCAAACGTCAACGAAGCTCTAAATGGGAATTATTGGATGTTTCTCATTAAATCATGCTATTTCGGCTCGAACGATCTTGATTAAATTTGGTACATGGATACATTGTCCTGGACCAGTTTGACCCTATTTTGGACCAGTCATGTGGGCTACTTTTTATCCATGAAATAATTTAGCCGACACTAACCCGAGCGGAGCCGGGTACCGCAGCTAGTTATTTTATAATTTAGACTAATACAAATTGGGCCTTGTCATTAAAATTGAAATTACGTTAAAAACGTTGAGGCCCGTTAACACCCACAACATAAGCGGTGAGAATATTGTTTTAAAATTTAATTTAATTTACTAATCAATTATCTAGTGTCGCGTCAAAAATATTTTTCATTTTGGCCATATATTAATTACTATTAACTAAAACATGAGCAATTATGAGCACTCCAAGAACGAACTCCCCCAGAAATGCTATGGTTTTCATTAATGGTATTATGCCAATATTTAAAAAAAATATCAGCACGACACTAGTATATTGATTAATGTAAATAATATAATTTAAATAATATACCCTTACCGCTTATTTTGTGAGAGTTAACGCGTTTTAAAGTTTTTCAAAACATTTTTACGCTTGAATTCCAACGACAAGGACCAACTTTTTTTAATCTAAATCGTAAAAATGTTCCATGCCAAGGTTGTACAATAAACACGTTTGCATAAAAGTGCTTATTATGGAAATTTAAACATTAAATGATCGCGTATCGGTTACGGTCGTTCCAGGGTCCTATGTCGCCTTAATTTGTTTTCTAAATTCTAATGAAGAAATAACATGTTTGAAAACTTAATGTTTTTTAAGCGAAGGTCGTTTGTGAAGGACAACGTGAGCAATCAGCGTATATACCCGAGAGCATTTCCAGCAGCACCGCTCCGGTAGATATCGCAGGCTGACAGCTTGGCCGATGACTGTCCCCCGTACTCGCCAGCCAGCTCACAGAGCGAGCGATGGAATTGGAATTGAATGATAAACGAGACGTAGTACCTGCAAAAATACCATGCAATTACTAAACAATGATAATCTTTAACTCCTGTTTAGGGTTACCTGAGAGAAAATGAAACCTAATGCTGTCATTCGGGCATTTGAGACCCGTCTGTCTATCGTCGTTTAGTATTCGTTTAGTATTCGGCATGTTGTTGTTGTTGGTGGGGGTGGTCGCTGCCTGCACTTGGTCGCACGTTGAGTTGTCCTTTGTACAACGCCCCCTCAATTCTTGCTACCCTAGGCTGCCAATGTCGTCTATGAAGGTGACGAGGCGGCCCGGGTGTCTGCAGACCTGCGCAAGCGATGTGGGGGAAAGGACGTTGCACTGCAGAAGCACGTGTTCAGCGGTTCGGCATGATATTAGATGATATTTTTGCATTTAATCTGAGAGAGATTTCAATGGAATTTTTGCCCAAAGGGTCGATCGAAATTTTAGGTGGGCTTTCCCGCTCAACTTCCCATACAAACGTGGAAAGAAGATCATGCGCATATTTCTTGTCAGACATCCAAAACTATAGTCGAAACAGCTTTCTTTAATCGAACTAGATGTCTGACGGCATTGTAAAATCGTTTTTGGTTTCTAAGTTGTAAGGTCCGTAAGTTCGAATTTTTCGCGCGTTTTAAACAATAACTTTGGAGGTGGATTGCTCAAAGATAAAATAAAAAGATTAGTCATCTGAGCTAGCTTGTTTCATTAAGATTTATAATTAACTAGCTGCGGTACCCGGCTCCGCTCGGGCCAATGTCGTTTTGAACTAATGTCGGTCTGAAAGAGCTTTTCCAAAAGGCTAGTCGACACTACTTTACGAATAGATTAGACAATGTGTTTAATTTGATCAAAATTGGTTGAACCGGTGTGGCATGATTTAATAAGAAAACTACACTTTCTGTGCAATATAAGTGAGGTCCAGCCATGGCACCTAGTTTCACCAGGTGTGTTGGGCCAATATAATGGCACTAGATGAGGAGATCAAAGACCTTCGTGCCCGCGACCAATCATCTATCATGGAAGAGATCTACTTTCTGGAGAAATGACTCGCAATGTTTTTGTAAATTTTTAAGATTTGTAAAAAAAATGTGATAGGCACCTAATTAAAGTCTCGTTTTCCTTATTCTAAGGTGAACCTCGTCGCTACGATTAACCAAAAAACATAACATTATGCCTAGTTCAACAATCCATACCTCGCGTATTCGACATTCGCGGAGACGTGATACTTGGCGGCGGCATCGAAGTCCTCTTCGGTCCTTTGAACTGGAGGCTCGACGCCCTGGAGAGCCTCCCGCAACGTCCAGAAGTGACAGTTGTAGTCGGTGGGCGGCGTAGTGCCCCGGAATACACCATACCGAAATAGATCCAGCATGTAAGCGAATGGAAGGAACACTATCTTTTCTAGGCTCTGGAATCAGAAATAACGTAATGGAGCATTATAATATCTATTACTAGTGAGGTATTTCTGGTGGCGAGTAGTTTAAAATTGATTATATTTTCGGTTTTTTTTAACACCGGTCAATGGTTAGAAGCACTTATCTTTGCTCCTATGATTATTAGGGTTCCGTACCCAAAGGGTGAAAACGGAACCCTATTACTAAGCCTCCGGTGTCCGTCCGTCCGTCCGTCTGTCACAGGCCTGTATCTCGTGAACCGTAATAGGTAGGAGGCTGAAATTTGCACGGAGTGTGTATTTATTTTGCCGCTGTAACAACAAATACGTAAAATAAAACAATTATAATAATTAAAGGGCATTTGAGAACTAAAAACGTGATTTTTGTGTTAAATCTTGTACGATGGTACGGAACCCTTCGTGTGCGAGTCCGACACGCACTTGGCCGGTTTTTATCTCTCGAGCGCTTGATATTGTAAGTCTGGCGACTAATAACATTTTAAAGCGTTGATACGTTGTGAAAAGTAAGAGTAAAAACACAAGATACTGTTGATTCGACCCTTTGTCAAAGGCTATATACATTAACCCTTTTTCAAGTTTTTTTTTAACAAATGCTTATTTAGTGGGGATGCATTCCTCAACCCTTACAATATTCCTTCGCTTCCATAATTTGTATTATTCTATTGAGCGTTTGATTTACCTTCGCTAGTGTAGTCAAGTCCGTCTCATTTCTACTGAGCCCGTGATTTACCTTCGCTGCTATGGTTCGTCTTATTTCTATTGAATCCTTGATTATTCTTCGCTGGTTGAGTTAATTTTCCATTGAGCGCGTGATCTACTTACCCTGTTATAGTTCGTATCATTTCTGTTGAGCGCTTCATTTACTTTCGCTCCTCTAATTCGTCTTACTTCTATCAGGCACTTGTTTTGCCTTCCTTACTTTTGTTCGTCTTATTTATTGAGCGCTTAATTTAACTTTGCTATTATAGTTCTTCTTATTTTCATCGAGCGCTTGATCAACCCATACAGCGATGTGCTAAAGTCTAATTATAAAATATGACAAATCTGAGTGCAGTGTACTGCCTATGAATGAAAAATAAACAACAAACAACGACAATGAAATACATATGTTTTTTTTTACCATCGAATTAATAATTTAATTAGGATTTATAATTTCTTACCATTTTATACAATTGGTAAATTTCAGTCTCATCGTCGGCTTCACTTTCTTCCAGCAACCTAACTACCCTCAGGTGCTTTGGAGTGGTAACCGATAAGGCGATTACATCGCCGACCGCCTCCTGAAATCCTAATAATAACAAAAAAAATATTTTATTAAATCTAAGACCCACAGAGATCGAATATTAATTAGATAGGGGTTGCACATTTAGCATTAGTTAGCTACGGTAGCAGTAGTTAGAGCCGGAATGGGGTGATTCTGCACACAAAAATTAAAACATTTTGTGCTAGAACTTTCTACGTTCTATACGACTTCTGTAACAAAATAAAGACTACATTCTCTCCATGCATTTTGTTAATACCAAATAAAAGCATTATTTAAAACAAGTGGAAAGAAAACCAATGTTTTAACGTATACAGAATCGTCCTCTTTCATCCAACGGTACACTGTGCCTAAGGTAAATCTGTACTACTATGTCTATGTAATAATACATCATTCAATGGAGCCCAAACAAAAACATATTAAAATGGAACCTGGATTGGCGCCAGCTCTAAAGATGTGTGGTTGATTCCTATACTGCAAATAGTATTGGATATGTCCCATCTCGTGATGTGTCGTATGAAAGAAACTTCCCGTTAATGAAGTGCATTGTTTTATCCTGAAATATTACAGCAACGAATTACAAAAACAATTCAGAGACGTTTCTGTTAGAACTACGCATCAAATAAATAAGCTTTGGTGCGAAGATTGGGCAAAACATCTGTTCAAATAATAATTAACCAACGTCATAACTGTGCAGTCATATATGTTTTAGACATGAACAAACAAAACAATATATTCACACCTCGTAACATATGAATATAAGACGTAATATTATACACCTCTGCATGACGCATTTTAAAAAACTTATGTATTATGGGGCATGTAGACATGTAGTATTTAGTACATTACATTCAACATTGCCAAGGTACTGTAAAAACAATTTCCTAACAATATTAATTTGTATTTAGCTTCCTGCCATCGATAAATGTAAACCCTACTATAAATTAATAACGAAAGTAGTAAAATACCTATAGTCTTCTCCGTCAAAGAAGTCCCAAGCGGATGCATGGCAGACCATGTCACGTGCATCGTTTGGTCTCTCAATGATAGACCTCTGCCAGAAAAGATCAGGCATTGCTGTCAGGTTCAACGATTGGAAGAACTCGTCGGACATTTGGAACATCTTCAGGGCTGTGAAGTTCTAGAAATAAAAAGGTATGTTATGCGACTTTAAATTATAGGTGTAAATTTTATTCTACACTTACTTATAATTTGCACAATTTCGTGCGCAAAGCGTTCGCATGTGCGCAAATCAAGAATCAGTTTTTAGTTCAATAAATGGAACACTATTTTTTTGTGATCACCGATCGACAAGAACAAGTGAGCATAGAATAAAAATTGGCCTGGTACTTACTTACCAGGTGGTAGCATTCCTCCCACCTTGGTTGGTACTAATTAATAAAAAAAAAAAATTCGACGTATTAGGAAACTCATCCTTTTTTTTATTGTCGGTTAAAAATGGTCGAAGCGACAGTGGAAAAAAATAATAATTTGCAGTTTTTTAGTTCTTGTTGCAAACACAATTTGAGGAGAAAACGGTTTTATTTTCATTGACATTTTGTAATGAAGATAGGTGTCATTTCTCTAAACTTCACATGTCCGGATTGTGCGTGGCCAGTATATAACAGTCCTCCGCGGCGATTCCTGGCTACTGCACTCTTGGGGCCGGCAGCAGCTGCTCCAGATGCCTGCGCCACAAGGTTCCCCCATCGGTCTTCACTTCATAATGTAGTCGATCTAGCCGGCGTACTATGGTGCCGAATTCCCATCTTATTTTCGGGTCGGAGTAAGCCCTCGCCTGTATTCGGTCGCCTACTATATATGCCCGGGTAGGAGGAGTAGTATTGTTCGACATGGACGTCTTCGGTGCGGACGGATCTCTGAACATGACGTGCAACTTGGTTCTTACATCTTGACTGAACATCAGTTCACAGGGAGTCGGTCCGTTCTGACTTGGTGTACGTCGGAGTCTGGTCTTTAGAACAAGGAGTTTATCTTTAAGATCGCCTTTCTCCCCTGCCATTGCGCGTAGTGATTTCTTAATGGTTTGCACGTACCGTTCTGCTTGACCGTTGGTGGCTGGGTGGTACGGCGCAGACGTCTTGTGTGTCACTCCGCAGTTGGAGAGGTAATTCTTAAATTCTTGAGACACAAACTGCCGTCCGTTATCAGATACCAACGTGTATGGTGTACCAAATGTGCAGAACAATTCCTTCAGTTTAAGGATGCACCAGGAACTTGTGGTAGTTTTTGTTGGGAAAACTTCGACCCACTTTGTGAAAGCGTCTACAATTATTAGAAGTTGCTATCCTAGGATTGGGCCCGCAAAATCGATGTGTAGTCTTTGCCAGGGACCAGTAGGTTGTTCCCAGTGGTGTAAAGGTGCTTTTGGAGATTCATTTTGTTCCAGTCGGCACGCTCTACAGGATTTCACCTTCTCCATGATGTCTTTATCGATATTTTTCCATTATATGTAGCTGCGTGCGAGTAATTTCATTTTAAGCATGCCAATGTGGCCGGCGTGTAGTTCTTCAAGTATTTGCGCGCGTAACGTCTGTGGTATTACCACTCGTGTTCCTCTCAATATGCAGTTATCTTGAAGTGTAAATTCATTATCATTGTAACCATATTGTTTTAAAGACTGTCCTGTTAGCAGTGCTTCATGTAATGTTTTTAGTTCCTCATCTTTTTTTGTTTCAAAAGCTATAATATCTGGTCGAAATTCCAAAATATTAATTTGTTGCAATTGGAATGCGCAATGTTGGTCTATTGAGGTTGGTTTTACGATTTCTACTGAAAATCTTGATAGGTAATCGGCGTTTGTATTCTTTGATGAAGGTCTGTATTCTACGTCGTAGTTGAATCCTGATAAGAAATGTGCATAACGGAATAATCTCATTGTGCTCAGAGGTGGTAATGTCTGATGCGAGTGAAAAATTGATGTAAGGGGCTTATGGTCCGTTATCAATGTAAATTTTCGGCCGTAACAGTAATGGAATATTTTTTTTATGCCCCACTAGATAGCCGTGGCTTCCTTATCAATTTGACTGTATTTCTTTTCGCTGGATGAAAGTGATCTTGATGCAAAGGAGATTGGTCTTTCTGAGCCATCTGGTAATTTGTGCGACAGGACAGCTCCTAATCCTGTTGGTGAAGCGTCAGTGGCTACTATTAGCGTCTTACTAGGGTCTAAATGTATAAGAACTCTTCCACTCACAATTTCATTCTTAATGTTATTGAAACTGTCTTCGCATTTAGACGTCCAGATAAAATCTTTCTCTTTCTTTAATAATTGATTTAGGGAGCTCGTTATAGATGAAAGGTTCGGTATAAATTTGTGGTAGTAATTTGCCATCCCTAGGAAGGTTCGTAGTTCGTTTACATTGGTAGGTCTTTCCGTATTCATTATTGCCTTTATTTTGTCTTTGTTTTTATGCAAACCGTCTTTGTCAATTGTGTGTCCAAGGTAGTTAATGTTACTTTTAAAAAAATTGCATTTATCTTTGTTAAGGCGAAGGTTACTTTCTTTAAGTCGCTGTAAGACTTGTTGTAATCGAGTTAAAAGTTGATCTTCTGAGGCTCCTTGAATAATAATATCGTCAAAAAAGCATTTGACTCCGTCTAGTCCCTGAAGTAGTTGGTCCATAAATTTCTGCCAAAGGCTCGGTGCTACTTTGATTCCAAACATCAAGCGATTGACTTTGTAAGTACCTTTGTGTGAAAGGGCACTTTCTTCATCCATTTCCATATTGAGGTAGGCCTGGGTAATATCTAAGGTACAGAAGTACTTACCTCCGTTCATTTCTGTAAATATATCCTCTATTATAGGAATGGGGTATTGTTCGTCCTTGATGACTTTGTTAAGAGTGACTTTGTAGTCTGCACAAAGTCGAATGCTACCGTTTGGTTTCACGATTGGTACGATTGGGGTGCCCCAATCTGAGTGATCTACCTTGCTGATGACTCCTGCTTCACATAGTCGTTCAATTTCCTTATCAACCTTTTCTTTTAAGGCATACGGTATGCGTCTAGCTTTTATGAAGATAGGTTGCGTGTTATCCTTAAGATGTAAATGAGCTCGGTAGTTGGGTATTTTTCCTAAGTCGGATCTTAATACTGTTGTTGAATATTCTCCTAGTAGTTCGTCCAGTTTGGAGGGTCGTTCGGTAGTTTGAAGTAATCTCATGTCTGCTAGTTTCACGTTTAATTCCTTCATCCAGCTTCTGCCAAAGATAGGGTCAACATTCTGATTGATGATGTATAACTTTCCATTGAAAGTCTGGTTTCTATAAGTTCCTTTGATGTATGTTACCCCTGCAGGTTTGATGATTTCGCCTGTGTATGTTCTTAATTTCATTTCGGTTTTGAATATTGTGTTTCGTATGTTTAGGTCTTTGTAATGCTTGAGTGACATCGATGACAAAGTTGCCCCTGTGTCAAACTCCATGCAAACTGGTTTGTTCTCTATTTTTACAGTGATCATATATTTCTCAGAAATTTTACTTTTAATGAGGTTTATCTCCCCCATACTTTCATTACTCATGTTACTTGTATGGTCGTCTAGTTGATTGTTATTTAGTTTATGTTGTAGGCAGACTCGCGCTAGGTGACCAGTTTTCTTACATCTCAGGCAAGTAGATTTGATAGCCCCCTATAACCCATATTTTTTTCTGAAAACTAGATAGTTCTAAGTGGTAAATATCTACTTCACTGTAAAAATATTCCACAGCGATTATTTATTATTTCAGAAGGAAAATAACTAGTGAACTAATCATGGCTTTTGTTTATTGACTATCAAAAGATTATCTATTCTTTTAAATATCATTTTCCCAAATTTGTGGATTAGTTATATTTATTGACCTCCAAGGCGACAAAAGGTTGGATCCGCTGATAAACTTCTCTCGTTTCCTATTCTGTACCTATCCAAGTGTGCAAAGCCACAGAACGGATGAAAATATATACAATAGAATAAAATACAATATAACTTAATTAAGCTAAACCAAAAACTTAACGAAACAACATGAAAAAAACCGGTCAAGTGCGAGTCGGACTCGCATACGAAGGGTTCCGTACCATAACACAAGATTCAATACAAAAATCACGTTTTTGTATGGAGGCCCCCTTTAATATATATTTTTTTACCTATTTGTTGTTATAGCGGCAAAATAAATACACACTCTGTGAAAATTTGAGCTGCCTTCCTATTACGGTTTTAGAGATACAGCCCTGTGACAGACGGACGGACGGACGGACAGCGGAGGCTTAGTAATAGGGTTCCGTTGGCACCCTTTGGGTACGGAACCCTAAAAATAACTACTCCAAATTCCATATAATTGAATAATAATGTCGTAAGGCACTCACCAAAAACTTTGACGTAATAAATGAGACCACGCCCTAGCGATGATTTAATCTGATCTTGAATGGAGATGGTCTGTATGTATGGATTTTTCACTGGACTAACTCTTCCCCCCTCGTAGTATAAATATATGTATAACTAGCTGCGGTACCCACCTCTGCTCGGGTCAATGTCGTGTTGAATTGATTTTGGTCTGAATTATTTCCTGGATACAAAGTAACCCACCAAAAGGCTGGTCCAGGACTATGTATTCATCTACCAAATTTAATCAAAATTACATTAAACAGATATGGCATGATTTAATGATAAACCTCGACATTTTCCCATTTAGAGATTCGCCAGACCCTTACTGCACTGGCACTGCTACATAGAAATTGATACAAAACCAACAAAGGCGGGATTAACCTTACCACCTTCCTTACTTCTACAAAGTTTTATAAGGAATATGAACCGCAGCTACATTCAACATCGAAAACGGTAACCCATCCGAAATCTGACCGCGCCCAAAGTTGCTATACGTTGATAAAATACGCAAATAAATCGGGCGAGTGGTTCGAAGTTATCGCTCTACATGAATCGTGGAACTTTCTGTGGGCCTTTTTGACACCTACAATTTTCAAGTACGTAGTTTTCATTTTTCTCTTAAGGTTTGTATTAAATATTTAAAAATTACATACGCAATCCTTGCTCGTTGATTTCTCCTTATATTAATGAAAATCGTATCAAAAAGTCCGTTGCGTGGCTTAGAAGAAGTAAACAAAGAGATAAAGGTAGATAGTGATTACCTGGGGGGTAAACCGCCTACTCGGGGCATTTCGGTTTGTATGACAGCTATATCTTGACGTAAGCGGAACTGAATTATAAATAGCCTATCCTGTGTCCCGTATATTTAAATATACGTGTAGTAAGTTTCATCGAATTCGGATGATCGGTTTAAGAGTTATGGAGGAGCATACATACATACATACACACATACATACAGAACTGATTTCTAAAAATCATCAACTTAGTCTTAGTATCATACATAAAGGCTACAAACGAAGTATCTTAGAAAACAAAGCAACTTACTCCATGAACACCCCTTACAGATTTATTATTCGTATAGATGAGTGAACAATCCATACCTGAGCGATAAGAGCGTTGGTGATATCGATCTTGGGTTTTTCCGAGAAGGGCGAAGTAAATTTTTCTACATTTGACCACGTCTGAGCCCAAATGTCACCTGAAACATTCATAATTCTCTTAGTTTAGTTTTTTATATTATTCCTTAATCCCATTCCTAAATGTAAGAATGTTTTGGCATCTCATCTAGTTTATGTGTGGTGTTTTCAGCTAAAATGACATGGCAGTAGGAGTGGTATTAGCCATCCATGTCCAGGGGAGAAATGGTCAAAGTAATCGATGCTGTTTGTTACCAGTAATTTTATTTTTATATTTTTTTATGTTTTTGGTGCTTCGTTTATATGTTTTGTTTAACTCTTCTCTTGTTGAATCCCTATATTTAGGAGAATGACATTTATAATTTTTAGCCTGAACACAAGAGAGGTAATGTTCATGGTAATAAAAGCATATGAAAATAAAAAAAATATACCTACTTCTAATAATTTATTTTCATTTTAATGTTTGTTTTTTGTGATTTCACTATAAGCAGACCTAAATCTAAATACACCAGATAATGTGTTGGCTGGATTTGAACCAATACACCCACGCCCCAGAGAGATGCTTTATTAATACTGGTTTTTTTTTTTAGATAAATGTGCGTCATTACCTAGCAAGTGTGCCGGAATTGGTCCCTTGGCGGACACCACCTCCTCGCCGTATTTGAGCCTCAGAAGTCGGCGCACGTAGGCGTGTATCTGCTGGTACAGCGGCCGGATCTGCTGCCACAGCGCCCCGAACTGATCTTCTGTGTCATCCTCTTCATATTCGCTTAGCCACCACTCCGCCGCGTTATCAAACCCTGTTTGTTTGCGTTAGAGGTATTTAATTTTTTTTATTTATTTATTATAATTTTATTTTATTATTTATACACTTTGCAATTTCTGTCTGTTCCGCGTTGTGCAGAGATAGAAAGGAGACGGAGGGACAGCGTTATGCAGCTCCGACGAGCATTCTCCGTCGTAAAGACGGAGTTTCGGAGTAGAAGGGTTTTTCAAATTCAGGGATGCCTCGGGGTACGAGACGCAAGTACCGACGCTGTACCGAATCCAGGGAGCCAAGCAGATGCTTAGCTGAGCCGTCCCACAAATGCGCCTTGTAAAGGAGCAGTTTTAGTTCAAGGGGTAAAATGTTGCCGCACCCTGTTCGGGTGAGAACCTATTTTGAGGCGACTTGGCCTTACCCTTGATATGGCGTCCGAAATTAAGGTCAAGCCTTAGGTCCACACCAAGAATCCTTATATGATCGTTAATCCGCAGAGTTGTTCCCTGAAAGGTCGGAGTCCGCTTTGCACTGAATATGCACGCCTGTGTCTTGTTCGCGTTAAACTCAACGAGGTTCTGGAGTCCCCACCCGGAGACTTTTTCATGTTCTCTTTGAATCTAACAACGAGCCGCCGCCTATTCTCCTCCACTTTATCCCGGATTGCGGTCTGGTGACTGGTGTACATGGCAAGCACCGTGTTCAGTTGTCATCCGCGTAGCTATCAATGTCGCCCAAATTTTGCGGCAAAAAAGGGATCGGACAGCACAGAGACATGCTGTACGTCGGTATACATAGACATGGATTTGGAGCATCAACGATTAACCAAGACTTTTATGATGCAGCCATGTAGAAAGTAGGCAATCCTGTCACAGCTCGGGTGTAAGACCGTAGGAGGGCAACTTGGAAAGTAGTGCCTTGTGCCAGACCCGATAAAATGGATATCGCAAAAATGCTTTCGCGATATTCAGGCCTATAGCCATACCTTCGCAATGATTATCGCATATCTCATGTGAGACGTGAGCTAGGAGATCCCCAGCAGATCAATTCGAAAGAAAGCCGTATTGGTCATCGCTTAGCAGTTCATTGTTCTATAGATACTTCATCAACTGAGGGCTAATGATGCGCACCATCACTTTGCAGAGAAGAGAGGTAATGGCTATGGGTCGGTATTTGGCCGGGGTTTGATCGATCTTCTTTTTTAGGTATGGACTGAACATTGGTCGATTTCCAAGCTGCAGGCACACATTCAGTGGATTATGATAGGCAGTAAAGGCGGGTTAGGACAGGGACTAATTCAGGAGCACATTTCAACACCAACGCAGGAATATTATCACACATATGGCACAGGTGACTGCGCATTCCGTTTGAACCATTACTGGCTTGTACCATCGAGGGATTTAGATATTCTGGGAATAAATCATTTCATAGCTCCCTGGACCACCACGGAAAAGACATTAGCATAGCTCGATGGATCCAAAGTGCTGAAACAGAGCTATCTCCAAGGGAAGGAGAGAAGTGTTTTCGCATCCTCTTCGCGACTCGTAATGCCACACAACAGACGCGTGCCACACGGTCTGACTGTGTGACATAGTTGACAGTTGACCTTACCAGGCAGTGGTCAGATGACCCCAAGGGAACAAGCACCGACACCTTGAACCCGGCGGGTCAGCAAAAGATCCAGTAAGGAGGACGCGTCACCTACTAGACGCATATGTTGCGACACCAATTGAGTTAGCTTTTGCGCCAGAGCGAAGTGGCTCACAGCCCTACCAGCAAAGTCAGTATTTTCTGAGCCGAGCCATGACACATAGTGCAGAAGACTAATTCCGCTGAGGGAAATCTCATATTTCTGTATGTCTGGATGACAAGAAATCAAAATTTCTCATGAATTAAGGGGTATTCTGATGTGACGTATTTAGGATCGGTGGCAACGATTATTGATAGAAATACCACAATGGTCAATGCACAGAATGCAGACCATGAGTCAGTTAAAATTGAGTAAAAACCTTGTCATTTATTATAAATCACGATGGCACAGTTTGTGGAGGAAAAATAGTTCACTATATTAGAAAATACAATTATTTGGATATCAGAAAAAAGACATTCATCAACCACAAAATACATCAGCAATAAGATTAATTATGAATACGAAACTAACCGTTGAGTTTAGCGGCCTCGTTGTTAAGGTTCACATACTCAGTGAAGTTCCCCTTGGAGACGGTTCCAGCCGCGCGGTGCCACTGCAGCCAAGCCTGTTTTAGTTCTTCAGTGTTCTGGCTCTCGGCAAATATGGACGTCACATCTGGAAAAAAATTACCATGCTGCACACTTTACTGCAAAAATAAACTAATTAATTGGATTAATAAATAAACGGATCAATCAAATCGTGAAATTACTTAGTGTAGTGTGAGTACTACTTTAATAAATCAATGAAATGAAATAAAATTATCTAATTCAGTTTAAAATAATTTACACATGAATCTTTAGAGAATTACAAAACAAAAACATTTAAAAGAAAAATTAGAAAAACAAAACCATCTAGGCTTAGACTTCCGAGGTGACAATTTGTCAACGAGAATTGTTCAGGTTATACCTGGTTCCACCGACAAGTCACACTTGTTGGGATCATCAAACGAACAAATGGTAGCGGTGTTATAATTCGCCTTCATATTCCAAATGGCCTGAATGAGTCTCTGGTTGAGGTCCTCAGGTAACGCCGCAGTTCTGAGCTGCGAGTACTTCTTGAACATCCGTCGCAGTTCTGGGTCTTCGAATGCATGCCACGCGTACGTGACGGTCTCCTGCCAGTGCTTCTTCCTCTGTTCAGCGATCTCCAGTTCCGCCGTCATCTGGGACATTTGAAATCTTGTGACAATCCATGCAATAACCTTTAAAGCCGCTGCCAAATAATGTAGCTTTTTTGTGTTACTTGATTTTGATGGGCAGACATATGTAGCTAACAGAGCAAAACAATGTAAAATACTTTTAATAGTAATTTACTATGCGTTAAGCCATCAAAAATATTTTTACGCATAGGTTCTTTACGGACGTATCGGGTGATAACATATTGACGGGTGGGGACCTAATTCAGAAAAAGTGAATCGTCATGAAAATAAAATTTGTGAACGGAAGTTGTACCATACCATGTTTTAAAAACTAATAAAAATATTTACCCGAGTTCACAAAAAGGCAATGCACTAAAAAGCGACAAATAACAAAATATAGATATAATCTAAAATGCAAAGTTGAACGTAATACTTTTTCATTTTTGTCTTACTTCGTTCAGTACATAGTATTAATTACTGACATTTATGATTTATTTATGCAATTTTAATGCGGCTATTATTATCCAAACCTATTACCTAAGATTTTAATAAGATATTATTATTGGTATGTGCTACCTGCTGATCAGTTTGAAGTCGGTGCCAAGCCCGAAACATAAAAAGTATTACGAAAAGTCTTACGTGCAATGTTAGGATTTGAGCTGTAATTTGTTATTATTCGCTTTTAAGTGTATTGACTTTTTGTTGAGAGGTTGAATTTTTTTGAAAGTCTTTACATTTCTATTTTTAGTGTAAGGTATGTAAGAAGTATATAGTCCACAATAAGTCCCTACAAAAAGTACAAAATGCGAAACTTGACATTGGCAAAATGCGTTGTCAACCCAATTCGGACCACAACCTAGGGCCACGCTTTGATAGTGACAGCTCATTGAGAGTGCTGGGTAAAATTCATCATTTAATTTTGACATCGATATTTTTTTATTTTTGAAGATTTTTATTTTTTCGCTCGTTGAATTTTTGCAAATCAAGCAAAAGCAGATTCAATATATATATCAGACCTAAAAAGGGTTCTGTCACAGAAATCACTATGAATTATCCAGATAGTTCTGACTCTTCTTCAGCTGAAATTTCATCGCTGCTATTCTCAAAAAATAAATCAAATGAGGTGATTCTCTTATATCCTGATTTCTCTTATACACGGTGTCAACCCAAGTAAGCGACATTCCCGAAAGAGTGTTATTTTGGGTCACATTCTGATGCCGAAAAAGCAGGATTTTTTTATATTTTCAGCTTTAGTTTTAAAATTTTCGAATTTTAACATCTGTATGAAAACATAGTATTTCGTAATATGAATCACACTGCATTACTAAAAAAATCTAAAACAGGATAATTTTGAAAATAAGGGTAAAATGTTACGTTCCGATCGACTCAATACAATTGACGGCGGCCGGCGCGCAGTCAGCTGGGACAAAAAACGCGTGACCTTGAGTGTAATCGTGCCCCAAAACAAAACAATCATTTTCAAAATCGGTCCACTGTTGACGGAGAAACCGGTGAACGAACAAAAAAAAATACATACAGCCGAACATAGAACCTCCACATTTTGTGAAGTCGGTAAAAAATTACGTTGCTGGCGAATGGGGAGCCATATTGAGCAGCAGCTGGATGTCCGAATAAAAAACCGGCCAAGTGCGAGTCGGTCTCGCACACAAAGGGTTCCGTACCATCGTACAAGAAATAACACAAATAAATCACTTTTTTTATATTTTTTACCCGACTGCGAAAGAAGGAGGGTTATGTTTTTCGAGTGTATGTATGTATGTATATTTCTTTGTCGCCCCCTGCAGCCTAAACGGCTTGATGGATTTTAGCTTGATAGGTGTCGTTAGATTCGTCTTAATTGTGAGAGTGACACTGGGTATATCAAAATCATAAAAAAAATCATGGCTGATTTTTGGCGCCAAATTATGTGTTTTCAAATATATTTTTTCTTGAAACATATCGAGTGGGGTATCAAACTAAAGGGTTTTCTAAGTAGTTTACAAAAAGGCAAATGCAACTTATATGTTTAAATGTAATTTGGAATAAGAAATTCCAAAAACATCAAAATATTCAACGTTAAAAATTAATTCAAATGATTTTTGTTTACGCAAGCGCGCTTGTTACACCAACTCAGGTCATATACTCCTCTTTTCACTACCTCCAGCTATATGGAATGTAGTTTCGGTTACGTTGCATATTTATATGGTGTAACCGAAAGATAACTTTGGGATGTCTGTAACTGGAAGTGGTGGATCCGGGCGATAGTCAGTCAAGCTTTACCAAAGATAAGAAAACTTTCCATGAAGATGTCGTCAGCCCCCTGATGAGGACCTATGTTACATAGGGTACATTAGATATGATCGTCATCATAATATCGCTGATCTTTAACCGTGCGTCCTTCGGAGCAGTGGGAAGGAAAATCACGGCTTTGCCAAAGTTGGGTTTATCATCATATATCACATATTATTAACACGTTATATTATTGAAAATAATAAACCAGGAGTTCATGTACGGATTAAATCATGAACGTTATATTTTGATGGGCTTTGGAGGCAAGAAACAAGAAACGCTCACTTGGGATGTAACAGTTTATAAGCTCCAAGGTAACACATTCGATCAGGCGATTGTGGACCGCGGGCCCACATAAATTTGCAAACGATGAATCCAGGTCTCTTTCGCCGCATCCAGTTAAAGTTCTAATCTGTGAAACTGGAACTTAACTAGCACAATAATTAAATAAAAATGGCTTTAACAATGCTTTTGACTCACATTCAAAGCTGTCAGTCAAGAGACAACTTCCAGTCTTATGAAGTAGTGGATATAAATATTATAATCATGGTTATTATGGAGATTATTGAATTTTAACTAGCAGTTAGTTTATACATGGATGAAATCCTGTGATCAAAGCGATTACTACAGGGTCCGTCACTTGAACTGTTACTTCTATTTTCAAAATAATAATGACAGCACGCAAAATTTTGGTGACACGTCAATTTGTTTCATTGTTTTTAAGTGCGCGAAAAGAGCGGGAACAAATTTGAATTGTATAATAAATTTTCGCAATGGATATTAAACCTAACATTGTGAACGTTTTGTAATAGGTCGGGGAAAAAGTCTTTTCGCATTATAGTATGTATGAACTTATAATAAAATCTCTTTGGCTATACTATTTGTATCTGGCTGGTTTTGGTATCATTGAAAGTTTAAATTTTAAAGAACATAATTCCAAATTCAAATTAGGAAAATGTGTGATTCTCATTTGTTTTTCGTACTGTCAAAATGAGTGAATCTAATGAAGAAATTCGATACATTTTAAAATTTTACTACAAAAAAGGTAAAAATGCAACGCAAGCCGCGAAAAAAATTTGCGATGTTTATGGACCTAGTGCAGTGTCTGTGAGAGTAGCACAAATTTGGTTTAAGCGTTTTCAATCCGGAAATTTTGATATCAAAGATGCACGTCGCTCTGGTCGCCCTATTACGGATAAAATGGATGCCATTTTTGAAAAAGTGGAGCAAGATCGGCATATCAGTAGTTACGACGTAGCTGAAGAACTAGGAATTGACCACAAAACAGTTTTGGAGCATTTGAAAAAAACTGGATACAAAAAAAGCTCGATATTTGGGTACCTCACGAGCTCACTGAAAGAAACCTAATGAACCGTGTACTCATTTGTGATTCTTTATTACGACGTAATGAAACCGAACCATTTTTGAAGAAGCTGATAACTGGTGATGAAAAGTGGATCACGTACGACAAGAACGTGTGAAAAAGGTCGTGGTCAAAGGCCGGTCAAGCTTCACAGACTGTGGCGAAACCCGGGTTAACTCGCAACAAGGTGATGCTGTGTGTGTGGTGGGATTGGAAGGGCATTATTCATTATGAGCTGTTACCACCAGGCAGGACCATCGATTCTGAACTCTACTGCGAACAACTGATGAGATTAAAGCAAGAAGTTGAGAGAAAGCGGCCGGAATTAATCAACAGAAGGGGTGTGGTTTTTCATCATGATAACGCTAGACCTCACACATCTTTAGCCACTCAGCAAAAACTAAGAGAGTTTGGCTGGGAGGTGTTAATGCCAAAGTCTTGCGTGGCGATCTGGAAAACATAGTTTTTTCTGATGAAAAAATGTTTACTGTCTAACAGTATATAAACAAACAACATTTTCGCGTTTGGCTACAGGGCAAATCCAACGAGAATTTCGACGATGGAGTTCCCGTTCGTAAGCAAGCGCCCGCTTCTGTTATGGTCTCGGCTGCAGTGACCGCAAATGGTCGCTATTCACTCGTTTTTATCGAGAAGGGCGTCACCAGAGAACCAGCAAGTGTGTGCAAAAGGTGTTAAATGTGGCGCTCATACCATGTGCACGTGTAAACAATGCAGTACGAAATGCTGGACGTTCCAACAACACTCAGCATCGTCTCAGAAAGCTCTTATCCATGGATCAAAGGAGGCTATATCGAACAATAACAATTATTGTCTTAAAATTAAATGTTTTATTGTGATATAATTTTTAACGAACCGTACTTCAATTAACTAAATAACATCATTTTCAATTGGTAAGACTTCGAGTGACGGACCCTGTATATAACCACAGGATTTGAGTGTTGAACTGTTCGCTTATAAATTTAGTGTAACTGTAATCAACGATGATGAGAGGGAGATTCTAAAAAAACCATATATAGGGTGAAAACGGAGATATGGTTCAAACGCTAACCACGTATTCCTCGGCATATTTGGAGCTAAAAAGGTAGAAGATATTTTGTTGTATGACTTGAAAAAGATCCTCCCCATACATTTCAAATACCTAAAAATAAAATGTATATCCTTTTTGTTTCAAATATGCCAAGGAATACGTTAACGTTTGGACCATACCTCCACTAAAACCTTGTATATATCGGCATATGATCAAAATTCGTTGAATGAGGGAATCTCATTCTATGAACTGATGACTTCATTAAAACCTTAAAGATAACATGAAGAAACTTTTAGAAAATGTAGTTTTGTTTTAATAGGGAGTAGGGACTAAAATATTGCCTTTCATGCAAGAGGTTATGGGTTAAAATCCTCGCATCTGTTATCATGAACCACTCGCAAGATAAAGTGGTGTACTTTATCTTGCGAGTGGTTCATGGTTCGGAACCCATGTAAAACTGCAGGTCACCTTACCCTACTAGGTGACAGGGTTAAGCCCGCCTGGGTTCGTATCACCGCATTAGGAAAAACTATGGACGAAGTGGCAATAGATCGTTGTCTGTATTTTCCACCCATGGTATCCGTGTGCAGCCGTGATTCTGTGTAAAGGAAGGTCCTGGCCTGTCACCTAATTCCTTCTGGAATTTGTTGAATTAGGCTTATATCGTGACGGTAGTTGTGTTACATTAGCCATCCATGTCAGGTTCCAAAATAACACCTAACCTTACTTTCGTTGGAATTTATTAACGTGCAGATATTTAAATGATAAATGCATGCTCTACGAAAACTAAAAATAATTAAAATAAAACAAATTATTTAAAAATATAAAAAACCCGACAGCGTAAAAAATTGTAACTTAAAATTGACTTAGTAAAGGAACTGAAAAGATAGAAACAAGTTGAAAAATTAAATATTTGTTGTGTTTGAATGATCATGGTTGACAGTGTTTACAAACGCAGTCGGAGGCATAAGATACATTAACTACGATTTATATTTTTAATGGTGTGCCTATGCAAATTTCACGATGGTCGGTTGAGTTCGCGAAACAGACAAACTTACTTTCGTATTTATTATATGACAGTTAGGAGATTATAATTTGTCTCAATAAGTATATTTTTGCTATACCCATATCACTAAGAAATCGCTAGTCATTAATAATGGAATGTATTGGGAAATATATAATATATCATTATATAACTCATATTGTGCATCAAATACATTAATTATGATATATATTTTTTTGTTATTAAATTCATTGAAAGTGTACCTATGTAAATTTCATGATGATTGGTGACACCGAGAACGAGAAAAAAACCCACTTTATACATAAAAATGAAAGATAGGATATTGGAACTTCCCCCACCACGTATTTTCTTGCTCCACCGAAATAATCCATAAAATCGCTAGTCATTTACTATGGAACGTACTGGGGCTATTTGATGCCTCCGACTGCGTTTGTAAACACTGTCAACCATGATCATTCAAACACAACAAATATTTAATTTTTCAACTTGTTTCTATCTTTTCAGTTCCTTTACTAAGTCAATTTTAAGTTACAATTTTTTACGCTGTCGGGTTTTTTATATTTTTATTTATTTTACCTATTTGTTGTTATAGCGGCAAAATAAATAAATACTCTGTGAAAATGTCAGCTGCTTACCTATTACGGTTATCGGTACCCTGTGACAGACGGACGGACGGACGGACGGGCGGACAGCGGAGGCTTAGTAATAGGGTTCCGTTTTCACGCTTTGGGTACGGAACCCTGAAAATCATAGGTATCCGGCAGACGCAAACAGCTCTGCAATAGCCACCATTTTGTCCGTTATTTACTCTTTGAAAGTTGAAGAAATGCACAATAAAACTTAAGGATTTGGATTATTTGCAATGATGTTGCGAACCATGATTTGAAGGTTATGTTCTGTGATGTTGCTGTCATAGTTCCAGTTAGCGATGGCGAGGCGGTGGTTTTCGGCGCCGGTGAGCTCGTCTAGGTGGTGTATGTAGGCTCGGCCGGCCGCCTCCTCCGCCGCTAGCTCGTCGCGCCGGCCCTGAGCCGCCACGAAGAACACGGACGCGATGGCGCCCACGAGCGCTAGCTTGCTGATGACCTTCATCATCACCTGCGGTCCTTACATCAGTGATAAGAGCATTTTACTTACTCCGCCCTACTCTAAAATGAATCTTTTTACTGGTCCTTTAATTAAGTAATTATTTGACAATTCTATTGATGCTCTGTATTTCATATTTTATGTTGTATTCTGACAATAATATTGAAGCTCTGTATTTTAAATCTAATTTTGTATCCTGACAATTCTATTGATGCCCTGTATGTCTCATTTTATCTGTATTCGGACTATTATTACTTTTTTGATGAACTTATTTAGTTACTAATTTATAAACCTTAATTAAAGCAAGATCTCAATACTGCATATATTAATAGTTAGGTTATAACTGTATATACCTAGTTATAAACTTTTAACTTGAAACTTAGATTTTTTCCATGGAATAGATTTTCACGACCCCAAGTGTTCCTTATGTGTTCCAAAGGCTGATTTATATACAAATACATCGCATTCTGCCTCCGGTTCGGAATAAAAGTCTGCGAGCCGCATTTATGCAGCTGCGGTTCGACAGTGGGAGAGCTGGGGCACCATGGTCTGTCCTGCTCCAGGAGTGCCGGCAGATTATCTCGACACGCAAGCGATAACCAGATCATCAGGCGCTCTCTTGCTTCCGTCAATATTCCGAGCAGACTCGAGCCGCTGGGAGTATTTCGTGACGATGGCAGGAGGCCGGACGGCATCACCCTTCTGCCATGTGCGCAGGGGAGAGCCTTGATCTGGGACGCGACTTGCGCAGACACGTTAGCCCCGAGCCACGTGGAGGGCTCTTCTCGGGCGGCCGGCTATGCCGCAGCAAAGGCGGAACTTTTAAAACATAGTAAATACAGTTCAGCAAAATCGAACTACGAGTTCGTCGCCTTTGCTGTGGAGACTCTTGGAGTTTGGAGCCCAGACGCCAAAGGTCTAGTAAAAGAGCTTGGTAGACTGCTCATTGAGGCGTCTGGGGACAAACGGGCGCCCAGTTATCTTAGGCAGAAGATCAGCCTAGCCATTCAGCGGGGGAACGCGGCCTCCGTCATCGGCACGTTGCCAATTGCGCCGATGATGGAGGAATATTTTAATCTTTAGTTGTGTTTTATTCTTTGTTCTGTATTAATTAATTTATAACAATAAAAAATTCTCCTCCGAAAAAAAAAAATACAAATACAAATACAAATAATCGTACTTCCATCGTATCTCAATTACTAGCTTCGTTTCCCGGCACTTGCGTCTTGCAAACGTCGAAGGCAAAAGCTTCTCCTAAACCTGGCCCTAGGTTTTTCGAGAACATTCATCTTATTAACTATAGATCGTTCGCTTCGCTATGCTTGTGTACTTTGCTCTTCCGATTCCTGACATTCCCTCATGCTCCGTCCTGTCATCGCTGTAACTGTGAATAGTGCCTAGGGACAGTAAATTAAGATTAAAAATAACGTAGGTGGCAACATGTGACCTGTGGGACACCAGCTCCAATAATAAAGTTTTCCAAACTCGCACCATCGACGGCAATGTTTAAAGGAAGCTGGAGATCCACGAGAAAAGCTTAGGTGGATGCGATGCTTGGCTAGAAGGTCCCGGTGACAAACACGGTCTAAGGCTTTGTAGATGTCCAATGCCTCTGCCAGGGACTACCCAAAATAGTCCAGTCTTTCGTCCCATTTATCCGTAAACTATGTAGGAAGATCTCCTGTTGACCGTGTAAAATTAGCGTGAGTTCATTAGCTTATGAGTACGTTAAGAGCTCCGTGTTGGCAATCCATGGGCTATGGTCCTTAAAAGTTAAAACCTACCGAGGTGATCGGTGACGGTGAAGCAAAGCTGAATGTTATGTTAGGTGTTGAAATCACCCACCATCATGATTTCGGCAGTACGCAACTCTTCGAGCAGTTTTCCATCGCCCTGCTGTGGTACTCGAAGAGTGTACCGGTTTAAGATACCGTGATTGAGAGAGCAATATAGGCCAGCAACAGACCACGGGTAATGGCAACAAAATTTGATCGAAGGCATGTTGGCCAGATCAACAAGGAAAGGAAAGACATAGTTTGGGGGGAAGGGTCATTAAAAAGAGCAGAGTATCGTGTTACATTACCTACAGTTTAACGTGGATTCCGTACCATAAAACAGTATTCGTAACGAAATGCACTTATCGAACTCAGAAAGATAAAGAAAGTGGTGCATGAATGGGGCAGGGATTTAAACCGAGTTCTGAACTCTTTGCACGTTAACCTTGCATTGCCAAGCGCACGCCTTAAATGGTAATCAACGGACTTAACTCCCGCCTCCCATAAACCACCCAAATGAAGACTACGAAAGATCATGCCAAATGTAATTAGATACTATTTATACATATTATTCACACTGGCAAATTATACATTTTCGTAAATATTGGTTTATTTACTGATAAATTTGAAAATGCGATGACTTGTCAATGCGAAATGTTATTTTTTATGGTTCCGTACCCAAAGAGTGCCAACGAAACCCTATTATTTAAATCATTGTTTTCTGAGAGAATCGGGCGGGAATATGCTCACAGTCATGGAGCTCACTCGACGAGATTTTCGCGCCATTATTTATTATGCTTATAAAAAAATACAAGAATGTTTTCAATTATTAACTAGTATTTTTGGTGCGTCTTCTATTTCACGAACAACAGTTTTTAATGGGTTGGCTGAGTTTAAAAGAGGACGTGGAAGATTTGAAGATGAAGAGAAGACAGGTCGGACGTCCATCGCAGTCACTCAAGAAAATGTGCGAGAAGTCCAAAAACGTATTCGTGAAAACCAACGAACTCTCTTGAGCGAGAACTGGGCATCGGATCAGCAGCAATGCAAACAATCATCATGACCACCCCTCTCTCCGCATGCGTTGTTCGAGATGGGTTCCGCACAATCTTACCTCTGAATGGAAACGTTGTCGCGTGCATTGGTGCCGATTTATGATAGATAAGAAAAAAAAACGTTTATGATATTCTGACTGGTGACGAAACATAACTATGATATCGAAAGTAAACGACAGTCGACAAAGGCTATGAAAGCAAATAAAAAATAAACGAAATGTCGCTGTGCAAGAAGGACACAGAAACAAATGTTCGCCAATTTTGTTTGCAAGACGGGTCATACTTCTACTGTACCACACAGTACGGTTAACTCAGAATGGTATGTGATTGTAAGTGCACTTAACTGTATGGAAAAGTGTATACGTGCACAGGGTGAATATTTGGAGAAGTTCTCTCCATAATATGGAGAAGTGTCCAGCATAATCAAAACCACTTTGCATGAACGAAACATTTGCTTCTAATCTTTCAGATCGTAAGTTACCCATGATCGGTGTCAAAGTTTTTCCTTTCATGCGTGAACATGTGACGCAGTTATGTACTACTTGCCTGGCCAAGTTTCGAGTTCCGAGCACCCACCACTTTTCACGCTTGGAATATACTAAAAACTGTGGTCCTGCATGTATCAACCGTTTATATGTGTTCTTAGATTTACACCGTCGCTGTAAATAATGTTTTGAATACTTACGGTTCAAAACATCAACCGTTTATGTTCATATTCACACAATAACCGAGTAAAAAGATGCTTACCCCACAATACCACGGGAGGTTTTTTTCTCAAAACTAAATACTGTTCAGTTACTTAATCTACAACCAACACGAATACCATTATGATCAAAAAATGTATTTAGACCAACAATTTTATTTTAAAGTTTACGTAAATGGTAAGTTATTCTTCGGAGTATGATACTCACGAGGAAACGATTCTCGTTGCACTAAGCTCGTCGACATGATAAACGAGTGATTGAGCTCAACCGTGATTAGGAAACCAGTTCTGCAGTCTCGGCTGTTACCGCCTGCGGTTGCGGACGCTCGTGCGTTATCTAATAATTTTAATAACTATGCGTACAACATAACGAATAAATAATGAGTAACGCTCAAACTCAAGTAATTGACACTTTTGCATTGAAAATAAGTTAACTTTTGCAGATTTAACTTCCGGAAAATCCATGTACTTCGCATCTTCTCTGTTGTTTGACCAATTAACCGTAGGCCCTCTTAGATGTATAGGACCGCACCACTACTGATTAATTGTTATCACACTGACACCGACACTACCGCCTCTCGTAATACGATTAGATTTTGTACAAATGTTTTGGGGAGTGCGGAGACATACGGAGACACCCCTGTACGATCGTGGCGTCGGTCCAAGTACTGAATCTCGTTTTGAAATCTTAGTAGTGATGTTATACCTCACTTATCGCGACCCACAAGCGTCCGCGCCCAGCAGAACTTAGGCTTCCGTACCGTCGTTGCCGCCCCTGCTACGTTAGGAACGCAAAGTTCGCAAAGGACCTCAAGGCAATTATTGAGCCACTGGACGACTTCATCGGCTCATTTGCAGTTCTTGCACATACGGAAACTGAAACAGCTCCGCGCCCGGCAGACGGCAGGAAGAAGTACCCGCGCGACCTCTTCATGGTAGACGAATAATCTGAGGCCAGCAGACTTTGCCAAGAAGACCTGCACTGAGGAAGACAGAAAAAACGGCCTGAACTAGGCCCTCCCAGCAAACTTCCTCTAGCAGGCAGCATATGCAACTGCGACCAACAGGTTAAAAGCCAAATCCCGTTTCCCCCACTCGCTTAGGCGGACGTAAGAAAACAACGAGAGTTGGACCGGCAGACATTTCTGTGATGCGAAGCAACAAGCAAGCGATAACAGGCGATAGTGAGACCTTTAGCAATACAGTTATTGTTAAGAGGATAATGAGTTGGTAAGGTTCCACATTCGTCCATCCATAGAACATTATTTGAGCACCCCACGCTTTTAAAATAACATTATTTTTGTTTTTGCTATTTTTTTTGTGTACCATTATTTTAAACCCTCTGAAAACTTATTGATTTGTATCAAGCTTGTTGCCTGTATATTTCTGTTGGAATGATATCTTATATTTTTTTCTTTTTGGTTTCATCTGCTTTAAAAGTGTTTTTTTTTAGTTTATTTTTTCTGTATGTAATATCTTTCGAAAAACATACTGACATGATCACGGAATATTGAGAACATGACCGACATTACGAGTCTCATCGTCAATTGCAGTGCCACTTTAATTGAGCTTCTCAAATGAAATGGTTTAGAAACTGAGAAATATATGTTTCCAATAATATCTGTAATTTTATCTGTGGTACTAGGTTGATTTAATCTATTATAAATTATCGATTCTAAATTTAGGTTTAGGCAACAAAACAAACGAGAACATTTATAGTGCTATGCATGATTTTAACAAGCATGTAAATATGGTTTATCAAAGTATTTATTTATGTATAACTGTGCATGTTAAAGCTTTCATACAAAGCCATCAATAAATCCCCGTCTATAAAAAAAACAAATAACTTGATGTTTTCCATATTTTATATTAATAATATGTAAATAAATAATTTTAACATATTTGTATTTAATCTCATTTTACCGTTATTTACTTACTTTTCGTTGTGGGTCCATCGCGGCTTTGGCATAATTTTCGGGACCCATCTTGTTGTTTCCCACAGTATGGTATAGAATTGATGTCAATTGTCCAACACTCCAAAAACTGGTTGATTGTACTAGTTGTGTTACATTATGCTAAATGTTATCATTCTGGCTTAAGGTGGGCCTTCCTGCTCAACTCCCCATACAAACGTGGAAATAAGTTCATGGGCCCATTTCTTCTCGGAAATCCAAATTTATACTCAAAACAGCTTTCTTTGACCAAACTAGATGATTGATGATCGTTGGAATTGTAAAATTGTATATGGTTTATAAATTATAAGGTCCGAAATTTCGACATTTTCGCGCGTTTTAAGCAATAAGTTTGGTCGTGGATTACTCAATGATAAAACAAATTAATCTAATCTAGCTTGTTCCATGAGAATTTAGTTCTTGTTTTATTAATTTTTAAAGTTGTACAAAGCTGTGAGTCGTTTTGTAATATATATATATTTTTGTAAATTTAACCAAATCAAACGCTACGCGCATTGTTTGCTTTGTGGACGTGTTGCATCCTCCTCATCACAGCGCAGAGCGGAAAAGAACGATTTTGTGTTGTGCCCGCGAATGAGTTAGCACCGTCGGGAATGGCCACCTTAATTCCGTTTTCTTTAAATGCTTTTGACTGCTCCAACTTTTACATTTCAGTCTAGCAATTATTTGTTTTAACATCTTTTGGTTTGTTCAAATAATTTGGGTAAATCAACGGGTGGACAAAACAAAGTGATCGTTGCTCATTCGCTGTACACTTCCCCTTATTTCGGGACGAAACAATGACTTGTAATTCTTTTCATGTTCATGTTTTTAAACATATTCCTTGCCTCCTTTTTAACCGACTTCGAAAAAAAGGAGGTTCTCAATTCGTCGGAATCTTTTTTTTTTATTATTGTTTCCAAAATAATAATTAAATGCTCTGAAATTTGGAGGCTTAAAAAATGCATACTTAACGCTGAGTGGTTTTCTTTAAATAAATATAAATAAGAACTCTTTATGCACCATATATTTGACCTTCATAGTTTTATTCACTCTTCTAGCACTTAGTTAATGAAACGCCGTTGTGACTAATTATTTCGGGAGGTCCCGAAACGTTTTGGCCACGATTAGTTAAATTGCTGAACCTGGGTTATCAGGTTAGATAACAACCCTCTCATTTTAAATATGTTGGTCTGACTGCGCCAAGTGGTTGCGTTAACTAGATTATCTGTAAAAAACATATTTTGGTTTGTACATGCTGATGAATATACTGACTGTCTGTGATGAAAAATTCCAAATCAACAAAAATATTGATACCTATTGATTAAACAATATTAATTAAACACCAGTCCGTGTTGTAATTCAATATTTAATAAGCTAACACTTGGCGCAGGCAGACCGACATATTTGCTTAAGAGGGTTGGCCTTTATCCTGTGAACCCAGTTTCAGACACTTACGTTATCGTTACCATTGTCACAAACTCCTCCAAATACAACGAACATATATGATGCAACGCAAAAATGTGCTTAAACGTTTGTGCTTTAATGTGTTTTTTACGTTCGGAATTTCTTCAAATTTTCTTTGAATCCTGAGATCTCCATATTTGAACGCTGCTCTTCAGTGCAGTATTCTGAAATAAAGCAAACAAATTAAAGGTACTTAATAATGCTCATAAAGGCTGCCATTTGTGCCGCTGGATTGTGGTATATTAGGCTAATATCAGCCTAGTGTGGTATAAGCCATCCATGTCAGGTTCCATAAATAAAAAGTATTTCAATAATTTTTTTTCTTATTTTAATTTATTTACTTATAGGATCGGTATTTTACCACAAAGTACAACCTTTATTCTTTAGCTAGGATCCTTCAAACTTGGTACGTGGGTGGCCGGCATTGATTTTGCAGCTCTCGTTAGCCTTAAACATTAAGGGCCGAGTGCACGAAAGGACAAAAAATCAAAATGATCGTCAACGTATGATCAAACACGTTACTTTGTATGGACAGTATGGAACGAACTCCATCCGGTTCACTAAAAGTGACGTGTTGGAACATTGATTAACTCGGTCGTCTCTTCGTGCAATCGGGGCTAAATGTTATCTTTTAACAGTTTTTTTAAATGTTTGCAATAACTGTTTTCCTTCACTTTCCCTAACAGTGTATAAACTGTTTCTAGCTTTATTATTTTTCCATTATTACTTACTTCTTATATTCGGTTTAAAGGTACTCTCCAATCTGTTAAAATGACTTTTCCTTTTGAAACTGGACAGTTGCACGCCTAATTTGTAGTCAGCAGTAATGTTCAATCAGTACAGATAACCGATCTGATCTGCCACACGTCTGCCACCGAGCGATACTATTAATTGCTAATACATAGATACTAATACAATCGGTTAAAATAACTGTTTAATTCTAACTGTTTTGGCTCATTATTAGATACTCACCGTAATACATCATCAGCCTCAGTGGCCCAGTGGCGCGACACTTCGGCGATCGCTCTCCGAAGTTAAGCAACGCTGGGTCCGGTCTGGTCTTGGATGGGTGACCATTCGACCGTTGAGAGAGGCTGGCCGTGGTTCGGATTCCACGTTAAGCTGTAGGTCCCCTTCCTTACTTACTAGGTGGTAGGGTTTATCCCGCCCGGGTTGGTACCATCGCATTGGATGAACGATGGTCGAAGCGGCAATGAAAATTGTCCGTGTTTTCCATCCAGTTCAATGTAGCCGTGCAATATAAGGAAGGTCCTGGCATGGCACCTAGTTCCCATGTGGTGTGTTGGGCTAATACCATGACAGAACTTGTGGTATTAGCCATCCATGTCCAGTCACATAAAAAAAAAAAAAAACATTAATAGTAATGAGAACTACTTTACCATAAAAGACTGAATTTTCCTGACTGACTTCTCCTCATCAAGCAAGTCATTAATAACTCACGGATTTCGCTGGCCTCCCAGCCAATGAACTCTCCGTTTTTCTCGTTCTCTTTCTCGAGCCACTGCTGCAGCGGCTGGAAGTATTCCAGGACGCCACTAGCGTCCATGTTGCGCTGCCCCGTCAGCGCTTCCATCGCGTCGGGCCACGGCTTGGAAGAACCGAGTTGAAGCATGTTACTGGTGAAAAGATACGCTTTCAATGCGAGGCAATATTGAATGTGTGTAACCACAAAGTTAAATATAGGGCCAAAATCTTAAAATATGTTAGAAACTGTGTTTTAAGTGTGTAATATTTAACTGCCGTATAAGACTTTGTCCAAAGATTGAAAGTTGCCCAGCGAGCAATGGAGCGAACCATACTGGGAATATCGCTACGGGATATGGTGCGTAACGAGGCAATCCGCAGACGTACCAAAGTAGTTGATATTGGTCACCGTGTGGCTAAGCTCAAGTGACAGTGGTCAGGTCACGTCAGCCGAAGAGATAACGACCGTTGGAGTAACCGTGTCCTAAACTGGTGGCCGTGGACAGACAAACGGACTGACTGACTGACTGCATAAAATTTCCGATGGCTTGAACAAATCAGAACAGCGCGACGAAGAATACGCCCTACTACTCTTGTCTGTTTTCATTTGTTATCCAGATACTAATGTACAAGGAACAAACACTTGAGCAAATAAATAAAAACGTTTTGAAATCGGAATAAGCGAAGATGGTTTGTATCGGCCAAAGTAGAGAGTCAGCTTACATACCCTAGAGCAGTTCCAGCAGCACCGCTCCGGTAGATATCGCAGGCTGACAGCTTGGCCGAGGACTGTCCCCCGTACTCGCCAGCCAGCTCACAGAGCGAGCGATGGAATTGGAATTGAATGATAAAAGATATGTAGTACCTGTAAAAATACCACGCAATCACTAAACAATGATAATCTTAAACTCCTTACTTCCTTTTAGGGTCCGTACCTGAAAGAGGTGAAATGAAACCTAATGCTGTGACTCGGAATCTGCTTATCGAATCGCAAGGTGTGGCGCCACTTAACTGGGCTACCGAGGCTGACGTACCAGACGTATCTAAACGATTAACTCAATGGTAAGTACCCATTTCAATTTCTCGTTTTTTCCCTTTTTCTAAGGTACGGAGATCTGCGATCTTCGTTGCTATTATTAACCAAAGAACTTTACATTTTATCTAGTTCAACGACTTAAAACTAAAATAATAATTAAAACAAAAAAGTAAGGTTAAACTAAACAAAATAATTCATCCAGACCGGCTGATTCCGCCACAGTCCCTAATAGGCTGGCTGAATTGCCTCTTTGAATTTCGAATCGTTCAAAGATCCATACCTCGCGTATTCGACATCCGCGGAGACGTGATACTTGGCGGCAGCATCGAAGTCCTCTTCGGTCCTTTGAACCGGAGGCTCGACGCCCTGGAGAGCCTCCCGCAACGTCCAGAAGTGACAGTTGTAGTCGGTGGGCGGCGTAGTGCCCCGGAATACACCGTACCGAAATAGATCCAGCATGTAAGCGAATGGAAGGAACACTATCTTGTCTAGGCCCTGGAATAAAAAATAACGTAGATATACGTAATAACGTAGCAAGATGTAAATGCACCAAAATGCAGCAAGATGTAGGTACTAATGCTTGTAAGATATTTCTAGTAGCGAATCGTTTGATGTTTCATTATTGATTTTATTTACAGTTTGATTCGCACCTGTCATTGGTTAGAAACAATTACCTTCACTCCTATAATTCGTCTAATTTTTATCGACCGCTTGATATTGTAAGTCTGGCGACTAATAACATTTTTAAACTATGACACATTGTGAAAAATAAGATTAAAAAACAAGAGACTGTTTATACGACCCTTAGTCGAGAACTTTTTTTATCAAGTGCTTTTTAATGGGGATGCATTCATCAAAATACGTTTTAACCCTAAGTAAATAAGTTGAGCAAATAAATTGGAGTCACAATGCGTCTTTACATCGCCAGTGAGCTTCTTGGCGTTATCATGCGTGTATACGTCGCGACACCTCTGGCCAAAAATGCGCCCCAAAAGTACCCAATCGTGCAAGAATTACACTTAAAGAAGTCAAAAATAAAGACAGAATATTATAACACAGGTAAGTAAAGTAGTAACTTGTCGCATTCAGCTATATTTTCTGATAATAGCCTAAGTTGAAAATTCGCTCGCCGCCATTCGAACGTGGGTTACTCTTAACCTCATAGTAACAATAAAGATTGTTTCTATTGAAATATGGTTTATAAGTCCTTACATTTTTTTGTATGAAACCTGACATGGATGGGACTTATATGCACCACACGACTTGCATCACGATATTGTCCCTATACCTACACCAAATTCCCGAAAGAATAAGGTGCCATGCCAGAACCTTCCCTTTATGAGCATTATCACATATATTTTTAATACTAATAAATTAAATTAAGATCAATAATATCTTACCATTTTATACAATTGATTAATTTCAGTCTCATCGTCGTCTTCACCTTCTTCTAGCAACCCGACCACCCTCAGGTGCTTTGGAGTTGAGACTGATAAGGCGATCACATCACCGACCGCCTCATGAAATCCTAATAATAAAAAAATGCATGAACTTAGTCTAAAAGCCACAGAGATACAATATTTATTTACTAGATCGGGGTTGGATAGTTTTTATACACGGTATGTAGCTAACAGTGTTTTGTGACAAAATAAAAAATACACCCTCTCCATGCATTTCTGATGATAATTAACATCTCTGTTTATAAATAAGTTATAGAACATCGATGTTTTTACGTATACATAATCATCGTCTTTGAGTTAACGGTATCGTTCCTTAATCTAAGGACTATTCAATCAATTACGAAACACATATTACAATGAAATATTTTTTTTTTAAATGTGTGGTGTGAGTTTATTTTTGATTATAATATAATAATTTTGTTTGAAGAAATAAAAAAGGTTGAAAGATGAACGAAACATAATGTAATACATAATTCATTGAAGTTGTAGTAATTAACGAACAAAAATTAAGTATAAAGTAACCTGGATTAGCGCCTGCTCTAAAGATTTGTGGCTGGTCCCGATACTGCAAATAGTATTGGATATGTCCCATCTCGTGATGTGTCGTTTGAAAGAAACTTCCCGTTATCGAAGTGCATTGTTTTATCCTGCAATTTTACGGCAAGATATTACAAATATAATTCAGAGACCTTTCTGTTAGAACTAAGCATCAAATAATAAGCTTTGGTGCGAAGATTGGGCAAAACATCCGTTCAAATAATAATAAAGCAACGTTATAACTGTGAAAATGCTTTAGATATTAACAAACAACACAAAAATATTCACGTAATATTATACACGTATACACGTAATATTTACCAATGTGGGGGATGTTTTTATTTCTTATGGTATATGGCTATATTATTATGCAGTACTATTAAATATTCACCTTTACCAAGGTATCGTGAAAACCATTTCCCAACAATATTTCTTTGTATTTAGCTTCGTCTAGCATGGCATTTGTATTATCTACTTAAAATCAATATTGTTACATGTGTGTCTGGTTGTGTTGCTGCCATCGGTAAATGTAAACCCTGCTATAAATTAATAACGAAAGTAGTAAAATACCTGAAGTCTTCTCCGTCAAAGAAGTCCCAAGCCGATGCATGGCAGACCATGTCACGTCCATCGTTTGGTCTCTCAATGATCGACCTCTGCCAGAAAAGGTCAGGCATTGCTGTCAGGTTCAACGATTGGAAGAACTCGTCGGACATTTGGAACATCTTCAGGGCTGTGAAGTTCTAGAAATAAAAAGGCATGTTATGCGACTTTAAATTATAGGTGTAAATTGTATTCTACATTTACTTATCATTTGCACAATTTCGTGCGTTCGAACGCTTTGTTCGCATGTGCGCGAATCAAGAATCAGTTTTTTGTTCAATAAATGGAACACTAACTTAATTGGTACTTATCTTGGCGCAATTATGAAACTAAAATAAAAAATAAGTTTAAAAAACTGTAACCTGACTATGAAATGTTCAGAAACAGTGATGAAACAGAAATGTTCCAGTAGGTGCCACAGATTATGTAGGTAAGAACTGTTTGATATCATCGTTTTATTGATTTTATCAAACAGCACCTACTTCGTTTCTTACTCTTTACTAGTAGTAGTTGGGTTACAGTTTTTTCCGTGCCTTTGTTACCCGGTTAAATCGATTGACACCTTATTCATCAAAATCGGATAAATAATTTAAGAGCTACGGTGGAACATACGTAAACAGAAATACATACAACATATCCACAGTGATTATTTATTATTTCAGAAGTCAAGAAACGAATAAACTATTTGTCGCTTTTGTTTATTGACTAAAAAAATAGTATCTATTATCCAAATCTCATTTCACCAAATGTTTGAGTTAGATCTATTTATTGACCTCAAAGGCTCCAAAATGTTGGGTCCGCTGCAAGACTTCTTTCGTTCAACTACTACGCAGTAAATAATCTAACTTAAAAAAACTTAACCAAAAGCTAAAGGTAGCAACGTGAAAAAAAAAACTACAGTAGCTAAGCGCCAAACGTATATAAACATCCCGCGTATAAATAAAAAAAAAATTAACAAAAAAAATAACCGACTTCAAAGAAAAAGCACTAAAAAGTAAAAAATAATTTTCATTTTTGTAGTTACGATTTCTGTTATTTTTGAGTCGGCGTCAGCCGAGCACGCGCTGCGCCAATCAAGAGAACCTAACCTAACCTAACCTAACCTAACCTAACCTAACCTTGGCTGACACCGACTCAAAAAATAACAGAAATCGTAACTACAAAAATGAATTTTTTTTCCTTTTTAGTGCTTTTTCTTTGAAGTCGGTTATTTTTTTTTTTGTTAAATTTTTTTTATTTGTTTATTTTTAGTGAGTCTGAAGTAAACTTACTAATTTGTACACGTCCTTTCCAATAAAAAAAAAATTACCGAAATCGGTTGGCGTTATATTGAGTTATTCGTCCATTTGTCGCGCACATCTTAATACAAATTTAAGATTTTTATGATTTTCTCATGGATATCATTGTCAGAACTTAACCAAATTAAAATGGCACCGCTTGGAAAGCACTAGCTATCATTTAAAAAAATAATCATCAAAATCGGTTCACCCAGGCAAAAGTTATGAGGTAACAAACATAAAAAAAAAAAACAAAAAAAAAACATACAGACGAATTGATAACCTCCTCCTTTTTTTGAAGTCGGTTAAAAATGGCTCTTGTGACAGGGGCATAGAATACACGCGTGAGCTTAGAGGCACATTTAAGTTTGTAACTGTGCTCCTGAATCCATACAACTAATTAATAATATCTTCAGGTAAATACCCAAAACTTTGATGTAAAAAATGAGACCACTACACTGAGACTTGATTTAATCACACGCCCCGTTTGTTGTCTTAGGAAATGGTAGGGTTGATCTCTTAAATTGGTAAGGTCGGTATAGAGCTGGTCTTCATTGTGTCCTCATGGTTTTTATTCCACTGCACTTACTCTCTGCCCTCGTAGCCTATTATGAATGTTCTATGCATACCTGTGCGATAAGAGCGCTGGTAATATCGATCTCTGGTTTGTCCGGGAAAGGCGATGTAAATTTTTCTACATTTGACCACGTTTGAGCCCAAATGTTACCTGAAACATTCATAATTAATTCTCTTTGTTAGTTTTTTTTCAATTCTTTTAGTTTTAGATGACACATTCCTTTTACATTTTTTTGTACTGAGCCAATAATTTTATTTTTTCAATAATATTTTTCAAAACCAAACTTCGTGGACAAACCTATCCAATTCCTAAATAACTAGTAACTCTATCTCATCTAGTTTACTTTTGGTGTGCTAACAACATGAAAGAAGGAATGGTATTAGCCATCCATGTCCAGTTACACAAAAAAATTGGGATAAAAGGGTCAAAGTAGTTCATGCCATGTCATTGTTGCGATTGATAAGATTTAAATAATATGGCTCGTCGGTTAATTTTTTTTGTTCAACCCTTGTCTTGTTGAATCCCTATATTTAGGAGAATCACATTTATAATTATTAAGCCTGTTCACAAGAGAGACAATGTCGATAGTAGTCAGATCATAGGAAAATAAAAAAAAAATATTGGTGTGTAATCTTTTGTGATTTGACTTCCATATCCCCAATTACGAGCAGACCTTAACAGGGCCCAGCGACGTGGCAAGCTAAAAACGCGCCAGACAGATGCTTTTCTACTCTGCCACGGCGATCGTCCGAATTAAAGAGATTGTTTTTCAATTCTGATAAATGTGCCTTATTACCTAGCAAGTGTGCCGGAATTGGTCCCTTGGCGGACACCACCTCCTCGCCGTATTTGAGCCTCAGAAGTCGGCGCACGTAGGCGTGTATCTGCTGGTACAGCGGCCGGATCTGCTGCCACAGCGCCTCGAACTGATCTTCTGTGTCATCCTCTTCATACTCGCTCAGCCACCACTCCGCCGCGTTATCATACCCTATTTGTTTGCATTAGACTTATGAGGGGGTTTTTCGCTGTCTATAAACCTAAAGTTTAATTTAGGATTGGATTGAGAGATAAGAATACTGCAAGATTTCAGGTGAAAAGTTTTGGTTAATCTGTAATCAATCGGCGAATTCTCGTCGATCAATGAATACCACTTCATATAATTCTTCCATATAGGTCTGCATGACAAGCAATTAATGATTTCCTTGGAAAAAAATACACACGTATTTATTATGACGTGATGTATTTAGGATCGGGTTGCAACGATACTAGAAATAGAAATAGAAATACCAGTGGTCACTGCACAGAACACAAACCATAAGTCCGTAAAAACTGTGTAAAATCCTAAGCCTGGATTTCATCAATTGCTGATTTATTTTAATCGACATTTAAAGGGCATTTATCACTAAAGTGCTTATTATCTTGTACTGGTATCAGTATTGCGAACTGGCCGGGCTGAAAGGCCCTAAATATGTGTCGATTAAACTAATCGGCAGTAGGTTAAGGCGCTAGGACTAGCCAACTACTCGCGCCATACAAATGCACTTTATAACAAATGTAATAATATGTAGTGAAACGCTTCAGCAAATCCAAATAGAAATCCAGACTGATAATGGATTGTTAATATTTTTTTATTCCATCATTTATTTAAATAATAATAAAAATAAAAAAGTTGATTTTTCTCATTAGAAATCTGAAAGTAATTCGATTTCTAGATATAAGCAAAAACAGCATATATGCATGAACAAAAAATTCCATTTGCTTTTAGATTTCTACATTTAGTCAAAAAAGTTCGGAAATGGACACCGTTTCCGCAATGTATTTTGTATAGAAAAAGGAAACATACATTAACGAAAATAATTCGATTCCTAGACAAGGAATCATATATTATAAGAATGACACTTATAATCGTCAGACTTAGTTAGTTAACTTGGGGTGCCTCGTCTAACTTTGCGATATGGCTAGTACCAAGCCCTTAAAACACATACATTCATCAGGATTGAACAATTTGTGGAGGGAAAATCGCTTACTGTAATAGAAAAGAATAATTATTTGGATATCTGAAAAAGATTTTCGTCTACCAATAAAGACATCAGCGATGTTTAATCAAACATAATTATGAAAATTAAACTAACCGTTGAGCTTAGCGGCCTCGTTATTAAGGTTGATATACTCAGTGAAGTTCCCCTTGGAGACAGTTCCAGCCGCGCGGTGCCACTGCACCCAAGCCTGCTTTAGTTCTTCAGCGTTCTGGCTGTCGGAAAATATGGACGTTACACCTGGAAAAAAAAAGTGCACGAATGAATTCATTGGATCTATCAATCGAGCGAATCAACCAAAGTGTGACATGACTTGGTGTTGTTTCACTACCAGAACTTTAATAAATCAATGCAATGCAATAATATAATCTAATTCCGTTTGCTATAATTTACATATGAATTTTGGTAGACTAGGTAAGACTTCTGAAGTAATAATTTGTTGACGAGAAATTACATATATGATCAGGTTTTAGCAAGACTGTTATACCTGGTTCCACCAACAAGTCACACTTGTTGGGATCATCGAACGAACAAATGGTAGCGGTGGCATAATTCGCCTTCATATTCGAGATGGCCTGTATGAGTCTCTGGTTAAGGTCCTCAGGCAACGCCGCGGTTCCGAGCTGCGAGTACTTCTTGAACACCCGTCGCAGCTCTGGGTCTTCGAACTCGTGCCACGCGTATGTGACGGTCTCCTGCCAGTGCTCCTTTCGCTGTTCAGCAATCTCCAGCTCCGCCGTCATCTGGGACATTTTGAAATCATGTGACAAACTACACAATTACTTTTAAAGACGCTGCCAAACAATGCAGTTCTATTGTGTTACTTGATTTTGCTCATAGAGCAAAACACGTTAAGATACACGATTTTTTTATATTGCTTCCATATTTGAAAATAGTAATATTGTTAGCGAATGGGGGAGCCATATTTAGTAACGACTGGATGTTCGAATACAGATCACCGGTATTTGACTGATGCAAAACCGGTACGCTTTGAAAACTGCTGAGGACCTTACAGCAGAATACATCTTAAAGATTGGAAACGTTTGCAATGACGTTGCGTACCATGACTTGAAGGTTATGGTCCGTCATGTTGCTGTCATAGTTCCAGTTAGCGATGGCGAGGCGGTGGTTGTCGGCGCCGGTGAGCTCGTCTAGGTGGTGCATGTAGGCTCGGCCGGCCGCCTCCTCCGCCGCTAGCTCGTCGCGCCGGCCCTGAGCCGCCACGAAGAACACGGACGCGATCGCGCCCACGAGCGCTAGCTCGCCGATGACCTTCATCACCATCTGCGGTCATTGCATCAGTTTTAAGAGCATTTTACTAACTCCGGCCGACTATAAAATGAACAATCTTACTTCCATCATATCTCAATTACCCGGCCCTTACGTCTTGCAAACGTCTAAGGCGTCAAGGTTCTCTTGGTCCCAGGCGGCTACTTTTTCGAGAAAATTATCCACCTTATTGTCCATAGAGCGTTGCACTTCGCAGGGCTGTGCATCTTCGCTCTTCCAATTCCTGACATACCCCGCATGCTCCGTGCTGTCATTAGCGTAACTGTGAATCATGCCTAGTGACAGTAAATTAAGGTTAAAAATAGTGTAGGTGACAGCACGGAGCCCTGCAGGACACCAGCTTCTATCAGCAACGTATAAGAGCGGCCAACAGGAAGCTGGCGATCCATGAGACTCCCGCTTTGCTAGCAGGCCCCGGTGCCAAACACGGTGTAAGGCTTCGGAGATGTCCAATACCACTGCCAGCGAATCCTCAAAATTGTCCAGTCTTTGATCCCGTATTTGCGTAAACTACCTAGGAAGTTGAGTTGTTTGTCCTGTTGAGCGTGGTTTTCAGGAAAACCATCCAGGAGTTTATTCGCTTCTCCCAGCTCCCAGTTGGAAATGCATGGGTAATGCCCGAGACCTAAGTTTCCGAGGTGGACGAACAGTTTTCCGTCGCCCTGCTGAGGTACATGAAGAGTGCACCAGTTTCATCGACACCAAGATTTACAGAGCGATACAGGCTAGCATAGATTCAAACCAATAGTAATGCGTGACGGCAACACATTTTAATCTAAACAAAATTAAACATCGCATGTTGGAGAGATCAATACGGAAAGGGAAGGAAGAAATTTTGGGGGCTTATTAAAACCGCAGGACAATATTTTACATGACCTATAATCTTGCATGGATTCCGAACGATGGAACAGCTCGCATTCGTTACGAACTTATGAAACTCAGAAAGAGAAACTAAGTGGTGTTCGCAACTGATTATATTTACCTAAAACCTAATGGCGCAACGGTGTCGACACTAGTCTACCACCGGTTACCCTAAAATCTAATTTCGGGGCTCGGGAGCCAGAAATGGCCTTGGGTGACGCTTATTGTCGTAATTACATACCAATAGAGTTCTCCTTATTGAGTGGTTACAAAATCCACAGGGCATATCACTCCGAGGAACGCGGACCCGTTTAGGTACAGGCTCAATGTTTTCCGCTGTTGTCCACTATGGCCCGCCAGGCGACTAGCAACTTGGCATCTAAATGAATTAGTAACCGTATGGAGCGACACATTTCGTCACGGATGTCCACCCGTTATGGTCATTTTGGGATGCTGGAAATTCAGTGACCAGACGATGGAATTTTCGGTGGACCAAATTATTTAAATATATCTATGATATAAATATGTTATGATTTAATCGGGTGAATTTTTGACCTATTTCAGCATATGGTTAAACTTTTCCATCACCCACAATTGAAATTTTAATATGCACTTGATTTTATTTTTGCTTGAACGAATTATTTTCTGCTCAACTTGTCACTGTCACAAATGTCACTGTTAATCATCAGATATAATGTAAATCTTGGTTTAGTGGTATAAATAAAGCATACATCCTTCAACACACATTAAAAATAAAGAAATGAAAGGAACGGCTTCTCCTTTTTACCTATCTTAAAATTGCAATAATTGTAATTACAATGATTACAAGATTCACACAGGTTATAAAAAGAGTCGTTAATAATCATACTAAATTTGGATTTCGAATGTAAAATTACTTGACATTAAATTACATTAGATTTAATTATTTGACAAAAAAAAAACAATAAAATAAATAATCGAATAAACAAGTGAAGTCTGGCAACCGTACTGCTTGGATAGAATAGACCATAACAAAGTCACCTCTTCTCCGACAACGTTCTCGGCCATTCTTGATGGTTGATGTGTACTCATTGTCTATCCATTGACTTGGTAATTCAAGGAAAACCTCAATTCGCTTTGCAGTGCTTGGCAAGATAATGTTTTTAACATATTTCATATTGTGTTTGTGTTTATATGCAAACTTACTAAGCCAAATGACTTGCTCAGTGAATCCTTTTCGTTGTCTAGTCAACGCATATGGTCCCCACGAATCAGAGATTTATTGAGAATATTTTTCCTTTCTTTCAAGTTTATTCTTAGACCAATAGCGTTATAATTTTAAGTGTTTATTTATTTCTGTCATTTTCCTCCCATGAACACGTCAATTTCTAATACAACCCTGCAAATTTTATCTATGTATTTTCCATTTTTTACTTATTCGCTCACTTTCTCAACCATCTCAACACATCTACTCGTAACATATGCTTCATTATGAACGAAACTATTTAAAATTAAGAAACGACGATGGGTTTTAACTAATTTATCATTAACAGGACTGCAAGGTTATCGCTTAGATCTTACTTTTTTCATTGTGTATTAAAAATGTATTGTGTATTTGACTTACTAACCTTACTGATCTCCTGGGTGTGAAGATCGACCGATAGACATAAAATTCCCTACTGCAGAGTATGAGGTAAGGCCTTAATCGCAAGCTGCCAACTTTGAAGGTCTTATCACTAGAGATATGTCAACTTGTTGAAAATATCGATAAATATTGTGCAAGAATGCGCTGAACAAGATATTTGACGTGGTAAGATTAGCACTGAGATAAAATGGGTTAACGAACCGTGATATGACAAAACAATTGCATTATATTTAACAAATACACGGCGTTTGTATTAATGTTTTTGGAAAAAACGATTTTCAATTGTTATTTTTATGTTAGGCGCAGCTCTGACGTGCACCAAGCCCTTACAAAGGAAGTTTTTTTTTTCATTTAACTGGACATGGATGGCTAATACCAATATAATAATGTAGATACCTTCAGGATCACCTTCAGGATTCAGGGATACCTCGGGGTCGTCGACGAGATGCGCGGCACGGCAATCAGGGATTAGCGCATACATTCCAATTCTAGAGCAGGATAATCTATGAAAAGTAAAATTTTGACCCAAATTACGTTTGTTCTTTTTAATTATTTAAGTGAATGTCATGGGTTTGGCTGAACACTTCTTATTATACTGTTTTACTTGTTCTAGAAATTAATTTCCTGTAGCAGGCTGTTCTTCTAAGATGCACCGGCGCAACAGTTTTAATCTCTTAGCCTATTTATATGATTTTAAAAAGATCAATCATTTTATATTTTATCCAGTGCCTGTTCAATCGATTATAATCCAGTGCTTCACATGTTGTAGTATTTATTGCAATATAGTGCAAATAGGCGTCAAGTAATTGATCTAATAGTCAGTCAGTCAGTCAGTCAGTCAGCGTGTTTGCGTCCACTGCTGGACATACGCCTCTCCAATTTTCCTCCAGTCCTCCCGGCCTTCAGCGGTACGGATCCACTGCTTTCCGCCAACGCACTTGATGTCGTCGTCCCACCTGATCTAATAACAATAGATGATCCAACAGTTTTTTTACTTTTGATATCAGTACGTCTATGAAGTTCATTAATTATTGACAGTAGTCTATACATTTTGCGGATTTCTTGAGCAAAAGATTTGTATTAACATGTTTAAGGGCGTATATCATGGGTTATCGAAAAAATCAAAACGTACAGACGTAGCGCTCAGTTAGTTCAATAAAAGCAAAATTTCAGAAAAAGATTTCTTATTTTGACTAAGGAAACAGGCACGAGCCATGCTAACATAACCACTTATCTGTACCATCCCGGTCTACCCCTTCGGGCAAACTGCGTTATCTTATTTGTGTCAATGTATATAATTATGTTTTACGCTCGTATAATTTTGCAATCAAAGTAAATTCCAACGCTTTTTATGTCACCGAAAATAGATGGCTGTCTTACATCTATAGGATCGTGATATAAGCACATTACATATTTTTTTGCAATTAACTGTGTGCCATGTTAGGACCTTTCTTTTACAAATAGACAAAACAAAAACGCGTTGACCCTCTTTTATTCACCAACTAGTGAGTAGAGAACAATTTGATATGGATTTTCCCAACCATGAAATTATATTAGCTATCCACGTCAAGCAACTATTGCCAGGGAGGCATTTTCGCATTGAATGGATAATGGTGGAATCGTCAATTTTTTTTTTCCATTCAGTTAAAAGTATACGTGCAATATAAGGAAGGTCCTGAGATGGTCTCTAGTTTCCATGAGGTATGTTGGGATAATATCAAGACAATAGATGTGGTAGCCATTCATGTCTAGTTCCATAAAAAAACCACGTGATATTTTTTAGTCATATTAAATCAAACCAGCCTTTACAAATTATTTACAACTTTATTGTAAAAATTGTGCAATCCTCATCAAAAATATTTTCCTATTATAAATTAAGTCATTCATTAAAAACACATAGCTAATGTCTAATCACACTGGTTACAACTAGCACTGGCGCGTTCCGGCCACTGGTGTCACTGGGATCGCCAGTGCTGCTTGTGGCAACACCACCAGCGTGAATTCTGGGGTCTGAGGTCCTGCTATCACGCCTTTTCTGTGCTGGCTTCGGGTTTGTGAGTCGCTGCTTCGAGGGCAGCCTTCTGTTCTTCTGTACAGTACTCTGGAACATAGATAACACCGGTTAGTGGTGACCCCTCGGCTTCCCTTCGATCGATATCGACCGAGTTTTTTGCGCATTATTCCAAAGGAAGAATAAAGGTCGATGTTGACTGGAATTTTGGCGCAAAAATCTTCTTAATTAAAGTCGGTTAAAAAGCGCGAAAGGCAAATCTGGCAACTGCTATATCAGCATCATTCTTTATTTAAACGTCTATTAGGGACGGCCTTTAAGAGCATCCGAGAAATACTTTCTGAAGTCCAGAAGTTATCCGTTTGATGTAAAAAAATCAAAAATCAACCGTTACTATAATAACCAGAAGATATACTCTACAAGCTCTCTGCAGTTTTTCTTTATTATTTCTTGGGATGGTAGATAATCTTATAAATTCTTAAAACAGATAATAAAACATTGGCAGTAGGCATCTAAATACATTCGTTGAAAATTAGTAGAAATCATGATTGTTCTGCAGCTGTTTGAGAATGCACAACATACATCGCTTCTTCAGTACCTTCAAAGGGAACCTACTAGCCTTTGCTAGTCGTGAGCGTCAAGCGAGGTTAAACAATGAAAAGAGCTGCGTGGTGACAACTTACGGACGGTGCTGGGTTCCCAACCGATGTATTCGCCAGTCCGCTGATTCTCCTTCTGCAACCACTCGTGCAGCGGCTTGAAGTATTCCAGCAGTCCGTCCGCGCGCATCTCCCGCTGGCCCGTCAGCGCTTCCATCGCGTCAGGCCACGGCTTCGAAGAGCCCATTTTAAGCATGTTACTGGAAAAGATATGTTTATTTGAATCCATTTTGTTTGAGATAGTAGCCTGAACTAACCTCACAGCGCTTGAATGTAACCATTTGACAACAGCCTTGTTGTTTCCCATGGTTTGTTAACTAGTTGGGTGAACAGAAAACAGAATGAATTAATCTGACGTTTGGTTACCGTCACTTGCCTGTTTACCCGGAGAGATAATTTACCATGTTAAGGCAAATTAGCATCAACTACTCGCGCCATACAAATGCACTTTTTAACAAATGTAATAATATGTAGTGAAACGCTTCAGCAAATCCAAATAGAACTACAGACTGATAATGGATTGTTAATATTTTTTGATTCCATCATATATTTAAATAATAATAAAAATAAAAAAGTTGATTTTTCACATTAGAAATCTGAAAGTAATTCGATTTCTAGATATAAGCAAAAAGAGCATATATGCATAAACAAAAAGTTCCATTTGCTTTTAGATTTCTACATTTAATCAAAAAAGTTCGGAAGTGGACACTATTTCCGCAAAGTATTTTGTATAAAAAAAAGAAACATACATTAACGAAAATAGGTTGATTCCTAGATAAGAAATCATATATTGTAAGAATGACACTTATAATCGTCAGACTTGGTTAGTTAACTTGGGGTGCCTCGTCTAACTTTGCGATTTGGCTAGTACCAGGGCCTTAACCCCCAAACCTGGCTGCCCAAAGCAAGTCTATAAATGAAAAACTGTAGCTCGACACATCAAAAGTCTCGATAACTTGTGTCACTAGGACAGGGTGTCAGGCTCAGCAAGTATATTCCTGGCATTCATTAATCAGGAATCCTGATTCTAAAAAAACGCTTTTATAGCGATTTTAAAAGCTAATTTTTCCATGGAAAACCTTGATTGATTAAAAAAAACTATGCTCCGGAATATTTTGGTCAAGAAAATAGTTTACAAAACCGCTAAAAAAGCGGTTTTCTAGACTCAGGATTCCTGATTCCTGATTACTGAATGCCAGGAATAGACCTGCAGCTCAGGATTCCATAGCCCCTCTTGATGTATAATAAATAAGGACTACTCGAATTTAATCAAATCCATCAAAAGATAAGCCAGATTCCCAATGGAGTTTTTATTTCTTCGTCAGAGGTTTGAAATGACGTTACTCGAAACAAAGTGTAGTTGTTCGTATGACTTTAAAGGCATACCTCAGTGCGTTGCCGGCAGCGACGCTCTGGTAGATGTCACAGTCCACCAGTTTCTTGTTCGGGTCAGTGGGAGAGTACTCGCCGGCGAGTTTGCACAGTGCTCTATGGAATTGGAACTGCACTATGAACGACACGTAGTACCTGCAAAAAGAACACGCATACACCTGCAGATAGAACATTTACAAAAACGTTTACAGTGGTTGGACATAAATCTTTTTTTATTATTTTGAAAACTAGGTGGGGACCTATGAACCCTTGACAATATTATGACGGCAAATCACCAATTTGCATACATCAATTAGCGGTACACTATTTCTGCTTGTCTTTTTCTTTACCGTCCAACACTGATCATTCCATGTGTTCGTCGTGTAAGGATTCGGCGATTTGAAGTACTCCTTTTCGGTTTCTAAAATTCGGAAATAACATCAAGAGACATCGTGATGAAACTTTAATACAGTTGCATTATACCCTACATTCAGTGGTTATACGAAGATGTTGTATATTATCATTTATCATATAGAATTTCTAAACAATTATGCAACAGTTTTGTATAATAAGGAATACAACTGTTGCTGTGAAACCGAAAATTAAGATTCGTTCACATATTTATGCCTGCATCAATTTCATTCAATATCAATCAAGGTCGTGATACCTTGCATATTCGACATCGGCCGAGACGTGATACTTGGCCGCGGCGTCGAAGTCATCCTCGCTCCTCGGCGCCGGCGGCTCGACGCCCTGGAGCGACTCCCGCAGCCGCCAGTAGTGGCAGTTGTAGTTCTCCGGCGTGGTCGCCCCGCGGAACACGCCGTAGCGAAACAGGTCCAGGAGGTAGCCGAACGGGAGGAACACGATCTTGTCTATCCCCTGCAAAGGATTATTTGACGTCACGGCAGTGTCCAAACGGGCAGGATAACCGTTTACTTGTTTTTCAGGAGGTAGCCGAACAGGAGGAACACGATCTTGTCTATACCCTGGATGACCAGGCAGTATGACCAGAGGTCCTATCACGAGTTACAAATCACTTATCGAAATTTCACTGAGCTCTGCATTTCCACAGATTGAAAAGAGCAGGCATGTGATTGATAAACTGGATCGCCCGCCCATGGATTTTTATATTTGTGTAGAAATATGAAATAACATATATGTGTTCAAAATATGTATCCAAATAAGATCCCATGGACGGGCGATTTTGTCTATGCTTCAAATGCCTGCTCTATTCAATGGTGTAAACCTGCGGAAATAAAGAGCTCAACGACATTTCGATAAGTGATTTGTAACTACTAGAGGCTCAGATAATTACTAAGTGACGAAGATAATTAAGATCGGAAATTTGCATTGGTAGCTAAGAAGAGGTTACTGCGCACCTACTACGAAAAGGCATAGATAAACTAGTCTTGTTAATCTATGGTAAAGGTAAGGATATGGCCTTTCACCTGATTCTGTCACGCAATGTGGCGCTGACAAAAAAAACAGCGCCATCTCTTCTTGTTCATAACGCACTGCACGCTAGAGCGGTGGAAGAAGCGGTATCATATTTATTGTTCATTAGAATTTCATAAAAAAATATACAATTTACTTACCATTTTGTAAAGTTGGTTAATCTCCGTCTGTTCATCCTCGGCGTCGCCGCTGGAGAGGCCCACGCGCCGCAGGTGCTTCGGCGACGACACGGACAGGGCGATCGTGTCCCCGACGGCTTCGTGAAATCCTAAAAATACGGTATTTGTAAGTGTCTCAATGATGATACCTGTTAATAAATTCTCCAATATTTAGGTTAGCTGTTAGAGATTGCCATTGGGAATAAGATCGCCGCGGTGACTGACAGTGCGTCAGTGCATTTGAAATAAACTGTACGTTCTCTCAGACTAAAATTAAAGCAATAAAAAAGTGCAGTGATTCGTCAAAGATAGATAAGTAAGCTAGTACCAATCCGAAAACTATATTTAGGGTGAAACAGCAATTACTGCCGTGAATTTGGCATCTAAACATTCGAAGAGAATCGATGGAATAATGCGGAGATTTCTCCCTCACGTTTTTATTCTTGAGATATGTATTTGACAAAGTTTACTAGTTCGTTAAGCATGATAGAATCGTAATGGTGGGGCGACCTATAGTACTGCATCTTTCCACTCTTGCTCGGAGTAACTAACCCGCACTCTTCCTTCTTGCTTCTCCCTTCATCTATCACCAACCCACCCACCATAAGCGTCTGCTTGTCCGCCGTCAGTCTAACTTCGTTACTGTCATTTTTCATTGACTGTATGAATGACTTTTTTATAAAAAAACTACAATTGTTTTTGTTAGTATTATTTACCAAAAAAAATATTCCCGAAGTTGCGGGTCGCCAGCACTATTACTTATTCTGTGACGCCAGTGACTGCTTGTACGCACTCAATGTACTAAAAAAAAAAAAATTAACAAAAAAAATAACCGACTTCAAAGAAAAAGCACTAAAAAGTAAAAAATATTGCCATTTTTGTAGTTACGATTATTGTTATTTTTTGAGTCGGCGTCAGCCGGGTACGCGCTGCGCCAATCAAGAGAACCTTGGCTACCTTGGCTGACACCGACTCAAAAAATAACAATAATCGGAACTACAAAAATGGCAATTATTTTTTACTTTTTAGTGCTTTTTCTTTGAAGTCGGTTATTTTTTTTGTTAATTTTTTTTTATTTGTTTATTTTTAGTGAATCTGAAGTACACTTACTAATTTGTACACGTCTTTTCCAATAAAAAAAGAATTACCGAAATCGGTTGGCGTTATATTGAGTTATTCGTCCATTTGTCGCGCACATCTTGATACAAATTTAAGACTTATATGATTTTCTCATAGATATCATTGTCAGAATTTAACCACATTAAAATGGGACCACTTGGGAAGCACTAGCTTTCATTTAAAAAAAAATCATCAAAATCGGTTCACCCAGGCAAAAGTTATCAAGTTAACAAACATAAAAAAAAAAACATACAGACGAATTGATAACCTCCTCCTTTTTTGAAGTCGGTTAAAAAATAAGAAAGTGCCAGTGCTCACCCAAAATAATGAATATTAGAATGTTAGTAGAATTAGGTGTAGATTGTTAACTGCCCAGTTTCAAACAGGTGCAAAATGTGTTATACTCGTCGTATTCATGATTAAAACTAAAGATTCATTAAAATGTTCCCATGTGCCGAGAGCAACAAATCTAAATCCCGTTCGCGTCCCTCAACCTCACCTGGGTTTGCTCCCTCGCGAAACACGACAGGCTGGCCCCTGTATTGCAAATAGTACTGCACGTGGCCCATCTCATGGTGCACAACGCGCAATTCCTCTCCCGTCACCTGCGTGCACATTTTGATCCTGGACAGTTCAAAGAGGCGATTAGCGGCGGCGCCACGAGGCGGTTACCTGGGTTGGCGCCGTCGCGGAACACCACCGGCTGGTTCCTGTACTGGAGGAAGTACTGGATGTGACCCATCTCGTGGTGGGTCGTCTGGAAATATTCGTAATCGATCGTCGTGCACTGTTTGATCCTTGAAAATAAGCCGATAAGGTAACGGTTAGTCAATGGAAACAAACAATGACATCGAAAGTATTAATCTACCTTTCTATATTAATATTCTCGTATTACCATAGTTCAATCGAGTCGTATTCACTACGTATAATATTCACAACGTATAATAGTATTTTTTTCCAAAAAATGAAAACCATGCATATCGTATAATATTCACAACGAATAATGTTATACGTTGTGCATGAGTTTAAAAATAAAATCAACTCTTTGCATCATGCAGAACGTCTAATAATCACAACGTATAATATTCCTAACATGAATTCACAAAAAAAGAAAACCATGCAGAACGTATAATATGCCAAGGAGCACTGCATAAAGCGCCCTAATAACGATACATTTAAGGCTGAAATTGCTACGAGTCGATATTTGTTGAAGAGTAACAATTTGCTACAACGCTAATTGAGACGGTCGAAAAGTCGCGTGCGAGTATACGCTTTAACAGTATATTCATAAGGGCGCTTATCGTATGAAAAGTTTTTGGATTATATGATATGCATGGTTTTCTTTTTTTGTTAAATAAAGATCATAATATTATACGTTGTGACTATTGTACGTTATGCATGGAAAAAAAAGAAATTGTATTTTTTAAACTTCTTCATCCATTACGTATAAAATTATACGAACTGCCGATTATACGTTGTGCATGGTTTTAAAATTTTGTTAAAATATGACATTATACGATCTGCATATTAGACGTTCTGCCGTTCCCCCGCTAATACCACACCCACCGTCATGGTATTAGGCTCTACAACTTCCTTCCCTTTATGACGACAGCTACAGGGAACTCGTGGGAAACACGGACAATTCATAACTTGTCATCCAATGTTATGGTACCAACCCGGGCGGGCTTCTACCACCTAGTTGGCGAAGGGGACCTACAGTTGCAGATGGATTCCAAACCATTGCGCATCTTGCATTCGTTAGGAAATGCACTTATCCAACTCAGAAAGAGAAATAAAGTGGTGCATAAAACCATGACCTATGGCATAGTGGACGAGTCCACGCGCCCCTGAGCTACGAGATGACAATAACTAAGGTTAAAATAATACGTTTATCAACAACACAAACTGACTGATATTTTTACCTGACCATTAACTAAATAATGAGACAAATATGATCATGAAACAAATAAATTATCATGGTGGTCATAAGAATGTGCGACAGGTTTTTTTTTATGTGACTAGACATGGATGGCTAATACCACACTTTCTGTCATGGTATTAGCCCAACACACCACATGGGAACTAGGTGCCATGCCAGGACCTTCCTTATATTGCACGGCTACATTGAACTGAATGGAAAACACGGACAATTTTCATTGCCGCTTCGACCATCGTTCATCCAATGCGGTGGTACCAACCCGGGCGGGATTAACCCTACCACCTAGTAAGCAAGGAACCTACAGTTTAACGTGGAATCCGAACCACGGCCAGCCTCTCTCAACGGTCGAATGGTCACCCATCCAAGACCCGATCGGACCCAGCGTTGCTTAACTTCGGAGAGCGATCGCCGAAGTGTCGCGCCACTGGGCCACTGAGGCTGACTCCAAATCTTCAAATCTTATGTTTAATGGAACTAGCAATGGATGGCTTCTACCACATACTTACTAACATGTTATCATAAATGGAAACTAGCTGCCATACGAGGACATTTCTTATATTGCACAGCTACATTTAAATATATGAAACACACGGACACTTGTGATCGTAATTAAATCAAATATGGTTTATTGCTTGGACCATATTTGATTTCATGCGATGGCCAACCAGGGAGGGTAGCATAATCCGGATTTCCCGTCGCACTGTCTAGTAAATCAGAATTTAGGTCCGTCCTACAGTTACGAAGATCGATGGTTCACATATCCAGAATCCCATCGCGCACAGAAATGGTTCACCTCGAATATCGAACAGAAAGGCGTTGCTACCGAGACTTACCGAGAATTTAGAATCATTTCAAAATAGTTTGTGTTTCAACAATGATTTTAATGACTAGACATCTCACTTAGAAAACTCGATCCAACCGACAACAGAAATAACAAGTTAACCGATAATTAAATAACGGCAAGGAGTAAGAAATATGTTTTCAGGGTTTCATGTTTTTCGGTATTTTTTTAAAATTTTATATAAGAGCAGTTACTGACCTAAAGTCCTTGCCATCGTAGAAGTCCCAAGCAGATGCGTGGCAAACCATTTCGCGGTCGGTAGGTTTCTCAATAATGGAGTTCTTCCAGAACAGTTCTGGCATTGCTGTCAGATTCAGTGAGCGGAAAAACTCATCCGACATTTGGAACATCTTCAGCACCGTGTAGTTCTGAAATAGAAACATGTCGTGTTACGCAGGTTCGTGTGTCCATGTAGGTGGCCTCACAGTCGTTTGTCGCAATTTCTGCTGGAACTCCCCAAAAAATAAAATAAGTAACCAAAAAGGCATTTGTGAGGTATGGCGCAAATAGTTGGTTATTGTAAATGGATTGATTTTGCACATATCCTCACAATGATCTAATAAACTGATTCGATTGCCCCGCTTTTTGTGGAAGAAGACGCACAACAACGGCCCTTAAGCTATGTTGAAAAACACTGTTCCAATTTGCTTGATATTTGGTATCTAATATTCGACAATAATTATCTATTTGTGTATGCACGTTTTTAATTTGCTGAATATTTTAAAGCAAGTCAAATAACAGACAAAAATCTTCATACAAATTTTCTTTTCTCTGCTGTGTGACACAGGATACAAATTCGAAAAGACAAATACGTGCAGGCATAGATATTTGTTGTTTGATATTAAATCCTAAATATCAAGCAAATTTGAAAAGTGGTTTTCAATATATTAGTAAACTACGTTTGTGTGGGAAGCGTAATTTTCTGATTCTCACGGGCCCATCTTAACCTAACCTAACCTAACCTAACCCCCCCTGAACGGTGATTTCCATGAATGTATAAAAAGTTGATGCATCAAGTGTTGACACGTCAAGCTGTATATTCATCATTACAGTCCTACAAAGCTAGTGCACAGCAGGCAAAATATGTCGTCTCAGGTATACCACATATCGAACATCCATAATAATAGTTTTCCGTTATTACGTACGGGGATTATAGGAACCTAATAACGTTCATGAATGCATCTGTTTTTATGACAAAACTACCAAATTTACTGATGTACTTTAAGTCTGAACGTTTACCTGTTCTCTCATAGCTTGCGTAACGTCCACTTCGGGTTTGTCTGGATAAGGACGCGTGAACGATTCAATATTACTCCATGTCTGCGCCCACATGTTCCCTGTAAGCATAATAAAATAAGCTTTAATTACTTTAAACTTTGTACCAAATTGGAGGTCGCACGAAAATATTTGCTACCAAAATATTCTCATTATTACAGCAGCTTACACTATTAAAAATTAAGATGTTATCGACAGTTATGTATGACCTTAGTGAGGGATGCAAAGAATAAATCTTAAATGAGTTTAAAGTAAAACCAGAGTAAAACCTATCTCAAATCGATCAAATGCTAATAGGAAACTTTGCCGATGGGATTACCAACAATAATGTATTAATGAAAACAGAGGAAGATGAAGTAACATTAAGAAGACGCTGCGGTGGCCGCGTCTTCTAAACACCCACAATTATTGAATGAATACATTCTTTATTGTGCATAAACAAAAATACAATTACACAGAAAACATACAGCAAAACAACAATACTGCACAAAGGCGGACTTATCACTAAGTGTGATTTCTTCCAGTCAACCCTTGGGGTGATGAGGAAAGGCAATAGAAATATCTGTAGGTAGGTGACACACCAGAATTTGAAAAGAAAAGAAAAATTAACTCCATAAACATACATATACCATAATATATACATATTTATACATACAATTGAATATACTAATATATATGATACAATACACTAATAGTTCTTGTCAGGAAGCTGGCTATGCCGCTGCAAACCGTAAAACATAGAAAGTATGGTGACATTAAAGCAAATTACGAGTTTGTCGCTTTTGCCGTGGAGACCCTTGGGGCATGGAGCCCGGACGCCAAAGAACTGGTAAAGCAGTTGGGCAAACTGCTCATTGAGGAGTCCGGAGACCGTCGTGCCAGAGCGTTCCTTACCCAAAATATAAGCTTGGCCATTCAGCGAGGGAACGCTGCTTCGTTCATTGGGACAATGTCAACAGTCCCAATGGAGGAGCTATTTATTTTAATTTAATTATTTAGTTTTATATTCTCTGTTTTTTTCCTATTATTTCTGTTTTATCCTATTATCCTATTAAATTTTAAAATAAAAAAAAATACACTAATACATATTATTATATCCACAAACCAGGATAAAAAATTAAAAAAAACCTATAATACCTATTACCATTGATTCTGAAATCAGTACTATTAGAAGGATATTAAAATTAAATATATATATATATATATATACAGTGAGAACATTTTATCATCTTTACATTTCATTTAAGTAAAACTCCTTGACTTTGAGTTTGAAAGAGCTGATAGTTTGACAGGAGCGGACTGTGATCGGCAACGAGTTCCACAGACGTGCGGCATGAACAGTAAAGGAGTTAGAGAAAAAACACGTCGTATGGCGAGGAATCGCAAGGATACTGTCATTGCTTGATCGCAAAGGGAGACCATGTGAAGAGAGGTGCATAAACCGGGAACGAAGATATTCAGGAGACTTAGGGTTTTTTAGAATTCCGTATAGAAGATTATTGTTTGTGTAAAGTGTTAAGGGAGAAATAAGAAAGTAATAAACAAATATCGAAGATCGGTCGATAAAGACCATTCAAACATCGACAAATGAAGGCATCTTACCGAGCAAGTGTGCCGGGATGGGTCCCTTAGCCGAGACGATCTCATCACCGTACTTGTCTCTGAGCTTGCGACGAACGTACGCATGCATCTGTTCGTACAGAGGCTTTATCTGGCTCCACAGTCGCGCCAGCTGGGCTTCAAAGTCGGGACTTTCGTAGTCGGCCTGCCACCAATCCGCCACGTTCTTGTAGTCTAAAATGTTATATGTCGTCATAATAGCGATGCGAAGAGAGCTGGAGGTCTTCTGACACATCTTTCAGTTGCCTTCTGAAGTCCTCGAGGGAGCATCGAGAAGTTCATGATAAAGTGGACGAAACGTTAACTTAAATGAGCAAGTAAACGATTTATATAACGGCGTCAATTAACGCATTATACCAGTAAACATATTTAAAAACGTTTGTATACAGTTTGGTTCCTACATAAGTTCAGTGTACAGAGTTTTTAAGGAAACCCACGAATATCGTCGATCTCCGTGAAGAAAAATATCCAAAAAGTCATGCTACTACTTTTCCTTTATATGAACACGACAATACTGAGCTGGACGGTAAGCACAAACTCTTTGCCATTTTGACAATTGAACGTGACGGTCTTAATTGAGGCTCACCCTTCTATACCTAGTAAGCAGACCCTTGGGTTTCGAACCATGAAGCAACTCGAACTCGCATTTAAATGCACATACAAAACTTGGTAAGAAATCAACCAGTGCACGTTTTGCTCCTCAAACCAACATTTCTCTCAGGTCTTTTGACGGATTATCTTTAGTTGTGGCAAAGCAGTACACAAGTAGTACAATATACAAAACATAAATATTCAATGTACAAAATGTGAACGGGGCTTAGTTAACCATAACCATATTGTATTTTTTAATTTCACATCGGAGATATCCATTCCATACTAAATCAGCTATAGCACAAATCGTACGTATTTGTGCTATAGCTGATTTAGTGAAACACGCCAAATAGCTTACTGTTGAGCGTGGCCGCCTCGTTATCGATGCGCACGTAGTGCGTGAAGTTGTCGCGGGCGGTGGCGCCGGCCGCGCGGTGCCACTCCACCCATGCGTGCTTCAGCTCGGCGGGGTTCTGGCTGTGAGCGAACAGCTCCGTTATGTCTGTGGAAGTCGAACGCGTGTGACGTTAGAGCACAGGCTGTAGTCTTACTAGGTAGGAGGAATGACGCACAATATTTTTAATCAAGAAAGACCGGGCTTAACGAGGACCCAGTACATTAGAACAACGATTATCCGGACGCCAATTATAGGGATTGACCTTTTATATGGATCGCCTAAAAGATCCATAGGTACAAACGGTTTTCTATAAAATACGAAGAAACTTTAAAAAAATATCGCCATGTATGCCGTCTCCGCCAAAAGAAAAGGTATGCCACATAGTAACACGATGTTTACGTAATTTGGTTTTAAACTATAACATGGCTTTCTTTTATTTTTCTAAGAGAGCAATTTTCCGGATATTCGTTTATCCAGATTGTCTTCAGTTACAATTAATACAAATAATCAGTGATCGCAGATGTTAAGTATATCAATGGTTGTCGAAGTTTACTTATCTTGGAAAAATCAAGGATACTCGATCGAGCTTTGGAAAGGCACGGATCGGAAATTGAGCATCGGTGAATAACTAAATAATATGATTAGTTAAATCATAATCATTTTTGTTTCGGCATGTTTTACTTTCATCGATCCTAATAAACGTCAGCTCAAAATCTAATCTGGCACTTTAAGATATCTGTTAATGGACTTTATCGAAATAATTTATTGGTTGACTGGTGGGTGCAGTAATTATGACGAAGCTAATTTGTCAAGCTCGGGCGACCTTGACAAATGTGATGTGAACAGATTGGTGGTATACATCCGTAACACATGGCACACCTAGATACTACTCCATATGCATGCCATCACCCCGTTTCCTCGGAGAGGTAGAGATAGATGACGATCACAGCAAACTTCTTTCGCTTCCTCTACAGATATACATCTTCTCATACATGCACTACGGGTGTTACCTCTTCTGAAATGTCCTAGTCTATTTTCCATACATTACGTACCAGCACACCAGTATTTTTTTATGTAGCTGGACATGGATGACTAATACCGAACTGACCGTCAGATATTAACCTAACACCCCACATGGGAACTAGTTGCCATACCAGGACCTTCCTTATATTGTTCTGCTAGCATAGTTGTAGGTTAACACTCCTCCATGGACGCCACTTAATGGTATATATTATGTTCCATGGCAATGGCATGATATTTCGAAAATGATTATTTAGACACTAATTTAATTAAATCTTACCAGGTTCCAAGGCCAGGTCGCACTTCTGCGGGTTCTTAAAGTCACAAATCTTGGCAGTGGCGTAGTTGGACTCCATATCAGAAATGGTCTTGATGAGAAGCTCGTACTTGTCATCGGGCAGCGCAGCCGTTCCGAGCTCGCTGTACTTCTTGAACATCCGCCGCAGGGTGCTGTCCTGGTAGTCGTGCCACTGGTACATCTTGGTCTCTTCCCAAGCCTTCTTCTCCAGTTTGGAGATATCTAGTTGGGTTTGGATCTGGAACGCGGAAGAGATGATTGGATGATTGGAGGGTTCTGGACTAGTTGCACTTATTGCCAAGAATATTAAAGTGACTTTAGAGTAACAGTTATCTTCTGAACCCTCTACAGAGATTTTTTTTCGCATTTCTCAACCGATTCTCGTTCGAGATATAAATGTGTTTGTCGATTTTGTTTGGAATGTTTGGCAGATCTACATGAGCAAACACAGTCGAACGGAAATTGTTCTACATTGGTAAATTGGTTATCAATGTAGAAAGGAGAGATAGCACATCCGAGCTATACCTTTTGTTCATCATTGGTTTGGTAAGGCTAGAGAACTGGATCCAAGTACCAAGAGTTCAGGGTTTCAGTTCAGGGTTAATGTGGGTCGAGGTCACAAGAGTCCAAGTCGTTACCTTGCGTTCCTCATTGGCCTTGGTGAGGTTGGAGGCGTAGGCCCATTTGGCGAGGGTGCCGCGGTTCCTGCGCTCGCCGGCCAGCTGGTCGAGCGCCGAGTTCAGGGTTCAAACTACGGAATGACGTGGGTCGAGGTCACAAGAGTCCAAATCGTCACCTTGCGTTCCTCGTTGGCCTTGGTGAGGTTGGAGGCGTAGGCCCACTCGGCGAGGGTGCCGCGGTTCCTGCGCTCGCCGGCCAGCTGGTCGAGCGCCGCGATGTAGGCGCGCCCCTCCTGCTCGAGGGCCTCCAGGTCGGGGTCGCGGCCCTGCGTGGCCACCACGAACACCGCCACTATGGCCGCGACTACCGCCGCGCCGCCGCCCACCTTCAGCATCGTCTGCGGGCGAGAGGGGCTTTTAGGGTGCTTTAATATATTGTATTCCCAGGTTACTTAAATTTTTATCGTTACGTTGATTTATGAAAGCCCATTATAGCCCGAATTTTGCTGTCAGTGTCAATTGTATTACACTTTTGACAACTATGATTGGTTTGCTCAGTTGTTTGTAATGTTATAAGGGTAGCATAAAAACTTTTGATTGATATAATTTATGTAAGTATAAATAAATATGTTCTACTTATATTAATTTGCGAATAAGATCGTCTAGATTCGATTGATTATGTATGAACATTTTTTTTTACATCATCTGAGCATCCCTAAACTAGGTGAGTACTTAAATGTCTTTTGACGAACCCTGCACACAGAGAATTTGGAATGCATCCCATCAAAAATAAAAGTGATATTTTTTTTGCCTTTTCCATGAACGGTAACAGTGCTACCTAGATCTTACCTGCAATAATTGCAGCAAACAGACTTATCGTGTTCAAAGAATTTTATAAACGCTGAAACTATCAGCTATGCGGATTCACTATTCTGGGGAACGACTGGAAGTCCAATAAAGTATAAACTTTTCTATTCCATTCAATCACTGAGCAAATTTGGTCCTATTCTGCTTGTACAAGGCTTAAAACCAACAAATACGTGGCGAAACGTTGTGCAGCGTGAAGACGCAGCTTGGGCGTCTGAAAGGGACTTGATACATTTTCAAGGCGACCACTCTAACGCGGGGCGCAGTCGCGGCCAACGGCATTCATTGGAGATCACCGACTGAGAGATGACTTATTGATACTTTTACGCGTGCGCCATAGTGATCTCCATTGTCAAGAGATGGCGCCACTTATCTACTTCTATTGCGAGTTATGCAATGCCTTCCTCGCACCGGTAAGATTAAAGGAATCTCTGGAACATTCGTGTATTATCTCGAAAGATGTTTTATTCGACTGGTGCGACATGTGGGGGTAACTATAATTCGATGGAGTTTTCTGAGAAGAGTGTTATATAAAAGATGCCCGGGAGCGCTAAGGCCATCGAGTATTATTAGGGTTCCGTACCCGAAGGGTGAAAACGGAACCCTATTACTAAGCCTCCGCTGTCCGTCCGTCCGCCTGTCACAGGGCTGTATCTCATGAACCGTAATAGAGGCAGCTGAAATGTTCACAGAGTATGTATTTATTTTGCCGCTATAACAACAAATAGGTAAAATAAAAGAATAATAAAATATAAAGGGGGGCCCCATACTAAAAACGTGATTGTTTGGTGTTGATGGTACGGAACCCTTCGTGTCTTGGCCGGTTTTTTTGGGATGCCAAGAAAGCGATAACATGCGATAGTGAGACTCCAAACGGATAAAATGAACAAGTTCTATTAGAGAAACAGTTCAACGAGTGACAGAATGATATTGTTTGGAGTTTATGTGCGACGTATCGACGTGGAAAAAAATTGTGTATAACAGTAATCTTCAGTTCATTTGTGAATTTGATTAAATTAAAAATATTGATGACTTTAATTGTTTTCGCCTTAAACTACACCTCTCCCGCGTAAAAATGGTATGAATAGATCTCATCTATATCTCAACCATCTCCGTGTACGTAGATATTATAAACAAAATGTGTCGCTTGATAATTGATGCTTACATCTTACGTGACTCTGAATATGTCACGGGCCTTATTGAATTCGTGGTAAGTGTACAGAAACGGTACAAAAAAATCTTGGTAAAAACAAAAGCATGATATTAGTGTTAGAAATTTTGTTAAATTTGGTTTGATTTTGCCTTCGTGAAATTTAATCTTTGGATAATCAGTAATAAAAACTGCGAACAAAATGTTCTAGTGCAATACATAACGAGGTATAACCCATTCACAATTGGATACGCTTTCAGCAAATGGAGCATTGTGTGGCTGAATACTAAAAATTGTAGGGGAATTGATATATTGGTTATTTCAATCCAGCAGTGACTGGGTCCTAAAATGACATCATTGACGTGCAATTTCGATGGATACAAGTGCAAAATTATATTTGTAGAACTACATCATCTAATAAATATGTGTCACCTGATCTTTAATTATATCTTATTGGTCACAGCGAGCAGATAAAAACATGATAAAAGAGAGCGTTGATTAGAAAATAAAAGGAAATACTTTTTTTATCAAATGCGTACCATACCAACCCCATAGAGTCTAAAGAAAAACAGTGATTTTTCTCTGATATCTCGCATATTAATCCCTACTCCTCACCACTTAGGTATCAAAGCATGGTGATATTAGCCACTATATTAAGGAACAAATTGAACTATGCGAAGATACAAACCGCATCAAAATTGGGTCAGTAGTTATTATAAGGTAAAAGGGACAGAAAGACAGACATACATAGGCCAAATATTTTGATTTTATAAGAGTAACAGTTGCATTTAAATAAACTGTCAAAATTTAGTACGCGTACTAGGACCTGACAAAACATTTAAAATTATATTTATTGCGGCGATAATCCGCGTATAAAAGTTAGTCCGTCCGCTCTGAAAAGTGCTGATAGTAATTATCACAAATTAAAGGATACGGGCAAAATAGGGTTCAATAAACGACGTTTCATAAAACGAGTTATTAGAGATGTAATAATTGCTGTTTAATTTTACAAGTTATATAAGCTTAAGCTTTAAAGCTTAGCAAGGATGACGAAAAACAATATTTGAAACATATAATTTGGGGCCAAAAGTCGGCCATGATTTTTTTTTTCATAATTTTGATATACCCATTGTCACTCTCACAACTAAGACGAATCTAACGACACATCCATATAAAGCCGTTTAGGCTGCAGGGCGTGCCAAAGAAATATACATACATACATACATACGTACATGTATACACTCGAAAAATATTGCGCAGTCGGGTAAAAACATTGAATGACTGAAGGTGTATTATGACGTCGATATATGTAGTGCTATTCGGTTGTTCTGTTTGGGTCGGTGCGAGTTTAAAACGAACAGTGAAAATTAAGCAAGTAAACTTCTTCCGTGCTTAACCATATTATGGAACTTGCATCCCTTATTCCTACCCAAAGAACCTATATACGGAGCTCCTGCCGCCGCAGAGAATCAAAGCACCCCTTGTGCTGAATGAACGAACCATTTCTCACACATTTCCCGGCCGCAACGCCAGGATATGGAACTGTCTACCGACGGGTGTCTTCCCTCAAACCTATAATCTGAGAGTCTTCAATTCGAATAAGCTCGATAGCTTATCGATAGCCCGACAATCCTCTCGTATGGTAAATATACTTTTTCGTACTAAGCAGGTACGTCGCTTATATGTGGTGGTATGTTGCCTAGCTGAGCGTGGTTTCTCGATTTGGATTTTATGAGCACTTTTAGGGCCTTTTTCGCCTCTGTCAAATAATCGCCACTTACTGGTTTTTCATAAAAAAGATGATGCGTCTTGATTAGTAGAACAAAACAATACCACAATCTCGGATAAGTACACCCAATCCCAATTGTGATAGCCACACAACCGCTAACACGCGAACTAGGATCTTGCGCGGACTACAATTAACGGTAAGAGATGTCAACTCAAACTTGTCTCCGTGGCCTCGATTCTAAGCTGTTACGGTACTGCGAGTCAACAAACACTCGACTCCGAAGATGATTCACCAATTTCCAATCCTACTCATCGTCTCGCTATTTTAATAGTTGCTACACACTTTAAATAGTATTCAAATCGTTATTTCCAAAATGTATAAAAAAAGAAAAAACCGGCCTAGTGCGAGTCGGACTTGCACACGAAGGTTGCCGTACCATCGATTTAACACAAAAAAATCCCTTCTTTTGTATGGGGGGGGGGATCCCATACAAAAGTAGGGATTTTTTAATATTTTTTTATTTGACATTGTTGTTATAGCGGCAAAATAAACACACAATCTATGAAACATTCAGCTGCCTATCTATTACGGTTGCATTACAGATGCAGCCCTGTGACAGACGGACGGACGGACGGAAGGACAGTGGAGGCTTAATAATAGGGTTCCGTTGACACCCTTTGGGTACGGAACCCTAAAAAGGTAACACCCTACTTTTAACACGATAAAGCGGAGATAATTACGTGTAATATCTAAGAAAATGTGAAATTATATGGTTATTAGAATGAAGTACTATTATTTCCACTAATTTCGCAAATAGGATTTGGTAGGATTTTAATTACATTTTGTCGCATTTAAAATTGTTGCATAATGTGTCTGCGTGTTATTAAAGAAAAATATATAAATCCACCATAAATTATCCAGAAAATTCCTTCAGAAAAACATTATTTACAGGAAAAAGATTAAAATACATTAAAACCAAACAATTTCGGCATAGCACTTAATTTACTAATTACCTAAAATTCATCAAATTCGCATATAATCTTAAAACGTGTTTTCCTTTTAGTATATAATTATTAACAAAACATCCATAAAAGAAAAGCGTTGTTATGAACACTTATAAGACCAGTATACTCACTCAGGATTAAACAGGACACACGTACAAAAAGGTTTGAAACTTCAAAATCCGATGAATAAAGATCAGACACGCGCACAAAACACTTGCCAAAACCACACGTTATTAACGAGTGCAATGAACTGTACAAATAAACCATACAGTATGCTGGTCGGAGAAGAAAAACTCACAAAGAAATACAAATAATTTATTGTACGTGTCAGCAACAACTCCTTTTTTTATTAACGGTGTGTATATACTGTTTATAGTGTTTTCTTTTATCGAAAATTACCGAACTGAAAACAGCTTTGCATACTGACTCTATTTTGTTTAACATTTAAAAGCCGGTTGAAAAATCAGTTTCCATAGTTTTAATAAAAGTTAGATGTTTTATCAAACATATATTGTTACCTTAGTTTTTTGCTCTGTCACCTGACGCTTTTTCTCTTTATCAATACCAAACAAAACCACTTACGATCACAAGACACTGATCTTAGCACTCCGACTGACCGAAGAGAATTGCGGTGGAAGCATATTCGCACCTACAATAAATACTCATTTCACTGCATCGGGGATCAGCATGATAGATTGATATAACAATAATACATATAGATACAACAATAAATGTAACAATAGTATTTTTTTGGCATAAAATTATGTTTTATCATTAAATTTGTGAGTTTCATAATGACGTCATAATCCTCAATAAAATGTATCTAAACGCATCAGGAATACGCTCTATCGCATTGTTTAATCGGACTTAGACATCTAAAAAAAAACGCACCATTTCTTTTATTTTACTCCTGAGTTTTGGTCATCTGGGTATGTCTGGATGGTTGAACAAAGCGATCAGGATCTATAGGTGTTCGACCATATTGTTTTGTATTAAATTCGAATCGAGTACATCGTGTTCGAGAGAAAAAGTACGCTAAAAATGTGCTAACCAGGTGCCCCTGAAAGGCCTAGATATCACATTGACAGTGTGTTATGTGTTATGGTATCCAAGCTTGTTCTATGGCCAAGGCTAGGACGAGTCATAGGTAAGGTGTTTTGTGACAATTATAATTATCGTATAAATCACAGGGGCCAGGATTCACTGTGTATTTACCGGTGTGTACACAAAATGTTCACGAGCTTAACATTAACCTATTTATTGTATTGCTTCCCTAAGAATGGATGAGGAGGACGTTTTTTTAAGGTATACAAAAAATACTGTAGGCAGGAACAAAAAACGTCATCGGCATGGGGTACCTGTTCGCGTACGCTTTCAGGTATCTACCTTTTTTGCTCAAAATATGCCAATGACTAACCAGTTAACGTTAGTACCATAAGCTCGTTAACACCCCTTGTGTTTTTTTCTTTATGAGCACGGCTACATTGAACTGGATGAAAAACACGGACACTTTTTCATTGCCGCTTCGACCATCTTTTCATCCAATGCGATGGTACCAACCCGGGCGGGCTTAAACCTTACCACCTAGTAGGGGAACGGGACCTACAGTTTTACATGGATTGCGAACCATGGAGCAGCTTGCATTCGTAACGAAAATGCACTTATCGAACTCGGAAATAGAAAGACAGTGGTGCATGTCGGAATTGAACCCAGACCTCTGGTATGCTAGGCCGGTCCCCGCGCCACTAGGCTACGAGCCGCTCACCGTATCCGTCGACGTGACGTACTAATCGCGCCGGCAAAACCTAACGGCGACCTTGTGGCCGGCTCTTAGCACATGCTCCAGTGCACATTGATGCTTGCTGCAGCTAAACAAAAAGCATTCATTGTTCAAAGTTGGCAGACATACTTGTAATTACGTGTTTACCAAAATAAAATCATGCTGCATACTGAAGACCAACAACTTAAGAACGGCCCGTAAGCTATGCTCCCCATACAAACGTAGTTTACTAATCATTTAGAAACCGCTGTTCCAATTAAATTGATTAATTTGATTGATATATATTAATTTGATTGATTTGATTGATTGAAAATTTGATTAATATATATTAAATGTTTTATATCTTGGCATCAGTAGTTAAAAACCGGCCAAGTGCGAGTCGGACTTGCACACGAAGGGTTCCGTATCATCGTACAACACAAAAACTCGTTTTTTTTTTATAAAAATGATCAAAATTAAAGTTTAATTTTGATTATTTTTTTATTTTGCCTATTTGTTATAGCGGCAAAATAAATATACACTCTGTGAAAATTTTAGCTTCTAACCTATTACGGTTCACGAGATACAGCCCTGTGACAGACGGACGGAAAGACGGACGGACGGACGGACGGACGGACAGCGGAGGCTTAGTAATAGGGTTCCGTTTTCACCCTTTGGGTACGGAACCTTAAAAAAACGACTGAAATAGCCTAGATACTTTACAGTTTTTATCGGATGCATTCCCAGTACGAGTACCTACTCCACCTCTTTGAGTTTCTACCTTTTGCGGTGGAAACCCTTGGCGCTTGGTCCCCCGATGCTTTATCCTTTTCAGTTGCACTTCGTAACCTGTTAAGTGAAGCATCGGGTGATTCACGCTCGAAAACATTTTTTATTCGCCGCATACGCGTGGACATTCTAGAGGTAATGCCATAAGTGTGTTAGGGGCAATGGCAGCCTCGGATAAATTTAATGAGATTTTAAATTTTATTTAATTTTAATTTCTTATTCTATTATCGGACATTATTTTATTTCGGTTCCAATATGGCCTTTATTTTCCTGGGAAAATAATTTATCAAGTTTAAATGTAATATAATTTTTTTTTCGTTTCCTAAACTTAATTTATTGATTCTACTACTTTTTTATTACATTATTCGACACAATTAAAATGAGATATACATAAAACTGCAAAATAGAAAAAAAAAAAACTGACTGACTGGCCTAAACGTAAAAATAATCATCCATCATGGGTCTCGTTGTCATTGTCCCCATGACGGATGCTGCGTTCCCCCGCTGAATGACGATTCTATTATTAACCGTGTATATTTTCTAAAGCAGATTAAATGTATTAAACCATGCATACCCACCAACCATAACTTGCTATTTTCAAAAATAAGCTTAGTTTGATGAGATCACTTCATTTTTTTTGTGCTGATTTGGTTTTCAATGTCGCCGTAAGAATTTACATTTTGCGCCATATTTTTTATGACGATACGCTTATTAGGAGGACTACATAGTTCACTGTAAAAATACAAAGTAGGTAACTGTAAAAATTGTGTAAATTCATGCTATATCATTTAATTACCAGACAATTATTAACAAACTTATACACATACATAAATACACACAATCACGACTCTGCCCGGAGAGTAATGGGTAATATCAGCTTGTCAAATAGCTGTCAACAACTTAGCCGTTTTTTAAATAAATTTATTGTTCGCTAAATTCTTGAATATGTAGTAACATAATGTTTTTACAATATTCAAATACATATTCAAGCACATTAATAAAAAAACGAAAACTTCGTGATTCCCCATTATTTTATTGTAATACAATTCGCACTCGCACCAAACAGCATCAATGAAAGATGATTCGTTTCTATGATTCACAATTAAGTAAATACAGAGTATCAGTACGTCATGCTATAACTTGAATGAGTTTGTAATACAATTTACTATTTCAACAAACGTATACCATTGTGTGCATCTATTTGTTTTGTAACTCACAATGAACACTGTAGGATAGTCGGAATTTCTGCTACCATCTGACAGTTGAAACCAAAATACGGAAAAGTTTAATGTAAGGTTGCATACGTCATATTCGAAGTAACCACACAAATCAATTCATCCTGGAAGCTGTTTTGAAAATGGAACCTCAAAATTATTCCAACCATTTTCATGGTTTCGAGTGAATCAATAATTTATTTACATGTTTATTATCTACTCAACAACCACATCTATAGTATTTAATTACGGTAGAATATATAAAATATCAAAAACAAGCGTATAATCAAGAAAGTAGCCAAGTGAGCGAATTTGACGTTTAGTTGCATTTCATACCATTCTGTCAAACGGCATTCTGTTAGTCGGCCAAGTGAACTGAAATTTACCAGTTAGCTAGTACGAAATGGAACAAAAACGTCGGATTTAAGGCGAATAAACACCTAAAAATTAACGTTTTTCTGAAGTCGATTACAGTAAAGCCTTTGATTGTTAAACATTGAAAAAATACTGAGCTTATAGAATGTACGTTTGCGAAGGTATACATCTCCATTTTGTCCAAAACACTTGTATAATAATCGAAATAAAAAATAATTCTATAAGGCCCTTTTTTACCTTTCAAAGCCATTTTTTGTTATCTTTCTATTTAGAAGAATGAAATAAAATAAATCTTATACCTTTCAGCCATAACGAGGTAAACATCCCCCTTGCTATTAAATAATCTCTAAATATCTTCTTGCCTGTTTATCTTGCCTCTTAATATTTGCGACGCGTAGATTGGTCAACGAAGTCGAGGCAATAATTACTTACCAATCGGCGCTATACTATATAAGCGCTACGTCACTAACGAATCAGTTTATCGAAAACGTCTACCCTTATCGTCCGTTACATATATTGGAGTATATTTACTTATGACGGAATAACTCTCTAAATTAATCTCTGAATTAAAAACTCTTGTGATGACACACTTGTTTGACTTGTCGTGGTGAAAATTATGTTCAAAGGGAGTGAAATAGAATATGAAAATGTGTATGGGGAAATCACATAAGTAGGTAATATCCAGGAAATAATTCAGCCCGACATCAGTCCAAAACGACATTGACCCGAGCGGAGCCGGGTAACTCTGCTAGTCGTTTATAAAAAAAAGCTTATAGTTTCCGAACTGTGACTTCGTTTCAAAAGCTAATAAGGATAACCATTCAAATGTATTCAGCTCGATGCAATTTCAAACATCGCGAAATAATGTTAATTCGAGAAAAAGTCATTGGCTCTCCTAATTTATGGTGAATAACTTTTTAAGAGTTAAAGCCGGTTGTTCCCCCCCTTTTCAAGCCCTTGGCTCCTGGATCAATTAATGAGTTCATTGCGTTTTCATATGCGATGCGATGCATAAGAGTAAGAATATAATCTGTTGAATATAAATACTATATCCAATTAAGCCGTCGTGTTGTAGTATAAGGTAATTTTAACATGTATTTATGTAAGTAAATATACTTTTTCGTACTAAGCAGGTACGTTGCTTATTCCAAGGAATGTGACATGTATGTATGTATAATCGCCGTGAAGCAAGGACAAATTAATTGAAGAAAGAGCCCAGTTCTTTGCGGGAAGAGGGACTGTAGGAGATTCCAAATTATGGGTATACAGCAGGTGGCGAAATTGGTAGACGCAATACCCGCAAATGGTATGTTTTGCTGGTTCGGGTCCAGCCTTGCAGTATATTCGTAAAGTAGTTCTTTTTACTGGGCTCTTTCTTCAATTCATGTGTCCTTGCTTCACGGTCGATTATACATACATACATGTCACATTCCATGTATTTATGTATGTAGTAATAAGTGCACATATATTATTAAATAAACATATAAATTCAACAATGAAACAGGCTGACTACATTAACAAACTACAAAAGTATGTTGTTAGGTAATTACACGAAAAAATATTTGTCAATTTACAAAAGTTAGAGAAAAGTTACATAAAGAAAATGCTTCATCGCGGTTCTGTTCGCTATTTAACTGATATATATCACATAGTGTTATTCAACTCATAAAAAATTCTTATTTGTCATTCAGGCAAGGATAGTGTTTGTAGTTAAAATATTTTACGTATTTAGTAATTTTTTGATACGGACAAATTTCGGAAAATAAATAAAAATACTAAACTTTAACTGATATATTACTTACTACAATTACTAGTTTTATAAAATTAAAACAGCTTTGGCTATTTGAACACAACAGTATTTTTTTATCTTGCCTTCTGCACTAGTCCGAAGACTGTGAGGCAGACGGCAAGCGTAGCCATAGAGCGAAGCGATATTAGAGCGGTCATGAATATGGGTTAAATTTTTAACGTTTTATCGTTCATGTATCTAAGCACTCTCTTCTCGATTCTCGTCACATAAGTTTTCAATTGACACTACTCTCCAACCCAGTCATTCCGAAATTTGTCTGTATCTAAAAATTACTAAATACGTAAAATATGTTAACGTGATTCCCACACTATCCTTGCTTGTCTGTTGTCATCTAAGTCTTCAGGTGGAGTTTCAGGCCGTCTTGAGTTGTAATATCGTGAAGGATGTTTAGTTTTCAGTGCTTCGTTGTTTCCAGCGTAACTTTTGCTATAGTATCCTCGGATGAGAGAAGACGTACGGCGCCTCGTGTATCACCATCAAAAACGTTTGCTTCGACCTTTCTGTGAAGAGCAGTATTTGCATGCTCCGTGATATTGTCATTTATAAGTTGGCTGTAATTTTAGAGGTAAGAGAAACCTCTTAAATTACAGCCTCAAATCTTTAAAATTTATCACAGCTCTAAAATGTATACCGATAATTCCGTTGTGGTGGCGAGACCAGAATATAGAGCACATTATAGGCACATATGAATAGCTCCACCCATCTTGCAACTGTATTTCTCTCTGTGCTTTGTTAAACGATGCGATGGCTGTCAACTTTTCAGCCACCGGGGTTTTAGCAGTTTTAGCAGTATTCTTTCTGCTACTGTAGATTTCAAATGTGTTATCTGAGCAGAGCAGTCAAGTGTAATGACGGGCGAAATATATTTTTTTGAAACCTGTCCTTGAATGTTGTTTTGTAGTCCCTTTTCCCAAATTATTCTGACGGACATTTCGTGGTGATTCACGTATTGTCCGCCTTGTGGTCACGTCCATTCTGATATTTTCCAAGAATCGACCCACGCAATTTACACAAGAGTATAAAACGTTCAACTATTCAAGCCTTGCAAAACACACAACTATAAGGCCTATTCACGGAATTCCGTGCTCAAAAATCAGGAAGAAATCACTCGAGATTTCTCGACGGAAAACCTTGAAGCATTGAATACTTTTCCTTCTAGACAATCGCTTTTACAACCGCTGTAAAAAAGGTTTTTAGGCTTAAATATTCCTGATTCCTTAATTCCACGTATAAGACTACACAGCGCTGTGCACCGAGAGATTTCATAGTATTCCGAATTTGTTATGTTTGATTGTAAAAATATTGGTGATAACGCAATAATACGTAATTTCAACATTTTATTTTTTTGTGAAATAGCGAATAGCCAAAATTCCCCTTTTAGAATTTCATTACTTTTAATTTAGAGGCAACAAAGAATTTTTTTTTTTTTGGCATTGACATACAAAACAAATTAACAAGAAAAGATTAGCTCCAATATTGATATCCTAAAATGATTCAAGACATAGTAATTTAAACGGGCATAAATAAAATAGACATATTCAATGATTCCATGCAATAAAATAGCAAGAATATTGAAGAAGATTTAACAATTACATTGGAGTTAAGGCCCTGGTAGTAGCCAAATTGCAAAGTTAGACGAGGCACCCCAAGTTAACTAACTAAGTCTGACGATTATAAAGTGTCATTCTTACAATATATGATTCCTTGTCTATTAATCAACCTATTTTCGTTAATGTATGTTACCTTTTTCTATACAAAATACATTGCGGAAACGGTGTCCATTTCCGAACCATTTTGACTAAATGTAGAAATCTAATAGCAAATGGAATGTTAATCGAATTACTTTCAGATTTCTAATGAGAAAAATCAACTTTTTTATTTTTATTATTATTTAAATAAATGATGGAATCAAAAAATATTAACAATCCATTATCAGTCTGGAGTTCTATTTGGATTTTCTGAAGCGTTTCACTACATATTATTACATTTGTTAAAAAGTGCATTTGTATGGCGCGAGTAGTTGGCCAGTCCTAGCGCCTTAAGTAAACTACGGTCAGAGTCAGCATAAACTAGACCTATGTGTTCCACATCACGCGAAATAACCTATGGAACCGGTCTGGGGGACTAAAAATAGACCTTATGAATGCACCGACCTAGCCCAGTAGGGCCAGAGAAAACCCACAAGTTGATCCAGCAACAGCGTTGCCGATCGCTCCCCGATTCCCCGAATCGCGGGCAATTTGAGGTCTCGCGGGCAAAATGGTGGGGAATGCAAGCTTCAGGGAATTCGCGGGGAATGGGCCAATCCGCGGTGAATTCAGTTTTTTGGTTGCATGAGTTTTTTTTTGCTCATTCGAAAAATATTGCGGACATTGAAGCAATCGGGACAACTTCGGATTTCTTCTTCTCCCGAAAGTTGTTTGGACGGCCGTCGCCTGCACGAACTATTTAGGCTAGGTTATTGCTAAGCGTCCGCTGTTCGTCCGTCTGTCGGTCACAGGGCTGTATCTCATGAACCGTAATAGGTAGGCAGCTTAAATATTCACAGAGTGTGTATTTCTTTTGCCGCTATAACAATAAATAGGTAAAATTAAAAATATATAAAAATTAAAGGGGGGCGCCCATACAAAAAGCGTGATTTTTATGTGTTCAATATTGTACGATTGTACGGAACCCTTAGTGTGCGAGTCCGATTCGCACTTGTTTTTGCTCATACCAAATTTTCAGTGAAAACTTTATTTCATATCACATGTTTTACGAATTTAGGGGGAATCCTAAGAACATTTTTGGGGAATTTGAGGAATGGTTATCGGCAACTCTGTCCAGCAAGTCTATTGACCCTATTATATTTTGCTATATTCAAAAGATTATTTTAAGTCTTAGTTTATTAGATATCACTGTTCGATAATAATGCTCAAAATTAAAAATTATTGCAGAGTCTTTTTTAGACTCATTGAAACAAATGTCGGAGCCAGCCAGCGCTCGGAGACCATACCGCAGCAATAACAATCAGCAGATTAATTGCGGCAATAATCCGTTCACTAAAGTTGCAATTAACTCATTATCCAGTCATTTTGCTCATCCGCCAGCGGTGGGAACATCGAAAACACACAGAAACGCACAGAAAGTAATGAAGGACGAGTACCGTTGAGTCGAGTCCTGCGGGGTCCGACGCGGCTGCGGTGCGGAGTTCGCGGGCGCGGTCGCGGGGGCGGGCGGAGCGCGGTTGCGCCGACTCGGCGGTGCCAGTCGACTCGGCCGACTGAGCGACGCGGCACAGCGACGCACATGTGTGTGTACCTGTCCACTCACCTGCGGCGGCGGAGAGCCAGACATCATCTATTTACGCCACTGGTTCTTAACCGGCGGGCCGCGGACCACTGGTGGTCCCTCGAAGCACCCGAGGTGGTACGCCGACCACTAATGGTCCCTGGAAGCACCCGAGGTGGTTTGCGGACCACTGGTGGTCCCTGGAAGCACTCAAGATGGTCCGCGGAGCCATCCAAAAAATTTGAAGAAATGAGGTGTTGACACAACGACGCTCGGCGCGAGTTAGGCCACAACTGCGGAGGCCACATTTAGTCAAATGTTCACTAAAAGGTTAAGAACCACTGATTTACGCGAAACGATGCGATGACACCACGGAATCTCACTTGGTAGAGAGGCTTGTAGCTCAGGGGCGTTTGGACTTTCCTTCCATGTTCAAACCCCTGCCCATTCATTCACACTGTCTTTCTTTCTGAGTTGGATATCATTCGTAACGAAATAATAAGCGTATTTCGTTACGAATGCGAGCTGCTCCATGGTTCGGAATTCATGTAAAACTGAAGGCGCCTTCCTCTACTAAGTGGTAGGGTTAAGCCCACCCGGGTTGGTACCAGCGCATTGAATGGAAAGATGGACGAAACGCCAATGAAAAATTGTCGTGATTTCTATCCTGTTCAACGTAGCCGTGCTCATAAAGCGAAGGTCCTGACATGGCACCCAATTATTTCGGGAATCCGCTTTGTTGGGCTAATATTATGACGTTTGTTGAGGTATTAGCCCATTGCCCAGTCCATTGCAGCGAAGCACACAGCATACCTCTTATTCCAAGTGTTTCAGGAGAAGAGAGAAAAGAATAGACAGACTAAAGACTGATTAAGAATTGTAGGCTAGGCATTTAAGACATGCAAATTTCCCTCAGCAATAGTAATTCCTTAATTTTCCCCCATTTGCTTGTTGCAACATTCAAGAGAAAAATACATTTCTGAGAATCTCTCGTAACACCAAGCGTGAAGGTTACACGAATCAGTGAACCTTTAATTATTACGGCGTGAACCGGTTTCGTCCATACGTGCAGTTTTTTGAGAACTTTTTGACAAGTTTTTCATGCAGGTAAATGTGTGTCATGACTCACAAAATTTGCATACATAGGTCGTTGATATCAAATTTAATCATGAAAGCTTAATCCTAATGAGGATATTAGAAGATATCATCAAATAAATAATAGCATTTGTCATGATTGTCATCTCGGCTCATGTTACGTTTTTACTTTTTGGTTGCGTAAAATAATAAATTTGTGGTTTAAACATATTTAACAGAGTAGCGAGCTGAATTTTACAACGGATATATTTGACTAAACATTACGAAAACCCAGTGAAGTTATTTTATGAGCGCGCTTGTACATGAGTTTACCGGATTTTTTACTTGTGACTTCGAATGTACTACAAACAAACGCATTCCAAAGGAACCACGTGCCATGCCTTCTATATTAAAATGGTATTGGAACATGAAACTTCAAAGCTTATATTCCTATGCTAATTTTACAGATTAAAAATATTTATATTTCCTGCTTTAAATAGTAATCAAGGCAGGAAAAGCCATGTGTTCAAGTGGAAGTGAAGATTACACGAGCTCGCGTGCAAACTCACATGCACACAGGTCGGTGCGGATGTGTGGGTTTCACGTGCAATAGTACCAGCAGTCAAATCACAGTTATTTGAACACGAATACAACTGCCAGTTACTCAATGCAAAGTCAGAATCCGCTGTCTTATATAATTGAACAACATACTAATAGCATACTTATACCAAAGAACAGGAAATGTCAGGTTCAAATAGCTCTATTGCAAATATATAACCCAAAATTAAGAGACCCTCCAACTCCGAAGGGATGAAGGATCTCTAACGGTTTTCTATCGTCTTTACTGTTGAGAATGCTCGTCGGAGCGACACAAGGCTGTCCCTCCGTCCCCATTCTACCATCGCACATCGCGGAACAGCCAGGAGATGCACACATCCGCGGTTGACATTCCAAAAATCTATCCTCTCTGATCCTCTAGGTTCTATATCTATATGGTCTGTAAACTATATGCCGAGGTATTTCCCCTAAAGTACAACCTGGGGTCCTTCAAACAGGGTGTGAAGAAGCAACTGGCCGGCCTGCATGATTTTGGGTGAGCGGAAGTGTCGTCTGAGCGGCCTAGAAGAACGTACCAAGACCAAATCTATGTAATTCTTCGTAAAGGTCTGGTACGTAGCACCCGTAATCGTAAAGCATGAATGAAAAGATGTATGTCTGTAGGTTAAGCGAAAGAGGTGTGCTGTCATCGTACCGTATAGCACTCTATCATCTCTGCCTACCCCTCCGGGAAAGAATCGTGAAGGTATATATGTACATACTTAATTTACATGGTATGGAGTAACCTCAAAAACAACAAACACGGAATGGGACCGAATGATTGTATCAATTTTCGGTAAGAACATGCAAGTCGCGATTGCGAATATATTGAAGACGATCTTTGCTAATATGGTGGTATGAACGCCGTCCGAGTTCATCGATCCTCACTTTTAGGGTTCCGTGGGTGAAACGAATTCCATAAATTAAAACATTTAGCTTAGTAAAGAATAAGGTACCGTGGAAGAACTGATAGAAGTATCGAAGAGATAACTAGTAGAGTAAGGTATCGTACAAGAATAGTTACCTTACCAAAAGTAATGTAAAAAGAGAAGGTGAATGTGGAAATTAGCTAAGATAAAACTACTATATTAATGTATCACTATAAGAACTAAAAGAGTAAGTTATATTATGTTTAGCGCGACATACGGAGTACCCGGAGTATTTATTAGAGGCATAAATACATTGTTCCATAGCTGCCTGGATCATCTCGAAAATGGTATTAGAACAGCTCAATGGATAGGCAGACCTGTACCAGAGCTGTTTCCAAGGATAAAAGTAGAACAGTTCTCACATTCATTCCAAATGTGCGCACTTATTTATCTTTTTAATAGTTATGATATTACAGTTTTCCGAAGCGAAGAATCATTTCGAATGTTTCTTTAGACAAATGTCCAGCCCAAAATGTTTTCGAAATTGGATTACAATTCTTTTCAACTTCAAATATTTTTATCTCTCTAATGGTTCACAATTACTATATTGTATTGTATTGTATTTATTAAGCATAAAACAAAGTTACACACATATAACAAAGCATTGTCAGGTACATGGTGGTCGTTTATATTACTTGTCAATATTTTCAATAGAAAAAATAAACAAACATTAAACATTCTGACAATCATATCAAAATATCAACAGTCAAGTTGGTCAAATGAAATCAATTAAACTATCGAAAAATCATTGAATTCAACAAATATACATATTGTACGGATAATCTTCTGTCAAATGAATATCAAGATATTCGTTTACCTTGTAATAAGGTCTGTTCGTCAACAGGTCCTTTAACCGGCTCCTTTAACTAAAGAGATTATTATTTTCAATCGCTTTTTACGACTGGATATTATAGGGCATTACGATTAGTAAAATCACGGAACCCTCGTCAACGTACCGACTCTTTGTGGTAAACTCTTTACTACCTTACCGAAGGTAGCATTGAACACAAAAGCAAAAAAGAACGCGATCGAAAGGGCGGACGGTTCAATGACCGTTCTTTAAGTCACGTCTGCTTTACAAGTATTCTCTGGTGTAAAATGTAGATGTCAGAAAATGTATCTCTATACTCCCTCCACCTTGTAGTAGGATGAAGTAGACATATTGTGGATATAACAAATTACACAGAGTTCGTAGTAAGTAACTTCTTAGACCTAAATAAAAAAAAAACATCTATATATTCAATAATCTGAGTATATGTCTATTATAAGCAAAGCATAATATAATGGGAAGATAAAATATAAGTATTACAGTTTTTTTATTTCGTCTTTAACTTTTTAACTTTTTTCTTCCGTTCAGGGCGTGTATTCTTGGCATTCAGTCATTGCGGATTCAGTAGAGTTAACTGTAATGCCAAAATAAATCTCTACTGAATCCGCAATGACTGAATGCCAAGAATACACGTCCTGAATATTAAATATGTGGCATTTAAACACCTTAGTTTTGTGAATCAAATTTTCAGCCTCATCGATCCGTGTCGATCTATTCTATGCCGACCCATCAAACATTCAATGTAATACAGAGAATAACCTTGATCGAACATGGTATTGTACTGCGCATATTAAGTGACGGTTAGAAAATCTGACTGCATACACGAAGGAAGGTAATCGAAGGCGAGGAATCCTTGCGGGTTGGTTATAGGTCAAACCCAGGGAGTAAGGAAAGACAGGAGTGGTAATCAAAACTCGTATGGCGTAGCGTATCCACGTGTTAGTATAAATGCACTGACTGTAGTTAGTTCGGACGCGCAATATCGAACGTTCCTTGCACTAAATAGCGTTCTGCGAAGTTATTACGTGTTCTTAAATGTCTTTGGAATTCGAGAACTTCAGTATTGATCGAATTTATAAACGAACCTTCTTGATATCGCCTAAAAAGTGGCTACGCTGCGCTGCCGCCATGCCAATGCTCGCTGGTCAACACGAAATCAAAATCAACGAACAAATTCGGTGACTGAATCGTAATAAGCAAGTCGCATCGATAGCAAGTCGGCTTTCGATTTAGTTTAAATAAATATTCAGTAAAAAAAAATCGGCGCGTTATTCACGGACGCGGGAACTTACTTTCCATCGATTGAATGGCGGCCCATTCATAACGACTTTGATAAATGCATTTCGTCACGAATGCTGTCCTGTGGTTCGGAATCCATCTATAATTTAGTATAAGATAGGTGGTGGGATGAGCCCGCTCGGGTTGGTACCATTGCATTGGATAAAAAGGTGGTCGAAGCAGTAATTAAAAATGTGGTAGCTATTTTAGTGACAACATTGATCGCTAGGGGCGCTGCTCATTTTCGTTTATCGCTATCGTATGGTTAGAAACACTATAGTAGAGCCATAAAACCATTGTAGAAGAGCGAGCTGGGTACTTATGATGAGGATGTCATTCCTAATAGGAACTAACTAAACTAAAAGGAAATAGTCAAATGGACTATTTTTTAACTCAGCGCCATCTCGTGCCAAATACGCGAATGTCGTTCTCTGTTTAATGTGTCGGAGCGTTGTTCTCTGAGGTAACTGATTGTCTCGTGTGCTGTCTCGTATTTCCAATAGGGGGCCAACTGTTTTGGTCTCATTGCACCGTTTCACCGCAGGGGTAGGCAAGGTACGATCACAGCATGTCTTTTTAGGGTTCAGTACCCAAAGGGTGAAAATGGAACCCTATTACTAAGCCTCAGCTGTCCGTTCGTCCGTCCGTCTCTCACAGGACCGTATCTCATGAAACGTAATAGGTAGGAAGCTGAAATGTTCACAGATTATGTATTTATTTTGCCGCTATAACAACAAATAGGCAAAATTATAAAATAATAAAAAATAAAGGGGGGCATACAAAAAATGAGTTATTTTTGGGGTAAATATTGTACGATGTTACGGAACCCTTCGTGTGCGAGTCCGACTCGTACTTGGCCGGTTTTTCTGTATACATTGAATTGAAGTAACCAATAATTAAGATTTTTTTAAAAATTGTAGACGGCTGTGATAAATTAATTTGAAGAACTTCAAAATAAAGTTTACTATAATGAAATAGAGTTTTAGAGTTTCCACTTTTCAAAATATTCACAACATTTCTTATTCTAATTTTTTTTAAATTAATTTGATAGAATTGATAGTGGCGATAGACGGGGTGGGGCGCGAAATTTTTTTTCATGCAACCTGACATGGATCGTCATAACATCTGCCGTCATGATATTGGCCCAATACACCACATTCCCGAAGGAATTAGGTGCCATGCCAGGACCATCGCTTTATGAGCACGGCTGCTCTGCACTGGATGGAAAAGATTGCCGCTTCGACCAATGCGGTGCTACACCTAGTAGGGGAAGGGGACCTACAATTTTACATGGGTTCTGAACCATCGAACAGCTCGTATTCGTAAAGAAATTCACTTATCCAACTAAGCAAGAGAAAGAAAGTGGTGCAAGACCGGGGCCAGGATTTGAACCCATAACCTCTTGCTTGAAGGAAGGAAAGTATTCTAGCTGTTAATGTCTTCAAGAAAAGGAGTTAGGTATACGGTGGTGCTTTTGGTCGACTTGGCGAGGCACTAACTTGCCCCCAGATAAGTGAGTTTACTTGCACTCGTTCGTTACCTATCCTGATTAAGAAAATACGTCAATGAGTAAGTAACCTTTAGCCCACTCTTAAGATGGCCCATCCCGCTCATCTCCCCATACAAACGGGTAAAGAAGATCACGCCCATATTTTTTGTTAGAGATCCCAAGTTTTAACTAGATGTCTGATGACCATTTGCATTTTAAAGTTGTGTTTGGTTTCTAAGTTATAAGGTCTGAAAGTTCTAATTTTTCCCGCGTTTTATACAATAACTTTGGAGGTGGATTACGCAATGATAAAGTAAGAACATCTTAAAAAGATTAGTCATCAGACATAGCTTATTTAATCAATATTTATAATCTATTTGGTTTTTGTTAGATTTTTGACTACAGCGGTCGTGGTTTACTTTTAGCTATAAGTCGTTTTGAAATCAAAATTTTCGTAAATCTTACCAAATCATACACTATGCACATTGTCTTTTTTGTGGACATTTTGCATCTTCCTCATCATGGAGCCTGACTTTTTCTTTGAAACAGAGAAGGTCCCAGAGCGCAACAGCATGGCTTTGTACCGTGCCCGCTAATGAGTTAGTCCCGCCGGGTTGGGCCACCTTAAATAACGATTGTTTAATATATTCAATTGTATATTCGTTATTGACCAGACGGTAGGAGCACAAAGATTCCGTTCTGGCGATATCCTGCAATCCTGCCGACAATTCTCACTATCCGCAGGGCTTGTGAACGGGCGTGGTAGCGTCATTGAATGTAGCCGACCAATATGAGTAATGTCCTGGCATGGAATCTATTCTCATGGTGTATTCGGATATATATCCTGTTTATGTAACTTGACATGGATGGTTAATTAAAATTTCAGATATTAGCCTAACACACCACACGGGAACTAGGAGCCATGCAAGGACCTTCCTTATATTGCTCGGCTACATTTAACTGGAACTGGGGGCCCATTCAGGTAAAAGTGAGTTCGAGTTCGGGAATGAGTTAACCTAAAAATAGTTAACATAAAAATTATAAAATATATTATTATTTAAATAACGGAACCGTTATTTATACTTCCAACGTCTTTACGGGACGGACCAGATTTTTACCTAACTTTAATGATATTCAAGAAGTGTAGAAACATTAACTATTTAAAAAAGTGAGTTGATATTTAGTGACGAATTCGAACTCACTCTTGCACTGAATGGACCCCTGAACGTGTTTCCAACATGGATAATTTTCATTGCCGCTTCGACCATCGTTCGTTCAATGCGATGGTACCAACCCGGGCGGGATCGACCCTTCCACCTAGTAAGTAAGGAAAGAGACCTACAGTTTTACGTGGAATTCGAACCACGAGCCTTAGCGCTTGAAAATGGTCACCCATCCAGAACCCAACCGCGCTCAGAGGTTCTTACCTAGCTTATTATTATGTATGGGGGCCCCCTTTATTTTAAATTATATTTAATTTTACCTAATAAACACACAAAATAAATACACACTCTGTGAAAATTTCAGCTGTCTATCTGATACGGTTACTGAGATACAGCCCTGTGACAGACGGACGGACGGACGGACGGACGAACGGACGGATGGACGGACGAACGAATTTTGTGAGCACATTAGCGCTAGGAGGTGATCATTGGACTGGGTAGTACACGACGCATTGCAGACTTCCAATAGTATAATTTGCACATTTTTTCCATAGTGCTGCATTAACTGAAATTAGGGTTTGGCCCACATGGCACTTCTGCTTCCATTTCTATTCTGAGGTATAAATAGAGTTTAGTTCCGAGATAGAGTTTCCATTGTTTTGTAATAAGGTTTAGCAAATAAATCTTGATAATTGATAAGTCTTTATTATGATGAAATCTCTCAAAAAATAAGCAATGATTGGGCGGTTAAACCATAATTATAAATTTAAATATTTCGAGGGGCCCGTTGACAGAGTACCGTCTTCTTAGAACGTCTTCTTCTCTATCGGTCGTTTGTCTATTTTTTTTTTTTTTTTTTTTTATTAGGTTTACACACAGAATGATATGCTATACATGGTGAAAACATAAATCTAACAAGTAATCTAGCATATACTCTAAAAACGGTGAACACAACATGGACTATATACGTATACAGTAGACACTAGCTTATTTAAAACAATATATTATTAGATTATAAGAAACAAAAGATCTAACAAGAAACAAAACTTCAAAACTTAAAATACAAAACAATTTCATGGACTATCAAATCATTTTTGATAGTCCATTGATTGCGTCCTGAGCCCCAGTTGTCACCTAGATTGGCGTTCACGCCAAACCGATCGACTGGCCTTTTCAAATGTATGGAGAAATTGCTGACAAGACAAGAACGCGCGCAGTGGGCGTTAAGCGAACTAACATTTGCGAGTCGAGTGTGATTTCACAGCTTACTCACCGTCGCCACAAATACGTTGACGTTGCCTTTTACGCCGACTTCGCGTTTTCATACAAATCGGTAGTCCGAGTTTGACTTTGACCACAGAATACCTCGTGATTACTGACTACTCAAAAAAGGGGTAAGCTAGAAAGTATATTTAGATTCTTAAGTTCTATGTGCAAATATAATATTAGCATAGCATGTTCCTTATGATGTTTAAATTCAAATTATTTTAAATATAAATTTGACCTTGCACAGTTCTATATATATCTCTGGCATTCACACGACTATAGTTTATTGTTATTACCAGCCAATGACATAATAATTGACTGTCATTACATACAATCATCAGTATGAAATCGGTGCACGGACGCCAACTTTTTTCAACATGCTGGCACCCTGGCCTTGTCATTAAAATTTCAGTGCAGGTTTAGCAGTACATTTTCAGGTGCATTATGTATGTTTTTGATTGCATATTAATAACATGATGGCGTACATATTATGATTGTCGCTGGAGCCATCACATCGCTACATTAAAGATGTTTAACTGTAGGCGAACATGGTCCCCCGCATGTCTTTCTTGTACCTATCTTCTCTCACGTAACAAAGACCTACGATTTATACATTTCTACAATTTATTTTTACTATTTATCAGGTTTAGCTTAGTGATTTTAACGTAACTATGCGACACCAAGCTCTCAGAGGCACTGTTAATTTGTTTTCTTACCTAATATAGGTATATCGGAGCGACAGAGGTAGGCGCGGGCAAAATCTCCTAATCGTCGACCAGAAGCCCTGTAGAAATCCTGAAATTCACATTCGTCGGTGATTCACAGTCACCTGTGTCACCAGTGAATATTTACGCTTTCTTACTCGTGGAATGACAGCAACTCGCGTGAAACCTTCTCACACGAGTCACTCTAGTTTCGGTGAAAAATACTTTCACCTTCAGGCTCGTGTCTGTTTACTCAGACAAAAAAAATATGTTTCTGAAATTTTAAGCACTGTGATTTACAACTTGAAAGCTACGTCTGTAAGTTTTTTTTTGGATAGCTTTACTTATTTCCATGTTATAAGCCCTTAACATTTTAATACAAATATTTAGAGGCTTATATCATGGATATGAGATAAGTTATCGAAAGTTGATTTATTTATTCTACACAATTTCAAACAATATTTCTTAATTTGACTAAGGAAACAGGCACGCGCCATGGTTTGGAACTCGATCACCTCATTATGCTCTTAAAAATAAGCTAATTCCGTGTTTATTGTGCAAGGAGTTTATTTAGTCTTTCATTAGCGAAACAGACACATATCGAATCCACCCAACACTATCTGAGCCTTTTAGAGTAACCGATTTTGGTTCGAAATGAAGTACTATCCTAACCTATTGGGACTCCTAGCCTTTTTGAGCAAAATCACGCAACGCTGGGTCCGGTCTGGTCTTGGATGGGTGACCATTCGACCGTTGAGAGGCTGGCCGTGGTTCGGATTCCACGTTAAACTGTAGGTCCCCTTCCTTACTTACTAGGTGGTAGGGTTTATCCCGCCCTGGTTGGTACCATCGCATTGGATGAACGATGGTCGAAGCGGCAATGAAAATTGTCCGTGTTTTCCATCCAGTTCAATGTAGCCGTGCAATATAAGGAAGGTCCTGGCATGGCACCTAGTTCCCATGTGGTGTGTTGGGCTAATACCATGACAGAAGGTGTGGTATTAGCCATCCATGTCCAGTCACATAAAAAAAAATGTCATAACCCGTTCTGGGGACCCATTGAGGTAAGAGTGAGTTCGAGTTCTGTATCAACCCACTTTTTAATAGTTCATGTTTCCGCACTTCTTGAACGTCTCTTGAGTTTGGGGAAAATCTGGTTTGTCCCATGAATATGTTGGATGTTAATAAAACCGGCCAAGTGCGAGTCGGACTCGCACACGAAGGGTTCCGTACCATCGTACAAGATTTAACACAAAAAATCAGGTTTTTTGTATGGGACCCCCCTTTAATTTTTATTATTTTTTATTTTACCTTTTTGTTGTTATAGCGGCAAAATAAATATACACTCCGTGAAAAATTCAGCTGCCTACCTATTACGGTTCATGAGATACAGCCCTGTGACAGACGGACGGACGGACGGACGGACGGACGGACAGCGGAGGCTTAGTAATAGTGTTCCGTTTTCACCCTTTGGGTACGGAACCCTAAAAACAGTTCCGTTATTTAAATAATAATATTGTTTTCAGCGATTTTAGTTAGGTTAACTCACTCCCGAACTTACTCTTACCTGAATGGGCATATTTTCGCACGTCGCCAAATCAAACATTAATCAGATAAAATTTCAGTGTTCTAGACATCCGCATAAAATATACAATATTTAGTAATTTCGTACGTGACGGTGCCCGATTTAGAAAACACTGAGATGGCACGACTAAAACGCATTAGACCACATTAACTGGCCAATGGCTGAGGACAAAAGTGAACAGCAAGGAACACAATGGTAGAAACGTATTGGCGGTGACAATGAGTGCTGAGGTGTGAGAATACTAATAGCTATTTTGTTCTAGAGAAGGTCGTTTGAATAATTTCCAGTAGTTTACTTGGCAAGGTCAATGGGTCCGAATCTTAATGTCATGCGTCTCTTTCTTGGCTAGCCCTCTTTCTTTATGTGAACAAGGTGTCCGCCTCGCGGTTCTATAAGCTCAGTGAAGCAACTCTGAGCGCGGTTGGGCTTTAAATCGGTGACGCTTTTCAACCGTCGAGGCTGGCCGTGGTTTTTTTTTATGTGACTGGACATGGATGGCTAATACCACACCTTTTGTCATGGTATTAGCCTAACACACCACATGGGAACTAGGTGCCATGCCAGGACCTTCTACATGTAAAATAAAACACATCTTAAAAAAAACTTAGGTAGAAAAAAAAATAAGTAATAAATCAAACCAAGTACCTAGATAACCAAAAACATACAAAAAATAGACAATCTCAATTTATGCACGCATACAATTCTATATACAAGGACCGGAGGGGGCATTATTTTTTAAATTATTGTTGGGCCATAGGATCAAGTTGATCATATATTCCAAGCATTTAGGAGACATGTCGTGATGCTATGTGTACGTGGGTTGTACATGCTTTTGGATTACCTTCAATATTTACATGGTTTGTTACCACTCATTCTCTCGATAAAACCATTTACTGCCTATTGTTTTTCCGCTATTTTTCTTTAATGAAATAAAAAACTATTAACTGATCAATGATTGTGTTGCTTCGGTTGACATAGGATATTTCAGTATGTAAATTTTTCAGCAGTTCGATTACGTAATAAAACAATTATTACGGAACCTAGGATTTGTTTTTTTTTTTACTTTTAAGAACTAAATAAAATTGACGTATAAAAGACATCGAATGACGTTCATGACATTTTTCGACTCACGCTCACACATTCTTAAAAACACTTTGAAAAAAAAAATACTTCAAAAAACTTCCGAAAAATTGCGGCCACTTTTTTCAAACGAACTACTGTTTGCAATGCCCTCCGCATTTTCCGGTTTTACTGGTTATATTCCCATCCGAATGGAAAAGGAAAGTCGGCAAAGAAGCTTCGCTTCAAAAATAAAGCTGTAAAAATAACTAATTAATATGGTCAAGTATTTAAATTAAGTATGTGAAAAAGTCCAGCTAATAACACTTTGAGTACCTACAGAGTTATTTGTGTTTGAACGCTTTCTTTCTTGGATGGATCAATCTTTCTTTGCCTCAAGTTAGATTCTCCATAATACATATTTATTAATTTGAGTTTCAGCGAGATCTATATTTAAAGCATTGTAATCAGATTATTGTCAAAATCTGATTACAATGCTTCAAATTTAGATGTCGCTGAAACTCTAATGAATGAGATAACGATAATGTCGTATCCATTAAATACATAAAATTATCAAGTGCATATTTAGACTAGAGATACTGTGTGAGAATTTTAAATTAAACCCATCCGTCGCTATATTAGCCCAACACACCACATTCCTGCAGCGGGAGCACAAATAATTTTATCTGGCCGACAAACTTACGTACATAGTCTTTATCTTGTGTGCGGGACACTTGTCGCCAACTGATAGCATAAACAATGTTATGTCGAGTGAAGTTGTCAAAATAAACCCACACCATAGACAAATCTCGACAAAGAATAAATTTTGTCCAAGTGGAAACACAAATAAATTTAATCCTACTGATTTGACGTTTGTTGAGGATAATTTTGTCACCACCACCGGGAGGGTGTGTTAAATCCTAGAAGGAGGTGTTTGTTCGTGTTACGAATATGTGCGTATGTAGTGGCGATGGCACAGGCGTTTCTTAACGTTTTCATGGTTCAAAGACATCGGAAAAGCGGTAATAAGAGCGAAAGATGGATGGGTTTGTTTGGGCAAAAACGTTTCCATTCCATACTTTACTTTCCGTTATAGGAAGTAATCAGGCGGAACGGCTTAGAGCAACGCTCCAGCTCAATGGGAAAACGAAAAAAGTGCAGAGATTAACGTCACATTGACATTAGATAAACTACAATCCTTCTAATCTAACAAGGCAAATTCGCTCATCCAAGCAATTTTTATCTAAATTCATTGAAAACATACTTAATTGTGCATCTATACGAAATTCAATTCGAAATAACTTAGGTGTAAGCGATTTGTAGGAAATGGCATTTTGTTCGCCGCTATTCTGTAAAACGCTATTTCTTGCTCCTTGCACTGAATATCATGGAGCAGTCTGCGCGAACACAGCCAGGGTCGGGAGGTTTAAAGTGACAGTTCTTGTGGACAAAACGGTGGGTGTTGCCACTCTGTATCGAGTTAACACTCGATCTCGATAAATTAATCGAGCTCCCCATTTGTGATATCACAGTTGATAAAAATCCTCGACAAAATTTCTTATCCCTATAGCTCGACAAGTGTCCACTTTCATTTGTGCTCCGTGCGCTGAAAGAATCAGGCGCCATGCCAGGACAAAATAAAACAAAATGTATACAAGACTTAATAAAAATCCAGTTACAATCAACAAACCACATCAAGAAACCTGCCGCGCCCAAAGTTGCTTCCCCTCGATGGCCGAACTCAAGAGGTTGTGCCCTTTAGCTTACTTCCAAGAATGCCAACAAATATCATAAGTTATTCATAAATATTATGTTTTACATAATTCATTATTAAACTCTTGTCGATAGTCCTACTGTAAACAAATTTTACTTCTGTCTTGAATTAGTAAAATATTATTTCATGCAGGCAAAGAAAAACAATATTTTGACACTATGGACTTGATGGTTAAATGAATATGTACACCTTTGTGTACAATTCGTACTTATGAGGTTAAATCCAAGTACAAACATTGACATTGCTCGCTAATTATATAACATGACTAGTATATATCGTATATAGTCTCTGAGTTAACTAACACCAATGGCTATCCTTTAATATTGCGTTCGAGTTTTTAATTTTTTTTTATTAACTACACTAACCTAACTTAACCTAATCTAGTCTGAATATGAGAAACTTGTTTGTTTGATGTGTGCATTAACAATTATAGTATATATTGATAGTATAGTTAATGCTAATGCTTTACGGTGAAGGAAACAATTAATCTTAACCCTTTGACTGGCAAACTGACACAGCTGTCATTGCCTAAAGTTTCTTTACTGGCAACGGACAGCTGTGTCTCCTGTCAGTTTGACGTTTAAGCGAGGTATGTTTTGTAAACATGGTGGTATATTGTCTCTGATTTAAGCTATATAAAGTTTTATTATACCCAAAAATTTTTAGTTTTATTACACAAAGAACGTATGAAAAAAGTTTGGTAAACCCAACGATTTCATAGTTCAAGTCAAGTCGATTTCAAGTCAATGGGTAAACACAAATATGTTATAGGTTTACGAAATAATATAAAGGTGAATTTTTCAAGTGGGCTTTCAGCGCCAAATCCGAAACGATAAGAAATTGCGAAAAACAATCAAAATGCCAATTTTTAAGAACTAAAACTGCATTTTTGGATTTAAAAAAAAACGATTTTCAAGCCGGGAATCGAGCTCGTTGATTTTGAGAAAAACAAAACACCTTGCATTATTGAACCAGTCAATAGTGACGCTTATAAGGAACAAATCCTGTGAAGTAATGTCAACGGCCAACTAAAAGAAAGTGTTTATTTTTAACCGACTTCAAAAAAAGTAGGAGGTTATCAATTCGTCTGTATGTTTTTTTTTATGTTTATTACTTCATAACTTTTGCCTGGATAAACCGATTTGGATGATTATTGGATTAATGAAAGCTAGTGCTTCCCAAGTGGTCCCATTTTAATTTGGTTAAGTTCTGACCATGATATCCATGAGGAAATCATATAATTTTTAAATTTGTATTAAGATGTGCGCGACAAATGGACGAATAACTCAATATAACGCCAACCGATTTCGGTGATTCTTTTTTTATTGGAAAGGACGTGTACAAATTAGTAAGTGTACCTCAGATTCACTAAAAATAAACAAATAAAAAACGAGTGACAACTCGACTATTGAATCTACATGCCCACCACTGAGCCGTAAGCCGCACTATATTTTTTTGTCATTGTGCTGACGTAGATTTGCCACCGCTTCCACCTCGAGGACTAATTATTATGACCTCGAAGAATAATTAAGATTACAGTATTTGTGGCTTACGCCTCAAGTAAATATTGAGATACGTAAACCAATGTTATGCATCTTCTCGGCAAATACTCGCATCCATTGCGACACGTATGATTACATCGTCTTATTTCATTTTTAAACCTTGGATAAATTGTCTTTGAAATCAAATGAAAGATCAGAATTGTTTTGTTTTGGGTTCAGAGCCGGTAGTCTAAGTTGTCACCTAAATTGGCGTTACGGCAAACCGATCGACTGGCGTTTTCAAATGCATGGAGAAATTTAAGAGCGCGCGCAGCGGGCGTTAAGCGAACTAACATTTGCGAGTCCGAGCTTGATTTGACAGCTTACTCAACGTTGCCGTAAATACGTCGACGTTGCCGTTTACGTCCACTCCGCGTTTTCATACAAATCGGAAGTCCGCGTTTGACTCTGACAGCTTGAAGAAGTAAAACCACAGAATATCTAGTAAAAACTTGTATGGAGTTTGGAGAAAACGCCAGTCGATCGGTTTGCCGTAAACGCCAATTTCGGTGAGAACTCAGACTGCCCACTCTGGTACACGTTTGTAATAAGTATTCACTCAAACCTGTGGGTAATTTTATGCAAAAAGATAGATTATGGGCCGGAGAGCATGGAGGTGAGGAAACAACCCGAGAGTGACATAGGATATTCCGAATAAAATAATAATTCCATTTAATTTACTAAATAAGTGAGTACGTTTTAAAAGAGCATAATAAAACCCTTTGTTTACGTTTTTAAAACCGATTTAAAACTTGACAATGACGTAAAGGTGAAAAAACCGTAATAGTAAAGAACTCCGTAAAAACGGACTTACGATTTACCGCTATTTATTTCCATCCTCCACGGTTACTGGTGATGAAGAAGAGTGAAAATGAATACATAATATATATTTTTAAAGCTTAACTAAGAAGGAAAAGTTTTGTTTCTTCATCGGTGTTTTTTGGCCTAAAACATTTAACAAAAATAATAAAACGTCAATTGTTAAACTGAATTTAACATAATATAAAACGAAACATCAAAAGTAGACAATTTTTTATAGAGAACACCATTTATAAATCGTAATACACTCAGCGCTTCGCCCACAACGAGGGCAATATTGACTGAAAAGGGTTTGTGTAAATATTTCCGTTGGCGTTTAAGACCGGAATTCGTGCTGATTTGTGACACGTTCCATACACATTCAATTCCAGAATGACAATAACATATTTGATCATGTCTCGAGTATCGGAATTGTCAAAAAACTACGATCGCATCATATCAAATACTCGTATACTTGTATTACGGCAATTTATGGCTGTCAGAATGAACTAGTTTACTTGCGGTGCCTTATCAAACTTTACTACCGTTCCCTTACTAAGTAACCATGGAAGATTTATTACTATAGCTATTCATAAATTGTCGGCATCATAAAAATATGGAGATCAAACTACGTTTTCATTGTGTGAGAGCACTAGATTTATTAACCTTTTGTGCCTGCCCTGCGTCTAGACTAGAGTTTCGGCTATGGTTTGAGGGCAAAGAACAACTCCTTTAACTAAAGACTTACTCAGCTTATTTGTGCATAGCATGTAATTTTTATCATTTTATTGTTTAAATGCAACAATAAACGTTTCTTATTACACAAAGAAAGACAATAACAATGCATTATATCCATGCCTTTTTTAATTAATCTCTTCCTAAAACGTATATTCACAATATTAACACACGAAATCATCTAAATTCTAAACCGGATTGAATGTGCCCTTAATGCGTGACCCCGCGTTGACCCCTCACGAGATTGACAATACTGGCGGCCATTACTGTCAATTTGACGACGAACACGCCACATTGAGTGCTCGCATAGCTATCGTGCGGACATTGAAAACCGCCGAAGCTGATAAGTTCCTGATAAGATCAATTATTAGTGCTATAAGATGCTTCCTGTAAAAACTTTGATATTTTAACAAAACATAAACAAATCTGGCATTGTGACAAAACGAATTTAGTTAATAGTTTACAAAACAATTTAGATATTTCTGGAGATCACGAGAGAATAAAAGTGTCTCGAAGAAAACATTTTAACAACTTCTCTATTTTTACCCGATTGCGAAAGAAGGAGGGTTATGTTTTTCGAGTGTATGTATGTATGTATGTATGTATATATTTCTTTGGCACCCCTGCAGCCTAAACGGCTTGATGGATTTTAGCTTGAGAGGTGTCGTTAGATTCGTCTTAATTGTGAGAGAGACACTGGGTATATCAAAATCATAAAAAAAATCATGGCTGATTTTTGGCGCCAAATTATGTGTTTTTAGATTTAAATGTTTCGTTTGTTCTACTTCTTTAAAACTATGCTTGTTCACTTGTACTTAATTTTGAACATGATTTTTTTATCATCTCTGATTCCCGTTGCTCAAACAAGTAATCAAGTAAATAATTCCATTAAATTAAACAAAAAATAGTTTATTTAATTTAATAAATGTTATTTATTGTACAAGACATCTGATGCTTAACAACTATCTCAAGTGTATAAATCCCTCTTCAAGTATAATGCAGATAAATAATATAAAGTTTACGATCTAACTAATTTGAAAAAAAAAATTTTTGTAATGGATGGTGCAATCATTTACTAAAGATATTGTGATCTATTTTACTTAAATGAACTGAATAAATTTAATTTTGCAATTTATTATGAGATTTTTTTCAAAGGAACACAACTGTGACGTATGTTTTGCTCTTCTGTTATTTGGCATTTTATATGTATTCTTATTTCTAGTGTTCTGGTAACATATATCAGATTTTTTTTATAGTTGATTTCTACCACACCTACTGCCATGATATTAGTCCAACACACCTCATGGGAACTAGCTGCCATGAAAGGACATTCCTTTGGGAAACACGGACACGTTTCATTGCCGCTTCGACCATTTCGTACCAACCTGGACGGGGTTAACCATACTACCTAGTAAGTAAGGTGTCCTACAGTTTTCCGTGGAATCTGAAACACGAACTTTTTATTTTCGGATTTGGACATGAGGGCACACTTGAATATTTCATTCTGTATAGTATACAATAGACTAGCGTATGAAACGATGTTATAATTCCAGGTTATGATAAATCTGTAAAATATCTCTAATAGTCCGAAATTTGATATCTTCCAATATTGGAAAAATTATACGATTTAATATTCCATTGCAATATCTTAGCAGAAAGTTTATTATCACTTATGTTATTCAGAATGATTTCGTCTAATTTTAATTATTAACGCCTTGTATTTTTTACAGTACGCCAGATTCCCGGTCCGACGAAGCCCATGGTTTTTCGGTTTTTAGGGTTCCGTACCCAAAGGGTGAAAACGGAACCCTATTATTAAGTCTCCGCTGTCCGTCCGTCCGTCCGTCCGTCACAGGGCTGTATCTCATTAACCGTAATAGCTAGGCAGCTGAAATTTTCACAGAGTGTGTATCTATTTTACCGCTATAACAACAAATAGGTAAAATAAAAAAATACAAAAAACGTATTGATTTCTTGTTAAATATTGTACGGTGGTACGGAACCCTTCGTGTGCGGGTCCGACTAGCAGTTGGCCGGTTTTTTCAAAGGCTGCGAACAGTCAGGTGAATTTTCACTTTTGTTTGAAGGACTCTAGAAGGTTCAAGGATCGCTTTTGATTTCTCGGGGTCGTTGGGCACGATGCTGTATACAGGGTGTTAACGGGCTTATGGTCCATACTTCAACCACGTTTTCCAGGGCATATTTGGAGCAAAAAAGCTTGGTATCATTTTGCTGTATAACTTAAAAACAATCGATCTTCTCATACATTCTTTGTGTAGGTATTTAAAAAAATGTAGGACGTTTAGTTTTTACAACAAAATGTTGTTTACCTTTTTTGCTCAAAATATGCCCTGGTAATGCCTGGTTAACGTTTAAGACCATAAACCCATTAACATCCTGACCCAATCAGGTCCTTCGATCTGATAATGTTCGTTCAACATCATCGGCAAAGTTATCTTACGACCTTCAAAGGACATCTTACCGACAAATACACCTGCGGTTGAAACAACCACAACTTCTATCCTTATTGGATTTCCCTCAACTGAGCTCACTGCCATAACTTAATGAAATCATTCTTGAGAAAATTATAAAAGTTAGATACCATTTTCCTATATTTTACGTAGGTTTTTATGAGAACGTATTTATAAAATCGAGCACCTGGAAGAATTTGATGCTGGGTGGGCTAGCGATGAGCGAGCGTCCAGGATGGCGAGACGTTAGTAATAATGCTGGCACATTAGACCTGTTATTACTCTTATACTTGACCATCGATATATTTTAAAACTACGTACTGCTTTGCTTTGGTACGTCGATGTTCTTGACGAAATATTGAACTATGAAATTGTATATCTCATGAATGAGGTGATAAAAAGTATGAACTTCGAATATCACGATGCCAAACGTGACTGCTCTTAACACCTGTATTTAATAATTATTTTATTGCTGGGTTTTTAAAAACAATATTTTTAAAAACATTTTGAACACTGTTAGTAAACTGTGTTACTGGTTTATTCATAGACGCAATTGTGGTTTAATATAGTTAACGAAAATATAATTTTATCGCTATTACTTACGAGAAATGCATTGTCCTAGAACGAAAAGTATGAGTGTGAATGGAACATAGTAAATTTAAGTAAGTGTGTTTTACTTAGATGTGTTTTGACAGATTAAAACAACATGAAAACATTTTTTCAGCTCACTTTGATCTTTGGCATGTCGTCTCTTCACATTCCCCGCTTCCGAAACAGCTCAAGTCCAACGCACAGCACGCAGCAGTGACGCGATGCAGATTTAGCACATTATTTAATCTCCATTCACGAGAAGGGTCAGCCGTGCGGCGCGATTTGATAGCCTCGTTGGCTGCCCGAGTGAGCGGTCGCTCAGAGCTCTAGTGACACTTCGGGCGGGCCTGGCTGGCGGAGTGACACTGTCGCCTCGTAGAGTAGTTGATTCACTCGCACGCGACGCTGCTCTGTCTGCTCCTATACGCTGGTATCTGCACTTCTGCAATCACGGTGGTGGCACAGAAGCAAATCATCTGTTCCACTACAAGGTACTCGCACTACTGCTCGCAAAGGTAGACTGGGTAGATAATGCCTTTTGCCCGAATTTTGAGTGCAATAAACATATATAAATAAATAAATACTTCTTAAGGAACTAAAAAAGGTAGGGTGATGTCATAACTGATGTCATGATATTCGCCCAAACACTACATACCCGAAGGAATTAGATGCCATGCCAGGAGGTTCGAGTTGCACGGATTGGGATTCGCTTTTAGTGGGTGAACTTTCATTTGTCCCTGGTAGTGTTTTGACCGAGGCGTGTTACTTCAATGTAGTGGATGTCTGTGTATATGTGAGGGTGGGTGGAGGTTTTTTTAAAAATATGTGTGAGTGAAAAGTTGGGATTTATTGGAATGGACATATTTTAAGACATGTAAAACGGAAGATTCTTGTCAGTTTTGGATAAAGGATGCACAGAAAACACAGCAGTGACGCTTTGCTTCTAGATTTAGGCACATTATTACAACTCCATTCAAGAAAAGAGTCAGCGGAGCGGCGCGATTTGACAGCCTCGTCGGCTGCCCGAGTGAGCGGTCACTCAGAGCACTAGTGACACTTCGGGCGAGCCTGGCTAGCGAAGTGACACTCTCGCTTCGGAGAATAGTTGATTCACTCGCACGCGATGCTGCTCTGTCTGCTCGAATACGCTGGTATCTGCAATCACGGTGGTGGCAGAGATGCAGATCATCTTTGCCACCAACAGTTGCTTGTTTGGTGAAATTGAACACGGATGGCCTCTGCTACTGATACCTGCTCTCATGATATTAGCCAAAAGGCACGATACCGAATATTCTTTGCGGGTCCTAAAGTGTTCTTACGCGTTGTTGGAACTCGAGAAAATCAGTGAGCAAATTCCTAAGCGGACTCACTCCGCCGCCGCTACCAAAGAAACTAGTTTTGGTTGCTCTCCCATCCTTTCATGATCGCTATGAACAAGAATTGAAGGCAGGGAGTTTAACCACCGAGCAGCCGGTGCATGCAATGTTGCACAGCACCCGAGATGGAATACGGCGTGATCTGAATTACATAGTCGGGCCGATTGGGATTCGGTTTTAGTGGGTCAAGTTTTAATTGTCCTTGGTAGTGATCGGAGCGAGGCGTCTTACTTCAGTCTAGTGAATGTCTGCGTATGTGTTGCAGGATTGTTATGGACATACTAAAAGACAAGTACGCCGTAATCAAACCCTCTTTGAAATTTACGCATCCAAGTATGTGTAAGGGAGAGGGTTTGTGTGTGTTTATATGGAGTTGCGTGAACAAAAATTGGAGGAATTTTTTTCGCTGACCGCGCATGTAAAGATCAGGGCGTGCTGCTAAAAATTTTGGAGCTGTCACACTTATTTTTATATGTTATATTATATCGCGTAATTTTGCTGCAATAATGCCGCATGGGACCCAGGTTCTGGAAGATCATCAAAGTGATAATCATAAAAGTATTGATGCCTCACACCGCAGCAGCAAGCAGCGGTGTAGTGCAATGCGGTCCGGCAGTCTGCAACCAGGCTGCCACTGTTCCTGCAATCGAAGGCCACGAAGTCAGCTAAGGTATGTTATTTTTAACATTTGTCGCCACAAATATTACAGTGAATGGGTTCATTCCCTGCCTGTTCCGCGTTGTGCGGTGGTAGAAAGGGGACGGAGGGACAGCGTTATGCAGCTCCAAAGAGCATTACCCATGGTAAAAACAATATAATACAGCGAGAGACCCTACATCCCTTCGGAGTTGAAGGGTCTAAAAATTCAGTGATACCTCGGGGTCTTCGACTGTAATAAAAAAAAACACAAGCAGCAATTTCAATGATTAAAATCAGTAATTTCGTAAATATTAATGAAATTTTATTATTCTAACTTATTTTTTGCACGGTAAATCAATTGTAGAGTTTTCCGGATCCCTAATTTATTCCGTGTTTAACCGTGTTGCAAGTTGTTTCAAGTGTTATATTGTTTATGTTTGTTTATTGTTTATTCATCATCCATAGACAGTACACTGCACTCGGATTTGTCATATTTTATCATTAGCCAGTTCGGGGCAACCCCAGCGAGGAAGAACTGGCAAGAAAGTGCTCTGGTTTTTTTTTTAACGTCCACTTAGTATAGGATTGCTTTTGATGAAGTTTTATTGTTATGTTAACATACAGTGAGAATGTATATTATTTCGATTTATATCTCTGGTATAATTAAATAATATATAAATATGCTTTGTACAAATTGCTTTTGATAAAGTATTTTTACAACTGTTCTTCCGAAGCTTTGTCGAATAGGGACCTTAATAACATTGCCATAATAATTTGATGTCGTACCTGTCTCGGAGCACCTGGACCTACTGGGCTGCAACATCTCCAAAAACGTGGGTTTTCACGTTTTATTGAGTCAAAGGCCAAATTGCATCATAAAATCTGTCTATAACGTTGAAGAAGGTTCTTTTCACCGGTGCAACTAATTCTTCTTTACTAATCAGTGCATGTTACTCCCTACGCGCGAGTCATTTTTCTCAACCCTAAAACTTGGAATTGTTTGCACAGAATTCATAATAGTTAACAATAAATAGTGCAACGAGTTCAATAGACCGCAAATCCGCTGGTATGGTGCCTCGCTGAGCGTGGTTTTGCAAGGTGAGATGGATTTGGATTTTCTAGGCACCTTTGCTCTCGGTCTCTCGGCACAGGCACCCAAACCGGGTTTTTTTTATAAAAAAACATGGAAAAGACCGAAGTCTCGATTCTACCAGAGCAAGCCAAACAAAGTCTGTGTTCTAAATGCGAGGAAACTAAGACCGACGCAAAGCAGTACTTTGTGACGTCACTTTGACAAATTTTGTATGGACGAAATCTCAAAGTAATGCAAAGTGAAGTCACAAAGTAGTACTTTCCGTTAGTCTTAGTTTCTGTTACGACTATTTATCTCAGCCTAAGAGCCTATTTGAGCCTATTTTTCAATCCTCAGATAGACTTATCTGGCTGGTCCTCTAGCACAAGCCTAGCTTAGTTGAGGACCAGCTGCATTTTTGTACTAGTTCTAACTTAATGTATGCAAATCTATTTGATTTGATTTGATTGATTCACAAATGTCAATAGACGGATAGTCATTGCCGGAGAATTATATAATCTATCACAATTATCTGACTTTAATTTTACTAATAAACACATGGACTTACTATATCGGACGGATAAGCAGATGTGTAAATAAATCCGTCGAATAGTTATATGGCCGTTTATCAGGCAATTGAAAAATAAGCCCCTTTCCACTTCGAGTAGGTATGCATCAATGCTGACACCTAGAAAATTCACAGCGAGGCCGCCCAACCCGGCGGCACTCACTGGTACAAAACTGTGCTGTTGCGCTCTGGGACCTTCTCTGTTTCAAAGAAAAATACGGGCTCCGTGACGAGGAAGATGCAACATGTCCACAAAAAAGACAATGTGTATAGTGTATGATTTGGTGGTGGTAAATCTTTTACGAAAATTTTAATTACAAAACGACTTATAGCTAAAAGTAAACCACGACCGCTCTATTAAAAAATCTAACAAAAACCAAATAGATTATATATCTTGATAAAATAAGCTATGTCTGATGACTAATCTTTTTAAGATGTTCTTACTTTATTATAGCGTAATCTACCTCCAAAGTTATCGTATAAAACGCGCGAAACATCCGAACTTTCCGACCTTATAACTTAGAAACCAAACACAATTTTACAATGCCAACGGTCATCAGACATCTAGTTCGATCAAATAAAGCTATTTTGAGCAAGATTTGGGATCTCTGACAAGTAATATGTGCGTGATCTTCTTTCCCCGTTTATATGGGGAGTTGAGCTTGATGGGCCACATTAATTATTAATTATGTCTGATTCGCTCAGTTATTTACATTCGAGCAGACTTATACGGTACCCATTTTTCCGACATGGAAATAGGAAACTCATGTACCAGCTGTAGTTCCCCTTTTATGCTTGCTATTCGGTTCGGTAAGTTGAGGTTGAGTTAGTTTAGATCACGCCTGGGCTAATACCACCCGTACCACCGCCTTGAATAAATTATCGTTGAACGGCCATCAATTCATTGTAAGGCCCCTATTTCCTACAGGAATGCTGTGTTAAATTTTATTTTGCACACAGCTCAGAGTGAAAGTGTTTTGACGTTATAGTGGCTGATATAAAAATGTAACCAAACTGCGAACTCGAATTAAAATCCCCGATTCTATTTAAGCATGAAGTTTAAGCCTCAAAACGTGATCTATAATAAATACAATTGAGTTGTTATTTCGGCGTTAAACTTGCTTTGCCCGTACGTGTAAACCAATGTCAATGGTGTAGTCACACTCCACACTAATTGTTATCATTAGTGTTAATACAATGCAAACTGTAAAGTGAGCATAAGCCCAAACATAAATCTTCATGTTAATTTTGCACATATTATTGGCTATTTCCCATTCTTACTTACCGCACAATATTAAGCGACACGGTGACATACAATCGCCCCTTATGACTAAACTCGTGTGTTAAATACAATGTAAGCACCGGCGAAAACAGCCTGAAAAAACCGGCCAAAGGTTCCGTACGATCGTACAAGATTTAACAGAAAAAAATCACAATCGACAAACGAATCACGACCCCCCTTTATTATTTTTTTATTTTTTTATGTTGCCTATTTATTGTTATAGCCGCAAAATAAATATACACTCTGTGAAAATTTCAGCTGCCTACCTATTACGGTTCATGAGATACAACCCTGTGACAGACGGACGGACGGACGGACGGACGGACGGACGGACGGACGGACGGACGGACGGGCGGCTCTGTGCTATGTTTTATTAGCAGAATATTAAGACCTTTAAATTTTTGTATGACTCCTTTATTATTTGAAATGAGTGTTGTTAAATACAACATTGATGTATGTTTTGGTAATGTTTTTGACTGAGTAATATCATAATAAATCTGTGTAAATAAATATGCGGTAAAAAACAAAACGAAGGCGTCTTTCCGACTTGTTCGTCGTCTGGTATATCGTAGGGTTCCTTCCTAGTACCTAAAATAAACGATAAAAAGGTAGCACGTCAGCCTCAGTGGCCCAGTGGCGCGACACTTCGGCGTTCGCTCTCCGAAGTTAAGCAACGCTGGGTCCGGTCTGGTCTTGGATGGGTGACCATTCGACCGTTGAGAGAGGCTGGCCGTGGTTCGGATTCCACGTTAAGCTGTAGGTCCCCTTCCTTACTTACTAGGTGGTAGGGTTTATCCCGCCCGGGTTGGTACCATCGCATTGGATGAACGATGGTCGAAGCGGCAATGAAAATTGTCCGTGTTTTCCATCCAGTTCAATGTAGCCGTGCAATATAAGCAAGGTCCTGGCATGGCACCTAGTTCCCATGTGGTGTGTTGGGCTAATACCATGACAGAACTTGTGGTATTAGCCATCCATGTCCAGTAACATAAAAAAAAAGCTACTGCGAGTGTGCAACAACAACCCACCAAGGATTTAGTTGCTACGGAGCCATACCCTAAACAATAAAGCCGATGCAGCTCTCGGTCGCATTGCAACCGGATGTATCCGACGCATTGGGATTGACACAATAAGGTCGTGCACTGTATGTACTGCGGTGAATACGAGCGAGTGAATGCGCATGATGGTCACTTCCGATCACTTCCGCTTCCGGTCTGCGGTGAGGGGGAAAGACCAGGGGGTCCATTCAGAGCAAGAGTGATTTCGAGTTCGGGAGTGAGTTAACCTAAAAATAGCTGGGAAATATATTATTATTTAAATAACGGAACCGTTATTTATACTTCCAACGTATTTACGGGACAAACCAGATTTTTACCTAACTGTAATGATGTTCTAGAAGTGTGGAAACATTAAATATTTAAAAAAGTGAGTTGATATTTAGTGGCGAATTCGAACTCACTCTTACTCTGAATGGACCCCCAGGAGCGACTGGGTCTGACATTGGTTTACACTGCATGCCTATATTTTATTGGATCATCGCGTAAAGCAAATTCTTAGGATAATTGTATTCGACCATGCCATTATGTATTGGCGTAGTTTGCCGCGCATAAACATTCCTGAAATGAAATGTGTTTGATATTTTACGTCATATCACTAAAGAGAAGGAAGGGGAAGTGCCATGCGCTCGATATTGCGTCTCCGCTGTTTGGTCAAAATGACCATATAATATCGCCAACGCAAGCGGATGTGCTCTGAGGCTGAGATTAATAGTCGTAACAGAAACTAAGACTAACGAAAAGTAGCACTTTGTGACGTCAATTTGCATTACTTTGAGATTGCGTTCATAAAAAATGTGTCAAAGTGACGTCACAAAGTACTACTTTCCGTTAGTCTTAGTTTCTGTTACGTCTATTTATCTCAGCCTCAGTGGTCAGTCTGAGTTCTCACCTAAATTGGCGTTTACGGCAAACCGATCGACTAGCGTTTTCTCCAAACTCCATACAAGTTTTTACTAGATATTCTGTGGTTTTACTTCTTCAAGCTGTCAAAGTCCAACGCGCACTTCCGATTTCTATGAAAACGCGGAGTGGACGTAAACGGCAAAGTCGACGTATTTACGGAAACGTTGAGTAAGCTGTCAAATCAAGCTTGCGCGCTCTTCAATTTCTCCATACATTTGAAATCGCCAGTCGATCGGTTTGCCGTAACGCCATTTTAGGTGACAACTTAGACTACCGGCTCATCCCATTCAGATAAACCCTCCAATACGTCGGAGACTATGTTTGCATGAGACATAAACGTGTAGTTTTTGAGAATTGGAGATGGCGGGTCTCATACTAGGCGCGCTCGATGCCATATCTCCTCCCTTTTTAGGGTTCCGTACCCAAACGGTGCCAACGGAACCCTGTTGCTAAGCCTCCGCTGTCCGTCCGTCTGTCACAGGGCTGTATCTCATGAACTGTAATAGGTAGGTAGCTGACTTTTTCACATAATATGTACTTATTTTGCCGCTATTACAACAAATATGTAAAATTAAAAAAATAATAAAAATTAAACGTGATTGTACGCACGATACAATGGTACAGAACCCTTCGTGTGCGAGTCGGAATCGCACTTGGCCGGTTTTTAAGAGACGTTCGATTACTGTAATTTAACCAATAAAAATTTGGACTTACTACAACGGATGGATAATCAGAGGCGTGAATAAATCCGTCGAATAATTATCTGCATGATTATCAGACTCTTGAAAAAATAATGAAAGAAGAATGTACGCAATGTATGAATAATGTACTCGCCACAACCAGTAAACAGTTTGTAACTTCCTATGTTTCAGTTTAGCAGAAATATGTTCGAACAACTGTAGCGCCATCTATTTTGACGCACACACCCCTTAGAACAACAACGAAATATTTTTTAAATTTTTCGCTGGTCGTATACCAGTCTACACAAGCGCAAAAAATACTGTAACCCATATAGGATACTGTATTTTTCTTACTCAACGCACTTGGTGGCGACATCACAATAAAAAATATTCTTAAATTATTTCCTGTTTTTTAAGCAAGGGTAACTTTAACTTGCTCTGCGGTAAGGGCGTCCCAGTTGAATTTAGGGAACAATGATTAGCATTGCGCGCCATCTAGCGGTGAGTAGGTAACCTACTTACTGAGTAAGGATGAGAAAGCATGGTACGTGCTGCCATCTATACGTCGATGGGAAAAACAATTGCATATTGCTTAGTTCCAAGGAACGCCGCAAATTGCAGTGTTGTTGCCAGAAATAAAAAGCAGTTCTTGAGAATGAGCACATGCATATATTATTCGTTACGTCCAATCGATATCGATCGAGCAGTCGAGTTATTTTAAACGATATTTTATTTTACTGAAAATAGTTTTCCTTATTGTAAAAAACAATACAGAAAAATGTGTGAAACTCTCCACTTAGTAACTAGCAAGAAAAGAGAAAGGAATTGTTGCAACATCGGTATTATTCCCAAATGTCAAACAGAAGACGGAAAGCCGTCTGCAGCCAGCGGTGATAGTGTAAACGTTATAGCTCTGAACCCTTTTGACTAATACGAAAGAGTGAGACAAAACTAACATAGGGAAAGAAATGCTCGTTCAATAAACACACTTCAATGATTTAATTTTAGTTCATTTTGGCCATCGACGCAGCGCGGTTGTGTCTGTTGTAGCCTTATCGGTGCTTCGTTTGTTTATATCATGCTGTGCGCTGGAATCTAGTGAAATCGCAAACATATTGCCGTCGAAGTTCAACCGTACACTAATTATGGAATCGCGGTTCGCCGGCCCAATAAGTTTTTGAAAGTGTTCGAAATCCAAAACCGGAATGTTGTGAGCGAGTCTGTGATGTTTTGAGGTTCCGTGGAGTTTTCGGCGATGCGCGCGTGATCGGCGGCTCGGTATACGGGCGGCTTTGCCCGCATGATGGCGCGCTACGGGCCCGGGCCGGGCTGGCCGAGCGCGTCGCTGTCGATACGCCAGGAGATCCAGCGGTTCGAGTCGGTGCATCCGTGCATCTATGCAGTCTATGAACTGCTGGAGCTGTTGCCGCCAGAGGTCGGTGCGGTGGCGCAGCAGATACGCGACCACGTCGTCTGCATTGAAGGTTAGTCCGCGGGGGTTTGTTTACCATTTTACGACAACGTCGAGACGCGACGCGTTGCCTGACATTACGAGCTAACTTCCTACTCAAATGTTTGGAATTTTCTATTTATTTTTATTTTTTCTGTTACCCGACGGGACACCATATCGTCGCTTGGCAATGTCTTTCTGGAGTCTTATCCTGAGTCCTGTTTGAGATAACTGTCTAGAAACCGTTATATCGCGTGGTGTTTCCCACATTTGGTTTCCTAAAGCCATGTGTCGCTACCGTCCAGCTAGGTACCTACCTATCTGCTTGGACAATTTTAACAACACTAATGTTTTAGCACCTTGTTTTACAAGAAAATCTATGCATAAATCATATACGATAACTTTCTAAATTGATAAAACATCAGTCACGTTTGATAAAACGGCAGTCTTACTTGCTCGCAAAAAAAAAACAAAGAAACCATCCAAACAGTAATAATAAATCATATCGTTAGCTAAAATCTATGATTTAATATTTTTTCCAAAATTATCAATTAGATACCTATTTGAGGTTTATTACATTCTCTATTAGCGCTTTAATATTTTCAGCCGTAAATACATGCTTTTACGATATCTCAAAGGTAGGTCTATAGGGTAGGTCTTATACTGGTAGAGATTTTGCGGTTGTTTTATTGTATAATCTCCAAATTTCATGTTAATTTCATTGACCAACTTCATTCTCCTAACACGCCTGCCTCCTAGGAATTTCTCTAATAGTACCTACCTATCCCTAGCTAAGGCAAGCAATGCCCGTAAATGAAACCTAACCCCCCTTGTAATATATCGCAATGAATGACATGTTACTATCAACTTTATTTACGCCAATATAGGTACTTACCTACCTAACTTACGCCCACCAAACGGCAAATGCTGGTAACACGAGCATGACTACATAGATATAGATAGGTACAATAAATCTAGCATGTTTTGCTATAAATGACTTTACTTCATACCTACTTAATTTTAGAAGTGTTCTATGAGAATGAATGCTTAAATTACCACTACTTGTTAGATAGCTCGGCGATAGCCCGCAATTCCGCTGGTATGGTGCCTCGCTGAGCGTGGTTTCGCGAGGTAAAGGTGGATTTGAATTTTAACTACAAAACGACTTACTTTTAGCCGAAAGCTAAAAATAAACTACGACCGCTGTAGTCAAAAATCCAACAAAAACCAAATAGATTCATGAAACAAGGCTATGTCTGATGACTAATCTTTTTAAGATGTTATTATTTTATCGTTGAGTAATCCACCTCCAAAGTATATGTAGGTATTGTCCGGGGCGAGGATTTGAACCCAAAACCTCTCGCATGAAAGGCAAGTCCTCTAGTCCTTACACCACGAGGTGTATGTACCTACATATAATTGATAGAAAGAACAGCTATACGACCACCGTATGGAAGTCTAGTTAGTGATTCGCTCCTGAGAAACAGCGTTTGACTCTGATTGGCATTTGGCACACCTATTTCCTATTTCCCTTTATTTTATAATGTCTCTTCAATATCAATATTCAGGGCCTAAACACTTTAGCGCAGGGCACGCAGGGGATAGCAATAACCCAACGAGAAAAAACCTCGTAATTTGTTCGTTCCAATAACCCATCTCGTTGAAGTATGTAAACATTATTTCACTAACGTACTATAACTTATAAACGTACCTATTGCACGATCTCTGTGAGCTGTATATAGGTAGTTATATGTATGTATTTTCGTTCAAATGCTCACAAGCCGGGCCACGTGTGTATTGGCGTAGTAATTTTAGCCGGTCCTTCCAGCAAGTGCGCCTTCAATGTCACGTTTTTTTGCCGAGCGCCATTATTCTTTTCCGCCTGCGGCGGGTGGGAGGGGGCGGTGCGCACTGACTTTGACGACTCCATTGTGTCACTTTTTTATGGTTCCGTGGTAGGTATAACCGAGCTTGATCAGTTCTCTCTAAAATGTGTCGGCCGTCACAGCTCTTACAGCCTGTACCCGAAGTCTCAGTTGTCACCCATGGTTGTCACCTAAATTGGCGTTTACGGCAAACCGATCGACTGGCGTTTTCAAATGTATGGAGAAATTTAAGAGCGCGCGCAGTGGGCGTTAAGGTGGCCCAACCCGCTCATTTCCCCATACAAAAGGGGAAAGAAGATCACGCCCATATTTCTTGTCAGAGATCCAAAATTTTGCTCAAAATAGCTTTATTTGATCGAACTAGATGTCTGATGACCATTGGCATTGTAAAATTGTGTTTGGTTTCTAAGTTATAAGGTCCGAAAGTTCGAATTTTTTGCGGGTTTTATACAATAACTTTGGAGGTGGATTACGCAATGATAAAGTAAGAACATCGTAAAAAGATTAGTCATCAGACATAGCTTATTTAATCAAGATTTATGATCTATTTGGTTTTTGTTAGATTTTTGACTACAGCGGTCGTGGTTTACTTTTAGCTATAAGTCGTTTTGAAATTAAAATTTTCGTGAATCTTACCAAATCATACACTATGCACATTGTCTTTTTTGTGGACATGTTGCATCTTTCTCATCACGGAGCCTGTCTTATTCTTTGAAACAGAGAAGGTCCCAGAACGCAACAGCACGGTTTTGTACCGTGCCCGCGAATGAGTTAGGCCCGCCGGGTTGGGCCGCCTTAAGCGAACTAACATTTGCGAGTCTGAGCTTGATTTGACAGCTTACTAAACGTTGCCGTAAATACGTCGATGTTGCCGTTTACATCGACTCCGCGTTTTTATACAAATCGGAAGTCCGAGTTTGATTTTGACAGCTTGAAGGAGTAAAACCACAGAATATCTAGTAAAGTGCGTATGGAGTTTGACGTTTTTACGGAAAACGCCAGTCGATCGGTTTGCCGTGAACGCCAATTTAGGTGAGAACTCAGACTGACCACTCTGACTGCGATCTGAGAGATTTCGATGCTGAATTAATTCGCCGGGTGCACAGGCATATGATAATACGACGATTCGTTGCATTTCGTGCCATCCTCATTGTCGAATGACGTGTTATTCGACCAAGTGAACTGAAATGTACCAGTTAGCATGGTGCAAAGTGCTACTAAACGTCAGATTGAATCACTCACTAGCCTGTTCACCCGGTGAGTTTATTTACCACGCGGTTCCCATAAGTCCTTGCAAAATGTCTGCTAACACACAGACCTTACGGTTAAGTTCAAAGAGATAATTGAGTTATGTCAGGTTTATTGCGAGCGAAATTTATTAGGTTCCAATAATCCGTAAAAATGAAATAACTATAAAAATTATAATATGGATTTCACAATATTTGCGACAGCGATAGCGTTGAAATATTTTAGGCTTTCTGTAAGAATATATCACAGGCCCTCTAGGTAGTTCGGTACTTATAACATTCAATCGCATGTAGGATTTTGATTCAGGCTCTTGGTATACAATTTCATATATTCATTATAGGTAGGTATTTAATTTAATATACCTACCTTTTTAATATTCAAACTCTTAACTTTTTGATTAGGGTCCCGTTGCAAATAAAGGGTAAAAACCCTTATGGTCTGTCTGCGGTATCCGTCGGTAACACGTACTGTGTCCCGAATTGAAACATTCGGAAAAAAAAGAATATAGGTACCTACCTAGTTACACTTACATAGTTGTGCACCAACATCAAAACGTCATACTTTTTGAGAAAAAGCAAGATTACTGAAGCCCTAATTTTTTTGTATGAAAGTCGACACATGTCGGCCTAGTACGGTTAAATACTGTCAAGTAATATCAAACGACACACTGTGGGAAACGGCTCATTTAACTATTGATTACTTAAAGTTAACTTGAGAACGATAAAATACTATTTTTGTTAATAATTTGCCCTTTCCTTTTAGTTTTTCGTTTGACATTAATTTGCATATCTTATCTGTGACGTCGTGTATAAGCGGCACTATTGTCAGTCAGTCAGCATGATTGCGTCCACCTCTGGACATAGCCTCTCCAATTTTTCTCCAGTCCTCCCGGCCCTCAGCGGTACGGAACCACTGCTTTCCGCCGACGCACTTGATGTCGTAGTCCCACCGAAAATATGCAGCAAAATATATGGTGCAATAATTCAAAATTACAAGATTCCAAGGTAGAAGAAATAAAATTTAAAAAAATCTAATAATGCAGGTTTCTTCGTGACTCCTGTAAGTGTTTTCGCCATGTCTTATAGTTTCGGATTTGGCTATGAAGGCACACTTGAAAATGTACCCTGTATTTAGATAATAGATGTAAGTGGGTAGGCAGACAGGCACCTCTACATGCAACATACATACATACGTACATTAATACTGAGTTATGTAATATCGCACAGATCTATAGTGGCACAATGATATCCCATTGTAAAGCACATATTACGTCCTCTAATAACAGCTATTTACATTAATCGTACAAATCCATAAACTCTTAACGATAATACTGTAACCGAAACGGATCCCAAACTGTAAAACTATAATGTTCATATTCGCGTGTTGTCAATGCACCCGATGAAATTTCCTTCGCGTGTCGACCCAGTTGATTCAGGCCCTTGAAAAAAGAGCTGGGTGCCAAGTTGTTGACAATTTAACGTTTTTTTATTGGGTGTTTTATGCCACCTGGGAAAAGTAACACACAACTGTAACTCGAAAAGAAATTTTTGGAGAGTTAAATAATTTTCATAATCATTTAAGTGAAAACTCCAAAGTGTATAAAAAGCCCACTTGCAGAACAAGACATCACCTAAAAATTGCGTCAAACATACTGCTCGGCGTAAAATGAATACTTCGTTTTTACACTAGTAACAGTTATACAAACCCATTCTCATTTCTCGTCCCACGACTATTTTACAGGGGCAAGCTAAAAACAGGCACTTTCGCCCTTAGCAATGAGGCGCAATACGCATATAATACGGCGCCTATCGACCGAACGGAGGCCAAGGGGTTAAAAACTGTTGGAATCAATTATCTCATCTACCGTATCAGATAAAGATTGCTTATAATTCTCATAGACTAGGAGGTCGCGACAAAAATGGTAACGATAATGTAAATGGCTGAAACTGGGTTCACGGGATAAAGTACAACCCACTAAAGCTAAATGTGTCAGTCTGCCTGTTCCAAGTGCTTGCGTTACGTAGATAAGGCGCCTGGAAAAGTAGTTATAGTGACAAAAAATCCATATGATAAGGTAAATGGATGCAAATGACGAAGCATGAAAGCATCAGTACATACTTGCTTAGCAATACAAAAACTAAAGAAATCTTTGGTTGCATTTAGTAGTTATAGGCGATTTAGGACACAGATATAATTTAGGTATATTTCAGTATTTAATTAGAAACCGTCTGGTTATTGTTGTATAATGAATAGGTATTAATGTTTCCAGATAATCAGTATTTTCATCAGCAGGTACATAACAGCATCTATTTTATATAGCCAATCTAGATAACGCAACTACTTGGCACGGGCATACCGACATATTTAGAATCAGAGGGTTAGTCCCTAACGTGTGAACCCAGATTCAGCCATTTACCTTATCGTGACCAAAAATGTCGTGACCTCCCGGAATATCAAGAGGACAAATGAGGTGATCGAGTTTCGTACAACGGCTCGTGCCTGATTCCTCACCCAAATTATGAAATATATTTCTGATATTTTTCAAATTAAATAAATCAACTGAGTGCTTCATACGTCCGTACATTTTGTTTTTTTTTTTTAAACTTATCTCAGGTATATCCATGATATAAGCTTCTAAAGATTTCTACGCATGGATATAAGTTATAAAAAATCAAAATGTACAGAGTAGATCTAAGTTGATTTGTTTAATGTGCAAAATATCAGAAAAATATTTATTAATTTGAGTGAGGAATCGGGCACGAGCCATTGTATGGAACGCAATCACCTCATTATCCTCTTAAACGGAAAGTTTGCTTGGTTTGTTTGGAAAACATTTGCGTCACTGAATTCTAACCGTACTTTTCAAGTCAGCAATTAGTGTACACGACCTGTCTTCCAATAGTGTCGCGTGTCCCGCATCACAAGCCAGATTAAGCGCAGGCTGTCCTGCCACTGCGTAGAGACATTGATGCTGTCCGACTGGGGCTAACTTCGTTTGCGTGTTTGTTACTTAGCTCGTATATAATTAGGTTATGTTGCCTGCTTGGCGGGTTTCGCTATCGACTAGTTCACGTGACTTCCAATGCATGTAATTGCATCTCAAACTTCAAAAGTAAGCCATATAAGGTTGATAAAATTGAGCTTTAAAAAATTGTGAGTTTCGATATCAAGTAGTTCACGTGACTTCCAATGCATCTCAAATTTCAATAGTAAACCATCTGAAATTAGTAGATTAGAGGTTGAATATTGTCTAGATTCAATATTGCAAGTAGTTCACTTGTCTTCCACTGCATCTCAAACATCAATCGTAAAGCATCTGAAATTAGTAGATTAGCGGTTGAATATTGTCGAGATTCAATTTTGCAAGTAGTTCACTTGTCTTCCACTGCATCTCAAACATCAATAGTAAAGCATCTGAAATTAGTAGATTAGCGATTGTCGAGTTTCAATATTGCAAGTAGTTTACGTGACTTCCACTGCATCTCAAACTTCAATAGTAAAGCATCTGAAATTAGTAGATTAGCGATTGTCGAGTTTCAATATTGCAAGTAGTTTACGTGACTTCCACTGCATCTCAAACTTCAATAGTAAAGCATCTGAAATTAGTAGATTAGCGATTGTCGAGTTTCAATATTGCAAGTAGTTAACGTGACTTCCACTGCATCTCAAACTTCAATAGTAAAGCATCTGAAATTAGTAGATTAGCGATTGTCGAGTTTCAATATTGCAAGTAGTTCACGTGACTTCCCCTGCATCTTAAACTTCAAAAGTAAACTAACTTAGGTTTACAGAATAGAGTTTGAAAGTTCACGTGAATTAATTTTATTAAACTTGAAAGTAAACTATCTTGGTCGATCGAATATTGGTTGAAATTGTCGACTTTCGGTATCGAGCAGTTCACGTGACGTCGACTGCATTTAATTGCATCCGAAACTTCTAAAGTAAAAACATCTTAGGTTGATAGAATATGGGTGGAAAACTGTCGTGTGTTGAAATCAAGTAGTTGACGTTAATTCCACTGCATCTCATTGCACCCTTGCATTGCCACCCTTGTCAGCCTCAATGGCCCAGTGGCGTGACACTTCGGCGATCGCTCTCCGAAGTTAAACAACGCTGGGTCCGGTCTGGTCTTGGATGGGTGACCATTCGACCGTTGAGAGAGGCTGGCCGTGGTTCGGATTCCACGTTAAACTGTAGGTCCCCTTCCTTACTTACTAGGTGGTAGGGTAAATCCCGCCCGGGTTGGTACCATCGCATTGGATGAACGATAGTCGAAGCGGCAATGAAAATTGTCCGTATTTTCCGTCCAGGTCCTGGCATGGCACCTAGTTCCCATGTGGTGTGTTGGGCTAATACCATGACAGAAAGTGTGGTATTAGCCATCCATGTCCAGTCACATAAAAAACAAATCTCAGACTTCTAAATTAAAACCATCTTAGGTTGATGCAAACAAAATTGTTGATCATGAAAACTACGCATGGCCATACATAAAGTTTCACGTTTTAGGTACTACGCGATCGCGCAGTTTTTAACCGACTTCAAAAAAGGAGGAGGTTCTCAATTCGTCTGTATGTTTTTTTTTTATGTTTGTTACCTCATAACTTTTGCCTGGGTGAACCGATTTTGATGATTATTTTTTTTAAATGAAAGCTAGTGCTTCCCAAGTGGTCCCATTTTAATTTGGTTAAGTTCTGACAATGATATCCATGAGAAAATGATATAAGTCCTAAATTTGTATTAAGATGTGCACGACAAATGGACGAATAACTCAATATAACGCCAACCAATTTCGGTGATTCTTTTTTAGGGTTCCGTACCCAAAGGGTGAAAACGGAACCCTATTACTAAGCCTCCGCTGTCCGTCCGTCCGTCCGTCCGTCCGTCCGTCCGTCCGTCCGTCCGTCCGTCCGTCCGTCCGTCCGTCCGTCCGTCCGTCCGTCTGTCCGTCTGTCACAGGGCTGTATCTCAGTAACCGTAACAGATAGACAGCTGAAATTTTCGCAGATTGTGTATATATTTTGCCGCTATAACAACAAATAGGTAAGATTATAAAATAATTTAAATTAAAGGGGGCCCTCATACAAAAAAACGTGATTTTTTTGTTCGATGGTACGGAACCCTTCGTGTTCGAGTCCGACTCGCACTTGGCCGGTTTTATTGGAAAGGACGTGTACAAATCAGTAAGTGTACTGAATATTCATTTAAAATAAACAAATAAAAAAAAATTAAAAAAAAAAATAACCGAGTTCAAAGAAAAAGCACTAAAAAGTAAAAAAATAATTGCCATTTTTGTAGTTACGTTTTTTTTATTTTTGAGTCGGTGTCAGCCAAGGTAGCCAAGGTTCTCTTGATTGGCGCAGCGCGTGCCCGGCTGAGGCCGACTCAAAAAATAACAAAAATCGTAACTACAAAAATGGCAATATTTTTTTACTTGCTTGGCAATGCTTTTTCTTTGAAGTCGGTTATTTTTTTTGTTAAAATGTTTGACCTTTCCTTTATTCGTTCCAGGTAACTTACAGACTTACCTATGTAGAAAGTGTTAGGAAATGATAAGGTTTCGCCTGCCTAACACTTCGCTGCACGGCATGGACATTCACACCTTCTGCTGCTTCAGGACATATCGTCGGCATGCAATCTCCGCGCATCGCGATGCACTAGCTGCCCGTTTGGGTGACGGACCGTCGCGACCGCCGATCTCGCTTATTAGTCGGTAAATTTATCGCTGTCCCCTTTTCCTGGTACAATCGCCCGCAGAATTGCTGCAGGTTGGCTGTTCAACGTCACAAAAGTTATTTTTTGAATCGATCGCATTTTTAAGTGCATTCAAAACATTAGTGGGCCTGTCTGTATCACTATAATTAGCGACAGCCATCCTGTCATTCAGTGTAATTATTGTGATACGATATGACATCGATGCATCAGTTCTATCGCTAGACCAGTTCCATTTTTGGGAAGTCAAAAGCTAGCTACCTACTTGATAGGAATTGCATCGACAGAAATCAGAGCCAGAGACCATAAAATCCTTTATTCGCTTTTTCGACGTGACCCTATAAAAATATATTTGTAAAGCTGTACTGAAAAAAATCTGCAACTGCTTACTGTTTTAGCAAAGTGAAAATTCTGTCATTCATGGTGAAGTATTTCTCATTAGCATTAATGTATTACGGTAAGTATCTTTTAATGAGCCAAAATAGTTAAGATGGTTATACGAGCCAATGCGAATGGTTTGATTGCGTTAAGTTCCTGATCTCTTTGGAATGAGAACATGAAAAAAAAAGTATAATTCCAGCTAACGTTCTACCAAAACAGAAAACCGAAATTGATATTTTATGCATGGAAATATTTTTTTAAGTCAGAGTGGGCAGTCTGAGTTCTCACCGAAATTGGCGTTTACAGCAAACCGATCGACTGGCGTTTTCTCTAAACTCCATACAAGTTTTTACTAGATATTCTGTGGTTTTACTTCTTCAAGCTGTCAAAGTCAAACGCGGACTTCCGATTTGTATGAAAACGCGGAGTGAACGTAAACGGCAACGTCGACGTATTTACGGCAACGTTGAGTAAGCTGTCAAATCAAGCTCGGACTCGCAAATGTTAGTTCGCTTAACGCCCGCTGCGCGCGCTCATCAATTTCTTCATACATTTGAAAACGCCAGTCGATCGGTTTGCCGTAACGCCAATTTAGGTGACAACTTAGACTACCGGCTCAGGTCTCAAATATATTATTTTTCAAGTTTGCGGCTTATATTGATATTAACAAATATTTATTTTAATACCATCTCAAAGATCTTAACATTATCTACCCATTCAGCGAAGAACATCTTTAACTTTTCCCAATTTCTTTAACGAAACAATAAAAAAACCGCTTTCACGCGTTATGCGGGTTGGTCACATTCGGAAAGAATTGTTCCGAGCTGCTCTAACTAAGCGACGTCAGGCTCTGGCTGTCTCGTTTTAATCGCAATTTAATTGGTCCAAAATGTTTTGGTATGAGGATGCTCTTAATATTAAACAGTTATTTTAACCGATTCAACAGTACCGCTTAGTGAAAACAACACGTGTGATAGAATAAGAAGATTGTATAACGGTTATCTTAACTGATTAAACATTACGGCCGACTACAAACAAGGAGTGCGACTGTCCAATTTAAAGAGGTACTGTCATGTTAATTGAACTGAGAAAATGCTAAAACTAGAAACAGTTTTCACACAGTTAAAAAAAACAATTAAAAGATCCAGTAATATTGAATGTATAAGGCTAACTGTTTTCATTCAGTTAGAGCTTAGGTTCTCAAACTTATTTTGTCTACCGCCCACTTTGAGAATCCATTATATTCCAGCGCCCCCTAAAATGTTTAGCTTTACCACATCTTATGCATCACAATCGCAATCTTTACTTTAATAAATTTAATTTAATTATTCATTTATAGCGTACCACATGAGTTTACTATTATATTATTTTTATTAGGGCAATGAAACAAATTTTTATCAATATTATTTTGCTCTAGTTAGGTTTTTATTGTAGTTTAAAGTATATTAGAAAAATACTACTCAGCCATCTCCCCCTAAACCACTGCAACGCCCCCCAATTTCCTCTGAGCCCTTCACCGCCCCCCTGTAGGCCTCTAGCGCCCACAAGGGGGCGTCATCGCCCACTTTGAGAAAGACTGAGTTAGAGTAACCGATTTGCTTAGTTGGCTCTATTTTAAGGGCCTGGTACTAGCCAAATCGCAAAGTTAGACGAGGCACCCCAAGTAAACTAACTAAGTCTGACGATTATAAGTGTCATCCTTACAATATATGATTCCTTGTCTAGGAATCGAATGATTTTCGTTAATGTATGTTTCCTTTTTCTATACAAAATACATTGCGGAAACGGTGTCCATTTCCGAACTTTTTTGACTAAATGTAGAAAACTAAAAGCAAATGGAATTTTTTGTTTATGCATATATGCTGTTTTTGCTTATATCTAGAAATCGAATGACTTTCAGATTTCTAATGAGAAAAATCAACTTTTTTTATTTTTATTATTATTTAAATAAATGATGGAATAAAAAAATATTAACAATCCATTATCAGTCTTGAGTTCTATTTGGATTTGCTGAAGCGTTTCACTACATATTATTACATTTGTTAAAAAGTGCATTTGTATGGCGCGAGTAGTTGGCTAGTCCTAGCGCCTTAACGTCGCAAGACGGTTGTTGTTTTCGGAATTACAGTTAGATTCACTGATTATTGTCAGTTTATGCACTAATGCATCTCACTGTACCCAGACAGACCGCGCCACGCCACAGCTTACCCCGCGCGATCCTTATGAGCCGGGCACGGGAGTCGAACAGTCCGGGTGATGGATGAGCTTTGATTTCCTTCCTCGTAATAGTGTATTCGTTACGAAGGGGGAAGAATTTCCGATCCCTAATTTCATTATCTGGATAGCTTGATAGTTAACCAACGCGAAGCTATCATGTAGACGTTAGAGCTCTGACCCCGTGATCGTGTCAAGTGATTGACTTTAGTGATGTGAAAGAGAATAACCCGTTCTTTACGTGTTGCTTTGAAACAACATCGGTTGACAGTAATTTGTAGAGTAATTTTTCAAGAGATACGTAGCAATAAATGTGTGTGAGTTTAAATAATTAATAGTGTATGAGTTTGTGTGTGGTAAGCCAGGAGATTACAACTACAACTAGGATGGCGGTTCATAACGGTGTGTCGGTGCCTGAAATGAACCAGTAACGAGTACCGCCCAGCTAGTGGCGACCGAGACTTATCTGTATGGCGGCAGGCAGCGTACACTGACGGTAGCGGTGGGCCGTCAGTTCGCTTACGAATTCGCTCATCTATGATGTTCTCGAATTCCAACCACACGTAATAACTGCACACAACGCTTCAGTGCAACGAACATTTGATGTTGCGCGTTCCGGCTTCGTAAGCGAACTGAATGGCCAGCGCTACCGTCAATGTATCATCACTAATACGTGGGTGGGCCGCTGCACGGATAAGTTTCGACCGAATCGCTACTTGGTCCTTATTCGATGTGTCCATCCCAGCAGTAGCCGTCTGTTCGATGTGTCCAGCAGTCACGACACCCACGCCACGATGCAAGGTGACCTGCGTTAAGTACGCGCCAATTTAGGACTACCCACTTCTCTGTGTACCTCGCCAGCTTGCCTAATAATACACAACTTGAATCCGACCTGAGTTTTCACATAGCTCATTAATTACGTATTCCGATTCCTGGTTCCGATTAGATACGGTTTATGTATCCCAAGGTATTTTTCAGTGCTGAAAAACTTCTTCAAGATCTTATTTTCCTTGCACGTATTCGATAACAATCAACCAACTTTCGGAAATTTTGAATTATGATCTTATTTTATTAATTTAAACTTCTTGTAGTCGAACTACACACTGAGGTACGTCACAAGCTGATCGATTGATCCGCACATTCTATTAATTCAGTGAAGAACTCCCAAAGAAACTTTTGATTGATTTAAAGATTGAACCTATATCTTGCATATAATAAAATCGAATCCCAACTTATATTATAGAAAGTGTGTTTGCTGGTATCTCCCTCTTTCACGCTGCAACGAAATTATTCGAAATACTGAAACGACGTAATGTTTCGCAACCAGATAGTTTAGCGGCCTGAGAATGATGGGCTACTTTTATACTGGAAAAAAGTGTAGTCGATGCTGTCCCGAGCGGAGCCGAATACCGCAGCTAGTAAATAAAAATATATGCAACTGAAATTCCCTTACATTTTGTTAAAAAGAAAAATACATCAACATGTTAACACATAAAGTTAATTTCGTGGTATTATTATCGTTGCAATGTATTTAGTTGAAAAAAACAAATAGGCGTCAAATTCTGAATATATATGTGTGCTCAAGTAAATATACTTTTTCGTACTAAGCAGGTACGTCGCTTATTTCCAGGAATGTGATTTGTATGTGTGTATAATCGACTGTGAAGCAAGGACACGCTAATTGAAGAAAGAGCCCAGTAAAATGAACTACTTTACAAATCGGTAGACCCAATACCCGCGAATGGTATATTTTCATTCATTTCATTCATCATTTGTAAAGTATAAACAAAATAAAGGCGATAGAAAATCTTGTGCGATAGTAAGGAACCCTTCGTGTGCGAGTTCGACTCGCACTAGGCCGGTTTTTATGAAGTTCTAGCAAAAATAGTTACGAACTGCCGTTGCGCCATCTACTTTCTAGCACCCCCCACCTTAAATTCGTGCCATCGAGACCACAGAACAATTAGGAGGTAAGAATTGTGAAGTGGGCGGAACTCGCGCGCCGGTCTTTAGCGGGGACCCGCTCACTTCTTACGCGCATGATTCACTCCTCTGCGGCTGTCCTGTGCATTAACTTATCCGTGATACAATCTAAAATTGAAAAGGAGTAATGCCGTACTGTGCCATAATAACGTGCAAACACGACCGCCGGTGCACAACCTTCATTATGGAGAAGTTTCGTATCACCGGTAAGTTTCATTTACACGAATAGCGATTAAACTTACGACAAATGCATTACGAAATAATATGGCGTCGCGGCGTCGTTTTTCTCGCCGGGTCATGTCTCGCTACGTTGTTTGTGACCACGTGCGTGTGAGGCGCTCGGCCGTGTTCGAAAGTGGCGTAACATTTGATTGCAAACAGTATTTGAATTCCAACATAGAGTCATTACGTTAAGGTTCATATTTACTAAACAAATGTGGATTTGTTGTTTGGTTATCGATTAAGAAGGGATAGCCAATTGCGACTGTTATACATTCGCGGAGCAAAAAGGTCTTAAGTAAAACGGTAACAGCAGTCCGGTTTCGCAGACGATTTGAGACGGACCGCAGCAGCAGCGTGGCGCCTCTGGGACTCCGGTCGTCTCTAGTTTCGGATCGGAGGGATCGAGAAAGTTGGCCCGGGCGACGGGCGCGGTGAACTTTCGCGAAGATGGATCATTTAGCTTCGGGGTTAATATTGTAAATCGCATTCGCCGGTGATTCACATTAGGCAGTGAATCACAGTTTTTTAGGGCCCCGTCCGAAATCGCGAAAAAAGGGACCCTTATGAAGTTCTGGCTCTTTTGTTTGCACTGAAAAAAAACCGGCCAAGTGCGAGTCGGACTCGCACACGAAGGGTTCCGTACCATCGTAAAAAAATGTATACAAAAAAATCACGTTTTTTGTATGGGGACCCCCTTTAATTTTTAATATCTCTTAATCTTACCTATTTGTTGTTATAGCGGCAAAATAAATACACACTCTGTGAAAATTTCAGCTGTCTATCTGTTACGGTTACTGAGATACAGACCTGTGACAGACGGACAGACGGACGGACGGACGGACGGACGGACGGACGGACGGACGGACGGACGGACGGACGGACGGACGGACAGCGTAGGCTTAGTGATAGGGTTCCGTTTTCACCCTTTGGGTACGGAACCCTAAAAATTATGTGCAACTGTTTATTGTTTTAGCATAATTACAATTAAGTCATTTATGGTACAGTATTTCTCATTACGGTAAGTATCTATTGATAAGCCGAAACAGTTATTATTAAACAGTTATTTACCGTTACAGATGATCTGGAACGGTTATCTTAAATGATTGAAAATTATGGCTGACACAAATTAGGCGTGCAACTGTCCAGTGTCAAGAGGTACAGGAATTAGACAGTACCTTTTCACTGAATATAAGACATAAGTGAGAATGGAAAAATACTAAAGCTAGAAACAGTTTTCACACAGTTAGAGAAAGAGTAAGAGAAAACAGTTATTGCACACAGTCACAATTAAAATATATAGTAAAATTAAATGTTTAAAGCTGACAAAACACATGATTTTTTGTGTTAAATCTTGTACGATGGTACGGAACCTTTCGTGTGCGAGTCTGACTCGCACTTGGCCGGTTTTTTTACTTACATAATTGCAGCTACTCGCGTGAAACTCTTCACACGTGTAGAAAGATTTATTAATGTCTATAATAATTAATTGATTTAATGAGAGTGCGATAACACAACATAAAATTATTAGCGATGACGACATATAAAAACAAAAGGTAAGCGATTCACTTCCACCTGGGAATTGAACTCGTGTTTGCTTCATAAGTACAAGCACTAAGGGTGGTTTAGTGAGCCAATGTGTCAATATTGGTTTACTGGCTATCAATTAAGTTGTGAGTTGAGAAGGGTTTGTTTGGACATGTTGAGCTAATGCCACACCCATTGTCATGATATTAGCCCAACACACGACACCACATATAACTAACATCCTAGGATCTTCATTATGCGGCTATATTGAACTGGGTGGAAAATATTATTAATTTTAACTGTCGCTAAAACTTCTTTGATTCAATGCGATGGTGGGACCGCGGGTGGAATTAACCCTACCTAGTGAGGAAACCTACAGTTTATAAGGATTCCGGGCCAAAGTCAGCCGCAACGGTGGAATGGTCACCCATCAAGAACCCGGCTGTGCCCCGTATTGCTAAACCTCAATATCAAAACTCGTGTCACTGAACTGCCGATGCTAAGAATATAATGTACTCACCTTAATTTTGCTTGGATTGGCTAGCAATGACACCTTTAAACATTTTCGTTGTAATTTTAGTTTTGATGAAATAAATGAAAATAAATTAGTTTTAAATTAAATTAGCTACATCGTTTAGGAAACAACGGAAACAACCGGACAAGTGCGAGTCTTACTAGCGCAGCGGGAGTTCCGTAAACGTAGATAGTTCGTCCATCGCGGGATTTTTTTGTGTGATGTAACTACTTTTCCTTAACTTATGCTGTGAGACCTTGCTTCTTTCAAAATTTCATGATTCTCGATCAACAGAAAATACCATGCATCTAGTGTAGAATTATGCTGAAAAATACTGAAGAAAGACTTCGCCTGGTTTTCACCAGGTGCTGATCTATTTTAATTGACAATTAAAGGGCCTTTATCACTAAAGTGCTGATTATCTTGTACTGAGTGGTCAGTCTGAGTTCTCACCTAAATTGGCGTTTACGGCAAACCGATCGACTAGCGTTTTTCGTAAAACTCCATACAAGTTTATACTAGATATTCTGTGGTTTTACTTCTTCAAACTGTCAAAGTCAAACTCGGAATTGTATGAAATCGCGGAGTCGACGTAAACGGCAACGTCGACGTATTTACGGCAACGTTGAGTAAGCTGTCAAATCAAGCTCGGACTCGCTAATGTTAGTTCGCTTAAATTTCTCCATACATTTGAATGCGCCATTCGATGGGTTTGCCGTAAACGCCAATTTAGGTGACAACTGGGACTTCGAGTACTGAGCCGGTAGTCTCAGTTCTCACCTAACTTTGACAGCTTGAAGAAGTAAAACCACAGAATATCTAGTAAAAACTTGTATAGAGTTTGACGTTTTTACGGAACTTCGAAGTTACGTAAACGCCAATTTAGGTGAGAACTCTGACTGACCACTCTGGTATTGATTCCAAGCTGCTAAGAATGTTACTTAATATTTGGCGATTAAGCTTATCAGCAGTAGGTGAAAAAGGCCCTTAGCATACTTTGTACAGCTCCAAGGGACCATAGACTTAAGTTGTTAGAATTTAATAAATACTTCGACGCGCTCTCATAAAATCATTTTTCTTGACGGACAGACACACCGACGGACAACTATGTGATCATATAATGATTAATTTTTCCGTTTGAGGAGCGAAAGCCTAAAAAGTAAGTAAACCTCATTTTCAAAAACAGGCGAAAGCATATAAAACAATTAAGTTACCTACTTAAGTTCAGAACAGTAAATTATCTTCGAAGGCCGAAACTTCTCGTCGGCCGGCCGTAAACACAGACAAAACTTTGCCGGTTTTCACTTAGCACTTACTCATATTGCGAGTGGCTAGCGAAATAACTTTTCAAAACTGTCAAAGAATACAGAACTTCTTGCATCAAACATTTACTGCCTTAGAATAAGGGCGGAGTCTCCTCGAGTTCTTTTATTTTCCTCCATTTAGGTACACACACTTTTGGATTGGTAAATTGTCAAGGACGGTTCGATTACTGCGAACGAAGAAGAATCGACAAAAAAATTTCGGCGATTATCACAGTACAAATATATTAATATTATATACATAGCTATTAAAATATTGAATCCCTGAAGAGGGTTAAACCAACGTTAACATTAAGAAAGGCTTAGCACCTATAGAACAAACAAGAGTGTGTATAATGGGAACGGAGCACAAAGTCCAATTTTTTTAGACAGGAAGCCTCGGCTGATTCGTCTAAATCTTATTCATTTTTTGCTGATAATATCAAGTATGTTCTTCCACTTTTTTTTATTTTATTTTTTTAATTATTTCCTATGACTCTTAGTTATTTTTGTTTGGTAGTTTTCAGTTATTTATCCAGTCTACTTTTATACTGATTAGTGATTGTAGGTTGTACGCTAATTACATCTTGCGAGAGTTTCCACGCTCCACTACTCGAGTGGTGATGAAATTTTCGCGAATATTTATGTTGGATGTAGTGAGATTATATTTCATGTTATGGTAATTCGTTCAGGTCAAAAATTCGCTTCAACTTCAACGAAAAATACAAATTTTTGGAAGTTAGGTACTCATTTTGATTCGTGTGCCTTTTGGACTTTTTGAAGGAGACCCTGTACCTTGCTTTGACAGCATCTAATGATATAAATGAACTCATTGTATCAAAAATTCCGATGGCTTGTAACACCTGAATAATGTAGATTAGATTAGAAATTAATAGTTATTTCGGAATAAGATGTCATCGCGTTAGTCAAGAGTTCTTTACCAATGCATATATAAAGTTCTTGACTGAAAACTAGTATGTAAGTCATAATTGGAAAACAATACAAAATTACCAGCCTGGCGAAGTTTCTTGTCGGTTCTTATCCGCCAGAAGTAATCTAACCGCCAAAAAATGAAAAAAAAAACACCTAATCGACGAAATAAAGAAATTTGAATCTAATCATCTAGCATCTAATGATACAATAATGCATCATGCGATTACAAAAAAAATAGTAACTTGACTCAAAAAAGCTGTAACCCGAATACGGATTAAAATACTAATAGGCAAGAACCAAGGTAGGTGCTGTTTGATAGCCGAGCCATGATAACGAATCGATTGACAACATACAAATAAACATACATAGACTGCTAAAATCATAACCCTTCCTTTTGGCTTCGCCGTAGTCGGGTAAAAATAACTATGAAACAATTTGTACTAGCAGTCGTCAAGGTAACTAGAACGATTTTTCCGTCCACATCCTCATTTTTACGGAATGCCTTTTTCAATATTTTCGCCGAGTTAGTGCCAAACATCACGAGATGCACAGTTCTTGGCTCATTTCTGCAAAAGATTCCACACGATTGCAGCACAAAGTATTCGTACTAACGTTACATTTCCGTGCCGTTATACCACCGTCACGCCTGGCGGTCGCAACGAGAGTGCCGCACCGGCTTACCGAATCATCAGTTAGGCCTGGAACACACGTTCGTTTTCTTGATTCGGTTTCTAAATACGAATCGGGATCCCGAATGACACCGAACTCGTTCGTTTTTCGAACTTAAAACGAATCGACTAAATTATTCTGTTCGGAATGTGTGCGACAGGTTGCAATAGCTTCTGTGTAGTGCCACTGCGTTTGGAGGGCTCAATTTAGATTAGGTATAGGTAAAATAATTCCACCTCACTAACGGCCGGGATGAGAAAGAATAATGATATAATCCAGAATAACCTACCGAATAATTGTGACATCATCAATATACATTTAGGATGGTACGTTGAACCATGAACGTGACTTGTAAGATGGAGAGGCCGTTTTATGAGACACGAAGTAACAAATGATTAATCACCTTGATTTGCTGTTAGAACTATAGTACTAGCAGAACACGTCATTAATGTGTTCGTCGACGTAAAAAATATCGAAATATTCAACAGAGATTAGTAAATAAAAGAGATCAAAATAATTCATTAATCAAATAGACTTTATTTATGTTTTTTTTTAGATTTTCACAGTTGTCCGAAATATTATTATTTTACGTTTACGGATTTTAATTGTATTTTATGTATCTAGTAAGTAGTATTTTTTACGTCGTCAAACCTCAATTGAAATATCTACGTACATAAAATTATCATTACTTACTGACTCTTGCAATTAAAAAACCTAATATCAGTAAATTATAAATGCCTTTGCAATGATTTGGAATGATATTAATAATTGAATTCAAAATCGTTTACAATTAAGTTCTGTCTTCGAATTAAAACAGAGTACCTACTTATTTCATTTTAAAGTAGGTAAATAACATCAAACGGTTTATCGTTAATTTTACATTCCTTGAAAGTATACTGAACCGATTATTGGTTGAGTCTTTTTCCACTCATTATTTTGTGTCCTCTAGTCACAAACTTATTGAAATTCGTTCTACGAAAAAGGTTAAGATAAAAGGGTCCTTCGCTTTGACCTCGCATTGAACCCTCAGAATTAACTATACTTCGGCATATTGAAATCCATCGGGCATATTCAATAAGTCCGTATGCTCTTTATGAGATTACAATTTGATTCGTCCTGTTCTTGTTATCGAAGTATTGAGGTCGCTTTGATTCCTCTGATTCTAGATAAAGAGTCTGTTCTTTCTAATGATGAAAATCCAATATTATCGGTCCTGGGTCAGCAAGTAAACGGTAATGCGGGTAGTATGTTCCCAATTATATGCCTTGGCGATCAAGTATCTTCGAAGAATTCCGGTAACCCTTGTGTAGACTTGCCTAGTCACTACATAGTATAAAACAAAGTCGCTTTCTCTGTCCCTATATCCCCATGTACGCTTAAATCTTTAAAACTACGCAACGGATTTTGATTCGGTTTTTTTTAATAGATAGAGTGATTCAAGAGGAAGGTTTATATGTATAATAATATCCATAAAATATTTGAGAAATACTGTTATTTTTGAGGTTTCCAATGTGATGTCGTAAAAAAATATTTTTTTTCCGCTTACATTGCAAACGCAGGCTGAACCCTACGAGATGTATCAAAATAATGTACTAAGTGTTGTATACATTGAAAAGGTCTACAGAAAACTTCGCGATGGTATTTATCTATCTCTTATGGATATCCCACATTAACATTTTTTTCTCATTTACTTTTTACGACAAATAATGGCTAATTTTTGAAGCGATTTTAACCAATACAGCATTAATCCTTATCCAATTAAATACCTTAAATACATTGTTGATTTAATATAGATCTATACGGCCCTTTACAGCATATGATTTAAATGAATATTTTCGAAGATATTATAGATTAAAAAATTGCGGGATGTAGTGTTTGCGGCGGTACCGGCCGGCCCCGGGGCGGCGGGAGCGTGCCTCGGAGGCCGCGGTTCTCCCTATAGCACTTTGAATTTATTATTTCTCTAATATCTAATAATTATGTAATAATAATATATAAGTTTTTTTTATTTCAAATATCTCAATGTAGGAACTCTACGTAAAAATGGTTTATTTGTGTATCATTGTGTCAAAATAATATTTTTTTAAATGACGTTATGCCCGTGCAAAGACAGGACGGGCTGCTAGTTTATTAATAAGTCGAAAAAACCTTTCCAATTGACTTGATGTTTATTATCTAATATCAGGCAATCAATACCTGCACGTTATGCATCGATACTTGGCATAGAAAATAAATATGTATGACGATTTATTGTTCCTGTCATTTTATTTTGGTCTAAATTAAATAAAAAACCAAAACGGTGTCTGTGTCTGCAACACAAATATTAGAAACTAAATATCCAGAGCATTGAAAAAAACGAGAAAATTGGAATAGTGGTTTTCAAATGTCAGTAAATAACTTAACGTTTGTGTGGTGAACATAGCCCATGTAATAATCCAAGCATATTTTCAAAACCTTAAAAAACAATAATTAACAAAATAAGCATTTATTTATTGTTAAGTACCTAATTGTATTTTTTATAAACTCTCTGAATAATATACGCAGCAGTTATTATTATAACATTATTAAACTAATCAAATCAATTTCTACATATCGGCCATCGATCCGAACTCTTGTCCACCGACAAAGGCCTCTAGAGATTTATATTTCGTCCTGCCCTTTGCTATCCGAGTCCATTCTGGGCTCGCTACTCTTTTGATGTCATCCTTTCAACGCTTTGATGCTCGTTCTTCCTTATGTAGGTCTATTTTTACACGCTTTGTCATCATTATAGGACAACGTAAGACACACAGTCAATAAGGCCATGAATTCACCATTCTGCGAAAATGTTTTTTTATTAAATAAAAATCCCAAAAGTGTATAAACAGACACCATTTAACACAAACCTCATCATTATATTGTAATAAATCGAGATAATTTGAGATAAGTCAAATAGAAAAAATAATAGTAAAAAAAAGAATAGTAATAAATATGATTTGAGCGCTATCCGAACTTCAAACTTGTAAGATAGTTTAGAAAGACGAGGTCTGCCAAAATTACATAAATGTGAGTGCTGCCAATGTTGAACATATTTCCAAAATTATCTTTTGAAATAAAAAAAAATTAAATAACCAAAAGCAGCTTTCATGCATTTATAAGTAAATGTTAATTTTCTTCATCTATTTAATATACTTTTATAGTTAAATTCTGTGTCAATCTAAATTCGCGTATATTCCGGGGAGTCACGACATTTTTGGTCACGATAAGGTAAATGTCTGAATCTGGGTTCACTTGTTAGAGACCAACCCTCTGATGCTAAATATGTCGGCTGCCTGCGCCAAGTGGTTGCGTTATCTAGATTGGCTATATAAAATAGATGTTGGTGATGATGTACATACTTACTTGCTGATGAATATACTGATTGTCTAGAAATATTGATACCTATTAATTATACAACAATAACCAGTCGATTTTTTATTAAAATACTTAAATATACCTAAAGTTATATCTTTAACCTAAATCGCCTATAACTACAAAATGCAACAAAACATTTGTTAAGTTTTGGTATTGCTAAGCAATTATGTACTGATAATTTAATGTTTCGTTGTTTGCAGCCATTTACCTTATCATCATATATATATTTTTTCACCATAAATACTTTTTCAGACGCCTTATCTACGTAACGCAAGCACTTGGCGCAGGCATACTGACACATTTAGCTTCGGAGGGTTGGTCTGTATTCTGTGAACCCAGTCTCAGCCATTATCGTTACCATATTTGTCTACTAAAAAAACTTTGAAAACTCGATGTGGGTTCATTACTGTACGCATTCGTCCCATTCGGACTAGTAAGGCAATAAAATATATCCTCAGTGTGAGGATATATTACGCAAAGTCTAGTTATTGTCCACGGGCCTACCTATCGTCTTCTACATTCTAATCCAACATTCCTGTCACGATGAACCCCAAAGCCGTGTCGGTTCAGCACGTCGTCAGTCGCCAGATGGGATTGTTTGTCGCGCGACGCGAGCAGCTAAGGCGTTGTGCTGTCATTGTCCGGTCCATTGTGTTCGGGAGCAGGCGGCCATGTTGGGATGGCGGTGTCGTGTGCGTGAGCTGGCATGGAGGTTCGTTGGCAGCGAGGGAAATTTAGGGATGATTTGGTTACCTATGGGAAATAGAGATAGGTTTGCTCACACTGCAGGGTAATTCTAAACGCTCGACAGTTTCTAAAAGAATGACTGCATATAGATAGCGCTAATATCGTAAATGTGGGAAAAAAATCGCTATTCGCATTCTAACGTAAGCTAATTTTGATGAAATATAATATTGCTTCCAAGACAATGCTTAAAAAATGCATGGTAAATATAACTCCGATACTTTCATTTGCTTTTTCGAAATATGTAGTTTCACAATTCGTTTGGTATTGAAAAAGCTTACATTTAACAGAATAGTCTACATGTGATAATTCCGCAGAATATTTGTAAAATGTAGTTAACATATAATTCCAGTTTTTCCAATTTTTCAGATAATGGCGCCATCTAGTTTTCGTTAAAGATATAGCGAGCCCCTCCTCCTTATTCTTAAATAGGTGTTCCAACATTCAATAAAGCTCTAACTTTACATCGCCCGAGGTCCAGTTTTACCTTTAAGCCTGAGATTAAAGAGTTCTAGGCCAGAGTGTAGAACTGTCGGTCAAAAGATGATCAAAGTTTTACAAATATGTGTAAAACAAGAAATGAGAATTTATTTAGTTGTCAAATACATCCATGCCAATTCTATATTTTTATTTTGAATAATGACTAAACTTAAGGGTGTCCCTTCCCGGCGGGACCAACTCATTCGCGGGCACAGTACAAAACTGTGCTATTGCGCTCTGGTACCTCCTATGTTTCAAAGAAAAAGACAGGCTCCGCGATGAGGTGGATGCAACATGTCCACAAAACAGACAATGCGCATAGTGTTTGATATGGTAAGATTTACTAAAATTATAATTACAAAACGACTTCTAGCTAAAAGTAAACCACTACAGCTGTAGTAAAAAATCTAACAAAAACTAAATTGATTATAAATTTTCATAAACAAGCTGGTGACTTATCTTTTTAAGATGTATAGATTTTATCGTCGAGTAATCCACCTCCACATTATTGAATAAAAAAAACGCGAGAAATTTGAACTTTCAGGCCTTATTTAACTTAGAAACCAAACACAATTGTACAATGCCAACAGTCATCAGACATCTAGTTCGATCAAATAAAGCAATTTGAATAATGATGACCAATAAAGAAAATTTTGGATCACTGTCTAGAAATATGGGCGTGATCTTCTTTCCCCGTTTGTATGGGGAGTTGAGCGGGGACATTTCGTCCGCCTTGGTTATTCCTTTTAGCGTCTAAAAATGTATTGCTTATTTCTGTTTGTGGAAACATTAGCTTGTCAACCTAGTCTAATGATAACTTTTATTCTCGTGATAATAAATCTCTCAAATTACTTTCCAATCGCAAAAAACAACAGTTATTTTTCAGTTTGGACAGCTGTTTTTACACCGGGGAGCAATTACTCGCTTTGGGCGTAGGCAGTACTAGTCTAGTGTTCAATTGCCGTAAGAATCCCACTATGAAATGAAGCCATCGGTATGACGTTGGTATCTTGGCAGAGGCGGTAGTCGGTGTGGGACGCCACTTGCATCAGCGTTTCCCGGTCGCCCACATACATACAAAACAAATGCAAAATTAACTCTTCCTTGACTGGTCTTGATGGTAACTGTGATGTGTTATGTTGTTTCGTTTCATTTTTATTTTATATACCAAATCTCGGTGTTGAAATTATGAGTAAACAACGTTTTTATGTGAAAGAAATCTTACGAGGCAATTCTCAACGAGTGAGGCATTCGTATTTGGCGTTGGGATGTTTAAATTCAAGCAACACCAGGCCTACCATTTTTCTCAAAAATGGTATGGACTATTCAAGTAGCAACTTTTGGAGTTATTTGATTTATTTAAATACAATAATCAATAATCAATAATAATAAAAATATTAGAATATCGAAATAAATTAAGGCTAATAATGGTCAAACCCGTTTCCACTCTTACACAAAGGTTCAAAGAAAATTAAGTCCGTTATTTGTAAATATTTTTGGTTGAAAAAATTATAATAAAAAAATACTTTATTTTGCAACCAAAACACTCTCTCACATCTCTCTCACTCTCCCTCACTCTCTCTCACTCTGTCACATCGTTTTGCATATTTAGGTAAAAAAATATTCGACATAAATTCAAAAACATACTGAAACTGCATTGCAAGTATAATAAGGTACTCGGAATAATTTATTTAGAGCATAGGCAGCCCTAGCTGAGTCCGGTTGTAGCAAAACGATTCGAAGCGAGTGCGCGAAGGGAAATGAGCTTTAGTCGTTCAGAATAGAGTATAATGTGATAATAATGATGTCTCGGTAAGCTAACGCACCGTCCGCGTTTTGCCAACATAAAAGGAATTACAGGAAGTGAACCATCACGACCGTATTTCTTAAAAAAAATCCAGGTCTTGTTAAAAACGTGTTAATAAATTGGTATTACGATGTAATATAACTTGCTAATAGTTCTTATAGTAGGCCGTAGCGATGTGCGAGTTACGCACTATATTTGTCATTTTTCACACATTTCAAAATGTCTTTACCAATTATGCGAACAATGCGAACGTAACTCGTGTTTTCACGCCTTAACCGCTGATTCTATTTGGATGAGTTTCGGTATAGAGATAGTCTGAACTTTGGAGAAGAACATAGGCTCCCTTTTGTGGCGAAAATTAAACTCAAAGGGGTGAAATAGGGGATGAAATGTTTTATTGGGAACTCATATAATATCCAGGAATTAAACTAAATTGACCCGAGTGGAGCCGTGTACCTAAGCTAGTTACTCTGAAGCCTAAGTCCACTAAAATATAACTCCATTTTCGAGAGTTAGCGTTATGAGATAACCCCGGAATAACACAAAATTGTGCCAAACCACAGCAACTGCATAACGCGCTCATAACGCAAACGTTCAAAAAAGGAGTTATTAGCGGACTTAGGATTCTGATCTAACAACGTATACTGGTCCGTGGTGTGGCGCGGTGCCACGGTGTCTGACCGCCTCTGACCGCCACTGTCGCATCGACAGCGCGAGTGTCAATGTCCTTCAGGCTTCGCCAACCCGTGTCCATTTTCATTAGCGATAATAATCGACCGTTGGGAGACGCGAGGTGGTATTGCCTCCAATTTGCATATCGCTCGATTGTTTGTTTAAGGCGCTAGGACTAGCCAACTACTCGCGCCATACAAATGCACTTTTTAACAAATGTAATAATATGTAGTGAAACGCTTCAGCAAATCCAAATAGAACTCCAGACTGATAATGGATTGTTAATATTTTTTTATTCCATCATTTATTTAAATAATAATAAAAATAATAAAAAAGTTGATTTTTCTCATTAGAAATCTGAAAGTAATTCGATTTCTAGATATAAGCAAAAACAGCATATATGCATAAACAAAAATCTCCATTTGCTTTTAGATTTCTACATTTAGTCAAAAAAGTTCCGAAATGGACACCGTTTCCGCAATGTATTTTGTATAGAAAAAGGAAACATACATTAACGAAAATAATTCGATTCCTAGACAAGGAATCATATATTGTAAGAATGACACTTATAATCGTCAGACTTAGTTAGTTAACTTGGGGTGCCTCGTCTAACTTTGCGATTTGGCAAGTACCAGGCCCTTAAGATATAATGTCGAGTTGAGGTGGTTTGGACATGTCGAGCGAATGAGTGGCGGAAGAATCATATATGGAAATAGATGCTCTGTTTGTGACACGTATTATGGTTGTTGGCTCTTTAAATATTAAATGTTGGCTACTTTTTAGGATTCCGTACCCAAAGGGTGATAATGGAACCCTATTACGAAGACTCCGCAGTTCGTCCGTCCGTCCGTCCGTCACAGGGCTGTATCTCATCAACCGAAATAGGTTGGCATCTGAGTGTGTATTTATTTTGCCGCTATAACAACAAATAGATAAAATAGAAAAATAATTATAATTAAAGGGGTGCCCCCCTTTCATTTTTGTTATTATAATTTTAATTTTTAAAAAACGTTATTTTTTTGTGTTAAATCTTGGACGATGGTACGGAACCCTTCGTGTGCGAGTCCGACTCGCACTTGGCCGGTTATTTTTCGGACGCAGTGTGCAAGCTCGACGAATTGGGCTTTCGTTGGCGACGCGTCGTAAGAAGGCAAGAAAATTAAATGCTTGATTTGCGATCGGCCATCGCGCGGCGACATAAAATTTTCCCATTTTCCCGAATCGCCCCCGCCAGATTTTCCGTTAAGATAACGGAAAGGCCTGAGGGGTGTATTAATTTAATTGTTTTCGTGTTAAACACGGCAGCAGTAAAACTGTCGGAAATAATTAGATTGCTCGTTGCAACGTTTTATTAATACTGTTTTATTTTATTATATTTGTTTTGAGGCCCGCCAGCAACCGAAAATTACACTTCCTATGCATTTGTTATAAGAAATGTAATTGTAATTTTGAAAACAATTAATTGACAGTTTTTTTTGACGTTTAAAAAATATACGAAAACAAAGGATTGACTAATGTTTCCAGCTAAAAATACGTAAATCGGCACAGAGGTTTGATGTTTTTAGGGTCCCGTACCCAAAGGGTGTCAACGGAACCGGAATTAGTAAATTCGACCAAACAAATTATGTTTATAAATTACCTTTCCATTATTAAAAATATGCTGACAAACAATATAACCCAAAACTTAAATGTAACTAACATTGCCCCTTGCTCCGTCTCTATAAGTGGCATGGAGTGAGAATTAAATTGCTTCAGGAATTAAGGTCAAATTCATTTTCAAATGTCATTTAATTGATTTAGCATGCGTAGGTGGCACTAACTGTTTTTAATTGATAGAAATGTATCTACAATTACATTCAATCATTAATTGGTACGTTTTTGGCCTGATTAAACCTCAAAACATATTTTCTAATGTCTTAAATTGGTGAATTACTAGGTGTTGTATAGATATTGTCTAAGTCTTTTTAATAAACTATTTTTTTAAGATTTTTTTTTCGACCCCTCCGAAATCGATTTTGAAAAGATTTGGTACGGTAACTAAAAGTATGGCGCTTTTTTATCTCTGCCTACCCCTCCGGGCAATGGTACGTACGTATGCATGCAAGAAGAAGTTCAAAATAAATTAAAACAAATGACAACCTTCTTCTTATAGTTTAACCAACTGTTGCCAACATACACGGTAAATTGTGCAGTGTAATCAATAACCGGTCGTGCGGGAGTGTCTCCAGACCAGTCTAAGTAATTCATTACTTTTAATTTCAAGTTTTGCAAACACAAAAAAAACCATTCAACTTCCCCTTACCCTTTTCGTAACGCCCTGTTCGAAAATGTACAAGGTAGTTTTTTTATCGTTTTCTCAATATTGGTTATCTAAGTGTAGCTTGTTTAGAAATTTGACAAAATTAAATACAATACAACAAAGAGTTTTTATTTTCATGCCTGTGTTGAACATGTGATTTAAAGAATCGCCCGCACTTCCCGGAAAGCCTGTACACATGCTTCCTTGCTAATAAACATTTATTCCATCGCTATTACTCCAGTATTTCTTGCTGTCCTGTTCCTAAGTGAGTCAATTTCCGCTCACGAAATATTTTTTTTTTTTCAAAGCACAGCCTATTCAACAACCTAAACAATTGGAACATTTCTCTTTACGCCCATGGAAATTATGTTTATATACTATTGTCTTCGCAGGGTCCTCGGGTAGTTGAGTGGTGTGCAAGAACCTCTATCATAATAGGCTCGCTGGCACAACGCCGTATTGTTGAGACGTCTGGGAAGACTTAGTGGCTCGCTGCCTGATTTATTATTTAAATAGTTATGCCGCCGTGTAGATCTGCGAAATTTCATCGCCACAGAAGAGAAAAGGAAGAATAAGTGACGTGTGGACGCTAGTCGCGACTTAATGGACAGATTGTGCATATCTTGCGTCGTGTGCCACACAGTTCAACCATGAATGTGCTCCCGAAATGCGTTCGGCAAGTCAGACGGACCACCGGGTGGACAGGCAAGTGAGTGAGTGTATCTGACGTTTAGTGGGTTTTGTACCATGCTAACTGGTAAATTTCAACACACTTGGCCGAAGAACATGTCGTTTTAAAGTACGACAAATAAACAAACATCCGATGTAATCACTCACTTGCTTATTCACGCAGTGAATTAATTTACCATGCTGACCTCCCAGTTTTTACCTACACAAATCCTCCGATACGTCTCTGATTGTGTTTGCATGTGGCATGTGTCTTTAAGTTGGGCTGGTAGTTTTAGATAATTGGAGACAGCTGGTCTCATGTTAGACGTGCTAGATGGTACATCTCCTTTCTTTCTCGATCTGAGGTCATCGTAGAACTCCGAAGGCTCATTCTTTACCTCTCTCGCCACTTTATTTCCTTAACTTCTCAGTAGCATAAGCTATTAAGAATCTATTACCACTGCACTCAGATGCTCCATCATTAAGGTTAATTATATGCCCTTGTCAAGTCGGTTCTGGTTATCTTGCACTATGTAATATCCATTTGCATTTGTGGGACGGCTCAGCTAAGTATCTGCTTGGCTCCCTAGACTCGATACAGCGTCTCGTCGAAGATCCCAAGGTATCCCTAAATTTAAAGACCCTTCAACTGCGAAGGGATGTAGGGTCTCTCGCTGTATTCTTTCGTCTTTACCATGGAGAGTGCTCTTCAGAGCTGCACAACGCTGTCCCTCCGTCTCCTATCTACCACCGCACAACGCGGAACAGGCAGGGAATGCAGCCATTCACTGTCGATATTCCCAAAATAGGAACCCACCGATCCTCTAGATGTTTTATCTATAGGGTCTAAACTATGCTATCTTGTTATTTTGAGCATAAAAAAGTGGATAGGCTGCGGGGCGGGCTGGCCTTTACTTGTGTAGTACCTGCTTTTGCCTTACTTGTACCCTACTTTTTAAAATGTTCATGGTTCTAGGTCACGGGAAGTACACTATTTTAATTAATTCGCAAGTGTCAAAATATGCGGCATTTATGACCACATTTTTTTATCTCGTTGACTAAGAAATTTGATATTTTACAGCTCCAAGGGACCATAGACCTAAGAATTTGATATCAATTTATGGCATTGGCCGACAGACAGACGGATAGTAAACGGATCCTATGAGGGTATTTTTTTTTTGCTTTTGAAGAACGGAACCCTAAAAATGCTGAAATAAGCTTTTACTAATATACGAAAATGTACCGCTTGGGATATGCAACTTAAAGTAAGCAAACATTGGTTTTACTAGAAGTTATTACCGTCCGGTCCCCTCAAGTGCAAGCGGCTGCGCAGAAACCAAATCCGACCCAGTTTTGGCTGTGCGCAGCCGCTAGCGCTTGGAGGGGACCGACCAATGTCCGCACCGTCAATTATACCAGAGCTGGAAGCACTATTTTCACGGCTCGCCGTGTCGACAAGTGAAGCGGAAAGCAGTTCTTGGTCCGTCGCCCCTATCCGTTCGAATGTTGCGTCTTATTTCCAACGTTCCAAGTCTCATATTGCCACGGCGGCACGTATGGAAATCGGTAAAGACGTGTTCACACTAGCGCAACCTGTGTTAATCGAATCTGTTAACTGCGCGGCCCGCACGTAGGTGGAATAAAGATTAGGCCTGCATTTACAAACGTGCCTCTTTCTTGCTGATATTTAAAAGCCTTAATTTTAAAAATAAAACAGCCCCTTTATTTACCTATGAAGATGTCGCGCAGTTACCCTTAGGAGAAACCTGATGCCTGAGTCCGCTAATAGATAACTCCACTTTCGAGCGTAAGCGTTATGGGTTTGGATTAAGAAATATTTTTTCTAAATAAAGATTATTAAAGGCTGCCATAACTTGACGCACGTTGCTCGGATTGCTGTAAACCAGTTGTCTCTCTAACACGGTGTCTAATTGAATGAAACGGAAGCAGCGCCACGGTGAGTTTTATAAGTGGGTGACCTTGCGTGGGAGTGCAACCGTCTGCAAGCAAAGCGGGGCTCGTTATGCGACATTTATGTCTGTGAATGTAACATCTCAGGTTTTCGTCAGTGTGATGAGTTTCGAAATATCGAATAACCCTACCATGCATGGGAGAGCAATCGTCTGCAAGCTTAGTGTGCTTCTTTACGCGCAATTTATATGTGAATGTAACATTTTGGATTTCTTACAGTGCGATGAATTTCGAAAGGCCGAAGGCAATTCCCATAACAATAACTCCTTACCTTGCATGGGAGTGCAACCGTCTGCAAGCTAAGTGTGCTTCTTTACGCGAAATTTATATGTGAATGTAACATTTTGGATTTCTTACAGTGCGATGAATTTCGAAAGGTCGAAGGCAATTCCCATAACAATAACTCCTTACCTTGCATGGGAGTGCAACCGTCTGCAAGCTAAGTGTGCTTCTTTACGCGAAATTTATATGTGAATGTAACGTTTTGGATTTCTTACAGTGCGATGAATTTCGAAAGGTCGAAGGCAATTCCCATAACAATAACTCCTTACCTTGCATGGGAGTGCAACCGTCTGCAAGCTAAGTGTGCTTCTTTACGCGAAATTTAAATGTGAATGTAACATTTTGGATTTCTTACAGTGCGATGAATTTCGAAAGGTCGAAGGCAATTCCCATAACAATAACTCCTTACCTTGCATGGGAGTGCAACCGTCTGCAAGCTAAGTGTGCTTCTTTACGCGAAATTTATATGTGAATGTAACGTTTTGGATTTCTTACAGTGCGATGAATTTCGAAAGGTCGAAGGCAATTCCCATAACAATAACTCCTTACCTTGCATGGGAGTGCAACCGTCTGCAAGCTAAGTGTGCTTCTTTACGCGAAATTTATATGTGAATGTTACATTTTGGACTTTTGATAGTGCGATGAATTTCGAAAGGTCGAAGGCAAATCCCAAAGCAATAAACCCTTACCTTGAGTGGGTGTGCAACCCTCTACTAGCAAATCATGCATCAATACGCGCTATTTGTCGGTCAATGGTCATTTCGGTTTTTCGACAGTGCGATGAGTTTCGAAAGGGCGAAGGCAAATCCCAAAACAATAACCCTTTGCTAAACCGTAGAGTGGCAGGACAATGTGGTGAAATTAATTCAACGCAAATACACTCTTTGTATTCCGAGCTCCTGCCTCATTCCAATCCAATTGTTCAGCAAATAATAGAGACGATGAGACGTACATTTAATATCTTTCAGGCGAGCGAACCGGTGAACATTCTGTTGAATAAACATTCTCATATGTAAAGCGACGTATTAATAAAACAACGATATCGCGTCAACCTTATTTTCCCTCACTAAATCATTTATATTTTCTCGGTGGTCTCCTCTTGATCCATCGGCTGCTCGAAGCGAAGATTTAGGTCCCAATTCTGATGAATAATAGATCAAGTTGTTCGATTTGCCGATGCATACTATATTTATGTTTGTTCGTCTTTCATAGGCATCTAGCTCGTCTATTATTCTATACATCGATACTAATATTATAAATGCGAAAGTGACTCTGTCTTTTTCGTTTTCACGCCTTAACCGCTGTACCAAGTTTGATGAATTTCGGTCTAGAGACAGTCTGGACCTTGGAGGACATAGGCTACCTTTTGTGGCAAAAATAAAACTGGAAGGGGCTGAAATAGGGGATAAAAAGTTTTATGGGTAACTCATAAAATAGCCAAAAAATCATTCAACCCGACATCAGAGAGCCGGGACCACAGCTAGTTTTCTTACGTGAAATTCTCGCATCATGCGCCACTATTAATATAAAGTATTCGATTCATTTAAGTCCACTTCTTCATTTCCCTTAAAAAAGTACTAGCTTGTCTTCCTTACTTACTAGTTGGTGGTAATCCCACGCGGGTTGCTACCGTCGCATTGAATGAAAGTTGGTAAGAGCGGCAATGAAAATTGTCCGTGTTCTTCATCGAGTTCAATATAGCCGTGCAATATTAGGAATTATTTATTATTTATTGTTTATTCTTCATCCACAGGCAGCACACCGCACTCGGATTTGTCATATTTTATCATTACAATAATAGAATTAGAATGTCCTGGCATGGCATGGCACCTAGTTCCTTTGTGATGTTTATGTCTAATCATATTACAGTAGGTGTAGTATTAGCCATATATGTCTAGTTATATCAAAAAGATTAGCACTTTAAATTGGGTGTACCTTAAACTGGCTCCTGGGACCTAGGCTTGGGGGGTTGTCGAACTAAATTCGAATGACGATCATTATCTATTTAATTTTATAAGCACGAATACCTTTTAAATGTCTGGAAAATCAAGGGACAGTAACCTTTAAGGCTCCAACTGTCTCCAGCGTTTAGCTTACAAACGAAAATGGCTATTTTCGGAAGCAATGAGTTTGCGTTAGGGTTCATTGTTGTATGCGCGTGAAAATCGAGCGCGACGAAGCGAAATTTAGGTTTTTGACCTGTAAAGTCTACATTTTAAAGTGAATGAATATATGTTTCACGCTTATTCAATAGATAAATATGTGATCTTGTACCACAAAAAAGTAAATTGCAAAAATAATTTATAGTTTCCAGGCGCTGCTGCCTTCAAAACCTAGTAAAAACCTAATAAATAGGTGTTTACAAGCATTTTGTTAAAAAAAATATAAGCAACCCATTAAAGTCGCTTTACGGTCATACACTAGATAATAGTCTAAACTTTGAAATTTAGGTTTTTATACGGGTGTTTATTCTTTACCGACGCTGAGATAAAATAAAAATAAACCCAAAATATTGGAGGTTAGCGTCATATGGAGCCTTAAAGGAGAGCTCCGCTTATTTTTCAGTAGCCGCCGATGTTTTACAGTGATGGAGCGCTTTTTATGATATCAAGTTGCTGGAAATTTTGGCGAGAATTTCAATAAACACAGATAATGGAGCTTTAGGGAGTTGTATTTTTAGGATTCCGCCTATTGTGTTCAGCTTCTCCTTTGATCTCACCCTTGGTCCTTGTTGTATTTTAAGCATTAGATGTGGTAATATTGATTTAGTTTCTTTCTCAGCTCCTAACCCATCCGTTTGCATTCAAGTCTGTAGATAAGGTAAATTAAGTTTTTGTAGAAAGTAGTACGAGAATATATTTGAAAGTACCTATTATAACTCTTAGGAACGGTCAAACCGAATATTATTGTTTTACCCAAATCCTTACCTTTATATTTATGAAAAGTAACCAAAAGTTACTTAACATATAATAATGTGTTCAAGTGAATAGATACACCATTTTTTTAATACACCGTGTTGTTTATCTCTAAATATGGATGATCAAGTAAACTTTAAGGCAGAAATGGTCATTAAAAACACGAAAACAGTCGATTAAAACATATTCTTATAATAAACACAATCAATTTGTAAAACAAACGAATCTCGAAACTACAAATGTAACTGTATGTTTATTTTTGTAACTGTTTCAAAAAGGTAAAAATGAAATTTATAGATTTTTACTAATCGACATGTTGCTTTATTTTTCTCAAAATCGACGAGTACAATTCCCGACTAGGATTCGTTTTATCAAAATCGGCCTCATGACTCCTTTGAGTATTTTTCGCTATTTCTTATCGTTTCGGATTTGGCCCTGAGTGTCCAATTGAAATATTCACTCTGTATGCGATGCCCCGAAAGCTCCTTTTTCAATAATTGCCCATTCAATAGAAATGCTTTGGATCATGAGTGGTAACCCCCCACCCACCGAATGCTACCCTTTCACCTCCGAGTTACCATGCACGCCACTCACCCCACGCGTTAGTCTCACATGGCTAATGAAATATGCACTAAATATTAAATCTTAAAGGACCCGAGCATTAAATTGTAATATGTTGTTAGGATCCGCCGGCTTAGGGCCGAGTGCACGAAAGAACAAAAAATCATAATCAACGTCAAAGTATGATCAAACACGTCACTTTGGGTGGACAGTATGGAAGGAACTCTATGCGGTACACCAAAAGTGACGTGTTTGAACATTGATTACCTCAGCCGTTTCTTCGTGCAACCGGGGCTTAGAGTATAACTCATGTTGCATTATAAATCGTTGCAGGTAAGTCTGGAGCGGGTCGTTAAGAGGGGAGGTAAGAGGCGGTGAAGCGAAGCGAAGCAGACGCGCAGGGCAAGTTGGGACTGTGCTTAGAGTGGCCCAGCACCGCAGGCGAGTGTGGTAAGTTGTGTCGGTGTCGTGAACTCATTGTCTCAAACGAGCGACGTATTTTACTGCTTTACCTTATTTCATTTCATTTTATTTCATTTATTTAAACTTTTTGGTAGTCAAACTACACCAAGTTACGTCACAAAGATCCGCGGATTCGATCAACCCAGTAAAGAAGAACCCGCAAAGAAACTTCACGGGTTTACATAACATATTTTTCCGTCCACAATTATGAAATACATACTTAGATCTAAATGCTACTGCCAAACAATTCCTTGGCAGAACAGTTGTAAGGCAAAGAACAAAGAACAATAGAAACAGCAACCCTAAGTTTAAGTTACTTACAACTAATAAAGTTACTAATTCAATTATATAAATTAATATAATTTATAGCATTACAAGTATACTCTGGTGTAAAAGCCGTCGTTAACTTAACCTATGTCAGGTGTATAAAGCCCTCGTCAAGTTTGATACCAATGTCTGATGTCAACGCCATGTTTCCTTGCAGTTGTCCTCCTTCGACAACTGCAAGGAAACATGGCGTTTTCATTCCTGTTTTCTTGGGTTAAGGGCCTGGTACTAGCCAAATCGCAAAGTTAGACGAGGCACCCCAAGTAAACTAACTAAGTCTGACGATTATAAGTGTCATTCTTACAATATATGATTCCTTGTCTAGGAATCGAATGATTTTCGTTAATGTATGTTTCCTTTTTCTATACAAAATACATTGCGGAAACGGTGTCGATTTCCGAACTTTTTTGACTAAATGTAGAAATCTAAAAGCAAATGGAATTTTTTGTTTATGCATATATGCTGTTTTTGCTTATATCTAGAAATCGAATGACTTTCAGATTTCTAATGAGAAAAATCAACTTTTTTTATTTTTATTATTATTTAAATAAATGATGGAATAAAAAATATTAACAATCCATTATCAGTCTGGAGTTCTATTTGGATTTGCTGAAGCGTTTCACTACATATTATTACATTTGTTAAAAAGTGCATTTGTATGGCGCGAGTAGTTGGCTAGTCCTAGCGCCTTAACCGTCCGTCCCGCCTGTTGGTAGCATCGCATTAGAATAGAAGATAGTCGAAACGAAAATGAAAAAAATATTACGGTTTTTTTTTCCATTTAGTTCAATGTATTAGCGTGATCATAAAGGGAACATCCTGGCATGGTACCAAAATTATTTCCGGAATTCGACTTTTTGCGCTTATATTATGAAGGTGAGTGTGGTAAAAAAAAAAAACCAGCGGAGTTTCTTTCCAGTTTTTCTTCGCTGGGATTTCCCCGAACTGGCTAATGATAAAATATGACAAATCCGAGTGCAGTGTACTGTCTATGGATGATGAATAAATAATAAACAATATTCATGTCCACTTACATACAAAAGTGTTCCAATGCGACATTCCTAAACTTTCGGCTAGTTATTACGCGTAATTAAAAATACGGCTGCTACTTTTTTTATTACTTTCAGTTATTTCCTTAATCAAAATTATATATATGTACATGTATTTAACATTGACATTGCACATTCGTGTCATTGCGTGTCATTTGTACAGCAGCGTATTAATATTCATACGTTAAGTATTTACGTAAATTTGTATTTTTTCTAGAATGACAAGTAGACGTTCAAAGTTTGCCGTTCTTGAATATTTCAGCAAAGTCACGTTACCAAAATCTAAGGGAAATCTAACTACTTTTTGAAATAGGCACTCCGATCCAACAAATTCTGGCTAAAAAACAGAAACAAGTATGGATCACCTTTGTCCTGTGAAAATTATTTCAATTCAGTTCACTAAGGAACTCGTGTTGGAAAAGCCTTCCTACCATGAACGGTCCGTGCCATGGGTAAACGCTTATGGTTTCTTGTGTAGAAGACCACCGATTTTTTAAACCCAAATTGTGCACCTATCTCTCTCTGAGATTTGACCTTGCATTTATATTCGACTTAACTGTATGGAACCCATGTTAAACCAAAGATGCCTTTCTCTACTTATATATGCTGACACCCTACTACCCCTAATGCTATCCAGATATGTACTTCTGCGCAGGTGTGTCACGTGGGGGTTGCTTATAGGTAACCATGTTAAATTAACTCGCGGGGTGAACAGAGAAGTGAGTGATTAAATGTCACGTTTAGTTGCATTTGGTACCATGCTAACTGGTAAATTTTAGTTCTCTGAGCCCAGCGTCACGTCGTTACAGAGGGACGCATCGTTAGATAGAGCATGGGATATAATGTAACTAAACGTCTGATTTAATCACTCACCTGTTTACCTCGCGAGTTATTTTCCCTGGTAACCTCCCTTGTACATTGTTTGTATTGTATTGTATTGTTTATTCATCATCCATAGACAGTACACTGCACTCGGATTTGTCATATTTTAGCATTGGCCAGTTCAGCAAAACAAAACACAGCGAAGAAGAACTGGAAAGAAACTCCGCTGTTTTTTTTTTTCAACGTCCACTTAGTATAAGTTTACAAAAGTGTTTGTCAATTATTTTAACAAAAACATAGGTAAAACACTAAATTCACATGAATACACAAAATTTACAATCCATGCCGTATGCAACAGTTCATGACAAATATCATTTTATTTGCAAAGACAATCCCCTCCAACTAATATGTTGCCAATTGGAGCAGGCCAGTCCCCACAAACAGCACCCGTTCACGAGCATCACGCCGGGCACAGCCATTACCTCTTTCAACCATATTTTAGGGAAAGAGATAACCTGAGCCAAGCGTCACCGTAAGCAAGGACTTTTAAGCGATGCACTGCTCCAGTGGCAACACAACACTGTGAAACACTTGCACATTAGGTTTTAATACTATGCGTTTTGTGATAAACTACTACTGTCAGCTGATCACATAGTTACATATCCCTTTAAATGCTACCACCTACAGACAATTAAGAGTATAATGGTTTGAGAGCATCCCTATCAATAAAGTAATAATAGATTCCTATATGAGATTTTGACCAATACCGAGAAACTAATAATGCTTAACTAAAATAAAATAAAAATAAAAATAAATTGCATTGCATTAATCGAATGAGTAAAAAGGTCCTCGCCTCGCCTCCATGAGACGGGACTAACTCGTTCGCGTTCACGGTACAAAACCGTGCTATTGCGCTCTGGGACCTTCTCTGTTTCTAAGAGGCTCCTTGATGAGGGCGATGCAACATGCCCACAGAGCAGAAAATGCGCATAGTGTTCGATTTGGTAAGATTTACGAAAATTTTTATCACAAAACGACTTAAACCTAACAGAAAATCACGACCGCTGTAGTAAAAAATCAAACAAAAACCAAGTTGATTGTAATTTTTCATAAGACCAGCTAGTTCTGATGACTTACCTTTTTAAAATGTTTTTTTATCGCTGAGTAACACAATATGGTTAAGTACATACATCCGTATTCAGAGTGGGACGGACTAAATTTAATACGCCGGACTAAACCGGTTTTGTAAGGTTAATACTGTACTAAGTTTTGACAGGTTCACTCTGAATACGACTGCTAGTTCCTTGATGTGCTGTATAATATGGCCGTGGGTTGTAGTATTAGTTATACACGGGGAGGTCCAAAAAACACGAAGGCCTGTCTACGCCCAGCAACCCCGGTGAATGGACATTGTACGAGCATAATGCCCCAAAACGACGAGCGTACGTCCGGCGAGCACAAAGAACTATCGAGCTGAAAGCCTTTTGTGCACACCGTACTGTGTTACAGGTGCATGGGGGGAGGGGTGGGGGGAGCGGGGAGGGACAAACTTCCGCGTCTGAGGTGGATTGTATGATCTTGGAAATTTCGCTAATATTGTGAGGCTGAGCGATGTCTCGCTTCAACATGTAAAAGGGGCTACTTTTAAACTATAATTCAAAATAAAAATACCAATAGCCGGCAAATTTTCTAATGTACTAGCTGAGGTACCCGGCTCCGCTCGGGTGGATGTCGTTTTGGACTGTGTTCGGGCTGTACCTTTTTCTTATGTAACTGAGCAAGGACGGCTAATACAATACTGACCTTCAGATAACATAAACTGCGTGCCATGCAAGACTTTTCATTTAAAATATCCGTGCATGCATACCATCACGATGCTTCCGAGGAGGGATAGGCAGAGATGATGCAATCAATAATGACGAGGGCTCTGTACACCCGAACTGTAGTTTAGATTCTAGATAATCTTAAACTTTCAGCTTTTAAAAAAATCTAAACCAAATCAAATTAAAGCAAAAATCAAATCTTAATACACATTTTGTTACCCCAGGATACATTTCCCAACAAAAAAAACACGCAGGCACGGATATTTATTCTTCTTCAGCCTTTTGCTGTCCACTTCTGGTGGACTTCGCCAAGACTTCGCCAAGTTGTGCGGTCCTCTGTTTTTCTTCGCCAGTTGTCACCTGATGTCAGACTATATCGTCTGACCAACGTGCTGGCGGTTTGCCGACGCTTCGTTTCCCTGTCTAGGGTCTCCACATCAAAACTGAAGTGCTCCATCTGTGGTCATCTCGGCGACATACGGATATCTGTTACCTGATCGGATTTTACATACCGAATATATAATTGGAACAGTCCTTTTCAAATGATTAGGAAACCACGTTTGTATGGGGAGCGTAATTTTCCGATGCTTACGAACCCACCTTTGGCAATAAGCTCGCCTTAGCATGCTATTTAATCATAGTTGTAGCATATTTTTATTTCATTTCGTACTTTATGTATTGTTGCGGTTGCTCTCACACAATTCAGGGGTGTAACATTAAAAGCTGATCTAATTCATTGAAGTGAATTTTCGGTATACAAAAAGAGTCATTAATATTTCTGTTTTATTATTAACGTTAACTTTGAAAGTGTTTTATCATTAGACAGAGCTGCATTTGAAAGTGTTTAAATTCGATTTCGATGGGAAAATTAATGAAGAAAATTTGTGAAAAAGTTACTCGATTTTGGCAAAAATGGTCAAAAGCTGTTTTTGATTCTATACCCCTCAATTACACTCTTTTTTTTCTGTAGGTTGTAACATTTAAAGGGAAAATTTTATATTAAGCTTTTTGGCTATGATAATTTTTGCTTTATATATTTGTATTTTCTAATGTCTTTAACCAATCGGCGCATCGCTTTATTTTCGCCTCAAAAAAGCTGACCAATTAGCACGTCGAGCTCGTCTCCCATTATAGTTCGTTAAATGGAAGTATTGTATAGAAGTTTGTAATTTAAAAAACTTTTACTCTGAAATTCCATTTTCAGAAGCAATTTCTGCGGTGTGGTCAATAATCTACCCCTTTCTAATTAGACCAGACGGGCGGGTAAAGTGTCGCCAGAATATTATTACATGGAAAGTTTCATGGTCTGCCCATTTGCGGAGTGCTTTGAAATTTGAGTCAAATTCCTGAAAAAAATATGCCTTAGTATTTTTAGGGTTCCGTACACAAAGGGTGAAAACGGAACTAATTACTAAGCCTCCGCTGTCCGTCCGTCCGTTCGTCTGTCACAGGGCTGTATGTCGTGAACCGTAATAGGTAGGTAGCTGATTTTTTTACGGAGTGTGTATTTATTTATCGACTATAACAACAAAATTTTCAAATAAAACAAAAATAATAGGGAATACAAAAAAACTATTTTTTCCTGTTAAATCGTGTACGATAGCACGGAACGCTTCGTGTGCGAGTCCGACTCGCACTTGGCCGGTTATTTCATAAATTCTACCCTGCTTCCAGCACGGTATAACTTGGTGTCAACATTAAAATACACACTTCGATTGAGCCGAGCCGTAATATTAGACACGAAATCCGAGCATCTCGTGAGTACTCAAACAAACTATGGGCCGTGCAAACAATAGAGCAAGGAAACACGAGAGTAGCGACCGAAACTGTTAGTGATAATACTTCATCAGAGGCGTTGCCATGGTAAATTTACTCTTCTACTGAACATGCACGTGAGGGATTAATGCTTACGTTTAATAGAATTTCGTACCATGCTAACGATGTGTAATTCATCCAAGTGAACTGAAATTTACCAGTTAGCATGGTACGAGTTGTGCTGGCGAGTTTTTTTTATGCAACCTGACATGGATGGATAATACCACACAGCTACCGTTATGATATTAGCCCAATACACGACATTCCCGAAGGAATTAGGTTCCATGCTAGTAGCAACCCGGGCGGGCTTAAACCCTACCACCTAGTTGGGGAAGGGAACCTACAGTTTTACATGGGTTCCGAACCATGGAGCAGCTCGCATTCGTGATGAAATGCACTTATCCAACTTATGATGAGAAATAAAGTGGTGCATGCGAGGATTTTAACCCAGTCCTCTGGTATGCTAGGCAAGTCCCCGAGTCACTAGGCTACGAGCCGCTCAAGTTAATTTAACATGGTAACCCCGGGGGTAACACTTACAGCAGTCAACCAAGATTTACTACTGTAAATGTTACCGGTATGACGTGGGTCACTTACGGCAGTAAACTAAGGTTTTATTCTGTATGTGTTACTGATACTGACACTGAGTGCACTGTGACGTCACTGACACTGACAAGTGTGGATGCATTCACAGATAATGTATGAAGCATTAATTACCACGGTGGCATTACTGTGCCGGAACTGAATTTCTGAATAAGCCTTAATTCGTAAGCGAACTGACTGGCCTGCGTGTATGACGTTGCTACGCTGTCGCTGTCCGGATGAGTTTCTGTCGCTACTCCGGTCCTTTCGTACTCGGCGGTGCCGACACGGCGCTCTCGTAACGAGTGTATCGCGGCCCCGGAGAACGCCGATCGCTCACTCGCGCGGAGGGCGCTCGTCTGGAGTGCGCCGCACCTGCCAACACTACACTTACTTCGGCGCACCGCCTGGAACTTTGGAACGCACTTCATCAACACGATCCGGCAACATGATCGGGCGAACTCCGGAAACTTCGCACGTGGATATTTCATTATGCGAAAGGGATACGGTTGAGTACAGTGGTTCGTCGATTATCCGAATCAATTTCGGGACATAGTGTTCGGTAACGGATATTTCAACTTAAATAATGCTTTATTGCTATATACACAGAACACGTACCAATACACACAAGAAACAGAGACATAAACAAACCATTATAATGCTACCTAACCCTAACAAATCAGCAATCATAAAAAAAATAGTTCTTCAAAGTCAGCCGTAGCTGCTATGGTCCCTAAAAAACCCGGGCGTTACCCCTTTGGTGAAATATCCAGATATTTTTGCTATAATTTCAACAGACCTGTATATTTCTATGAATAAAAAACTGTGCACCCATAATTCCCCTAGGCTTCCTTAGGTATTTTTTCCACATGCCAGATTTTCTCTACTTCCACTATTTGCAATAAGGCGGGGAATAAGGCGATTTTTACGCCAAATACGACGATATCGACGGAACGGTAGCTCAGGGGTTAAATGTTTAGTTTTGTTTCAGTTTAGGGTGAAGGTTTAATTTTCAGGTAGCGTAATCGCAACGCGGACGGAGCTAGTCTGCCGCCTTGAGAGATTCATACTGTTCGGATAAGTGGTCCTTCGGGTGACCGACTTTCGGATAATCGACGCTCTACAGTACCTCATTGCCATCCTTGAGTCGATACTTGTGCAGTGCGTCTCGTCGATGATCCTAAAGAGACGCAAAATTAGGAAATGCCGTGCTTTCTGCGTACTATCGAAGTAATAAAAAAAGTAATAAAGTACAAAGTTATTATTAATATTGTCTTTGATACTATCGCTTGAGCGTGGGGGATGCTCTTCGGACCTGGATGATTCATTTGTTTTCGCCCATCAGGTGTAAACACACTCTTGGATTCGTCACCTTCAGAATACGTAACAGCCATGTTTTTGTATGTAACTGGACATGGGTGGCTAATACCGAACTGACCGTCAGATATTAGCGTAACACACAACATGGGAACTAGGTGCCATGCCAGGACCTTCCTTATATTGCCCGGCTGCATTGAACTTGCCTTGCCTGTTTAGTAGATGCCCGCGGCTCCGCTCGGGTTAAAAATGGAGACCTCTCGGCTACTTCACCATACTGGCAACATTTTAAGTAATTTATCGTAATGGTTACTTGGCTTTAATTATGGCACGAATTAAGGGAAACGTAGATAAAACGCGATAAAATCGAGGAAGTGGTTCGTAAGTTATAAGCGGACAAAAGACGCCAGACATTGTACAAATATGATTTATGTTTATCTGAATGTTTAGGTCCTGATGAGATAATAATAATATACAATTTATTGTCTTGGCAGATTCTTGGAAACAAATAGGTTGAGCTTTTTAGTCCGGTAGAAAATAAGAAACATTATAAGGATAAGACATCGTAATCTCTCGTGTACTCATGGCTGAATAGGAGATGAAAATAAAAGCGGGGATCATTTTTCAGGAAATACTCATCGATCGAGATAAGTCCCAACGTTAAGACCGAAGACGGTCGGAGGTAATCCATCGCCCACTCACCATATCGTTCCACCGCTATGTGGTCAGAGGTCATGGATTCAAGTCCTGGTTGTGTTCGATGCATAGACCGAAGTCTAATAGTGTTTTCATCTGCTTACATATTGTAAGCACGTATTCGGGAATAATGTAATGTGGGTTTCTTTTTCGCATTGCAGTTAGGTATGTGATTGGTTCTTCTTGACAAATCAGGAACATTTGTAGTTTGCTACTTTTTGGCATGGAAGTAAGGTAAGTGATTGGTTATTTGTGACAAGGCATGAAAGTGTTCGATTTGCTCATTTTTAGAATGACAAAGTTTCGCATGACTGGGTTTATTAAATCAATATGTATTTAAGAGCAAAAACTCTGTCAGCACTAGTTTATGAATGGCACAAAGCTTTTTACAGTTTCGCAAGGAAGCACTAAGAATGGATAGACTAGGAGGTCGCGAAAAAATGCTAACGATAACGTAAATCAACACAACACTCAAATGCAACAGTTTTGTCGTTTATTGTTACTTCTTTATTGTAATATTATTCATTTTAATTTTCTTTGCTATTTTGATATTGGTACATTTGTTTTGTGTATTTTGTTATTCTAAATACTGCTAGCACATGCTGTGCTTACTACTTGTGGGATGTTTCATAAGATATTGTTACTATACGTGTTGTTGTTGTTTTTAATGTGATTCAATCCTGTATGTAATCCAATAAATAAATAAATAAATAAATGGATGAAACTGGATTCACAGGATAAAGACCAACGCTCTGAAGCTTAAAAATATATTTTTTGTCACGATTACTACTTCTTCAGGCTCCTTATCTAGGTAACGCAACCACGTGGCGCAGGCAGACCGACATATCTAGCATCAGACGTTTGGTCTCCAAGCCATGAACCCAAATTCAGCTATTTACCTTATCGTGACCAGAAATGTCGTGACCTCCCGGAATAGGAGTGCAAAATCTCTGGTTAGTATTATAGTTATGTTTAGCAAAGATCTCTCTTCTTTCTTCTTCAGGCGAAAAATAAGGACGGGTATTTTTTAATTTTAAAACCATCACTAACCAGAGATTGTGCGCTCCACGCTAAATGTAATGCATTATTCCACATTGCCAGCAGTACAATGAAGAAATAAATCAACTCAGATATGGTTTTCGACTCCACGCAAACACATTAAAATATGTCAGGAAACTCCAGGTATCTTAAGCAAAAATATATATAAAATATGTATTTTTAAAATTAGTATTTCTGTTCCTACTTTGTAATTCAGCATGTCAATTATTCTTTACTGGATTCATAGACTAGGAGGTCGCGACAAAAATGGTAACGATAACGTAAACAGCTGAAACTGGTTTCACGGCATGAAGACCAACCGTCTGATGCTAAATGTGTCAGTCTGCCTGTTCCAAGTGGTTGCGTTACGTAGATAAGGCGCCTGAAAAAGCAGTTATGGCGACAAAAAAAAATATAGGACAAGATAAATGGATGCAAATGACGAAACATGAAAGTATCAGTACATACTTGCTTAGCAATGCAAAAACTGAACAAATCTTTGGTTTCATTTCGTAGTTATAAGCGATTTAGGTTACACATGTAACTTTAGGTATATTTAAGTATTTAATAAAAAAACCGAATGGTTATTGTTGTATAATTAATAGGTATCAATTTTTACAGACAATCAGTATATTCATTAGCAGGTATATACCAGCATCTTTTTTATATAGCCAATCTAGATAACGCAACCACTTGGCACGGGCAGACCGACATGTTTAGCATCAGAGGGTTGGTCTCTAACATGTAAACCCAGATACAGCCATTTACCTTATCGTGACCAAAAATGTTGTGACCTCCCGGAATATCAGAATCGTTTTGGATTTGAGCCAATTCTAATTATTTTTATTTGTTTTTGTATTCATGTTCGTGTCTGCGTTTCCTCCTAAATATATTAATAAAAAAACGCGTTCCGTCCAACTGAAATACCTCTCCCGCAACCTGGTTTGCACATCCGCATCAGCAAACTCGACTCGAACGTTGGCAAGTTTGGCGAATTCGCCTTGTACTCTGAATCTGAGGGCGTCCCAAGTTGCGGTCGGGGATTACAGTGTGAAACTACACCCCCTTCGTGCTACCCTCCGCCCCTCACCTGCAGACATCGACGTACGTGAGCCCTATTTACTGAGCTACCTCAATAATTCTCGTCGCTCGCTGGTCGTACGCAACGTCGATCCTAATAGAACATCGTCGATACATAGGGTACAAATATGCTACTTTTAAGAAACATTAATAAATAAAGATATACATTATTAGTTGTGCTACTTAGACAATAACAAAGTGGAACTGCACAAAGGCCGGCTTATCATTAAAAGTGACATTAAAAGTTCCAGTTAACGTTTTTGGGTGAAAAAAAAAATTTATGTAATGCGTACTGCGTAAATGATACCAAAATATACAGGTGACGCTTTAAATACCTGCACCGCTGCTCTGTGTCAAAAACTAATTAATTTCCTATAATTAAATAAAATATTGAAATGCAAAAAATACATTTCATACGAACAGAATTTTTAATAAAAAAAAAAAAACTGTTTGGGAACATTCACAAAACGAACTTTTGTGCAACGCGGGGTGTTTTTTACCTAGCCCTAGGTGTCACATGATCTTACGGAGAACATTACACACTCTTACTCGAGCTTTGTATATTTTTGATGGAATCTTAATCATAGTCTCCGAAACAGGAAAGATCTGGTCATGATTTTTTGTTTTATGTTACTTCATCTTGTGTTATCTACTAAGGGATTCACCGCTGCAGGTACATACCTTTAAAATCATCTGGCATGTGATAGCGGCTTGGAACTAAGGCTTCTTTGGAAATGGTGCTGTGGCTTGGCAGTCGGAGTAGGTATTTTTGTCTGCCGCAGTAAGCATGAACACGTGTGCTGTACTCAGACGTATTACGTCTTACAATCTGTGCGACCCTCTTCACGGAGGCATCGTGCATCGTTAGCTTGATGAGATATTTAAATATGGGTCTACAGTGTGCATCTTAAACTGAAGCAATTACATTTATTTATTTATTTATAAGGTTCACTTACAGAGTAATATGTTAGAACATGTAAAAATAAAATAACAACCAGATACATAGTTTGGACACACGCTCTACAACTAGTGAACACAACATGCGATTTATAATGTTGCAGCAGCGAGTGTAACGTAGATTAATAAAAGATTACCAATATAACTAAGATGAAAATGTAAATGAAAACAGACATTATCATAAAAGTAAACTAAAAATAAAAATTAAGTTCAATGAGATATGAATTACAACATATTTTACATTATTTATATTATTACATACATACATATTATTACAGTATTATTGATCGCATTTGAAAGAGAAACACTTTTTGAGCTTCGACGAACATTATTTTTCCTAGTTTGCCATCTTTAGCGCCTTAAATGCTGCCGATTTAACACAAAATCGTCGTATTTTTAAAACCTGGATAATTATGTTATGAATTAACTATTTTATTTTTCTCACAGTGATTTGTGAGACTAATGTTTTGGCCGTCATGGTTTTAATTTATAATTAAAAAAAACAAATAGAGAAATATGGAGTAAACTAATGCGTTCCCAGCGGGTGGCGGTTTGATAGCGTTCATAAACGGACGGCATTAAAGACCGTTACGCCGCCGTTTGCCGTCACGCCATGCGTCGGTTTTACTGTCAAGGTGCGCCAACAGATGTTTCACATCAAATAAACAAAAGTTTGTTTCCATATTTGATAAGTTGTCAACCTATCGTACGGATCCCTGCACGAAGACCAATAACTGCCGCTCTCAATGGCCGTACCCCGGCAGTTCGTTTAGCTCGCCCGTGATATAGGAAATGGAGCTGTCTAACTTAGAAATACACGTTTTATGTGTACGGGGTTAATTAGGAAACGGTAGTATCCACTCAATACTTCTTAAGGCTCCATATGACGCTAATCTCCAAAAATTTGGGTTTATTTTTAATATATTTTACCTTCAGTAGTTTTTCAACCCCCGCTGCTTAATCATCCGTTGCAGTAAGCCCATATTTTTTTTAGCAAAATTTCATTAAGATAATAGTGATAGGAGATATAATCATCCGTTAGTGTCTTTACGTCTCGAGACTGATAAGTAATATCTGAGGATTGAAAAATCGGGCCAAGTGGTACAAGATCCCATATTTATCTAGTGAATAAGCGTGAAACATATATTAATACACTTTAGAAAGTAGCCTTTACAGGTCAAAAACCTAAATTCCGCTTCGTCGCGCTCGATTTTCACGCGCATACAACAATGAACCCTAACGCAAACTCAATGCTTCCTTAGATCGCCATTATCATTTGTTTGTCTGAACGCTGTAGTCAGTTGGAGCCTTAATTATGATATGCCATATGCCTATGGTATACAATGTCATTATTATTACATAGTGTTCTCGAAGCTCAAAAAGATATAGAACAATGTAAATCAGCGAATAGTCACGCTCCAATATAACGCTGCACCAAGACGAGTGTCGACCCCGCCGATCGAAGTGCCAATGCTCTTGGAGCGAATTGCTACTGCTAGTGTGAAGTGAACAAGCAATTTCGCGCAATGGTACTCTACTCTGAATATTTTATTCCTTTGTAAGAATATGGTTAAAGTCGTGATATTGTAATTTCGTCTCTAAGGACCAAATTTTTGGTCCGAAATGTCACATAATCTATTGACACTATACTAAGTTTGATACAATCCCTAAAATAATATATTGTGACCTAATATGTCTCCTTTGAAATCACAATATCAGTAGTGTAATTGCAATGAAATTGAAACTATTGCTGATCCAGGAAATTATAGTGTTGTAGTAGGATTTTATAATACCAATGCTTCGACAATGCCAAACATCTGTCACCGTGATATTTTCAAAGCGGTGATATAATGTCACTAGTTGAATTGTCACTAATGGAAAAATTGCCAATCGTCTCTATTTCTGATAGTATCACGTATGAAAGGGAGACGTGATATAACAATTTGATTTTGCATATGAATTATGGGCCGGAGACTTTTTTTTTTAAACTGGAATGGGTGGCTATGCTGACCATAGGTGTTCAGAAAAGCCAAATATGCCTCACCTGGCGAAACCACGCTCCGCGAGGCACCATGCCAGCGGATTTGCAGACTAGCGCTGAAATTGGTTAATTTTTATTTGGTTTTTTCATCTATCCCGCGCGGACCGAGTAACCGCAGCTAGCACGCATAATGGTCTTATTTTTCTATAAGTTATTTGTAACTCGTAATAGAGGCTCAAAGTCATTCAGCGACTAAATTGAGTGGTCGTGAAGCGCGAAAACCTACTCCTCGCTGATTTAATAGAGTGGTTTCGAGTCTTTGTCGGCGACTCTTTGATGTGTCGACGCTCCTGGCAGCTCGGAAAACTCTCAAAATTGCCCCCGAACAACATTAATTAAATCCTTGTGAGCTCATTTCATTGTAGCTTTTGATATCGGAGGAAAGTTTGAGGATATCATTCGATGTTGACTTTCGGGTTTCGCGATCAAAGAAGGCTATTCGCTAAAGTTAGGCGATGTGAAACGGTGTTTCAACCAGAATGGAGACCTTATTTCTTGCACTTTTAAAAAGGGATAGATTAAACTTAAACAGCGACAAATGAAATAGGGAAAAAATATCATTATCATTATATTAGGATTCCCAGTTAGTAGAGAAACTGTAATTTCGTCATATCCATCCGTCCTTAGTTTTTATAACTTCCAATAAATTTTAGAATTGTACTGATGATACTAACGTAAAGTAGACTTAGAAGAAAGTATACAGAACATACCATAGAACGGGTAACCGGAAATTTCCAATTACTACTTAAAAAAAAGTAAAAAATAAACGGTCAAGCGTGAACGTGTTCACGTACCGAGGGTCCCGTCAATGATTATTTGGAAATTCCATACAACTAAATGAATGTTTCAGAAACCCCGCTTTTTCTGTAAAGCTGTAATTAGTAATTGAAAGTAATATGTACGTTGATGCACAACGTCATAAGTGTATATCTATTGGTATTTAATTTTTCAGATATTTCAAACAACCGTTAACCGGAGAAAATATCGGGACAAAATGCGTGTGACCGACAGACGCCAGAGCCTGACCGTAAGGGTCCTCTTATCTAATAAATTGTATAAAACAGTAAAATTACTTGCACCGTACCGTTAATCTTAAAGAAGACGATAAAGTTTATAAATGTGTTTGCATTGATACCTAATACAAACATTCTGGGACAATTTTTTGCTGTAAAACAATCGAGTACTAACAACGTTGAGTACCAAGGATATGCACATTTAAAACGTTTTTTTTACCCCTCCGCGTCGAGGGAAGTATGTCACGGATTTTTAGCTTAAAACTTGTCCCTTTCCTGCGACCCCCTTCGCCTCTCGATGCCTGAACGCTGTTACACGTCAGGCCGTAGGAAAGTTATTACATTAGGGGCTCGCGGCGGCGGCGGCGGACTGTGGCGCGTCAAAGGCTCAAAGGGAGACCGCCCGCCCTACGGCCGGGTGTCTGGGCGGCGCGCGCCGTCGGCGGGGCTGAAGCTTCGCGAGGGGCGTTTCATGTTATCTCCATTTTAGGGTTCCGTACCCAAAGCGCGCCAACGGAAGTCTATTACTACGCCTCCGCTGCCCGTCCGTCTGTCAGAGGGCTGTATCTTAGTAACCGTAACAGATAGGCTGCGGAAATTTTCACAGAGTGTGTATTTGTTTTTCCGCTACAACAACAAATGGGTAAAATTAAAAAATAATTAAAATTAAATTCAATCTTTTACGATCGTCCGGAACCCTTGTTGTGCGAGTCCGACTCGCACTTGGCCGGTTTTTTCCTTTAGCACCGCGCTACGCTAACAAAGGTACTTAAAATAAAGGTACTCAATGACGTGAACATTGAAGTTATATAACTGCTTTTAAGGTTCCGTACCCAAAGCGTGCCAACGGAACACTATTTCTCAGCCTTCGCTGTCCGTCCGTCTGTCACAGGGCCGTATATCATGCACCGTAATAGGTAGGCAGCTGAATTTTTCACAGAGTGTGTTTTTATTTTTCCCCCATAAAAAATTACATACCCAATACTACATATTATACACCCATACATTTTTTTGTGTTAAATATTGTACGGTGTTACGGAACCTTTCGTGTGCAAGTCCGACTCGCACTTGGCCGGTTTATTTAAAGTGTGTACAGCATCGTCATTACAGTGGCATAGAGAAATGCTGTGCTGCTAATGTGCAATTATTTAAACGAACACCGATGTTTAAAAGTACTGAATCTTAAAGCGAAAATCACCTACGGATTTTTTATAATATTAATGATTGCTTATATGCACAGCATTGCAATACAATCCAGTATGAGATATTATTCTTGAGGGCCAGATAATCAAACAAGGACGTGGTTGCCATTTTTAGGGTTCCGTACCAATAGAGTGCCAACGGAACCCTATTACTAAGCCTCCGCTGCCGTCAGTCCTGCCATTATCTCGTTTAGTTTTAATATTGTGCAACTTTAAAGTTTCAGTGAACGAAATATGAAGGTTGACATACATTCTTGCAAGTTTTCATTTCTGTAAGTGGTGCAATGCTGCTTGACCCCAATGGAAACTTATGCAGTGCCTTAAATGTCCGAACTACACGCTTCGAACGAAACTGGACTGAACCAATTCAGCCAACAAAGTTGCATTCGTAGGGGGTGACCCGTAAGTCGACTTAATGTAGGAGGAGCAACAAAAGTCGTCTACTACTTAATTGCCGACCTTACTTCGTAGAGCTTCCTAATTGCAGAGAATGCTCAACGCAGTGGCAAGTGCATTATGTTGCAAAGATTCGATAGCTGGCGCGGTTTTCTTTATTCGAGAATGTTACAGCGTATTATTTAATGGTTTTTTGAACAACAATTAATTGTTGTCATTAGTAGATATCGTGGAACTCTACTAAGGCCAAGACAAAAAAAAAATGGGAACATTGAAAGTTGTAACCCAACAAAGGAATATGTGAGGTTGGTTTGCCTCAGGTGATTTTTGGTTTTTGTGGTTTTTACAAAACCAATTTTATTTGGAACTGGAAAAATTACTGTGTGAAAAATGTCTTAAATTATGTGTATCATTGTTTTTAAACTTCCCAAGGACTTAACCATAATATTTATTTAAAAGGCTTTCGCGCGTCTGAGGAGTAGATCGTGCTGCTCGACGTTTCGGAGCCTCACAAGAACTCCATCTTCAAGAGTAGGTGCCTGTCGCAACGGAGGTAGGCACGTTACTGACTACCCGCCGCTCCGCCTGATTTCTCAGTGTCCAAGGCAACACTCATACAAGTTTATGTGCTTGCCGATTTCGATGGACTCCCTAATTATACGTGGAAGGTTTCGTTGTTCCGGGTAATGCCCGGGTATGCCTAAAATTTGATTAAGAGGGGCGATGGCTGGACATGGTGTTATGCTAGTGAACGGGTGCTGTGTCTGTGGACTGGCCTGCTCCAATTAGTAATTAGTAAGATCACGCGCATAGTGTTTGCAAAATAAACTGTAGTTCCCCTTCCTGTTAGGTTAGGTTTGGTTTAACTGACGGTGACAAGAAAGTCTCCTTCCGCCGCGCGAAAAACTGAGTTTTTTCAAACCAGTCGGCTGCTACGTACGGGCGTAGAGCTGCCTCCTCGACGGACTGAAGGATCATCCCGAAACATCGGATAAAGTTTCTCCCGCCACGTGAAAAACCTTGAAGTGTCTTGCCATTTAGTTCTTCTTCGCTGTGATTGTCGAACTGGTTATTGATAAAATATTACATATCCAAGTTCAGTTCTGCCTATGGATGATAAATAAACAATCAGAGTAAAAAAACTATGTAAATGCTTATCGCCGTAAAGATATCCCCGCCACTCCGCAGCGAGCTACGGTCAGCATTCCCACAGGCTCCCCCGGACACGTCTGCTGCGCGGTGATTTAAGCCGATTTTCTGTACTCAGCGGGCACAGTTTAAGTAAGCCGCTTTCGAACGGATGGTCAGAGACGAACTAAACTATTTTCCATGAACATTTCACGGGAGCAACCCCCAGGGGAGGACTCGACGTATATGTGCGTGTATTGTCAGTCATGATATTAGCCACCTACTGCCATGATATTAGGTAGTCGAACACACCGCATTCCCGAAGAATTAAGGTGCCATGCCAGGACCTTTTCTTAATATAAGCACGGCCACTTGGCACTCTTGTCTCGATACAGCGTCGTGTCGTGCGTCTCGAAGAAGACCGCGAGGTATTCCTGAATTTAGAGACCCAACAACTATAGGGTCCAACGTAGGTTTACCGTTATTGTAACGTAAAATTCTTAATTAAATTTCTATCAAGTTTTGACAATCAGTATCAATACATAACACGAAAAAACTTGAATCTTTTTGAAATGATAGTGGAGGAATTATTTAATTTAATAACTGGTCTTCTATCTCGCCAAAATTTGTGTTTTGGCTGTAACACCATCGCCTTAAATGTAATGATTTTTAAATTAGAGCAGCCAGCTTTAGTTTTAATCTCAGTTGGACTGCGCACGCCTAGGGTCCGAGCAGGGTTGCTAGGTGTAACAGGTTGAATTAGACTCACGTTTTTTTTTATGCGACCTGATATGGATGGCTAATACCACACAACTACCGTTTTTATATTAGCCCAATGCACCACATTCCCGAAGGAATTAGGTGCCATGCCAGGACCTTCCCTTTATGAGCACGGCTACATTTATGAAGAATTCATTTGATTATTTAGGAGTTAAAATTTACAATCATTTATATATATCGAATAGAAATATGTTGACCGATTTTAAGATTAAGTTGAAAGAATACTTATTGTGCCACCCATTTTATAATTTAGAAGAATTTTTCAATGACTCTGATAGCAATTAAGACTTACATATAATAATTATAATAATACATATAACATTTGATTTTGCCATATTATAGTTTTTTAATAATAATGATTTTCAAGAAATATTTAATTTAATTTAAATGTTATTTTTTGTATAATTATAATTGTAATTTTCAATAATGATTTTATTTTAATGTATTATAACATGTGCACGACCCGCAAGTGTTATTTATGCTCAATAAATATAAATAAATAAATACATTATGAACTGGATGGAAGACAGGGACAATTTTTCATTGCCGCTTCGACCATCTTTTCATCCAATGCGATGGTACCAACCCGGGCGGGCTTAAACCCTACCACCTAGTAGGGGAAGGGGACCTACAGTTTTACATGGATTCCGAACCATGGAGCAGCTCGCATTCGTGACGAAAGTAAGTACGACGTAGAAGCAGATTGTGGGGTTGGATGTATCCTGCAGACAGTCGAGCTGTCTCTCAATAATTAACAGTGGAGAAATGTTGGTCGTGCTTAAAACTCTCTATGTTCTCTTTGTTTACTATTTATGCATAATAAAACTTTTTTGTCGAATTTAGTTTTCCTTTTCATATGAATATCCTTACTGGCTAACCTGCTGCTTGATTTTACCAATTGAAGTATTATTTTCGTAATTAAAAAAAGTGCAAATATCTCAATAACCCTGAGGTTTTCGTAGAGTTCAAGACAACAAAGACTGGTAGTCATAAAAAATGGCACAGTATATTTCTTATTTATGAAATTAAACCAAAAACTACAACTAAGACTACAACGTATTCTTGGCTTGCGTAATTTCATCAGGGCCGCGAAAACTATGCTGGCCGGTCAGCTGTTTCTTCAAGCTATGTTTGACGGAGACCAGGTTGTACTAACGGAAATACCTCGGCAGGGATTAGATTCTATAGTATTGTTTTTTAAGCAACTGAACATGGATGGCTAATACCAAACTGACCGTCAGATATTAGCCTAACACACTACATGGGAACTAGGTGACATGCCTTCCTTATATTCCTCGAAATTGGATGGAAAACACGTACAATTTTGATTGCTGCTTCGACCATCGTTCATTCAATGCGATGGTAACAACCCAGGCGGGCTTAACCATACCACCTAGTAAGTAGGGAAGGGGACCTACAGTTTTCCGTGGAGTCCGAACCACGGCCAGCCTCACCTGGGTAGAATGGTCACCCATCCAGAACCCAACCGCGCTCAGATGTGCTTCACCAATCTGTCAAATTACGAGAGCATACCGAACCTATAGTTGAATGATCCATTGGATAGGTTGGTTAGGTTCGGTTAGGTTAGGTTAGGTTAGGTTAGTTAGGGATGTCAAAAGTGAATGGGTGCATTCCCTGCCTGTTGCCCGTTGAGCGGTGTTAAGTATGTATGGTTGCTAAAAAATGCAGATTTTCCAAGGTAGACGCCCGCACCTGACAACCCTGATGTTGTCGAGCAGGCGGTTGAAACTTTGGACACTGGATTGGGGTCCCGCGAGCCCGGCCTTCGCTGTATTGATAAAGTGGAAGTGGCTGAGGGATACCTCCAGTTAGTTTGTAGGTTTTCTGCTTTTCAATTTGCCGTGTCCCGGTGGAAATTACATTTCGGCGTTTTCGGTGTTTTGTTGGTGAACCACATATGACCTAAGCAGACGGTAAACGTGAACCATATCATATTTGCGTTATGTAAGTCCGTCAGAATATGACATATTGTATGTATGTTTTTAAAATTTACAAATGTATTTTTATGTAACTGGACGTGCTAGCTAATAATAAAACCTACTGTCATGTTAGCCCAACGCACCGGGTCCCCGAAAGAATTAGGTGCCATGCAAAGAAAACCCGGCCAAGTGCGAGTCGGACTCGCACAAGAAGGGTTCCGTACCATCGTAAAAGATTTATTACAAAAAAAATCATTTTTTTTTGTATGGGGCCCCCTTTAATTTTAATTATTTTTTAATCTTACCTATTTGTTGTTATAGCGGCAAAATAAGTACACACTCTGTAAAAAATTCAGCTCTCTATCTGTTATAGTTACTGAGATACAGCCCTGTGACAGACGGACGGACGGACGGACGGACAGCGGAGGCTTAGTAATAGGGTTCCGTTTTCACCCTTTGGGTACGGAACCCTAAAAATCGTCGTTTTTGTTGTGTTACCTACAGTGTGTTCGGGTACCGGCTTATAGATCAGCGAGATCTTGAATGAGTCGTTGAAATTTATGTGTTTAGAAATTTCTTTCAACTCGCGGACTATACGGCAGAAGATCATGTCGTTTTTAGGGTTCCGTACCCTAGGGTACCAAACGGAACCTTATTACTAAGCCTCCGCTGTCCGTCCGTCCGTCCGTCCGTCCGTCCGTCCGTCCGTCCGTCCGTCCGTCCGTCCGTCCGTCCGTCCGTCTGTCCGTCTGTCACAGGGCTGTATCTCAGTAACCGTAACAGGTAGACAGCTGAAATTTTCACAGAGTGTGTATTTATTTTGCCGCTATAACAACAAATAGGTAAGATTAAAAAATAATTAAAATCAAAGGGGCTCCCATACAAAAAACGTGATTTTTTTGTTTTTTTTTTCTACGATGGTACGGAACCCTTCGTGTGCGAGTCCGACTCGCACTTGGCCGGTTTTTCATGTGTCTCGCCACGCAGCGCTAGACCCAATAAGAACTCCAGGCACTCAGCGTTCGAAGCGAGTTAACTACATCAGAAGGTGTGGCTTAGGATGAAACGAGTGGTCTCCTCTAGCCATAATAACCATTCAGCCATCAGCTTAATGGTCTTGATGTGTACGAACACTACAAAAAAACATTATTCTCAGTCGAAATTCCCATCTAAATAAACGCGAAAACCCCAGCAAACAGCATAAGGTGTTTCCCTAAAAAAACTCATTTTCTTCACGCTGGTGATTATTTAAGGGAGAACGTTGTGTTATTTAGAAAATGAATATGAATAACGTCGCACTCGGCCACCGGGGCGCTGTAAACAATTCATTTTGAAAAATCTTTATATATCACCGTCATTAAGGGGGTGGTCCCGTTCCGAGAGGGTCGTTAAGGTGAAAGCTGCGAGCGGTGTAGAATGTCGCTGCGGTTTTGAGATATATTACGCCGCGGACGGCATAATGTCTGTCGCCTTAAGTGGAAAGCCGGGTTCAGGAAAGTTTACTTCTCTGACAAAGTCCACTTGCAAATGTAATATTTAATTTTCGTAACGTCATCACAATTTAATGGGCGAGCCTTTTTATTTATCGCCTAGCATTAAGAGACTGGTATCTACCTGAACATGTTTAGGCGTTTGGATTCATTATCGCCTAGCATTAAGAAACTGGTATCTACCTGAACATGTGTAGGCGTTTGGATTCATTTCGCTTGGCATTAAGATACTGGTATCTACCTGAACATATTTAGGCGTTTGGATTCATTATCGCCTAGCTTTAAGATACTGGTATCTACCTGAACATATTTAGGCGTTTGGATTCATTATCGCCTAGCATTAAGATACTGGTATCTACCTGAACATATTTAGGCGTTTGGATTAATTATCGCCTACCATTAAGAGACTGGTATCTACCTGAACACGTTTAGGCGTTTGGATTCATTTCGCCTAGCATTAAGATACTGGTATCTACCGTAACATATTTAGGCGTTCGGATTCATTATCGCCTAGCATTAAGATACTGGTATCTACCTGAACATATTTAGGCGTTTGGATTAATTATCGCCTACCATTAAAACACTGGTATCTACCTGAACATGTTTAGGCGTTTGGATTAATTACTGGTATCTACCAGAACATGTTTAGGCGTTTGGATTCATTATCGCCTAGCATTAAGATACTGGTATCTACCTGAACATATTTAGGCGTTTGGATTAATTATCGCCTACCATTAAAAGACTTGTATCTACCTGAACATGTTTAGGCGTTTGGATTAATTACTGGTATCTACCTGAACATGTTAAGGCGTTTGGATTCATTATCGCCTAGCATTAAGATACTGGTATCTACCTGAACATGTTTAGGCGTTTGGATTAATTACTGGTATCTACCTGAACATGTTTAGGCGTTTGGATTCATTATCGCCTAGCATTAAGATACTGGTATCTACCTGAACATATTTAGGCGTTTGGATTCATTATCGCCTAGCATTAAGATACTGGTATCTACCTGAACATATTTAGGCGTTTGGATTCATTATCGCCTAGCATTAAGATACTGGTATCTACCTGAACATATTTAGGCGTTTGGATTAATTATCGCCTACCATTAAAAGACTTGTATCTACCTGAACATGTTTAGGCGTTTGGATTAATTACTGGTATCTACCTGAACATGTTTAGGCGTTTGGATTCATTATCGCCTAGCATTAAGATACTGGTATCTACCTGAACATATTTAGGCGTTTGGATTCATTATCGCCTAGCATTAAGAGACTGGTATCTACCTGAACATGTTTAGGCGTTTGGATTAATTACTGGTATCTACCTGAACATATTTAGGCGTTTGGATTCATTATCGCCTAGCATTAAGAGACTGGTATCAACCTGAACATGTTTAGGCGTTTGGATTATGTATTACGTACATTGATACCTTCACTCTGTTTTCCCGGAGAGCGAGGCAGAGCTGATGGAGCGCCACGAGCATTTTTTTTTTAATTTTCTGAATTCAGTTTGAACAGAATTGTTATTCTGCGGTTGAACAAAAATATTTTGCGCTGTGGTGAAGCGATACGTTACGTTAGGCACTGAAAACGTGCGCTCATTGTGTGTTGCATAAATCAGAAGCTCAAATTGGATCAATCATTATTTGTTATACGTAAATATGTCTACCTGCTAATTTCAGTAGAAATATAGATACATTTGAATGGTGTTAGGTAGACAGCGCAGACATATGACGGCATAAGAATTCATTTTAATCGGTAAGAGATTCATCTATTTGCTGAACATGTCCAAATCATCTCAACATATACTCTTCTCGTCAATAAGTTCATACATACATACATATCTTCACGCCGCTTTCCCGGAGGGGTAGGCAGAGATGATAGAGCGCCATACGGTACGATCACACTACATACATCTTTTCATACATGCTCTACGATTACGGGTGCTACGTATCAGACCTTTAAGAAGAATGACATCGATTTGGTCGTGGTACGTTCTTCGTGGCCGCCCGGGCACACTTCCGCTCACTTCTGATCTGTAAAATTATTTCGTAATTTTCGTCAAATAATGGATAAATAATATCTTTTGGGGGAATCCTGTGATTGTACCCGTTTATCGTATTGTTTATTTTAGTTTATTAGTCCTTAGGACTGAACTAAAATAAGTAATATTAAATCCTGTACATTATTCATCGTAAACGGCTATGCTTATTCGTGAATATGTACAAATATTTTTCGTGACCATCGCATAATAGCTAAGTTACTGGGTCCAACTTCAAGCGTTCACTTATAAATTCAAAATAAAATATTCTTTCGCTTCCTGCAAGTTTCAGTGCGAATCGTTCTAAACGAATCCGAACATTTTGTATGGGTTGCATTAGCAACGCTGTAAGCGCTGCCACTTTCGTCGCTCTGAATAATGTAAAGCGGCCGCGAGCGGACGGTAAGCGATTCAGGTGCTTACCGATGCAAATGACTCGCTGGATTTATCGTACGCCTTTGCAGATTGCTTCTGCCGGGATGCAGGGTTTTGCATGCGAACGGCGGCGGCGGCCGTTGCGGTGCAGTGGAGGCATCTTGCTTTGGCACGCTTGGTAACTGTTATGATGGCCGCTTCGACCATCTTCTTATCTATGCGATGGCACCAACCCGCTCGGGCTTAATCTTACCCATAGACAAAGGATAGTAGGGTTAAACTGCTAAGGTCATTCAACGTAGAAAATTGCTTATTTTTGCTGGTACTATGACATTTGTTGCCAGCGCCATCTCCCGTCACTCCAGAACTAGTTACACCGCCATTAAACAAAGCTTAAGGTGTCCCTTCCCGGTGGGACTAACTCATTCGCGGGCACGGTACAAAACCGTGCCATTGCGCTCTGGGATCTTCTATGTTTCAAAGAAAAAGACAGGATCCGTGATGAGGCGGATGCAACATGTCTACAAAGCAGACAATGCGCATAGTGTTTGATTTGCTATGATTTACCAACATTTTAATTACAAAACTACTTCTATCTAAAAGTAAACCACGACCGCTGTAGTAAAAAATCTAACAAAAACTAAATTGATTATAATTTTTCATGAAACAAGCTATGTCTGATGACTAATCTTTTTAAGATATATAGATTTTATCAGTGAGTAAACCACCTCCAAAGTTATTTTATAAAACACGCGAAAAATTCGAACTTTCAGACCTTATAACTTAGAAACCAAACACAATTGTACAATGCCAACGGTCATCAGACATCTAGTTCGATCAAATAAAGCTATTTTGAGCAAAATTTTGGATCTCTGACAAGAAATATGGGCGTGATCTTCTTTCCCCGTTTGTATGGGGAGTTGAGCGGGATGGCCCACCTTAATTCCAAATTTTGCCTGTGTAGGCGTGATGAAAACGTGACGTTTTTACTAAACATTAAGTAATGGTTTCTATTTTATGTATGTTATCTGTCGACTTTTATTATCCGTATTTAACACTTGTATCACGTTAGCAATCTTTCCCTACCAAATGTCCTACACCTAGTAGGGGATGGGGACCAGCATTTTTACATGGATTCCGAACCATAAAAATGCTCACATTCGTAGCGAAATGTACTTATCCAACTGAGAAAAAGAAAGATAGCGTATTCACTGTTGTATATATTACGGTTAAAGCCCTATGTTGATTAAAGTCCGAAAAAATTGTTTTCCTTGTAGTTAAAATAGGTTTAACAGGTAAATTGTTTTTTACCATAAACTCCAAATTAGTGCACTTGACACTGGTATATCTTTAAAAACTCAGTTCCTTCAAAGAAACAAATATTTCGGACTACAACCAACATTACACATTTTGCAAGTGGTTGGGGATGTAAAAATCTGCAAGTGCTGTGTGGTAGTGTGTCTTATAATTAGACTCCGTGCCCGTACAAAAGAAAATATTTCTAGGCATCCTAAATATTAAATGTTGTACATTTTGGCGGTGTTTTTCCGCGGGCAAAAATGTACAAGTATTTAGCGTGTCTTCAGCTGTTTGTCAGCTTCGATAGCTAAGTGGCGTCGGGGCGCGGTTGGGTTTTTTTTTTGTGCTACCTGACATGGATGGCTAATACCACACAACTACCGTTATGATATTAGCCCAATACACCACATTCCCGAAGGAATTAGGTGCCATGCCAGGACCTTCCCTTTATGAGCATGGCTACATTGAACTGGATGGAAAACACGGACAATTTTTCATTGCCGCTTCGACCATCTTTTCATCCAATGCGATGGTACCCTACCACCTAGTAGGGGAAGGGGACCTACAGTTTTACATGGATTCCGAACCATGGAGCAGCTCGCATTCGTGACTAAATGCACTTATCAAACTCGGAAAAGAAAGACAGTGGTGCATGTCGGAATTGAACCCAGGCCTCTGGTACGCTAGGCCAGTCCCCGCGCCACTAAGCCGCTTGATAGGCTGGGTTCTGGATAGGTGACTATTTTGAACCGTTGATGCTGGCCGTGGTCCGGATTCCACGTTAAACTCTAGGTCCCTTTTCTTACTTACTAGGTGGTACGGTTAATGCCGCCCGGTTTGGTACCATCGTATTGAATGAAAGATGGTCGAAGCGGCAATGAAAATTTTCCGTTTTTTTTTCATCCAGTTCAATGTAGCCGGGCAATATAAGGAAGGTCCTAGAATGGCACCTTGTTCCCATGTGATGTGTTAGTCTAATATCTGAAGTTCATTTTGGTTGGAGCCATCCATGTCCAGTTACATAAAAAATATTTTTACACTTACTAAATATTCACTGTTGTACATTGCGGAGGTTATTCCGGAGGTAAGTATTTATTCGTCCTGTTTCTACCCGCATTCAATTGAGGTTACTTGTTTACGGTTCCGTACCCAAAGGGTGCTAACGGAACCCTATTACTAAGCCTCCGCTGTCCGTCCGTCCGTCCGTCCGTCCGTCTGTCACAGGGCTGTATCTCATGAACCCTAATAGATAGGCAGCTGAAATGTTCACAGAATATGTATTTATTTTGCCGCTATTACAACAAATAAGTAAAATTCTAAAATAATAATTATTATAGGGAGCCCCCATACAAAAAAAACCTTTTTTTTAGTTAAATTTTGTAACGATGGTACGGAACCCTTCGTATGCGAGGCCGACTCGCACTTGGCCGGTTTTTATAGTCTATCTAAAGCAGACCTGGTCTAAAGCTTGTAGTCTGAATGCCGCAATACGGAGGAAGGGAATACAGGACATCCGGCGTACGTTGGTCCGCTAAGTTTAACGTTGCCATGCGTCATACAAATATTACGTGATCCGGATTTAGCCGCTTCACTCTGAACGCTCGATGTTAGTTCCTCCCCGGCAGCGCCCAATGAACCGACCACATAATGGAGTTTAGAAAGCTAACAGCGCTTTAGGCGAGTGGTTTGCTGCGTTAACTTGGGACCGCAAGGGGAAGGGCGCGGGGCAGCGGGAGGGGAGGGGGAGCGAGTGTCGCGACACCGCAAATGAGGCCGCAGAGTTACGGTAATAGGTTTTACTTTTGGGTGCTTAAGTTTTCACACCAACACAGTGAGTCCAAAAATACTTCCGGGTTTAAGATAAAGTTTGGATAATGAATTCTTCGTATTTATTTCGAATAATAATCAAAACATATTAAATCAGTTAAAATAGATTATCTGCATTGATCGGATACTCATGCAAGTTTTATGTATTTTTTGGTTCTATTTTTAAAGTAACAATGTGTTAGTGTTGGTACATCCGCTTTTCAGAACCTATTTAAAAGGTTTATATTTAAGGTTTATGTTCAGCGTATGAGACTGTGTCTAGTAAACAAATAGTATTTTTTTTTAAATAAGAGAAAATTCCAACTATGATGGAAATTATTTGAACAACTGTGACAAAATAATTTTAATAGGTATTTATGCAATACCTCTATAATTGTAATTATGAACCAACGGATTTTTAAGATTCCAAAGGGTGAAAACGGAACCCTCTTACTAAGCCTCCGCTGTCCGTCCGTCTGTTCGTCCGTCCGTCCGTCTGTCACAGGGCTGTATCTCATTAACCGTAATAGGTAGGCAGCTGAAATTTTCACAGAGTGTGTATTAATTTTGCCGCTATAAGAAATAGGTAACATTTCAAAATAATAAGAATTAAAGGGGGTCCCCATACAAAAAACGTGATTTTTTTGTGTTAAATCTTGTTCGATGGTATAGAACCCTTCGTGTGCGAGCCCGACTCGCTCTTGGCCGGTTTTTAATACATACATGTACATACACGCCATCACGCGGTGTTTATAAAACTTTTTAGTGTATAAACTTAATCAGCTCCATGAACTCGATAGAAGTGTACGAGTCCGTTCACTCAAATGCAAAATGTAAATGGCGGATAATACAGTATTCAGACGGCGAATGTTGCAGCAAACATTCGTATGTGTAATACCGACACAAGTCACATTAAGCTTCCTTCCTTCGGCTGGACGTTTTAACTGCAGCATAAAATATACTTTAAACGTAATGCATGAACGTCCTCCCGGTCGGTTACGTGCACCTGTGCAGGTGGAATGATTTCACTGAATGCACCGTCTCCGGTGTTTGTTGCAGCTCTTAAGAGGGTAAAATTTTGGTGTCGGCCCATACAATAAGAGAAAGTTATTTCCTACTCCATTTTTAAAGATATTTGGTTTAAATTGTGGCAAAAACGTCATCTAACCAGTCCGTAGTCGTATATTTTTTTAAACTTTATCCAAGCTTTTTAACAAGAATATTAATACTTAACATTAAACATTTTGAATTAAAACGTATGCAAAATCAATCTACATTTCACTCAGTCATTTACTAGAAAACCGGCCAAGTGCGAGTCGGACTCGCACACGAAGGGTTCCGTACCATCGTACAAGATTGAACACAAAAAAATCAGGATTTTTGTATGGGACCCCCCTTTAATTTTTATAATTTTTTTACTTTACCTATTTGTTGTTATAGCGGCAAAATAAACACACACTCTGTGAAAATTTCAGCTGCCTACCTATTACGGTTTATGAGATACAGCCCTGTGACAGACGGACGGACGGACGGACAGCGGAGGCTTAGTAATAGGGTTCCGTTTTCACCCTTTGGGTACGGAACCCTAAAAACTAATTAATGAAAACAATCGAGACTAGCTACTAGGATTTACAAATATATTGAAGAACAAACATCAACATTTTTCTAGCTAAATAATGGGCTTTTAAATTTTAAAATGGAGGATCTCAACATTTCTGCATACCGCAAGAGGCAAAAACGGAGGTCCCCCTCCCCCTACTAGGCGGTTGAGTTAAGCCCGCCCGGGTTGGGACCTTCGCATTGGATTAAAAGATGGTTCAAACGGCCATGAAAAATTATCCAGTTCAATAAGACCGTGCTCATAAAGGGGAGGTCCTGACATGGCACCTAATTCCTTCGGGAAAGTGTTTAATGTTATTTGCAGTATTTTAGCACACTTTTTATAATTTCGACCTGGCCTCCAGATACATTAAATCGCTTCATTCAAAAAATATTTCAAAAAATGCCCTCCGGATTGCCTCCGATTCTCTTAAGAGGATAGTGAGGTGATCAAGTTCCACACAATGGCTCGTTGCCTCTTTCCTCAGTCAAATTAAGAAATATTTTCCTGAAATGTTGCACATTAAATAAACCAACTGAGAGCGACATCTGTACGTTTTGATTTTTTCGACAACTATGTAAATGTAAATCCATTATATCCAAATGTTGGTGCCAATCTTTAGAGGCTTATATCATTGTAGCATTGTATGAAACTTGATCGCCTCATTAGCCTTTTAAAGTTAAATCTGAGATAATTTACTCCTTGTCCTCTAAGTACATGGGAATATGTAGGTCGACCCATCGTTACGTGCACTTAGCGAGGCTACGTAGCGTGGTGTGTCGATGCATTCTGCTCTCAGATCAAGAAAGGAAGGAGATGGGCCATCTAGCGCGCCTATACGATAAGACCAGCTAACGTAAATTTTCCCACCTCAAGGCTCTTCCAACCACAGAATAACCAACAGTGCCCATACCAAGGCACTAATAAAATATACACGTGAAATAAAGCCATAGTAGTTGAGGTAAAAACTTTTCTTACGAATATACTGCAAGTATATTCGTATAAAAATTGGTATAAATATTATTTTTTATATATTTTGTTGTAATTGACTTGCTTAAAAATGTCAGGTATTCATTCCAAATTAACTTTCATTTTTGTTTTATTATAACTTTAAAGGGTTAGGCCAATAGTGTGACAAGACTTCCATTTTAATTAGTTTAACTTCCTTTTTTTGTCTTTTCCCATACCGAGCCTCACATCAGGTGCCACGAAAGACAGGCTTTGCCTAGTGGGTACTTGTAAAATCAAACTCGTTTGTATCTTCATACAGAACTTGTGTTGCCCACTGTCTGTTTCGCTTATTTCATACTAGTACTCTGTGATTTGATATTGCCCATTTGATTTTGTTGTTTTTTCAAATGAGACTGTATGTAATTTCTATATGTGTTAAAATATAAATAAATAAATAAATAAAATAAAATAAATGCTAGACCCGAACCAACATCTTTGTTTTTGCGTAGTTAGTTTCAGTCCTGTGATAAATATGGTTTGGTGTAGACTTTTACCAAGTTATAAAGGTTTTCCGGGGATTCGGAGACCAAAATAATACTATCGGCGAATCTAAGAGCGGGAAGTTATGACCCACCTATGCTGATGCCATAATCGTCCCAGTCATGTTGATTTGCTTTGATGTAGGTATTTGTATTTATCTTTGCATGCTTTAATCGCATGCAAATTTAAGCTTTCAACAGACTCCACTTGCAACATTTCTAAAGAGAGTGCACGGAATACAATTACGTGGGAAACTTGGGAGAGCTAACGTATTTTTTTCTTTTGTTTCAGGTACAGTTCTACAAAAATACCAACGGAAAACTGGTCGAAGTGCGTTTCGTTTGGATAACGTTGGCGACTTGTAGAAAGTTGCTTTAGTGCAGTGGTTCGTTTCACCTAATACATTTAAGTTAAGCTATTGCCAACCATCGTAAGGTCTGCTTCTATAATAGTATGAAATCTCGCAATGTTTTATCCCGATGCGAATTTATTCTAAATCTGCTCCTGACGAATTACTGGTTCTATAGTCAATTTTCAAAGTGTAATTGCAATGCGTAAGTGCTTAGATAACCTAAAATTTTCGCTAACAATCTTGTTGTAAAAGTATTTAAAATCACTCCAACTTTCTAAATTCAAACATTATTAAGTATTTGTTTGAAATTTTGGGTACGGGTCTCAGATTAAAATGGAATGAGATGCGCCATCTAGCGCGCCTACGATGAGACCCGCTGTCACCAGGCTGCCAAATCTACCAACCCAGATTAAACGCACAAACGGAATCACCCTAGACGTCACACATTGGAGTTTGACCCACATACGTTTTCCTTACAAACACCAATGCCTGAGTGATGCGCTCTTTAATGCCACCCGCAGACATTTTGGAATTGGCCAAGTTAAATAGTCGTAACAGAAACTAAGACTAACGAAAAGTAGTATTTTGTGAGGTCACTTTGCATTGCTTTCAGATTTCATCACATTTCGTAACGTCACAAAGTACTACTTTTCGTTAGACACAGGCTGACATAAATAGTCGTAACAGAAACTAAGACTAACGAAAAGTAGTACTTTGTGACGTCACGTTGCATTACTTTGAGATTTCGTCCATACAAAATGTGTCAAAGTGACGTCACAAAGTACTTCTTTCCGTTAGTCTTAGTTTCTGTTACGACTATTTATCTCAGCCTTAGTTTCGGTTCTGGCTATTTATCTCAGCCTTAGGGCCTTTTTCACCTACTGCCGCTTAGCTTAATCTCCACATATTAAGGGCACTTCTTAGCATCTTGCAATCAATTCCAGTACAAGATAATCAGCACTTTAGTAATAAAGGAACTTTATATGTCTATATTGACAATATGTCCGTGTGACGGCGACTCTGATGGCGCCCGAATTCCACGTTTCCTTTCTTTTCTCTTCCATATTCTGGGAGTAATAGTTTTCATTTTCTGCTTCGCTTAGCATTAGCCGCTGAAGCTTCTTGACACAAAACGTTATTCTTCAATGTAATTTTACTTTCAGAATCTTCACAACTCTGGTGTATTTTTTCCAATTCGATCGCCAAGCCGTCTTCAACACTGTTCGAATTGAGAATACAGTTTGATTACAAGGCACTTCATATTCAGACAATATCGCCTTGAGTAGGTACCCAGTACGCGGAGTTTCCGCGATAGCAGTTTAGGGTTTTCCTAGTTTATGAACTTTCATTAAGCGCCGGTTCATTGTCTAGGCCGGGTGAGCAAGTCGTCGCTTTTGTCTAATTGTGACGTGACGACTTTACAAAGCACCGAAGGGGGATGATACGAAACCTGCCGTCCTTTACGAATGATGCTGTGAAGTATTGTATACCGCTAGTGCTTTTCTCAAACCCAAAAAAATCAAAACCGGCCAAGTGCGAGTCAGACCCGCACATGAAGGGTTCCGTACCATCGTACAAGATTCGACACCAAAAAATCACGTTTTTTGTATGACAATATGTCATGCTCACTTTAATTTTTATTATTTTTACGTTTTACCTTTTTGTTGTAACTGCAAATTAAATACACACTCTGTGAAAATTTTTGCTACCTATCAATACGTATACGTTTCATGAGATGCAGACCTGTGATATACGGACGGACGGATGGACAGCGGAGGTTTAGTAATAGGGTTCCGTTGGCACCCTTTGGATACGGAACCCTAAATATGGCAATCTAGGATTAGCAACTAAGGAGATTCCAAAGTGCTTATGGGCTAGAAAATCTGTATCCATTCCAAGTTGAAGTTTTTATGTATGTGTGCATGGATGGCTAATGCCACGCCCAACGTCATGATATCAGCCTAACACACCGCATTCCGAAGGATTTAGGTGCCATGCCAGGACCTTCCCTTTATGAGCGCGGCTACCTACGTTTAACTGGATGGAATTTACGGACAATATTCGATAGCAATGAAAAAATATAATGAATAAAATGTCTCAATCATCAACTGTGTAAGCCGTGTCATTAAAGAGTGGAAATAGAAATGGCCTCTTCAGCCACAAGATAGTAAGCAAAAAAGGCACACGTATACAGTGTATCGTAACGACTAGTATATTAAATTTGGGAAATGATTGGGTTTGAATTTTTTTTATGCGACCTGACATGGATGGCTAATACCACACAACTACCGTTATGATATTAGCCCAATACACCACATTCCCGAAGGAATTAGGTGCCATGCCTGGAACTTCCCTTTATGAGCACGGCTACATTGAACTGGATGGAAAACACGGACAATTTTTCATTGCCGTTTCGACCATCTTTTCATCCAATGCGATGGTACCAACCCGGGCGGGCTTAAACCCTACCAACCCGGGCGGGCTTAAACCCTACCACCTAGTAGGGGAAGGGGACCTACAGTTTTACATGGATTCCGAACCATGGAGCAGCTCGCATTCGTGACGAAATGCACTTGTCGAACTCTGAAAGAGAAAGACAGTGGTGCAAGTTGGTATTGAACCCGGGCCTCTGGTACGCTAGGCCAGTCCCCGCGCCACTATATCCTCTAAATAAATAGTTAGAATTTCCATACAAAGTAATTCAATAATTTATTTAAAATAATTTAGTGAATCTAAAGTTCCGTAAGAACGTGGAAAGGTTCTATGTACTTGGACATGGATGGCTAATATTACACCTACTGTCATGACATTACCCTGACACGCCACGTGGGATGTAGGTTCAATGCCAAGAACCTCCTTATGCGCGGTTACAACGGTCGCGTCAAATTACACTAGACAAAAACGTAAATTTCCTAAATTTTTTTTTCGATAACTAGACACTTTAGAGTAAAAAAACTTTTTTGTCTCCGAAAAACATGAGGATTACGCTGGCGAAATTAATGTACGGGCCGTTACGACACCCTGTATACTATACTTATTTGTTTAATTTGGTTTTTTTATTTGCGCGTAGGTAAAGGTAATTTTAGATTTCACTGTGACCCTGTTGCTAATAAACCCAGAAGCCCGATTCTGCTATTTGTCCAATTTCAAACCATTCCGTATCAGTTATGTTTCCGGCAAACATAACACGCTAAGTTTCGAGTGCGGTTTCCAAAAATCGGTATTCAGCTAATTCACACACGCGTTTTGTTATTGTCTATGGAGTGGTTTGTCTTGCGCGCCGCCTATAGGGTAAAATAACCTGTCACGATTTTGACAGTTATTTTCTCACTCAAATATGACATACGAAAAGAAAGAGACAGCGATATGCCAACGTAATGTAGAAAAGTGATATTCGAAGTTCGGCGATGCGATGCTCCGAATTTGACGAACACAATTCTCAAAACCGCAAGTTTCGGCAAAACACACGGCCCACGAGAACATGGAGCGCGCGTTATGAGTTTGCGAACAAAACACAAACACAACGCATGCGTTTTGCAAACTGCGCTAGTAGAATAACATCTTGCGCGAAACATGCGGTTTTGAGAAAACACATACATAACGCGCGCAGTTATCTATTAGCAGAATAAGGCTTCAGATCGTAGTAGTTGCACAATGTCTTGTCCTTTGCATTAGCATGCAGTTTTGAACTCGAGAGAAAGGGACTAAACATTGTCTAACTATTCAGAGGATGATCTGGGTTTAATAGTAACAGGGTAAGTGTATAGCGATTGATTTTGTACAGTCAGCGGCAAAGCAAACTTTCAAATCTAATTTGTATGTGAGTCTTTAATCTAGAAATAAGAAATTTATGAAAATCTAACCAATTTTGATATTAATAGTTGAGTGTAATTTGGTAAACCAAATCCAGTACATACACGACCGAAAAAGACTTAAAAAATTATTGATTATAAATAAACATAGCATGTACGGAGCGCACCACAGTAAACGCCTCACTCAGCGTGGACATTTGTAAGGAAATAGTATTGAGTCGCAGTACAATGTGTGGTGGTAATCGTGAAGCCGTTTGTACTCAAGTACATGAAATCATTCCTCGACTATACGATTCATTAAAACCATCGTTACCTATCTAAATCGCTCGTAAATTCAATTATAATGAAAAAATATAATTCGAATTACACGTTAGGTTTTTTTTTTTTTTTTCAAATTATTTACTCGTGAAAGGAAACAACTAGAATGTCATGAACCTCAAACTTTTGACTATTTGTCTTTCAATTATAAGCTGCTGACCCAATTTTGGTGAAGCATGGTAGATTATACTTTTTATGATATACTTTCATCAAAACAACAAAAGGCCGAATTGTAGTTCATTTACAGGAGTACGATTACAAAACCTCGCATTCTTCTATTGTGTTGCTGAATTTTTAAAAAGGTTGTTATGGGTAATAAGCTTACAAACAAATGAAGCCATATTCAGGTAAATAATGTAACCTTATCAAGATTCATTCCAGATGGTTTAACGCTGTGTTTGTTATCAGAACGTATTGTCATCATATCTCACTATTTCTGGTATTCTCCCAAATGATATAAACTGTTTGTTTGTTCAGTCACGTGTTCGCTGAAGATTTAGGATAAAAAGGTAACTATATGTTACACGCATTCGGAGTAATTTGTATGTCCATTTACATACATTAAAACCTTATTACAATTTGAAGGTTTAGTGCAAGGGTAAATTTTCGTTTTCGAACCTTCTCCTTAACTATGTATCTAACACCATTTAACTATATTTGTGTCTGCTCGTTTTTTTTTCTTCATTTCATCAAAACCGAGTCCATTGATTTTAAAACAACATACACATACTAAATGTTATTTTTGCTGTGCTTTTGACTTATGGTACATTTTAGAGCTAGCGCACACTGGCGACAGTTTGAAGCGAGAAATTTTGTCGCTGAGGTGTCGCTGGCAAATGCAACGCGAGGGCTAAACTGCAAACCCAGGCACACCAGCGACAGCGCGGTGTCAAAAAAACCGGTCAAGTGCGAGTTGGACTCGCACACGAATGGTTCCGTCACGTCAATCACGTCTTTAATTTTTATTATTTTTTAATAATACCTATTTGTTGATACAGCGGAAAAATAAATACAAACTCTGTGAACATTTCAGCTTCCTACCTATTACTGTTCATGAGATACAGCCCTGTGACAGACGGACGGACGGACGGTACATAGGGTTCCGTTGGCACCCTTTGGGTACGGAACCCTAAAAATGCGACCATTTACATCATGCACTTCGTCGAATCAGCAACGTGTTGCGTTCTTGTAATTTGTGTTAAGAAAAAAAATACAGCACCTACATAAGTGTTGGGTCCATCCGATATACAGTTTACGATTGATCAATGGGAAGTTTTATAAATTCAATGATGATCATCGTGAGAATCCGACAAAGTTTTTCTTATGTTTTCAGATGACTGTAATAAGCTTCGATGATTTAATATCAATTGTGGGACCGTCTATTATACATCCAACGATACGAACTTTGAGATTCGACGTTATCGTCTTCCATTTTGGCGGGAAAGGCCGCGCGAGTCCACGGTTGGCGTGGTATCGCGCGACAGCTTTGCCCCCGGCACACGCGGCTTTTTAGGGTTCCGTACCCAAAGGGTGCCACCGGAACCTATTACTAAGCCTTCGCTGTATATTTATGTATAATTTCTATTTATTGACTTCTAATATAAACATTTTTATGGTATTACTTTTTGAATTGTTTTAACACTGAATTTATTTTTGGACCGTTTTTATGGGTTAGTGTTTTTAAGGAAATTTTGACAATTTTAAAAAGATCAATTATTCCTGATTGATTTTTAGATATTTCAATATTGAAAATTTGTGAGGAATATTATGTTATTATTGATAAGCCAGTTTTTGCTAGAACCAATTCATAAAACAAATTTGACGTTGTGCAAGTGTAACACAGTGGACGAATAAAGATAGGTCAGGTCCGGGTTCGTACCATCGCATTGAATGAACGATAGTCGTAGCAGCAATGAACATTGCCCGTGTTTTCCATCCAGTTCAATATAGCCGAGCTACATACTAAGGTTCTGGCATGGCGCCTAGTTACCATGTAGTGTGTTGGGCTAATTTCATGATAAGGTGTTAGCTATCCATGTTTATGAAGTTATATAAAATAACTACTGCATTGAACTGGACGGTGGCTAATTATTTCGTAAAGGTCAGGTGCGAAGCACCCGTCATCGCAGAGCAAACATGAAAAGATGATAAGAAAGAAGTATGCTGTGATCGTACCTCATGGTTATTTATCTCTGATCTACCCCTCTGAGGATACGGCCTGATGACATGTATGGATGTTAATGTTAGTTGTTAAAGATAGTTTTTTTCATATATACTCTTTTTCATAAAACGTATTGCTTGGAATGTGACACGTATGCATGTATAATCGACCGTGAAGCAAGGATACATTAATTGAAGAAAGAGCCCAGTAAAAAGAACTACTTTACGAATATACTGCAAGGCTGGACCCGAACCAGCAAAACATACCATTCGCGGGTATTGCGTCTACCAATATCGCCACCGGCTGTATACCCATAATTTGGAATTCTCATACAGTCCCTCCTCCCGTAATGAATGCCTCCTACTAGCACAGTGTTTAAGATTATACCTACATACATTTATTTAACGCTTCATCTGCGTTGCGGACATTGACTGCAAAGATTGAATATTCAAACATATGACGTCATCCCCAAAATCGTATTTGGCCTCAGAAGCTAGAGCCAGTCCTAGGTTTTACTGGGCTCTTTCTTCAATTAATGTATCCTTGCTTCACGGTCCATTATATATACATACATGTCACATTCTTTGGAATAAGCGACGTACCTGCTTAGTACGAAAAAGTATATTTACTTAAACTTATTGCTTGTTGTATTTTTATGGAGTTGCCCTGTTGGTTTTATCCAGTATTTTTATTTTTAGTTGGGTATGTCGTCACCACTTCATTTTCATTTTTAAAATGAGCGCGTGCGGTTGGCGGCACAGGCAATTTTAGCAGACTCGTAGTTTTAAATTGGATTTAATTCCTGAAGCGGTCGGTCACTTGATCGCCGGCGAGCGCTGTATCTACAGGCAAGCGTTATTTTTGCGTTAGAATCACTAATTGCCTCGTTCACGTGTGTTCGTATGTATTTATTACGGTTAAATGCTGGTTGAAGACCGAAATTATTGTTTCCTTGAAGTTTTTTGGATTCCTGCACTTATATCCATGTTGAGTCACTAATTAAGAGTTGATATCAAGAAAAAAAAAATTGAACTTAAAAATGATTTTAAACTTTTTTGTATGAAAAAATGAAAAATAGGTTAAGGCTATATTTTTTCTTACCATATACCCTAAATTAGTGCCGTCCACACTTGTATATCTTGAAAATATTATTCTGAGATCAATAGTCGTAACAGAAACTAAGGCTGAGATAAATAGTCGTAACAGAAACTAAGACTAACGGAAAGTAATACTTTGTGACGTCACTTTGACACACTTTGTATGGACGAAATCTCAAAGTAATGCAAATTGACGTCACAAAGTACTGCTTTTCGTTAGCCTTAGTTTCGGTTACGACTATTTATCTCAGCCTAAGACTAACAGAAAGCACTACTTTGTGACGTCACTTTGCATTACTTTGTGATTTCGTCCATACAAAATGTGTCAAAGTGACGTCACAAAGTACTACTTTTCGTTAGTCATAGTTTTGGTTACGACTATTTATCTCAGGCTTAGTTACCTTCAAGGAAAACAAGATTTCGGACTTTAATCAACATCGGGCTTTAACCGTAAAATATATATTTGGCATGTGTGCATGTGCACGCAGTCAAAAATGTAACTGACCAGGCTTTGACTATAAATTCCAAGATTCCTGCATATATCTCGGATAAATTAATTTATTTTTGTATTGTCATGTATTTACTTTCTTTAAAACTCAAATCAAAGTATTCCTTGCAAAAATGTTCCGTGTAAACCGGCCCGAAGGATCCCGCCTGTGGTGTTGGTAAAGAACGAAAAGGACAGCAACAGCAGCCCTCTTCGCTTTCTCTGTAAAGACGGTAAAAACGCGGCAATTTAGGGTTATTTCACACACACTTCTTTGGAAATAATTACGTAAAAAGGAAATATATTTATAACTTGATGATTACAATATGTAGCCGAGCCAATACATTTCTCTACTTTAAAGTCGAAATTAGTGTGGCAGCCTTTATTATTGTAGTACAAATTTACGGGATGTTACTACATATTATCGATTCATCCATCAGGTAGGTATGGACTCGTTAATTTTACTTTCGAAATTATTGTGTCGAAAAAGAGTAACGGAAAAGTGTTCCCGAACAGAAAACATTTCCCTCCGAAAGACAGTTAATTTAATGCGATGGTACTAACCAGGTGATGATATTTTCTAAAAACCGGTGCGAGGGCGAGTCGGACTTGCACACGAAGGGTTCCGTACCATCGTACAATATTTAACACAAAAATAGCACGGTTTTTGTGGGAGCCCTCTTTAATTTGTATTATTTTTTATAGCAGCGGCAAAATAAATACACACTCTGTGAAAATTTCAGCTGCCTATCTATTAACTATCTCTATCTCTAACAGTTAAACAGGCAGAGAAGTTAAGAGTAAACCAACGGGCAATGGAGAGCAGCATGCTGGGGATCTTTAGAGCATCGAGAATAAGAAATGAAGATCTGAGAAAGAAAACGAAAGTAGACGATGTTGTAGAAAAGGCATGAAAATTAAAATTTGAGTGGGTTGGACACTTGGCTCGATGCTCAGATGAAAGATGGAGTAAACTCACTACGGAATGGATACCTCGAGACGGCGTGTGAGAAGCGTCGGGCGGCCGCTGACGCGCTGGAGCGACGAGCTGCGCGCGGCCGCCCATCGCTGGTGGACACTCGCGAAGGACAGGAATAAGTGGACAAAATTAATGAAGTCAATGATTAAATAATAATAAAAAAGAGACATTGAGTGAAGTGAGTGAAGAAATTAAAAAGTGGAAAAGCATACTTTTAACAAGATCAAAAAGTGAACATTAAGCCCCGGTTGCACGAAGAGACGGCCGAGTTAATCAATGTTCAAACACGTCACTTTTAGTGATCTGCATAGAGTTCCTTCCATACTTTCCGCACAAAGTGACGTGTTTGATCATACTTTGACGTCGATTTTGATTTTTTATCCTTTCGTGCACTCGGCCCTAAGTTTGGCTATTACAGCAGAGCTACATATTCGTGTTACATATAATAATTTGGATTTGGTTTAAGTATATTACTTGTTAAAATGCAACCCTTTAAGGTACATTATTTATTTATTTAAGTCTCTCGATTTGTTTCAGCAATGTATACCTACATGCAAACATTCCCAGAAGGTCTAGTCAGCCAGGGAATTAAAAGACTACACCTCATGCCCGCAAGCATGAGAGGCCATATAGCCCAACTGAGGGTGGGGCAGACAAAAAAAAATAGATATAAATATATAGTTAAGTATATTATTGTGCGAAACATGGCTTAACAATAATAATAATAATCTATTTCGGGTAATGAGATACATCCCTGTGACGGACGGACGGTCGGACGGACGGACGGACGGACGGATGGATGGCCGGACGGACGGATGGACGGACGGACGGACAGCGGAGGCTCAGTAATAGGGTTCTCTTGGCACCTTTTGGGTACGGAACCCTAAAAATATTTATCGAGGTGCCGAGGATGTATACGGAACATGTAATGAATTGGTTTGCCGTTGTCACTGGTGTCGCCACCCTCAACTCGTCCAGACAGTCCGTGTTCTGATAGAACCGCCCGTGGAGGGCCCAACCGATGCGAGGAACGAGGTGCGGATGTGGGGGGGGGGATTGTTGCGCCAATTTTACTGCAGTTGACAATTCCATTGGACCGAGCGTGGAAGTCAACGTAAGAGCACCGCCATTGTGGGCAGATTAACTTGAAAATTGAAATCACCTTCACGGCTTAATCCCCCTGGGTTTTAAAAAAAAACTGCTTAATAATCCATCTGAATTTAAAACACATGCATTGGGTCGTGTACGGTAGTGTAAATATTCTTTGGTGGTCAATTATGTTTTAGGAATACAATGAAGAAGACTTTTCTGAAGTTGTCAGCTTTAACTTATTAAGAAATACTATACTTACTTGTTCGTTTACAGCCTGTAGACGTGTATTGTAAACACATGTAATACATACATGTAATACAATGTAAATACATGTAATACATGTAACACATATTGTAAATAGCTATTTAAGATTATTGCCATTATTAGATTGAATTGTTTTGTATAATCTAATGATTTTATTTAATTTATATAATTTTTAACATTGACTGATTTCATTTAATTTATATAGGTTTTAACATTGACTGATTTCATTTATTTGTATATCGGACTGAACATGGACGAATCACACTGAATATGTATTGTGTCATATAATAGATAACATATATGTATGTCTTTGTGATGAATAAAATATCTGAATCTGAATCATGCATTGCGGCGTGTACGGTAGTGAAAATATTCTTTGGTTGCGGGTCAATCATGTTTTGGGAATACAATGAAGAAGACTTATCTAAAGTTTTCAGCTTTAACTCATTAAGAAATACTATACTTACTTGGTCGTTTACAGCCTGTAGACGTGTATTGTAAACACATGCATTGGGGCGTGTACGGTAGTGAAAATATTATTTGGTTGTGGGTCAATCATGTTTTAGGAATACAATGAAGAAGACTTTTCTGAAGTTTTCAGCTTTAACTCGCATTATGAAATATTATGCTTGGTCGTTTACAGCCTGTAGACGTGTATATCAAATGGGTTGCAAAAATATAAACATAATTGTAATACAATCTTCATCAAAAAGTATTTGGAGCTGAAAAAAAGGCCAGCTATTTGGAAACCTAAGAGTCTATCGATTTTAATGTAGATATACGGGTGATGTAGATCGGTAGTACTAAGGCATTGTTTTGTAAGCGAATCCTTGTAACTGTTACATTTTCGATTTCCTTAATGCTGACCTCTACGCGTGAGCCATGCGTGAAGAAAAACCTTTAAATTTGGCCTGCAACGCACCCCCAAATGAAATTTTCGCACAATCTTACCATAAATGTATTGTCCTAAACCCGTAACCGATCTAGACACTTGCCGAAGGCTGTCAGTGCGATAGCGACTAAGCCTAGTGCACGTATATTTTCAGAACCGCGTTAGTTCAGCTTTTTGAAACTCCGCTGTCTCCTTTACGGTTGAAGTTGGAGTTTTGACAGCGCAATTAATATGTCTGCTTCGCACAAGGACGCTTTGCCTGAAAAAATATAATAAAGCAGAGTTATTCTCCTATTTGGGTACAACGTCGGCGGAGGAGCAAATATTCTGGTGAGTGGATTATTTTTTATATACAGCTGGACATATGGCGTACGCCCGACTCGCAACTAGTCCGACGACCATAGGCTTTTGAAAATTTGTAGGAGTTGCGAAAACCATAGTGGTCAGCCTGGTGCTTCTTAACATTGCGTTTGATTTATTTTTCTTATATGTTACGTTCGCTTTTTTTTTGTAACGACTTGGATGGCTAATACCAAACTAACCGTCAGATATTAGCCTAACACACCACATGGTAACTAGGTGCCATGCCAGGACCTTCCTTATATCGTTCGGCTACATTGAACTGGATGGAAAACACGGATAATATTCATTGCCGCTTCGACCATCGTCCATTCAATGCGATGGTACCAACCCGGGCGGGATTATCCCTATCACCTAGTAAGTAAGGAAGGCGACCTACAGTTTTACGTGGAATCCGAACAACGGCCATCCTCAAAGGTTAAAAATCGTCACCCATCCAGAACCCAAACGCGCTCCGAGTTGCTTCACCGAGCTTATCGAATCGCAAGGCGCCACTAGGCTACCGAGGATGCTTATAGAACATATGCTTATAGGAGGGAATGTGTACACTGCATGGGGATTTCCTCCCTGTGGCGCGTTGAGCGATGATAAATGCAGACGCGCGCATGATTATACATATGTGGCACAGATAAAATCACACAGAAAGAATACAACTAAAAAGGGTTAAGGCGGCCCAACCCGGCGGCCTCAACTCATTTGCGGGCACGGTACAAAACCGTGCTGTTGCGCTCTTGGACCTTCTCTGTTTCTAAGAATAAGACAGGCTCCGTTATGAGGAAGATACAACCTGTCCACAAAAAAGGCAATGTGCATAGTGTATGATTTGGTAAGATTTACGAAAATTTTAATTTCAAAACGACTTATAGCTAAAAGTAAACCACGACCGCTGTAGTCAAAAATCTAACAAAAACCAAATAGATTATAAATCTTGATTAAATAAGCTATGTCTGATGACTAATCTTTTTAAGATGTTATTACTTTATCATTGCGTAATCCACCTCCAAAGTTATTGTAAAAAACGCGCGAAAAATTCGAACTTTCGGACCTTATAACTTAGAAACCAAACAATTTTACAATGCCAATGGTCATCAGACATCTAGTTCGATCAAATAAAGGTATTTTGAGCAAATTTTTGGATCTCTGACAAGAAATATGGGCGTGATCTTCTTTCCCCTTTTGTATGGGGAGATGAGCGGGATGGGCCACCTTAAGTAGTTGGAGGGTCTCCAAAATATGGGATTCGACCACCCCACGGCGCTGTATCGAATCCAAGTCGTTGTCAGTCACCGATCGGTCCTATTAATCTCAATTCTTGTGCCAATGTTTTATGATTCCTCCTCGTATTGTAAATGCAAGTGTGCTTGTTGGTTGGTCCTTCTGTCACGCAGCAACGGAGCGACGGATTGACGTTATTTTTAACCGACTTCAAAAAAGGAGGAGGTTATCAATTCGTCTGTATGATTTTTTTTAATGTTTGTTACCTCAAAACTTTTGCCTGGGTGAACCGATTTTGATGATTATTTTTTAAATGAAAGCTAGTGCTTCCCAAGTGGTCCCATTTTAATTTGGTTAAGTTCTGATAATGATATCCATGAGAAAATCATATAAGTCTTAAATTTGTATTAAGATGTGCGCGACAAATGGACGAATAACTCAATATAACGCCAACCGATTTCGGTGATTCTTTTTTTATTGGAAAGGACGTGTACAAATTAGTAAGTGTACTTCAGATTCACTAAAAATAAACAAATAAAAGAAAATTTAACAAAAAAAACCGACTTCAAAGAAAAAGCACTGAAAAGTAAAAAAAAAATTGCCATTTTTGTATACGATTATTTTATTTTTTGAGTCGGTGTCAGCCAAGGTAGCCAAGGTTCTCTTGACTGGCGCAGCGCTTGCCCGGCTGACGCTGACTCAAAAAATAAAATAATCGTAGCCAAAAATGGCATTTTTTTTTTACTTTTTAGTACTTTTTATTTGAAGTCGGTCATTTTTTTGTTATTTTTTTTTTTGGATAGAGGTGTTTATGGGTAGGAGAGTACTTTTTATCCCCGAAAACCATATTTTAGATACTTACACAAGCAGGGCCGGGTACCGCAGCTACTAATACAAATATTGGGGATCCTTTAAATAAAAATAATTTAAATTTTAAATGTAATATTATGTAGACTTTGAAAATCCACTTCAGACGAATATCCAGACCAAACAATGATTCCATATACATACCTATAGATGTCGTTGTGTTACCTCAACTTAATGAACTATTTTATCTAATGGTAATATATTATCCATTAAATACACATAAATTGTCATGAACTGTTGCATACGGCATGAATTGTTAACTTACGTGAATTCATGTTAATTTAGTGGGTTACCTGTTTTTGTTAAAAAAAATACAAACACTTTTGTAAACTTAGTCTAAGTGGACGTTGAAAAAAAAACAGCGGAGTTTTTTGCTAGTTCTTCTTCGCTGTGTTTTGTTTTGCTAAACTTTCCAATGTTAAAATATGACAAATGCGAGTGCAGTGTACTGTCTATGGATGATGAATAAAAATATATAAATTAAAAAATTTAATAATAAATTTATTAGGAGAAATTAGTTTAATTCATAGTTTAATTAGTTGATCTAATTTAACAATTATTTTATTGATATTAATTTCTTTTTTTAGAGCAGGATATAGTTTATATTTATATTCTTACACTCAACATGGAGAATATTATAATGGAGTTTATAGTTTTTATCAGGGAGTTTCTCGTGAATTTTTAATATTAATATTACATTGATTTCCTTTAAATATTTTTATTTTTATCTATGGATGATGAATAAAAAATACAATACAAATATTGGGTAATGAAAATTTTATTTATATAAAAAAGTACCTACTCCAACAAATGTTCATTTCTGTCGTCCAGTACAGACACCGCTATTTCATTTCGTGACGCCATCTTACGAGTGCAACCCCGTCCCGTAATCAGTCACCGTACAATAAGGAGATAACCTAACCTAATAACACGCTCGAGTTCTTATTGATTTAGAACATATTTATTATCTCGAATGCACGAAAGAGAAGTGCTAAATTGACATCAATCGCGACGTCAACGTCGGTGTATGTTAAGGTGCATGTGTCCCACTCGCGAAATATATCCAGGGGAGTGAAGGAATCTTGCGCGGTCGAGAGTGTGTTTACTTCGGGCTATCGTTGACATGCTATCTTTTTTTGAATATAATGACTGGTGAAAATGAGGTTTTCTGGGACACAGTATACATAAAAAAATATATTGAATATCGGTCAGTATTTCTGTGTAAACATATCAAAGAAATCTGTGTAGCTGGTAACGCCGCCGGTTTTTTGTGTCAAAATGCCTTGGGTCGTGTAATTTGACATATATGTCAAATTACAATCGCTACATTCAAAACGCCTTAAAGTAATTTGTTGCAAATAATATATACCATACATTTTGTGTAAAATCCACAATGTATAACCTTAAACGTTGTGCTTGATTTAGATTTTTTGTCAAAACATTATATTATACTATCTGCATTTTTATGTAGGGACACGTTCTTTCTTTTTCACACTAGCCCTACACACCACATGGTAATTCGGTGTCTTGCCAAATATCTTCCTGAAATTAAAGATCGTGAACATTTCAATGAAACATTGTCCGTTTTTCCACCCAGTACAATGTAGACGTGCACAAATAAACCCTGACGTTGCACCCAATTCCTTTGGAACGTTATGTGTTGGCTATCACGACGGTAGGTGACAGAATAACCAACTATATACAATTTTTGGTCATCAATAAGTCCGGTTTTAATTGTTTAAATTGAAATATAACCTTATGATCTGCTTTGTATGTTAAAAATATGAATGACATGAAAATAAATACAATTTTTCATACCAAGATATATGCGAATATACATTTTTGATTTCACAATGCTCTGTAATTTATAAATCTTATATCCGTCATTTATGTACATTTGTTAAATCGTGATTTGTGCTCGACACGCTCGTATGCGCCTTAACAAATTGATGTTGACACAAGCGCGGAGCGCGGTGGAGGCGCTAAATTGATTCGCACAGACACGATACCTCGTACAATGTAGATCGGAGTCATTCGACTTAGCACAACCATGATAAAAACGATAAACGGTCGGTGGGCAGGTGCCATGCCAATGTTTTTATGTTTGCACTTCTTTCGCCGGCAAAGCTAGTTGACGTTAAAGTGGCTGAAAAAAAAAACTAGCTGAGATTGGCGGCTCTGCTCGTGTGAATTTTGTTTTGGCCATTCACCTGAGCGAATCCTGCTAAAATGCGATATGAAACCTGCGGGGCGTGTTTTTCAAACGGTCAGTTAATAACATTCTAAATCTTGACAACAACGCCACCTGCCGGGTCCAACTAATTGTAATACGGACAAAAAATAAATAAAAATCAGGCAAACCGTTTATCGTTGGACAATTTTTATTTCTTACGAACGAATTAGTGTGATTGTGAAAATGGCCTGGGAATATAAACATTAAATAAAAGTGAGTTTTAATATTTAGCGCCGAACTCACTCCCAAATTGGCCTCCAGGGGGTCCATTCAGAGTAAGAGTGAGTTCGAATTCGCAACTAAATATCAACTCACTTTTTTAAATAGTTAATGTTTCCACACTTCTAGAACATCATTACAGTTAGGTAAAAATCTGGTTTGTCCCGTAAATACGTTGGAAGCATAAATAACGGTTCCGTTATTTCAATAATAATATATTTCCCATCTATTTTTAGGTTAACTTACTCCCGAACTCGGACTCACTCTTGCTCTGAATAGACCCCCAGGATCTAATTATCCAGTTGTTATTCACCCGTTCTTTTTAATATTTCGTAAAACTAATTTTACTTGTTTGCTTAGCGCCGCGTAGTTGTTTGGATTATTAGTTAACTAGTTTCATTGTAGTTCATATTGTGACGAAATAAAAATCCCGGTCCGCTAGCAAGCTTTGAATTTTTAATGAGAAAAATGGCGACTCTCCTCGCGCTGATATAATTTTATATTTTTCCCTACCTGGCTCCGTTTCACTTAATGATTTCAGTGTAGGTCCTTAACCTAACCTAACCTGTCATAATCTAAATATAGTCAAAATGTCTCAACGAACACCCGAATAGCTTGGAACCAAAACAGTGTCTTTTGAGGCTGAGTACTACGCTATCAGTTATAACTTAATTTATCACAGAGTACAATCAAGTTAAAATATAATATACTCTCACGAAATTTTCGTTCCACTGTGCAAACTTTGCCTGTATGCCAAAATAGGCATACTTTTTTCGCACTTCTACCGCAAAAAGATAGTAATTGTAAATGGCTACTGTCTGCACATATCCTCAGATTTATCAATAAAGGAGAATGCCCATTGCCCTATACATTTTGGGCCCCTCGAAATGTTAAGTGACTATGTATCTGCCAAACCAGTGTTGTAATTTAGGAGATAATAAAACTTTTCGACAAATACATTTTTAAGACCGAATTCATTGCCATTTTAAAGTTATTGACGAAATGCGGTTTTGAGGTTATTAATGTTAGAGACACCAGAGCTCGGCATGGACCAAAATGCTTCGGTCCAAACGCAATAAAAAGGGCACAGCGAGGGCTTACTTTAAGAATGCATTAAGTAAAAAAGTAGATTTTGACTTAATATTGAATTTTTGTTTTGTCATAAAGAATTTATTCATTCATAATGAATGAATAAATTCTTTATTGTTCAATAGAAAACAAATACAATTACAAAAACAATTGGAAACAACAACAAAATTGCACAAAAGCGGACTTATCACTAGAAGTGATTTCTTCCAGTCAACCGTTATATTGAGAGCCGGAAAATAGGTAATTGTGAATGATACCTTTTAATCGTGTAAGGAGTAAACGGCGGTAAAAAATGGGGATTCAATAAGTGACAAATATCTTTATATCAAAAATATAAATTTTAACATATGTGTCAATAAAAGACACGACTGATTTCTAAGGGCCTGGATTTCCGCTTATTTTTGTAATCGTTTCATGAGATTAAATACACAAATGCTTCGTGTGCTCGCCAATACAGGTATAGTTTATAGCTTCATATGTTTATGGAGTCATAGCAGAAATACTTACGAAGGACCGTGGCGCATCTACCGAAGCACACACCCCCTTAACGGCGACATGTCAAAATCACTCGACAGCCAACATGAGGAGGCACTCGCGCCGTTTACAGTAAGAGATCCGTTACAGTCGCGTCGCGAGCCGCCCCATGAATGTGTAATACGGCGACCCTCCGTCTGGAGATGTCGCCCGGGTGGCGGGCGCCCCGGCGTGAGGGACCTTCGTCTTACATTTGTAACGCGGCGACCCGTCCCACGTCGCGGGGACACTTCGTTTGTTACGTTCTCAGGTGTAATGAAAAAGCCGGGGCAGGCGTAGCCGTATTTATTCTGTATACTTATATGTTGCATTTTCTGCCGCTTTCGATGTTTAAGGTGGCCCAACCCGGCGGGACTAACTCGTTCGCGGGCACGGTACAAAACCGTGCTATTGCGCTCTGGGGCATTCACTGTTTCAATGAAAAAGATAGGCTCCGTTATGAGGAAGATGCAACATGTCCACAAAGCAAACAATGAGTTTATTGTATGATTTGGTAAGATTTACGAAAATTTTAAAAGTAAACCACGACTGCTGTATTAAAAAATCTAACAAAAACTAAATTGATTATACATTTAGATGAAATAAGCTATGTCTGATGAGTAATCTTTTTCAGATGTTCTTACTTTAACGCTGAGTAATCCACCTCCAAAGTTATTGTATAAAACGCGCGAAAAATTCGAACTTTCGGACCTTATAACTTAGAAACAAAACACAATTTTACAATGCCAACGGTCATCAGACATTTAGTTCGATCAAATAAAACAATTTTGAGCGAAATTTGTTGAGCGGGATGGCCCACCTTAAGGTGGTCCAACCCGCTCGACTCCCCATACAAACGTGGAAAGAAGATCACGCCCATATTTCTTGTCAAAGATCCAAAATTGTACTCAAAACGGCTTTATTTGATCGAACTAGATGTCTGATGACCATTGGCATTGTAAAATAGTGTTTAGTTTCTGAGATATTAGGTCCAAAAGTTCGAATATTTTGCGCGTTTTATACTATAACTTTGGAGGTGGATTACTCAACGATAAAATAAAAACATCTTAAAAAGATTAGTCATCAGACATAGCTTCTTTCATGAATGTTTATAATCATTTTGGGTTTTGTTTGATTTTTTACTACAGTGGTCGTGATTTCCTTTTAGCGATAAGTCGTTTTGTAATTAAATTTTTCTTAAATATTACCAAATAAAACACTATGCGCATTGTTTGCTTTGTGGACATGTTCCATCCTCCTCATCACGGAGCCTGTATTTTTCTTTGAAACAGAGAAGGTCCCAGAGCGCAATAGCACGGTTTTGTAACGTGTCCGCTAATGAGTTAGTCCGACCGGGGAGGGCCACCTTAATTTTGTTTTTTGAAGGTTCGGTGGTCTTACTACACTAATGCTGAAATTCAAAGACAGTTCTTGGGTCTTGAAACGATTCTCAAGCACGTTAAATTCGACATTACTTCCATGCATTTTGTGCCAAATTTGACAGTCGGAAGACTTGACAATCGTCTCAAGACCTAAGAACAGTGTTATTGAATCTTAGCATGAGTTGCACGACGAACTGATAGATCCGCATATTCGATTAAATCAGAAAGAACCTACTTAAAGAAAAGTTCACTGGCTTAAAGATCGTTTTCCGTCCACATCTATGATTGGTACTAACTAATGAAATAATAAACATCAAATAATTAATTGGAGACGTGATTTATCTCTCAACCATAGAAAATGCTCTTGAGAGCTGCATAAAGCCATCCCTCCGTCACGTTTCCACCATCGCTCAACGCGAAGCACGCTGGGAATGCACTCATTCACGGTGGACAATCTAAAAATTAGAACCGACCGATCCTCTAGAACATTTCTCCATAGAGTCTGTAAACTATTCAATGCATATTTACTGCCGATATGTTTTCCCCCAAAGTTTTTAACATGGTGTGAACAAGCAACTGGCCGGCCGGCATGGTTTTCCCAGCACCCTTGAAAGTTAGAAAGCCCTTGGGCATCTTCGAGCTCCTCTCATGTGATGGCCTGGCGTAAGCCATATGCCGCGTTTTACATGTTTTTCTTCTAACCTGACATTCTTTAAACCGATAATAAAGTTACACATCCCAAATAAGTTTTATGTGCGATTTCAATAAAATTGCTTTCTTTCACCTTGATTGAACTTCTACCGTCGGAGCAAACTAAACCGGAAAAAAAAGACTAGAAGACACGTCCTCGATTCTCCAGTCCATCCGGTTGCTCCGTCTCACGAAAACCTTTCGGGAGCCATGTTTACATCGCTCGCTGTCATCGCTTACTTTGTGTAAATGTCACGCCGCGCCGCGTGTAGAAGGCGCCGTAAAGTTGGCTACAGTCGTGACATTAGCGCTTAAATGGCGCGAGACCGCCGATCCGTCCGTCGTAAAATGAAACTCATTTATTTTTATTTTATTTCTATTGCACGCCGTTAGGGCGAATTACACGCCGTTCGTTTCTTTTAATTTGATTATTAGATGGTAAACTCTGGTTTAATTACTCTGAGCGCTTTTATGTTAACATAATCTTTGTTTAATTTTAGCATGATTGGTTTTGCATACTTAAGGTTTCCGTGTGTGTGATGTCGCGTTGACTACGCCTCCGTCAGTATGAGTTAGACATTCCACCCAGTTTTTTTTTTCTTTATCATTTCTCTTTTTTTAAAGTCGACTCTTGGTAATTTCCACGTGTATTACGAGGTAATGCTAGAAATGTATTTTTAGGTTATGTTACTATTTTTTTATTTTGTGCATTCTGTGTTTCATAACAAATAAATAAAAATTAAAATGATAATAATCAACGAAAATTCGTGGATACCCTGCGATTCGAACCAGGTTTTAAGACACAGGGCGCAGTGACCACTGGTTGACCAAACAATGGTCACACACCGCGCACTGGTAAATGTAAGTTCCTAAACAATGAACTGGCCTCAATTTTCAAAAATAATAAACAGTTTACACGTCACTTGATTCAATATTATATTTGATACTAGCAGCCCGTCCCGGCTTTGCACGGGCATAATATAATTGAAAAAATATTATTTTGACACAATGATACACAAATAAACCCCTTATTACGTAGAGTTCCTAAAAAAAGAGCATAAACCTACATTGAAATTTTTGAAATAAAAATATCAAATTTTGTGAATATATTTTTTTGTATTTTTTTTTCTTTTTTGTATTTTTTACTTTTATGTATTTTTCATACTATTAATTATTTTAAAAAGGTCATAACCACAAAACAAAGCCATTAAATAAATAATTTATTGAGTTAAAGCCAAAGGAGTAAACATTATTTGATGTTGTTTTATTTTTCACTAAATAATTAGCTTAACTGTTATTATGATACTTTTGAGATTACCGCGGTCGTTAGACATGTTTGCGCCTACTAACTCTAAAACGCATAGTTTGTCAAAGGGAAGTTTTTTCTAATTTTTAAACTCATGATATCTTTCGAAAGAAATGTCGGAATCGAATAATTCAAAAAGTAATATAAAGGTATTGAAACAGTCTTAAATAATAATTTATTTATTTTGATAAGGATTCATATCTAGGTACAAATAAAGAGCCTTTTCTAGCGGCGGTATTTAAATTTTTATTTTAAAATAAATGCACACTTATTGTGACATAACTATAATAGTTAGATGTATGCTGTCGCGACATTTTTTGTAGATAATAATGTGTTCTATAAAATTGTCCTACATCATTTTGTTCTATCGTGAATAGTTTTCGCAGCGCACGCGATGTAAGGAACATTCTTGGTAATTTTTTTGCACCTTGGGTTACGTTATCGGAGTTTTGGTAAGGATCCCTAATTTTTTTAAGATAAAACATAGTCTATGTCCCTCGGATAGACTGTAGCTTTCCAACGGTGAAATAATTTTTCAAATCCGTTCAGTAGTTTCCTATCTGTTCATGTATTTGAGCCTATTCGGTTCAAATACACAAACAATCAAACCTTTCCTCTTTATATAATAGTATAGATAGAGTATAGATTAGAGAGCTCCGATAATAAACGCGTCCGATCGCTGCTAAATTCAAAGTGCTAGAACCGCAGCCTCCGACGCACTATTTATAGGCACGTTCCCACCGCCCCGGCCGGCTCGTACTGCCGCAAACCTACGTCCCGCAATTTTTTAATCTGTAATATCTTCGAAAATATTCATTTTAATCATATGCTGTAAACGGCCATATAAATCTATATTAAATCAACAATGTATTTAAGGTATTTAATTGGATAATGATTAATGCTGTATTGGTTAAAATCGCCTCGAAAATTAGCCATTATTTGTCGTAAAAAGTTAATGACAAAAAAAAAATATTGTGGTATATCCATAAGAGATAGACATATACCATCGCGGAGTTTTCTGTAGACTTTTTCAATGTGTACAATACTTAGTACATTATTTCGATAAATTTCGTAGGATTCAGCCTGCGTTTGCAATGTAAGCGGAAAAAATGTAATTTATTACGACATCACATTGGAAACCTCAAAAATAACAGTATTTCTCTACTATTTAATGGATGTTATTATACATATAAACCTTCCTCTTGAATCACTCTATCTATTAAAAAAAACCGCATCAAAATCCGTTGCGTAGTTTTAAAGATTTAAGCGAACATGGGGATATAGGGACAGAGAAAGCGACTTTGTTTTATACTATGTAGTGATTATGCATGATTTTAACATTCCGCCAATATTCTTCCGCTATTGCTTCCGCTAAGCACAATATTCCAGCAGACAAAATTCTACCCAAACCTCCGGGATTGAATAAAATGTTTAAGCGGATTTTCGCCCGCAGCGCTTATTGAGTCCGAGGGTTATTCCGACAAGTGATTCGTGAAAATTGGCTGAAGGGCCGCTGTAATTGCCCGAAGGAACGCCCTTCATAATGGAAGTAACATGGATTCGGGAAAAATAACCGTCTCCCGAAGAATGCCCGGCGCGCCTGCCCCGAGGGAGGCCGCCCGGGGAATATCTGTTGCCTATTGGGGAAATTTGAAGAGGGTTCGCGCCTCCCATCTGCGGCTGTGTATTGCCTGCGGATAATTTAGATATAGACGCAAACGCAGGTGCTCTGAAACTGGGGATGTGTTTCAGCGACCGCGATTCGCGGTTTGGTTCGGGCCTTTATTGCTTGATTTTGTTGCCGTGTAATTGAATGGTTCGAAACGTAGCATTGGGTTTTGGATCTGAGTACCAGATTATTGTAGCATAGGTGAATTAAGCTCGTTTAGAGCAATTTGAAACGTTGGTCATGCAAGGCGCCGTTTTGTGACCAGTTTAATATTTTGAATGGTAATCAAATGAAAACGCCGCCGCCGTTGTAGGGTCTAAGACGTACCATCGCTGCAGCGTTGCGTTCACACGGGGTAAGCTCGTTTAGAGCAATTTGAAACATAGGTCATGCAAGGCGCCGTTTTGTGACCAGTTAAATATTTTGAATGGTAATCAAATGTAAACGCCCTCTGCGTTATAGGGTCTAAGACGTACCATCGCTGCAGCATTGCGTTCACACGGGGTAGTGACAGAGACGTAGGTACGTGTGTATTGCCAGGTAAAAAATTGTTCGAAATCTTCAAATTAGTACTGCGCAAAATTGAGCACACATTCAATAGAAAGTGCAAATTGTTATAAGAACCCGCACATTTTAATCTTTGGTTTCAAACACATTCCTTTGTTGCACATTCCCTTGTTACACAAACACAAATGGGCCCTAGTAAGCCATTCTCCTTCCGACCAGGCGCCGTAGAATATTCCGTTACTACATCCTGGTTACAGTTTAAGAAATCTCCCGAAATCGAATCATCTTATATGTTTGTCTGTCAAAGAACCATCGAAAGCATACTTTGATCGCACCTATCATATCTGCCTACCCTTCCGGGGAAGCCGAATGATCGTATTATTTTTTATGCAACCTGACATGGATGGCTAATACCACACAACTCTCGTTATGATATTAGCCCAATACACCACATTCCCGAAGGAATTAGGAACTGGATGGAAAACACGGACAATTTTTGATTGCCTCTTCGACCATATTTTCCTCCAATGCGATGGTACCAATCCGGGCGGGCTTAAACCACCTAGTAGGGGAAGGGGATCTACAGTTTTACTTGGATTCCGAACCATGGAGCAGCTCGCATTTGTGAAGAAATGCACTTATCGAACTCAGAAAGAGAAAAGAAAGTGGTGCATGTCGGGGCGAGGATTTGAACCCAGACCTCTGGTACGCTAGGCAAGTCCCAGCGCCACTAGGCTACGAGCCGCGCAAGTTATGCATGCGTGTATGGAACGCTCCAATTTGATCTGTCCACCCCATCAGAATAAGGATGTGCTGATGTACTTGTGAAGCAATACGGGCGCCTTTGTGAAACAGCCTACATGTACCCGGGCCTCGAAAATTGCGGGTCACTTCCCGGATTAACTTTTATGACGTAAAGTTGTCTAATTACGTGGAAGCCCCGCAGGGAAATCGAAGCGATGCAGTAAGCTCACACTGTGATGAGTTTCATTGTAGATTTTTTCGTACAGATGAAATATGAAATTGCATTGGCCCGTTGACTAGTGGTAAAGCATTTGGTCTTTTTAGGGTCACGTCGTAAAAACCGAAAAAAAGGTCTGGCTCTGGTGTCTTTCGGTCACACGTATTTGTCCCCAATTGTTCGCCTATTAAGGCTGTCGTGAAGTCAGAGGAAATCTAAAATTTGAAAATTTTAAGAAATGCATTCTTTGTCCGTTGACCAAGGCACAATTTTGCACGGTGATTGCCATTAAAATAGCAAAATCATCTTCCAGGTTCTAAGTTCCCTACCCCTAAACATTGTCAGATTTTAATAAAAAAAACTATCGCTTGAGAAAGCTTCATTCTATGTCTGTATGTTTTGATTTTTTTGTAAATATCTGTGTTTTTCAATAAAAAAACTTCGAAAATTAACCTAAAAAGACAACTTTTTAACAATGTTTATTAGCTAATATTTTCCAAGGTAAAAGATATATTAAAAAAAATGAAAACATACAGACATAGATTTCTACAATATCTTTGAGAATCCAGAATTTAAAAAACCTAGTACAATGTCAAGAGCATAGGAACAGTTATCGCCCTCAGTATGGGGAATTGATAGAGTGACGACTCTATTAACGGTTATTTGAAAATTCCGAAAAACATAACCAATAATAATATCATCAATACTAACGTCAGCCTCAGTGGCCCAGTGGCGCGACACTTCGGCGATCGCTCTCCGAAGTTAAGCAACGCTGGGTCCGGTCTGGTCTTGGATGGGTGACCATTCGACCGTTGAGAGAGGCTGGCCGTGGTTCGGGTTCCACGATAAGCTGTAGGTCCCCTTCCTTACTTACTAGGTGGTAGGGTTTATCCCGCCCGGGTTGGTACCATCGCATTGGATGAACGATGGTCGAAGCGGCAATGAAAATTGTCCGTGTTTTCCATCCAGTTCAATGTAGCCGTGCAATATAAGGAAGGTCCTGGCATGGCACCTAGTTCCCATGTGGTGTGTTGGGCTAATACAATGACAGAACTTGTGGTATTAGCCATCCATGTCCAGTCACATTAAAAAAAAAAAACTAACCTTCACTTCTATCTACTAACTAATGACTTTTGCTCAAATCGTCATACTTTATGAAGAAAAACCTAGATTTCTGAAGCACTAATTTTGTACGGAATTGTAACAAAGACGAGACTCTCGCCACGTGAAAACGTTCACACTTGACCGGCTTTTCTGAAGTTATGGTACTCACTTCGTGGCTCAGAACCGATGTAAAATGGAGGTCCTCTTCCGTATCGAATGGAAGATGGCGGTCGAAGTTGCATGTTGCAATGAAAATTGTCCGTGTATGTAATCTGACGGTTTCATGTAGGCTTATCGGTTACCTGTTACTCTTACGTAATGCCTGTCTGACCATTTCATTTGTATAAACTTTGTGGTAGTCAAACTAATATTCCGGGAGGTCACGACATTTTTGGTCACGATAAGGTAAATGGCTGAATCTGGGTTGACATGTTAGAGACCAACCCTCTGATGCTAAATATGTCGGTCTGCCCGTCCCAAGTGGTTGCGTTTTCTAGATTGGCTATATAAAATAGATGCTGGTATGTACCTGCTGATGAATATACTGATTATCTGGAAACATCGATACCTATTAATTATACAACAATAACCAGACGGTTACTCAATGAAATACTTAAATATACCTAAAGTTATATCTGTAACCTAAATCGCCTATAACTACTAAATGCAACCAAAGATTAGTTCAGTTTTTGTATTGCTAAGCAAGTATGTATTGATACTTTCATGCTTCGTCATTTGCATCCATTCACCTTATCAAATGTATTTTTTGTCACCACAACTACTTTTTCAGGCGCCTTATCTACGTAACGCAACAACTTGGAACAGGCAGACTGACACATTTAGCTTCAGAGGGTTGTACTTTATCCCGTGAACCCAGTTTCAGCCATTTACGTTATCGTTACCATTTTTGTCGCGACCTCCTAGTCTATAAGTTACGTCACAAAGATCCGCGGATTCGATCAACCCAATAAAGAAGAACCCGCAAAGAAACGTCCGCTTATAACTTGAGAACCGCTTGCCCGATTTCGACGCTGTTTTTTTTATGTTAAGCGCGGCATATGGCGTACGCCAGGACTTCTTACGGTGCTCAACGACACCCCTGGGCCGTCGAACTTTCAGGGGGCTCGGAAAACCATGCCGGCCGACTAGGTGCTTCTTCACACCATGTGAAGCACTTTGTACTTTGGGGGAAATAACTCGGCATGGAGTTGATTCCACAGTTTACCGACGATAAAGGATCTAGAGGACTGGCTGGTTCTTATTTTTGGAATGTCGACTATGAATGTGCGCATAACCTGCTTGTTCCGCGTTGTGCGAAGGAAAAAAATGTGCTTACGTATATCTTGAGTATCCTATTATTACTAATTTATATAGGGTACTTACCATCACCCTAAATTATCTAAGAGGTGAGCAATCGATTTTAATAATTCAAATTATGCATATATACTCCGGACTACCTACCTACTTTTTAATATAATTCTAAAATAAATATTTCAATTAAACGTTTATTTGATCTTAGGTAGACGTTCTACACTTTGTAATTCCACTGTGACACAAAAGGATGTCAGTCACAATTTTCTTTGTTCCTTCTGATATGGACAGATGGACGTTTTTTCGATTATCGGAGTATTTTTTATGTCCGCTTTATGACATTGCCTTCAATTTGGCGGTTGCGGTAATACGTCTAGGCGTGTCAAGGCAGACTGATCATTTTGGGAAGGTTCTTCGATTTTTAGGGTTCCGTTCCTCAAAAGGAAAAACGGAAGCCTTCAATGTTCGTCGGTCTGTCCTTTTTCCTAGGAACACATTCAGGTATGGGGGCTTCCATAAATTACGTGAGATGATTAAGGGGGGGAGGGGGTCGAGTCAAATCTCATCCAATCTCACGTTGGGGAGAGGGGGGGTCTCGATAAATATCACGCAATTTTTTCTCTGATTGAAACAAAAAAAATATATACTATTTTAATCCATTTATTGCAAATTGTATGTACATTAAGCACATACAATTTAATCCTAAGCGTCATCGTAATACGATTAAGATTATTCACTAATTCGTTCGAAAGAAAATAATTTCATTCATACTTCGTCGTTATAAATCTACTGAATGTCAAACCACCATATTTATTTTTAACCGACTTCAAAAAAGGAGGAGGTTATCAATTCGTCGGAATCTTTTTTTTTTTTTTTATGTATGTTCACCGATTACTCGAAGACCCCTGGACCGATTTGAAAAAATCTTTTTTTGTTCGAAAGGGTATACTTTCTAGTTGGTCCCATTTTTTTTTATCAAAATCGGTTCAGTAGTTTGGTACTTAACTATACCAACATCGAATTTCTTAACCCCGTGAACCCAGAAATGTGATTTTTTAGTTACAGTAGCTTTTTTTTTGGGTGAGATTGCTCAGTATGAGAGGTTTTTTTTTACTTCAACTGTTGGGGGTATTCAAGGGGGTAAAAGAGGGCAAATTGTACACATTTCTATCTCTAGAGCCGCTGAACCCAGAAATGTCAGAGTATGTTTGTTTTAGATGGGAATGCTTAAGCGAGTGCTTAAGAAGAAAATATTTTTGGAAATTATACTATTAGGGGGGTAAAACAGGTCAAAATGAACACATTTAGGCGAAAACCACTCATGTTGAGATCTCTGAAACCAATTATCCTCGAAACTTAAAATTTTCAGTGACTTCTTGTTAAGACGAAAAGGCTCGCTCACAACGGATTTTACAAAATTCAACTGTTAAGGGGGGATAAACGAGGCCGATATGTACACATTTTCATACAACTTAAACTTACGCAAGAAACAGACTATCCGGAACGATGTAAGGATGAGAAATTCAGAAGCTCAGCGGTCCCGGTCATTCGTTGTTTTGTCTTTTTAGGGTTCCTTTCTCAAAGGACACCAACGGAACCTTATTACTAAGCTTCCGCTATCCGTCCGTCCGTCCGTCTGTCACAGCACTCTATCTCACGTGATCTCATCGTATCAATTATCGTACGTATCAACCGTGAACTCATGAATCCAGATAGTTACTGGTCTACCTTTCGTCAGAAATGAGATTTCTCAATGGTTTCATTTTTGCTAATGCTCGTTCATTGTATTGTATTTTATTGTATATGTATGTATATCTTTTTTCCACTTTGTATGTGAAGTTGAGCAGGAGGGCTCGCCCACCTTGAGTCAAAAGTTACGCCACCACTAAAAAGCAAAAAATAAAATATTTTTAAATAAAAAAAGGACCGCCTTCAAAAAAACCGGAACTAAAAAGCAAAAAATAATTGGTTACTTTTAATTAATGCACGAAAAGCTATTTTAATTCTAACTAATTATGTACAATTTCTTAATTTTTAATCATCTTTTGAAGTCGGTGCCTTGGGTAGAGTTCGCTTCGCACGCTGCTGACCGAACAGACACTATTTCAGCCGAACACACCCGAAGTCTACGAGAGCGAAAACAACCTGAGTCAGCAATGATTGGTCCACAGACATCGTCATTCCACAGAGCATTTTAAGCAACCGTTCGTCTAACTGGAGATGCCCTTAGCGTTGGTTTACGTGCAAGCTGATATCGATACAGCGCAGCGTACTGAAATTGGGTTTCAACGATTTTTAGTACTTTCGGCTATTTAGTCTGAATTTACGGTTCAGTGTAGCCCGTCCTTTGTTTTCGCGCCACTGTCAGCCGAACTTGCGGCTCGATGAACGAGAGCGTACGAGCTGAGTGGCAGCGACTCACGGACAGGTTATAACCTGCTTTGTTTATTCATGTAATTGTTTTACTCTACTCAGTGCATGCTCTTATCAAGATTTTTATAACGCATACGTCAAAAGATATGTCTATAAGACGAAGAAGACCTGCCAGGACGATGTGATAAAATTATGGAATGCAGCGAAACAAAAATTCCCGAAGAAAGAAGAGTAGAAGTTACTGAGAGAAAAGTTCGGTCTACTTTAGCATTCCTTCCAAAGGTAGGTTAAATATATTTTTTTAAGACAATATTTTTTTATATAAACTTTATTGTTACAATTAATAGCATAAAAAATACTGAAACAGTGAAATTCTTGATAAGATATAGTAAAACCATAACTACAAAATATTAGCGCGGTTATTTCCTTTACTGTTTTTACATAATTCAATATTTCTTAATTTTGTGTTAATGTATCTTTTTAATTTATTAGATTCATTTCTTAACCTCTGATGCTTTGATTTCAGACTAACACTAAGATTTCCAACAGTACTTCGAGTCAGGCTGGGACAAGCACTGAGAGTGTTCCAAACGTGGAATTTACAGGTCAGGTTCAGATCAACGATCATAACAATATAATAAATAATAACCAGCGGTAGAACATTAGACGAAAGTCTTGAAAAGGATAATTTCAAAAAGGCAGGGGATATTTTGGCTGAAATATGGTCTGTAGTGTGCATTGACGGACACGAAGTAGTCGCTGAATATATAGATCCGACTAATGACACTTCCAGCGTTCCAGACCTGCCAGCCGAAGAATGGTACACTGAGAATGTTAGAGAGAGCCAATATTTACTCCAGGTACATTGCAGTTGGTTCATATAAACATTTTATGCGTGTCTATTTTTTATTTTTATTTTTTAAAATTTTTTTTGTAAAGAGTGACAAAGGGAAATTGTTCTTAATTTTTTTAGGTTGTGAAATGCGATGACCAAAAGTGCTGCAGCCCACGCCGGAGTGATCTGCATATGATTCTTCACGACCGTTTTCTGCCACCTCCATACCCTATCACTCAGGTTGATGGACATTTGACAATTCCGGACTTTAAAGAGCATGACGGAAAGTCATTTGCTCCATTTCTAATACGAAACTGCCTACCGACTCAACCGCTGAATGCTTTCATCAGCACGCCTTATGGTCTCTATTGCCCAAGTGTACATGATGATTTAGAGAAAAGATGCTGCAGTACATGCGGTATTTACTTTGCATCTGTTACAAGAGCTGCAGAGCACAGGCGAGCCGCCCACATTGCACCAGCTAACCAAGCACGTATGCTCCGCAAAATGCGACCATCACGGATTTTAACAAGACGAGCTAATGAGTTACTGTGTGCAAGCGCCAACGGCTTGGACTGGCAAGATCAGAACGAAGTTACAGGAGCAGATAATTTTACTGAAAATCAAATCGACATGTTGGTTCCAATAGTCTCTCTTGAAACCGCGCATAATTCTCCGTGGACTCTATTAGAGTAGATATTCTTTTTTTTTTAAATCACAGTAGTCATGATTCAAGTATTCTATTATTAAATTTTTATATCATTTATAACTCTCAGCAATATTGATTAGGTATTAGTCTTAACTATTCGTAAATAAAAGCACGAAGCAAATTGTTTTTTTTTATTTTTACAATAACAATCCAACGCGTTTACGTAAGAAACCCACATTCTGAAAAATCTCACGTGAGATTGGGGAATGGGGGAAACGGTTGAATAAAATCTCACGACATCTCACCAAGGGGGTAAGGGAGGGACAGAAAATTAAAAAAAACACCTCACGTAATTTATGGACTCCCCCTATTAAGTTGAAATTAAAACTATCTGGAGAGGCCAAAGCCCTGCAGTAGGTGGTACAAATACAAAATACAAATACAATTTGGTCAATTCACGACATTTTTAAGGGTTCCGTACCCGAAGGGTGAAAACGGAACCCTATTACTAAGCCTCCGCTGTCCGTCCGTCCGTCCGTCTGTCACAGGGCTGTATCTCATGAACCGTAATAGGTAGGCAGCTGAAATTTTCACAGAGTGTGTATTTATTTTGCCGCTATAACAACAGGTAGGCCCCATACAAAAAACGTCATTTTTATTGTTAAATCTTGTATGATGGTACGGAACTCTTCGTGTGCAAGTTCGACTCGCACTTGGCCGGTTTTTTATTTTTACAAATATTAACAAAAAAACGTCGTTGTATTTGCCACCAGCGTCACCCCCAGAAATTCAACAGAGATTTGTCGATATTAACTTACCCTAATATGCCTGCCATCCCCGAAAATATCGCTCCCTTGTATATCTCGTGTCTGTGTCGTCGCATCAGATCCGCCCGAATTCGTCCCTTCTCCAAACGTCTCCCCGCATCGTATCTATTTTATTTCTCCCGAATCACAAGCTTCCCTTACACCTCAGCGGGTGTGCTTCTGAGGGAACACCGAAGCGTGCTTCCCTGTAAACACACAATCAGAATATTATCCGTGCGGCTGCGGGACCGCACTCCGCAGAGCGTGTTCGGTTCAACCTTTCTTTGTGGAGGGACAGGGTGGGAAATGTTTTCTGGGATAGGTAGTATTCCGAGAGGTCACGACATTTTCGGTCACGATAAGGTAAATGGCTGAATCTGGGTTCACATGTTAGAGACTAACCCTCTGATGCCAAATGTGTCGGTCTGCCTGCGCCAAGTGGCTGCGTTATCTAGATTGGCTGTATAAAATAGATGTTGGTATGTACCTGCTGATGAATATACCGATTGTCTAAAAATATTGAATACCTATCAATTATACAACAATTACTAGTCGGATTTTTAATCAAATATTTAAATATACCTAAAATTATATCTGTAACCTAAATCACCTATAACTACGAAATACAACCAAAGACTTGTTCAGTTTTGGTATTGCTAAGCAAGTATGTACTGATACTTTCATGCTTCGTTATTTGAAGCCATTTACCTTAACAAATATATTTTTTGTCACCATAACTACTTTTCAGGCGCCATATCTACGTAACGCAACCACTTGGCGCAGGCAAACTGATACATTTAGCTTCATAGAGTTGGTCTTTATCCTGTGAACCCAGTTTCAGCCATTTACGTTATCGTTACCATTTTGGTTGCGACCTCCTAGTCTATAGAGACACGTAGTGATACGGGTGGCATGAACACGGAAGTATAGAAATTAAATTAAATGGCGTAGGATAGTTATACATATTTAGGGTCCCGAAGTGTTCGCTTCTCCTTTTAGGGTTCCGATCCTCAACAGGTAAATAAAACCTTTAAAAGATCACTACTCTGTCCGTATGTCGGTAGACTGTTTTTCTTAGGAACGCGTGGAGGTATTAGGTTGAATTCATAATAATTTCTTGGGTCTATAGTGCCTTGGAGCTGCAATAAAAAAAGCATCCGAGCAATGTTCATTGGATAAAAGCCCTAAACGTCATACATTTAAAATATATACTCGCGCGCGAATTTATTTGTTCTCAATTCAACAAAAATGGGTGAGGTAATTGTTCATTCAACAAACGCCCTAAACTTCATACATTAAAGTAAACACTCCCGCGCGAATTTATTTGGTCTAAATTCAACAAAAGATTGGTGAGGTTAGGTTAGGTTAACGTCAACGCGATAAAAAAATACGGCCATTCACGACGCATATTTTGCACGTAAATCTTATTAGACGCTACTATAGGATACTTCCCACTGATCTACAATCTTGAGAGCCAAGAAGCGAGGTCTCACCGCAATTAAATGGAAAAATCCGACAATCGTAAAGTTGTTGTTATATTACGAAAATAAAAATACCGTTTTCGACATAAAAATTTGTACGGAACCCTTGGTGCGCTAGTCCGAATATTTCTTCTCTGGTTGTTTTTGTTATGGATTGTATTTCTGAAAAGGAATTGTCAAAATCGATTTAAGGCAAATTCTTGGCACTAGTTAATCAAACAGACAGAGTGACAGTAAAGAGTTCGGCTCAATGGTTACTCAATGAATCTGCAGGTATCAGACATACTTAAACGCACATATTAATAACACCCCGCCGTCTATGTCGTGTCTCTTTCAACTGACATACATGCATGAATAAAATCATACCGGAACTTAAACACACGTCCACGTACACAAGGCAAGAAAAACCGGCTAAGTGCGACTCGGACTCGCATACGAAGGGTTCCGTACCATAGTACAAGATTTAACACAAAAAAACATGTTTTTGTACGGTGCCCCCCTTTATTTTCTTGCTATAGCGGCAAAATAAATACACACTCTGTGAAAATTTCAGCTGCCTACCTATTACGGTTCATAGAGAGAGCCCTGTGCTGTGACAGACGGACGGACGGACGGACGAACAGCGGAGGCTTAGTAATAGGGTTGCGTTGTCACCCTTTGGGTACGGAACCCTAATAAAAAGAAAAGTGAAAAAGGGAGTTTGTGCTGTGTGGGTTGCGGCGCGCATAACGAATACAATTGGTCCCACTACATTTCTTCCCGTGCGTGTCGTCAGAGGCGATTAAGGGATTTTTAACCACACGTCTAACTGTAGGCACCCTCCCTTACATAGTAGGTATATAGTAGGCTTAAGCCCACCCGAGATGGTACCATAAAATTGAATGAACGATGTTCGAAGCGGGAATGAAAATTCTCCGTGCAATATTAGGAAGTTTTTGCCATGGGACCTAGTACTCATGTGGTTCGTTCATTCGTTGGCTGACATAATGATAGCTTAGTTGGTTAGAGCAGTGGGCGTGTAATCCAAAGGTCGCCGATCCTGATTCCGACGAATGTCAGGACCATAAACTTTTTTAGATTATTTTCAAATTAATTCTACCCATTTCTAAAATATCCCACCAAAAATCTTTCTTTCTCTATATGAGTTGGATAAGTGCTTACTTAATTTTGTTATGAATGCGAGCTGTTTCATAGTTCGTAATCCATGATAAACTGTAGGTGCATCCCTTATTAGCTGGTAGGGTTGAGCCTGCCCGGGTTGGCACCATCGCATTGGATGAAAATATGATCGAAGCGATAGTGAAAAATTGTCCGTGTTTTCCATCTACTGTAATGTAGCCGTATTGGTGTAATGGAAAGTAAACGAAAGTCCTGGCATGGCACCCAATTCCTTCGGCATGCGGTGTGCTGGGCTCATTTCATGACGGTGGGTGCGAATTAGCCATTCACGTCCAGTCACATAAAAAAACATCAGAACATACACGGTATGTTACTTTATAAAAATCACATGGCACTAGATCGTACACGCTAATCTCCGAAACCATCCAACCGATTTTAATGAAATTTTACGTATGTGTTCAATTGAAAGCCTGAAAGTACTTTAAAATAAATCTATGGTATTGCCAGCTGAGCCGGGTACCGCAGCTATTTCATATATAATGTGACACTTTCTCCGCCCAACCGTTGTCGACATTGTCGTCCGACTTGCCGATTTAGTTCTAGGCTTCGACCGTACTGGCGCCGCGCAGAATCCTCCTTTTCAGTGGAGCGAGGTGGCACGTGACCAGGATTATAATTCCAAGTGACGCGACACATTCTGTTTTTCCGAGAGACCAGACTTCATGTACAGTCGAACAAAGAGTTTAGGATACACATCCGGTTGAATGAAAAGATGAACAGTCGAAATACTTTGACCTTTGGAAACAATTATAGGGTTTAGTATAGTTGAGGATCTCTACTAGCTACTGAGTAAACAAAACCCTAAAAAAAAATAATCGAAGGTTGTATTTAAACACCTTTATTTTTTACGTTTAACCGGAAATGTTTAAACCTTTGGTTGACTGTACATACATAAGGGTTATGAGTGACAAGGGGCCATCTAAGTTTTATTATTATATTTAGTGGCCATATCTGATAGCACTTTTAGAATTAAGCTGTGTATTTCTGTTTCAGTTTCAGTTCCTTTATTTCCTCCATTAGATGTATATTACACACTCGGATTCGTCTTTTTTAGGGGTCCGTGCCCAAAAGGTAAAAACGGAACCCTATTACTAAGCCTCCGCTGTCCGTCCGTCCGTCCGTCCGTCCGTCCGTCCGTCCGTCCGTCCGTCCGTCCGTCCGTCCGTCCGTCCGTCCGTCCGTCCGTCCGTCTGTCACAGGGCTGTATCATGAACTGTAACAGGTAGGAAGCTGAAATGTTCACAGATTATGTATTTGTTTTGCCGCTATAACAACAAATAGCACAATAACAAATATTATAAAATAACAAAAATTAAAAAATTTAAAAAATTAAACAAAAAAACGTGTTTTTTTTTTATAAATCCTGTACGATCGTACGGAACCCTTCGTGTGCGAGTCCGACTCGTTCTTGGCCGGTTTTTTTTTCTTTTTCCTGTCGGATTGATTACTTCTGGCGAAGAAGAGCCGACAAGAAACTTCGCCAGGTTGGTCATTGTATTATTATCATTATTTTTCCATTGATACTTACAAACTACTTTACAGTGATTGATTGATTACTTGATTGTGGAGATGGAAAGGTAAGTTAGGACCTGAGAGCCACGGATGCAACTGCTCATCCTCTCTTCTAGTCATCAACTGGTCTTCTCACACCTTACCTCAGCAGGCGGGAGTGGAGTATACCTTGGATGCCGTGTAATGTAGATTTCTGGTGTTTTTGACATGTTGGTACTTATAGTGGGTAGCGCCATCTATTGCAGTGCAACCTGACTAGCTTTTACGCATCTGTTTGTTGCATGTCGAAAGTAGCACATCTATGTACAGGACACTACGGTTGTTGCTAGTAGGCATTACGAAGGACATTCGCGCGCGGAGATGTTTGGACTGTGGCACACGACGCGCGGCCCGCATCCCATTCGTTTATATGCACTATCTGTCCATACGTGAGTGACGACCACTTGACACTTCTCCTCCCGTTTCTCTTCTGTGGTGATCGCAATGCTTTGAAAAGTTTGCGAATTTTCACTCGACATTTTGACCTGTATAAATGAGCAGAAATTATGCATGTTGTCCCGAGCCGTGATATTACAATTTTCTTTCACACGTGAATATTAAATCGTTTGAAAACTCCAGGGAGGTGAGTGAATAAATCCTGTTTTCGTTTTCTTTAGAGGTTTTCACTCTCAGCCTACTTATTGGAAATTGGCTTGTCTTTAGACTTAAGAGGCTTCTGCGCGTTGGCGAAAAATAATCCGCTTCCAAGCGCGATGGAGTGGCGTGTGTTTGTACGCACTCTAACTTTTTAAGTTGGTTTCATCATTTTCTTTAATATTGTTAGGTGTTTTTTTTTTGTCAACTCATAGCGCCATAGAAATGTAATTACAAACAAATCAATAGGGGTTTCAATATTAAATTGCCGTTTTAACGTACTGGTCTTTTGAATTAGAATTAAACCTGTACGGTGTCAGATTGAAACTGTTTTCACACAAAAACTGTAACATTCTTAATTTTAAAAATGTTGACACGTGATTCAATTTCAATGTCAATTTAATTTATTAAAACTTTTTGGTAGTCAAACTCATGGAGGTGAGACTTCTTCACCTCCGTGGTCAAACTACACTAAGTTACCTCACCAACGGATGGATCCACGGATTCGATCAACTCAGCAAAGAAGAGCCCGCAAAGAAACTTCACAGGTTTACATAACATATTTTCCGTCCACAAAAATACACACTTAGATCTAAATGTTGCTGCCGAACAGTTATTTGCTAGAACAGACGCGCAATATCATCGACGACTCTAATCTCCGGCAAATGGCGCACGCCAGGACCACACAAAAGAGACGCCCGACGACGCCCATGGGCTTTTGGACTTTAACAGGAGATGCGAAAACCACACCGGCCGGTCAGGTGCAGTTTCACACCGTGTTTCAAGTTTGTATCCAATACAAAAGCACTACCTGATGAGATGCTGGCCAACTGTAGTCACTGCCTCCAGCCTTACTCCAGATCTACAATAACTACGCGATGCGATTGTGAACTTCGGTTCCTTAACTTATTTTTAGGGTTCCGTACCCAAAGGGTGAAAACGGAACCCTATTACTAAGCCTCCGCTTTCCGTCCGTCCGTCTGTCACAGGGCTGTATCTCATAAACCGTAATAGGTAGGCAGCTGAAATTCTCACAGAGTGTGTATTTATTTTGCCGCTATAAGAACAAATAGGTAAAAAGTAAAAATAATAGAAATTAAAAGGGAAAAAAAAGAATAAAAACCTGTTTTTTTGTGTTAAATCTTGTACGATGGTACGGAACCCTTCGTGTGCGAGTCGGACACGCACTTGGCCGGTTTTTTTCTTTCAAACGTTCTCAAAACCATAACCTTTGCATCCATGAACGCTCTGTATTATAAGATCCTTACTGGTTATGGTGCTGTCTCTACAACAAACACAAAAACAACAATCGTTGTTATTAATATTATGTCTGCCTATTGGTTCTGTAGGCAGACATAATATAAGATCCTTACCGTACATAGGAAAGTTATCCCCTTATTCGCGAAATAACTTTAAGTAAAACGACTCAATGACCCTACTCAACGTCGGCGCTTCAGTTTCCTGTAACCCGTTGGCATTTCTAAGTATTACTCACATTCCATCAGGTATGCGCCGCCGTGTTGGAAGTATTTTATTTTATTTTAATTAATTTCAACAAACATTTTAGAATTGAGAAGGGTATGTTTAGGTGGATCGTACATTCACGGCCAATAAGCGTCAAACGATAGACAAAACACATTTTATTCCGGGAGGTCACGACATTTTTGGTCACGATAAGGTAAATGGCTGAATCTGGGTGTCTCTGATGCTAAATATATCGCTCTGCCTGCGCCTAGTGGTTGCATTATCTAGATTGGCTATATAAAATAGATGTCGGTATGTGCCTGCTGATGAATACACTGATTGTCTATAAAATGTATACCTATTAATTATACAACAATAAGCATTCAGTATTTTAATTAAATACTTACATATACCTGAAGTTATATCTTAAATCGCCTATAACTACGAAATGCAACTAAAGATTTGTTCAGTTTTGGTATTGCTAAGAAATTAGGTATATACTGATACTTTCATGCTTCGTTATTTGCAGCCATTTACCTAATCATACATATTTTTTGTCACCGTGGCTACTTTTTCAGGCGCCTTATCTACGTAACGCAACCACTTGGCGCAGGCTGACCGACACATTTAAATTCAGAGGGTTGGTCTTTATCCTGTGAACCCAGTTTTAGCCGTTCGTCGTTACCATTTTTGTCGCGACCTCCTAGTCTATTTACAGAGCGAAAGTTCGTGAAACTGGTCGTGTCTAAAAGAGCGTACCATGGCCATGACCAGATTGATAAAGTAGTACATTAAGGTGGCCCATCCCGCTCATCTCCCCATACAAAAGGGGAAAGAAGATCACGCCCATATTTCTTGTCAGAGATCCAAAATTTTGCTCAAAATAGCTTTATTTGATCGAACTAAATGTCTGATGACCATTGGCATTGTAAAATTGTGTTTGGTTCCTAAGTTATGAGGTCCGAAAGTTCGCATTTTTCGCGCGTTTTATACAATAACTTTGGAGGTGGATTACGCAATGATAAAGTAAGAACATTTTAAAAAGATTAGTCATCAGACATAGGTTATTTAATCAAGATTTATAATCTATTTGGGTTATGTTCGATTTTTTACTACAGCGGTCGTGGTTTACTTTTAGCTATAAGTCGTTTTGAAATTAAAATTTTCGTAAATCTGACCAAATCATACACTATGCACATTGTCTTTTTTGTGGACATGTTGCATCTTCCTCATCACGGAGCCTGTCTTATTCTTTGAAACAGAGAAGGTCCCAGAGCGCAACAGCACGGTTTTGTACCGTGCCCGCGAATGAGTTAGGGCCGCCGGGTTGGGCCACCTTAAGAGAAGTAGGAGAGCAGTAGAAGTAACAGAAGTAAACGACGAACCATAGCTACGTGGCGCGGGAACTATCCTCCATGTCAGAGATCACGGGTTTCGGTCTCTGCCGGCTCATGCACCGCTTTCTTTCTCTTTCTGAGTTGGACAAGTGCATTTCGTCACGAATGCGAGCTGTTTCGTGGATTGGAATCCTTATTAAAAGTCTCCTTCCCCTACTAGATCGTAGGGACTAAGCCCGCCCGCGTTTGTACCATCGGTATGGATAAAAAGATGGTGGAAGCAACAATGAAAGATTGTCCATGTTTTCTATCCAGGTCAATGTTGCCTGGATAGGTCCGATAAAAGGAAGGTCCTGGCGTTACACCTTATGTCTTCGGGAACCCGGTGTGTTAGGCTAATATTATGACGGTGGGTGTCGTATTAGCCATCCATTTCCAGTAAATAAAAAAAATCTTTGCTTGCCTCTCCGGGTTTGATGTTATGTGAGTATGTATGTGTGTACTCCTGATTGCCGGCACGTAGTATTTCAATAAATCAGAAGATATTACGATCATCTCAAGGAGACATTTTCAGCGGTGCTCCTACTGACCGTAAACTGAATTGAAGGGTAATTTTACAGCTGAAGAAAAACAGAAAAAACGCCCAGCAACTTTCGGGGCAGCTTGCGTAGCCTACTCACGTCAACAAAACATTTATGGCGTCGTTAAACTTATCGGACTCCTTCAGACCGCACGCTCTCTGCCGACTGCTGACCGCAGACGTTCGCCGTCCTATGCCAATACACCGTTTTGTGCAAATACTGACACGGTAAGACATTTTTGGGCGAGGTTATTGGTGCTGCAAAATATTTGGCTGAACAAGCGTATTCGTAAGGAATACATTGGACGTTGTCACCAGAGAGCTAAATTGTGTAAAGACGCCAGCGGGCATGCAGCTACGCGCAGCGTCTATCTCTTGATTGATAGGCCTTTGTGAGGAGGCAGTCACTCAGGGAATCTGTTGTACAATCGTTTGGTACTCTCAGGTAATCTTAAGTGGGAGGTGGATGTCCATAGAAACTGGAAATCTTAGATAAACCTAGGGAATCTGGGAATACAAGGTCAATCCTATAAGATGGAATCATTGGCAATCCTATAAGATTCTTGGGAATCTTAGGTAATCCCGAGGAATCATCGAGAATGTGGAAATCACAAGGTAATCCTGGTAATATTGACTACTGGTGATCTATACACTTTTTGCTCCATTGATTGATCCCTCGAGTCTTGGTTGCCTAGAACTTAAAATTACCAATAAGGAGAGAACGCTCAAAATGACAACACGAAAACGTGTACGTTTCCATAAGTTATCTGAAAATTACAAACAGTTTTGGTCTTTACTTATGTAAAGACAATTAGTTCGCATTTTACGCTCCTAAAATTCTAGCAGTTTTAAATGGGTTTGGTTTCTCTGAACAGATTTCGGTTCTGAGAATTGTTTCAACACAATCTCTGAAGGTACTCGACGATATGATCAATTGATTTGATTTCACTTTTTTGATGAAAACGGGAAATTTTGCCGTACGCATAACGCTTTCCCCGTTCTATTAAAAATCAAATTTCTGCCCGCGAATATAAAGCAAACAACTTCGAGGCCGCAAAATATCAAACGTCTGCTTATTAACCCATTCACGTATTTACCGCGAATCCATTTTCCCATTTATCGGGAAAGAATTTTCCAGAAAGCGTCCGAAAGTAATTTAGCTCGCAAGTTGGCTTCGCGGGGGTTTTCCATTAAACTTTTATTTTTGCCGGGGTCTGGAGGCGATACCCTCATATCGCGCTTGTCCATAAATACCGCGTCGACGCACGGGCCCGCCGCTGCCGCCGCTGCCGCCGACGGGAGATGCGGGCGTGCTGAGAATTTATCGGGCAGAAACCCTTGCCGCGAAGTCAATTCTGATATCTAATGATCATTAAAGAGCCATTTTTTAAATGAGCACAGAGTGGATTTTTTCAGGGCTGTGTCCAGTGAGTGTAGCTCGAAGTAAAGTAGTATTCAGACCATAGCCGCACTCAAGTTAGGTCTGTGATTCAGACCATATAATTAAGCAGTTATTTTTCATTTATTTTATTTTATTTGCGAAACAAACAATCTTATCCTAACCTATAGTAAACACACTTAATAAACACTCATAGAGCAATCAAGTTTCGATATTTAGTAATTTAATTACACATGCAGTGAGCAGAAAACGAATCCAGAGGTTAATTTAAATATATTTTTTCTCACTTGACAATTTTATTCTTCTATTCAGGACTCAATCTTGGGCAAACTCAAACTCAGGCCAGAGTATGTCTAGCTATTTCCCCCCCTAAGAACAACTGAGTACGTGAAAGTAATGTGAAGATGTGCCTTCAGGCATGACTTGGTTTTCACGGCCCTCGAGAAAGTTCGAAAGCCTATGAGCTATGGCTCTTTTTAGGGTTCCGTTCCCAAAGGGTGCCAACGGAACTCTTTCACTAAGCCTCCGCTGTCCGTCCGTCCGTCTGTCACAGGGCTTTATCTCATGAATCGTAATAGGTAGTCAGCTGAATTTCACAAAATGTGTGTTTATTTTGCCGCTATAACAAAAAATAAGTAAAAAAAAATTAAAAATAAAGTGGGAGCCCATACAAAACACCTGATATTTTTGTGTTAAATCTTGTATTATGGTACGGAACCCTTTGTGTGCGAGTCCGATTCTTTATTCCGGTTTTTTATTTCAGGTCCTGGCGCAGCCGTATGACACTTTAGTAATTAAAAAGATTAGGGTGGCTATTACGGAGCATTATTGGTTGCGTCGATCTCGACTATGTGACGACAAGATATATTCGACCTATCATGAGTGTTGCCTTGCTCACACATCCGACCAACTTCTGAATTCGCCCCGAACTGCGGGCACCATAAAGCGAATTCATCGCTACCTGAACAAAGTGTCCCTTTTTGTGTCTTCTTCCGTTATCTCTGGACGCGAACGTCCCATGTGGCTCCTTATTGTTGAAGCTCGAGTCTGCGGAGTTATTTGGTCGACAAGTGAGCTTACATCGGCGGTTTCGTACGTGTAGAGGTAAACATCGATTGGTCCCCGCGGATTTGCGAAGGCGCGCCTACGCGTCAAAATGTTGCTGGTATACGACTTCCAATCATCTTCAAGCCTAGCAATATCTGTTTTGTTAGATAAACGAGCTAACCGTGGCTAAGTTTTAGTTTTAACTTTATTGTTATTTTTTTATGCGACCCGACATGGATGGCTAATACCACACAACTACCGTTATGATATTAGCCCAATACACAACATTCCCGAAGGAATTTATTGCCATGCCAGGACCTTCCCTTTATGAGCACGGCTACATTGAACTGGATGGAAAATACGGACAATTTTTCATTGCCGCTTCGACCATATTTTCATCCAATGCGATGGTACCAACCCGGGCGGGCTTAAACCCTACCACCTAGTAGGGGAAAGGGACCTACAGTTTTACATGGATTACGAACCAAGGAGCAGCTCGCATTCGTGACGAAAATGCACTTATCGAACTCGGAAAGAGAAAGACAGTGGTGCATGTCGGTATTGAACCCAGGTCTCTGGTACGCTAGGCCAGTCCCCGCGCCACTAGGCTACGAGCCGCTCAATGTTTTAATCAACTCTTACGTCCTGTCCGTCCGTCCATCCGTCCGTCCGTCTGTCACGGGGCTGTATCTCATGAACCGTAATAGGTAGGCAGCTGAAATGTTCACAGAATGTGTATTTATTTTGCCGCTATAAATAGATTTACAACGTTGCACGATAATTCAGCACACTCCCGCTCTTGAAATCTGCTTTGTCAATATCCCGTCACTTATTTCACTCGTCACAACCGGTATGGTGGTGGATCCCGACAACTTCTCCTCGGTTGTTCTCTCCGTTGACAATACCCTCTAACCCAACTATAGCGAAACATGTTGAGTAAAATTTCTGCGAACTTGTTAATGGCCAATCGGAGGTCATCATGAAACTATTTCTAGAATGGTCGAAATAGGGCATGCTCTTATCGAACCGTATGTTTTATGTCATCTGCTTTTTCACAAGTGTCTGCCAACTTCTCCTGATGAAAGTCAGATAGAGTCAACTCAGTCCACGAAATTAATTTATTGATGGATTAAACATTCTGTAATATTCCACAAAAAACAATTTACAAAATAAAGTACAGTGCAATAACAACAAAAGTGGGGCGCAAATGAAGTTACATTCTTGATTTGTTCTTCAACCACATAGTTGTGACATGGAGTCAATGTGGCATGAGAAATGTAAAGCTGCACACACACCTAACCAGCCCCATGCGTATAGCTCTCGCTAGCATCACGACTGGACCGCGGCATTTACCAAAGGCTTGTAAACTGTCTCTAATTCTCGTTAATCTGCTGAATTTGCAAGCAAACACAGGTTTTATTGCTTTCATAAACCTTTCTAAAAAGGGCTTGGTAAGTAACCCCTCTTGCTATTGTATACATGACATATTTTGAATAATCTGAATTCTGCTCACAATATGTTAACTTCAACCACATACATAATTGTGGCATGTAATCAATGTGACATTAGAAATGTAAAGCTGCACACACACTGGCTGACTGGCAATATGCGTATCGCTCTCGCTAGCATCACGACTGGACCGTGAGTAGACGGCGGCATTAATGAAATGCTTGTAAACTGTCGCACGCTAATGAATACATTCTCGTTAATCTGCTAAATTTATTCCCTTTGTTGTTTGCTTTACATTTACGAAATGGAATTTGGATGTCAGTTGTGGCTCCTTAATAGTATTTCAAGTGCGTGGGAAGGCGCTGTGAGAGCTTTCTGTGAATTTAATAATTAATCTGCGAATTCTCTATCTACATAAAAATATATTTTCTATTACTGCCTTTCAACGTTCATTTCATCTTAGTTGTAAGTTTACATTCTCTAATCTAAGTTGTTAGTTAAGTGAATCGGGTGATTCTTTCTTAGATTGTATTGTATTGTATTGTTTATTCATCATCCATACTGCACTCGGATTTGTCATATTTTAGCATTGGCCAGTTCATCAAAAGAAAACACAGCGAAGAAAGAAGAACTGGAAAGAAACTCCGCTGTTTTTTTTTCAACGTCCACTTAGTCTAAGTTTACAAAAATGTTTGTCAATCATTTTAACAAAAACATAGGTAAATCACTAAATTCACGTGAATACACAAAATTTACAATCCATGCCGTATGCAACAGTTCATGACAAATATCATTTTATTTGCAAAGACAATGCCCTCCAACTAATATGTTGCCAATTGGAGCAGGCCAGTCCCCACAAACAGCACCCGTTCACGAGCATCACGCCGGGCACAGCCATTACCTCTTTCAACCATATTTTAGGGAAAGAGATAACCTGAGCCAAGCGTCACCGTAAGCAAGGACCTTTAAGCGATGCACTGCTCCAGTGGCAACACAACACTGTGAAACACTTGCACATTAGGTTTTAATACTATGAGTTTTGTCATAAACTACTACTGTCAGCTGATCACATAGTTACATATCCCTTTAAATGCTACCACCTACAGACAATTAAGAGTATAATGGTTTGAGAGCATCCCTATCAATAAAGTAATAATAGATTCCTATAAGAGATTTTAAACAATACCGAGAAACTAATAATGCTTAACTAAAATAAAATAAAATTCGGGTGCATAGAGCCCTCGTCATTATTGATACGAAATTGTATCAAATCAAAATTGATTGGTTAGTAATTTCATACTACAAGTAGTACTTATCATAAAAGTAGTAAAGATACAAAATGTATCAGGTGTCAAAAATTAGTAAAAATAAAATTAGTCAAAATAGTAATAATAATAGGATACTTTTTGTACCCAGTCAGCAGGCAGTCAAAATCTCAGTAAATTCAAATTTATCAGCTAGGGCATATTTAATACAATAGTAAGCCTTATGTGTTAGCAACTTCTTAACCTTAACTTTAAAAGAATTTTCAGATAAATCTCTCACCTCTTTGGGCAATTTATTATAAAATCTAACACTGTTACATATAAAACTCTTAGATGTTTTGACTAATTTATGACTAATTACTTTAACATTGTTCTTGTGTCTTGTGTTATAGTTATGAACATCACAGTTAAGGGTGAAATCATTTATATGTTTTCTTGCATAGCAGATGTTTTGAAAAACGTAAGCACTTGGCAAAGTTAAGATTCCTACGTCACCAAACACCTTTCTACAGGAATCTCTCGTCCTCATGCCTAGCATGCATCGCAGTGCTCTTTTCTGCAAAACAAATATACGATTTACTTCAGCTGCATCACCCCATGATCATTTCCCATTGCGGTTAAAGTCACGTAATGAATATGAGAATATTATTGAGGCTTTAGCCGATTTAAAACTGTTTTTCACCTACTAGGAGGTAGGGTTTTAGCCCGCCCGAGTTGGTACGGTAAGGTCCATGGCTTGGTACCAAATTAGTCATGGAATACGGCTAGTTAAGCTAATATCATCAACAAACATCAAAACAATAAATTTTCATTGAGATAATATAAAGATGTAATTTTATTTAATACAGTTTACAAAAAAAACGCAATGCCACGAACTATATGTTCTGATAATATTTTTCGAATCACTGGAACAACCGTAATTATTTAATTACATTCAAACAAAAAAACAGTACACTCTAGCGGGTGCCAAAAAAAATGTAACATTTTGAGTGAACTTGGCTTTCTTTTGGGTCTTCCATTGATTGGCTAGAAATAACCCTACTCATACATTTTGTTTTTTTTTATGCGACCTGACATGGATGGCTAATACCACACAACAACAGTTATGATATTTTTTTTTTATTTTTTTTTTATTTATTTGATAAGGGTACACAAACAGATACGAATTGTGACTAAACTAAAGAATATGAAAAAGTAATCATTAAACATATCCAGCACCGTGTTCCACAAGTAGTACATATGAAATATTTCAATTTTCAACCCAAGAGAAAGCTAAAAATGAACTAAAAATACAAATAACAGAAATGGCAGTACTCTGATCTAGTTGAACAAAAACATTAAAGCAAAAAAAAAATATAATAAACAGGTAGAACAGGTAAAATATAAACAATCTTGCGTAGTATAAATAAAAAAATACGATTATTAGCCCAATACACAACATTCCCGAAGGAATTAGGTGCCATGTCAGAATTTTCCCTTCATGAGCACGGCTACATTGAACAGGATGGAAGCTAAATTGTGCGTCAGGCAATTAGCGCATGGGCAGATGTGTTGGCAACCCATCCACGTAGACCGGACACCAGGCCGGCCGGCAGATGGGCGGCTAACCACACAGTTTTGAGGTAATTAGCACGTTGTTTGCCCCCAGCCTGGCCGCCGGCACCCGCAAGTAAACAGCCGTTTGACCGGCGAAATGGCGCTCTCGTCTCGATTTGTTGATTTAGTTCGCTGCTCGTGTTTGCACTGAATAGCGCCCGTTCGCGGGCGATGCAGTTTTTAACCAATCAGTTCGTCTGAACAATTTCTTATACGATTTGAAATATCAGCCCTTAAGAGCTGATTTTTCAATAATCGGATAAACAGCCAGATAACTATTCGACGAATCTATTTACACTTCTGCTTATCCATCTGATATAGTAAGTACAAATGTTTATTAGTAAAAGTCTAGTCAGATAATTGTGATAGAAGATATAATTCTCCGGAAATGCCTATCCGTCTTTTGACCAACGTGATGTTAATCTATTAGTCCGATAAGTACTATCTGAGGATTGAAAAATCGGCCCTAAAAGCATTGCAGGCAGGTATAAAGTCTAATTGAGAGCTGATTTTTCAGTAGTCTGATAAACAGCCAGATAACTATTCGACGAATCTATTTACACTTCTGGTTATCCATCTGATATAGTAAGTCCATATATTTATTAGTAAAAGTCTAGTCAGATAATTGTGATAGAAGATATAGTTCTCCGGAAATGCCTATCCGTCTTTTGAGCAACGTGAAATTTTACTATCAGTCCGATAAGTACTATCTGAGGATTGAAAAATCGGCCCTAAAAGCATTGCAGGCAGGCATACAGTTTCATTTAGGGCTGATTTTTCAGTAGTCTGGTAAACAGCCAGATAACTTCGAAGAATTTATTTACGCTTCTGCTTATCCATCTGGTATAGTAAGTATATATGTTTATTAGTAAAGTTACAGTCAGATCATTGTGATAGAAGATATAATTCTCCGGAAATGCCTATCCGTCTTTTGAGCAACGTGAATTTGTACTATCAATCCGATAAGTACTATCTGAGGATTGAAAAATCGGCCCTAAAAGTATTGCAGGCAGGCATACAGTTTCATTTAGGGCTGATTTTTCAGTAGTATGATAAACAGCCAGATAACTTCGAAGAATTTATTTACGCTTCTGCTTATCCATCTGGTATAGTACGTCCATATGTTTATTAGTAAAGTTACAGTCACTAATGCGAGCTCCCAGGTTCGTAATGTATGTGTTGCTAAAGGTAAACCTGATAAAATACATATTTGTTAAGGTTTCTCTTCAGTAAAAGATTTTCACAGCCCATTAATCAGAATTATTATGACGATATTATCTTAGAAGCATCAGTTTTTCTCATTTTATTTTCCTTGTCTCCATTCCATTCTTTCGTAATTGATCGCGCGAATTTTCAAAGCCTTCCGCCTGCTACTGGAATTTCCCGATACGGCGGCGGGCGTAAATATTGAAACATTTTTGAAACTGCTAGGTTTCCAACATCTATACCACTGATGAGAAAGGAGGGAGAAGTGGCATGCGGTCGATATTGCGTCTCCGCTATATGGTCAAAGTGACCGTATAATTGAATGGGACTTATCGAACTTGCTCGGAATATTTCACGAGAGTCGGTTAAGAAATACGACCTGTAGAGAAGAACAGCCATATGAAACATATGAAGCATTTTTGCCCAATCTGAAACGGAGACTTCGCTCTCCGCTCGGTCAATAATATGAAGAATGAAGGTGACCACCCCTTTCATTAATTTGTTAGCACAAGTACAGCGTGGAGTAATGACAAGGAAACGTTTCTTTTTTTCTGGTCTTATTAAATAAAATAAAGGGAAAGATCCTTTGTTTGGGCTTGTTATAATCAACGGAGCAGCAAATTAATGTTTTAATGCTACCAAGAAATTTCTGTTTGGATTTTAAATATTTCATATAAATTACACTTCCAAAAACGATGATTCGTCGACCCATGTAAATATGAAAGGATCTCAAAAATAAGAAATGAACGTTTTTTAAGGCAGCACCATAAATACTAAATAGGCACCTAGTGCTGAAACCAGCGTCGAGCTCGTACTAAAAAACGAGTCGGACTCGCACACGAAGGGTTCCGTACCATCGTACAAGATTTAAAAAAAAAATCACGTTTTTTGTATGGGACCCCCCTTTAATTTTTATTGTTTTTTTTTATTTTACCTATTTGTTGTTATAGCGGACAAAATAAATACACACTCTGTGAAAATTTCAGCTGCCTACCTATTACGGTTCATGAGATAAAGCCCTGTGACAGACGGACGGACGGACGGACGGACGGACAGCGGAGGCTTAGTAATAGGGTTTCGTTTTCACCCTTTGGGTACGGAACCCTAAAAATCCACAGACATGCCATGACCGTACGTCGCAATGAAAATTGCTTTGTTTCATAAAGGCATTTAAAAATTAGAGAAGTAAAAAAAAGGTAGAACTTCAGTCAAGGATGAAGAATAAAGCAAACATTCCAGAATTTGGAGAACCTCCAACTCTGAAGAGATGTAGGGTCTCTCTCTGTGTTCTACCGTCTTTACCACGGAGAATGCTCGTCGGAGCTGCATAACGCTATCCGTCCGTCCCATCATTCTACCTCTGCTCAACGTGTAACAGGGAGAAAATGCACAAATTAACAGTAGACATTACACACATAAGAAACCACCGATCCTATAGATCCTTTATCGATAGGGTCGGTAAATAATAAAATGAACTCCCTTCCGAGGTATTTCCCCCAAAGTACAACCTGGGGTCCTTCAAATATGTGTGAAGAAGCACCTGGCCGGCCGGAATGGTTTTCGCAGCTGCCCTAAAAATTCTAAATCCCATGGGCGTGTTAGGGCTCCTTAAGAGGTCCTGGCGTATGCCTTATGTCGCCCTTAACTTAAAAAAACAAAAAAATACAAAGTGTAAAGTGTAAATACTTACAATTACCAAAGTTACCAATGCAATGATATAATGTAATTTATAGCATTACAAGTATTCTCTGGTGTAAAAGCCGTCTTTTTATTCGTGCTGCATACTATTTGGGTCAGTATTCCTGTAAAATAAATTTACATATACATTTTCGAATGAATAAATAAATAGTTTATTTGCTCTGTTTATTTAGGACACCAAACTGATCGTTCTCATTTCAATTTAAGAACCTCGCCCTGAAAAGTAAATGTGTTCATTATTCAGTAGTGGAAGGTCGTTCTTCCTGCGCCTTTATCCCGGAGCCAGGACACTTGACAAATGTCCCTCTAAGCATTCATTCGAGTTCATAATAAATGAAGGTTCCATTGATTTGTATCCCTCCGAAAAGTCAAATGTCCTTTCTAGAAGACGGCTATTAAGCCGTCGTTTTCTTGCTTTTCGCGAAACGTCGTCTTGTTTGCTTTCTTTGGCTTTTCTCTCTGTTTTCTCGCCTTTGTTGTTGCGCACCAAATGAGTGTTCACGAGCAATGTGTGTGTTTCTTGCTTGCGGATTGTAAAATGTGTTATTTCATTTTTGCAGGTAAGAGCCGCATTGTCGGAGCCTTTTGAGTCGAGAGGTAACGTTTTTGCTTTGCCTTTCTCTTTCCAATTTGAATAGATTTTTATTTTATTTTTCCCTCTGAAAATTTCTCACGGAGAGATTTCATGTTTAGAGGTTTCAAAGAAATATTTTTAGAAATAATTAACATTGGTTTGAGCGGTGGAATCGACCTTCTGGTGAACAAAAACACCATACCGCAAATTACCCCACAACACTGCTAAATCCTCACACTTGAACAGACGACTTGACAGATCGATCAAGACCTGCCAGCCAACAGTCGGGAATTTGAAACGCTGATCGCGTATTTATTATATTAATTACATTATACTCCTTTTTTGGGCAGTCATGTAAAAAACCGGTCAAGTGCGAGTTGGACTCGGACACAAAGGGTTCCGTACCATCGTACTAGATTTAACACAAAAAATGGGGTAAACACATTTTGTGTGTCGTTTAATTCTTATATATTTTTTATTTTTCCTATTTGTTGTTATAGCGGCAAAATAAATCCATTCTCTGTGTAAATTTCAGCTGGCGACCTATTAATGGTTCATAAGATACAGCCCTGTGACAGACGGACGGACGGACGGACGGACGAACGTACAGCGGAGGCAAGTTCCAAGCTGGTACCCTAATATATTTTTAAAGAACTGATTATGGGTGGGTACTGTCATGATGTTGGCTCAACACATCGCATACCCGAAGGAGTTAAGTGCCATGCCAGGACCGTTTCTATCCTACCTATCTACTAGAGGGGAGGGGGGCTACAGATTTACTTGGGTTGAGTGGAGTGAACCGCATTGTCGACGAAAATGCACGTATGCTTCGACTTAATGACTAGGCTACGATTTTGTGTAATATCTTCTTTCTACATTTCAGTTTCAGTTTCTTTATTTCGTCCATCAGATGTAAATTACACACTCGGGTTCTTCTATATTTTTTTTACTTCTGGCAAAGAAGAACCTACGAGAAACTTCGCCAGGTTTGTCATTTTGTATATTTTTTTTTCCATTGATACTTACATTTGTATGAGGATATTCGCGGGCACGCCCGCCTTCATTTTCTCGATGCGATCTTCCTATACGACGAAATGAATGCATGCTCATAACAATGGCTACTCTGGGTAGACAACTGCATAAGAAGAGGCTTGTATTCCGCGGAACCTGAATTTTCAGTACTCATTTTACTTCTGTTAATGTTTCATCAGTTCTCTGCCGCGGCAATACTCCCGCCGCCGCCGGCTCGCTTCCTATAGAGAGGCATTCGGTACAGGCGGCGGAAGATAACTAGAACCTAGCGCCTGCGTCACCGCTTTTTTAGTCGCATCGAAGATGCTGATTAAACCGTATAGTTCAAATAACTGTTTGAGTCACTAAATTGCCTTTTGCGTTGCCAATGTTTACGACTTTGGACGTGAGTTTGATCCCTTTTATGAAGGAGCTTGTTTGGCTCATAGGATTTTAGTCTTACAGATAACAATAACAATAAAATAAATTAATCTAATAACAAATGTCTATTAATATGATCGGAAAAATACCCTATTAAAGCTTTCAATTCATTGTAAAAGTCACACTGGAGCAGCCCCTCATATTTTTTACACGTCCAGGTGATTTGACAACTCCTTTCATAACTCAGTTCCTATATTTTCCTTTGAATCGTATGAGAATACATCATCTTTGGATACTCAAATTTATATTAATTCCCCCTGTAAATCTATTGAAATGTTGAAGGTTAGTAGCGTCAATAGCAGGAGGCTACGCTGTACGCCTGTCATTATTTCTTGTCTTTGATTTCACGAATATTTTCTTCAATAAAGGTTGATGTTTTCTCTAGAGCTGAGCTTATTAAAACTCAGAATTTCGTAACTCCGGCAAGAAGTTAACAATTGATCAAAGTTGGTAATGTTTTGAAGCGGAAAGAGTGATCGACTCCATATTTTATCGAAGGGCGTGGGATTATTCTGACTATTAAATCTATGTATTATACGTAATTATATGATGTTGAAGAATAAAGACAGCGTAATAAATTTCTAGAAAAACCTTGATATTACAGCGAAGTTACGTGATTAAATATCGTATCCAGGCATAGGTTTTGTTTGACTTTGTATGGCTGAATATCACTTAGGATGGTGATGACAGCAATTTTATTTCCGTTGGACAAAAGCTTAATATTACAACACTTAATAAATATTGAATACACGGTGAAGGAAAACACTCGAGAAAGATTTGTCGAAGTTTTAGGATCGCCATTCGTTTTGTGTGCCTGAAAATGTACTGAATTAATGAAACAATAATACCACTAAAAGTAAAATTTCAGGACATCGTACACAGTGGATTTTTTATTTACGATATGGTTTTCCTATAAATTCAATCAATTACTTGTTCGCAAAAGTATCGATCTATCAAATGAAACAATTCTGATCCGTCAATTGTGTCTGTGTGATAGTTATGCAGACGAGTCTGTAGTTATTTCACGAGGAAATTGAACATTAACTCCTCTGAAGGTGCCTACGTCAATCACACAGCTCAGCTAGCTTCGGGCCGGCTCTCAACTTGAAGGCGAATTTCAGGGTCGATTGAGCTATCCTGATTAGTTCGTATCAGATGTGGTGCCCGGTTTCCAATTTACAATCCCGACATTGGCAACGGTGTTGGCAGCTCTACAAGTAAGGTATATATAGTCATATGTGTATTCTTCTACGCTATTGTAACCAATTGTTTATTCATCATCCATAGACATTACACTGCACTCGGATTTGTTAACATTGGCCAGTTCAGCAATACAAAACACAGCGAAGAAGAACTGGAAAGAAATTCCGCTGTTTTTTTTTCAACGTCCACTTAATTAAACTCTTTAATAATTTTGTTCTTGTGTTTGTGAAAAAAAATGCTTTGAAATGTTGTTTACTTTTGTTAAAATATTTTCCTTTAGTTAATACTATGTTGTTGTTTTATCATATGTGATTTTTATACTAGTTTACTTCTTTCATTTTATCTTTTTTTGTGATTTCCGCTACCTCAAAATTTGTTTATTTACTTTTTAGATAACAGAGCCGGTAGTCTAAGTTGTCACCTAAATTGGCGTTACGGCAAACCGATCGACTGGCGTTTTCAAATGTATGGATAAATTGAAGAGCGCGCGCAGCGGGCGTTAAGCGAACTAACATTTGCGAGTCCGAGCTTGATTTGACAGCTTACTCAACGTTGCCGTAAATTCGTCGAGGTTGCCGTTTACGTCCACTCCGCGTTTTCATACAAATCGGAAGACCGCGTTTGACTTTGACAGCTTGAAGAAGTAAAACCACAGAATATCTAGTAAAAACTTGTATGGAGTTTGGAGAAAACGCCAGTCGATCGGTTTGCCGTAAACGCCAATTTCGGTGAGAACTCAGACTGCCCACTCAGGAGTTCACTTAAAACCAGCTGCGATGGAACTAATATGTTCTATCGCAACGTGCTGTGTGAAATCCTTTTCAACAATTAATTTAAATTTAATATGTAACTTTTTTATATCTGTCAATTTATTATATTTTTTTACGTGTAATCGATTATGTAATCGTTGAATAAATGTATTTTCTTTCTTTCTTCTTTCGTCTTTCTTTCCACTTAGTCTAAATTTACAAAAGTGTTTATCAAATTTTTTAACACAAACCTTGGTAAGACAATTAACATTAATTTACGAAAATTTACAATTCATGCAAATACTATCTCCACCAACTAACATGTTGCCAATTGGAGCAGGTCAGTCCCCACAAACAGCATTCGTTCACGAGCATCACGCCGGGCACAGCCATCACCTGTCTCGACCATATTTTAGGGAAAGAGATAACCCGAGCCAAGCGTCACCGTAAGCAAGGACCTTAAAGCGATGCACTGCTCCAGTGGCAACAAAACACTGTGAAACACTTGCACATTAGGTTTTAATACTATTAGTGTTAGGTTTTTATTTAGTAATAACGGACCAACCATCGGGACGAAAAACCACGAGTCAATAATAAAATAGAACCCATTTTATTGCGTACGTAATTACATATACATATACAACTGTTAGAGTTGTCAATCAAAACAGTAAGTGTGGTATTGGCCATCCATGTCTCCATTAAGAAAATAATTTTGAAAATAAGCAATCAATCACTATCCTGCTATCCGTGCCAACTAATTTCGGCCGAAATAGCCTCTTTGTTAAAAAGATAACATTTTCTATTGTCAATCCGTCGACGAATGGGAGCAATTCGTCCAAGGTAAAGCAAGGAGAATAATTCTCTCTCATTAGTTCGTAGTAATGAAGGTGAACTATGCTGATGACTTTCTGATTAGAGTCCTGCGGGAAAGGTCATCGCATTATGCTTCCTACCCTTTGACGATACTGATAATGTTTCGGGGAAATGTATTTTGGTTTCGGCATGTGACCGGGATGTTACCGCTTGGAGATGAAAAAATCGGCCAAATTCCACCAAGATCCATTAGTTCAAATTATGTTCTCTCTTTTTGATGGTTATATGTATTAGCTTATTTCTCTCTGTTCCCGCTATTGGAGTATTAGTTTGAAACTATACATACCAACACGGGGCATAGGATCTAACTAGCGAGCACGGAGCAACCGAAGCTCTTTTTCATGGGGGCGGCGGCGTAGCCACCTTCACATACAACGGCGGCAGCGCCGGCAAGTGATTTCGCCTACGGATTCGCTTATTACTGATTTTCTCGAGTTTCATCGACATTCGAGAACGCGTAAGAACTTCCACAGGATGCTATTTAACGAAAGGAACATTCCATGTTTCGCGTCCCGAATTCGTAAGCGTACGAATACAGTTAGACGTTTTCCACTAACTCGTGGCTACGCTGCCGCCATACGAATGAGTTTCGATCGCTACTCCCGTCCTACCATGCTCGCTGGATGTAGCACATCCCCAGCCTGTTTGCGTCCACTGCTGGACATACGCCTCTCCAATTTTCCTCCAGTCCTCCCGGCCCTCCGCGGTACGGTGGTTCCTAGCGCTGAGGGCTACTTTCCGCCGAAGCACTTGATGTCGTCGTCCCATATTGTAATTAAAATCCCCAATCGAGCGGCTCGTAGCCTAGTGGCGCGGGGACTGGATATTGTGGGAGTTAACGCGTTTTTTAAACCAGTTTAAGGCTTGAATTTTGGTGGCAAGGACCAACTTATAATAATTTAAATTGTAAAATGGTTCCATGCTAAGGTTGTCAGATAATCACATTTGCATAAAAGTGCTTATCATGAAAAATAAAAATACAAAACGATAGCGTATCGGCTACGGTCGCTCTAGGGTCCTATGTCGCCTTAATTCTCAAAAACGTTCCCTGTTTTAAGAGGCGGTAGCTTACCCCGTCTAAATGCTGCGCTGCACGCCAGCTGCCGAAGGGCGTGGGTATATGGGTCAGGGAAGGGTTAGGAACCCACCAAACCTTGGCGAGACACGCGGCGTCTCTTCGCCTGGTGTCAGCTGGCTGAAGCACGGCCGGTCGCATGCAACACTCGTTGCACTATATTCTCGATGCACTTTGCACTCGCAAGACCCTCCACGACATGTAGGCTATCCTAAATAGGATCGTAAAACACGTGTCGTTGACCTACAACGAACAGATCAGTCCCGCGCGCTGGCATAGATTCGACTAAGAAAGTGACAGATACATAGTCACAGACAAAACAGTAACTCTGTGACTAAACATTCCTCGTACAAAAGGAAACCGCTCTGAGCGTTTTTTGAAATTCTCATTTTCCACGTCCCGCGGCGTCCTGCAGGGAGGATGCACCTGAATAAATACCTTTAGCATCACATCAGCCTGTTGCCGGCGGCGGCGCTCCTTTGTAATTTCAGCGGGGAAATAAAAGGGAAACGGAAAACCGCCCTCGTTAGGAGCAAGACAAAATGCGGTAAGAGCCGCCTCTTAATACCCAATTATTTTGGCAGACTGAAGGATTACTGGAACGGGCCCGTGTACCCTTACACTTTAACGCTTATTTCGGGCCTTTATTATTAATTCCAGGCGGTGGAATAGGTTTTGATAATACAGTACTCGAGGAATAGCGGCGGTATTATTTCGGAGAATTCCAATTCTGGGCAATCTCGGGAGTGGCCTTGGTTTCATTGCTGGAAAAAATTAGTTTTTTTTATATTGTGCGTGCATGCGGAATGGAGGACTCGCTGGAAACTTTAGTCACAGGTTAATTAATATGTTGCGTTTAAGTAATGACACCTTAATGGTTGTCTCGGTAAACGCTATCGAATAGACCTAAAATGTGTTTCTACCTTTAAAAAATGACAACCTACGAATAGGCTTAACCCATATTTTAAGTTGATATTTTTATTACAACCTCAGAACAGAAAACTAGCTAGAAGTGCGATGAATTGTCGTGTGTATCGGGCAACCGATGTGTCACTTTCCAAACGTTTGATTCTGAGCAATCGTACACTCACAGAATAATCCAAAACCCGTACCGTCCAAAACACTTATGAATACTAATATTTTCAATTATGTTATGTTAGGCATAGCATTATATTATGCATTTTACAATTCACACGAAAAATACATACTTTTGGATGTTCTAGGTTTTGGACTTTATGAAGGCGACCCGACTTCACATTGATGAATTAATTTTAAAATTAATCAGTGACATCCCCATTGAAATGTCTTCATCAGTTTTAAAAAATGAGCGGAACGTCTTTAGGTCCGACGTAATTGTCTGAATAGCTTTGCGGTTAGAGCAGCGGTCATGTTATCTATAGATCGTATTCCGCTTCAGATAAATGTTCAGACCAAAATTTCAAAAACCCAAATTGTACCTCACTATGACAACTTCAAAATCGACGTCAATTTACTTTTATCGATGGACGGACACTACCCGTGCTTCGGAACCCTCAGTTCCCGAGCCCCTCGCGCCCGGTCTGTTTCTCGTTTTACGGGCACCCTAAAAGCCTCTCAAAGGAACCACAACACGGCGCGCGGAGCGACGCGGCCGTTTGATTCAGAGCGAAAACAGAAACAAAGGACTTTATACGCTGAAGTGAAGCAGAGGCTGAAAGCTCGCGGGGGACGCGGCTGAATTACAGGTCGGCATGATTAGCGAGTGGACCGGGCCTGGGGACCGTGAAAGGAGAGGAGGGAAGCCCGAAGGGATGCAAAACTACGTTAGAATTATACCGTAATTTTAGGAGGACAACTTTTAATGACAAGCCTCTCAGGTCGCTAATGGGTTGAGAGTTCTGCACTAAGGCCGTACATAATGATTAGGTTATGGCCTATTTAGGCTTGAGGCCACTCAAGTTGCAACCTGCAATCATGTATCCTTGTCATTTCTTATTCTCATTATATGTTTTTCTATGATACCATGAACTGTCTTGTACGGGTCGTGGAGTAGGGGTTAGAGGACTTGCCTTTCGTTATGAGGTTATGAGTTAAATTCCTCGCCGGGAATGTGGTGTATTTGACTGCCGATGTCAGTTGTGTGGTATTAGCCATCCATGTCAGGTTGCATAAAAAACATCTCTGGCGTTTTTTATACCTTGTTTAATATGTACAAATAAAGAATGTTTTCACTTGATACCATTTATTAATATTTTCATGCAATATTGCAGTCTCGCCTCATCAGAATTTCCTCATTTCATGTTTAAGACCATGTCGCTTACAACGCAACATGCAATTCCGGTGCTAACAGAGTTCTTAGGTTATAAGCGGACAAACAGACGTAAAATAAAGCAAACTCTATAGAAATTATCAAACTATACGTGAATACAATTCGCTTCTAATTCGGATACTTTACCCGGTTCTTAAATTGTAAGTGAACCGAGTCGGAAAATAACGCAAACTCTATAGAAATTATCAAACTATACGTGAATACAATTCGCTTCTAATTCGGATACTTTACCCGGTTCTTAAATTGTAAGTGAACCGAGTCGGAAAATAACGCAAACTCTATAGAAATTATCAAACTATACGTGAATACAAGTGGCTTCTAATTCGGATACTTTACCCGGTCCTTAAATTGTAAGTGAACCGAGTCGGAAAATAACGCAAACTCTATAGAAATTATCAAACTATACGTGAATACAAGTGGCTACTAATTCGGATACTTTACCCGGTCCTTAAATTGTAAGTAAACCGAGTCGGAAAATAACGCAAACTCTATAGAAATTATCAAACTATACGTGAATACAATTCGCTTCTAATTCGGATACTTTACCCGGTTCTTAAATTGTAAGTGAACCGAGTCGGAAAATAACGCAAACTCTATAGAAATTATCAAACTATACGTGAATACAAGTGGCTTCTAATTCGGATACTTTACCCGGTCCTTAAATTGTAAGTAAACCGAGTCGGAAAATAACGCAAACCCTATAGAAAGAATCAAACTATACGTGAATGCAAATTGCTTGTAATTCGGATACTTTACCCGGTTCTTAAATTGTAAGTAAACCAAGTCGGAAAATAACGCAAGCCCTATTCGAAACATTCAATATATACGTGAATACAAACGACATTCTTTTCGGGTAAATACTCCGGTTCTTGGGCGGACAGACAGACGGATAATTACGCAAACTGGTGAACGATACGGCACGGTGATGCTCGGGCACGTGATCTAAACTCTTTTACGGCCGAATGTAATAATCTTTCCGTGTTCGATAAAACGTAAAAAATATCGAGAGGCACTTAGAGCGCAGACAAATCGCGTTTGTCCCTCAACGATGCCAATCGAGCACGGACGAATAAATTCAGCGGCGTATGAATATTCAGAACGTACGAACACGTGTCGCGTGTGACCGCCGACGCGTGGAGGGTTCCGTGGGGAATATTCATTTTTATGTTCAAAGGATGCTTGTATTGTGCAGTAGTATGCCAGAGGTGCGTGCAATGTTTCGTTACTTAAAAGGAAAACTCTTACGCTGTCGCCTATTTTCCAAATCTTCCAACCCATGATTTGAGGTTATCCAACGACATCTACATTGAAGAATTGTAATCAGGTTTTGAAAATAATCAGAATTTCTCAATCATATTCTCATAATTGAGAAATTATTCGAAAATAATTCTAATATCTCGCTGACCGCTGAGCTATCTAAATTCAAATTCAAATACTTTATTGGCAACAAAAACAAAAATTGGGCACAATTTAGAAATGTAAAAAAAAAAACTAGTATAAATTGGATGTATCCTCCTGAGGTAATTGCATACCAAAAGGTGCTAGCTTAGCATAATTCCTAAGCGGCCAGTACCACCTGAGCTGAGCTGACTGCAAGGTGCTGGATTTCAGCAAGTACCTCTCAATAAATTTATATTATATGAAATTGTGAGGCGTCACGCTGCTCATCTCGTACGTGAGTGAGGAGTGCTGCGATAACACTATGTAACTATTAAGGGTGTCAATGTGTATGTACATAGGTTTGTTTTGTGTAAGTGTTGGGTATGCTAAGGTAAGAATTAATCTCGTCAATTACGTCAACAAACGAATTTCTCGATTATATTCGAATCGATACAATGCTTAACCTGTCTACTACTAGATGGCGCTGGCTACGCATATGTATCCTATGCTAATGCATTTTGACTGCAATGACTGAGATATAAATTTAATTGTTGTCGTCAAAGTCTATTTTGGTATCGGACACAGATTCAGCCCGGATTTAACTTAGCAATTGTATATATTTAATGGTTACAACATTATCGTTATATCATTGATTTGAATTTATTCAACGAAATCTACATTGAAGCATTGTAATTAGATTTAAAAAATAACCAGAACGAGTTTTTGGTCTTGCGTGACATTCTTCAAACGCAGGATTCGAAGATGCGAACTTTAGATTACTGCTCTGAGCGCTGAGCTATCTCGACAATTACGTCAGTCAACTAATTTCTCAATTATATTCGAATCCATGCAACGCTTCCCCTGTCTACTACTAGTACATATGTACGTGCCGCAAGTTCATATATTCGTAGACGTATAGGAGGTTCGTGTTGGTAGGAACTGACTAGGCTAACGCGTGTCGGAGATATTTCGCACACGACGCACACCCGGCTTCCCATACGATCAGGTATATGAAAAAAAATCCGTGCGGTGCCGGCGACCCGGGTAACACCCAGATGACATTTCTCTTTCCTGTTCTCTTCTGTGGATTCACGCCGCTGTCGTCATTAGGCGACAATGCTCGATCAATGTCTTCTCGGGCAGTCAATCAGTTTTGAGTTGATGAATGGCCGAAAAATATTATTTATTGTGTTGAAAATAAATCGCGTCATTGTCTTACGTGTTCTGCCCCTAAACCTACCATACCATACTTCTCCATACCACGGGCGATAACTACATGCTCTAAATGTTTTTCTGTGTTTTTTTCAATTTGGATTATTAAATATATTGTCGAAACGTACGTCTGTAATTACTTGACAAAGTTTATATCTATGTCCGTATGTTTTGTTTTTTTTTTTTTGTAAATATCTGTATTTTTCATTAAAAAATATTATACCGTAAAAAATACAACTTTTTTCCAATGTATATTAGCCATTATTTTCCAATCTAAAAGGTATATTAAACAAATTAATACGTTGACATAGATTTCTATAATATATTTTAGAATCCAAAATTTCAAAAACCTTGTATATCATGAAGAGCATGGAAACAGTTATCGCCAGTAGTATAGGGAATTGATAGGGTAATGACTCTCTTAAGTGATTAAAACATTTTGTTAATTTGAGTTTCAGAGACAACTACATTTGAAGCATATTAATCAGATTTTGAAAATAATCTGAAAAAGTATTGGTCGTGACATTCGTCGGAAGCAGGACTTGAACCTGCGACCTTTGGATTACATGTCCACTGCTCTAAACCAACTGAGCTAGGCCGACAATTACGTCAGCCAACGAATTTCTCGATTATATTCGAATCGACACAATGCTTCAAAGTCAAAGTCAAAGTATTTATTTCACGCAAAAAATTGCAACAAAGATAATTTGTATAGAAACATCACACTTACACAAGCAATAAAAATACAGAAATACAGAAGAAAAAAAAATACATGCGTTCATTAAAAAAAACAGTCAAATTCATCAATAAAAAAATACAGCTAAAGTTTACAAATACACATACACATAAAATTATTCATCAATTCATCCAATAATATCCAACAATAATTTACATCCAATACAAAATATAAGCAAAAGTCATTCTAAAAATATGAATATGGGCACATACCATAATTTTCCATGATTAAAATAAGTATTTTTTACAAGTAAGTCAACTGATTTAAATTATAGCACACAATACTAAACAATTTATTATTTTATTAAAAACTGTTTAAATAAAATTCATGAAATTAAAAATAATTAGAAATCTTTATCAGAATAAAATTCGTCTAATGAATAAAAAGCCTTCTTCAGCAGTCTAGATTTCAACTGTTTAGTAAATATATTTTTTCCAACTATATTCTTCAGATCAGCGGGTAGAGCATTAAACAGCTTAATCGATTGGTATTCTTTGCCATGCTTCACAACTTCTAACCTTGGCACGATTCTATGTTGTAAATTGTTGCTATTTCGAGTATTATGGTCATGCGTTTGGTTAGGCCATATTTTGTCAAAATTACTCGAGATGCTAGATAAAATAACATGAATATAGAGCGATGGTACTGTTAAAATGTTTAGTCTAACAAAATGTTTCCGACATGACTCTTGTTGTGGTATTCTTAGGATAGTTCTTATGGCACGTTTTTGTAGGATAAAGGCCTTTTTGACGTTATATTGCCAGCTATTTCCCCAGAATTGGATTCCATACCTGATTCTTGATTCTACCAAGGAAAAGTAGATCATTTTTAAGTCCTCTATCCTAAGCAATTCTCTAAGTGTTCTAATGGCAAAGCACGAAGAACTTATTTTACCGTCTACAAAGTCTAGCTGGTCTTTCCAATTTAAAAATTCATCGATGTGGACACCTAGGAATTTAACAGTTGGTACAAGTTTACACTGGTTGTCTTTAACAAATATTTTAATATTCTCATTATCAATAATTTGGCTAGTGGATGTTTTGAATAGCATACATTGTGTCTTAGTGGCGTTCAACTTTAATTTATTGCTGCAAAACCAGTGATCGAAAGTATGTAGGATCGCATTGGCCTTTATTTCCAATTCAATTAATGAAACTGATTTCACAATAGCGCTGGTATCGTCAGCAAAGATCACAATATTTATTTCTGAAAAAAGGCTTAATATAAACGATGAAAGGTCATTAATATATAAAAGAAATAATATAGGGCCCAGAATGGATCCCTGCGGTACACCAGTCTTTACATCTTCTTTTGCTGTCTGAAACTTTTGAAGGTTTGCATGACATTTTGAATTAATTTCAATGAATTGATATCGGTTCTGAAGGTATGACTTAAAAATATCTAAAGATGTGTGTCTTACTCCATAGTGTTCCAGTTTATCAATAATAATGTCATGGTCAACCATATCGAAGGCTTTGCTCAAGTCACAGAAAATGCCTAAGGTTTTTAACCTCTTTTTTAAGGAATGAAGGACGCCCTCCAATAGACTATCTATAGCATCAATTGTGCCTTTGCCTCTCTGATAACCATATTGATGAGGACTAATGATGTTGTTAGAATCAATGTGTGACATTAATCTTATTTTAATTATTTTTTCAAATACCTTAGACAGAGTAGGCAGGAGTGAAATAGGCCTATAGTTTTTCACATCTGTTTTTTCTCCTTTTTTATGAATTGGTATAATTTTAGCAATTTTAAATTCGCTTGGATAAAATCCTCCCTGTAAGCAATTATTGAAAAATACACTTAGAGGCTCCATAAGGGATATTATGTTATCTTTTAAGATGGTGATTGGAATGTCATCATAGCCACAGCATTTCTTTGATTCCATTTTTGTAATGATGTTGAAGACCTCTTGTGAACATGTGGGTGGCAATTCCATATCATTAACTATAGGTTTGATAGTTCTATTTAAAATGTTTAAGGCACTTTCATTTATTCTTATATGTGTAACTGGTATTTTGAAGTGTCTCGCGAACTGTGAGCCTATAACATCAGGGTCATTAATTAAAATTCCATCAGAGATTAATTTAATGTTTTCTTTTAACTCATTTTTTTTGCCACGGTGTTTGTTAACGACTTGCCAAATCACTCGTGCTCGGTTTTTTGAATCAGCGATGTCATTTCTAAATTCTAACCTTTTAGCATTAATAATTACTCGTCGGTAAGTTGAAAGATAGCATTTTTTATAATTTAATAAATTTGGATCGCAAGAGAATTTACTTTGATGACAAAGAAATCTTTTCATTATACTTGATACTCTGATACCTTTCGTTATCCAGTGCGTTTTAACGTGCATACTGTTTTTTATGACTCGATTTTCAATTTGAAAACATTTGTTGAAAGAATTTATGAAATATTTTAAGAAATGTTGTGCGCTAACAATGGGATCATTTGATTGGAGCTCTGACCAATTCCCCTATCTTCTGCTAGATGACGCTGATGATGTTTTTGCGTATTGTATTGTAATCCAAAGGTCGCAGGTTCAAGTCCTGCTTCCGACGAATGTCACGACCAATACTTTTTCGGATTATTTTCAAAATCTGATTACAATGCTTCAAATGTAGATGTCGCTGAAACTCAAATTAATGAGATAACGGTTACGTCGTATCCATTAAATACATAAAATGATAAAACATTTTGATTAAAATCTGACCACTTTTAGGGGTAGGAAACCCTAGGGCCAGGAAGACAATTTCGCTAGTTTAATTCGCAGTCGGCGTGCAAAGTTGTGCCTTGGCCAATGGACGAAGAAAACATTTCTGAAAATTATCAAACCCCATAGCGTTGCTGACGCGAAAGTCTTAAATATCCATGTATTCGAGAGAATGCCCGGAATATTGTGCAGAAATTAATTTACACAGTCGATATTAGCGCCGAACAAGTTCTTACACTCAAGTGTCGGTTGCCGATTCCACCTCGGCGCCTGTGCGAACATGTTTCCAGTTCATTAATTACACGACTGCAGAAGTTAGGGACCGCGCTCCCTCTAATGACCCTGTGGGAGTCCTAAGGTCCCCATTTTAATTAAATAGTTCCCCAATATTATTCCAGCAAATGTGTGTAGTTGGAGCGTATGACTCCTACTCTGCGGTGGTTGCCGTCTTGTGGCAGTTCGGAGCGCGCTATTATTTCTTAGGGTGAGGACGTTTTGTATGCTTTGAATGTTAGTTTTGGACGACTGCCGCGCGGGAAGTATTTATTGGGTTTTGGAATGGCTTTGTTGGGTGTATTCTTTGATTGTTTGTCGTCATGTCGGTATGGTACGGTAATTACGGATAAAAAGTTGTTTCTGGCCTAGAACTAGTGGCTCCCTGAGCTGTAGACCACGAGTGTGTCTATAATAATAATAATAATAATAATAATAATAATAATAATAACTTTATTTCATCAGACACGAAGTCCATTCGTACAGCACAAAACAAATAGGTAAACAACAAAAGATTTTACAACAAAAAGAGAATAAGTACATTAATTACTAACTAAATATAATTATTTATTAATTATAATAATAAATAACTAAAAAATAACAAACAAAACAATCAATTAATATTATTTGCGGTGCAATACATTGCCCAGTACCTGTAAGTATTGTTGCATATATACTGAGCAATGTAGGCCATGATTTCGTTTTTGCTTTCCGCAATCCTTTGTCTAAATTTTGCAATTCGTTTTCTCATTACTGCATAAAAATCATCCACTCTCGCCTCTGCAAACATTGTGGATGCACTGCAGAAACGCGGCAGACCTATGCATAACCTAAAACTGAATAAATGTTCTCCGCGCACCTTGAAACATAATCCTATTATTTTCTCGTATTTTTCTTACTGTATTCTTACTGTAGCGCATTAGGTAATTTTTTCGAAATAGTTCCGCCATTTTGAAAAATAATCCAAAAATCCATATAATTATCGAACCGGATTACAAATTTTAACCAGAATCGGTTTGGAGATGCGACTTGCAGAGTAAAACAGCCGGAAAGACATACGAAAGCAATTTGGCTCAAGCTGAAACGGAGACGCCTTGGGGCGCTTCGCTCGGTCAATAAATGCAGTTAAAATCGAATGGACAAATTTAGAAATGACTGGATTAGAGAGCAGAATCCATTGAAGAAATATATGATGAGACTCGAAAAGGAAATGCTAAGATGGTTTGGACAAATGGAACGAATGGGTGAAGAAACAAATTTACAGAGCAGAAGTGAGTGCAAATGTCGTGCTCGGGCGTTCTAGGAGATTTACCGCAACCAAGTAGATATAATGTTTCGTAAAGGTCATAAGTGATCCATAAATAATCATAGAGCATGTATGTGAAAAACGTCTGTAGACGAAACGAAAGACGTGTGCTGTGATCGTACAGTATGGCGCTATATTATCTCGTAAAGCGGCGTGAAATTAAATGTGTGTACGTATGCATGTTTCCAGCCTTTAAAAACCGGACAAGTGCGAGCCTGACTCATATACCGAGGGTTCCGCACGAATGTGTGTGTAGATAGTTCAATTATTTGTCCGTTACAGTTTTTTTTTAATATGAGTATCTACAAAAAATATATATAACATGAGATCAACGGGAAGTACTCTATAGGTTATATTTATTTAGAATGTAAAATATAACGGCATAAAAGGCCGTATTCTTTAATCGCGTTTGACTTCGAACCATTATTTTTTCACAGCTTCGACGGACCATAGACCTAACAATTCGATATTAATTCCTGTGGCAGACAGACGTACTACAATGTGATCCTGTTGGGGTTACATTTTTCGGCAATTTAAATGTAAATCGACTCGTTTATCCATTTGGACTTACAGTTCAAATGTTTGTTACTGACAGTGTTAAGTATTTAAGACTTTTAAAGAACGTACATTATTTTTTACGTCGGATCAATCTGAAAATTCACAACTCGTTTTTTCGTCTTCACACTTTGAAGTGGGATTTTCTATGCATTTAAAGAGTTACTTTTTAAACCTATTTATGTAAGGTTATAATTTCTGTAGTCTTAGTGTTTTTTTTTTAAAGTCACATATAAGCAACATACGCATATCTGCACGGAAAATTAAGATCTGACTGATCCGTGCCCACGAAATATTAATTTATACTTGAGTCTAAAAAAGTCGGATAAAGAATATATCATTGCTATACCAAAACAACCACGTCTCGTGGTTCCACTTGACGTGCCAACGCCGGACGGGACAGATCACAGCCCCCTGACTGTCCTACAGTGTAGCTGAGTTTAATTAATAGACCACCAGGTGGCGCCGCAGGCAGCGGGGAGGCAGGCGGGACCATTACTTTCAGACAGAACACCGCTTCACGTTTATGAAGTTTCACTGCAACGTTTAAAGGAACGATGCAGACGTTGACATCGGTCAGTGTTCTGGAATCTGTCTCACAGTGAACTCTGTAGAAGCCCCTGGCTTCGGGGTCAGACGACTTGTTATTCGCCCAGTAAACTGGGATTTACCTGTTAGCGTACAGCTAAACGTAAGATTCAATCACTCACTTGCCTGTTCACCCGGCGAGTTAATTTAATCACGGGTATAAAACCGAATGAGTACCAGACTCGATTTTTTCGTTATAATGCGACTATTAAAAACTCAGCGGCAACTTCAAAATATGTTCTTGGAGGTTCTTGTCTTGGCTATGCCACATCAAAGGCGCAAACTGTAAAACACAGAAAGTATCGTGGTATTACGAGTTTGTTGCTGTTGCCGTGGAGACCCTTAGGGCAAAGAACTGGTAAAGCAGTTGGGCAAACTGCTTATTGAGGAGTCCGAAGACCGTCGTTCCTCACACAAAAGCTTGGCCATTCAGCGGGTGAACACTGCTTCGGTCATTGGGACAAACAGTCCCAATGGAGGAGCTATTTATATTAATGTAATTATTTCGTTTTATATTATATTTCTGTTTTATCCTTTATTGTTTTTCAAAGATAAAAATATGTCTTGGCAATAAACAAGTCTCCTAAAAAACTTTATTAGTTTAACTTATGTTCTTGGTGGTTTCTAGTTTATGAACAACATTTTATTTTGTTTTAAAATACTTGTTCTTTCCCAATGTTAATGTTTTATCACTATAATCGTCCCTGCTTTGTTTTCTTAATATTCCCGAAATCTAAAACGTAAAAATATTTTTTTTTATAAAAGGTAATATTACGTGTTCACAAAACGCGTAGTCTATTTCGGAACGTGTGCCGCGTTAGATGGATGTCCTTATCTAGCTCAGCACACAAAAGGTTGTACTCGAACGGAGGTCGATAGAGTCTTGAAGACTGTCGGTCTAACACTCGAAGTGAAATAATAAGAAAATTCGATCTCAATAGAAATGACATACTCTCCGGGGCTTTTTCTCAGGCAGTATTTTATCAAATTTTAAAGAGACTGTATGCATTATTGGTTTTCTGACCCATAAAAGGTTGCTTGACACGAATTACTAAGTTAGTACAGCTATAATTGTTGCGGGGAAAACATTTTCGCTATTTTAGTTTTAATTGTTTTGTTGTAATTATCAATTAGAAGATTTCGCCGTTAGATGGCGCCCTTATTTTGAAAATTGTAACAAATTTAAACCTGAACCTATTAAAATTTCACCGCAATTAATAATGAATTCGTGGCGTAAGTAAAACTATTTTTGCGTTCTGTGTAAAAAAAAACTATAAATCTGTCGAAACAGCCTTAAGCCTAATCTCTGTCATGTGTAGTGAGGGTAGGCATAAATCTCCGGTTAGACATTAGAATGTACCCAAGCATTGATTGTGATTGTGACTGTTGTTATGTTTGTAAAACACAAGATCAGTGTGTAGGTGAACATTGTTGAACATAACTAGCAACAGGTGTTGAACACCGACACGTGAGTATAAAATAATATATGTACTAAGTAGTGACCGCACGCTGCAAGAGGCCCTGGCGAGCGCTGTGTCAATACTGAAAGGAATTGCTGTATTTGCACTGCCGTGACGGCGTGACGGCGGCGGCGGTACTGCGCTCCGTACTTATACAAACTACCCGCATTCCTCTAGATTCGTCGCTAGGGTTGGCCAAATGCGGTTTAAACGTACATTTATTCCAGCGTTTCCTGCGAATGCTAGGCTAATATCCGTGCGATGCCTGGGGTTCCTTGCCGTGTCGGCATTGAATTGAATGAATTTAAGTCGCATAGTATGATGAAATATATGTCTGTAGAGGAAGCGAAATGTCTCTACATATTCTGCCTGCCTTATCTTCTATTCCTTCATTCTTCTGTCAGCCTCGGTAGTCCAGTGGTGCGACGCCTTGCGATTCGATAAGCTGGGTAAGCACCTCTGAGCGCGGTTATGTTCTGGATGGGTGACCATTTTTAACCGTTGAGGCTGGCCGTGGTTCGGATAAGGAAGGTCCTGGCATGACGCCTACTTCCCATGTGATTTGTTAGGCTAATATCTGACGTTTAGTTTAATATTAGCCATCCATGTCTAGTTACATAAAAAAATACTTGTGTTTAGTACAAATAATTAATGTAGATCCTTCAAACGATATTTTTCAGACTTATCAATTTAAACAAGCTCAATGTCTCTGCGATAGTCCGCAAATGCGCTGGTATGGTGCCTCGCTGAGCGTGGTTTCGCAAAGTGAGGTTTGTCTTTTAGTTTTAAATAAAAAAATGTCAAGTGTATAAAAAGACAGACTTGCGAGGTCTACAGCTCAGAGAGCGGTAGTAATAAATAGACTTTGAATATGTAGGTATATAGATATTCGGTTATTACGATGCCGAAGTTACGGCGGCGACTGCTGCTACACCTGGTCCATAAAGACTTACCTTAAGGTGGCCCAACCCGCACAACTCCCCATACAAACGAGGAAAGAAGATCACGCCCATATTTCTTCTTAGAGATCCCAAATTTTGCTCAAAATAACTATATTTGATCGAACTAGATGTCTGATGACCGTTGGCATTGTAAAATTGTGTTTGGTTTCTAAGTTATAAGGTCCGAAAGTTCGAATTTTTCGCGCGTTTTATACAATAACGGAGGTGGATTACGCAATGATTAAGTAAGAACATCTTAAAAAGATTAGTCATCAGACATAGCTTATTTAATCAAGATTTATAATCTATTTGGTTTTTGTTAGATTTTTGACGACAGCGGTCTTGGTTTACTTTTAGCTATAAGTCGTTTTGTAATTAAAATTTTCGTAAATCTTACCAAATCTTACACTATGCACATTGTGTTTTTTGTGGACATGTTGCATCTTCCTCATCACGGAGCCTATCTTTTCCTTTGAAACATAGAAGGTGCCAGAGCGCAACAGCACGGCTTTGTACCGTGCCCGCGAATGAGTTAGTCCCGCGCGGGTTGGGCCACCTTAAGTCTCGTGTAAGTGCGCGGGGAATACAAGCTGTGAAAGAATTCCGTCCGAGCAACGCCGCGCCGCGTAGTGGAGAGATGAAAATGCCCGGCATTTTCTCACAAAAAGCAACCCGCGGCGCGACTGCGGCCCTCGGTGCCTCATCTTTCGCAAATTGAATTTCATTGTGCACGTGGAAAATAACGACAAGCAATAAAGTAATACCTGCTATTACATTTTCCCCTCCCTTTCGCCGCTCACGGGGCGCTTCTTCGTTATTCTATTTTCAGTCTAAGTTCTTTCATTGGTTTATTTACTTTCCCTTCGCCTTCTTGCGAACCTTATAAATATTCAACGGCGCCCTGTGTATGTATGTAGATTGTTTTGTTCTTTGCCGTTCTTTCTGCTCTTGGGATAGAGAAAATAAGGTGGAGAATTGACAAAAGACTGCGGTGAGTATTTCGCTTCGTATAAGACATCACAAAAGGATGACCGCCCATTGTTTTTATTCGTTTCGTGTTCTTAGATAACAGAATAAACGATGTCAAAGTAACCGTACCGGCACAAACATTTCCTGTTCGGGTTTTTATCTGAGATATTCAATCTGTATTGGTATAAGTGTTCTTAATTGAATTTAGCAAGAGAAAAAACCAACCAACTGCGAATCGGACTCGCACACGAAGGGTTCCGTACCATCTTACAAGATTTAACACACAAATAAATCCGGTTTTTTTGTATGAGGCGCCGCTTGCAAATTTATTATTGATTAATTTTACCAATTTGTTGTTATAGCGGCGAAATACACACTCTTTGAACATTTCAGCTGCCTACCGATTGCGGTTCATGATATACAGACCTTTGACCTGCAAATATTAAGCTAAACTGTACAAAAACCAACGAAAAGCTTTCCCACGTCAGTTTTAGGGTTCCAAAATTATTATAGATGCAATTAATCAAAATTGGAAAAACTTCTTGACAGCATTCATATGAATATAAATATCGTATTTTTTTTATTGTAGCAACGAACGACATTTTAAGCGCCGTTTCATTTGCAGGAAAGGCCACAATGGAAATATGGACATAATTATGCAGATTAGGCTTAAAAAAGACGAAAAGTTATTTTGAATATATATATTTTCCTAATGTTCTTTTAACAATCACCGATATTTAAGACGGGCTTAGAAAAAGTAATAAATGTGTCCAAATAGACATTATTTACAACGTTAAATCACCATAATGGCAGTTATGGCAAGTCCATTAACGTAGCAGGTGTTTTATAAAATCCTTACAAAACCATCCGAACACTTTGACGGTCGCGCCCTCTCTCGGCGAAATTTCGCGTTTTTCGTTGGGTTCCTGCGGGATTGTGGCATTGATTTCATGTTTTTATTCATAATGGGCGGATCTCCGCTTCCGTCGTGTCCCGTGGTTTGGCTGCCGCTCTAAACGGGGGCCGGATTCGTATCCCTGGTTTGGTTTACGTTTTTAGGTTTCAAACTCTTTTTATTATTAAATATGTAGTCCTATAAAAAACTCTGTTAAAGACAAAATATTTCTTGCAGATGAGCAAGACCATACTTAATTAGTCACAATAATGTATTCTAACATAGCATTACTAGATAAATACACAGGTTCCGTCACTCAAAGTGTGATAGATAGTATTTGGTTAAGTGAAGTACGGTTTATTAAAAATTGTCAATCATCGTATCAATCACATTGTTACGTTTAATATCCATTGCGAAAATTTATTATCAAATTCGAAATTTTTCCTACTTAAAAACTGACGTTTCACTAAAATTTGGCGCGATGTCATTATTATTTTTATTGTAGAAGCAGTGTGAAGTTAGTAACAGTTCGAGTGACGGACTCTGTATTTATTGGATGATTACCCTCAAGGGGTCCATGTACCCCGGGTTAGAAAACTCTGATCTATATGTTTGTGCGTGAAAGCTTAAAACACGCCTTCAACAGGTTATAGATCGCGCAGTGTTTTTACGGATTATCACTGTGGCTCAGTGAATACCTTGATTTCCGTCCGAGTCTTCGCTTCTCAAAACCGGGATATGTTAAGGCTCCAACTGACTCCAGCTTTCATCAAACAAACGATAATGGCGATCTCCGGAAGCATTGAGATTGCATTAGGGTTCATTGTTGTATGCGCGTGAAAATCGAGCGCGATGAAGCGAAATTTAGGTTTTTGACCTGTAAAGTCTACTTTCTAAAGTAAATTAATATATGTTTCACTAGATAAATATGTGATCTTGTATCGCAATAAAGAACATTTTCTAAATCGCTTATAGTTTCCAAGCGCCACGCCGGTTTGAAAATCTAGTAAAAACTTGTAAATAGGTGTTTACAAACATATTTTTTTAAAGAATATAAGCAATGTATAATATAAGTCTAAATATATAATAATAATATTTCGATTTTTTTACCACTGTTTATGCTTAACCGACGCTGAGATAAAATAAAAATTAAGGGGTAGTCGCACTAATTTCGCACGACCTGCCGATTGGGTCCGATGCGTAGCTACGTGAGTCTCGAAATGTCAGCGTTTCAGGCGAGGTGAGGCGCACGCCCTGCGCGCACGGGGATTGGAGCCGTGACGGTCGCTCCGCCCGGCTTAAGCCTTCGTCCAGGCTCAGCGGTGGCAAATGTTACGTGAAACGAAAGGCTTTGCTGCCGTTTTAACGGATTGTACCTTTTTATCTCGAATTTATGAATATTTTCGGAGGCGCGGCGCGGATGGATTTGGTTGTATTTCGATCTTTAATATGCCTTTATTCCTTTGTGTGTTTATGTCGTTAATATATTTTCCGCTGAGACGGGGATATGTTTTTCTAATTTTCGTACCTAAACGTCCACTTTTTTATGAATTATGTTTTTATCATTTGTGTTTTTTATTATTTACGCAGAAATATTAAGTACTTTCTAATATAAATCTACTTCGTAAAATCTCAATGGACTGTTGTGTTCTTATTAAGATACCTGGATGGTTCTTAGCTATGTTTAGATTTTCTTACCTATTTTCGTCCTTACATAAAAAAACATGTTTGAAACCATAGATAAAACAGAAGTAGATATGACATCAAACGCGTCTAGTATGGAACCCACTGTGTCTAATACTCAAAAACTACCAATTCGATTTAAACGTACATGACGAGGGATACAAGGATTTAAACGAGACGTTAGTTACTGCCGCAACCATGACATTACTGAACACGTTTTTATTTAGGGTTACGTACCCAAACGGTGCCAAATGAACCCTATTACTAAGCCTCCGCCGTCCGTCCGTCACAGGACTGTATCTTATGAACCGTAATAGATAGGCAGCTGACATTTTCACAGCGTGTATTTCAGCGGGGTTCAGTGTGGGTAGTTCGGAAAGTAACTACATAAATAAACTGCTCCTTGAGTTTTAACTTATAACATTTAATTAAACAGTTTAATATTGGCAATTTCATGTTTACTTAATTACTAACCTGTGGTACAATCTACTGATCATAAAGTTTAATAGTGGAAATGGCGTCAGGTCCTGCACAAATAAAATCTCTTGAGCACAAGTTCACGTCACAAATGGAGGAATTTAATTCTCGTCTCAACGAGGCTAGCACACCACAGCCTGATGTGAGTGGCCTGCGAGCTGACTTCCAGGCGTTCCAGAAGTCCATTCTGCAGGCACTCGATGAGCTCCGCAGCCGGTGGGAGCGGCTCGAGCAGCGGGTGGACGAGCTGGAGACGCAGTCACGGAGGAAGGTGTTGCTGCTACACGGAGTACCGGAGAGCGCAGGAGAGGACCCGGCGGCGGCGGCGGCACTGGTCGCGCGGCTTTGTACGGAGAAACTTGGGCTCACAAGCATCACTGTGGCAAATTTCACCTTATGCCGGCGCCTTGGAAAAATTGATCAAGATGGCAGCAAGAAGCGACCCGTCCTCATTAGGCTTCGACGCTGGGAAGACAGGGTAGCTGTGTGGAGCGCCAAGACGAAACTAAAGGGGTCAGGCGTGTCCATATCCGAGTTCCTCACTTCCTGGCGACGTAAGCTCTTCTTGGAGGCACGGCAGGCGTTCGGTCTGACTAAGGTCTGGACGAGGGAAGGCTGCGTGTACGTGCTGGCTGGAAACGACGTTACTGTGCGAGTGTCGACCGAGGCGCAGCTCCAGAAGTTAATGGAGGTGGCTGCAGCCACTGTCACCGTGCAGGGAGGCGCCTCCGGTGGTGCAGCTGGCAGCGGAGTTGGCAGCGAGACCGAGAGCGAGACTAAGCAACGGCCGACACGCTCGCGCGCCCCGGCGAAGGCGTCAAAGCCCAAATAACGAACTTCGTTAGAACGTACGTTCTTCTCAAGGGTCACTCTTCAATGTTACAGAAGCTGATTTCTTAAACTCTGGTGCGAATATGTTTGCATGTATGTACTACTCATGGTGCCATAACTTTTGTTAGTAGGTACAATGAACAACACGCACGGCACAATATGTAAGTTTGTACATTATCCAACTTTTATTGTAGCCACCCACCATTGCAAGTTTTTTTTTTTTTTTTTTTTTCTTTCTTTTTATATTTCGTGATAGTGCGCTTGAATGCTGTCGAAGTGTTATGTTATTATCCCAATATGGTTTAAATACATCGCAGCACTATTAGCAATAAACCGAACGCATAGCTGTCATAATTGTATTGGGCGCGTTCAAGTTAGACATTATGGTTTTACAATCATAACAATATTTACCATACTTTTAGTCTGCAAAAGTTGATATTTTATGAGTTTTTTCTTATTAGTTCTAGTTAGTGTCGTGTTTATTTTATTGATTGTATGTAAGTTATGTCTATTGTTGTTTTTTTTTTCTCCAATATACCAGCCATTAAGTTTTTGCATCAAAGTTAATCTAATACATAATGTGTAATAATCCTGGAAAATTACTAAAATGTTCTTCTTGCTGGCGTATAAATGATAAGCAATTACTGTTATCATTTAGATTAGTACTCTAACACCATGGGTTAAGATTTCTTTAGCGCAATGATTTGCTACGCATTGATGATTCGGACCAATAATGTTCCGCTACAAATGAAATTGATTATTTTTGTTCAGTTTGTACCACTGGTTTTGTTACTATTTTCGTATTGTTTTGTATCTTTTTGTAGGTTTACATATCGTCATTTAATACTATTCTTAAACTGTATCAAAGTTTAAATTAGTTAAGTAAGTTTATTTGTAAGTGCACTATTTATCACGTGTATATTTATTTATATTTACCTTGTAAGTAATATCTTATGATCATACTTATTTATGTCAGACTCCTCCAAATCTGAAGAATTTTACTCATTGTCCCCAACCTCATCGCGCGAAGAATTTTTTAGCGATTCTGAAAATGACACTAATAGTACATTCGCTCATCCACATTTAGGTGATATACTTGATGACACTTTCCAAAGCGTTACTAATAATTTCAATGTATGCCATATAAACTGTCAAAGCATTCCTGGTCATTTTTCTGAAATATTATCCACGTTTACCAGTAATAATCTACACGCATGTCTCTTTACTGAAACATTTCTAAAACCAACACTGCCATCGTCAGCATACGCACTTCCTGGTTATATTTTAATCCGAAATGATAGAATAGGCAAGGGCGCTGGCGGGGTGGCAATTTATCTCCGTAGCAATATACCTTTCAAAATTCTTTCTCAATCTCCTTCTCAATACTCTGCATCTGCTGAGTACATTCTTCTGGAATTAACAATCAATCATAACAAACTGCTTCTCGGAGTTTTCTACTGTCCACCCACTATCAATTACTTTAACAATTTTGACCAACTACTAGCCGACTATTCCCACGAGTATACACACACTATATTGCTTGGTGACTTTAATACATGTTTACTTAAAAATGATTATCGCTCTCGAAATCTTCAAAATATTCTGGAATCTCATAATATTCATTCCCTGGCACTTGATCCTACCTACCACGTCAACAACTGTCACTCTTTCTTAGATCTTATTCTCATTTCATGCCCTGACAAGGTAAAAAAGTTTGGTCAATATACAACCGGTGGCTTTGTCAATCATGACCTTATATATCTCTCATACAATACTAAGCCTCCACGTCCAAAGCCTAAGGTCCTGCTGCAAAGAAATTTTAGGGATATGAATCTAGAGTTGTTGAAGGCTGATGCTAGGGCCATAGACTGGACGGAGCTACTCGGCCTGTCTGATGTAAGTGTTCAGGTTGAAATTTTTAATTCTAAGGTAATTGACCTCTATAACATACATGCTCCTGTTCGTCTTATTAAAATTAAACACCCACCTGCTCCTTGGATTGACGACTCTATAAGAGCTCAAATGTCTCTGAGAGACTACCTCAAGCGTAAGCATAAGTTAAGTCCAACTGATGAGAATCTAAGTAAATTTAAGACTGCAAGAAACATATGCAATCGCATGTGTAGGGATGCCAAACGTCGGCACATTCACAAATCAATTCATGAATCGAAACCTAAAGATATGTGGAAGTTTCTCGAATCACTTGGAATAGGAAAGCCTTCTATTGAAGTGAATCCCCATATAAATCTCAATGATTTAAATGAACACTTTTCGTCTGTCCCATTTAAAGTTGATGCTGCTCTCAAAACCATGACAATCCATGAGCTGGCACACAGTCATTCCCGCACTTCTCAACCCTTTGTTTTCTCCATAGTTACTTGCTGTGAAATAAAAAAGATTGTCCTCTCGATCAAAAGCAAGGCAGTTGGTTGTGACGAGCTGAGCAGAGACCTACTTAACCCAATATTAGAAGAGATATTACATATAATTACTCATATCATTAACAGCTCTCTAGTATCGGGGTGTTTTCCAAGCTCGTGGAAAAATGCATTTGTCATACCTCTGCCAAAAATAAATAATCCTCTTACCCCTTCTAATTTTCGTCCCATTTCTATACTTCCGTTTCTATCGAAAGTACTGGAACGGGTAGTGCACTTTCAATTCAACAAATACCTTTGCGTCAATTCCTTATTAAACCCCTATCAATCTGGATTTCGCCCATGCCATAGCACTACGACAGCTCTTGTCAAAGTCACCGAAGACATCCGCCAAGCTGTAGATAACCGGCAGCTCACCATAATAACGCTACTTGACTTTAGTAATGCATTCAATACGGTTGACTTTGACATTCTACTGGCAGTCCTTGAATCTCTTCATGTTTCACAGCAGGTACTGGATTGGTTCACATCTTATCTTAGAGGTCGCCAGCAAAGAGTTCGTCTGCATGATGCTCTGTCTGATTGGAGTGAACTTCTTGCTGGCGTTCCGCAGGGTGGCGTACTTTCTCCTCTTCTTTTTTCTGTTTTTATAAATACACTCACTAGTAAAATAGCATGTCTCTTTCATATGTACGCCGATGACCTGCAACTCTACCGCCATTTCTCCATAACTAACATTCTCTCCACAATTGACCTCGTCAATGTCGACTTGTCTCGCATAAAAGATTGGTCTGAGAGATTTGGTCTCATAGTCAATCCCAAGAAATCTCAGTTGATAATTGTAGGAAGCAACAGGTTACTTTCCAAGGTCAACAAAGACGAATTGCCTGCAGTCAGTTTTAATGGTGTTGTCATCCCTTACAGTAGGACTGTTAAAAACTTGGGTATAATCATAGATGAATCACTGACTTGGACTGATCATATCAGCGGTGTATGCCGAAAAATATATGGTGCTATGCACAATCTAAAACGACTGAACCGGTTCATTCCTACAGAGACTAAAATTACCCTTGTGCAGACCCTGGTTCTCCCCATCCTTGACTATGGTGATGTGTGCAACTTAGATCTAAATGAGGACTTACTGAATAAGCTTGATCGCCTTCTCAACTATAGCATAAGATTTATTTACGGACTCCGCAAATATGACCACATTTCGGCATACCGTGATCAGCTTCAGTGGCTAAATATTCGACGTCGAAGACAATTGCATGTCCTTTCTCTTTTATACACAGTCCTTAACAACCCACGTGCTCCCACATACCTTAGAGATAAATTCAATTTCTTGTCCTCCCATGGTTTACCACTCAGGTCAATCGACAACCTTCTTCTACTGATACCGTCACACAATACCACTTGTTTAACGGATTCATTTACAGTAAATTCAGCACGACTTTGGAATCAATTGCCACTTGACATCAGGAGCTCAGCTTCTCTTGATATTTTCAAAAAACGTGTAAAATCATACTTCCTCGCAAAATGAGTATGTTCTACTTTTGTCACATTTCAGTTTTATTATCATGTTTCACTTTATTTAATGTATGTATTTTATATTTTACCATTGTATTTAACTATTGTATATATATATATTTTTTTAATTTTATATTTTTAAGTTTATGTAACTTTTTTTTTTTTTTTTTTCTTTTCTTTAGCTGACATTTGCCTGCAGATATATATTTTTTTCTACATATAATTAATTTAGAGTATAAATAGTGCACAAGAAACTATCTTAGGTTACTTTTCTTTTGTTGCTACCTGAATATTTTTGTCCCATAATCGGGTTGATTGGAAGATATTGACTTTAGGCAATAAGTCCTCCCTTGCATGTACCTATGTGTATGGAAGCAATAAAGCATATTATTATTATTATTATTATTTATTTTGCCGCTATGAAATAAAAAAATAGTAACAATTCAAGGAAACATCAAAACATCAAGAAATTTGAAAGATTCTTTGGTGTTAAAAAATGTACGACGGTACGGAACACTTCGTGTGCGAGTCCGACTCGCACTTGGCCGGTTTTTATCAAATGCTTTCTGGTCCACTAAACAGTGCGACGGTGCATCCAACAGCTGTCACGTCACGTCGATCGCAGACCGCGAACGACGCTCCGATCTAGGTCACCGGTGCATCGCCTCTAGGAATAGAACGAGGGTTTCCGTTGGGGTAGAGAGAGCGGCTCGTAGCACAGGTGCGCGGGGACTTGACTTCCATGTCAGAGGTCATGAGCCCAAACGCCGCCCCGTGCATGCATCATTTTCTCTTTCCATGCCTATCTACTAACGATTCAAATACTTATGTTCTTTTTCCCCTTTTGTTGGTCTAAGGTTGAGCCTCTTCACACTTAGATAGTTTAAATCACTAAACGGTAGATAAAGGTAAAGATAAACTTGGGATAAAATAACAAGGTATGAATTTTCCTTTCCACGTAATTTTTTTTTCGTGATTTAGTAATAAAAGTCTCCGCCTGTTTGGGTGGTTCACTATTATACCATCTCTATTTATTTATATACACTAGCAGCTTAAAGCTGATGCGTGTATGGCATTGGTTGAGTGCACTATGTGACTGTCCAATTGTTTTTTGAACCCTTTCACTGTGATAATTGTTCCATGTCTGTACCTCTAGTCTCATAAGTTTTGCTGATTGGGTAATTTTGCTGTGTTCAAACAAATATTTAACGATTGAATTAAACGTATTCTTAGCTAATGATAATTTAGAGAGGTAATCCAACCTCTCATATCCCGAATGCTGAAGGTCTCCATCACTGTCCTAGATTTTAATCAGTCAGACCTAGCTGAATTTCCCGTATCCTGACGAAATATAAGTCGGGTTACGCCCTACGTTGGAAACAAAGACTCAAACATGAATGTGCACATGTTCAACGTCATTAGAACGAAACCTTACCCTGATAGGCGTAGAGTCATGAAGGAATAACTAAGCTGGATGGCGAGATGTTTGTCCGCCAGACCGAAAAGAAACCTCTTTAAGTATGCGCCAGAAATAGTTATACGACTTACTATTTGCCTCTGAAGCGGTATTTAGCCTTCTGTCTATCAAATACGTATATTTACTTTGACCTCCCAGTATTGTCACTAAAGGTTACTGATTAATATAGTGGATTTCTGAATATACTTAATATTTGGAGTCATTGTCACTGCTGTAAAATGTATATATTCGCCACCGTACGGTTGCGAGCACTAGGAATTATATAAAAAGTAGTAGCGCTTTTAATAAAAGTCTATTAACGTAACGAACGTAACGTAAGGAATTTTCATGGACGTCGTTGTTGACTAGGGTTGAGATAAATTGTCTTAACTGAAACTAAAACCAACTTAAATGATTACTTTTTTACGTCACTTTGACACAATAATTTTGGACGAAATGTAACTTTTCACACTTGTTAGTATAATTTCGGTTAGTATTTGTTCCTGTTGCTACTATTTCTCAGTCTAAGGCTTAGATAAGTATTCGTAACAGAAACTAAGACTTACGAAAAGTAGTACTTTGTGAGTAATGCAAAGTTACTTTGAGATTACATCCATACAAATTTTGTCAAAGTGACGTCACAAAGTACTAATTTTCGTTAGTCTTACCTTCCCTCCTACATCTCCATTCCTTCATGGACCGACCCGACTAATAACCTGCGCAATCGGGCATATCATTACGTGACGGCTCAACGGCGCGGCTCGCGCGCCGTGACGGCTGCCCACGCGGGGCTCCGTGGAAATGTAGCCTTTATCCCTGTCGACATAAGGCCCTCGGAATGATGGACACAACGTGGCATCCCCGGTGGGGGCGCGCGAAACAACGCGGTGGCCGGCGCGCGAGGACGGCGGCTGTTCCGCTGAAAATCCGTGCTACCAACTTACTCGTCCGCGAAATGGAAGCGTCAGAAAAGGGGAAAACGCGCTGGAATATTTTCACGCCCAAATTGTGCCCATTAGGCACCGAAACGACGTACATGCGAACAAGTATGAACCTACGCCGTTCAGAAGCGGAATTCATAAATAACGCGATGGGCCGGGCTTAAAGATGTTCCGACCCATACAATGTTTTTTTTACACAGAACGCAAAAAGTATTGCACTTTAAGCCACGAATTAATAATAAAAGTTTAATATAGTCATATTACTTGCAGCGAAAACAATTTCACAATTTCAGGATTATTGGTTTTGTTGCAATTTGTTTTATTTATCAGCGCCATCTAACGGTGTAAAACTTCTAATCGGCAATTACAACGAAACCATTAAACCTGAAATTATGAATATGTTTTCGCTGCAACTACTATGGCTATATTTAATATTTTTGACGAATTCGTGCCTTAAAGTGCAATACTTTTTGCGTTCTGTGTAAAAAAACATTGTATGGGTCGGAACATCTTTAAGGCGGAAACAAGACTCCTGCAGAGAAAATGTCTGTTTTTATTACTTTCCGCGCAAGAAACAAAAAACTACGACTAAAGAAAGCTAAAGAACATTGAAGTATATGCTTTTATATTAGTTTCATTTAAGGACGATGAGCATTTCTCAAGACTATTCAATTTGAAAGTAAGAAAAGCTATTCGTTTGGAATTGTATTTAAACATTTACCAAGCTAGATTGGTAGTTTTAAGATCAGAGCACCTATGCCACATATTTATTACAGATTGTCTTCACTACATAGTATAAAACAAAGTTACTTTCTCTGTCCCTATATCCCTATGTATGCTTAAATCTATAAAACTAAGCAACGGATTATGATGCGGTTTTTTTAATAGATAGATTGATTGAAGGGGAAGGTTTATATGTATAATAACATCCATTAAATAGTGGAGATATACTGTTATTTTTGAGGTTTCTAATGTGATGTCGTAAAGAATTTAAAAAAAATCCGTTTACATTGCAAACGCAGGCTGAACTTGACCAGCCCGAAATCAGTCAAAAACGACATTGACCCGAGCGGAGCCGGGTACCTCAGCTAGTAATGAATAAATGAAGCATTTTTTCACGTTTTGTACTCGGTTTCCGCCTTAAGGCGCTAGGACTAGCCAACTACTCGCGCCATACAAATGCACCTTTTAACAAATGTAATAATATATAGTGAAACGCTTCAGCAAATCCAAATAGAACTCCAGACTGATAATGGATTGTTAATATTTTTTGATTCTATCATATATATTTAAATAATAATAAAAATAAAAAAGTTGATTTTTCTCTGAAATCTGAAAGTAATTCGATTTCTAGATATAAGCAAAAACAGCATATATGCATAAACAAAAAGTTCCATTTGCTTTTAGATTTCTACATTTAGTCAAAAAAGTTCGGAAATGGACACCGTTTCCGCAATGTATTTTGTATAGAAAAAGGAAACATACACTAACGAAAACAGGTTGATTCCTAGACAAGGAATCATGTATTGTAAGAATGACACTTATAATCGTCAGACTTAGTTAGTTAACTTGGGATGCCTCGTCTAACTTTGCGATTTGGCTAGTACCAGGGCCTTAAGAGTGCGACACACCTGAGTCCTCCACAATACAACAGTGTCGTTAATTATCCGACCCCGTTGAGTAATACCCACGTAAGTACCCAGTTACGTAAGCGGGTATGGAGAGACGTCCGCCCCCGAGAAGGCACCGCTTGCATTTTCCAAGTGGCTAGGGTTTCGGCGGAACGAGCGAAATTAAATTTTGGCGTTTGCGGCAAAACCGGGGGTAGAAGCGGAATAATTTGATATCCTTGGTTCTTTGCCTGCCCCAGCTAATAAAATCTTGTCTCGACGCCGCCATTTTGGTTAATGGCCCACGCGAGGTTGGTTAATGTTTGTATATTGAATATTGCTTTGCTCCCAAACGACGTAAGAGATGTGAGCACCTATGTGGTACAGGCAGGAAAGAGGCTGGAATATATAATTGGAACAGACTATTTATTTAAAATGGCCAACATAGGCAAGTAGCAGAGCTGCAGATAAGCACAGTTTATTCGTAAATTTTGTTCTAAAACATTTTCGTCGCTACTGTTACGTATTCGGTTTTATATTTTGGGTCTTTAAGTTTTTTTTAAAACATTAAGTAAATATACTTTTTACAATGTGTCCTTGCTGCACGGTCAATTATGCATACATACATGTCACATTCTTTTTTAAAACATGTTCTTCGAATAATGTTTGAAATTGTAAACAATCATTCACAGTATTTCCATTTTATTGTAACCGTTTTCGTTCACGGACAACATTCTTGAGAGATCCCTCGAAAACCTGTGAAAAAAAAAGTTGCAAGGTACGTAACGTAGTCATCTCGACAATGGGACGCAGAAATTCGCTTACGAATTTGCTCGCTTCCAATGTTCTCGAGTTAGACCGCATGAAGTAAGTACACGTAAGAACGTCCTGGCGGTATTTGGTGAAAAAAACATTTCCTTACTCGCTTATTCAGTACGTAAAAGTATATTTACTTAAGGCCCTGGTACTAGCCAAATCGCAAAGTTAGACGAGGCACCCCAAGTTAACTAACTAAGTCTGACGATTATAAGTGTCATTCTTACAATATATGATTCCTTGTCTATTAATCATCCTATTTTCGTTAATGTATGTTACCTTTTTCTATACAAAATACATTGCGGAAACGGTGTCCATTTCCGAACTTTTTTGACTAAATGTAGAAATCTAAAAGCAAATGGAACTTTTTGTTTATGCATATATGCTGTTTTTGCTTATATCTAGAAATCGAATTACTTTCAGATTTCTAATGAGAAAAATCAACTTTTTTATTTTTATTTTTATTTAAATAAATGATAGAATCAAAAAATATTAACAATCCATTATCAGTCTGGAGTTCTATTTGGATTTCCTGAAGCGTTTCACTACATATTATTACATTTGTCAAAAAGTGCATTTGTATGGCGCGAGTAGTTGGCCAGTCCTAGCGCCTTAAGGGAGTATTATCACCCGATCACATTCAGTTTCATAAGGGCGTACTTAAAAGCACATGTTAATATTTTAAAAAATACCTACAAGTGATTTTTAAATTAAAAAAAATAATAAATATAAATTGGTTATTTAGCCGTATTTGAATCTTATAATTATAAATGTCTGAGGCTTCCCTTCTTTCAAAAAATTTTTTTATATGCATTTGTATACATATTTGCCCTGTCTAAGCAATCAAAGCATCGGGGTCTTACAGTTTTGTCTGTAAATTATGTCTAGACCATCAAATCTACAAATCAATTTTTTTTATTATCGAAATTCGTTGTAGTTATTTTTAAATTAAATTAAATGATTATGGGACTGAATGCAATTAGGTGCTAACACTCCCTAAGTCAACCGAGGAGCTCTAGCGTCCGATGTCAAATACGATTTTAGTGACGAAGGCAATATTTTTGAATATTCAATCTTTGCAGTCAATGTCCGCATCGCAAATGAAGCATTATATAAATGTACTAGCAGCCCGTCCCGGCTTTGCACGGGCATAATATCACTTAAAAAAACTTTATTTTGACACAATTATACACAAATAAACCCTTTTCACGTAGAGTTCCTACATTGAAGTATTTGAAATAAAAAAAATAGATATTATTATTAGATATTAGAGAAATAATAAATTAAATAAAAAAGTGCTATAGGGAGAACCGCGGCCTCCGACGCACTATTTATAGGCACACTCCCGCCGCCCCGGCGCGGCCGGCCGGTACCGCCGCAAACGCTACGTCCCGAAATTTTTAAATCTGTAATATCTTCGAAAATATTCATTTAAATCATATGCTGTTAAGGGCTATATAGATCTATATTAAATCAACAATGTATTTAAGGTATTTAATTGAATAAGGATTAATGCTGTATTGGTTAAAATCGCTTCGAAAATTAGCAATTATTTGTCGTAAAAAGTTAATGACAAAAAAAAATATTGTGGGATATCCATAAGAGATAGACATATACCATCGCGGAGTTTTCTGTAAACCTTTTTAATGTGTACAATACTGCCTGCGTTTACAATGTAAGCGGAAAAAATGAATTTTTTTACGACATCACATTGGAAACCTAAAAAATAACAGTATTTCTCCACCATTTAATGGATGTTATTAGACATATAGACCTTCCTCTTTAATCACTCTATCTATTAAAAAACCGCATCAAAATCCGTTGCGTAGTTTTAAAGATCCAAGCATACATAGGGATATAGGGATATCGGGACAGAGAAATGTATACTATGTAGTGATGTTGGTATAATCTTAAACTCTGTGTTAGTAGGAGGCATTCATTACTGGAGGAGGGACTGTAGGAGAATTCCAAATTATGGGTAATACAGCCGGTGGCGAAATTGGTAGACGCAATACCCGCGAATGGTATGTTTTGCTAGTTCGGTCCAGCCTTGCAGTATATTCGTAAATTAGTAATTTTTACAGGGCTCTTTCTTTAATTAATGTTTCCTTGCTTCCCGGTCGATTATGCATACATACATGTCACATTCCTTCACATAAAATATTCCTGCCATTCAGCCATACCAACAATCGACCTATCTAGTTTAATCACCAGTGACCAATCACTGAACGGCTGAACATGGAAATTAAGCCAGCGATCGAGTCGAGTCGATCGCGTTTGCTCCTTTTAAATTTCCACTAAGCGGAGGTAGCACGTTAATCCCGGCGAGTTTCGGCGGAGGCCTCGGAAAAACCTTTCCCGCCCGTTCTAATGGGTTGGGCAATTAAAGTAACCTTATCTCGAGCCCGCCCTCGCGCAGCCTCCAACCTCCTCCGTCTCGGTGCGTCCTCCTCCTAGCAGTTCTCCGAGCGGAGCCTCGCCTCTCATTCGATAGGTTGTGAGTCCTCTCTGGGTTGAGGCCTCGTGCTGCTTCACTTTTGTCAGAATGCAAGCTGCTTCATAATTCGGAATACTGTTGAAAGGAAAACTGTAGATATCCTTCCCTACTAGGTGGTAGGGTTAAGTTCATCCGGATTGGAACATGGCCAAAACGTCAATGAAACGTTATCCATTATTTCCATCTTACTTAAATTTTGCCATGCCCATTGAAAGGATAATTAGGTTATCGAGTGTCATACAATGGCTGGTGCCAGTTTCCTCAGTCAAATTAGAAATATTTGTCCGAAATTGTGCACACTCAGTAAATCAACCTTTTTTTTTATAAGTTATCTTATATCCATGATGTAAGCCTCTAAAGATTTGCATCTAAATGTTTAAGGGTGTATATCATGGATATAATTAAAGTAATCAAAGGAATCAAAACTTAGAAACGTAGCTCTCACGTGTTTTATTTAATGTCCAAATTTTCAAGATAGATTTTTCTTTATTTGACTGTATGAAACTCGATCACCTCATTATCCTCTTAAGGGACGTTCCTGGCATGGTAACATCGGAAATGCGCTGTGTTAAGCATGTGTTCCACCCATGTCCAGTTCCATGAAAAAGGGGTCTTCAAACATTCGAAATGTCCGCCTTTCGGTACATATGCACACATTCACAACTCTAAAAAACACCTAGGGTCGATGAGGGCTATTACTTGGTTAGGTCTGCCAAAAGAAGTATTGTATTGTATTGTTTTATTGCATTCATAGGTAGGTAACCTACACTTAAACATGTCAAGAATCGTTATGCTAGGTCTATGTCAAAAATGCTATATATACACTGTCCTACTATGAAATGAATATGTTTGTATACTTGTAAGCACAATATTGGATTTAAATTAGCCACCTTTAGAGCTAAAGTGACTTTATTGATTGATTTGGTAAAGTATTCCTAATGATTCGCAGATGGTTGTATTCTGCCAAAACGTTGGATCAATTCAAGCCCAATTTTGATATTCTAGTGACAGCTTAGAACATTCTAGATCTGCAGAATTTCCCACTCAAAGTTAAGGTAATCAAAGTCAGCAACACTCTGAATTATGAATCACCTAATTATATTTTCCAATCTTGACACTCCCCGCGCAAAGTTACAGCCCGAATCGCGGCAAAAGCTAAATTAGCTCCGTTAATCGTTAAATATTTACCTCTTCGAGTAAATCTTCGAGTAATGAGGTAACCAAGTTAAATAAAACATCCCTTTGTTCACCGACACCTGCACTAACTTGTGCTAATTTCCTCTCCCTGCCGCGCCGCTGTCCGTGCCAATGAAGAGGGCGAAACGTTTTGCGCTAATCCACCGATGTAAGTGGGGCGGAAACACAGGAACCCACCATACACATCCATGTTGTCACATAAGAAATTGTAGCCACAGCTACTATTTCTGCTAGTTACAAACTAACTACCGAACAAAGGCTAACACTGTCTTGGAGCACACTCAGTAGTTGTGTATTTAATCTCACAAAACAATTGGAAAAAAATACGGGTAAATTTAACGGCTTTGAATCCAAACGGTGCCAACGGAAACCTATCCTAAGCCTGCGCTGTCCGTCCGCTCGTCCTTCCGTTCGTCCGTCCGTCCGTCCGTCCGTCCGTCCGTCCGTCCGTCCGTCCGTCCGTCCGTCCGTCCGTCCTTCCGTCCTTCTGTTACAGGGCTGTTGTTCACGCCAATATGGCATGGGTGACCTAGGTGGGTAGTTTGCACTTCACAAGCAATCAATCCCATCCGAAGTTTTTCCTATGCCACCCGCTCTCGCCTACTAGCTGTCACGCATGGTGCACGCATGCGCCGCGCCCCGCAATCTTTTTCATCGTGGAGCTCCTCCTAGGGCTCCACGCCCGCAACCCGCCGCGCGCCTGACAACGCAGTGTCTCCTTTCGTCCTGCGCGAAGTGCTGCGCCGCCGAACGCCGTCCCGGGACCTGGACGCCTAGGAGCTGGTGCTGCTGGAGGTAGGTGGCTGATCCTACTCCTTTGGTGGCCCGCTGTGACGTCCCGAGGCTACCGGGCATTTCAATTCCTTCGTCTGTGAAGTGCGACCTGCCTGGGCGCGTACAGCTGTATCTCATGAACCTCAATAGGTAGGCAGCTGAAATTTTCACAGAGTGTGTATTTATTTTGGCGTAGAACAACAAATAGTTAAAATTAAAAAATAATAAAAATTAAAGGTGGCAAAAAAGGTACAAAAAACGTGATTTTTTTGTGTTAAATCTTGTACGATGGTACGGAACCCTTCGTGTGCGAGTCCGACTCGCACTTGGCCGGAATTTTCCTAGAAAGCCCTTTTTTGTAAAAATAAATACAGATTGCCAATCTCACACCTACTGTTTGTCAAAAGTAACTACCTAGTTGCCATGCCAGGACCTTCCCTTTGTTTGGCAAGGCCACATGCATGAAAAAAAGCGAACATTTTTTTCACCGTCGCTTCGGTTACCTTTCGTCGAATGCGATGGCTTCAATTCAATTGCCAACTTTGTTGTGTTGGTTAATATTTGGCTCTCCCTTATCCAATCTTCTCGAATCCAGTTCGCCTAAATTTTCCCCAATTGCGGTAACTTTTTCCGGATTTCTGTTGAATGCGAACCGATATGTTATCCTAATTCCACCGGAGTGGAGTGTTCGCAATTTTTCAATAAATTACGGGTTTCCTTTAAATATATGTGGGAGCTACCTGTGATTGTATATTAAGGTTGGGATAAAATAAAAGGACGTTAATATGTAATCGTATTAAGTTAGATATACGTCAGGAATAGACGTTCATTTACTAATTCACGTTGTTGTTTATTTATTAACTTACAAGTTTCATTTCCTAATAATACAGTGGGTTTTTTCTCGACTTTTCTCATGCCTAACCCTATTCCTTACCCCTTCGGTAATTCAGCGTGATGATAAGTAGCCTATAATTAATTTGAAAAATCAATCTCTATACTTACGTAGATATCAGATATTGGATCATAATCTGGTAAGCGGTTCTCAGATTATAAGCGGACGATGAATTTTGTAGGAACTTCGGTGTAAACTTCAAATAAGTATATTTTTGTGCTGAAAAAAATTTAAGAAAAAAAAGAGTAGTGGAAACAAACAATGCTGGTTTTGCTCCAGAATTTACTGCACAGTTTTAATTTAGACATTAGTCAATTATATTAAATATATACATATGAATTCGGCTTAGTTAAGACCAAATAACTCGACAATGAGCGAATTTACTTTGGATCAATGAAGAAGGAAGCAAAGGAAAGTCGATGCGATTAGATCGAACGAAAAAACCGGCCAAGTGCGAGTCGGACTTGCACACGAAGGGTTCCGCACCATCGTACAAGATTTAACATACAAAATCACGTTTTTTCTATGGGGCCCCCTGTAATCGTTATATTTTTTAATTTTACCCATGTGTTGTTATAGCGGCAAAATGAATACACACTCCGTGAAAATTTCAGCTGCCTACCTATTACGGTTCATGAGATACAACCCTGTGACAGACGGACGGACGGACGGACGGACAGACAGCGGAGGCTGTTTTCACCCTTTGGATCGACTGGCCTTTTTTAAATGTATGGAGAAATTTAAGAACACGCGTAGTGGACGTTAATCGAACTAACATTTGCGAGTCCGAATTTGACTCAACGTTGCCGTAAATACGTCGACGTTACCGTTTGACTTTGACAGATTGAAGAAGTAAAACCACATATTATCTAGTAAAAACTTGTATTGAGTTTGCCGATGACAACTGGGACTACAGGCTCTGAACGGAATAGTGTAGTGCACGTGAACGGAGCCGCGGGAACGAGCTCCACTTACATTTATAATATTTAACGTCTGGCGTCTGTCTGTCTGTATGTCTATCTGTATGTCTATCTGTATGTCTATCTGTATGTCTATCTGTATGTCTGAAGGCAGACGTCGTGTGGACATTGGCCCCACCGTTCCAGATTTCACATATGCTCTCTGTGCCTACATCTTGTGGTGTTGTATAAGGGGTTTCTGAAGCAACGGCCACCAGGCACTACACAGTGGTAGCTCGTTGGCTGCAAAATGGCCCACTAAACGAATTTATTGACAAATTACGGCTATCGACGCGTGGAGGGTAAGGTATTCTTTATTTATATATATTAGGGCCCTCTTATACGCGCTGTTCTGAGTTTTTCTGTTGGCTAGGAGCCCATTCATTCGTGTTTATGGTCTCCGCAGGACACGTTGATAGTTTTCATAAAAGTCTTCATGGCACACTTGAGATTAGATATTTCTTTACACTTTTATGAGAGCGGCAGTTATGTCACGGCACTGTGCTTTTGGGAAGAAACGTTACTTTCGCTAGTGTGTGGGTGTGACATGGCAATAGTGGTTGATTTCTGTCTCTTTGATCAAATATTATAGATGGTTTTGTACTGTGTGGTTTTCGGCGCTTTAGTCCCACTATATTCTTTTCGTGTACTTGAGAGGTGGCTTACGGACTCCTCGTATGCGTTTCGAGTTCAACGTAAAATAGGTCCCTCTTACGTGTTAGAGGTAAACCCTCCCGGGTTTGTGCCATCGCAATCGTGTTTTTCATCCAGTTCAATGTAACGTAGTATTTACATACGTTTTTAGTTAGGTAGTTTGATTTGTTGCTGTAAAACCTTAGGTGGCTCTTAATTAGAAGCCATGCCAGGACCTTCCCTTTATCAACACGAAGACATTGAATTAGGTGCAAAAAACGGACAATTTCAATTTCATTGTCGCTTCGACCATATTTTCATCCAATGCAATGGTACCAACTCAGGTGGGTTTACCCTTGCCACCTGGTAGGGAAAGGGGAACTACAGTTTTACATCGATTTCGAACCATTGAACAGCTCGCATTCGTATGAAAAAATGCACTTGTCCAACTCAGAGAGATAGACTGCCGTGCATTAGCGGGCGGGGATTTGAACCCAGAACTCTGGGATCGAAGGCAAGTCCACCCGGACCTGAGCCACTTCCCGTTGTGTGTCGTGTTACACATGTTCGGCCGCGCTTCTTAACCGGGAGGTGTGGACTCGATACCCCCTTACTGATCCCTGTCTTTCTCGTTTAGAGTTTGACAAGTGATTCGAGTATTTTTTTGCGAATTCGGCCATCAAGTTAGTCCGACGTCCCCGGGTCATCGAAATCGGCTAACGCCGGTGACGTATTTCAGCGGGCGTATTTGCAGGGGCCCCAACACCCGCCCGCTCGTGAAATGACGTCACACAGCCGTCAAACGAGAGTTATGACGCGGCGGATTCCTTTCGCTCCGGGGCGGCAGGTACGCCAAATTAAAGTCATAAATTCCATTAGACCCCCCCCCCCCTCCCCCCCGATCCCTTTTCATTTGGAGCACCCTTTGTCCCCCTTCGTTAGTTCGTGCCATTCTTTTCATATCCTCGCCCGTTTTCATTATACTTGTTCGCCAGCCGGATTGAACGTTTCCAACGAGATTTTCCCTAATAACGCTTCGTTAGAATGGGGTGTCCTGTTATTGGACCACCGCCACTGTCGCGAGCGTCGAGTTTACGGCAGAAGAAACTCGGACGCTCCGAAGCTCGGGTCGTATTTTTGTAAACCTTATGTTTACTTTTCATACTTTCATATTTCGTTTTTATATTTTCGGACTTTAATGTTTTCATTAACACTAATTTGAGATTAAGGGCCGAGTACACGACGCCTCGTAAAATGTTATCCGTTACTGATTACATTTGACGATGATGTGACAGCTAATCGCCCATCATATGAATTTGAGTTGCACGTAACATATTTTCGTGAAAGTTAGCTTGCCAGCCGAATAGTGCCTCGAAACAATCGTCAAAAATGTTTGCTGCATGCCAACTCTCAGCACCGCCTGAGCTGACATAGTACTGTCCTTCTTCCACAGTATATTATCAGAAAGAGACAGGCACAATTGAAGCCCCGTCTAGCGTCAATCATTAGTACTAACAAACAAAACAGTTGCTCTTGGAGCCGCGGGGCGGCGCTACTAGCCCCCAAGATGTCGGCTTGCTATCAGCTGTTGGTAGCACCACAGATTGAAACCGGGTGGCAGGCTAATAATTATGAAAAACAAAGCATTGTATTTTATTAATGCCAACATTTTCCTATTATTAAAGGTCCAATAAGACTGCAAAAATGTAAAAATAGGGACTTTTGATTCTTTGAATTATTATTTGATCGTGATCAAATAATCGTGGTGATCAATGGGTCGGGAGTGATTACGATTAGCGGTTAACATCATTGATCTACGTAATGTTTAAGTTTCGTGCAACGCAAAATTTGCCTGCTTAGGCCTTAATCATACGTTGACGGTGATGTTGACGAGCATGACAGTACGTGCAACCGGCCTTAAGAGTCGTACATAAGGGGTATGAGCAAAAAATATAGCTAGGAGTGTCTCAAAATTCATAATTCATTTATTACGGCCGTGTAGGCAAATTTTCTCTTATGAATCTTAATATCATATTTGATATTTTGTACACTGTTGTGAATATTGCTGATTTATCAACGTGTGTCTTTATTTTGTAGGTATTTAATTACTACAACGATACCGTTTTCTAATGAATGTATTGTTAAGCATTGTAATCACATTTTGAAAAGCATTAAATTTTTTCATGATTTTCGTCTGAAGCAGGATTCGAACCTGCGATGTTTGGATTACATGTCTTCAGCTGCAACCACTAAGCTATCCAGTCAACACTACAGACAACAATATCAACTTTGGAGATTACAACAATAGGGTAAATCATCACCTTTCAAAATACGTGCGTGGACAAATGCCACTTACATTTCGTTTAATTTCATAGTTTCATTTCATTTTATTTTTATTCACCTATAGGTACATTACATACACTCAGATGGATGCAAGAAGTAACATACAAATATGCAATACACATCTCAGGTCATATAAACCACTTGTAGTTTTCAGTCCTTAGTCGGAGCACAGAATAAATATTAGAGAAAACGTTCAGAACCGACACAGAGCCATACACGTGAGAGAACATGCGCTATAGATGCACAAACATGTATGCTTGTCCCGCGATTGTGCACAGACATGCAAACTAGGAACAGATACGTAATCTTGCTGTTTTCCGGGGCTTCGCTCGTTTGAATTTTTTCAGGTGTGATATTATTGGTCGATGTTATAAGTTGAGACCTAATCGGTAATAAGAATTGATGGTAATTAAATAATTTATAGTGTTCAAGTTTTACCGTTGTAGCCCTTAACATAAACATAATATTTTCGAACAAACTTTCGAGCATCTGTATTCTTGCATTTGTGCGAGCAGCGAATTCGCCTTAACTTAAAAATGTCGACCTAGACTATATGTCATCCCGTTTCATCCAAATCTGTTAGGCCGCTGTTGCGGGTAGGTAATATCAGTGGGTTTATGTGCTGTTAACACCTGCGTCGTTCCCGATGTGTGGGCAAGTAGTACAACTAGGCTGTCGTTTGGAGGGCAGAGAAGAGTGTCGACTTGACGGGCGCTCTCTTTCTCCGGAACCTTTTTTTTAAGATGGTTATACTAGCCAATTCGAATGGTTTGATTGCGTTAAGTTCCTGATATCTATGGAATGAGAACATGAAAAAAAAACATGTATAATTCCAGCTAACGTTCTACCAAAACAGAAAGAGAAATGTTACAGAAATTGATATTTTATGCATGGAAATTTTTTTTGAAGTCAGGTCTCAAATATATTATTTTTCAAGTTTGCGGCTTATATTGATATTAACTAATATTTATTTTAATACCGTTTCAAAGATCTTAACATTGTCTACACATTCAGTGAAGAACATGTTTAACTTTTCCCAATTTCTTTAACGAAACAATAAAAAAATCGGTTTAGCGCGTTATGCGGGTTGGTCACATTTAGAAAGAATTATTTCGAGCTGCTCTAACTAAGCGACGTCGGGCTCTGGCTATCTCGTTTTAATCGCAAAAATTGGTCCAAAATGTTTAGGTATGAGGATGCTCTTAATTAGCTGAAACCCTGCCAAATTCATAAAGTAAAAAATGTATTAACACTTAATGCTTGCTCTTTCAATTCTGTTGTAAATATCGCTTTGCGTTGTTGTTTGCTTCCGGAACACACAGACGCGTGTCGCAGGCGACGCCGCGGGGCCCGATCTGAGTGATCCCCGACGCGGCCTCTGCGGCGAGCACGTCGCTCGCGTCGTACGTACCACCGCCGTCGTCGCGCCGCGTGGCGGCGACGTAATTAATTACCCAACTTTTTCCGTCCGCCGGCGTCGCCGCGCGGGACCCTCGTCCTCGTCGTCCTGCGGCAGGCGGCGCAGGTTGCTCGTGACGTCCGCGCGGCACACCGGAAACGTCTGGGTTTCCGAGCCGAATTTAGTGGTTGGTCGTTCCTCGGAGGTTTTTATTTTACCCTTGCATTGCTATTGGACCTGCTGACTTTCCTTGCTATTTTTAGATCGCTATGAGCTCTTCGCGATATTTAGTAACCCCTGGGCATATGCAAAAACGTAATAATAAACATAATAATTTAATATATAGGAATACATTTTTTTAATATTCGATTTATTTGACAATGCTATTTTTAATTGCCTAAGCTAAGTGATATTATTTTTAAAATACAATTTTTATATAATGTAGATTCAGATTGGACGTACTAACTTTAATATACGTATTTTGTATGGTTCGTCCATTGCTAATGCGCATATTAAATTGTGACAGTTAACTCTTATTTGTATTCTGAATAACTTACGATAATTAATATCCACGGACTGAGGTACTGCTTTGCGGGAATTTATTTCTGATGACATGTCGTGTGTGGCATATCGAAGCCCATGGGTCTCCGTTATAACATCAAAACAACTTGATAAGATTAGTATCCATACTATAATCATTACGCTTATTCACTTGAGATTTATGGTAAAAGAGAAGTTGGGGAAAATCCGACTGTACCCGCTCGGATGAAGCGGGCCTTGCACTACTAGCAAGAAACCAGTTATCTGTTCTGAAATCGCAACCCAGTGACCACCGCACCGGCTTGCGCGGTGTCGCCTAAATTGACGGTTCGTCATTTGCACAGCGAGCGATATCATAAAATTAAAGTTAACGATTTATTAACAGCCATTTTGTGGCCGACATTTCACCTTATTAACGACGCGTTTACAAGCCTCTTCGCTTCACGTACGGGTAGCGTCACGGCTGCAATCCTCACGGACCTTCCGTCTCGACCATAGATAAAAAGAAAGAAGATATGCCATCTAGCGCGCTTAATATGAGACCAGTTGTCTCCATTTTGCAAAGACTCCCAAATCAACTTAAGCGTACATCTAACATACAAACATAGTCGCAGACGTACGCGGACGCGTTTTTAGAGTACATTCGCGCACGTTGGCGATGTTTCGACTGTATGGCATGCGGGGCGCCGCTGGATTCCCATACAATTATATGGTGACTTTGACCATACGGTGGGCACGCGATATCGACCGCATGCCACTTCTTCTTTTCTCTTCAGTGGACCCGACCGACCATTCCGTCTGTCACTTTGGAAGGTACAATGCGATTCAAATATAAATAGGATAGTATCACCGCCATTTTGAATGTCCTACTACTAAAACCCTCACTTCACAAACTTCAGTGAAGCTAGTCACGAGCTCCGTCCGTCACATGGTGTTCCACTTAGGTCTGCTGATACCTTACTGTTAGCAATTCCTACACATCGCAGCACTTATTATAGTGACTATTTTTCTGTAAACGCATCTCGTCTTTGGAATCAGCTTCCCCTAGAAATTCGGTCCTCTTCCAATGTATATATTTTCAAAAAACGTCTGAAGTCCTATTATTTAAATTATATCTAAACTTTATCATTTATATAAGTTCTTGCTCGCTCTCTGTTACAAAAAAAAGGTTCATATAAGAATAAATGTATATACACAAATATTGGTATATATTTAAATTAAATATATATTATAAGCTATGTACTACATGTATCTGTATGTATTAGTATTAGAATGTAAGTATATTTATTCTTGTTAAGTATATATATATATATCTTTATTGATAAAAAATCTTACTTCTTTTATCCTTTTTTGTCTGCCGCCTTGCACCATTCCTACATCCCAAGGGTAGGTAGGAAGAGAATGCCTTTTGGCATTAGACCCGCCTTTTGTAAACTGCTTATAATGGTGTACAATAAAGAATTTTATTATTATTATTATTATTCTTATTTGAATCGCGTTGCAAATCAATATCAAACGGTCGATACATTAAAATAAAGTATTGATTGCCGACGGCTCCGTTCGCTTTAAATTCGACTGAAAGACTTATTTTGACCCACATTCTCTCATATTTATTCCCACCGATCACCGCGAAGAATAAACTATCGGAGTTTGGTATGAGTTTGAGCACGGAGAATATTTCCATTTTACCGGGCTCCTCTCGGGTGAATGTCCGAGACGAAATTTCCCCGAACAGAGCGGGAAACATTAGCATTTTATAATTATCAAGATGACAATGAGGTAATCAAGTTCCATACAATGACTCTTGCCTGTTTTTTCAGTCAAATTAAGAAATATGTTTTTCATATTTTGCACATTGAATTAATCTTCTGAGAGCTAATCTTATTGATAGCTTAAATTTCTCTCCATGATTTTTGTTTTTTTCGTTTATTTTGGATTCAAACAGTCACACATACAAATTATCAAATAAAATAAATCAAGCTTAGACCTATAGATCCGACAAAATCAACTAAATAACAAAATAATAATAATAATCAATGTTTTATTATTATTATTATCATTAGTATTATTTTTACGCAGACAGTTCAGCACATACATAGCTAGCATACTAATACATATCAATCAAACAAAACATGAATGAACTAAATAACCAACGCAAGGAAAACAAAAATTGAATAAAAGAAAAAAAAGCTGAAATGTTTATAGTATGTGAAATAAAAAAGATGCATTTATTAAAAAAAAATTCTGTTTTTTATCTGGTCCTTAAACGACACCATTGAGGAATTTTGAAACAGGTCTATTTCATGAAAATGAGTGTTGTAGTTACGGGTGCTACGCCTTATAAAAGTGTTTTGAGCATAACTGGTCGTACATTTCGGAATGTGAAATAGGTCTTTATATACGCATGTTTGTATTTGCATACAAATTTATAGATATAAGTTAATTCATGAATTAAACTAAATAGCATAGACGTAGCTCTCAGGTGATTAATTTAATGTGCAGAATATCAGAAAAATATTTCTTAATTTGACTGAGAAAACGGACAAGAGCCGATGTATGGAACATGATGACCTTAATTATCCTCTTAATGATCACAGGAATGGAACCCTGCTCGACCGAGCTGCTGGCACGCCCCTGGGCTGAGATCGGCGATGCGCGCCGAGCTTAGATAGCGGAGACAAATTGAAATCGCCCGCGCGCCGCTCCGCTCCAAACTTTTATTACGGAGATTTCTTTGCGGCATGAATATTCATCTCCTAAATATTCCGTTTTCGTCTCGTCCGGATGGCGAGTCTAAATCGCTCTTAATTCTAAATAGATTTTCAACTTTATGTCTGGTCCGCGAAGTGCTAAATTGTGTTTCTTACTTTTAATGTCCATTACTTCTGCTTTTGATACTTTGCCAATCTTTTTAATCTGATTAATTCCAATACGCCTTTTTATTTAAATATTGCTGTGAATTAGAAAAAATAATATTTTGGCAGTGGATGCCTAGATGATCCTGGGTGGCAGGGTTTTGAGATAATATTGATTATAGCCAAATCACATTCAGAATTTCAGGATCATTGTTTTTTTAATTAGTGGCCATTAGAAGTTTCGTGGCGTAACATGACGCTTTATAGAATAAACCTGTTTGCCCATGAGCATTCGGATGTGCTCCCTTTGGATATTAACGCAAAATCTGCCTTTTTTACAAAATTTTTCGTCTAAAGTTAAAGTCATGAGAATGATCGAGGTCTAGGACCCAGATGTATGTAATGTAACTGTTAAATTAGTTGCTAGTATAACAAAAAACAGTGGCTTCCTTTTTCCGACTTCTTTCATATCAAACCCCTACCACTCACTCCTCGGGTAATCAAGCGTGATGGTGATTCGGGTTAGTGGTTCTCAATTTATAGGCCGACAGACAGACTAACAGAATGACAGAAATACCCCAGGCAATTGTTGGTTGTGTAACATCGCCGGTATCGGAAACTTTCAATTGAGAATATTTTCTCGAAGGAACAATTCCGGAGCACAGTAATCTATTTATTCAAGACGTTTCAATTCCCGATCGAAAGATTCCTGATTCCTGATCGCGGAATTCCAAGAATAGTCCTATGGGTATCATGTAAAGGTATTCTCAATAAAACACAACCAAAAACACAAAGTGTACCAGTCCCAAGGTATTAAAATCCGTTTGTATCACTTACTTCATCTGTGGTTGTATCTATCAGCTGGGTATTGGTAACGTGGTGGTAATTGCGATGTCTCTACCGAAGTGTTCACTTTCTTATCATTTCATACCGCGACCACTGAGCCGGAACGCGGCGTGTATCGGCTCGCTGTCCATCGTCGGAATCTATTGAATTGTGCAACTCGAACCAATTGTCTGCGATCACGAAACTATATTCGTCTATATCATCGATTAAGCATTCATTTCATTTTGTACTTTGTGTTACTATGGTTTATGCTATCATTGTTTTATCTGCTTTACTTTTAATATTAATATATTATTGTTTCATAAAATATTAACTTCTCATACTTATTTTTGTATTGTAACTAGACATGGACAACTAATACCAAACCGACCGTAATGATATTAGCCTAACACACCACATGGGAAAAAGGTGCCATGCCAGGCCCTTCTTTATATTGCTTGGCTACATTGAACTGGAAAACACGGAGGATTTTCATTTCCGCTTCGACCATCGTTCATTCAATGCGATATTATCATCGTGGGCGGGATTAACCCTAACACATAGTGGTAGGGTAGTAACTAACCTACAGTTTTAGGTATCCTGAACCCAACCGCGCTCAGAGTTGCTTCAACCAGCTTACCGAACCTCAAGGCGTAGTGCCACTACGACGGCTGTCAGTAGAATATGTATCAGACAAATTAGCTCGTGTTGTAAGAGCCCACTAAGAGGCGATCCAGGCAGTTTTCGTTCGTTCACTTCCTTACCTAGCGGGTAGGGTAATCCCGCCTGGGTTGATAACATTGCATTGAATGAACCAGGGTCGGAGTGGGCATGATCATTGTCCGTGTTATCGATCCAGTTCAATGTAGCCGTCCAATAAAAGGAATAGCCAGTACACATGGCACCTGGTTCCATCCATCATTTTATATTACCATTTTATATTACTACTACCATTTTATATTAGACGAGAATCACTAAGCCTCGATTGCAAAAAGAGATGGCTGTGTTATTCAATGTTCAAACACGTCACTTTTAGTGAACCATATAGAGTACCTTCCATACTGTTCATACAAAGTGACGTGTTTAATCATACGTTGACGTTGATTTTGATTTTCTGTCCTTTCGTGCACTCGGCCCTAAGACGTAAGAAGTGCTTCATCAACGGAAACGGAACGATGTGTTATGGTTGACATCATTATTTATTACAAGAGTGGTGCTCATGCATGATGGGACATTTCAGCAGCAGGTTAAATGAGGGTGAAGAACGTTCATGAGTTGCTTTTCATAAATAAACATTCATCAATGACTGTTTTAAAGCATCCTTGAACAAACTGTTGGTTTCATCTTTTAAGAAAAGCATGTCTTTATTGTGGGCATCAAATGCAAATGTCTTGCCATTGTTTGGAATTTCCTTCTCATCTTCGTATATAACGTTAGGTATTGAAAATACTATGAATGGAATTACTTTGAATTTAGCGTTAGGTATTGGAATGACAATTCCTAAACACAATCATGCAACTGCAACACACAAACGGGGTCACCATTTTCCGCCTCGATCTCGTTTCTAACTCCAGTTGGACTTATCTTAATCCGATCCAGGACGGTGCCCGGTTCGAACATGCAATGTAGCCGAATCTTGATTCTGTTTCGTTGCAAAATCACGATGCAAAATGTCTACTCATACGTAGTTCTGCTTCACAAATATTATTATATTGGGATGAATGTTTCGATTTTTGATTTCAGATAATAACCCGGAACATTTTCTCCCATATTGTCGATTAACCTTACACGTATAACTCACTTATCAAATTGCCTATGCACCTACACTCTCGGATATGATCACGACGCAAGATGTTATCACGTTATTTGGCATAAGCCCGTGGTATGAGGGGGCTGACGACCGCGAAGGTGGCTCGGCACCGCGCGGCGAAATAGGATTCTTGGAGGCGGAAAAGTGAGGAATGCCATTTCCCTGTAATGTAATTGGCCGACGAGACGCCGCCGCCGGGAGCGCGGAGTCCGCTCTGACTTGCTCAGGCGGTGCCCGAGTGCGGGACTGGATTTTTTTTTCGCTCATCTTATGCACCTCTGGATTTATATACCTAGCCAGAGCTATTCAGTGGCCCAGTGGCGCGACACTTCGGCGATCGCTCTCCGAAGTTAAGCAACGCTGGATCCGGTCTGGTCTTGGATGGGTGACCATTCGACCGTTGAGAGAGGCTGGCCGTGGTTCGGATTCCACGTTAAACTGAAGGTTACCTTACTTATTAGGTGGTAGGGTTAATCCCGCCCGGGTTGGTACCATCGCATTGGATGAACGATGGTCGAAGCGGCAATGAAAACTGTCCGTGTTTTCCATCCAGTTCAATGTAGCCGAGCAATAGAAGGTCCTTGCATGGCACTTAGTTCCCATGTGGTGTGTTAGGCTAATATCTGACGGTCAGTTCGGTACTAGCCATCCAAGTTCAGTTACATGAAAAAAATCTTGGTGTCATTGGATTAAATGTAGCTCCGAGCCTTCTGGCTTGTTGGAGACCCGAAATTCACGTTTAAGGGTTGGAATCTGAAACATTTAATGCTATCGAAAAATACCTACGACGAATTTAGATAATAAACAAGTGTAGATTGATGGTCCAGCTGTCATTTAGAGATTTTGATTGTCTCTGGTGCTTGGTGTTCTCAAATTAGCCAAATATTCATAAACTTTATTAAAAACAGTTTAACACAAAATATGAGCGTCATTACCTATTTATCGTTTCCATATTAAGTTTGAAATATATCATCAATTCATCTTTCATATTTTTGTAGTAGTAGTTATGATTTAAAATAATAACATATGGTTCCACTTACGTTCTTATGGAAGGCGTGGTGTGGCCGTGGCTAATACGTGACGGAAAGGGTTTGCTTGCTATTCGGCCTAGCCTTACACTTACTTAAAACCACAGAACTTAAAACGTTATTTATTTTCATTTATTCGTCTCCGTATATTCATCGTTCAACGTGAACGTAACTATGTATCTACCTTAAAATGTTGCATTAACAAAAATGTTACGGGGAGGATGGCATTTTTTATCTTTGAAAAGATGCAGATAAATATTTTCAGTTTCAAGTACAGTCATTACTTATCAAATGTATACACTGGAAAGAGAAGGAATTTCTAAGTCCCTTTTACTCTATGGTTGACGTCAGCATGTCAGAAAGAGATCTCAAATTTGTCTCTATTTCCGGTGTATAGATTTCAGACGAAACGACTGTACACAGAATCACCCCTTTTAGATCCATCACGTGTTACTATACACCGTGATATATGAACATTTGTATTTGTTCAACGTAAATCAGGCCTCAATATTACAGATTACAGACGTGTACAGACAAGTACAGGGTAGGTTAGGATGACGGTCGCCGGGATCGGGCACCGATGCGGTCCACAGGCGGCGATAAATCCGAAAGGGTCCTAGCCACTCGAGCCGCCGCCCTAGCGGCTCCGCCCGCCCGCCCATCGCCGCTGTAAATATGATTTTCATGATGTTCCGCCTCCGCCGCCGCCGCCGCCTCCGCCGCGTCCCGCGAGCCTCGTCCCTTCGCTCCATTTATTTGCTGCGCGGTATTTTTATAAGCCTACGGGCGAATATTAGGTACTCCGAGCGACCGCCGACATGCTCCGATGGATCGGAATTCTCGAAAGGTGGATAAAGTGAATTTGAAAATATTTTCGGCTCACATGTTACAAGGGGAATAAATTAGTTACAACCTCACATTACCACCTCAATTGAAACAGTGTCGTCAGATTTTGAAAACATTTAGATTTTTTTATGTCTTTATTATATGTTTAGTTGATTGCGCAGATTAACCATTGTGTCGTTTAGAAAATAAACGAGGAATTAGTTTGCTGACGTAATTGTATGGATAGCTTTGCTATCCGAGTACACTGAACATGTAATCGAAAGGTCGGAGACTCGAACCTTACTTCAAACATTCGGCGACCAAAATGTTTTCTAAATATTTTCAAAATCTTACCAAAATGTTTCAATTTAGATGTTGTAAAATGTTTATCCATTATGCACCTGTTATCAAATCATATACCGTGGCACATCTATTCTTAGGTTACTTTTCTTGTTGCTACCTGTATATTTTTGTCCCATTATCGGGTTGATTGGAAGAGATTGACATTAGGCAATAAGTCCGCCCTTGTATGTTATCCGGTTTTTCCATCCAGTTCAATATAGTCGTGCTGTACGAATATATGTACTACTAGCTGCGGTACCTGGCTCCGCTCGGGTTAGTGTCGGCTAAATTATCTCATGGATAAAAAGTAGCCCACATGACTGGTCCAAAATAGGGTCAAACTGGTCCAGGACAATGTATCCATGTACCAAATTTAATCAAGATCGTTCGAGCCGAAATAGCATGATTTAATGAGAAACATCCAATAATTCCCATTTAGAGCTTCGTTGACGTTTGGTGGCTATTTAAAAAAAAAACATTTGCCGCGAGAACCTTTCTGCACTTTCACTGCTACATTGCTTACCTAGTAAGTAACGTGTAACGTAGGTAAGTTTTGCGTGGACTCCAACCCACAGCCAGCCTCAACATCGAAAACAGTAACCCATCTCGAACCTGACTGCTCCCAGAGATGCTATACATTGATAAAATACGCATATAAATCAGGTAAGTGGTTCGCATGTTATAAGACTTTAAGACTCACTACTTACCCTTCTGGTAATAAAGCGTTATATTATGTAATCTATAAGTTTTTAGTAGAATCAGGCTAGACATAGATACAATGCACATCTAATTCGAGTACTTGGTTCTCAAGGATTTTATTCTGTTGGTCGCTCCTCCGGCGATTTAGCGTGATGCCAAGTAGTCCTAAAGTTGCAGGAAATACCAAGCCGTACTTCAGTAAAAGTAAGCGCTGCCGCCGCAAAGCCGAGCCGTGCATAGCATTGCAGTTTGTATGACAGCCCCATCTTAGCGTAAGCGGAACTGAATTCTATTTAGCCAATCCTAATTCCCGGGTAGTTAAATGTACATGTACTAAGTTTTACAAATCGCTAGTGCCTTGAAAATTCGCCAAACGGACACCAAACAGTCACGACGTCTGCCCTCCCCCCGCCGCCGCTCCCCGCCACCGCCCCCGGCTCCTCTCCCCCTAGTGTGAAGTATCGCTACCGGCATCGTTTTCGCAGCCCCGTGAAAGTTCTAAAGCCCATGGGCACATAAATTGTAGCCTATGTGTTATTCTGATGTATAAGCTATATTATTGTAAAGTTTCATTAGAATCCATTCAGTAGTTTTTACGTGAAAGAGTAACAAACATCCATCCATCCATCCATCCATTATTACAAACTTTCCCCTTTATAATATTTACTAGCTGCGGTACCCGGCTCCGCTCGGGTTAGTGTCGGCTAAATTATCTCATGGATAAAAAGTAGCCCACATGACTGGTCCAAAATAGGGTCAAACTGGTCCAGGACAATGTATCCATGTACCAAATTTAATCAAGATCGTTCGAGCCGAAATAGCATGATTTAATGAGAAACATCCAATAATTCTCATTTAGAGCTTCGTTGACGTTTGGTGGCTATTTAAAAAAAAAACATTTGCCGCGAGAACCTTTCTGCACTTTCACTGCTACATTGCTTACCTAGTAAGTAACGTGTAACGTAGGTAAGTTTTGCGTGGACTCCAACCCACAGCCAGCCTCAACATCGAAAACAGTAACCCATCTCGAACCTGACTGCTCCCAGAGATGCTATACATTGATAAAATACGCATATAAATCAGGTAAGTGGTTCGCATGTTATAAGACTTTAAGACTCACTACTTACCCTTCTGGTAATAAAGCGTTATATTATGTAATCTATAAGTTTTTAGTAGAATCAGGCTAGACATAGATACAATGCACATCTAATTCGAGTAATTGGTTCTCAAGGATTTTATTCTGTTGGTCGCTCCTCCGGCGATTTAGCGTGATGCCAAGTAGTCCTAAAGTTGCAGGAAATACCAAGCCGTACTTCAGTAAAAGTAAGCGCTGCCGCCGCAAAGCCGAGCCGTGCATAGCATTGCAGTTTGTATGACAGCCCCATCTTAGCGTAAGCGGAACTGAATTCTATTTAGCCAATCCTAATTCCCGGGTAGTTAAATGTACATGTACTAAGTTTTACAAATCGCTAGTGCCTTGAAAATTCGCCAAACGGACACCAAACAGTCACGACGTCAGCCCTCACGTCCCGCTCCCCGCCACCGCCCCCGGCCCCGCTCCCCTTGGTGTGAAGTATCGCTACCGGCATCGTTTTCGCAGCCCCGTGAAAGTTCTAAAGCCCATGGGCACATAAATTGTAGCCTATGTGTTATTCTGATGTATAAGCTATATTATTGTAAAGTTTCATTAGAATCCATTCAGTAGTTTTTACGTGAAAGAGTAACAAACATCCATCCATCCATCCATCCATCCATCCATCCATCCATCCATTATTACAAACTTTCCCCTTTATATTATTTATTAGATTAGATTATTAGATATTAGATGAGAATACAAGTCCTGGCATGTCTTCTAGTTCCCATGCGGTGTGTTTATATCGTGAAATAGGTCTGGTGTGATGCCGACATTCGCATGCTGAGCCTCTAGTCCGACTTGTTACCTAAATTGGCGTTTACGCCAAACCGATCGACTGGCATTTTGAAATGTATGGAGATATCAAGAGCGCGTGTTGTTTTGCGTGTCCGAGTTTTATTTGATAGCTTACGTATCGTCGCCGTTAATACATTAACGTTGCCGTTAATACATTAACGTTGCCGTTTACGCAGACTCCGCGTTTTCATACAAAATTGGTAGTCCGAGTGTGATTTTGACAGGTTAAAACTACAAATTAGTAGTAAAACTTGTATCGGGTTTGACGTTTTTACGAAACTTAAAAGTTCAGTAAATTTGGTGACAAGTCGGACTTTGGGCTCAGTTCTGTAAATAAAGGAAATGGTCAATTAAATCATGAGCCGCGCCGCATCATAAACGCCAAAAGCACAAGGTCCAAAACTCTTATACGGAAATTTTCGTTTGAGTTATTGGTTTTAAAATACACACGCATACCTACATACTTTTGAATCTTCTCGGTTTTTCATCTTGTGCTTTTTGGACATTATGAAGGCGACCCTCATGAGCGATGCGAAGTGCGAAATGTTTTTCACTAAAGTGTAAATATTGTAGTAAGTGTAGGTATTATACCTTAAAAAACTTAGATGAAAATTATATTCATATAGTTAGTTACAAGTATTCTACACTGAATGTTGAAAAATTTTGTTTTCTCTGTTATTTGTCCTAATCTGTTCTACCGAAGAATTCTTTGGCAGTAGCATTTCGATTTAATTGTGGACGGTTTTTTTGTATGTAAACCAGTGATTTTTTTGCCGGTTCTTCTTTACTGAGTTGATCGAGTCCGCTGTTCTATTAGTTTGTCTATCACTTTGAACAGCTCGTGGTCTAAGGGCTAGAGGACTTGCCTTTCATCCAAAAGGTCTGGGTTCAAATCCTCGCCCGGGCCATGCACAACTTTCTTTCTCTTTCGTTACGAATGCGAGCTGTTTCATGGTTCGGAACCCCTTCCCCTACTAGGTGGTAGGGTTAAATCCGCCCAGGTTGGTACCACCGCATTGGATGAAACCACGGAATATTATTGTTCTGTGGATGAAACTATGATTGAAGAGGCAATAAAAAATTGTCCGTGTTTTCCGTCCAGTTCAATGTAGCCGTGCTCAAAACCTAATTCCTTCGGGAATGTGGTGTATTGGGCTAAGATCATAATGGTAGTTGTGTGGTATCAGCCATCTATGTCAGGTGGCATAAAAAAATAAAATAAAAGTTTGTGACGTTTGACTACTAAAACGCATAAATAAATGAAATTGAAATTCCTTTAACCAAATTGCCTTCACGCAGGTATCGTCCAATAATGTTTCCACATTTTCACATTAACCCGTGATCGCGAAGGGTTAAAATGCAATAATGGTCCCGCATACCTCCCACCGTATGGAGAGTTTGCACGTTTGGTATATAGAGACACGCTTCTGAACCGTATCTGCACGTCATGTCTACTTGACGTTGTAGGTTCAATAACTAGTTCTCAGTAATTTTAGATGATGTTGAGTCTGTCTTTCAAAATCAAAACACAAAATAAATTAAATTAGCATTGAGTGTAGTGAGCAGAAAGCCTTGTGCATTTGATTTTATGACACCATTTAAAACATATTTTACCAACAGAGCTTCTATAATAATAATCTAAAATAGTAATTAAAATAAAACAAAACCATTCATAGGATTCATGTTTTATATACATATTTATTTATTCGAGAATGCGGTGTGTTTGTCTATCCAGTTACCTATAACAATCCAGACGTTAGCGTGATTTTGTAATTAGATTAAAAAAATCTTCGTTTTTAAATTAGAAATGCGCCTAACCTTCATAGGTAATATGTAATAATAAAAGTTTAAATTGCTCAGAACTTACTGGTCTTACCCCTGTTTTCACCACCTCCAGTTACCAGAAATCTGATAGTTAACTTTCGGTTACATTGCATATTTGTATGGTGTAACTGAAAGATAACTTTGGGATTTTTGTAACTAAGGGTGGTGGAACCGGGCGTTAATGCTCCAAATCGTCGTACTCGGCACACCAACCTTTTTCACGAGCCCTTTCAGCGCACTAACTATGCTCAAAACGCATTAACAACACGGTTACCTCGAATATATAATATAATGTTTCACGAAATCGATATATTTTTAGACTCCAAGCACAAATTTAAGAAACACATTATTCAATCACTAACTAAGTTAAATAAAAAAAATATCAGATTTCCTTCCTAATACATATTTGGTGTAGTTATTTCTTTTATTTTTTTATTTTCTATTTGCCCTTTTCAATATATTAGGTATTTTACACATCACACACACTACACAACCTCAACTCTTTCATTCACTTACACTGCACTACAGTATACACTTGTAACATCACCTACATCATACAAATACATGCACCCCTTTATATGTGATTTTTACTTATTTAGATATTATCTCCACGCTCATGGATACTTCGTGTTAACCTGTTATTGGCGTTACTCATAAACATAAGCTTTTCTAAATTTATTTGTACATACGCTGTTGGTTTACCTTATTAAATAAATAAATACATAAATAAAATAAATAGGTAATTTTTAAAAATAAACGAAATGCAACTTTTACTCATTTACTTAAACGCCACGATTGTGGCACTGAAACTGAACGATCTAAGCTAAGCTTCTCTAAAATTGTCAACAGGTAGTGTGGAAAGACTGGATAGAAAGTGACCGGGTTCCTTGATACCTTGTACGGCCTTCCGCTCAATAACTTGCTCGTTCCCACCCCAATCGAGCCACCCCAGTAGCGCACACAGGTGTTGGGTCGCAGGACGGAGGACCATATCCTGCTCGCTGCGTACACAGAGGCACGTGCGGTGCTGATGGGAAGCGCTGGGATTTGACCCGACCCCCTTCCCGCGGCTCTCGGCTGGATCTGCCGTCAATTTCCGCCGCCGTGATTGGAGGGACGCGTACGACGCGTCGATGGAGGACTGTGTGTAAATTACGGACTAATTGAGAATAATGCGACGAAATAAATGATTATTATAATGTTAATAGACTATCGGCATCATGCTGATGTGTGCACTTGTTTTTATGCACTTCCCTTTTTGTTTTATCCACTTGCACTTATTTTTTTAATTTCTTGTCTATTAATTATTTAATATCCAGTTTGATTTTGAATTCATGTTTGAAAAATGTTACGGCTCTTCACGCGCCAGGAAGAGACATTCCGAAAGACTCCGCACTGCAATGTAATTAAAAAGATCCAAAGACGAAAATAGATTCAACTAAATACATTAAATAGGCGTGACGAAAAACCGTTTAAGGCGGGCCTTTCCGCTCTACTCCCCATACAAACGTTGAAAAAAGATCATGCACATATTTATTGTTAGAGAAAGGAAATAATACTCAAAACAGCTTTATTTAATGAACCTAAATGCTTGTTGACATTGGCATTATAATATTGTGTAATGTCTGACTACTCTTACCTATAAACAGTTTTGTAGTATTTTTTTCTTATATCTAACCCAATTAATCACTATACGCATTGTCATAGTGGTAGCACGATTTTATCCTGAGCCCGCCAACAAGTTCGTCTCGTCAGGAAGGGCTCTCTTAAGAATGGCCTGTAAGCTATGCTCCCCATAAAAACATAGTTCACTAATAATTTGAAATCTGCTGTTCCAATTTAATTCATTTTTCATCAGGCAACAAATATCTGTGTCTGCACGTATTTGTTTTTTTTTAATGTAAGCCGAATGCAATAGAAGTAGAACGAAAACCTTCTTAAAATTTTGGATATATTCAGGACATATTTAGCGAAAAAACAAAAACACGCAGAAATCGATATTGGATATAAAATATCAAGTAAATTGGAACAGTGGTTTTCAAAGGATTAGTAAACTACGGTTGTATGGGGAGCGTAATTTTGCGATGTTTTATGGGTAACAATCTCCCTTAAGGTGGGCCCGCCACCTTAAGGGAGATTGTTACTAATATTGCTGGAGGCAAACATGTTTCCGTTGAATCATTACTCCTACGAAAGCACCAAAGATCGATCCGACCTGACGCCACCTTAAGGGAGATTGTTATTAATATTGCTGGTGGCAAGCATGTTTCCGTTGAATCTTTACTCCAACGAAAGCACCAAACATCGATCCGACCTCTCGCCACCTTAAGGTGGCCCATCCCGCTCATCTCCCCATACAAAAGGGGAAAGAAGATCACGCCCCTATTTCTTGTCAGAGATCCAAAATTTTGCTCAAAATAGCTTTATTTGATCGAACTAGATGTCTGATGACCATTGGCATTGTGAAATTGTGTTTGGTTTCTAAGTTATAAGGTCCGAAAGTTCGAATTTTTCGCGAGTTTTATACAATAACTTTGGAGGTGGATTACGCAATGATAAAGTAAGAACATCTTAAAAAGATTTGTCATCAGACATAGCTTATTTATTCAAGATTTATAATCTATTTGGTTTTTGTTCGATTTTTTACTACAGCGGTCGTGGTTTACTTTTAGCTATAAGTCGTTTTTAAATTAAAATTTTCGTAAATCTTACCAAATCATACGCTATGCACATTGTCTTTTTTGTGGACATGTTGCATCTTCCTCATCACGGAGCCTGTCTTATTCTTTGAAACAGAGAAGTTCCCAGAGCGCAACAGCACGGTTTTGTAGCGTGCCCGCGAATGAGTTAGGCCCGCCGGGTTGGGCCACCTTAAGGGAGATCGTTAATAATATTGCTGGAGGCAAGCATGTTTCCGTTGAATCTTTGCTCCAACGAAAGCACCAAAGATCGATCTGATCTGTCGCCACCTTAAGGGAGATTGTTAATAATATTTCTGGAGGTAAGCAATTTTCCGTTGAATCTTTACTCCAACGAAAGCACCAAATATCGATCCGACCTGTCGCCACCTTAAGGGAGATTTTTACTAATATTGCTGGAGGCAAGCATGTTTCCGTTAAATCTTTACTTCAACGAAAGCACCATATCGATCCGACCTGTCGCCACCTTAAGGGAGATTGTTACTAATATTGCTGGAGGCAAGCATGTTTCCGTTAAATATTTACTTCTACGAAAGCACCAAAGATCGATCCGACCTATCGCCTCCTTAAGGAAGATTGTTACTAATATTGCTGGAGGCAAGCATTTTTCCGTTAAATCTTTTCTTCAACGAAAGGACCAAAGATCGATCCGACCTGTCAACACTATCTCCCCGGTACGTTTCAATCCCGAAACGGCGGCGGTCGCGGGCCACGGGAGGGGAGGACGCGCGGTTCCCGTGGCACCTGTCGAGATACGCCTTACAAATGGGGACGAGTGAAGAATTAACGTTTCGTCATCGGCTGAGCGGTGAGACCGGCGGGATTGAACTGTCAAAAGTGTTGTCAACATTGGACAACTCGAATTTGCTTCAGTATGATCAGTCCGAGTCCCTACTGAAATTGGCGTTTACGGAACTTACGTAAAAATGTCAAACCCATACAAAACTTTTCTACTTATTCTGTGGTTTGACTTCTTCAAGCTGGACACTGGGAACACGGATTCGGCGGAAACGGCATTGTCAACGTATTTACGGCGTCAAACCAACCTCGGACTTGTAAATGTTAGTTCGCTTAATGCCTACTACACGCGATCTTCAATTTCTCCATACATTTGAAAACTTAGTGGATCAGTTGGTTTTAGGTGACAAGTCGGACTAGATGCTCGGGATTAATCTCAAGTATTTGTGGAATACCGTTTCGTTTGTGCTGTGGAAGAAATATTAGGCTCTCAGGGCTAGTGGACTTGCCTTCCGTCCCAGAGTTCTGGGTTCAAATCCCCGCACCGTTCATGCACGACTTTGTTTCTCTGGCTGTTTGAGTTAGTGCATTTCGTTAAGAATTCGAGCTGTTCCAAGGTTCGCAATCCATGTAAAACTGAAGGTTCCTTCCCCTACTAGGTGTAGTGTTATGCCGCCTGGGTCGGTACGATAGCATTGGATGTAAAGATTGCCATGCAGTTCAATGTAGCCGTGCTCATCAAGGTAAGGTCTATTCTTCCTCCAGGAACGCGATGTTTCATGGCGGTGGATGTTGGTATTAGACACCCATTTCCAGCTACATCTTTTGCATTCGTTTCCGTTTAGGTCGCAGAACTTTGGGCACGGTCTACTGTTCTTGTTGGTGGCGTAAATATGAATATACCAGGAGGTAAGCGGAAAGGCAGACAAGGGTCTGATCCGTGATAATTAGGTTTTCCCGGATGTCATTATTTATTTATAAGAAATTCGTTGGCTGATGTAATTGTCTCGATAACTCAGGCTCAGGTTCGCATCTCGCATCAGACGAAATTCCAAACGAAAAAAAGATTATTTTAAATGATGAATTAAAATTGATTTTGATTTCGAATGATGTAATGATTTTATTTTGATTTCAATTGTTTATTGTTTATTGTTTGTGATGTAGTGCAGCCTAATATGGATATTATGGTCCGAAATAAATCATTATTATTATTATTATAAAAAATGGAATGTGATATGTATGTTTAATCGACCGTGAAGCAAGGACATATAAATTAAAGAAAGAGCACTGTAAAGAGAACTACTTTACGAATATATTGCAAGGCTGGACCATTTATAACAATGCTATAATGTAGAATTCGTCGACCCTCGCGTTGACTTGTGTATAGTAAATGGAATTTCTATTCCTTGGCTTTAGCTAAGCGAATCGTTATTAAAAACAACTGCGTATGCAAACCGATCGCAAGTACAGCGTATACGGCGTGCCTTATCTCAAGCTTCCGGTGGCGCCGTGGAAATGTAATGGCCGCCGGATGTGTACAGATCCACCCGCGGTCCCCTCCGCCGCCCGCTTCCGGCCGCGTCGCCAGGTGTACCAACCTCGCCGACGGCAATCATCGGAAGTGGACCCAACTCGGGGTGCTATACAGATTATTAATGGGTTGTTCTCGCGTTCGATAAATCAACGTCGCGCGCAGTTCGATTGAGTTCTCGGCTCGCGGACTTTTCATTCACACCTTGAGTGGTTGTTCTGGAATTGTTTTAAATATGTCTCCATTCAAGTTTTGTTACGGATCGGTATTAAACGTATTGAAATTATTCTTTTCAAATTCTGAAACTGAACTCTTAAAAATCAACCTTGCGGCGGTCTGTCTGCGTGTCCGCTTGTAACTTGAGAACCCCTTACCCGATTTTGATTTTGTTTGTATCTATGTATTTATTGTTTTTTTTTTATGCGACCTGACATGGATGGCTTATACCACACAACTACGGTTATGATATTAGCCCAATACACCACATTCCCGAAGGAATTAGGTGCCATGCCAGGACCTTCCCTTTATGAGGCACGGCTACATTGAACTGGATGGAAAACACGGACAATTTTTCATTGCCGCTTCGACCATCTTTTCATCCAATGCGATGGTACCAACCCGGGCGGGCTTAAACCCTACCACCTAGTAGGGGAAGGGGACCTACAGTTTTACATGGATTCCGAACCATGGAGCAGCTCGCATTCGTGACGAAATGCACTTATCGAACTCTGAAAGAGAAAGACAGTGGTGCAAGTTGGTATCGAACCCGGGCCTCTGGTACGCTAGGCCAGACCCCGCGCCACTAGGCTACGAGCCGCTCAAAATTGTATCTACGTTTACATGATTATTTCCATTATTGTCCTAGTAATTTTTACATACGTACACACTGTCATGGAGCTTCCTCCAGGGAGAATGGGGGTAGGTAGATATGAAATACCTTCACACAGTACAATGCAGACAAAAAACATGTAGACACAGATATTGATCGATAATGTTAGATAAATAGAAAAGAAAGACCAAATTCGTTTGTTTGTTTATTGATGGAGAATAAAAACGGCAGAGACAAATGAAAACGTTAAAAAAATATGTAACAATGATAACAATAACCTCAGATCAAGAAGAAGATGTGCCATCCAACGCGCTTGCTATAGGACCCGCTGTCTCTAATTTTCTAAAACTTTCAACCCACGAAAACATACATGCCACATGGACGAGTTTGAGGGTTTGTAGGTGGGAATTGCTTTGTCGAACGCATTTCGTGAGCATATTTGCACGCGGTGGCGACGTTTGGACTGCGTGGCATGCACACTTTGGTCGTACGGTGGAGTCCGATAACGAACGCACGCCACTTCTCCTTTTTTCCCTTCTGTGGTTTTTTGATGCAACCTGACATGGATGGACATGGTGGAATACCACACAATTACCGTTTTGATATTACCCCAAAACACTACATTCCAAAATGAATTCAGTGCCATGCCAGAACATTCCCTTTTATGAGCTGGATGGCAAACACGGACAAATTCCAATTCCGCTTTGACCATATTTTCAACTAATGCGATGGTACCAACCCGGGCGGGTTTAAGCCATACCACCTAGTAGAGGAAGGGGACCTACAGTTTGACATGGATTCAGAACCATGGAGCAGCTCGCATTCGTGACGGAATGCACTTATTTAACTCCGAAAGAGTTAGAAATTGGTGCATGATCGGGCCGAGGATTTGAACCCAGACCTCTTATATGCTAGGCAAGTCCCCGAGCTACTAGGCTACGCTAAATTAAACCCGATTGCATAATCTCTATTTCAATTCCAAAATATCTATGAATTTAGTTGAATATGTGGTAATCCCTGCATTTTGTTCCAGGTAAAATCCGAGCGCCGTGAAAACTGCAAACATCATCCACATAGCAGGTCTGACCGGGCATACCCTCACAAATCGTTTACACGCTTTAAAACCTTTGAACAAGCCCGCATATTGCAGGCTCTGCAGTTTTAATTTAAACGGATAACGGTAAACTATAGCACTGTCGGCGCGTACAGTTCCTGAGGAATATTGCGACACGCCACGCCGTCGGTGTTGTGCGTCGAGAAAGTAGAGAAGGCGCTCCAAGAGACTATGAGTGCGATCCGTCAATATTTGCAGAGGATCGTGTCCGGCGGGACGCTGATATAAAATGCACGAGCACTATCTGCGGTTTCCGCCGCGACGCTCCAAATATAGACGCGCCGCACGGCGGGACGCACTCGGTGGCGATGAGTCGAGCGGAGCGTGCGGCGATAACGTGCAGTCGCTCAATTTTTAACCGTTACGGCGGATGCAGAGACAAAATAAAGACCCGCTGTCATATTATTGACGTCGGCCTTGGAGTAAAAAGGGAAATAATAGTTCAATTCGTCGCTTATACTTATTTACTGAACCAGGTTGAAAAGTGTCTGACAGTTGTAACGTACAATTATAAAATGGTCCCATACCCAACATACAACATCCTCACACACCCTCATTCATTAAACCCTGTTTAGATTTAATTGTTACGTACCTTCCAGAAAATCAATTCTCATTTGTGCATATTATACATACCCTTTCTATCCAACTTAAACGTAAATCTGTCAACGTAAAATACAGCCAATAATGGAAAGTTTAGGTGACAAAGTACATTAAATAAATACAACTACTTTAAATATCTCATCATATGATATTCTACTGTTTTTTTAGCATATGGCATTGGTTGCTTGTACCTTTTCTTTCAAATAAACTTTTCTAGTTCTTTCTATTGTCAAACGTTTCTATAGCGTATTTAAACAACAGTTTGAAAATATTAAAACAGCCAGGGCACGCTGTATAATTATAATTCTTGATAATGAATACATTAAAACATTAGAGCATTACAAATTATGAATGTGTACATAAGCTTACATGGGGTAATGTTTCTTTTGCTATGCTGTGATTCTTCATAACATTTCTTCCTAAAATTAACTTTGTTAAAATATGTTTCGACGCGAAAATATCTCTTATTTAAAGTAGCTCGTTCCTTAACCTTATATGGTTTCAGACTTCAGCTTCCGCAAAAACGTTAATCTACAGATTTGTGGTGAGGTTTACATTCACGATTCGAGCTCAGGCTTTGAGCGCGATCCCAATTTTTTTGTGATCTAAATTGATCGCTCGCGCTCTGCTCGCCGCTCGTCGGTGTAGACGCGGGCCCTCGTGTCGCTGCCCGTGCGATATTCGCGCGTCCGTCTATCACGCAAAGCTCTGTGTTGTTATGCAGTGCGATATTTATCAATACACCACCGGTCGCACCGGCAAACTTGTCACACCGGGAAAAGACGTGTGAAACAATTGTTAACTGAGCTGAAAGAGTCGGTAGTCTTTGAGAGGAAAATGAGGCTCATGCCCGTTTCCTCAGTCAAATCAATAAATATGTTTCAGAAAATTGGCACATTAAATGAATCAACTGATAGCTACGTCTGCACGTTTAGATTTTTTTTTATAACTTATATCCATGATATATGCCCTTAAACATTTCGATTCAATTTTTAGAGAATTATATCATGGAAATAAGATAAGTTATGAAACAAATCAAAATGTACGGACGTAACTTTTAGTTGATTTATTTAATGTGCAACATTTCAGAAATATATTTCTTAATTTGACCCAGGAAACAGGCACGATCCATTGTATGGAACTCGATCCCCTTAAGGAGAAATGTTTCACAACCACCTGGAGAAGCCCTGAAACTCAGCTACTTGGTAAATTACTAAATTATATTAAAATTGATGCTTTACTTACCACCACCCATTGTAATTCTTTGTTGTAATAACTTTAATGTGTAAATACGGTAAACAAATGTCAGTTTTCCTTTGTCTGCGGTAATAGAACTATGCAAATTGAAGATTTATGCGATGATGGTTAAAATCATTCTGTATTTAAGGTGGCCCATCCCGCTCAACTCCCTATACAAACGGGGAAAGAAGATCACGCCCATATTTCTTGTCAGCGATCCAAAATGTTGCTCAAAATAGCTTTATTTGATCGAACTAAATGTCTGATGACGGTTGGCATTGTTAAAATGTGTTTGGTTTCTAAGTTATAAGGTGCGAAAGTTCGATTTTTTCGCGCGTTTTATAAAATAACTTTGGAGGTGGATTACGCAATGTGGATAATATTCATAAGGTTTGTTTGTGCACACAGCCACAAATGCAATATTATTTCTTAATGGTATCACTAAATTTCACATGGCAATGGGGGTAGAAAGAAAATTATTCAAATATTTTTAATACAAGAGAGAAATTCCAATCCTACCTACCTACTCCCAAAACTGTTACTTTTCGAACCAACCTCGGTGCAGCAACATCAAATTCAACATAAAAGTGGTTATTGTTGCAATCAAGAAGAATTATACAAGCATTCAATCATCAAAGATCAAGAGAGTAGCTGCAGTGCCATTCAGTGCTCAGTGCTCCACTTTTCAAGCAAGGGTCGACCCTGGACCTGTGCACAAGGTTTGTCAAGGAAAACCAGAATCAAGAAGCCGACAGGAGAACCAGCACCTGGATTATTTGGAGGTACCGATTCAATAAATTGTATACAGTCCACTCCCTTTTCTAAACCTCCAAACGAAACACAATGATAAAGTAAAAACATCTTAAAAAGATTAGTCATCAGACATAGCTTATTTAATCAAGATTTATAATCTATTTGGTTTTGTTAGATTTTTGACTACAGCGGTCATCTACAGCTATAAGTCGTGTTGTAATTAAAATTTTCGTAAATCTTACCAAATCATGCACTATGCACATTGTCTTTTTTGTGGACATGTTGCATCTTCCTCATCACGGAGCCTGTCTTTTTCTTTGAAACAGAGAAGGTTCCAGATCGCAACAGCACGGTTTTGTACAGTGCCCGCGAATGAGTTAGTCTCGCCGGGTTGGGCCACCTTAAGATATCGTATCGAGCCGAGCGGAAGCTTCGGCTGACATTTGACATTTCGCATTGTCCCTATCTCATCGAGCAGCATCGCCGATCCAGCCCCGACAATACTCGTCAACGCAGCCGACCGAGGGCTACGCTCCGTGAGTTTCCCATTGTCCGTTTCCCTAACGCGCCCGATCCACCCGGACCGCCGTGACATCGCGCGGCGTGGTGGGACTCTTCAAACAATAAGCCGCCGGCCGAATGGGGGCTCCGTGGTAATTCGCGCTCCGCCCGCCGTGTCCTCTTGTCGATCGTGTTTGCATTGCAGTCACTACACTTGCTAGTTCGTGCGTCGCCGGCTCGAGGTGGTAGTGATGTCAGCTGCCTTGAAATTTGTAATCATCGATAACTCTATTATTACTGATGCCGATCAGGCATAGGGCAAGAACTGTAGAAAAAGAAAGGCGACTGTCTGAACTATCTGTAGTTCTACCGAATTCATTTGAGTCGCTTGCAGGATTACCGATTTTTGTTTGTAATAAACATGATGGTTTATTGTTTATTCATCATTCATAGACAGTGCACTGCACTCGAATTTGTCATATTTTGTCATTAGATAATTTCATTACATGTCAGATTTTATCATTATCATCATATTTTACATATGATACATATTTTTCGGCCTCGGCAGCTCATTTGCGCGACGCCTTGCGTTTCGATGAGCTTGGTGACGTAACTATGAGCGCGATTGGGTTCTAGATGAGTGACCGTTTTCAAATGTTGAGTCTGGCCTCCTTACCCGGTGGTAGGGTAAATCCCTCCCGGGTTGGTACCATGTCACTGAATGAAAGATGATAGAAGCGGCAATGATGCAGTATGAGCAATATGAGGATGTCCCTGGCATGGCACCCAGTTCCCGTGTACTGTGTATCTCGACGGTCAGTCTGGTATTAGCTAATATGTCCAGTTACATAAAAAAATATGTGAAAAATCAACAACAACCTAGAAGCACAGTCTGGCGATTTCTTTCAAACTATCCATACACGTGTGTCTGTAGGGGCTTACGAGCGCTGATTAGTTGCATACAATCCGAAGCGATACGTATCGAACGAATTGGACTGAACCCTCGACATATCAAATCATCGACATGGGCACACCACTAATGCTTACGTGCAAGCATTCCGCTCCCATTCTGTGCATTGGAGCGTCCGGAGGTTGTGCTGCACAGAATTTGATCGCACCACAGACCGTGTCGATATTGTTCGGGCTACTAGTAGTTGTCGAAGATGCGCACGGTGCAAGTTTGTATATGGGCATAGTGTACTTACTTTCTCATTTCGTCGGAAATTTTGACCGAATTACTAATTTATCAAACCTGCCGTTCAACCAGGTTTTTGGACGAAGTAAAAAAGGCGATTTGAAGACCGTCATAATTACTGATCGAAAAGGAACGACTAAAACACTTTCGTCTGTCATTAAAATGGCACGCATTTCAAAATCTAAAACTGGCCTAAAGCCCAATTCAGGACTTTGTTGAAATTCTAACCAGCGATTTGCTCTACCTATGCGACAATAGCATAAGTTTTTGCTTGAATATTTATTTGTAACTAGCTGAGACACTCGGCTCCGCTTGGGTCAATGTCGTTTCGGGCTGATGTCGGGCTGAACCTAACATTTTGTGTAATATGAGTTCCCAATACAAACTTTCATCCCTCTTTTCATCCCCTTGGATTTAAAATGTCGCTACAAAGGGTAGCCTATGTTCTTTCCCAAGGTCCAGAGTTTCTGGAAACCAAGTTTCATATAAATCGCTTTAGCGGTGTAGGAGTGAAAACGCAACAGACAGACATAGTACTTTGGCATTTATACCATGGATTAACGCTCGAATACTAAACATATGTCCTTTATAACGTATCCCAGAGTGCAAAGTCACCATGAGGAAAAAAAATTAAATTAAATTTAAAATTAAAATACTGATACCAAAAACTAACAAAGGGTTATTTAATTCGTTTGTAGTCTCAAAGAGTGTAAGCTTGTCATTTCCTGCCGCTCATAAGGTCACACAAGAGTTGAGTCACCTCGCCGAAGACAGGCGTCGATTATTGTCCCGAGCGTCGCCGACGCCGACGCCGACGCCACCGCCACCGCCGCGCCGCCGCCCGTCGCGACGCCGTAATGGGCGCGTCGCGATGCCGCCGCACGCCGCTTCGTTCCGCAACAACCCGCCACTTGAACGTGCCGTCGGAGCACAGAAATGTTATGTAGAGTTTAAGCAGTAGATCGTCGCGGATGTTTCCAAAGGAGATGTGCATCCGGAGATCAGGGACTCCTTGGCCGTAACAGTTATGTTTAAGAATTGGTTCGAAAGCATCTATAATTATTTTTTAAATGAAAATATTTTTTTTTTAATATTTTAAGGTTTCAGATAAGTCTTTATAACATACGACATTTTAAACGATAATGAGAACGGCTTCGTAAGCGGAAAAAGGCATTACGCCATGCCATAAATAATATCTATGCGCTATGCTATTCAGGCGACAATGTGGCTCGCATTATGCGGCCTACTACACAGAATTTAGTTCTTCTGTAGGCTGCAATGTATAATTTTATGAATAGATTCTTGTAAAATGTATTATTGTAACCTATTGTTTTTTTTAGGCAATTATATAAACACGTGTGTTTTTTGGAAAAAAATTAATTGAAATTGAATATTTTCCTTTATTACTGCTGGTAATAAAATAATTTGCCCTGGAACATCGACATAATTGTTTTAAAGAACATCCGTAATTTCATGATATGATATAGTACATTATTACTCTGTCATGAAACTATTTCTATCCATTACGTACAATTTCCCATAAATTAATACATTCCATTATCGTATTTTTCTCGGTTATGGCAATAATAACTGATGACAGTCGCTGAGCCGTGCTTCAGTTCAATCCTTTGGTTCAGTTTGCTCATGCATCGCTTCATGCATTGATGTCCGCGACCCCTGTTGTTCTAACCTTTATTTTAAAATTAAATGCAGATTATACCGTAGAAGCCAATTTAATTATACTTATGATATGCCATAGAATTTAATAAAGTCGCAATTGCTAATAATACTCCTTGCTAGACGCCGCGAAGTGGGACGTTTCTGACAATTACTAGCCGTTCGTACGTCGGTCGTACGGATGCGCGTACAGATATGACGAAATTACAAAGGCCCCTCACTAAACTGGAACTCTGAAAAGTCCCTCACCTATTTAATTTAATGTTATTTAATAAATTTAAATACCAATTTTAACATACAAAATTTTAAGAATCTAAGAGATAGTCGTACTAAATACTTTTTTGGTATTGAGTGATGTTACTGCTTATGCTATATTTAGACTGTGATCGAAGCGCGTTTCTGAAAAAGGAACGCGAGGTGCGAACGGCGTGCTAATGAAGACGTATTCTGTGATCCTTCGGCGACTAGTTTACGTCGACGTGTGATAGCTCCTGGGCCCGGAGGAGGCTTGAATGGTCGTGATTAAGTCACAATGCGGAGAGATTACTGGCACAGCTGCGTCGAACGACACGCGTCGAAGAATGTGGACATAGTTGACACGACGAACCTTCGCCCGATGCCATACGTCGTGACGCCAACAATGCGGTAAGACTTCGACACAACCAAAAATACCCCTTCTTTGTATAGATGGCGCTGATTTCGTGTTGTATCCTAAGAACTGCTCTCCCTCCACAGTCCACTACTCGATCCTTCTTGTCCGTGGTTTCCCATCGCCTACGCTTTATCTCTCACAATTATCATCACAATCGCATCCATGATGTACAAGAGCATAACAAAACAGCATAGTATTGTCTCAATTACGCGCTTCCCAAATGGCTAAAAGCCAATTAGGTCGTAACTAATCATAATTTGGCTTCCGTGGCCTATAAAGTGTTAAGGTGAAACCGATGCTTATGGAAGAGATAAACCGAAACGAACTTAAGGTCGAAAGAACCCTGTTCTGTGAAACTTTATAATATGTTGGTAAATCTTGAACTATTAAAATTATGGGCAATTATGCTTATTTCAGCAGGGTAGATTTTTTGACGTGTTTTATAAAATTTGATAGTTTTTTTTTCATCCGCTTCTAATATTTTTTATTAATTTAAGGTCAGATATTAACGAGTAGTTAATACATTTTAGTTATAATAATAACATAAATTAGATAGATAAAATAAAAATAAAATAAAAATAAGATACGACGAAGAAATACAAATAATAATTCGATACGACAATCACACATCTGACCATATAAGAAGTTGAATGTTTTCAGCTTTTACCAAACTACCAAGCTGCGTGGATTACTCTATTTTCACACTTCCAACAATTTAGTAGACAATTTGTCTAGTTTCCGCGACATTGTCTCCGTCGTACTTGTTGGCGATGTTTCTTGGCACAAAATAAAACTAGTCATCAGTAGGTAAACATTATGAAAACGCACAAACTAATAACATGCAAACCCCAGATTTGTAATTGTAGATAACAATTGTTTGGACTGTGTTATGTAAACTTATCTTTAATGTATAAGCGTGTAAAATATATTTTCGTGCTTATCAAGTACGTATTTTTTTAACAAATTCTTAATTTAAGTAGAGTCGACCTTTGGCAAGAACACATTACAGAAGTTTAGTTAAAAAAAAGAAGTAGTATGTTCATATTTTTCAGTAACACTGCCCGGCCCTTTATGGCCCTCTCTTCGTATTTAATTAAAGGTGGTTCAAGTGACAATGAAAATGTTCCGTATTTCCCATCCAGTTCAATGTAGGCGTACAATAAAAAACTGGTGTATTGGGATAATATCCTGACAGTGGGTGTAGTATTAGCTATCCATGTCTAGTTCCCTAAAAACCGTCCAAGTGCGAGTAGGACACGAAGGGTTCTGTACCATCGTACTAGTTTAAACACAAAAAAAAACACAATTTTTGTATTTAAAAACACACCTTTTCCTTTTTATATGTTTTAATTTTACCTATTTATTGATATAGCAGCAAAATAAATACACACTCTGTGAAAACTTTAGCTGTCTACATATTACGATTAATGAGATACAGCACTGTACGAACGTTGTGAACGGACGAACGGACGGACGACAGTGGAAACTTATTAATAGGGTTCCATTGGCACCCTGTGGGTACGGAACCCTAAAAAAGAAAAAGATAAGTAATCAGTTATGCTTTATAAACATGGTGGCAGAGTGAGTGGACGCATTGCCCGAGAAAGGTTTGCTTGCTGGTTCTACTACATTCAAATTAAATACAAGTTTGTCACCATAACTTTAACATCTCATAACTTTAAAAAACAAAAATTTACATCATCGTAAAAATCTGAAGAAACTATTTATGATTTCACTTGAATATAAAGAATTTATAGCAATGGCATCACTCTTAGATGCTTTCAACAAAACATGACCAAACCAAGCACCGATCCTTCGCTAAAACACTTTTGCCAAACTGACAAAGGGTGTGATTTATTTTATCTTTCATAAAATTTGCCAATAGTGCATAAATCATGTAGGTACTCTGCTCGTTTGCGCCATCTATCACATCAACGAACCACGTGCAACTTATCTTAGTTGTTACCTTTTATTAATAGATGGACAGCACGAAAATATTTTATTTCGGTTAGGTACGCCAGATCTATGAGCGTGAACTACCTAAGCCTTTTAAATCTATGGCTTTATATATTTAATAAATTTGTCCTCCTTCATGTTCCTATACCTACATTATGGAAACACCCCGGTTTATTAGTAGCAAGGATCCAGACGGAATTCAAGGTATGCAGCATTTAAGGACATTTAATAACATTTAAGGAATCTATCCTTAAATGTCGTCTCTGTTTTCTTTGTTTAATTTTTTATTTTAGATACCCTTTCGTTATATTTACCTACTGATCTTCTTCGTCTCCTGTGACCTCGGCGTCGCGACGCGATGGTGGGATTGGCTCGGAAGCGAGTCAGCGGGTTAGCGGGCCTGCTTTGTGGCGGCTCGGCTATTGTTTTCGCTAATGGCGGCCGTGCGAGCGATGCTGGCGATAGGGCTTATCGTTTGTAGGGCAACGCGGTTAGCTGTCAGCGTATGCGTTTGAACTCCATCGCGTAATTACTGAGTGCGAAAAAAGATAGTATGTGCTCCCTTTGCCTTCACGGCCGAAATAAACGTAGGTTTATACATAAACATCGATGTGTGTATGTTCTCTATGGGCAGGTTATCTTCAATTTACCAGGAGGTGATCCTGCGAAGTTTGGTAGCGATCGGATCAACAGATTGTTTTTTTATGATTTTAGAGTTCCGTACCCAAAGGGTGCCAAACGGAACCCTATAACTAAGCCTCCGCTGTCCGTCGGTCCTTCCGTCCGTCTGTCACAAGGCTGTATCTCATGAAACGTAATATATATAGAAAGCTGAAATTGTTTACAAAGTGCGTATTTATGTTGCCGCTATAACAACCAATAGTAAAAATTAAAGTTGGCTACCATACAATAAACGTGATTTATTTGGGTAAAATCTTTAATAATCGTGCGCGAGTCCATATCGCACTTAGCCCATCACGTTTTAAACCACGAGCACAGCCGGGGACATAGTTCTTCATTCTACACAGATTCTTTCGCTGTCAGCGCTGCGCGTATGTGGAACCAGCTTCCACTTGATGTACGCACATCTCAGTCAATTAATATATATATTTAAAGAGCGTCTTAGGGTGGCCCAACCCGGCGGGCCCAACTCATTCGCGGGCACGGTACAAAACCGTGCTGTTGCGCTCTGGGACCTTCTCTGTTTCAAAGAATAAGACAGGCTCCGTGATGAGGAAGATGCAACATGTCCACAAAAAAGAAAATGTGCATAGTGTATGATTTGGTAAGATTTACGAAAATTTTAATTTCAAGACGACTTATAGCTAAAAGTAAACCACGACCGCTGTAGTCAAAAATCTAACAAAAACCAAATAGATCATAAATCTTGATTAAATAAGCTATGTCTGATGACTAATCTTTTTACGATGTTCTTACTTTATCATTACGTAATCCACCTCCAAAGTTATTGTATAAAACGCGCGAAAAATTCGAACTTTCGGACCTTATAACTTAAAATCCAAACACAATTTTACAATGCCAACGGTCATCAGACATCTAGTTCGATCAAATAAAGCTATTTTGAGCGGGTTGGGCCATCTTAAATGTCATTTCCTTACTTCCTGATTGTTTCTTGTCACATTGTTCTCAATAATCAAGAGTATTTTTTTTCACACTATTTATCAAATATATATATATATATATATATATGTATTTTTTTATGTGTAAATCTGTTCATATGTTCTAAAATAATATATGTGTATTTGTATCTTATATCTATTAATATGTTTAAGTGTATGTACATATTTGTATGTTATATATATATATATATATATATATATTTAATATATAAATCCTTAGGTTAGTTAATATTTTCGCTAATTCATTTTGTTTTACGTTTATATTTTTGCCCGCCTCACTGCACCTCTCCTACATCTGTAAGGTTGAATGGTAGAGAATGCCTTATGGCATTAATTTCCGCCTTTTTGTACCGTACGGCTGCAAATAAATTAATTTTTCATTTCATTTCATTTCAAATGTCACTAAAATTAAAATTTAAAATTTTTTTTTTAGATATTATCAAAATTAGAAACTCAGATGTCCAATTCGACTTTGCTACCCTAATGGTCAACCCAGACCGATTTTATCCTGCCACTTTGCAAGTAAAACATGCCAGGAAGCTGCTATTGACACGGGACAGAAGAGACCTAACTGTTTGATTTCCGGTGTGCTTGTGTTAGTAATTCTTCTAAACAGCTTGACCATTTTTTGTACTAATGGGGTTACCAGGATGGTCCTTAGCTATAGTTAGCGGTGGCTGGCTACCAGGTGGCGCTGTTTTCAAGATTCTGATTATTTGTACAAAAAATAACATGGCCGAAATTGACCCGAATGGAGCCGGGAACGTCAGCTAATAGACAATAACATTATTAAACATTGTCCTAACCAAATGGATCATCTGAGCAGTTTCAAATTTAATAAGAATCGTCGTTGATCTGCGGTGATTCGCCAGGAGCTGTGTAATTCGGTTAGAGCGCGGGAACAGCGAGCACTCCTGGCAGGGCAAACACTCCGGGCGTTCCCGCGGGATTGAGGTTTTCGGCTCCAGGAGCGGACGCGCTCTGTTTGTCCGGCGCTGTTTGTTTAGTGACATAATGAAACTGCGCGGCAGACGCAGACCGCGCAGAGCGACAGGGTCCGCTCGTTCATCCCTCTTACTGCAAACGCAGATGAGAAAGGCAAGGAGAAGTGGCATGTGGCGTCTCGCCGTACGAACCAATTGTGCAAATATTCGTATGGGAAGTCAGCCCGCGTGTCCAACACGTCATACATGTGTCCAACGTGCATCCCGCACAGTCCAAACATCGTTAACGCGCGCGAATGTCGGCCCGTGTGTCCAAAACGTCATACGTGTGTCCAACGTGCATCGCACACAGTCCAAACATCGCTTACCCGCTTTTTTTTTTGTTCTTATCTCAAATTTTGTTTCCGCTTCTTTTTATTATCTCACATTGAGTTAGTTTACGTAGTAATAATATGTTTAGTTGGTTTGTATTTGTATCTTGTACTTGAATCACTGTAAATTCTGTTATTTTGTTTAAGTGGAATCTTTTTTGGTTTAATTATTATGTGTATTTTTTTACTTATATATTTTGTGTAACTGTGTGATTCCTGAATAAATAAATAAAAAATGTCGGCCCGTGTGTCCAACACGTCATACGTGTGTCCAACGTGTATTCCGCACAGTCCAAACATCGCTAACGCGCGCGAATGTGCTCCCGAAATGCGTTCGCCAAGTGATTTCCCACCCACAACAACCTTTTAATACGTCTGCGATAAGGTTTGCGTGAGTTGTTGCAGTTGCTCAGACGTGGGTTTTAAGAGAGTACAATTTTCGTGTCGGCCCATACAAAGCTATTTCCTTTATTAGACACCATCTAACCAGTAGGTGGTCGTCTCTGTTTACAAATTGAATCAAAGGTTTTTTCATTGACTGGAATATTAAATGCTTATTTTGTTTTATGCAACCTGAATTTAATGGCCAATACCACACAACTACCCTTATTATATTTAGCTCAATACACCACATTTCCGAAGGAATTAGGTGGACCTTCCCTTTACGAGCACGGCTACGATGAACTGGATGGAAAACACGCGTAATATGAAAACATTTTCATTAAAAAGTATTCAAAATCAAACTGCTTCTATCTCGGTCATTTACGAGAAAAACTAGGATACAAAAATATGTTAAATCGGACATGTTTGAGATAACAGGTTTCTTCTGAGGGTAGCTGCGCGACATCTAGGTAAATAACAGGAATTACAATTTTAAAATGTATGCTCTCAAGGCATGAACCACCTTTTTAGGGTTCCGTACCCTATTTCCGTACCATATTTTTTATTCACATAAAAAGTAGTATTGGGCGTCAATACGTAAGATAAAATGCAATTCTGTTACACTATCCTTCCTTGTACGCCAGCTGATAACTAAATAAAATGTATTTGCGCGAAGCTAGATGCTAATTTAATTTAATAGGACGATTACACTAAGGGTAAGTAGGTATGTGTTATGTACATAAGGAAATGTCATATTTATATCTCAAATACTAAGTTATACAGCTTTTATACAAGTAATCTCGAAAGGCAGTTGAACGATCATACGTTTATGATCTGTTCGATACATGGTGCACGTTGTATTTAATGTTTCATCTTTCATCGATTGCGCCAAGCGGTTTGAATGCATCTCTCTTCACCGTCACTTTCAAGTGCCTCTCGCCTGAGAGCTTTCGTTACGTTCATCCTAACATGCGTAAATGCACTCAAATTCATTTTACGCATTGCATGGGATGCACGTAGTCGTTACAATGTGTCTTGACATAAATGTAAATGCTGTTCTTAGTTTCTTTGTTAGTGGTTTTATTCACATAATCAGATACAATTGGGAGACTTTCTGAGGGGGCCCTATTGTATATTTTCTCAAATACCTCTCTCATGTTATTATTTAGTCACCTCTTATGACATGCTCGGAAAGATGTCAAGTAGGGCGGGCCACTTGTATTACTTTTAAGTGACAAAACCCACATATGCCTAATCGTTGCTTTTCTAAATTAAAGATTCAGGTAACATTTAATTTCATTTATTTAAATTTTTTGGTAGTCACTACACTAACGTAAAGATCCGCGGATTCGGTCAACGCAGTAAAGAAGAACCCGCAAAGAAACTTCACGGGCTTACATAAAATATGGTTTCCGTCCACAGTTATGAAATACGCACTTAGATCTAAATGCTACTGCCAAAAAAATCCTTGGTAGAACAAATTAAGGCCAATAACAAAGAACAATAGAAACAGCAACCCTCAGTTTAAATTACTTACAAGTAACAAAGTTACGAATACAATAATATAAATTAATGTAATTAATAGCATCACAAGTATTCTCTGGTGTAACTTGGGCTGAGATATGGTAACAGCGAAAGGAGCGTTGTGAGTCTCGGTTTGGCACTCTCATGTGTTAAAGGACTTTGGAAAAAGATGCGCTGAAAACCAGCTTCGCAGCGTTTGCTGCGCACCACCTGAGAGCATACCCATTAAGGCTAAGATAAATAGTCGTAACAGAAACTAAGACTAATCAAAAGTAGTACTTTGTGACGTCACTTGGACATACTTTGTATGGACGAAATCTCAAAGTAATGCAAATTGACGTCATAAAGTACTACTTTTCGTTAATCTTAGTTTCTGTTAAGACTATTTATCTCAGCCTTAGTGTTACACAATATAAGCCTAGATGTCTTAATGATAATTGTACACTATATGTAACTTGTGTTACTTTCATGTGTTCTTAGATTTACACCGTCGCTGTACCTAATTTTACTTTAAGTGTTACTTTTTTCTTTATTTGATTAATTAGTCTTCTATGTATTTTCTTTTGTTGTGGCTGAATAAACTATTTGAATTTGAATTTGGTACGTAGGTTGCAGGATTGCCAATTGTTTCTTCTAGGGCTTTATTTATTTCGCCGTGTCACTCTATTCGCTATGTTGGATTAAAAGTGGCGCTATTAAAGATATATTGTTGGATTAACTCTGCAGTGACTCTTTTGACGGTTGCATAAAGGATTACAGTCCCACTCTTGGTTACATTCTGGTGCGCCCGTTCGTACCATTACACGCTGGAGTCACTTCACTTACGCAAGCAGAGCCGAAGCTGTTGGCACTACGCCAAGCCCCCGCCGTTTGTCTATTTGTAGTTATCTTGTTATTTCATTTTAACGCTTTCTTACGCGTTATTGCGTTCTCTTACTTCAGTTCTGGCACGGGAATTATTCTTCGACTGCTGATCTTGTCTTTGCAGATTCCATATTCTGACCTGTGTCCATAGTTTTTTCCGCATGTTTTTGTAACTGTATCCTTCTAGTCATCAACTAAACTGGCGCCTAAAGGAGGATTTCCAAATCGGTTTCAACCTTTATGACCAATATTTTGTGGGGATAATTTATTTATTTATTTCTTTCATAGTTCGTTAACACCGTTTAGTATGAGAACATTTCAATCACAATTCAACTTCAAACAATACATTAAACAATAAAATAATTCAACACCACACATTAATCATGAATACAATTCAACATTTCTTCAAAAGTATAAGGAAGTTAAAATCATCATAAGTGCAGCTTAAATATTAGAAATAAAAGTTTAATTTTTAATTTAAAAAAATCCATAAAATTATTAACATTTTCGTTTCAATTCTAATTGGGAACAATTTCAAAATTTAGAAATAAAATCACCGTGAGTAGGTATACTTCAAATAATAAAATAGGCAAAATAAGTATTCAAGAAAACTCATTTTAATAATTTTAACTTACGTAGGTTTGAAAAACTGTTCATTTACTATCGAATTCGCAGATCAATCAGCTTGCAACTTTAAGGGCCTGGTACTAGCCAAATCGCAAAGTTAGACGAGGCACCCCAAGTTAACTAACTAAGTCTGACGATTATAAGTGTCATCCTTACAATATATGATTCCTTGTCTAGGAATCGAATGATTTTCGTTAATGTATGTTTCCTTTTTCTATACAAAATACATTGCGGAAACGGTGTCCATTTCCGAACTTTTTTGACTAAATGTAGAAATCTAAAAGCAAATGGAATTTTTTGTTTATGCATATATGCTGTTTTTGCTTATATCTAGAAATCGAATGACTTTCAGATTTCTAACGAGAAAAATAAACTTTTTTTATTTTTATTATTATTTAAATAAATGATGGAATAAAAAAAATATTAACAATCCATTATCAGTCTGGAGTTCTATTTGGATTTGCTGAAGCGTTTCACTACATATTATTACATTGGTTAAAAAGTGCATTTGTATGGCGCGAGTAGTTGGCTAGTCCTAACGCCTTAATGGAATTGTGATAATTATGTAGGATCGACCGTGAAGCAACGCGACCAAAAAGAATAATGTGTTAGAATTTTCAATAAATGCAGTGAAACCTATAGTACCTATATAAACAAAATACTGACAGGCTTTTACAGTAATTAAACTAACAACTTAGTGATCAAATATATTAAGCTTACGGGTTTTTCACACTTAGATTGGTTTTCACCAAATGCTGATTTATCTTAAAGGGCCTCTATTATTAAAGTGCTGATTATCTTATACTGGTATGGATTGCAAGATGGTAAGAAAACCTCTTAAGAACGGCCCGTAAGCTATGCTCCCCATTCAAACGTAGTTTACTAATAATTTGGAAACCGCTATTCCAATTAAATAGATATTTAATATCTAATATCAGGTAACAAATATCTGTGTCTGCATGCTTTTGTTTTTTTTTTTAAATCCAAACCGAATGAAATGAAAGCAAAAAGAAAATCTTCATACGAATTTTGTTTTCTCTATGATTTGACCCAGAATACATTTACCGAAAAAATAAAGGCATGCAGACACAGATATGTGTAGCCTAATATTAGATACAAAATATCAAGTAAGTTGGAACATTGGTTTTCAAATGATTAGTAAACTACGTTTGTATGGGAGGCGAAATTTTCAGGTGCTTACGGGCCGACCTTAATATGTGACGATTGAGGTAATCAGCACGTGGTGAAAAAGGCCCTTAGTTACACAACGTGCGTACTACATATTAATAGTTAAGAAATTATGACAACAAAACGTTTCAATAATTAGAACCCTCAAGACACACTTAACAACGTCGGAATACTTCCTTGCATTTATGTTCCTTCCCCTGACTACTATTACGAGTACTATTATGAGTCCTCGGCGTAACTGCCTCCGAAGATTAGGATTCTCAGGCACATTCGGTACCGGAAGTGGCACCCCATTGGTGAAGATCACAGCTATACTGTACCTAGTCACAGTCTCCGGATAATACCCACATTAAGCACCTCCGGAACCCTCGATCTGCCGACACAGACGTATCTCCCTCCTCACGCCTTACATTATTAATTTTAGCGGAAATTAGGTCTTAGCGGGAGATTTCGCAGCTCTTTAACTATGCAACGATGTTTATTTACTTCGGGGAGAGTACTATTCCGGGAGGTCACGACATTTTTGGTCACGATAAGGTAAATGGCTGAATCTGGGTTCACATGTTAGAGACTCACCCTCTGATACTAAATATGTCGGTCTGCCTGCGCCAAGTGGTTACGTTACCTAGATTGGCTATATAAAATAGATGTTGGTATTTACCTGCTGATGAATATACTGGTTGTCTGGAAACAATTATAACTATTAATTATGCACCAAAAACCATTCGGTTTTTTAATGAAATACTTAAATGTACCTAATGTTATATCTGTAACCTAAATCGCATATAACTACGAAATGCAACCAAAGATTTGTTCAGTTTTTGTATTGCTAAGCAAGTATGTACTGATACTTTCATGTTTCGTCATTTGCATCCATTTACCTTATCATATATATATTTTGTCACCATAACGACTTTTTCAGGCGCCTTATATACGTAACGCAACCACTTGGAACAGGCAGACCGACACGTTTTGCTTCAGAGGGTTGGAATTTATCCCCTAAACCCAGTTTCAGCCGTTTACGTTATCGATACCATTTTTGTCACGACCTCCTAGTCTATACAGTGCGGCCGGATCTCATTGACACGCTTCCCTTCTGTGGCGAATATTTTCTATTGAGTTTCTTTCGGTTTCCCGCATACTGGATCTTTTTACTGATAAGACCTTAGTCAAGACCGTTTGATCAAATACATATAACCTCAATAACTTTCTCTTTGCGAAAATCTCGTTTTTTTAATGTCTTTCATTTCCATTTATTTTGGTTCACACTTAAAATCGCAGATAAAACACACACACACCCTTCCAATTATTTTTGTATTTTTTTTATTAAGAGCGTTTTAATTTAATGAATATACTTTTTATTTGTGGAAACTTGTTAGGCGACTTTCTTATTTTATTGTATTTTTTGTATTTTATGTTTTCTTAGCTGTAAGTTTTCCTTCCAATAAATAAATAAATTTCAAAGAAATCCCCATCTAAATCTGTTCTGTTTTAATAATGAGCGGAACAATTCTTGATTTTGCACAGATTCGGTACTTTTCGGTGGATGAAGAACCTGAGTCATAAAAGTAAACGTCATGTTCGTCTTTCATGAACTTATTTATTAAAACTGGTTCTACAGAAATTATATTGAAACTGGTACAAGAAAGATAACGGAATAATAAATTCGGTATACAAATTAAATGAAGCTGCAGAATATACATAATATTACGTTATAAGTTGGTCCACGAAGGCATGTCAAGTAAAAAAAAAAATGAGGGCTCTTCCCATTTGAAATACTAAACAAATATGTATACATATGTGCAAATTATCCATTCATATGCATTTCAGGTTAGGCTTGGGCCAATCTTATTACAAATATATTTATTCCTCCTTTTTAGGATTCCGTACCCGAAGGGTGCCAAAGGAACCCTTTTATCGTCCGTCCATCCGTACGTCCATCCGTCTGTCCGTCATAGGGCTGTATCTCATTAACCGTAATAGATAGGAAGCTGAAATTCTCACAGAGTTTGTATATATTTTGTCGCTATAACAACAAATAGTTTAAATAAAAAAAAGATAATGAAAGGTACAAAAACTTATTTTTTTGCGTTTAATCTTGTACGATGGTACGGAACCCTTGATATGCGAGTCCGACTCGCACTTGGCTGGTTTTTTAGTTATGCGTTGCAGATACAATTTTCTGTTTCAGAGCACTCGACGGACTTTAAGTGAAGCTTATTTCTTAACTTGATACTTAGCCTATGTCTTTAAAGTTAGTTATCATTAAATTTTCACGCTCGCCTTTTGACTTAATTCTAACTATTCAACCCGAGACTGCGCTTATTTTCTAAAGGTTGATTACACTTGATCTACAAAGTCGTCGGGCTCGCTGTGATGTTCAAACATCCCCCAAACCTCCCCCTAATTAATTATTTACATGGGTTTTGTTTCACGAATGTTAACGTTGTAACTCGAGCTGAACTGTTTCTACTTTCGATGTAAAACATGCACAAGGGTTGACGGAGTCGAATTTTGAGGTAAATTTAAAGGAGAGAGTTCTCAAGGTAATAATTGTTTTACCGTAATAAACATTTGACGTTAAGGTCGGCCCGTAAGCACCTGAAAACTTCGCCTCCCATACAAACGTAGTTTACTAATCATTTGAAAACCAATGTTCCAACTTACTTGATATTTGGTATCTAATATTAGGCTACAAATATCTGTGTCTGCATGCCTTTGTTTTTTCGGTAAATGTATTCTGGGTCAAACCATAGAGAAAACAAAATTCGTATGAAGTTTTTATTTTTGCTTTCATTTCATTCGGTTTGGATTTTTCAAAAAAACAAAAGTATACAGACACAGATATTTGTTACCTGATATTAGATAAATATCAATTTAATTGGAATAGCGGTTTCCAAATTATTAGTAAACTACGTTTGTATGGGGAGCATAGCTTACGGGCCGGGCCATCCCGCTCAACTCCCCATACAAACGGGGAAAGAAGATCACGCCCATATTTCTTGTTAGAGATCCCAAATTTTGCTCAAAATAGCTTTATTTGATCGAACTAGATGTCTGATGACCGTTTCCATTGTAAACTTGAGTATGGTTTCTATGTTATCAGGTCCGAGGAGCGAGGATTCGAACCCAGACTTCTCGTATGCAAGGCACGTCTCCGCGCCACTAGGCTACGAAACCTCTGATTTATTTTATAAAAAACATAGGTGTGCTGGTCTCGCCATCGATTACATCGGGAGCATGCAGATGGGGCATATAATCACCGAACGTTATCCACCGACCCCACTCCCGCCCCCACGCCCGCCCCCACCCCCGGCGGCGGATTTCATTAAAACTTTTTATTCTCTGCACTCGCGCGGACGGTCGCAGCGCGCGAGCGTGGGCGCGCCGCCGGAAAATTGTACGCGAGACCTTCGCAGGATGAAAACAACGAGGGGTATCTCCGTCACCGTTATATTGCAAACCCGTATTATTATAATTTGTACTAGCGACCCGCCCCGGCTTCGTACCGGATGCACTAATATCTATAACTTCTGGTTTCACAGGGCTGTATCTCATTAACCGCAATAGATAGGCAGCTGAAAATTTCGAAGAGTGTGTATTTATTTTGCCGCTATAACAAAAAAATAAGTAAAAATTAAAAGGGGCCCCATACAAAAAACGTTACTTTTTTGTGTAAAATCTTGTACGATGGTACGGAACCCTTCGTGTGCGAGTCCGACTCGCACTTGGCCGGTTTTGTAATCTGCAGCGACCGCTGTGGTACATGGATAAGTCCTACTATTGTTTGTATTTGTTCACCATTTTTTACTATCTATGTATGTTTGGTTGTTCTTAAAAAAAATGATTGACTGGTAAAACAATTTTTTTTTAAAACTAAAAACTAAATTTGATAGTTTTTTTTTAATCTAACGTATCCATGATAAATGATTTTTGTATTTGTATACACATTTTTAGAAGCGTGTATCGCGCATGTTGTTGTATCAATATAACAAAAACATACAGACGTAGCATTCAGTTGGTTTTTTAATATGCAAAATTTTAGAAGAATATCTCTTCATTTGACTGAGTGAACAGGCAGAAGTCATTTTATGGAACTTGATCAATTATCTCATTTCGTGTATTTAAACGTTTTGGTAGTCAATGCACACTAAGTTACGTCACAAAGAACCGCGGATTCGATCAACCCAGTAAAGAAGAACCTGAAAATAAACTTCACGGGTTTACATAACATATCCTCTTAAGAAAATGGTTGGCGCACGCTCCGTGCTCAGACACATCTATTCCGGGAGGTCACGACATTTTTGGTCACGATAAGGTAAATAAATAAATGGCTGAATCTGGTTTCACATATTTGAGACCGAACCTCTGATGCTAAATATGTCGGTCTGCCTGCACCAAATGGTTGCAATTATCTAGATTGGCAATACAAAATAGATTTTGGTATGTGCTTGCTGAAGAATATATTGATTGTCTGGAGATTTGATACCTCTTGATTATACAGCAACAACCAGTCGGTTTATTTATTAAATTCTTAAATACACCTAAAGTTATATCTATAACTTATATCGCCTATAATTACAAAAGGCAACCAAAGAGATGTTCAGTTTTGGTATCACTAAGCAAGTATGTACGAATACTTTCATGCTTCGTTATTTGCAGCTATGTACCTGGTCATATATTTGTTTTGTCACGAGAACTTGTTTTTCATGCGCCATATCTAAGTAACGCAACCGCTTGACGCAGGGGGTCGCCTTCATAAAGTCCAAAAAGCATAAGGTCCAAAACCCAGAACATCCAAAAGTATGTATTTTCGCATATATTTATAAATGCAAATATTATAATCTAACCTAACCTAACCTAACCTAATTGAAAAAGTCCCGAATTCATTAGTGTTTTGGACGGTATGGGTTTTGGACCTTGTGCTTTTTGGACTTTATGATGCGTCCCCGACGCAGGCAGACCGACTCATTTAGCTTCACATGGTTGGTGTTTACATGTGAATTGAGTTTCAGCCATTAACGTTATCGTTACCATTTACGTCGCGACCTCCTAGTCTAATCGCTGCTCTGCATTTTTCATCGCAATAATCTGTCTCGCTCCGCTCGGATGCGCTGAAAATTCATCGCAATTTTATTTGCGATAACCGTGGCATTTTTGTCTTAAACCGATGCCCCCGTAAAATATTACTCGGGCCAGAAGATATGGCCAGCAATTCGAAAAAGTCACACTCAAGAGTTTTATCTTAAGATGATTCATTTACACGATTTTTTTTTAACAATTGGGCCTTGATCATAGTATTGCCAAACAGTAAAGCATTCAATTTAAGGTTTCAAACTCCATCTAAGGTACGCGTTTGATGAAAAACCATTACATTTGGTGCGTAACTTGAACAAAAATATTTTATTTTTTTATTTTGCAATCTTGAAGAAAAATTACTGAAAACAATTCATAACTAACAAACCGACGACAGAGCTCTTAGCTAAGAAAATCAGCGACTCTTCAGGAATAAATACAACATCTTTATCCATAGTATTCAGGTTGGGCGTGCAATTACCCGAATTATCTCCGGGATAAATCGCGATTTGTACGGCAAGTCCAGAGATAATCCGCGTTTTTAAATTTGACAGATCACTCTGAATATAACTCTATAGGTTTTTTTTAAAAGTAACTTTCAAGGAATTCTCGTTAAATGTTTTTTGGCTTAGGGTCGAGTGCACGAAAGGACAAAGAAATCAAAATCAACGTATGATTAAACACGTCACTTTGCATAGACAGTATGGTTCACTAAATGTGACGTGTTTGAACATTGATTAACTCGGCCGTCTCTTTGTGTAATCGGGGCTTAGTTTGGCGACTGGCATAGGCCCCGAATTTAAAGTAGTCGTTTTATTTTTTCATAAAAAAAATACCAAAATTAACGTTATTTATTGATGAATAAACTTTCAAATACGCTTTTTCGGATTATGTGTATATTTATTTACCTACGAATATGACTACATTGAAAATTTCTAGCACCCAAAGGTCGTCGAAACTAAATATCGGATAAGTTCATCGTTATTAAGAACGGCCCGTAAGCTATGCTCCCCATACAAACGTAGTTTACTAATAATTTGAAATCCGCTGTTCTAATTAAACTGATATTTAATATCTAATATCAGACAACAAATATCTGTGTCTGCATGCTTTGAAAAATCAAAACCGAATGAAATGAAAGCAAAAAGAAAATCTTCATACGAATTTTGTTTTCTCCGTGGTTTGAGCCAGGATACAATTACCGAAAATACAAAGACATGCACACACAGATATTTGTAGCCTAATATTGGATACCAAATGTCAAGTACCTTGGAACAGTGGTTTTCAAATTATTAGTAAACTACGTTTGTATGGGAGGCGAAATTTTCTGATGCTTACGGGACACCTTAAGTGTCGTTTATTTCATTGTTGTTTCATATGGCTTAATAATGTTCTACCCAAGTGTATATCATAATGTGGTATATTTGCTTAAAAATAAATTAAACTTTTCGAAATCAAACGGTATTTCGCTTCGCCGGTCTCGCACCACGAAGGCAGCTTTCCCGGCCGCTGTGCATCGATTCGGAAAAGCGCTCCTCGCGGCGGGAAAACATTTAAAATTAGTTCTTGATGTTTGCGCCGCGCGGCGCCAGGTGGCGGCGCACCTGCGAAGATCGAGCGAGCAATTTGGCTAAAAGGGCGTCCGCGGAACTTCAGGCCGACTTTCAGCAAGCCGCAAAGTTTCAGCTGCGGTGCCGGCGGGGGGGGGGGGGGGGAGTGGCGGTGGGGCGGACGCCAGGAGATGCCGTGAATATGCTTACGTTACATTTAAACAAGTTTTTTTTATGCAATCTAACATGGATGGCTAATACCACACAACTACCGTTATGATATTAGCCCAATACACCACATTCCCGAAGGAATGTGGTGCCATGCCAGGACCTTCCCTTTATGAGCACGGCTACATTGAACTGGATGGAAAACACGGACAATTTTTTATTGCCGCTTCGACCATCTTTTCATCCAATGCGATGGTACCAACCCGGGCGGGCTTAAACCCTACCACCTAGTAGGGGAAGGGGACCTACAGTTTTACATGGATTCCGAACCATGGAGCAGCTCGCATTCGTGACGAAATGCACTTATCGAACTCTGAAAGAGAAAGACAGTGGTTCATGTCGGTATTGAGCCCAGGCCTCTGGTACGCTAGGCCAGTCCCCGCGCCACTAGGCTAGGCTGCGAGCCGCTCATTCGCCGCATTTCTCCGAGTCGGACTCGCACACGAAGGGTTCCGTACCATTATACAAGATTAAGTGTATATTTCATAATTGTGGACGGAAAAATATGTTATGTAAACCCGTGAAGTTTCTTTGCGGGTTCTTCTTTACTGGGTTGATCGAATCCGCGGATCTTTGTGACGTAACATAATGTACGAGCAATATAAAGAAGGTGTTAGGCTAATATCTGACGTTCAGTTTGGTATCAGCAATCCATGTCCAGTTACATAAAAATAAACAATTTGAGAATGTCAGTCGCTATGACATTTATGCATCTTTTCCGTAGATTTGCAAGAGGTATGCAATTATTGCACTAAAGCTCACAACTCTTCATGAGCGAAGGCAGCGTGGAGACCTCATCGAAGTCTATAAGATCCTCAATAATTACCACAGTACCTCCAAACTCAACGAAATGTTTGCAATAAACACATTTGTCTGAAAACCAGCTTCGTAGTTTTCTGCGAGAGAGCTGAGATTGATCCCATTTGTCACAAATTTAAGAAGCCTACAAGAGATTGCATTCTCTTGTTTAAGTGTTTTTAATTTAGTTTAGTTTTTTTATGTTCATTACTCTTTTGTACTCATATGCTGTTTCAAATAAAATGTCTTATGTATTATGTCTTACATTGACTCACCTTAGAGGACATAGCCTAAAGCTGAACCACTCTTCATCAAGGACAAACCCCAGAAAACATTGTCTTTGCAGCAGAGTTGTACACTCCTGGAATCAACTACCACAGGAAGGCATTAGTGCCAAAACAGTTAATGGGTTCAGAAATGTACTAGAAAAATATAAATATAGAAATAAACCATTAATAAATAAACAAAAAAATCTTTAAAAAAAACAAGTGCACTTAGTAGTTCTAAAACCTGATATGCACGCATCAGCTTATAGCTGCTAGTGTTATAAACCAAATTATAATAATAGTAATTTTAGATATTCAATTTCTCTTCCATACATCTTTGACTAGCCTGCTCCTTGAGTAATACCTTGACGAGATTTCCTTTTCCTTTCTTCGCTCATTCCCGGAGGATGATACTCCATCGAGTTGAGTCCATTTTGGAGAGATATCAGGCGACACAGGTAAAAGTATTATTTTTTTATAATTTTACTTTTAGTGAGAGACACAACTCTATACTGTAATTAAATTTGTCAACATCAGATAAAACTTATTCAAAATAAGTATAGAATATGGTAATTTATAGGATGAATATGTGATAAAGTTTTTGTCGTGTGTCAAGATCGAGTTGGACTCTGGCGCGAATCACTGGATTATGTTTGACCATGAGGAAATATTGGCAACAGAATCTCGATATATTCCTCGCATAGTCCGAGAGTCCATAGAGATCTCCAAATACAGAAACTTTAATAGAGAGGACTCTTTCAAGTTGTCATCTGTATGAGATCCGGTGTTGGCGCCGCTCAGACGAAGAGAAGATAAGAAAAACTGTACCGCTCAAGACCCCGTGAGTGCGTACTGCACATCATCTGACATTCGGAACGCAGCCCAAGTGTTTTGCACCCACAGCTACGATCTTCGTCAACGGCGGAACACGTCAAACTGACAGTTCCCTGTTGACCGCCGCCGGCGCGGGTGCTCGCCTGATGATGGACCAAATGTTTGGTTCGAAACATCTTGCAATGTCATCGACCACGAGTAAGCCGTTTTCCACGAATCCTGAAAAATCTATTTGCAGTCGTCGAGAATACCTATTTTTTTTTAAGATTATCTCCTATACTTATTATTTGCACTAGTAAAATGTTTATTGTATTTTGTATTTAAAAATAGAATAAATGTTTTGTCAGGTAACGTTCACTAGGACCAGCAAAGAATCGAAATAAAACGTAATCTTGCATTGAAGTTAAATAAAAAAAAAATCCTAGCTTCGAATATACTACGCAAAGATGAATCCACCGGGTTTTGTTTTTCTAAATCCGGACTTCAATAAATGATAAAAAAAAGCTAATTACTTGTTTAATGTGTCAAATTAACGTGTAAAACGTGTGGTTAAACGTGTTTAATTTGCAGGACGACTGTAAGGAAAGGTCCTTAGTCTACAGCCTGACAAGAACGTAAGGGCTATCTAGGCTATTGATCTGACATTGTGTGACGGATCGATGTCGTAATTCGGTGCTAGGAATGAGACGACCACATTGGGATTCTTGCTGTCGATCTGACGCATGACCTCAATTGCGGACCATATCAAAAATAATGTCAAGCTCGCCTCAAAAAGGCTGGGAGTCCACAACAGCGTTCGTCGGAGCTGCATTACGCTGTCCCTCCGTCCCCTTTCTACCTTCGCTCAACTGCCTTGCAAAATAAGTTATGTTTTATATTGTAATATTTATGTTTGAATATAATGTAACATATATTTAATATAAAATAAAAGAATTGTATCTGGTCTATTTAATGTATGTATTTTGTATAAATATTTTTTAACTGTTAATATACATAGTTTTTCTAGCTGACTTTCGCCTGCAGACACCTTCTTCTACATAATTATTTTTAAGTATCAATAAATAGTGCACAATATCAAATCTTAGGTTACTTTTCTTTTTGTTGCTACCTGTATATTTTTGTCGCATTATCGGGTTGATTGGAAGGTATTGACTTTAGGCAATAAGTCCGCCCTTGCATGTACCATTGTGTATGGAAGCAATAAATAATATTATTATTATTTGTATTTCTTTATTGACACATTTTAAAAATTATTTTTACATACATTTTTGTAGAAAATATATAAAAATAACTAAATAAAACGGAGGGTCCACCAGCAGCGGGAAAAAAACCAAGCTATCGGTGGTTGGGTCCCAAAGAAAGAAACCTTCGGACGATGCGTGCAGTGTCGAGTAGGACCGCCTTCTGAGCCAGACCCTTGATCCAGCTATTATTCAAACCGAGCCTCTCAAGGTGTTGGTTGAGGCTTTTTGCGATTAGCCCATGTGCCGAAACGACTATGGGCACGACGATTGTCGAATCGACCGGCCACATTTTGGTAATCTCGTGTTGCAGGTCTAGATATTTCAGCATTTTTTCTGCTTCTTTGGAGAGGAGATTACCGTCATGTGGTACGGCGATATCGACGAGCGTTGCGCTTCTCGATTCCCGATCCATTATTACGATATCAGGTCTATTTGCAATTATAGTTCTGTCCGTGATAATGGGTCGGTCCCAGTAGAGAGTGACATGACTATTTTCGAGAACTGCCAGTGGGTTGTACTTGTAATACGGTACTTCAGTACCGACAAGGTTTTTCAGGGCAAGTTGCTGGTGGATGATTTTTGCTACGAGGTTATGTCTGTGCAAATACTCAGTATTCGCAAGCTGTGAGCAGCCGGAGATGACATGTCTGAGTGATTCGCCGGGCTGGTGGCAAGCACGGCATATATCGATTGCCATCCTTCATTATGAATCTCCGGTAGTTATTTGTTTTTATAACTTCATCTTGTATTGCACTGACGAACCCTTCGGTTTCTCCGAAGAGATCACCGAAGCGTAGCCAGTGTACGGACGCTAGTTGGTCTATTTCTGGGCCTGTGAGGGCTCGGAAATAGCGTCCGTGTAGCTCCTTACCTTTCCATACTTCTCTGCGGTCCTCAGTACCGAGTACAGTTGGTTTCCGCCAGTTCTCGTTACCCATAGACAGCGGGGTCAACTAGACATCCCAATAGACAGCGGATATTATTATTATTATTACGCTTGACCAAAAAATGCGCAGATAAGGTCTTGCGTGGAGTAATGCTCGCATATGTGGGACAGCTCAGCTAAGCACCCGCTTGGCTCCCTGGACTCGATACAGCGTCGAGCCGTGCGTCTCGTCGACGAACCCGAAGTATCCCTAAATTTGGAGACCCTCCAATTCCGAAGGGCCGTAGGGTATCTCTCTGTATTTTATCGTCTTTACCACGAAGAATGCTCGTCGGAGCTGCATAACGCTGTCCCTCCGTCCCCTTTCTACCTTCGCTCAACGCCGAAAAGGGAGAAAATGCACAAATTCACGATCGGCATTCTAAAAATAAGACCCACCAATCTTCTAGATCTTTCATCTATAGTTTTTTTTTTTTATGTGACTGGACATGGATGGCTAATACCACAAGTTCTGTCATGGTATTAGCCCAACACACCACATGGGAACTAGGTGCCATGCCAGGACCTTCCTTATATTGCACGGCTACATTGAACTGGATGGAAAACACGGACAATTTTCATTGCCGCTTCGACCATCGTTCATCCAATGCGATGGTACCAACCCGGGCGGGATAAACCCTACCACCTAGTAAGTAAGGAAGGGGTAGTAGTATTGTATTGTTTATTCATCATCCATAGACAGTACACTGCACTCGGATTTGTCATATTTTAGCATTGGCCAGTTCAGCAAAACAAAACACAGCGAAGAAGAACTGGAAAGAAACTCCGCTGTTTTTTTTTTTCAACGTCCACTTAGTATAAGTTTACAAAAGTGTTTGTCAATTATTTTAACAAAAACATAGGTAAAACACTAAATTCACATGAATACACAAAATTTACAATCCATGCCGTATGCAACAGTTCATGACAAATATCATTTTATTTGCAAAGACAATCCCCTCCAACTAATATGTTGCCAATTGGAGCAGGCCAGTCCCCACAAACAGCACCCGTTCACGAGCATCACGCCGTGCACAGCCATTACCTTCTTTCAACCATATTTTAGGGAAAGAGATAACCTGAGCCAAGCGTCACCGTAAGCAAGGACCTTTAAGCGATGCACTGCTCCAGTGGCAACACAACACTGTAAATACTATAAGTTTTGTCATAAACTACTACTGTCAGCTGATCACATAATTACATATCCCTTTAAATGCTACCACCACATTTAAATGCTATCTACCACATAGGGTCGAAAAACAATGGAATGAAATTCCGAGGTATTTACCCCAAAGTTTAACTTGGGGTCCTTCAAGCATGGTGTGAAGAAGCACCTGGCCGGTCGGCATGGTTTTCGCGACTGTAAGTTCGAAATCCCATTGGCGTCGTCGGACACCTTAAGGTCGGCCCGTAAGCATCAGAAAATTTCGCCTCCCATACAAACGTAGTTTACTAATAATTTGAAAACCACTATTCTAACATACTTAATATTTGGTATCTCATATTAGGCTACAAATATCTGTGTCTGCATGCCTTTGTTTTTTCGGTAAATGTATTCTGGGTCAAACCACAGAGAAAACAAAAGATTTTCTTTTTGCTTTCATTTCATTCGGTTTGGATTTTTCAAAAAAACAAAAGCATGCAGACACAGATATTTGTTACCTGATATTATATATTAAATATCAATTCAAATGGAATAGCGGTTTCCTAGCGTACGCCATCGGCAAAATAAATACACACTCTGTGAAAATTTCAGCTGCCTACCTATTACGTTTCATGAGATACAGCCCTGTGATGGACGGACGGACGGACGGACTTAGTAATAGGGTTCCGTTTTCACCCTTGGTACCGAACCCTAAAAACCACGGATTGTATTAATACACATTGTGCCATTATGGCACTTCCGCACGTACGGCACTGTAGCTACACACATATAGCATGCAGTAAACACTGTGTACTTAATTATGCAAATGCGGAAACAGCCTGTTTTCCGCAGAATGAATGCCGGCTACAGACCTTTTACACTATAAAGCTCTTACAAACGACGCGGCCCGAACGCGGCGGAGCTCCGAACAATTGGCGCCTCACATTTTCAGGGGCGAATATTTATTTCAGCGATATTTAAAGGGGCGATAATGGAAACACGATTGAAATTCTCTTTGAAATCGTTATTTTTAATTTTTAAAAAATACGCGAATCACTCATTTCAGGTTTTGCTACGACGTCTACATTGATGCGTTGCAATCATATTTTGAAAAGAATCAGAAAACAATTTAGTCTGGACATTTTTCTGATTGCATTAAAAATCAGATATCCTACTGCAGACGAACTTTCGGACCAAAACATTTTTCTGATAATTTAAAAAATCTGATTACTTCAATGTAATGTGTAATCTCAATTTAAGGAAATAACGAATTTTCAATAGGGTGAATAACTATTGAAAATCCGAAACACCCTTTTTTGGTTGTTACATTAAGCCTCGTTTTCACCAAGTACTGATATGTTTTAATCGACACATAAAGGGATAATTTTAAGGTAAGTAAACCATGTTAAAAGCGCTTGAGAATGCTTTAGTACAGAATAATAGTACTGCTTATTTAGTAGATAAATCTAACAGCTATTTATGATTACAAAATTACGGTAGGTTATTTATAAAATAATTTCACCAATTATATAGTTTTACAGTTTAAACATCTTGTTGAGGTTAGGTGTCATTTCATTTAATTTTTATTCAATGTACCTATAGGACATTACATACACTCAGATACGTCAGATGGTTGCAATACACATCTCGGATCATATAAACATGTCTATCATTCATCATCAGCTGTAAAGAGGCCTTGTCATAAATAGAGAGTCAGATAAAAAATAATACATTAATGATTAGATTGTCCAATTGAAAGAGATCGACTCATTTTTAGACTAACATTTTAAAATCGTCAGCTGTAAATAGGCTTTGTCAATGATTAAAAATAGGTTACATTCAAGAAAACAATAGTGGCAGCGGTAAATAGGCTTTGTCAAATAGGTACCTATGCTATAAAAACATAAATTCTAAAATATCCTAAATTTGAATGGGAGATATTATGGCAGTTCGTGTTGTTACGAGAATGAGGGCGATAGGGGTGTCGCGTAAGATGCGTCAGTTGGTTGTGTGGGTGTAAGTTGAGTGTGGCGAGTGTGTGTGACAGCGCGGGTGTGTATGTGTTTGTGAGGAGTGCATGAAGGTTGAGGTCAGTGATATTTTTTTAAGTCAGAGTGTCATCTTGAAAAAGCTCTTTGATTTTTTTACAAAATATTTTTTGGTTAAGTTGGAAACGTCGATTTCACAGAAATGTCTGTTGCAATAATGGTGGATGTCTGGGCGTACCTAGTGTGATAGCTATGGGCTTGAAACAAACCCAAACTCCGCTTAAGGATATCCGGACAGTCGATATTATTATTCAGGACATTGTATAAAAATATAACGTCGGCTGGGCATCTCCTCTGCTGCAGGGTCAGTAGTCCATGATGTTAAGCCACCCTCTTTGTAGCAAACAAAAGTATTATTTTCTCCAAAATGAAGTTTTCTCAAGATATTGAACTGTTTTTCTGAGGATTGAAAAGTAAGCCCCAAACTAATTTAAAAGTAGAATTACTTTTATGAAGCAAAGATATTTCGATGGTTCTTATAATATTTTTTTTATATTCATACTTATCCGTTTTTGTGCACGTGTTACTTATGAAAAAATATTGGTAACAATGAGCGAATCTCGTATTTGTTGAGGTTTTCATAGTTATCGATCTATAGTTACAATATTTTTATTTCGCCGTCACGTCGCGTAAAACGCAAAGTTTATGGACATGCGCGCTAAGTACGTAAGCGCATCTTTCGGGAACATTCGGGCGCCTAATCCCGGGATTAAATACACTCACGCACTTCTGGAGCGACGGAGGGACCCCCACTTATCCGTCGCCTTGGCAACTAACGACGCGTTACCGCGAGCGGAATCCAGCGGACTGCGAATGTCGCACGGGAAATATGGAAATAAAATGAAAATTTGGATTCACCTCTTTGATGTTTGTGGATTTTTTGGGTGGAAAATCGTTTTGAAGCTCAGCTATCATGCGTTTGCTACCTCAATCAGTCTCGCGGCTGATTGAAAATAAAGAATACGTGGTTTTGTTTTTAACCGACTTCAAAAAAAGGAGGAGGTTATCAATTCGTCTGTATGTTTTTTTTTTATGTTTGTTACCTCATAACTTTTGCCTGGGTGAACCGATTTTGATGATTATTTTTTTAAATGATAGCTAGTGCTTCCCAAGTGTTTCCATTTTAATTTGGTTAAGTTCTGACAATTATTTCCATGAGAAAATCATAAAAGTCTTAAATTTGTATTAAGATGTGCGCGACAAATGGACGAATAACTCAATATAACGCCAACCGATTTCGGTGATTCTTTTTTTATTGGAAAGGACGTGTACTAATTAGTAAGTGTACTTCAGATTCACTAAAAATAAACAAATAAAAAAAAATTAACAAAAAAATAACCGACTTCAAAGAAAAAGCACTCAGCAAAAGCAAGCAGCCAAGGTTAGGTTAGGTTAGGTTAGGTTCTCCTGATTGGCGCAGCGCGTGCCCGGCTGACGCCGACTCAAAAAATAACAGAAATCGTAACTACAAAAATGGAAATTATTTTTTACTTTTTAGTGCTTTTTATTTGAAGTCGGTTATTTTTTTTCTTAATTTTTTTTTTTTGTATAATGCGGTTAGGGCTTCTTCACACGAGCGTATTTACCGTCGACGTCATTCAGGCGTCTAGGGCCGGCGCGTATGCGTTTACTGAGGGACAACGCCCCGCGTGTGTCGCGTCAACGCGCGTAGTAATAAACATCCAAAATAAATACTTTGTATAAATTTCTTGAAGTTCATGCAAGCGCCGCTCTTGCGCGCCGACAGTCGCTCATCGCACGCGCAACGCACTTCTCGTGTAAAGCGATTTGTGGCTTATAAACACGCCAAATGGCCGCGGGCACAGAAAAGAAAAGGAGAAAGGAGAAGTGTCATGATTGAGTTGCCTACGTTTCTGCCGAGAGGACAAATTGTGCATATGATCGTATGGGAACGCCGCCGTGCTCAAACGTGCTCTCGAAATGCATTCGGCCAGTCCGTTCCCAACTACACGAACCCGCCAATACGTCTGCGACTTTATTTTCGTGTGGTATCCACGTTAAATGTGGATTGGTAGTTTTAAGTAAAATTGAGGAACGTTAAATGTGGATTGGTTGGTAGTTTTAAGTAAAATTGAGAACAGCGGGTCTTATAGTAAGCGCGCTTAGTTTCACATATCCTCCATTTTTTAATGTGAAGTCGCGGGGAATCGCTGAGACAAGGCGTGCGTAGCTTAGCGTTTGTCCGACGTATTGCCAAATAGACGCGGCGTCTAAAAAACGCTCTTCTGAAGCGGCCCTAACGCTCTCCCCTCCGGCGGGCGTTCGTACTTGTACCTGTATATGAGGCTGTTTGTACCTGTCTATGAGTACACATGTAGGTGCGATGGTGCACAGTTCGTTTTCGTGTCTATTAGATTAGCGCAATCAGTTGAAGAGGCATGGCGGGGGGCATTCAAAGCCCACCGCCCCCACACGGTGCCGCCGCTCGGATTAGACGCGCTGCCAAACGTACCGGGCACAATCTCATTTGGTTTCCGTGATCGGAAATTGGAAGATGGACCGAAATCGACGGTGCAGTGAACATACATATTATCGTAATCGCAGTGGAACTCTATTTCACTATCTGTTATTAATTCTAACGTCTGGCTAAGTCGGTCTTTATGCCTCTCTGTCCGCTTATAACTTGAGAACTATTTTATCCGATTTTGATGGGGTTTGTATCTACGTATTTTGAGTGGCTCAGGGGTGTGAGGACTTGCCTCTGTCATGGGTTCGATCCCCGCCCCGTTCATACACCACTTAATGTATCGTTCTAACGGTCTCATTTTCACATTAAAGAGCGTTTCTTACCATCTCTCGATCGATACCAGTACAGGATAATCAGCACTTTGGTAATAAAGGCTCTTTAAGTGTCTATTAAAATAAATCAGCACTTGGTAAAAACCAGGCTTAGTTGGATAAGTGCATTTCGTGGCCGAGCTATTTCGTCACGAATGCGAGCTGTTCCATGTTTCGGAAAACATGTCAACACTTAGGTGCCCTTCTCCTACTAGGTGGTAGAAAAGATGGTTGAAGCGGCAACGAAAAATTTTCCACGCCGTGGCTCAGACTTTTACTTGTTCTCTGGCTCAGGGGCGAGCGACGAGCCTCCATAAGACGATGCCATCGCACATTACCGAAAAATTTCAAGGCGCTAAATGTGGTGAGTTCTATAGAAATGAGAGGCTAGCTCGCACGTGCATTTAATTACATAAATAGGTTATTTCAGGCGCGCATCAAACTCTTTCCCTCCAATCACCCAAGTTCTGAGGGTGCAATGTGAAAAGTTTTCGTTCGCTTCGGGGGAGATAATATGCAAAACAATTTCCGCTTTCCCATCGGCAGTATGCTACGACGAGACGATGCAGCGGAGTGCAAAGTTGGATCTTTGGCATTGTTTGTAACGTTGTTCGTGTTTGAGTTATAATGGCTGGGCCATGCATAGTTTTACTATGCGTGGGTTTGAGATGGGCCTTGTATAACCATGTCTCGAAGAAATAGAATGAAAGTGGTGAATGAACTAATGTTTTCTAAGTGTGATTATGGTGCTTAGTTTTAAGTAATTTATTGTTTCTTGCTACCTCTTAATATATTTTCTAATATTAAGGTTAGCTGTTAGAGATTGCCTTTGGCAATAAGCTCGCCTTTGCATACTATCTAATAGTTGTAAGCAATAAAGAATATTTTCATTTTCATTTCATTTCATTTTATTTCATTTCAATGAACGGTGCGGGGATTTGAACCCAGACCTCTGGGAAGGAAGGCATGTCCACACGCCCCTGAACTACGATCCGCTCATATACCAAGTTATCTGTGTCAAGATGTTATTAGACGTTTAGAAGTCCTTGGTTATATTGTGGAAACACCAACAGAATGTTTATCTTCTATTGTTTCATTTACAGTATAGTAGAAGATATATTAATTATTTTTCAAAGAAATGTCAACCAGATCTTATTGTAAAACCTGACACCGTTGCATTAAAAAAACCTTATTGGTTTTAGTTTATCTATGTGTGACACATTGAATGTTATTCTTGTTTCTAGTCTCGTAACTGTGAACATCTGAAAGATCATTCCATAGTTTACCGAGTCTAATGATCTAGACTAGAGGATCGGTTGGTTATAATTTCGGTCCTGCCGACAGTGAATGGGTGCATTCCCTGCCTGTTCGGCGTTGAGCGATGGTAGAAAGGAGTCGGAGGGGTGGCGGTGTATCAGTGGCTCTAACGATGAAAACGGGCTTTAAATTAATTGCCTATCCTATCCTAACCAGACACGTTAGCTAGCAAACTGCTCTGAGCCTGTAGTCCCAGTTGTCACCTAAATTGGCGTTTACGGCAAACCGATCGACCGCCGTTTTCAAATGTATGGAGAAATTAAAGAGCGCGCGAACTTATATTTTCGAGTCCGAGTTTGATTTGACAGCTTACTCAACGTTGCCGTAAATACGTCGACGTTGCCGTTTACGCCGACTCCGCGTATTCATACAAATCGGAAGTCCGAGTTTGACTTTTGGTTGATTGGTTTTTGAAGAAGTAATTTAGAATATCTAGTAAAACTTGTATGGAGTTTGGCGTTTTTACGGAAAACGCCAGTCGATCGTTTTTCCGTAAACGCCAATTTAGGTGAGAACTCAGGCTGACCACTCTGATCACTTAAGGATGTTCCGACCCATACAATGTTTTTATACACAGAACGCAAAAATTATTGCACTTTAAGGCACGAATTCGTCAAAAATATTAAATATAGCCGTAGTAGTTGCAGCGAAAACATATTCACAATTTCAGGTTTAATGGTTTCGTTGTAATTGCCGATTAGAAGTTTTACACCGTTAGATGGCGCTGTTAAATAAAAATCGTATCTAAATAAATTGTAACAAAACCAATAATCCTGAAATTGTGAAATTGTTTTCGCTGCAAGTAATATGACTATATAAAACTTTTATTATTAATTCGTGGCTTAAAGTGCAATAATTTTTGCGCTATGTCTGAAAACAACTTTATATGGGTCGGAACAGCCTTAAGTTACAGTTCCTAAGTAGACTAATATTCCCACAATATTCTCTCTGAAAGTGCTGCACATGTCCCTCCCGCTCCCCCCTCCCCTCCCACTCTTGCCGGATGACAAATGTTGCGGGACATCCCCCCTACACGTATTATTATGCAGGCACTCGTTAAAATGTCTCGTATGATACTTTCATTTCGCAATTCATCTTTTAGCATTTTCGCCGAAATGCTTTTCGGAAATGGATATATATTTTTTTTCCGTCGAAGCGTTGGAGAAAAAAGATCATCAGCGCTTTTGAATGGATTCCGGCACTCGTGAGCTGAAAATTTAAAAGCTGAATTAAAATACATGTCTTACCATTGACGTGGTTGTAAATAAATATTCATATATGTGGAAAAAATCTCCACTTGCAATGGCGCCCAGCATACATACCTACTCAGTATTACTAGTTAACCTGAACATCCTCATAGTCTTACCATGGTTTGTCCCTTTCTATCAAATATGAAAGTGCATGTCAATGTAAAGGACAAAACATAGGATATTCGTAGGATGTTCTGTGTTTATCATTAACACTGAGTGACTATAGGCCTGTACTAGTTAGTTAGAGTATAATGCAAGGCTCAAAGTTCAAATCCCTTCCCGTTCATGCACCACTTTCTTCTTCGCTGTGTGTTTTGTTTGGCTAATGTTAAAATATGACAAATCCGATTGCAGTTTAATGTCTATGAATGATAAATAAACAATACAATTCAATACACTCTCTTTATCTTTCTCAGTTGGATGAGTGCATTTCGTTACGAATGCGAGCTGATCGGAATCCATGTAAAACGGTGGGTCACCTTCCCCTACTAGGTAGTAGGGTTGAGCCCGCCCTGGTATTGGTAACATCGCATTGGATGAAAAGATGGTCGAAGCGGTAATGAAAAAAAAATCGCGTTTTTCATCCAGTTCAATGTAGCCGTGCTCATAAAGGGAAGGTTAGGTTAGGTTAGGTTAGGCCGAGAGGCATTGAGTCTACTTCCTTCTGGAATGCGGTGGTTGTGGTTTTAGCCATCAATGACCAGTCCCTTAAAAAAAACAGCAAGTGGGCATAGACAATAAGAGTCACGAGTCGTCGCGTTGGAAGGTGGTGCTGGAAGCCATTCAATGCATGGATAATACCTGTTTTATTACCTTCCACACTGTGGAAACATAATATAAATAGTAAAAAAACATAAAAGATGTCAATAATGTTAAAATCCCGCCCTAGTATGGTACCATCGCATTGAATTAACGATGGTCGAAGCGGCAATGAAAATTGTCCGTGTTTTTCATCCAGTTTAATGTATCCGATCAATATAAGGAATGTCCTGTCATGGCCCCTAGTTAAGGTGGGCCCGTAAGCATCAGAAAATTTCGCCTCCCATACAAACGTAGTTTACTAATAATTTGAAAACCACTCTTCCAACTTACTTGATATTTGGTATCTAATATTAGACTACAAATATCTTTGTCTTTGTTTTTTCGGTAAATGTATTCTGGGTCAAACCACAGAGAAAACAAAGTTCGTGTGAAGATTTTCTTATTGCCTTAACTTCATTCGCATATGCAAAGGCGAGCTACTAAATAAATAATCGACACTTCGACTACTAAATAATACTAATGTTTTTTTTAGTGGATCATAACATTTTTGTGTTCTTATTTTTGATACATTAATACATAGGATTAAGTGTGTTTTACTGTTTTATTTTTGGTTTTGAATTTTACTTGTGTCTATATATATATCTTAAAAATATTGTCACACCGTTGTAAACACCTAAGATATCTGCAAACATTATAAGGCGACTAGGCGGTGACGGAAGACCAGCGGCTGGAGGGACCTGCCCATCCAGGACTTTGCTGAGCCATAGCCTTTCTACGAATTACATAGGTAGTAGCACCATATATTTTTTCCCTCCAAGCTGTATGTGACCTGGGGGTCTATTCAGAGTAAGAGTGAGTTCGAATTCGCAACTAAATATCAACTCACTTTTTTAAATAGTTAATGTTTCCACACTTCTAGAACATCATTACAGTTAGGTAAAAATCTGGTTTGCCCCGTAAATACGTCGGAAGTATAAATAACGGTTCCGTTATTTAAATAATAATATATTTCCCAGCTATTTTTAGGTTAACTCACTCCCGAACTCGAACTCACTCTTGCTCTGAATGGACCCCCTGTTAGAATGTGTAATTTCGTAAATAAATTATTATTATTATTATTATTCGGTTTGGTTTTTTAAAAAAAAAACAAAAGCGTGCAGACACGGATATTTACCTCATAATAGATATAAAATATCAATTTAATATCGGAAATAGCGGTTTCCAAATTATTAGTAAACTACGTTTGTATGGGGAGCATAGCTTACGGGCCTTTCTTAACATGTGGTGTATTAGGCTAATATTTGACGGTCAGTTTGGTATAAGCTATGTCCAGTTACACTAGATTCCTATCAAAACGATGAAAGGTTTAAAGACAATTTATTTGCATTGTAAAAAAACTAGTTTTTTTTAGTTTCGCTCGGAGTTTTCTGAATTGTTGTTTCTAATCAGGTTTTTTTTACAAATTGTTTTAATAGACTGGTTTTCACTGTTGGGCCAGGAAAATAAGTAAACCTCGCTGACCTTGTGCTTTTACGTCTTGAAAACTAGTTTGCGTCCAATAACAGAGTGGATAGGGCGCCGGAGGAGAGAGGGGTGGGAGGGGCGAGGTCGCGGGGCGGAAGGCTTAAGATTCGCGAAGCCTTCAGACACGTAAACCGTTGAAGGGCGCCAATATAAATGTCACACGGCCTTTGTGATGGCTGAGGGGTGGCCTGTAGTGAGGGCTGGCGTCTTATCTGATCGCTTTCCGAGTGCCGCCTTGGAGGACGCGATTCTCTCGCATCTTTTGGGTTTCTGTAAAGGTTCCTATAGTTTTTTTGTACATATTTGTAGGTTTTATAACGAGGTTGTCCTCTGGGGCCTTTAAATGATTAAGGGTCGATTTTTTAATCCTCAGATAGTACTTATCGGACTGATAGTACAAATTCACGTTTGTCAAAAAGCGGCTAGTAATTGCCGGAGATTTATATCTTGTATCACAATTATCTGACTATAATTTTACTAATAAACATATGGACTTACTATACCAGTTGGATAAGCAGAAGCGAAAACAAATCTGTCGAATAGTTATCTGCCTGTTTATCAGACTATTGAAAAATCAGTCCTAAATCACAAAACATTTGTATAAGATACGCGACCTGCTAAGATCCTAAATTGTCTACCATTTCCGTCCCATTGCCCACTTGGTAATATCTTTAATTATATTTTGTATCATCGATTTTCTAAACTACAAATTCCCGGAACTTATTGATCATAGTGTATACCACTATATGATACCGTCATCGTGTATAATAATAATTTATATTTAGAAAAAAAGCAACCATTTAGGTACAACAAGTACGGAAGTATTCAAAATATTTTAAGGTTGTTCCGAAAGTGTCCAAGAGCCCTTGCGAAGTTTCTTAAATGCAACACTCAGGGCCGAGTGCACGAAAGAACAAAAAATCAAAATCAACGTCAAAGTATGATTAAACACGTCACTTTGTGTGGACAGTATGGTAGGAACTCTATGCTGTTCACTAAAAGTGATGTGTTTAAGCATTGATTAACATAGCCGTTTCTTCGTGCAACCGGGGCTCAGTCATTTATTTATGTTTAATTTATAAACATAAAATAGAACCAAAACATTTTTTAGAAGTTCAGAATTATTTATTTTGTTGTCTTCTGGAACTGACAACGCCATTAACGGTGCAACACCTCTGATGGCTATTAAAAGAAAACAAATTTCTAAAATTCCGAAAATAGTTACAATAAAATTCACACTCATAATTAATTAGTGCCTCAAATTAGATAACTTTTTTGTGTTATCGAAATAATCTTGTGAAGTACGATATTAGGTCTTTCCTTTCTTGGTAGTTATATTTTAGCAAACATAATTGAATATTTATAAAAAATCTAAATATATAATTAATTAAAATTTAATTGCATACAATTTTACGAAGCAACAATTTCTTGTTCTCAACTTTTGGGACGATGGCGCCATCTAGCCGCTGTTGAAGAACTAGCTAGTTATGCAGTCTTACAATTTAATTAATTTTTCATCCGTTGTAGTACATGTACATCATATACTAATAGTTGGATTGTTTTTATTTTTATTTTTACCCATGCTTTGACATAAGAGCAATTGGTTTGCTCACGAATATTTTGATTATTTGTCGCCAAGCCGAGCACATCGGCAAAGATGACATTTCAGATGGTTCGTGCGCACTGAGGTTCAGCTACTTGCCGCTAGGTGGCGCTTAACAAACTTGTGTGGAGGTGTTCTTTACAGTTTGTAGATGGCGCTAGTGCAATTTTTACGATTTTTTTAAGGGAATGCATGCTGCGATTGGGGGATAGGAAAAAACATCACCCCCCCCCCCTCCCCACGATGGGGGTTATGTTATTTTTTTAACAAATTTTGGGCGTAAATCATAAAAAATTAGGGAATGTTCAATATCAGCTCGTAGCAAAAATACTCTTGGATGCTACGGGGTCAGAAGAAACAATGTGATTGCAAGGAAAAAAGAAAACAGGATTTGCAAAAAAAAATACCAGATGTATTTTATAGTCTTTGCTAAGAAAAAAAGTAACTCCGCCATGACAGTGTTATTCACTGCCGTGACCAGGATTCGAACCTGGGTTACTACGGCCACAACGTAGGGTCCTAACCACTAGACGATCACGGCTATTGGAGATGTGATATAGGCTCGCGAAAAAGGCGCTCGGTCTCTCGTGTACTATATGTTGGTAGGAATCGTTTGATACATTTGTAAAAATATATTTGTGCAAACGTAATGAATTGTTATCGCAGACCGGTAGGAAAAAAAAAATACGTTGCAGATAATCGCGGTGTTGCAAAAGACAAGAACATAACTACTGGAAAAAAAAACGAAAGGTACTAATGTATTTATAACCTGCATAAAAAATCTAAAAATAACTAGCTGCGGTGTACTCGGCTCCGCTTGAGTCAAAGTCATTTTGAAGGGGTGTCGTTGTCCTGCGTCTCCAGATTTTTTTCGCGGCGAGAATTTGAACCCAGCCCTGCGGTGCGCTAGGCAAGTCCCCGCGCCACTAGGCTACGAGCCGCATTCGAACGGCTCATTCATCCACCCTGCGCGACATACGGACCTCCTTGACGTGCGTGTATTCGTAAGTGTGCGACCCTCTTGCGTTTATTGTCTCGATCCACGGCACGGCATTGACCATCGACGCTCGCGGCCGCTGGGGGGCGCGCCACCGCGCATTACGTATTCATACTGTTATTAGCGTGAAATGGTTAACAAGTTACGTGACATGTTTTCGCATATTGATGGTCTCGTCGCGTCAATGGCCAGCGGGGGGCCGTTGCTGTTTGCTTGATTGACTGGGTGGTGTCAAAGTTAATTAATACTGTTGTGGTGTTTTTGGGACTAGTCATGCTCATATGGCTGGCTATTTGTGCTAATGGATTAAATATTTAAATAATTTTGGTAATAGGTACCCGGGTGCCCATTCAGGTAAGAGTGAGTTAGAATGAGTCGCTAAATATCAACCCACTTTTTTAAATAGTTCAAGTTTCCACACTTCTTGAACATCATTTTAGTTTGGTAAGAATTTGGTTTGTCCCATAACTCACTCCCGAACTGAGGGTCGAGTGCACGAAAGAACAAAAAATCAAAATCAACGTCAAAGTATGATCAAACACGTCACTTTGTGTGGACAGTATGGAAGGAACTCTATGCGGTTCACTAAAAGTGACGTGTTGGAACATTGATTAACTCAGCCGTTTCTTCGTGCAACCGGGGCTTACTCTTATCTGAATGCCCCCCCCCCTGGAGGGCTTCCATGGTAAATTTTACTCGCCAGGTGAACTAGCAAGTGAGTTGAAACTAAACTAAGCTGACGTTTAGATGAGTTTCTTACCATTTAACTGTCAAATTGAAATCATGTAATCTTGAGGGCTGGGCAGATAGCATAATGGGTTATTCGGCCCAGTGAACTGAAATTTAACAGTTAAGGTGGCCCATCCCGCTCATCTCCCCATACAAAAGGGGAAAGAAGATCACGCCCATATTTCTTGTGAGAGATCCAAAATTTTGCTCAAAATTGCTTTTTTTGATCGAACAAGATGTCTGATGACCATTGGCATTGTAAAATTGTATTTGGTTTCTAAATTATAAGGTCCGAAAGTTTGAATTTTTTGCGCGTTTTATACAATAACTTTCGAGGTGGATTACGCAATGATAAGGTAAGAACATATTAAAAAGATTAGTCATCAGACATAGCTTATTTAATCAAGATTTATAATCTATTTGGTTTTTGTTAGATTTTTGACTACAGCGGTCGTGGTTTACTTTTAGCTATAAGTCGTTTTGAAATTAAAATTTTCGTAAATCTTACCAAATCATACACTATGCACATTGACTTTTTTGTGGACATGTTGCATCTTCCTCATCACGGAACTTGTCTTATTCTTTGAAACAGAGAAGGTCCCAGAACGCAACAGCACGGTTTTTTACCGTGCCCGCGAATAAGTTAGGCCCGCCGGGTTGGGCCACCTTAAGGTTAATTCCGCCCTGCTTGATACCAGTGCATTGAATGAACGGTGCTCGAAGCTACAATGACCAATGCCCGTGTTTTTCAACCAGTCTAATGTAGTCGTGCATGTGGCCCATCGCAATAAATGCACAGTGGTCAAAGCGGCAATGACAATTGTCCATGTTTTACACCCAGTTTAATGTAGCTTGACACTATAAGAAAGGTCGCCAGTTATATAAAATATATTTTAAAAAAACTTGCTTTACAAGGTAAATTTAAAAATGTTACGGCCGTAGAAGTATTCTATATTAAAATACATTATTTCTTCATCGGCACGCGCAAATTCGTTGCAAGCTAAAAAATACACTGCTCCGTTTTCGCAAACGCGTCAGAAGAAGTATAGCTTAAAAAATTACGTGCATCTGACATGTTGAGCAGATGATTCGGACGGTTGTACCCAGTTTCAAAGGAGTCCCTCGGCCGACGTCACGGGAACAGGGCGAAGTGATGACGCCAGGGCGGGTCCGTCCGGCTCCTCACCGGCTCGGACCACTTATAGACTAGGAGGTCGCAAAAAATGGTAACGATAACGTAAATGGCTGAAACTAGGTTCACAGGGTAAAGACCAACCGTCTGAAGCTAAATATGTCAGTCTGCCTGTGCCAAGTGGTTGCGTTACGTAGATATTGCGCCTGAAAAAGTAGTTATCGTTACTACAAAAAATTATGAAAAGGTAAATGGCTGCAAATAATACAGCATAAAGGTATCAGTAGGTACATACTTACTTAGTAATACCAAAACTGAACAAATCCTTGATTGCATTTCTTAGTTATAGGCGATTTAGGTTACAGATATAATTTTACGTATATTTAAGTATTTAATTGAAAAACCGACTGTAAATTGTTGCATAATTATTGGGTATCAATATTCCAAGACCATCAGCATATTCATCAGCAGGTACATACCAACTTCTATTTTATATAGCCAATCTAGATAACTCAACCAGTTGGCGCAGGCAGACTGACTTATTTAGCATCGGAGGGTTGGTCTCTAACATGTGAAACCAGATTCAGCCATTTATCTTATCGTGACCAAAAATGTCGTGACCTCCCGGAATATTATCAATTCCTTTCCGATCACCCAGATGAATCGCCTCTCCCCTTCGCCCGTCACGCGAGTGCGCAAATTGTGTTTGTCGCAAACAAGCCGGCTTATTATGTCCCGCCTCTAAGAAGGCCAGTTTGGCCATTGTCTAAAGCTCCGACGGCGGCATTGTCCGCGAGCCCATTCGTCTCTGACGGTGCCCCGTTGGAAGGCCATCCATTGAGAGCCTCTAATCCACTTTCACGATTTTCAGGGTTCCGTACCCAAAGGGTGCCAACGGAACCCTATTACTAAGCCTCCGCTGTCCGTCCGTCCGTCTGTCCGTCTGTCACAGGGCTGTATCTCAGTAACCGTAACAGTTAGACAGCTGAAATTTTCACAGAGTGTGTATTTATTTTGCTGCTATAACAAAAAATAGGTAAAATAAAAAAATAATAAAAATTAAATGGGAGTCCCGTAGAAAAAAACGTGATTTTTTTGTGTTAAGTCTTGTACGATGATACGGAACCCTTCGTGTGCGAGTCCGACTCGCACTTGGTCGATTTTTTAATGATTCCGTCGTGTTCGTGTTTGCGTCCTGCGCTCGTATTCGCTTCAAATTGGTTTACTATGCTTTGTGCTCATTATTTCGAAATAAGACTTACGCTGTTACACTGCGGGATTTGTATTTTCGTTTGTAAATCCGTGACTGTCCCATGATGTATTCGTATGAATAATGTTTCGTGTTTGTGTTCTTCTCACGATTGATTCGTCCTGCTTGCTGATAGGGTTAACTCTTGTTGACAACCAGCTTTCTCACCCCTTTCGGAATATTTTATATTTGACCTTTGTATTGTAATTCATTAAAATTACTTCCGATACATGGCCCATTATATCAGTTTATTTGGCTCGTTATTATTTCTGTTTGTTTTTTTTTTTTAATTTACTACAACATCTACATTGAAGCATTGTAATCAGATTTGTAAAATATACAGAAAAATGTTCGGTCTGGTCATTCCCGCTGTAACAGGGTTGCTTCAATTTATATTCCATTGCATTACTTCTAATTAATGAGGTAACGGTAATTTCGTATACTTTAAATACGTAAAAATATCAAGTTGTCATATTTTTCTAAATATACTTCTATCTTTATTTCATGCACGCGGTTACATGCCACCTGATTTATCTTATAACATAGTTAGAAAAACCACTGGCCTTCGTGTCACAGCCAGCATTAAGGACATTCTAGAAGTGTGGAAACATTAACTATTTAAAAAAGTGAGTTGATATTTAGTGACGAATTCGAACTCACTGTTTCCCTGAATGGACCCCCTGATCTGACGGCAAGGATCATCACGTACAGGGAACCCGGTAACAACCCATATCAACTCGCCTCTCCGCCGCGCAGTAACATACCATCGCGTGCTGTTATGCAAACTGGTTATTTCGAAGGCGATTGTCTCCTTGAGTTCTCGCGGAAAAGGTGCTTGCTTTTTATAACATCTACAGTCGTGCTATAATCCCTTCTGCGTCAACTGTTGCATTGCCATCCAATCAGCTTTTGGCTTAGATACGCTATGGTCTATATGTTCGATTTGACCCCCTCTGTTTGTCATCTAATGTTTATTTAGAATACATTTGATATGGTGCTTTGTATCTGAAATTAATCTCTGTCAACAAAATCGTGGTGTTTGTCGATAAAACCACCATGTGCTCAGAATTTCGTGTTATAGTTTTTCCATTATGTTAAAAAGTCTACTATTTTGCAACGCTTTTGTAAAATACTCCATTCTTATTTTATTTTCGTCGGCGAATGTTATCTTCGCTGAACAAGGGATTTAGGATGCCGTTGTCTGGGCGTCCGAATCTGAGAAACCGTTGGTAAGATTATTCTGTTACAATATTTATTGCATATTTATCCACAAGTATCTGAACAATGCAGCGCCGAGCTCCTCGCTCTGGGTATCTATTGTCTGCGTTGAAAAAATATTTGCTGCAGATTCTCATTGTGTTTAAATAGAAGGGCGGTTTTCTATTTAGTGAGAAATCAATATATTTGGGAAACGGGCCCGAGCGTGGATGCTGACGAGCTGTCAGAAACGTCACCTTTGCACTCGCTCGATTTTACTATATGGAGGAGATGAGAAATTGATGCAGTCTTTGTATTGTTTTGCAAATTTATGTACTCTTCCGCGATCCAAAAATGGTAAATTTCTGGCGATTGTTGCAGTACCTATTGTTTAGTATGCACAGTTACAATATTGTTCCAAATTTTCCACTTTCCCACACTCTAGTGAGTTGTGTTTTTAATTTGCAGCCGTTCAATAAGAAATTATAATTTTTACAATACTCAGAATTCAAGTGGGTTTTAAAATGTTCTTTCACGTCGACTGTTGTTGTTGTTTTTTAATACTTGAAACGTTTTGTACTACATAAAGCTGTCAATTTAAATCTAATTGTTAGTGACTTTCGGCAGAACTCCCGTGTCTAGCTGGGGCTATGCAGCTACTTAAAAGGGTTGGGCATTGTCCAAAAATGCCAACTCACTTCCTAGGGAAAGGGTTGCATCAACCAAAACGAAATGTTACAATAGCTTTTGTATATTATTGAATAATTTCTTGACATTTTCTTAAGGCATCGAAGCAAAAGTAAGTTCATAAGACGGGTGGATTTTTTATCTTACAATATGAGCGTGGTTACAATGGTTGTCATAATAGTTAGCCGCGCTCATTGGCACATTGTTTAGGGATTAAGTACAAATTGTGGTGATTTGACGTCTTCAGCAGGATTATCTCCATAACTTGAACGGAATCTAGAATTGTTAGGGAAGTTTAGCGGTTTGGTGAATGGGATAAAGTTGTCTAGTCTATGAGGAACGTAGAGCTGATATAAAATTGGCATAGCAAAGGCGATTAATACAGTCCCTTCCATACTTTGTTATACTAGTATTGTCCGCCCCATGAAAATGCAGAAAGGTTATTAATTGGCAGCAATAAGCAGCTATGATACATGTAACATATGATACGCATTTGGGCCAACATTCTCGATTCGGGAAGACTTGGTTCGATACCCGTTGTTGCACCACTTTCGTTCTCGTTTCCAGTTTGATAGTGCGTATATAACACGAATGCTGCATTGAATGAAACATTATGGTGTCAGTCTTTCTAGCATTATTTACGTGAAACAAAAATTTGCTCACCCACTGGGCTCGCCACTCGTTTTGTATGTCAAATCACATCATTGGTCGAAACGATATCCACATCAGTCAACTACTGGGTACCATTCCGTTCTTAGGAGTCAACAATGACACATACCAATGATGATGTTTGTTTTTGTAACTGAAAATGGACGCAGGACCTCCGTCTTGATATTAGCCCAACACACTGCGTTCCCGAAGGAATTAGATGACATGCCAGGACCTTCGCTTTATAAGCACGGCTACATTAAACTGGAAGGAAAACACGGACAATTTTTTTTTTTTCGTTTCGACCATATTTTTATCCAATGCGATGGTACCAACCCGGGCGGACTCATTCCATGCTAGACTTATACACGATTATGGACTCGTGAGCCTGTTTGGCCACCTTAAATTTTCTGGCAAGCTTGCGGGAACTAAACATTTGTGGCATTCTCATAAAATGTCATTGTCAAGGAATGTTTGGAAGTAATTTCTCGCGGCACCGGTTTTCTGTATTTCCGGTTTACAAAGCACTGCGGAAGTGCTTGCACGAATTGTAAGGTAAGATTTTTTAATCCTGCTTTGGGAAAAAACGTTAATTCGCCGCAGACTCTTTTAGAGTCCAGAGTTCTTTGTACTTTACATATGTCCCGATTTCTCTGGAGCACATTTATTTTTCATTATTTCTTTCGTCTGTGTTCCCGTTTGCTTCGATGTTTATTTTCCTCCAACGCGTCAATTGTCCACATGACCAAGACAACATTAAAATCATGCTATGATGGCCTATGATGAATTGTCGTAAGTACGAGGGTGGATCATAAAGTTTTTGGAATCACATACTTCTAACAGATATTTTGAGGGTAGTCTGTAATGAAAGTGACCAGTCACTATTGTAGTGTATTGACGTAAAATATAATTCAGCTATGGTCTAAAGTTCTTAAGAAATTTAATTTTTAATTTAAGTGGTCGCCAAAATTTACGAAGTATGGAGAAAAACTAAATGTGTGCGGTTATAAAGTACCTGTTTCTGAAAAACATTTCTGCTAAGAATTTTTTTCTGGATATGCAGCAACCATTAGGGGACAGTGCACCACCTTTTTCCCCCGTTGCTTACTGGATATCTGATTTCAAACGTAGCAGATCGAGCTGTGAAGATGACGCCCACTCTGGACACCCGTCCTCCTCCCTCACAGAAGAAAAGGTCCAAAAAGTGGAAAAAAATGTCTTGGAAGACAGACGAGTTGCAATAAACCACCTCTCAGAGACCCTAAAGATTAGTTATAGCAGCGGTAAAAAAAAATTTACAGATGTTTTGAACTTTAAAAAAGTGTCAGCAAGATGGGTACCACGAATGCTCACTGACGAGAACAAGAAGCAACGTCTTGACATGGGTGCACCACTTCAATACCGAGACGAAACGACAAAGCATGTACCGGAAACGACCGTCTTCTCCTCCCATGAAGAAATTTCGTGTTGCTGCGACTGCATGCAAAGTTATGGCCTCTGTGTTCTAGGAGGTTGAAGGAATTCTCCTAATGGTTTATAAATCTGCCTAAAGGTTTATCAATTCCCGGTTCATATTAGGCAGCTTTAATCGCGAAATTGCGAGATACCATTAAAGAAAAACGACGAGGAAAGTTGACGTTCGGCGTGCTGAATCACCAAAACAAAGCGCCCGCTCACAGATCTGTAATCGCCCCCACTGCAATCAGTGATGCTGGCTTCGACCTTTATGAGCACATGCCATATTTACTGGAGTTAGTCCCCAGTGATTGTCATGTATTTCGAAAATTGATAGCAAATCTCAGTGGAACCCAATTCGAGAATATCGACGGGGTCATGCCTGATGTGGAGGACGTTTTCGAGGCTCATGAACAATATTTTTTTAAGGATGGAATAATCAATCTAGAAAAGCGGTATACTAAGTGTATCGAATTAGAAGGAGATTATGTAGAAAACAAAATTACGTTTCAATCAAATTTTCATTGTTTTCATGGTCATTCCAAAAACTTTATGATCCACCCTCGTATTTTCTGTCTTTCTACTTTTCTGTCTCAATTTTTTTTAATCTAATTAAATAAAAATACAATGATTTTCTGCTCATATGAAGCTCATAGCTTCAAATTTATTCAAGAAGAGTTCAAGTCCAAAAGACGTTGATGACTAGGTTCCCCTCAATACTAGCAATGACGCCTTTTCTTCTCGTCATGAATTAGCGAATGCGTATGGGCGTGCCGTTAAAACCAAGACACGGAGAGGTGTCGCCAAATTCGGACGAATAAGAACGTTCGGGTCGACATTCGCGATACATCGGGGTCGCTCCCTCGGGTTGAAAGGACCCCTCGAGGAGCGACGAAGGGAAACTATTTTTGCGAAGGCTGCAGGAGAAATACACGTTTGTGAATGTAGGGAGCCGCGATATCTTTGGGCCTGGCCCGGGGCACGGGGTTATGCAATTCACTGCAGATATGCGCTTCTATTCGTTTCGTGACATACGCTAGTTCCAGTTTGGATTTGAATTATTGTGTTTTTTTTTAGGTAGATTAACGAGCGATATTAAAGTATTTTAGGGAGCGTATATCTCATGAAATGAGTTTCGGATTGCCTTATTGTTGCGAAGTTATTGTTGTTTGAAATATACAATAAATAACAAAATTATCTTGATTCTCTATTCTCTATTGCTTCACTACTAAAAGGAGATTTGCTCCATAACTTGCTGCCGTCTTCCTCATAAAACCGAGCCTAAAACATAATCTGAGACTCTTTAAAAGTTATGTAAAAAATCACCTAGGCGATATTTAGCTTGGTATAAAAAATATTGTTTTAATGAACACAAAATGCGGGTTTCGCATGAATCCGAAAGTTATTCTGACCTCAGAGTTCTCGAAAAAGGACCCTGCACTATTAATCAGGATATGACCCGGCGTTCTTGAACTTTCGTGGCTTTCCGGGTAGGTATTTCAGAGCAGAGGCTGCCACGGCTGACGTGTCGTGGCTTGGCGTGTCGTGTGATATACAGACGTTGCCAAAGCTCGGTCTCGGAGCTTTGCGGGTCGCGCCATTCAGGATATCCATCAAGACGCAGTCTCTTGATTTAACGTGAATAATATTTGTATTTACAAATAAAACATGTCATAGGATAGGCATTGGCATCATATGGCATATGTGTCTTAAACATTACATTTCATGACTAAATATGAACTTTCTGTAGATGACAAAAGGCCTAAATTAATAACATTAGGAATTACCTTAACATTCAACCTTTGAGAAGCAGCTAAGACCAAAATACTGATAAATTAAGAAATAAATAAAATAGAAACCTATAAATAAAATAATTAAAATAGAAACCATCAATACTGTTATTCGTCAGCTAAGAAAATAGAAAACTCCTATTATGTATTTAATCGCTGCCTAGTTTGGAACAAGATGAAATACAGCAAGAGGCAGACACGATAGCCTACGTAAAATATTACACAAAGCATTGACTACCCTCAAACTTTTTGAGGTTCCGTACCCAAAGAGTGTCAAAGGGACCCTATTAATAAGCCTTCGCTATCCGCCCGTCTGTCACAAGGCTGCATCACATAAATCGTAATAGATAAACCGTTTAAATGTTCACAAAGTTTGTATTCGTTTTGCCACTATAAAAAGAAATAGCAAAAATTTAAAAAAAAACCCCATACACGAAACGTGATTTTTTTGTTTTAAATCTTTAGTACGGAACTCTTCGTGTGCGAGTCCGACTCGCACTTGTACGGATTTTTTTTTTGAAATCCACACAAGAAAGTGCACACAACACAAGATCATTTCCCGGTACCCTGGTGCATATGTGCATGGTCTGTCCAGTGCAAGCAATCAAGCACGCGTTTCTCCAACGGCCACCTCCGCCGGGGCCGCCTCTTTAATATTCCATCTCGCGCAGCCGAAAGCGCATAGAAACGCCAACCGAGGGGTGGGGGCTCAGCTCTTTGGCAAGAGCTTTCAGCGTTCGCAGCCTGCTGCCGTTGGAAACTTGCCTCAGCAAGGAGACAGGCTCATAACTCATTCGCGGGCACGGTACAAAACCGTACAATTGCGATCTGAGCCCCTAGTACGCTTTGTCACCTAAATTGTCGTTTACGCCAAACCGATCGACTGGCGTTTTCAAATGTATGGATAAATTAAAAAGCGCGCGCAGTGGGCGTTAATCGAACTAACATTTGCGAATCCGAGTTTGATTTGACAGCTTACGTATCGTCGCCATTAATACGTTGACGTTGCCGTTTACGCCGAAACAGCGTTTTCATACAAATTTTTTAGTCCGAGTTTGATTGTGACAGGTTGAAGAAGTTAAGCTTAAGACCCACTGCGCGCGATCTTCGATTTTCCATACATTTGAAAACGCCAGTTGATCGGTTTGGCGTAAACGACACTTTAGGTGTCAAAGCGGACTAAAGGCAAGACCGCACTAGGCGTTACTATATTGCAGCGGAGCGACGCGACGCGACTCTACGCAGCAAATTTTGTTTGTCATTCGTTCGGCAACTTCTGAACAAGATGGAAGAAACTGAAATAGATATAATAATAGTTACTTTGCTCTGAGAGGAAGAAGAAAGGTTCGAGCAAGCAAAAAAGAAGCAAAGGATATGGATACATGACTTTCCGACTGCACTTCATCTTAGTGGCGCGGGGGTCTGAGTTCTAATTCTCGGCCCGTTCATGGACCACTTTATTTCTCTCAATCTCAATTTCATGCCAAGAATATTTGACCGCGTCGTCGCGTCGCGTCGCTCCGCTGGAGCGTAGTTACGCCTAGTGCGGTCTGACCTTTAGAACTCTGATATCGTTCACATCATTGTATTGTTTCAATTGTATTCATGTTTCATTTTATTGGAAAAAAAAATATCCAATACAGTTGGAATATTTGTTAGTTTTGGATAGACAAATCGCTGAAATAACTGAAGGCCATATAAAAAATACATTCCAAAAATGCTTTGATGATTGGAAGTTTATATCCGACGGTGTTTACTTTGAAGAGAACCGTAATGCAATAAATAAAGATACGTTTTCAATTAAACACAATTTCCTTATATTCTCTGACTTAAAATAAACTATAATGAAATGAAATGAAATGAAATGAAATTATGTTTATTTACCATAACTACTAGAAAAACAGAACTATATGTAAACCTTAAAAATAACACATAGCAATAAAGAAAAAAAAAAAAGAATATTATAAAACAACAAAAACTTAAAATAACTAAAATCTATAATAACTAAAATTTAATAAGATAACAATTTACAAGGTAATTAACTAAATAATACGATATTATGGTAAATCGGATCCAGGCGCAGCATATGTCATTGACAATGCTAGGTGCATAATCAATGACGCTGGTTTTAAGCCTGGCCGTTAAGAAAACATAAGTATTTGACAACTACATACTAACCAACTATGTATACATCCAAAGATCTCAACTCTAAAGTAGTAAAAACCAAATAATTTATTGAGAAAAAAAAAATATATTTACGAAAAGAAAAGAAAAAGCAAATACTCAAACTTTAAATCAAGTAATAAAATTAAGAATCAATATTAAATGTTAACCGTACATTAAATAACTACTAGACCGTAATGCAGAAAGGTGTGAATGAAAACGTGAAAAAAAAAAAGAGAAAAAAAGAACAAAAAACATGAAGACAATTGGGACCCCGATCTGACTATTCTCGAGAAGATTGTGACTCCAAGAGGTACTCCTTAAGGCGTATTTTGAAAGTACGTATGTTTTTTATAGCACTTATAGGAGGAGGAATATTGTTCCAGCATCGAGAAGCCGCGTACTTGAAGCAACCCTCAAATGCAGCTCCACGGTGCTTAGGTATTGCCAGAAGTCTCCCCACCGATCGAGTCCCGTAACGATGCCCTGCACCCAGCCATTTGAGTTTCCGCCACAGTGCCGTCGGAATGTGTGTACTGATTATTTTATGTATTAAGGTGGCTAAATGCAGGTATCTTCGGTTTGACATATTAAGCAGTCCCAACCGGTTGAGGTATGGGCTTATATGATCTCGTTTCCTAGTGTGTTCACAGAAACGTATACATGCGTTCTGCACTCTTTGCACTCTTTCTTCGGTTTTCTTATATAGACAGGGACCGTATACTGCATCGCAGTAGTTGAACTGTGCAAGAATGAGTGACTCTGTAATTTTGTGACGGACTTCCCGTGAGAACGAATTTTATAGAGACATTTCAGTTTTGCAAATGATGATCGAAACTTATCGGCTATGTGTTCTTCATACCTAAGTTTTTGGTCCATTTTCAACCCTAAGTTCCGTGCTGATTTCACTAAGGGAATAGGAATTTTATTCATGATCAGAACCGGATTGGATGACATTACCCTTTCTACGGCTTTAGTAGTACCTAATACCATGGCCACTGTTTTAGAAGGATTCAAGGCGAGCCCATTCTCCACTGACCAGTTCCATGAGTTGTTGAGGTCTTGATTCACTTTAGCAACAGCTTCATTCACGTTGAGAGGTTCAAATGAATAGCTTAGCTGTGAATCATCTGCGAATAGTTCACAACGCATGTGTTGGAGACAGCTAGGAAAGTCCGCGGTGAAGGCTGTGTACAGCAGAGGCGACATGCAGGAACCCTGGGGGCAACCGCGTGGCACCTCTGTAGCGTCTGAGTAGTTAGGAGAACCATCTGCACTATAGCACTTTGTCTTTTGGTATCTTCCGCTCAGATAACTTCGAAGCATCTCAATTGCATCACTGGACAACCCGTAATAAAATAACTTGGACAAGAGCAGTTTTATGTCCAAACAGTCGAATGCTCGAGAGAAGTCAAGAAGAAGCAAAAAAGTCGCCTGGCCTGTGTCAGCCGCACTCAGAATCTCGTCGGACACCTGAAGTAGTGCCGTGCAGGTGCTGTAGCCTTTGCGGAATCCTGATTGGCAATCCGGAATAATTTTGTACGAGTGAAGATAAGTTGTAAGTTGTTTTGTCATGATTTTCTCTAAAATTTTGGAAAAGGCAGGTAGAATACTGATCGGTCTTAAGTCTTTTAACTCTTTTACTTCGTTTTTCTTGGGAATTGGAGTAATAATTGAAGTTTTCCAGATTTCAGGAAAATATGAACTTGCCAATGAACAATTAATAATATATGTTATGACTTCAAGTGTATACGGCATGGACATTTTTATCATTTTTATAGATATTTCGTCGACCCCACAAGCATTTGATTTAATTGATGATATAAGTGTTAATACGTCTTGCGGAGAGACCTGCTTAAAAGTAAATGATTCTACATCTGGTAATAATCGATTATTTTTGTATAAAATATAAATGCTCTCTGGAATAGGCTTCGTAGGAGGCAATTGCAAAAAGTGAGAGTTAATGGTATCGGGGTTCAATAGATTGTTGGGTATAGTAGGTTTTGTTGCTATTAAACGAGTACATTTTCTAATGCCTTGCCACAGTGTCTTCGAATCCCTATGGTTACAGTTGACCAAAAAATTAAAATAAGCATCTTTTTCCTTTCGAACTGAGGTAGTCACAAGGTTACGAAGCTGCTTGTAGTAGTCCAAGTGGGCTGGTTTGTCAGTGCGTCGAGCTCTCGCGCCTGCGCGGTCGCGCATGCGTATCATGCGCCTCACGTTGTGTGTGTACCACGGCTGTAGGATAGGCCTGCATCGGCGCGAGACGAAGGGCGCATGAAGGTCGAAAATACATGTCATAAAATAATAGAATCTCACCAACATATCGTCAATGGAGAGGCAATGCGCGATGTCCCCCCAAGGGATCTGACTGACATGTTCGGAAAAGAGTTCGATGTCCAAGTTTCTAAATGACCTATAGGTCATTGTTTGCGCTCGGTTTGTCTCGATGCTCAGCCTGAATACAGCCACGACCATACCATGGTCGCTCCTGTCTGGATTGTGTTGAACTGACACACTTTCACATAAGTCATTTGCATTCGTGCAAAGAACATCGAGAAGTGTTTTACTGTTAGTTGTCACACGAGTCGGTTCTGTGACTATTTGTATAAGACCGAACTCTTCAAAGCAATTTATGAGTGTGCGAACGCAACCCCTCTGATTGTTTAAAAGGTCAACATTAAGATCTCCGAAGAAAAAAAAGTAGTCCGCAGTCGGTACTAAAGCCTCAAGCTTATCGCTCAAGCGGTCGAGCGCAGTTCCTACACTGACTGCGTTGGGACGATAAGCGGTACCAACAACACACGTGCACTTAGGAAGTTTCAAACTTAACCACATCTGCTCCAGTCCATCGAATGGCATGTTAAGCAATTTATAATTCAAGTTCTCACGGATGTAAACGCCTACCCCACCGCCAACTGTGGTAGATTTTCGAGGAATATGACAGAACACATAGCCAGGTATATGGTATTCTGCAGTATATAATGAGAGTGACAAAAAATAATAATAATTAAATGCCAATATATTTTCACTGGTAAGCACTGGTATCGACAAGTACCTTATCGAACCTAGCTAAAAGCAATAGATACAAATCTTTAATGCCCTTTGACACCAGATTTTGCGTAATTTTTTTAATTCAATCGCGTGGCAGCCAAACCGAAACATCTGCAATGATGAATCGTTGCATGATTTATCCCTAATGGAGATGACACGCATCAAACGCGACTCGAAATGGAACGCGGTGTCGCGTCGTGTTGCATGCATTTTGTACGCGGCCGTAATCCGTGACTTCCTTGCGGGAAAGGTGATTGATGAAGACGAACTCTCTCCGGGGGGCGACAATTAAAATGTATTTAAAGCTTAATTTATGCCCCCTCGGAGGGCGAACTACTTCCCCTGATCCCCTCAGTGTCTTTAAATTATGGGCGCCCTAATTTTATTTGAATGCGGAAGAAGTTTTTGAAAAAAAATACACGTCACAATATAGAGTTACGCGGGTGAGTTTGTACGAAAATTGTGAAAGGGTTTTTAAGTGTTGTGTTTAAATGCTGATTTGTTTGACAAGGGTAGTTTGCCAACGTGACAGCTGGTCGTATTCTAGGGCCCCGCTGCAAGACTTCTTCTTGGAATACGTGAACGTAACCTATCATGGGACATAACTCCAAGAACGTCCTGTGGTGTCAATGGAGTCAAGGTCGATTTATTGTCCATTTGAAGCTAAATAAATAGTGTAACCTTTTACCAAGCATGTAGTAGTTATAGAGTTATTGAATAATCGTTAACTTAGCTTCACCTTAGCTTTATTTCCATGTCATACGCCTTTTTGTATTTGCATACAAATAGTTAGATGTATATATCATTAACAAAACGTACAGACGTAGCTCTCCGTTCATTCATTTGATGTGCAAAATATCATAAAAATATTTCTCGATTTCACTGAGGAATCAGGCACGAACCATTGTACAGAACAAGCTCACCTCAACAACCTCTTAAGGACTTGGCTGAGCTAACACCAAGAAAATAGCCATTCTGAAAATCTTTCCTTTAATGAGTTGACAGCAAAAGCGGCCAGACTCGGCCCCTTAATTCCCGTTTTATCAGTGCCGGACCGTACCAGCTCCGAGTTGACACGTGCAACCGTCACGCAGGGGTGCACTGGAAAATTGCATTTCCATGACGGTCGGTCCGACGCGCCGTTCGGTCGGGAAACGCGGAGGGTGGTGCCTTGTGTACAAACACCCGGCGAGAAGACGTACGGACCATGAGCGGCTCGTAGCCTAGTGGCGCGGGGACTGGCCTAGCGTACCAGAGGTTTGGGTTCAATTCCTCGCCCCGACATGCACCACTTTCTTTCTCTTTCTGAGTCCCCTTCGCTTACTAGGTGGTAGGGTTTTACCCCCATCCGGGTTGGTACCATCGTATTGAATGAAAAGATGCTCGAAATGGCAATTAAAAATCGTCCGTGTTTTCCATCCAGTTCAGTTTGGTCGTGCTCATAAAGGGAAAGTCCTAGCATGGTACCTAATTCCTTCGAAAATGTGGTGTATTGGGCTAACATCATAACGGTATTTGTGTGGTACTAGCCATTCTTCATTGCCGCTTCGACCATCTTTTCATCCAATGCGACCCGGGCGGGCTTAGATCCCACTACCTAGTAGGGGACTACCTACAGTTTAACATCGATTCCGAACCATGGAGCGAACAACCTCGCATTCGTGACGAAATGCACTTATCCAACTCAGAAAGAGAAAGAAAGTGGTGTATGAACGGGGCGAGGATTTGAACCCAGACCTCTGGTACGCTAGGCAAGTCCCCGCGCCACTAGGCTAAGAGCTGCTCAAACTACTGCTTCTCCTATATCAGACTACTTGCATCATTATTTTTTTGCTTAAGGATGTTCCGACCCATACAATGTTTTTTTTACACAGAACTCAAAAAGTATTGCACTTTAAGGCACGAATTCGTCAAAAATATTAAATATAGCCATAGTAGTTGCAGCGAAAACATATTCACAATTTCAGGTTTAATGGTTTCGTTGTAACTGCTGATTAGAAGTTTTACACCGTTAGATGGCGCTGTTAAATAAAAATCATATTTAAATAAATTGTAACGAAACCAATTATCCTGAAATGGTGAAATTGTTTTCGCTGCAAGTAATATGACTATATTAAACTTTTATTATTAATTCGTGGCTTAAAATGCAATACTTTTTGCGTTATGTGTGCAAACAACTTTATATGGGTCGGAACAGCCTTAAAAATCTTCTAATATCACGTAATTAAGAGTGTCTCCTTGGTTTTGCACATTCGCGTGTTTGGTTTTCATTTTCGGCGCCGCTTGTAATAAGGACTCTCTGAAAAATTAATTTTAGGATTTCCCTGAGGCGCTCCACCGCCCCGCACCGCGCCGCCCGCCGCAGCGCGATGCAGCTGCTGAAAATGCGGGAGCGCTCTGCATTCTTGTTATTTTCAGTGTAATCACGCGGCCTGCGGCAGAACGACTTACATTCTCCTGTCCGCGACGAAATGTGCGAATTGCTTTATAAAGCGGTTGCGCTTACCTTTTATTTTATGCGACCTGACATGGATGGCTAATACCACACAACTACCGTTATGATATAAGCCCAATACACCAAATTCCCGAAGGAATGAGGTGCCATGCCAGGACCTTCCCTTTATGAGCACGGCTTGAACTGGATGAAAAAAACGGACAATTTTTAATTGCCGCTTCGACCATATTTTCATCCAATGCGATGGTACCAACCCGGGCGGGCTTAAACCCTAACACCTAGTAGGGGAAGGGGACCTACAGTTTTACATAGATTCCGAAGCATGGAGCAGCTCGCATTCGTGACGAAATGCACTTATCGAACTGGGAAAGAGAAACACAGCGGTACATGTCGGAATTGAACCCAGTCCGATGGTACGCTAGGCCAGTCCTCGCGCCACTAGCAGCCTAATCTGTGAAATGTTTATAGGAAAAAGCTTACATTTACAGGACAATTATCTTCATAGCTTTATAACTGGTGGCTCTATGAGCTGTCGACCTCGCGAATCTGTCTTTTTGAACATTTGACATTTTTTTAACCTTTTTTCAAAATGTTTGGACAATTTTTTAAAGCTGGCTCGACGGTTAGATCGGTTGAGAAATGCGACCTGTAGAGAAGAACAGCTGGACGTACGAAAGTATTTTTGCCCGATCTAAAACGGAGACGCTTGTTCGAGCTTCGCTTTTCGATCGCTCAACTATTTGATGTATACTAAATGTTAAATTGTTGGCTTGCAATATTATTTATTTTGCAATAAAATATCTTATCTCATATAATAATTTGATAAATGTTACTGATCAATAATATTATTACATTAACTAACTCATAAAATCCAACGTCTGGCGTCCGTCTGTCCTGTGCGCCTATTACTTAGGAAACACGTGATTTTGTATTTTAATCCGTACATATATTGTTTGTATTTATTATGTGGATCAACGGTTACAGGCTATAAATCCTTCTGGTGGTTTTGGTATTATCCATGTCAAGTTACATAAAAAAACTATTTTGTAGAATTCTAGCTACAATGTAAACTTCGGAAAGCTAATGAGCCGTTGCGTGCTTGTCACGGGCAGTCGTATCGATCGGACACTTTCAAGGTTGCCCGGCGGTTGGCGCGATACCAGACAACAAATAATATTGTGATACATTGTATTGTCAACTGATACCCTCTCTCACGTTATGGTAGCTATTTGATTTAATTTTATAATTTTGCTACACTGCATTGCATACACGCCCTCTGCGACTATGATTGATGCACCATCATTACATGCTTTTATTTTTAAATCTTGTTTTATGCGCCTTGCATCTCTGCATTCCGCTCTGAACATTTTTCACCCTTGGATTTCTGCGTTCTGATGACTGCCTGTACAGACAATCCTGCCAAATAATTACAAAATCATTCTACTGAGTGTGCTTGGTTTGTTGCCGGAAAATAGGCGCCATACTCGAAGGCCTCGTACCGAGCCCAGAAGTGGATTAGCGCCAACGGAGCGGAAAAACTGCCGCGGCGACCGCGCCTAATCCAATCACAATCTAACTACCTAGCCCAACCAGGTCGGATCTAGGGGGGTGCATTCCCCCCCCCCCCTCCTATTGAGTCGCAATTTTTTTTATGCTAAAACGATTTTTGACTAAAATATGACTGAAACACTAACTATTGTACTCAAAGAAGGCAGACAAACTTTAATCCGCCGGTTTAAACCGGTGTTTGTATGGTTAGTCCGGTGCTAATATCGTACTAAGTTTTGACAGGTGCTCTCTGAATACGAAAGTTAAATCCGAGCAATTTAAAAGCAAGTTAAGCAACTATCCCCGATTTGAGATAGAATTCCCATCTCCACAGAGCCCTTTTTGTGTTCGCAAGCAAATCCTCCGTGAACAGCGTCTTTCGAAAGCAAAGTTTTCATAAAAACTTTAAATTCACCGCACGATCGCCCCCCATCAGCGAATCCTGGATCCGTACCTGTACTTGCTAACTCGGAACTATGCGCGGGTGTTGTACATAATGTGGTTAATGTATCGGGTTCTACACGCGGACCAACCGAGATATTAATAATAATTTAATCATCGACTTTTATAACTTAGGGTACGTTTCATAAGAGTTAAGCTCAAAAGATTCAAATAAATTCATATCCATTTCAATACATTCTTAATTTATCTATCCAAAATTAAAAGTAAACTTCTTAACGATGTGCCCGTCCATCTCACACTTCCCAGCTCCAGGCTCTTCCTACCATCAGAGCCTTCTTCCATAGCCCGCCTCATAAATTCCTTCTTTGGACACAAGATGTTTCTTGTTACTAGACAATTATTTCACTTAATATGTCAATCGATCCTCACAATAAGAGTGTGGTAGTGTGAGAATGTGGGAAAATCATGAAAATGAATGGGAGCCTACTTGCCTCGGTTAGACTGCCGAAGCGGCAATGAAAAAATCCCTTTTTTCCGCCGAGCTCAATGTAGCCGTACTCAAATATGTATGTTGTACGATATATGTGTAATATCATATCAGCTATGATATGAGCATATGACAGCATATGAGCTACGATAATTTTAACTTTTTATAAAACTATGGCGACAGGTTGTCCGAGATGGCCAGCCTGACAGTTATATAAGAAAACTAAGCAGGAATTTCCAACTTTCACATCGAACTGAAAATGTGAACATTCACGATTACGGGGTTCCGAAACGATGAAATTCCTTTTCAAAGTGGTTTTGTTATAATCACAATTAGATTAAACCGTAATTGTTTTTGTGTTAACGCTAACTAACAGTATAAAACTGTTAATTACTTACAGCAAGACCAATGAACCGAAAATTCCTCAGCATCATTTTTAACTTTAACAATTAATCAATAACTCAATGTCCATTACTTTTCGTGTCGTACTTTTCGTGCTTTCACGAAACCTAGTGTGAGTCGCACAGGCACAGGTTCGGAACTCCAATAAAGCAATATTGATTGTTGGGGTTGCGATGATTGCGCCAGAGCGCAGGGGGGGGGGCTCCTCACTGCACATCGAAAGCAGGGAGGCCCTCCTCACTTCACATTGAATGCAGGGAGGTCCTCCTCACTTCACATTGAATGCAGGGAGGTCCTCCTCACTTCACGTCGAGTGCAGGGGCTGAGAGCGTGAGGGTGGACAGTTTCCCCTCCCGATCTCGGATTACTGACGCTGATTGAAGCAGTAATGGATGTCCAAATAATTCCGTACGTGGCTCCAATAGCAAGGCTTCGTCTTTGAAATCCTCGATCCACCCGAGAGGTGGAAACGAAACACTTTTATTTATTTCTGATTTATGATTCGGTCGGATCTCGTTGCTTTCATGTTACCGATACCAATACAAATAACGTGGTTCTATATGGAGATATTTATTTACTTAAATACTTTTTTATTTTTTGTATTATTTTATTACTTCAATATTAGGTTATATTTCAAAGTAGCCGTTTTTATAAAGGGTAGGTCCTGGAATGGCACCTAAATCCTTCGGGAATGTGGTGTATTGGGTTAATATCATAACGATAATTGTGGGGTATTAGCCATCCATGTCATGTTGCATAAAAAAAAGAATCTTTTTATTATTGTCAATCGTCTATAATTTTTCATAATAATCTTAGCATAACCTGTGTCCAGTAAATATCAATCAGACAATATTCCGGAATTTTGTGATGTTTACTAGTGAAATTATAATATGTCTGCTTTGATACCTTTACTGCGACATATCTAACATATGTCGATACAAAAATAATGGTTTCTGCAGGGAGGTTTTTACATGTAAATTGTCCACAATTCACTTTCATTAGAAACTTTAAAAATTAAACACATCCCTATTACTGTTAGGTTTAGTATTATTGTGCATGTTTCAGCCAGCATTACTAGGATTACAGCGTTACCAATTTTGGAAATAACGTACATAGCTGGAATTTTGTATTTAAACATGTAAACTAACCGATTGTTCATTCAATCATAATTATCTAGTAAACTTATTTGTAAATTATTTCAAATGATACCGCCATTTTCGTAATTATCGTTTTATTCCGAAACGAGGAATGCATCTTCAAAATACGTTTTAAAATAACTATTGAGATTTAAGCTAACGATAAGTCGCGTCGCTTCGCAAACTTTGAGGTTAGGGTTCGTTTGTGGTCTTGTACCGTAACCATTTTACCGCTCCGACGGGTTCGACCCTGCGATTAAATACATTTAAAACAATAACCGCATTGACAGATGGTGGCCTATAGAAAGACAATTCTATATAATAATTTCTTAGTCAGAAGATTTAATAACAAAAAACTGTATGATGCCTTTTTAGGGTTCCGTACCCAAAGGGTGAAAACGAAACCCTATTACTAAGCCTCCGCTGTCCGTACGTCCGTCCGTCCGTCCGTCTGTCTGTCTGTCACAGGGCTGTATCTCATGAACCGTAGGCAGGCAACTGAAATTTTCACAGAGTGTGTATTTATTTTGCCGCTGTAACAACAAATAGGTAAAAGAGAAAATAGTAAAAATTAAAGGGGGTCCCATACTAAAAACGTGATTTTTGTGTTAAATCTCGTACGATGGTACGGAACCCTTCGTGTGCGAGTCCGACTCGCACTTGGCCGGTTTTTTAATACTAGATATCCTTACTGAAACCAGTGTGCATTGTATAACTCTCCTTGAATGTGAAATCCGTAATGTTTAATTAATATATCTTATATATCTTATATTAGGATCAATTAACTTGTGAAATGACTGAAGTTTGACAAACAGAAATTTAATAATTAAATAAAATAAAAATAAATGTCTAGATATTACTTTTACGAGTAGAGCAGTTCTTAGACTCTCTCAGGGACATTTTTCTCATTGTTCGGTTACATCACAAAAAATACTCTTTATCGCAATGTGAGTAACGAGGGAGCAGATGTCGAGTGGCAATATGCCCGTCGTGGCGCTTTCACGCCTGGCCGATCACTTTCACGTTTGGCCCAAAATTATCGCTTTCTGGGAAGTATCGAAGGAAGATACCCCCAATGAATGTCACCCGCAAAGCCGAGCGGAACAGATTCGAAGCCCGTAAATTGCAGTTCGTTTAGAGTTATAAACCACTCGCTCCCTCGACTAGTAAGTTCGAGCGGCGCATTTCTCATTGTGGCCAGTGTCGGGCGCGGTCCCAATTTGTAACGATTGCGTTATTTATGGACCTCGCTAGGAATTCGCGTAAATAGGTCATTGGGAGCCTGAGGATGGTCGTTTTGATGCAACGGAAGCAGGGCGAATTCGATGTTCAGAAATGGTTCCGAGACACCACGTATATTATTAGTGTTGTCATTTAGAGCTAACGTTTGCCAGAAATGTTCTGGGTTGGACGTGTAAATATTTACATTTGAAATAGCTGAGGTTCCCGGCTTTTCTCGAATCTAGAACTCGATCACAGTACCACCTTCCTGGTCTAATTTTGATTCTAAACTACCCAGGAACCAGTCCAAACACGCAATGTGATCAAAATCGGTCCAACCGTTTAGGAGGAGTTCAGTGACATCCATATCGATAGTAAAAATTGTAAATATATTATAGTACTATTTATTTATTAGTACTGTATTTGGGGCTAGTATCACATCTACGTACTGCCATTATATATAGCCTTGAGATTAACCTTTGCACCATGTAAGAAGAGACCTTGTAATAAGGGAAGAGGACCTCAGTCACCGAATTCCTCAGTCTGACATGGACCTCGGATTGGCCGGACAAATAACCTTTTTTTTTGTGGTAAATAAGAGGTGACCCATGGATTCTTTTTCGATCAGATTTATTAACTTTCCTCATTCTTTCAAAGTAAAACTTGAAACATAACTTCAGAGCATTATTTCGAAGCTACATGGCGATTTCCATTTTTTTTAATAAAAACAAACTATTTCCTTACATTTGGTATGAAAGTATTACATAAGTAGTATTATATAGAGTATGTCATCCGTCCGTTGACTCAGTTTGTATTAACATTCTAAGCCCCGATTGCAGGAAGAGACATCCGAGTTAATCAATGTTCAAACACGTCACTTTTAGTTAAGCGCATGTAGGTGACTCAGCTCCTTTCAATACTGTCCATAATGTGACGTGTTTAATCATACGTTTATTTTGATTTTGTGCCCTTTCGTGCACTCGGCCCTAAGTCTATGATTGATCCTGTTGTCTTCGCCACGAGATACCTCAGTCGTCACATCTAGCTGTGCCCCTAGGCTACCGACCATTTGAAATGGTGAAGTCCAAATTGTAGTTGACTCTATGAACGCAAGAAAATCATCGAAGTATGCGTACAAGATGTAATGTGTCGCCACTGGCTTAGAAACGTGTCACTTGTGGAATGTTCATTCATACTCCAGATGTCTCTATGCTCTTTTATTCATACGCAGAGAAGTTCATGTCTCGGAATTAATTCTCATAATGGTGGCAGCGTTTCTTGCGGAATAAATCTTACACTAATGACCTTGCGCGCGACTGGTCCGAGGCATCATTAATTGTTCTAAATGATGTGTGAAATTATACTATAACCGAGAATGTTACTTGCACTTCACTGACTCTTAACAACATCTATGTACGTCTGTCTGTTAATTTTTTACTAGAGAATCCGAACTTTCCCGATCATTTTTTATGTAACTGCCTGCACATGGGGGCTAATTGTTTATTGTTTATTCATCATCCATTGACAGTACACTCCACTCGGATTTGCCATATTTTATCATTTGCCGGTTCAGTAATCACATTGAACATCGACAGCGAAGAACTGGCAAAAAAAAATTTGAACGTACAGTTAGTCTAAGTTTACAAAAGTATTTGCCACTGCTTACAATCAAATGTATTAACACTAAATTAATATGAATTGAATAGAATCCACAAATGCATGTCGAATACTCATGACAAATATCCGTTTATTTGTAAAGACCATGCCCGCCACCTAACATGTTGCCAACATGGAGCAAGCCAGTCCCCACAAACAGCACCCGTTCACGAGCATCACGCCGGGCACAGCCATCGAAGGAGACTCGAACCTAGCTTCACCGCAAGCAGGGTTCAGCCTCAACGGTTGCAAATGGTCACCCATCCAGAACCCAACAGCGCTCAGAGGTGCTGCACCGGGTTATAGAGTCACAAGGCGTCGCGCCTCGGTAGCCTCGATATCCCAGTGGTCTAACGAAGCTCAGGTTCCATAAAAAATCAATAAGAAAAACCGGCCAAGTGCTAGTCGGACTCGCATACGAAGGGTTCCGTACCATCGTATAAGATTTAACACAAAAAAACAGGTTTTTTGTATGGGAGCCCACTTTAATATTTATTATTTTTAAATTTTACCTATTTGTTGTTATAGCGGCAAAATAAATACACACTCTGTGAAATTTTCAGCTATCTATCTGTTACGGTTACTGAGATACAGCCCTCTGACTGACGGACGGACGGACGGACGGACAGCGGAGGCTTAGTAATAGGGTTCAGTTTTCACCCTTTGGGTACGGAACCCTAAAAAAAGGCATACGAACGTACAACGAACACACATAACGTGTTATGTGGGTTCCAGCACGTAAAAATAATACAATCAGGACCACTGAATTTCTTCCCGTGCATGTCGTAAGAACCGACTAAAGGCTTCATTGTTCGTGGTTCGGATTCCACGTTAAACAGTAGGTTCCCTTCCTAACCCACTAGGCAGTAGGGTCCATCCCGCTTAATTTAATATGGTCGCATTGAATGAAATTTTGACGCTTTCACTTCCGTGAAAATTGTCCGTGTTTTCCATCAAGTTCAATGCAGCCTTTTAGTATAAGGAAGGTCCTGGTACCACACCTAGTTTCCATGAGGTGTGCTAGACTTATATTATGACAGGAGGTTGGTGTTCCCCATTCATGTCCCGCTACAAAAAAAAAAGCTTATAATTCTGTGTTCAAACAAGCACTCGGTTATTTTCGTGCGCAGCGTCGCGATAATAAGATCTTCACTGACGTCACGCGGGAAAGTGGAAAATAACCCGCGGACTCATTTGTAGTGCCGCTGCCAAGTGCAATAAAACTTTCGTATTTATGGTTCGAACCCAAATAGTAACCTCGTCCTGATTGTATTTTCGACGTCTCCGCTCGGGTCAATTTGGTTTGGACTGATGTCGGGCTGAATTGTGTCCTGGATATTATATGAACTGCCCATACAAACTTTCATCCCCGATTTCACTCCCTTCGAGTTAAATTTTGGCCACAAAATGTGGCCTATATCTTTCTCCAAGTTCATCAAAATTCGTTCAGCGGTTAAGGCGAGAAAACGCAAGAAACAGACAGACAGTGTTACTTTCGCATTTATAATATTAATATAGATTTATGCCATAGCCAAATAAACATTAATATGATATCATATTAATATATAATATAGGTATTATTAAAATAATATTACCATCCGTTTGTAATCATCGGTCCTTTGTTCATAATTTAAGTGTCAATGGACTGTGTTCATATTTTCACTATTGACCTGTCTGGACATAAAATGAATAAGTACTCGGAATAGAGCGAATGGTGTCATGAACTATGTTTGGAATAACCAGTTATACCAAAGAAAGACTAACAAAGAAAATATACAGAGCGAATTTTGGTGAAACTGGCATGCCCCAACGACCGATAGGTCATGTGTTTCGTAAAGTTGTGACTGTTGAAGAAGCGAGAGAAGTATGTTTTCAACTGATCCCACTCCTCATGTATGTAGAACCCTGAAACTACTCAGTTACAAAGCTTCAACAGTAAAATTATTATAAAGGCTTGCGTGAACAATTGATTTCCCACGTGAGAACAATTTAATAAAACGTTTTTTTAAGTAAAATATATTAGGTTAACGGTAATTATTTGCGCGCTGATAAACGGAGAGCCCGCAGTTTTAACTGACGCCTGACTTTTAGGTATCTACCATCACGGTGAACGACCAGGGCCCTTGGCTGTGAGCGTATATGTAAGTAAATGCAGGGATTCCGGTGGGCGTGTATGAGGGCAAAATCTACTCTCACGGACCCAATTACATCCATAGTAACACAATACCTTATCACAACCTCGGCTCGGGCTATTCTCGGCTTATTTTTTTTGGTGAATCATCCAAATAGGTCGCGCGTACCGAGACCGAGGTGAACCAAAGTAAACACAAGATTCCTATCTTACAATTCACAAACCTTTCGTGATGGAGTTCACGTGTGAACTTTCTTAGGATCTTTAGTGAATATGTACTGGGCGCTCGCAAGAACGTTCCGTGAAATTATAGGTTCCACTAAAGTTTTTACGTGTAAGGCGTAGGGCCTTGCGGCGATGAAAATAAAACAGGGGTGGGCCCCGTAAACATCACACAATTACGCTCACGTTACAACGGTTCTTTAAAAAAATCAGTTGAAAATCGCTGTTTCAGTTTACGTCATATTAGGTATTTATTATCAGGCAATGAATGTGCCTGCACGTATTTGTTTTTCTGGAAACATCAAAACCGAGCCATAGAAAATAGTGTGATATAATAATGCTACTCATTTTCCTTTATCTGCGGTTGGACATAAGGTATATGAAAAAACAAAAACGCGCTGACACAGACATTTGTTGCCTGATAGTAAATACCAAATATCAAGTAAATTCTAACATTGGATTACATGGATAACATTGTTTGTATTGGAAGCGTAATCGGCTCATACTGACGGTCCCACACTAAATCGAAAAACGACTTCGATTCGGTATTTTTACTTGATGTAAGGTTCAAGTTAGATCGTGAAGCACGATGATTTTATTATTACAAATGGTGAAAAAAAAATATCACAAAGGAAAGTTCTGTAACATAATGTTAAATATTTCTCATTGAAGCTCGCAACATGCAAAGGGAATATGCCTGAGATATTTATGATCGCAGAAATGTGTCTGCCTTCATCACTCGTAATCAGGTCTGCAAATGTGGTTTATGACCGTAAATGTGTTTGCAAGGTAATGCTAAAATATTCATAGCACCGTTGACACTGTCTGAGCAGGGCTCATTCGTAAGCCCATTATTTATTCAGGTTCGTTACGGAGATGTCGTCCACACGTCACGAAACAGAAACAAGACGAGAAGACTCACCTATTTGAAATCTGGGACTAGATATTTAATATAATTGTGAGTAATGTAATTGGAAAGTGCCAAATTAATTTAAGTCCTCCCAAAGTAAAAAACGCAAAATAACTTTGCGCAAAATACTCCTTGCGGACACTCGTTACCAAAACCTGACTGAGAACATAGAGGGTATTCTACCCACGCATCTGTATCTACAGTTACCATACGTCATAATTTGTAAGGAGTCTTTCTCTAGAATTGTGAGGGTTTTTTATCGTTTAATAAAATACTGAAGGGTTGATATTTTTTTACGTTTAATAAAATGTCACGTACGATCACGACTGTCAGGACTCTGCGAAAAGTAAATCTTGAATGTTTAAATTATTGTCGTATGCAACAATGTCTTCATCGTTCTGTGGCGCTCGACTCCGGGCCGCACGACCTTGGTTCCCGCGGGTCGCGCCACTCCCGCGGTGCCGTTCTGCCTCGTCGACGTCACGTTCGTCGCCATTTTGAGATTGCCATTGTTTTTGTCCCCGACGCGACGTGTCGCGGGGGTGATGATTCGACCTGACACTGATCGATGCGCGGACGGTACGCTTCTAGGTGAAGTAGACAACGATCGAACGTTTGAAATACGATTAGCCTTGAGGGAGAGCATGTACAGGTACAGGGCAAACGGTGACATCTTGTTCTCTGGTGTGTCAAATGTAGGGGCGCTATTCATTGTACCCACAGAAGAGAAAAGGAAGGAGATGTGTCATGTGGTCGCTTCTTGCGCCCCGCCGCCGTTTGTACAAATTGCGCATATAACCGTTTTGAAAACCAGCCGCGCGTCGTATGCTATGCCACACCACATGTGCTCCTGAAATGCGTTCGCCAAGCTTGCACCCACACACAAACTCTACAATACGTTTGCGATTACGTTTTAGTGAGATCTCACATCTTCTCCATTTTTTTATATGACCCTGATTTTCTACTCTTACGACAGCGGTATTCTTTAAACATTTCATAACTTTATTTTTATTTTAAGGACGATACATGAATATCCACACAATATGTCTTCATTAGCTTTGTTATTTTTCCATCGAGTATTTTTTCCTTTCGTTTTTCCTTTGCATGAGTTTTCTCAGCCATATCCTCTTCTCTAAGAAATCCTAGATATTTTAAGGTGATACGGAACGCCCAAATTAGTCTTGAATTACTTATGGTTTATAATATTTACGTTATGCACCCTCCCTTGACAAAATACAAAATTGATACATTAAAGCTACATAACTTTACGAGACAGCATAGAGATGGATAATGGTTGTGAAGGTACATCCTTCTCCAAAATTAAATCTACTTTACAAAACTATAAATCCAGTCTTGAAAGCAGTTCTCACGATTTTATAGCATCGTTAAAATTTTGCGGCGACGCGACCATCGTGTCAGGAAAACGATAAACGTCGCAAGAGCAACTTGGACATCTTTTATTTAGTTAATAATTGTTATTGTATGGACCTCGAGTCGGTATGCCGTCGTACGATTCGGGAACGTAAATGAATATGACGCTCGTAAAATTCGCACAAAGATTTGGGTTGATCGTAAAGTTTTTATGCCGCTCAAATAGGCCATCTTGCAGACTCGATACGCTTACGTTGCAAATACGCAACCAATAGCAATATATAATTAGATGTTATATTTTTTCAGACAATGCCGGTATTTTTCTTAGCTCTATCCAACGCCGATTTTCTAACTAATCCCATATTGAGTCAAGGTTGCGTTTTAAGTCCAATGCTAACCACACGAGCCGTGATTAGCTTCTGGTTTCTTAGGTCTTGCACCGCTGTGCAAGAGCTCCTGGCTGGAGGCTGTTACACGTTCATGACAATGCCAGTATATTTATTTGTTGTTTTCATTGTTCCAGGTACGTCTGCCGCTAACGGAATCTTGCTGTGGTGGTATAGTTCAATACCTTTTTACTAGATAATAGGTCGGGGAAAAAGTCTTTTCGCATTATAGTATGTATGAACTTGTAATAAAATCTCTTTGGCTATACTATTTGTATCTGGCTGGTTTTGGTATCATTGAAAGTTTAAATTTTAAAGAACATAATTCCAAATTCAAATTAGGAAAATGTGTGATTCTCATTTGTTTTTCGTACTGTCAAAATGAGTGAATCTAATGAAGAAATTCGATACATTTTAAAATTTTACTACAAAAAAGGTAAAAATGCAACGCAAGCCGCGAAAAAAATTTGAGAGTAGCACAAATTTGGTTTAAGCGTTTTCAATCCGGAAATTTTGATGTCAAAGATGCACGTCGCTCTGGTCGCCCTATTACGGATAAAATGGATGCCATTTTTGAAAAAGTGGAGCAAGATCGGCATATCAGTAGTTACGACGTAGCTGAAGAACTAGGAATTGACCACAAAACAGTTTTGGCGCATTTGAAAAAAACTGGGTACACAAAAAAGCTCGATATTTGGGTACCTCACGAGCTCACTGAAAGAAACCTAATGAACCGTGTACTCATTTGTGATTCTTTATTACGACGTAATGAAACCGAACCATTTTTGAAGAAGCTGATAACTGGTGATGAAAAGTGGATCACGTACGACAAGAACGTGCGAAAAAGGTCGTGGTCAAAGGCCGGTCAAGCTTCACAGACTGTGGCGAAACCCGGGTTAACTCGCAACAAGGTGATGCTGTGTGTGTGGTGGGATTGGAAGGGCATTATTCATTATGAGCTGTTACCACCAGGCAGGACCATCGATTCTGAACTCTACTGCGAACAACTGATGAGATTAAAGCAAGAAGTTGAGAGAAAGCGGCCGGAATTAATCAACAGAAGGGGTTTGGTTTTTCATCATGATAACGCTAGACCTCACACATCTTTAGCCACTCAGCAAAAACTAAGAGAGTTTGGCTGGGAGGTGTTAATGCATCCGCCGTATAGTCCTGACCTTGCACCTTCAGATTTCCACCTGTTTAGGTCTCTTCAGAATTCTTTAGGCAGTGTCAGGTTAACATCACGAGAGGACTGCCAAAACCACTTGTCGCGGTATATTGATCAGAAGTCCCAATATTTCTATAGCAATGGGATCATGTCCCTACCTACAAGATGGCAAAAAGTTATCGAACAAAATGGTACCTACATACTTTAGTTAAATGTAAATAAACCATATTAAAAAATGTTTTGAATTTTCTTAAAAAATGCGAAGAAACTTTTTTACCCTTACTTTATAATGCTTTCCGTTTGTGTCATCAATCAGTGTTCCGTTATAATTATGTCCATTTCACCTTCAGCAGAATCTAAATTGTTTGATTGATTACATAGAACACCAAAAGTAATAGATAGACGGTACAAAAAGTTCTAATAAAAAATCATGGTCTTTGTGCCTTATGGTGAAACGCAGTTTATAAAAAATAATTAGAGATACATGCAAAACAATTAAATAAATATCGACATAATATTGTCTACGGCAACGAAAGACAAACCAAGTGCGCGTTGTCCGTGTTACACCCAGGTGCATACCTCAAGGTTCAGTTCTGAGTCCCGCCTCGATGCTTGTAAAGACTGCGCGTGGGCACGCATATAGACAAGTTAGACGGGTGTGTGGGAGCAGTCATAAATTATCCTGTCTCACTCAATAGTAAAGATGTGAGCGAGAGAACTCGTTTGCCAGGAAAGCGAAAGCAGGCTTGTTTTATCCTCTCGCCGCTGGTCTTGAATGGACTTTACACAGTCCCACTGTGAATGGAGTTCTGCCCATCGAACCTAACCTAACCTAACTGATTACCTCAGTTTATTATAATTATCACTAATACTTGAATTTTGATCGCTACTCCCGTGTGTCGGCTACTGTGCGGTTGGTCTGGAACGATTGGCGTCATGAAATATTAGGCTGTACGTGTGATTTTACCTGCAAGACAAGTTAATTATAAGTTTTCTGCCGATGTCATGACAGAACTAATGAATATGCCGATCGATGAGATTATTCCCCTTGGTCCAATACCGGTTCGACTGCAAGGTGCACCGCGTGGGCGAGGATCAGAGTCCTACGCGGGTCCTGCTGTGAAAGAACTAGTTTGTGTCCTTATACATAAGATAGAGGTTGATATCCTTTGGGTTTATATTAGTAACACGTGGGAAGGATTGGGATAGCGTGCATTTAAATGGACTCAATGTAAGTGAACTGATTCATTTTCTTTTATGTTGCGTTATTGTATGCATTTCATATTGTTTTATGTAACTGGGCATAAATGGCTTGTATCACAAGTATCGCCATGCTATCAGCCTTACACACCTCATTCCCAAAGGAATCAGGTGCCATGCCAGGACCTTCCCTTTATTAGCATAGCTAATAAAAAAATATAATTTTATAAAAAACAAAAAAGAAGTATTGGTCTCTGCAAATAAAAATACTTGAACGATTTGATTGAACTGAATGGAAAACACGAACATATTTTTTTCAATATTTAGATAGTACCACATAGTAGGGGAAGGGGACCTACAGATTTCATGCATGCGTTCCGAACTATCAAAATTCGTGACCAAACGCACTTACTAAACTCAGAAAGAGATAGAAAATGCTGCATGAACAGGACGGGTTATCGAGCGCATGCCCTCTGGCATGCAAGGCAAGTCTTTGCGCCCCTGAGCTACGAGCCACTCAAGGCATCGTTGAAACGCCTAGCGCTAGTCGTCCCATCGGATTCGATATTTGTTGCCAGTTATTAAATACGTTTTCCATTAAATGGCACTAAAGTTTTAAAAGGCTTCATTAGATAAATAAATGTTGTATTGTTGTGAGCTCCGTTATCTCGGATCGGCCTGTCTCGCCCGCGGCGCAGTTGCTAGAAGTGCCAGTCTAGAGCAGCAGATACCAGGTTCGATTACCTCACCGCTATGCCAATAATTTCTAGTTTTGGTAATTTAGCTGGTACGTTCCATCGCAGTGGTTCCATCCAATGTATTATTTTCGTCGGTATTTTACAATGCACGTGTTGAATGGTTTGTCGATTTTCGTTGACTTCTCGTTTCTGTTATTTATCTTCAAAATGTTGGTGCAAAATGTCTTACGGCGCAATTTATTTAAAGTCAAGTAGTCATGTTAAAAGTGTGAGCGGGAAAGATCCAGTTCAACGCAGCCCTTAAATATAAGGAAGGTCTTGGCATGGCACCTGATTACCATGTTTGGCCTAATCTCATGACAGTGGGTGTGAAATTAGCGTTCCATGTCGAGTTACATCAAACAAGATCGTTAGTTGATAGGCTTTTCTGGAAGGTGTAATATTTTTGTTATGGTTTATGATTTATTGTTCGCACTGGGATTAGCCATATTTTATCAATAGCCAGTTCAGCAATCTCAGAGAAGAAGAACTGGCAAGAAATTCCGTTGGATTTTTTTTCAACGTCCACTTAATCTAAGTTTACAAAAGTATATACCCCTGCAACTGCACATAACATTGTCGCCGCGTGTACTTAGTTCACTTATCGATAAAGCGGAACTTAGTCCTTTTTCACTTACCAATTGAGGGAAATGTCGCTATTTATACTTACTTGCCTTATATCGTTTAATCCTAACCACGTCGACCAGCAAAAATATTCCAGCATGGTTATAATGTTCGGGATTTCGACCGTGAAGCAAGGATTAATTAAAGAAAGAGCCCAGTAAAAAGAACTAGTTACTTTACGAATATACTATAATGCTGGACCCGAACCAGCAAAATACACCATACGTGGGTATTGCGTCTACCGATTGCGCCACCTGCTGAATTCTCATAATTTGGAATTCTCCTACAGTCCCGTAATTAATGCCTCGTACTAACACACTATTGTATTCAGAGTGGGCAGACTAACTTTAAACCGCCGGACTAGACCGGTTTTTGTATAGTTAGTTCGGTGCTAATCTCGTACTAAGTTTTGGCAGGTGCTCTCTGAATACCACTTACAGTGTTTACGATTATACCTGCATACATTTATTGAACGCTTCATCTGCGTTGCGGACATTGACTGCGAAGGTTGAAATGGATTGTTCGGGATTTTGTCAGTGACGATGCGCAGGCGCACGTCTCGAGCGGTCGTGCTGCGGCCCCGGCTCCGCTGTCACGAGCTGGCGCAGTCGGCGCGCACGATGGGGTATGGCTTTATCGTGAATCGGTGATCCGTGGGAGATGCAAAAAAACAAGTACATAATAACATTTATAAATATTTAGTTGGGAATCTGTTTCGGATTAAATTCATTGGATCATATTAAAAACTTTTTATGGAAAAGTGTAAAAAAAATACCGTGCCTTTTTGATGATCGGCGATGAATTATGCCCACATTGTCGTTTCTATAGTCCGACGTTTCGTTTGCAGGTCGCTGTTGCCTGTAGTGAAGGCGCATTTCCTTAAGGCTCCAACTAACTCCAGCGTTCAGCAAACAAACTATATTGTTACTCCAGAAGCAGTGATTTTGCGTTAGGGTTCATTTATCGACATACCAAAGCAATAGACCGACAATCAGAGTACTTCTCTATACAAACGTTCGTACCACCTGTACGAAATTTTTCAGTGTTACTGTTATTCTATTTTAATTTGCCCGCTTATTGATAACGTTTCGGTTTTATATATTACTAGCTGCAGTACCCGGCTCCGCTCGGGTTAGTGTCGGCTAAATTATTTCATGGATAAAAAGTAGCCCACATGGCTGATCCAAAATAGGGTCAAACTGGTCCAGGAAAATGTATCCATCTACCAAATTTAATCAAGATCGTTCGAGATGAAATAGCATGATTTAATGAGAAACATCCAATAATTCCCATTTAGACCTTCTTTGACATTTGGTGGCTATTTAAAAAAAAGCATTTGCCGCCAGAACCTTTCTGCACTTGCACTGCAACATTGTTTACCTAGTAAGTAAGTAGCGTGTAACGTAGGTAAGTTTTGCGTGGACTCCAACCCACAGCTAGCCTCAACATCGAAAACAGTAACCCATCTCGAACCTGACTACTCCCAGAGATCCTATACATTGATAAAATACGCACATAAATCGGGTAATCGCAAGTTATAAGAATTTAACACTCACTACTCACCCTTCAGGTAATGAAGCGTTATATTATGTAGCCTATAAGTTTTGAGTAGAATCAGGCTAGACGTAGATACAATCCGCATCTAAATCGAGTAATTGGTTCTCAAGGATTTTGCCAAGTAGTCCTAAAGTTGCGGGAAATACCAAGCCGTACTTCGGTACAATAAAAGTAAGCGTTTGTAACAAATCGCTAGTGCTTTGAAAATTCGCCAAACGGACACAACCGGCATGACGTCTGCCCTCACGCGTGTGCCCGTGCTCGGGTAGCGCAATCCATTCAGTAGTTTTTACGTGAAAGAGTAACAAACATCCATCCATCCATCCATCCAACCATCCATCCATTATTACAAACTTTCCCCTTTATAATATTTATTAGATTATTAGATGAACACGATTGCTTAAATACGTGAATTTCGTTATAATTACTTCAGTAAAATAGTGTTAGACAAATTCAAAAAATCAAAGATAACAAACACCGGACTTTTTACGAAGAAACTATCCCGGAAAAGAACAAATTAATTTATTTTCCTTCCTGGTAAATGGTGAATGCCACGGAAGCAAGTCCCTAACAATGGGCGTCTCCTTCTCTCTCGCTGAACACGCGCTTTTGTGTTCATACGCTCTATCTCGCTCGCTCATACTCGCAAGCTCGCACTCATGCACAAACAAATGAGGCCCATTCGCCATTTTGTTCCTTCCTAATGATAACGTTTTCGAATCTTTCAGTCGCGCATTAGCCCGGCACTCACACGCATGCATGGTTACAAGCATGGCGGTTGCAGCCACCGCGGTCGCTACCGTATTATTATTTCGGACGAAATGTTTTCTTGATTTCTATCTAATGATATGTATGTTTGCCTATGATAAGTTATTATACGGATCTTTGTATTCCTTTCACTCCGATTCTTATAACTTTTAACCGCGTATTTCGGCATTTTGACGCATTGCAAAGCCTGTAGATGGCACATACGCTCGGATGTCAAGTCGACCACAGACTGACACGCAGTAGGGCATCAACGAGCGGATAGGGCGCATATTACGTGGTACGCGGGGAAAAGCTGATGGTGCATCTTTAGTTGTAGATTATATCGATGGGTTCACTGTTGTATACGCGTGAAAATAGAGCGCGATAGGGCGCATATTACGTGGTACGCGGGGAAAAGCTGATGGTGCATCTTTAGTTGTAGATTATATCGATGGGTTCACTGTTGTATACGCGTGAAAATCGAGCGCGACGAAGCGAAATTAAGGTTTTTGACCTATACTTCTAATTTCTAAAGAGAATAGGGTTCCGTTTTCACACTTTGGGTACGGAACCCTAATAATGTGTTTTCGAAGGCGTCGGATTATCAAGACAGGATATTTTTTTTTATTTTTTATTTTGGTCATTTACTGATCATATCACCGATATCGAAAATGACGATAACGACGACGGATAATATTTTTTGTGATCAGTAGTTATCTATCAATCGTTAATAAGTAGTCTGAGCAAATGAAAGAAAAAAAAATACAAAACCGGCAAAGTTTCTGGTCGCTTCTTATTCGTTAGTCAAACCGGCAGAAAAATACGAATCTAAGGGCCGGTATTTCAATCGTCCCTCTTCCTAGCCTCAACTTTAAGCGAAGCTTAAGGAACAAAATGCAGCATTTTAACGCAAACTAAATGGTAAGCGAAGTTTTATAATGTCCCCAGCAATCTATTTTCAAAGCCCTATAACACCTTAAAGCCTCGGCTACCGTATAGTTTTGGTTCAAATGCTGCTTAAGCTTCGCTTAAAGTTGAGGGTAGGTAGAGGGACGATACAAATACTGGCCCTAAGTGCGTAATATAATGGTGATAAAAAATAACAACGGAGATAAAACATTAAAGAAGCTGAAAATAAAACATTTCTTTTTAATTTTTATTCCGAAGAATTTTAAACGCTTCGGTGTAATTCGAGTGGCTGGAGAAAAATCTAACAAATATCTGTATTATTCGAAGGTCTTGATTTTGTAGGACACCGACAACCCTCTAGATTCCATGTGAAACTGACTCCTGGTCCTATTAAGCACGACTAAGTTCCAACAGTTCTCCTCAAGGGAGTATGACTCTTGGTTACCTAATGTTAGAGTCGTCAACAGCACTTCCTAAGATAGAATCCTGCTATCACGACGCGAAGTTGGTGCTATCTAAACCTAAATCTGCAGAGCATGCAATTTACTCCATTCTCTGTCAAGGATAAGGCAGGTCCTGGCATGGCACCTAGTTCCCATGTGGTGTGTTGGGCTAATACCATGACAGAACGTGTGGTATTAGCCATCCATGTCCAGTCACATAAAAAAAAAGGAATAAAGGGTTTTCATGCATGGTTCTTTTTTTGCAAGACAAAGAAATTCTTCATGTAGAATTAATTAAGTCACCGTCTCGAAGAGGTGATGATGTAGTCTGCAGTTACGCTAGGAATATTATTTCAGGATAATCGTATTAGTAGCAGCTTATGAGCGTTAAAAATAACCAATAACTTAATTCCCTGTAAGTCTCCTTTATTATTACACTACTAATAGAGTCGTTATACCCTATGAGGAGGCCTCCTAATGGAACAGTTGCATTCGATTTCTGAAACTTGAATCTTGTTTGAAGAAAGGCGACCATTCTTTGCCTAGGACGATGTAAGGAATATGCAAATATTGACAACATCTTATACTAAAATATGAAACGGCGTGGTAGGTTTAAGGGGCCACCCGGCAACAGTCGGCGCATTGTCAATAAATCTCTCGGCTCCCGTTATCAGATGTAAGCAAACTGTTTGATAAGAGATACGCGGCGGCTTTGCCTTCTACAATATGTCAACAATACTCCCCTCCACAAGTCCATGCTGCATTCAGTGGGGCTCAGCTCAATTTGAACCCTACCGCTTCGACGTAAAGTCGGTGGATAACGTCGCGTTCGTACGTACGGAAACGACGCGCGCTCCGAGAGTCGTTCGTCTGACGGCCGCAGTCAAGCGATCGCTCCGCTCGCGGCCGCATCGAACCGCCGAGCGAGCGCGCGTCCTCGATCCAAGGTCGTTCCATTTTCAAATTCAGCGCGCGATTCGAATTAGCGCGGACGTATAAGGCCGACGATAACCATCGTAACGGATCGCCTTATAAGCAGTGAATGTGCCCCCCAGTGAATACTCCACATTGTGGTATTGGAAGAGAGGAAGTGACACTTGGACGTGTGTCGTGTGTGAGGAATCGAATTAAACAAAACAATAGCTGACGTACTAGAAAACGTCATATCCTCAAAGGGAACGCAGCGTGTATGAGGCAGTTATGGTTGGAACAAGTTTGCTTAATGAGACGTGCATGTTGATTATTTGAACAGCTGGTGACGGCTGCAGCCACTGTGATGCAAAAGAACAAGTCACCACTAGTATTGAAGATGATGTCAGCAGATGTGCACTAGCAGTTGATAAATCCCGATTTGTCGTATGATACCTTCTTAGCGAATTTAGTAGTGCCATTAGGACGTGTATGATAATTCAATTATAGACTGTTCAAGGTCTAGTAGAATTTATTGGCAAACCTGCCGTGGAATTAAATATACATAAGATATGTAGCTCATTGTTCAAGTGTTAAAATATTTAAAAGTGAATAGGTTTCACGCAGAGGTATTGAAATCTTACTTGTCTAGTGTAATCTAGTGACAATAATATCACGGACTTTTGTCAACCGTCTCAATTTCTTAAAATATGCAGATTTAAGTAAAATCTAACCGAACTGTGGCCAGTGAAATCACAATTACTCTGAAAGTTGTCACAGACTAGCTTACGGATTGTTGAAAAAGAGGAGATTGACAAAAAAACCGCGACATTATAATGACACTAGTGAGATTATATTATGACATAATTAAAAATATTAAGGAATCGAAAGGCAAGTCATAAATCAACACGAAACAATAGAAGTGCATAGGTATTAGATTGTTTAGGGATTACCGTTATAATCAATAGTCTGGATGCATCGTTATCATCGAATTAATTCTTATCGTTATTAATGTGTCATCAGCACCGATATCTTCACAACCCAAGCACCTCGTGTGACCCAACAGCCGGTAAAATTATGTATTTGATGTACTTTTGATATCGACAAAAACAATGAACTGATAACCGTTTCCAACAAAGAAGTCCGACTACCAGGCGATCATAACAACGCGAGCTATTAAACAAAACGGCCCGCGGCCGCGAATCGCCGGACGATCGGGTGGTTAAAGGAGGCGAAGTGACAAAAGTACCGGGCGAGCATGACGATGCTGGCGGTGAAGAACTTCTTCCTGCCCGAGAAGCGGCCGGAGACGCCGCGCTTCTCGCGCATGCCCGAGGCGCTGATGCGATCCATCCGCCGCCGCTCGCTGCGCGTCAAGCGCACCAAGTCCCTGGTGCTCGTGCAGGAGAAGCGAAAGTCCGGTGAGTGGGTAGCGTATGCTGTTCCATCGCTATGTTTGCTTAGCATTTTTTTAACTAAAGCTGAAATAAATAGTCATAACTGAAACTAACGAAAAGTACTACATTCTTGAAAAAAATGCTGAGATTCATAGGCTGAGATAAATAGTCGTAACAGAAACGAAGACTAGCGAAAAGTATTACTTTATAACGCCATTTCGACACACTCAGGCTGAGATAAATAGTCGTAACTGAAACTAAGACTAACGAAAAATAGTACTTAGTGACGTCACTTTGACACATTTTGTGTGGACAAAATGTCACTTTAACACTAGAAGATTACTTATACTTGGCTAAACCAAAATTTTCCTTCCGACTGTCAGTTTTGACATAAAATTCATGGAAGTAATGACAAATTTGACTGTGGGAAGCTATACTTTGGCTAAGCCAAGCACGAGTAATGTCTATGGCTGAGATAAATAGTCGTAACAGAAACTAAGACTAACAAAAAGTAGGACTGTGTGACGTAATTTTGCATTACTTTGAGATTTCGTCCATACAAACTGTGTCAAAGTGACGTCACTAAGTTCTACTTTTCGTTAGTCTTAGTTTCGGTTACGACTATTTATCTCAGCCTGAGTGTGTCGAAATGACGTCATAAACTAATACTTTTCGCTAGTCTTAGTTTCTGTTACGACTATTTATCTCAGCCTATGAATCTCAGCATTCGTTTCTGTTGCGACCATTTATTTTAAACAAAGTTATCTCAAGCGGTACAGAAGTTTCCGTTGTTAATAACCACTAGAAAATAAATAAGAAGTCGCAAGTAGTAAGCATTCCTAGCCTCTTGGAAACACCAGGCGACCACCTTGGTTTTCCGCATTTGCTGTGCAAGCTTGGTACTCAATGTTTTTCGGGATACATAGAGAAACTACTACTCATTGAGAAATCTGGTGACCAACGCTGTCTACAAGCGTTGAATCAATATGGAGTTTCAGAAGGGGAACGTACAGCATATTAGGCTTTATGGGCAGCTTTGTGGGCATAGAGGTTTTTTTTCACTTAGTCTGGTCGTTGCATCGAATAATTCAGCAAGTTTCTGCGTATTTTAATCCCCTCTCTAAATGTATTTTCCCTAAATTCTCATTATGAGTAGCCATTCAAAACATTGCTCGCGACTATTTGTGCTCAAACATTTCCCAACTCTCTGATTGCTTGTTTTATCGTTATGAGGTAGTCGTGGGCGTTTCACTGGTTTTCGAAAACGTTAGTAACTGTTAATGCTGATGCCGATAGCCGTTAGCGGAAACGGTTTCAAAAAGAAATGAAAGAAAACTCCCTCTCCCTTCTTCTCCCTTTTTTTTTTTTTATTTTTTTTTTGGCTGGACATGAATGGGTATAATGACATCTAGCACGGTTCAATCATCTCACATGAATTCTGAATCTCGAGTGCAGTGACCTGTATTCAAAAACTGGCCAAGTGCGAGTCGGACTCGAACACGAAGAGTTCCGTACCATCGAACAAAAAAAATCACGTTTTTTGTATGGGGGCCCCCTTTAATTTAAATTATTTTATAATCTTACCTATTTGTTGTTATAGCGGCAAAATAAATACACAATCTGTGAAAATTTCAGCTGTCTATCTGTTACGGTTACTGAGATACAGCCCTGTGACAGACGGACAGACGGACGGACAGACGGACGGACGGACGGACGGACGGACGGACGGACGGACGGACGGACGGACGGACGGACGGACGTACGGACAGCGGAGGCTTAGTAATAGGGTTCCGTTTTCACCCTTTGGGTACGGAACCCTAACAAGAAAAAGACAAAAAATCCAAAAATCAAAATCAAGAATGAGGTTTTGTTACTATGTAGTTATCGCAAACAATTAAGAAGTCAGACAAAACTTTTTATCCTCGACAAAATAATCCCCAGAAATAATATAACACAAATGATAAATAAACATATTTATAATTTATTTCATATGCCTATTAGCATTTAGAAATACTAATCGTTGGACTTTTTCTGTAAGCAAACCACAACGGCGCAGCGCCTCTTCGACTACATTTCATTTTCATTTCATTTCATTTCTGTAATGCGCGCACTGCGCGCGCGCATTACGGTTTCGGGGGTAACCCCAGTTGCGAGAGTCGCCGGCTACAAGCCGCAACGAAGTAATTATTAATATTACTATTACTCGTAACCCCAGTTACGAGAGTCGCGCCGGCTTCAAGCCGATTACAGCTACATTGCGCGAGCGAGACAGTCGCGGCTGGCGGGTCGTTGCGTCTAGACGCTTCGCAACCTACGGGCTTTCGTTGGCGCGCCGCGTGCGCGATCCAGTGCGCTACAAGAAACTTGTAGCGGCCATACTGCTCGGCGTAAAATGAATACTTCGTTTTTACACTAGTAACAGTTTACAAACCCATTTCTCATTTCTCGTCCCACGACTATTATGAGGGCAATACTGAGCGTATTAAAATTATATACTTATGTAGCTCAAGACTACTATCTATGTTTAGGTTCAGAACCGAAAACAGCCCTTCTTACGGCTCAGTTCGGTCTACAACCGCCGCTAATTAAAAACTCAAACCCATTTGTAGAAGCATCAACGTGCGTGTCTCCATTAGCAGAACAAACGTCGCAGACCGCAGCAACGTACAGTTTGACATTTAACCCCCCATCCGGTGACCGGCGCGGCACGCGCCAGGTGCGCACGCCAACGCTACACGATCGCATCTAGACTGCGGCTAGCTGACCGCGAAAGGGTTAACGGACAGCAGACGGTTCCTTGGGTAAACTGTCGCTAGCAAGTTAATTGTGATCCGGGAAGCCTGCTTTGAACTCTCGCTAAACAAAACCGCGTGCAGAGAATAAGATTGAGATAAATAGTCGTAACAGAAACGAATGCTGAGATTCATCGACATTACTCGTGCTTGGCTTAGCCTAAGTATGGTTTCCGACTGTTCAATTTGACATTGGGTACAAACATTTAATGCCAAAACTGACAGTCGAAAGACATACTTTGCCTCAGCCAAGTACGAGTAATGTCTATGAATCTCAGCATAAGACTAACAAAAAATATTACTTTGTGATGTCACTTTGCATTAATTTGAGATTTCGTCCATACAAAATGTGTTGAAGTGACGTCACAAAGTACTACTTTTCGTTAGTCTTGTTTCTGTTACGACTATTTATCTCAGCCTAGGGCTTGTTAGAAGAAAGTATTGATATGGTCACAACAATAATGCGCATTTCGTCACGAATGTCACCCGTTCCATGGTTACGGACTCAATGTGAAACTGTAGGTCCCCCTAGTGGGTGGCAGGCGCCTGCCCGGTTTGGTGCCATCGCATTGAATGAAAAGATGGTGATCGAAGTGGCAATGATATATTGACCGTGTTTTCCGTCGATTTCATATTCGAAGAACCGAAGGAATACCTCCTTGGTCGTATCTTATGAAGCTCTATCCTCTCTGCCTTCCTACCCCTGCAGAACACCGCGTGATAATATTTTGTAACTTAATGTGTATTCACGGAGATTAGTTATTTGATAGTCATGTAGATGGATCATGGATCAACGTTTATGACAGACGAAAGTAAGGATTTGAATGAACGATATTGTTGTATCACTTCACTGAAAAAGAAATCAGCCATTGCACCCCGCTGTCGTTACTGCGTGCCAAGACCGTAATTTTGTGAAATGTTCTCACGGTTCTTGGAAGACTCGATGTGTTTCATTCGAGATCTCAGAAATAAAAAGAGAATTCATGTTCTCTCGCGCACGTATTTTGCACGGTTAATGTAATGTAAATTACAAAACACTCGTAGTATTTATTTATAAATGGGTATATTATTAGCCCGATCAGTGTTTTAGTTTTTTGGTAGAATGGGAGAATGTGGTTTTTTTTATTACGTTAAGAGTTCGGAAATGGGGAAAAATTTGCTGTAACTATTAAAAAAACGGTGAGATATCTCCTGGTATAATGTGTCCTACTGAACCTACTAATAATAAGAAATAGGAAATTTTAATGTTTATTGAATGTTCTTATAATGACGCAACCGATTTCTTTATAATTTGTTTCAAGACGTGTCTTGCTAATTTAAAATATACATAGAAAACAAACAAAACGTCAGTATTGGAATATTTTTGTATTCAAAAGGTCAAAATATTGCAAAGATAAAAGATCATTGAAATGTTTTGGTCACATCGTCATTTCCAAGTTGTCAAGTTACGTACGAAAATTATTTTCTCCAGGAAAAACATTCGTGGAATAAGTTTCTACAACTTTCGAAGAGGACTAACACGTCTTTAATTAAACAAGAATTAAGTATAGAGCTTATTCAGAAACTTCACGTCATTAACATCTTATAGACGTAAATTAAATGCATGTTCGCTCTAACGTCATGAACGAATTCGCGATGATATCACTCCGATCAGTTATAGGCTATTCTCATCTCATACTCTGAAATCGTGTTTTGTAAAAATATCTCATTCGCTTAACGGCCTCTTGGGTGGCAGTCGTTTTAAAAAGAGTGCTGAATATATTTTCGTCACATTCCTCGCTAAGTTGCTACAATTGAATGTAACGAGCGAACTGTGGCACCAAGAACGTTAAAAACAAATGGACGCGAGATTGTCCATGGCTCGCTATCACTGAAACCGTGTCGCCGTAATAGTTTTTATGGGGTTATCAAAGGAATACCGATGATTGGAACATTAGCACAGATTAAGACCATTTTGTAATATTTCCATAATATTCAAAGTTCTGTTGTGTTTGCATGCATGTATACCACAAATTTTCATTTAACCTCACAGCGAGTCGCGGGTATAGTAGAAACGAATCGTTTCATGGAATTTACCGTAAGCACCTGAAAATTTCGCTTCCCATACAAACGTAGTTTACTAATGATTTGAAGACCACTGTTCCAACTTACTTGATATTTGGTATCTAATATTAGGCTACAAATATCTGTCTCTGCATGCCTTTGTTTTTTCGGTAAATGTATTCTGGGTCAAACCACAGAGAAAACAAAATTCGTATGAAGATTTTCTTTTTGCATTAATTTCATTCGGTTTGAATTTTTCAAAAAAACAAAAGAATGAAGACACAGATATTTGTTACCTGATATTAGATATTAAATATCAATTTTATTGGAATAGCGGTTTCCAAATGATTAGTAAACTACGTTTGTATGGGGAGCATAGCTTACGGGCCGTTCTTAATGGCATCGTGGCAGACTCGGTGCCATGGCGCGATTGTGGTTTGTATCTCTAGTCCATTTCTTTTTAACGTTCTTGTGTGGCACATTCATTAAAACTAGATCGATCGCGATTGCTAGTAATTTGTTAGCGAGCAATGAGAATTTCATTACATGAATATCTATAGTTTTGGCTGGTTAAAAACGCATTGATCCCAAAACTAAATTCTGCCAACAATTAATGATAGACTGGCTGTGTCACAGAATCACAATTATGTGTTTTCTAGTTATTCAAAGGGGAAGAATACTCAACGTTAGGACCTCACTTTAGGAATGTTTTGACATCAACATCTATCAAGTTTTAATTACGAGTTTTTAAATACAATATATTATCCATGATGCAGTTATAATAAGGTTTGGAGGAAAAAACCGGCCAAGTGCGAGTCGGACTCGCACACGAAGGGTTCCGCACCATCGTAAAAAATAAAACAAAAAAATCACGTTTTTTGTATGGGAGCCCCCTTTAATTTTAATTATTTTTTAGTCTTACCTATTTGTTGTTATGGCGGCAAAATAAATACACACTCTGTGAAAATTTCAGCTGTTTACCTGTTACGGTTACTGAGATACAGCCCTGTGACAGACGGACAGACGGACGGACGGACGGACGGACGGACGGACGGACGGACGGACGGACGGACGGACGGACGGACGGACGGACGGACGGACAGCGGAGGCTCAGTAATAGGGTTCCGTTTTCACCCTTTGGGTACGGAACCCTAAAAACCGGCCAAGTGCGATTCGGGCTCGCACACGAAGGGTTCCGTTCCATCGAACAAGATTTAACACAAAAAATCACGTTTTTTGTATGGGGACCCCCTATAATTCTTATTATTTTAAAATGTTACCTATTTGTTGTTATAGCGGCAAAATTAATACACACTCTGTGAAAATTTCAGCTGCCTACCTATTACGGTTCATGAGATACAGCCCTGTGACAGACGGACGGACGGACAGCGGAGGCTTAGTAATAGGGTTCCGTTTTCACCCTTTGGTACGGAACCCTAAAAAAGAGGATTTGTTTTTTTCAAACTAATTTTAATATAATAGACCAGCACAAAGAGTGCAATGATATATAATAGGTCTATGTTATTGTGATATTTTCTTTTCTACGACTTCATTCGATTAACATAATTTAGAACAAATAATTTTCAGAATGATAACAAGAAATTTTTGTCATTTACATGAGTAAATAAAATTTTAAAATCTATCCTTTTTTATTTTGCATGGTATCTGACAGCTTTGTCAAAGCTGTCAGATCAGTCTGTTTTAGGTGAGCTCGCTTCGGCGACACCTGTCGTGATAAAAAAACCGGCCAAGTGCGAGTCGGACTCGCGCACGAAGGGTTCCGTACCATCGTAGAAGATTTATAACAAAAAATCACGTTCTTTGTATGGGGCCCTCTTTAATTTTTATCATTTTTTAATTTTGTTAAATTCTGTTTAAAATCTGTTTCATTGTTATAGCGGCAAAATAAATACACACTCTGTGAAAATTTCAGCTGCCTACCTATTACGGTTCATGAGAGACAGCCCTGTGACAGACGGACGGACGGACGGACGGATGGACGGACGGACAGCGGAGGCTTAGTAATAGGGTTCCGTTTTCACCCTTTGGGTACGGAACCCTAAAAAGTAGTAAATACGGAATCCACTTCTATCGGAACATTAGGAGAAGACAATCGATCCGGCTGGGGTCTTCCGTATGAATACAGTATGTCCCGGAATATTTTCTTAGGACACATCCACGACGGAATCAATTTCCCATTCGACCGTTTCCCTCCGCCGTTCACTTTCCCATAAATAGTCACCGCACGCCCATAAAACGCGATACTTTGGAGTTCTCAACATAAATTGGGGCGTCATTGCCGCCTCCCGAGACAGTACGGACGGAGCGGTGGAAATTTATGTCGGTTCCGGAGTAATGGTCCCAGAGGCGAGGGCTCGCGAGTTGTGGGGTCACTGGAAATGTGGTGGTTTTTTGAGTGTGTTCTCTTCGGAAAATTAACAACGGGGATGTCTGAAGAAAATATTAAGGCGCTAAGACTAGCAAACTACTCGCGCCATACAAATACACCTTTTAACAAATGTAATAAAATGTAGTGAAACGCTTCAGCAAATCCAAATAGAACTCTAGACTGATAATGGATTGTTAATATTTTTTGATTCCATCATTTATTTAAATAACAATAAATAATAAAAAAGTTGATTTTTCTCATTAGAAATCTGAAAGTAATTCGATTTCTAGATACAAGCAAAAACAGCATATATGCATTAACAAAAAATCCATTTGCTTTTAGATTTCTACATTTAGTCAAAAAAGTTCGGAAAAGGACACAGTTTCCGCAATTAATTTTGTATAGAAAAAGGAAATATACACTAACGAAAATAGGTAGATTCCTAGACAAGGAATCATATATTGTAAGAATGACACTTCTAATCGTCAGACTTAGTTAGTTAACTTGGGGTGCCCCGTCTAACTTTGCGATTTGGCTAGTACCAGGGCCTTAAATTATGTATTTTGTCAAACCTAAATTGAAGCACGTTTATGACACAGCAATGGTGTTTCCACCCATGGGCATCACGATATATTAGGTTGGGGAAAAAGTTTCTTCGCATTTTTTAAGAAAATTCAAAACATTTTTTAATATGGTTTATTTACATTTAACTAAAGTATGTAGGTACCATTTTGTTCGATAACTTTTTGCCATCTTGTAGGTAGGGACATGATCCCATTGCTATAGAAATATTGGGACTTCTGATCAATATACCGCGACAAGTGGTTATGGCAGTCCTCTCGTGATGTTAACCTGACACTGCCTAAAGAATTCTGAAGAGACCTAAACAGGTGGAAATCTGAAGGTGCAAGGTCAGGACTATACGGCGGATGCATTAACACCTCCCAGCCAAACTCTCTTAGTTTTTGCTGAGTGGCTAAAGATGTGTGAGGTCTAGCGTAATCATGATGAAAAACCACACCCCTTATGTTGATTAATTCCGGCCGCTTTCTCTCAACTTCTTGCTTTAATCTCATCAGTTGTTCGCAGTAGATTTCAGAATCGATGGTCCTGCCTGGTGGTAACAGCTCATAATGAATAATGCCCTTCCAATCCCACCACACACACAGCATCACCTTGTTGCGAGTTAACCCGGGATTCGCCACAGTCTGTGAAGCTTGACCGGCCTTTGACCACGACCTTTTTCGCACGTTCTTGTCGTACGTGATCCACTTTTCATCACCAGTTATCAGCTTCTTCAAAAATGGTTCGGTTTCATTACGTCGTAATAAAGAATCACAAATGAGTACACGGTTCATTAGGTTTCTTTCAGTGAGCTCGTGAGGTACCCAAATATCGAGCTTTTTTGTGTACCCAGTTTTTTTCAAATGCGCCAAAACTGTTTTGTGGTCAATTCCTAGTCCTTCAGCTACGTCGTAACTACTGATATGCCGATCTTGCTCCACTTTTTCAAAAATGGCATTCATTTTATCCGTAATAGGGCGACCAGAGCGACGTGCATCTTTGACATCAAAATTTCCGGATTGAAAACGCTTAAACCAAATTTGTGCTACTCTCACAGACACTGCACTAGGTCCATAAACATCGCAAATTTTTTTCGCGGCTTGCGTTGCATTTTTACCTTTTTTGTAGTAAAATTTTAAAATGCATCGAATTTCTTCATTAGATTCACTAGATTTTGACAGTACGAAAAACAAATGAGAATCACACATTTTCCTAATTTGAATTTGGAATTATGTTCTTTAAAATTTAAACTTTCAATGATACCAAAACCAGCCAGATACAAATAGTATAGCCAAAGAGATTTTATTACAAGTTCATACATACTATAATGCGAAAAGACTTTTTCCCCGACCTATTATTATACTTACATAATAGTAGTCCGACTTAGGGCCTTTTTCACCTACTGCTGATTAGCTTAATCGCCACATGTTAAGGGCCTTTCTTAACAGCTTGCAATCAATACGAGTACAAGATAATCAGCACTTTAATAATAAAGGCCCTTTAAGTCTCAATTAAAATAAATCAGCAGTTGGTGAACTAGTTTTCACCAAGTGCTGATTTATTTTATTTATCAAGGCCCTAAGAGGCTTTTTCACTTACTGCTGATTAGCTTAATCGCCACATATTAAGGGCCTTTCTTAGCAGCTTGCAATCAATACCAGTACAAGATAATCAGGACTTTAGTAATAAAGGCCCTTTAAGTGTCTTCCCTTTGGTGAAAACCAGGCTTAGAGTCGTTCCTCTCAACTAAGGTCGTTTAAACTTCCTTTAACAAAATTATATTCAAAGAACAATCATTAGTGACATTTTAAGGCTTTTATGTAAAATCCCTACAGTAGTTGAATGAGGCTAGGGCGTTTTTATGAGGAGTCGAAGCAGTGTTGCCGCTGATCAAATGTTTGTATGCCGTCAAGGAGTGGAAAAATGGTCTATGCCATTGAACACACACGCCTCAATGCTCTCTGAGGTACGTTTGATAACCAATATGAGAACTGTTACCCTGCTGAATGCAAAGCTTAAAATCTATGGAGACTTAAACAAATCTAGTTTCGAAAAACGTTCACATAAGATGGAGCATTACTTCTCTAACGAATGACGTTTACGATTTCACCCACATCGATGGATTATATCACGCCAAAACTGACTGTCATGAAATTAGCCCATAGAATTTTTGAAGGAGCCATGCCAGGTCATTTCCTACACTAGAGCTCGACTAGATACATTGAGCGGGAACAGCTCAGTTCACTGGGGCCAAAAGAAATTCGTTGAATCTTCCAGAGTGTAGACCACCATTTATTGGATCCTATGAAGAGTTTTTGTATCGAATGAAACATTAAAAAAAAAACGAGAGGCGTCGTGGGACACACGGTAGGAACGAAGTTCCTCTCGCTATATCTCAAGAACCACTTCGAAGTCGGACGGAATAACACTTCACAAACGCCAGTCCCCAAGTTAAACAGCAGAGCGCATTTCGGTGCCAACGCATTTAATTGCATTACGGCCGGAATGTTGACACTAATGCCTGTCATCTTTTTCACGAACCAAAAGACCAGCAAAGATGCAGTAAAGATGGGTTAACGGGAGGACTTGACCTGTCTCTGTGACGGCAAAAGTGTCGCTCCGACACATTTTCCCGTATAGCTCCCATCGTCGCCGTAAGCGCGATATGTAGTTCCAAAATGGAATCAGTTCGGATGACCTAAGTGATTCCGCTCCGTCGAGTGGAAGGAGTGGCGCGGCCCCGCCGCCGATCGATAAAGTAAGTTCACGGTCTGGTGACGCGGGCGGAGCCGAACTGGGTCGCCGCTCGCGTTGGCGCGTCTCCAGCGAACGGCCAGCTCCCCTCTGGAGGCCGGCCAACCGTCTGAACTGTTGACTGAGCCCGTAGTCACAGTTGTCACCTTAATTCGCCAAACCGATCGCCTGGCGTTTTCAAATGCATGGAGAAGTTGAAGAGCGCGCGCAGTGGGCACATTTGCCCACTGCGCGCGCTCTTCGGTGAGGAAGTTTAATTACACTCTCTGTTACTTTTGTTTGCTACCTAATATGTTTTCTTTTAATATGCTTAGGGAGGTATACTGGTAGAGAATGCCATTTGCTATTAAGTGTTCCTTTTTAGGGTTCCGTACCCAAAGGGTGAAAACGTAACCCTATTACTAAGCCTCCGCTGTCCGTCCGTCCGTCCGTCCGTCTGTCCGTCTGTCACAGGGCTGCATCTCAGTAACCGTAACAGGTAGACAGCTGAAATTTTCACAGAGTGTGTATTAAATTTGCCGCTATAACAACAAATAGGTAAGATTAAAAAATAATTAAAATTAAAGGGGGGCTCCCGTACAAAAAACGAGATTTTTTTTGTTTTATTTTACGATGGTACGGAACCCTTCGTGTGCGAGTCCGACTCGCACTTGGCCGGTTTTTGCCATTGTTTTATGTAAAACGAGCAAATAAATAATATTTTTATTCATTTCATTTCACATTTGTGAGTCCGAGTTTGATTCGACAGCTTACTCACCGTCGCCGTAAATACGTTGACTTTTCCGTTTACGCCGACTTTGCGTTTTCATACAAATGGGAAGGCCGAGTTTGACTTTGACAGCTTGAAGAAGTATGACCACAGAATATATAGTAAAAACTTGTATGGAGTTTGACATTTTACGTGACTTCGAAGTTCGCCAACTCGAAGCCAACTCGGACTGACCACTCTGTATTTTAATTCCCTTGACCTTTTGGTACTGCCCTGTGTCAATGTTTTGCCTTCGACCATGGTCGACGTTGCATCGGTACTTTTAGGATTCCATGCCCAAAAGGCGCCAACGGAACCCTTTTGCTAAGCATCCGCTGTCCGTCCGTCGGTCAGCGGGCTATATCTCATGAACCGTAATAGGTAGACATAGAGTTTCACAGAGAGTGTATTTCTAGTGCCGCTATAACAAATAGTAAAAATAAAGTATGAAATTGGATGGGTTAACGTTATTTGTTGGGGTTAAATCTTGTACGATGGTACGGAACGATGGGTGTGAGTCCGACTCGTTCTTTGTTTTTTTTTCTAAGTACTAAATCGCTCGTCTCCTTGTTTCCAATTAATATAGTCGTAGATGCTCGCGGCTCCGCCCGCGTTGAAGTACGATGAAAAACTGTTGATTTTTGGCCGTCTTCTCTCATATCTGCATGAACGCCTTGCTGCCCCTCCGGCAATTAAGCGCGATTGTAAGTCGCCGATAATTTATAGGAATCACTATTTGTATAAATACCAACCGCATCAAAATTTAGTAAGAAATTTGAAATTATGTTTATAAAATATATTCTCGATTCCACCTTAAGCCGCAGATCCCTTTCTTTACTATGTGGTACGGTTAATCCCGCCCGATTTGCATTGAATGAAATATGGTCGGAGTGACAATGAAGATTGTTCGTATTTTCCACCCAGTTCAATATAATAAAAAACCTGAAATGTCCTCTAATGTCCTACCAGGACAGTAGATGTGGTATTAGCCATCCATGTCCAGTATCGTTCAACAACCATGCTGTATTAAAATCAAAACTTCAGTTTAATTTTAAAAGCGAGTCGGAGGAAACAATTTCTGTTTTCGAAGGCGAGAAATCCTTTTGAAGGCGAGATTAAACTTTTGATTTAATACGGTCTAATTTAGTTACGAACTAATCTGTAACTTACATTTTCGTTTGTCTCGAACTGCGTGTTACTTCACAAAGTCGCCCTCGGTCTTTCGGCGAGCCAGTTCATACGAGAGGAAAACAGACACGCTTGTACATTTCGACGATAAAGGTTGCTCAAAGTAAAGTTAATCTTCTAATCAAATTAAAGGGAATCCCGTCACTTTTCATTATAACAGTACGCAATTTAAAATACATGGTTAGATAACCAACAGTTCTTCAATCAAACACACATACACACACCCTCACACCAATATCCTTTGATATTGCAAACCGTTTATTAACTTTACGAATATGCTATATTTTAGAGTTGTTTTTAGGGTACGCTTTAGGTACTTACTTAGAACTGTTATCACTTAAACGTTTTTATTAGATTTAGATGCATCCATTAAAATATTTCTCACGCAAATTTAATGTGTGCAGCTCCTAAGTTTTCTTTAAAATAGAAAGATAATTTTAGGACCCAATTTTAACGTCGGAGAAAATCATTCGTGAACAGAAAAAACTGGCCCAGTGTGAGTCGGACTCGCACACGAAGGGTTCCGTACCATCATACAAGATTTAACACAAATAAAATCAGGTTTTTTGTATAGGGGTTATTTTTAATGTAACCTATTCGTTCTTATAGCGGCAACATAAATACACACTCTGTGAAAATTTCAGCTGTCTACCTATTACGGTTCATGAGATAAAGCCCCGTGACAGACGAACGGATGGACGGACAGCGGAGGCTTAGTAATAGGGCTCTGTTTGGCACCCTTTCGGTACGGAACCCTAAAAACTTCAATTCGAATGGTCCTCCTGAAATCGGCCATGAAACGGAATCGCAACTTACAATCGGGTCACGCCAGATGTCATCTGACTAATAGCTGAGATCAGCGGTGATGCAATACCTCCACAACATGTAACGAGATCAGACGGTATCATCGAAAATTGGGACATTTTCAGTTTATTAGCGGTGTTAATATTTCCATGGTTCGTAACCCATGTAAAACTGTAGGTCACCTTCCCCTAACAGGTGGTAGGGTTAAGCCCGCCTGGGTTCGTGCCATCGTATTGCATGAAAATATGGTTGAAGCGACAATGAAAAATTGTCCGAGTTTACCATCCAATTAAATGTAGCCGTACTAATAAAGGGAAAGGCCTGGCATGGCACCCATTTCCTTCGAGAATGTGGTGTATTGGGCTAATATCATAACGGTAATTGTGGGGTTTCAGCATGTCAGGTTTCATAAAAAAACCCCAATAGCTTTAATCCCATTTTAGAATATATTGTTTAAGTTGTATTATATTATTATAAATCAACTTAAACTATTGTTTAAGTTGATTTATAATAATATAACAATAATGTATTTATTCCAGTCCAATAACATTTTAATTAATACTAAGTCACTCATTAATAATATCTTTTAATATAATCGTCCGGAAATATTTGCTATTATTTTATTCTCACTGATGTGTGAACGGCGAAGGAATGTCGCTTTCTGTTTGCGCAGTACACCGAAGAAATCGGTCAAAGCGGTCTCCGCGAACATGCCAGACGCACTACACCGCCACAGCAGCACCGAATACATACTTGACGGCAGTCCCATCATTACATTGACGATGGCACTATACACCAGATTTAGGTTAAGCTCAATATTCATAATTCAGAATCATAATCAGTGTTTTTTTTTTTCTTTTGTTTTTTTGTATTTATTTTTTACGTTTCTCCTTATGTTTGCGAGCGGTGGCATTAATTAATCAACTACTTAAGTTTTAAACTTATTTTGTGACTGGCAAAATATGTTTGCCAGTTCTTATGTGCATGGAAGTATGCGACATTTATATTTTTGACATAGACCTAGCATAACGATTCTTGACATGTTTAAGTGTAGGTTACCTACCTATGAATGCAATAAAACAATACAATACATCATGCAGCGCAATGCATCGTAGTACTGCAAACGCATTGAGTTATACGCTCGCTGCGTGTAGCTGCACCCAATATTGTTTAACCTGATTGAAAAAACTATGCAAGATTTTTGTAAAAATAATTGGTTATGGTACCTACTTATTTATTTAGGATCATCTTTGCAAGAGCAGATTGCTACTAAAACATGGCTACGCTAGTCTTTCCTATAGACTAGGAGGTCGCGACTAAAATGGTAACGACAAAGTTTAAACTGGATTCACAGGACAAAGACCAACGCTCTGAAGCTAAATGTGTCGATCTGGCTTCGCTAAGTGGTTGGGCGTTGAGTTAAGGCGACTAAAAAAATTGACAAAAAATATGATAAGGTAAATGGCTGCAAATAATGAAGCATGAAAGTATCAGTACACACTTACCAAAACTGAACAAAGCTTTGGTTGCATTTCGTAGTTACAGGCGATTTAGGTTACAGATATAATTTCAGGTAAATTTAAGTATTTTATTTAAAAAAGACGACTGTATATTGTTACACAATTAAAAGGTATCCAGACAATCAGTATATTCATCAGAAAGTACAAACCAACATCTATTTTGTATTGGCAATCTAGCTAACGAAACCACTTGGCGCAGGCAGACCGACATATTTAGCATCAGAGGGTTGGTCTCGAGAACCCAGATTCAGCCATTTACCTTAGCGTGACCAAAAATGTCGTGACCTCGCGGAATCCGGAGACCAGCGCTGAGGCATACCCCATGTCGGCATTGCGCGGATGCGACGCGAATTGATTGTTCCGTTCGTGTCTGGGCGCGACGCCGCGCCGCGCAGTGGATCGAAAATGGCCTCTAGTGGACACAGGCAAAAGTGTTTTTTTCCAACTGTAAAATATTGTTATGACAATATTTTATGTCTATGAACTCAACGAATGTGTCTGGTGATAATGTGAAAATAAATACATTTTATTTGTATGAAAAAAAAACCAGATAATACGAAATAAGTCAGCTTGCGGTCACTTGCGCAAAATATATCTGTTTGTAATTTGTCACATTCTCTCGCACATTATTGCATATATAGTCTTAAACGAAGACCTTCGAAAGTTTGAAAAAAAAAATTGAATAAAGATTGAAGAAAGATGGGAAATCAGTCCAATGTTTGCCTATTTCCACTAGAGGCCATTTTCGATCCACTATGCGCCGGGGAGGTGCGCGGCGTGCGGGTGCGCTATTGTGCGGCACAGAGCAAGGTGAAGGCCGCGGGGGCGCGGCTGCGCATGTGTCATCCGGGCCGCGTGCCGCACGCCCATTGCATAATCACATCCGTGTCATCATGTTTATTTGCGAACTGGCGGTTTCTCGGCGTGCGATGTCACAGGTCGACATGCTTCGCATCCATCCACGGAGGTCGTCTGTCGATCAAGTTTCATCGAAATCAGTTCAGCAGTAATGGCATGCTATTGACATTTATGATAGTCCAATAGGAGCCATATGCACAAAGTAGTAGTTCTTTTTAGGGTACCGTACCCAAAGGGCGCCAAGTAGAACCCTATTACTAAGCCTCCTCTGTCCGTCTGTCCGTCACAGGGCTGTATCTCATGATCCGTAATAAGTACACAGCTGAAATGTTCACAAAGTGTGTGTTTCTGTTGTCGCTAAATTGCGGCAATTTGGTTATCCAAATTAAAAATAAATACAAATTAGAGGGGGCGTCCATATATTCCGGGTGGTCACGACAGTTTTGGTTACGATAAAGTAAATGGCTGAATCTGGGTTCACAGGTTACAGACCAACCCTCTGATGCTAAATATGTCGGTCTGCCTGTGCCAAGTGGTTCTCCTGGTCCTTATCCGTTCCACGTACCACTGTACCATTAGGCATGGTCTCACGTAGGCAGATGTCAAGTCGTTCTTTAGAAATATCTTTGGTTAAAAGTATGTCCAGCAGACACTCCTGTGCTAGATTTTATCTAAAATCAAACGCGTATCGTATTTTATTTTCAATCTGTTACTCTTTGGGCGCCCGTAAATTGCTTTCCCCGATAGCGTCCCCATTTCCCGGCGTTTTCCGATCAAAATCGGGTCGCCGGCAGTTTTATGTGAGAAATGTGGGCGCTTTTCTCCGCGGCAATCTATAAAATGTATCGAAATAGAGCAGCAGAGCGGTATACCCTACATTCCACCGGCACGTTTGACACAGTCAGTGTATCGTGGGAACCTAAGTTCCATTTTCATTTCGCACCCCCTTTCATAGGATTGACTTGTTTCCGTACCTGAGGTCATGGGTTCGATATCCGTCTTGTTTATGCAACACTTTATTTGTCTTTATGAGTTTGATATGTGCATTTCGTCACGAATTCGAGCCGTTCCATGGCTAGGATTCCACGTTGAACTGTAGATCCCCTACACATACTGGGTAGTAGGGTTAAATCTGTTCGGGATGATAATAATACCATTGCATTGGTAAGGATGGTCGAAGCGGCAATGAAAAAATGACCATATTTTCCATCCAGTTCAATGTAACCGAGCTCATAACGGGAAGATCCTGGCATGGCGCCTAATAATTACTTCAGGTGTGCGGTGTTTTGGGCTAACATGATGATCTGATATTCATTAATCGACTTAAAAAAAGGAGGTTCTCAATTCGTCGGAATCTTTTTTAGGGTTCCGTACCCAGAGGGTGAAAACGCAACCCTATTACTAAGCCTCCGCTGTCCGTCCGTACGTCCGTCCGTCCGCCTGCCCGTCCGTCCGTCCGTCCGGTCTGTCACAGGGCTGTATCTCGTGAACCGTAATAGGTAGGCAGCTGATTATTATGTTGCACCTATAACAACACGTTAGTAAATTTAAAAAAATATAAAAAGTAGAGGGGGGCCCATACAAAAAACGTGTTTTTTGTGTTAAATCTTGTGCGATAGTACGGAACCGGCCAAGTGCGAGTTCGACTCGCACTTGGCCGGTGTTTACATATTTTACATATTTTACATACATAAAACTTTCCAAATATATAGTATATCATATTATATGAACTAGTATACAGGGTGTCGTAACGGCCAGTACATTAATTTCGCCAGCGTAATTCTTATGTTTTTCCGAGAGAAAAAGAAAAAAGTTATTATTTTTTCTCTAAAGTTTTTTTTTTATTCATGTTTTTGTCTAATGTAATTTGATAAGGAATGTTTGGTTTAGCTATATGGAAAGTCTAACTTTTTATTTAGAGGATAAAAGGAGCAAAAAATTATTAAACTTTTTTGTTTGTTTCAATCCCAATAATCATTTCCCAAATTTAATGTACTTCCGGACTCGACACCCCGTATAACTACATAGTTTTGGCATTGCGCGGCCACATATATCAACTTACTCAATTGCCAGCCTCGGTAACCAATGGCGCGACCCTTCCGTGATCGGACATTGAGGTTAAGTTGCTTAATATGTGGTAGCTAGGGTCAATCCCATAGGCCTTCTTTCCTTAAGGATGTTCCGACCCATACAATGTTTTTTTTTACACAGAACGCAAAAAGTATTGCACTTTAAGGCACGAATTCGTCAAAAATATTAAATATAGCCATAGTAGTTGCAGCGAAAACATATTCACAATTTCAGGTTTAATGGTTTCGTTGTAATTGCCGATTAGAAGTTTTACACCGTTAGATGGCGCTGTTAAATAAAAATCGTATTTAAATAAATTATAACAAAACCAATAATCCTGAAATTGTGAAATTGTTTTCGCTGCTGAAATGACTATATTAAACTTTTATTATTAATTCGTGGCTTAAAGTGCAATACTTTTTGCGTTATGTGTGCAAACAACTTTATATGGGTCGGAACAGCCTTAAGGCCAACTAGGCCTGGGCCCAGTCTGGCCAGATATTAGGGGCGGGCAATCCTGAAAAAGTAGTCAACATTTGTTTGTTCGAACGCCAGCTTCTTAGTCGGCGAAAAGGTCCGGGAAAGTAGCTAATTGATTTTAAAAGCACTGGATTGGTTTTTTGTGTTACTTGTCTTCTTTTTAACGGCGGGGTCTAGACGGGGCGAGTATTTGGAGAAGTATTGCACACTGGAAAACTGCCTTCCAACATGTATTACCTCATGAAAATGCTTATTGGTAAACACACATTATAAGACGAAAAAAGAAAGAGGAATGACGGCGCTTAATTTATTTTTCTGAAGTTTATTCCAAAGGCTTGTCACAAAGCACAAACCATTGCAAATACCGTGTGCTACTTCAATAAAACATAAACTTAATCCGGCACGTATCAGGGGGCTGAAGAAATTTTATTTAATCGGTAATCCACAGGTGAGAGCTTCGCTCTGATGGCTGTGATCTCAGATCAAAAACGGAAGGAGATGCGCCTTCTAGCGGGCCTCAAACGAGACCCGCTTAAAGGTAAAACCAACCCAACTTAAGGTCGGCCCGTAAGCACCTGAAAATTTCGCCTCCCATACAAACGTAGTTTACTAATGATTTGAAAACCACTGTTCCAACTTACTTGATATTTGGTATCTAATATTAGGCTACAAATATCTATGTCTGCATGCCTTTGTTTTTTCGGTAAATGTATTCTGGGTCAAACCAAAGAGAAAACAAAATTCGTATGAAGATTTTCTTTTTTCATTCATTTCATTCGGTTTGGATTTTTCAAAAAAACAAAAGCATGCAGACACAGATATTTGTTACCTGATATTAGATATTAAATATCAATTTAATTGGAATAGCGGTTTCCAAATGATTAGTAAACTACCTTTGTATGGGGAGCATAGCTTACGGGCCGTTCTTAATGGTGCCATGTCTCACGGGTGAGTGTGACATATGGACATCATGCCCATTCGGCGGTCCACGGAACGTTCACATGACGTTTCACTTCCTTTTCTCTTCTGTGGCTGCGATCTTTAGTGAATTTCCCAAAGCATACCGGAAGCGTGTCCCGCGTGGCCGGCAAAAGTTCTACGATCGATCGTAACGAGCTCCGATAATTGATTTTCACGAGCTCCCGAACGACGTCCGGTTCCTGTGTTTTCGCGACACGTGCGCACGCGCCGAGGAAACATAAAGTGTTTGCGCTTCTTACGGCGGCAACGACACCGCCGTTAGAGGTCGTGAAATCGTTCGAAGGGAAAGGGTCGCATTTAAAAAAACTAGTACGTGACCGTTGCGTGTCGATTGAAGTTTCAATGAATTGTACATTAGTATGCTTTACGGGGATTGATGTCCGGAAACCGAATTCCTGTTGGTATAGAGTATGGAGGTACTGGCTAACGTGCCCAGTTCATTCGTATTTTAAGAGACTACTGATTTAGTTCACAATGTTTGAGTGAAATGATTTGAGAAATAGGTAGAAAAAAATATGTTCCTCATCGTGCGTTTGGCGGATGAGGGCTGGACGAAAAATTGTATCCTCGACACTTTTGCTGTCAAACAGACAGTGACATAGACAATTTTCACATCGACTAAGGTACCAGGGCTACGGAAATTTAAAATACTTTGAAATCTGTTGCTTTTTTAATTTTTTTATTTGTATTGTTTATTCATCATCCATAGACAGTACACTGCAGTCGGATTTGTCATATTTTAGCATTGGCCAGTTCAGCAAAACAAAACACAGCGAAGAAGAACTGGAAAGAAACTCCGCTGTTTTTTTTTCAACGTCCACTTAGTCTAAGTTTACAAAAGTGTTTGTCAATTATTTTAACAAAAACATAGGTAAAACACTAAATTCACATGAATACACAAAAATTTACAATCCATGCCGTATGCAACAGTTCATGACAAATATCATTTTATTTGCAAAGACAATCCCCTCCAACTAATATGTTGCCAATTGGAGCAGGCCAGTCCCCACAAACAGCACCCGTTCACGAGCATCACGCCGGGCACAGCCATTACCTCTTTCAACCATATTTTAGGGAAAGAGATAACCTGAGCCAAGCGTCACCGTAAGCAAGGACCTTTAAGCGATGCACTGCTCCAGTGGCAACACAACACTGTGAAACACTTGCACATTAGGTTTTAATACTATGAGTTTTGTCATAAACTACTACTGTCAGCTGATCACATAGTTACATATCCTATAGACAATTAAGAGTTTAATGGTTTGAGAGCATCCCTATCAATAAAGTAATAATAGATTCCTATATGAGATTTTGACCAATACCGAGAAACTAAGCTAGCTAGGTCTTGTCTGTGTGATCACGCAGCATTTATTTTCTTTTTAGGATACCTCCTAAATTTTTAGGATAGCCCACGCATAGCGTTCATGAATGATTTCTTATCATGCCAGGGCCTTACCTTCATGCGAGCACGGCTACATTAAGCTGAATAGAAAACACGGACAATTTTCATGGCCGCTTCCAACATCAATCGTGCTTTGCTATGGTACCAACACGGAGAGGCTCAACGCTTCTACCCATTAAGTAGGGAAGATAACCTGCAGTTTTACATGTGTTCCGAACCCTCTAAACAAAAATGCAGGTGAAGAAAAAAGAGGTGGGATTCGAACCCACACTACTACTGTCCACAGGTCTGAGGCAGTACGGTCCTGGCATGGTACCTAGGTTCTTAATATCATGACAGTAGGTTTGATATTAGCCACCCATATCATGTTACATAAAACTGGTTAGAGTCACACGTTATTTGACGATTAGCTTGGCTTTCCATGAGTGTTACGTGTGATTTCACTGTACGGTGTCCACTAGATATACGCCACTGGATCGCTAAGTGATGCTGAATGCAGCGATGATTACCTGCATGTGTGTGCAGCGAAGAGCGGCCGGTGCTTCAGTCTGATGTAATGACTTGCATCCGCACCGCCCGTCGTAGATTGAGAGCTTATCGCTCGTCGGATAGGCGCTACATGGAAAAAAAATTAACAAAAAAAATAACCGACTTCAAAGAAAAAGCACTAAAAAGTAAAAAATAATTTCCATTTTACGATTTTACGATTTCTGTTATTTTTTGAGTCGGCGTCAGTCGGGCACGCGCTGCGCCAATCAAGAGACCTAACCTAACCTAACCTTGGCTGACACCGACTCGAAAAATAACAGAAATCGTAAAATCGTAAAATGGAAATTATTTTTTACTTTTTAGTGCTTTTTCTTTGAAGTCGGTTATTTTTTTTGTTAAATTTTTTTTTATTTGTTTATTTTTAGTGAATCTGAAGTACACTTACTAATTAGTACACGTCCTTTCCAATAAAAAAAGAATCACCGAAATCGGTTGGCGTTATATTGAGTTATTCGTCCATTTTTCGCGCACATCTTAATACAAATTTAAGACTTTTATGATTTTCTCATGGAAATCATTGTCAGAACTTAACCAAATTGGGACCACTTGGGAAGCACTAGCTATCATTTAAAAAAATAATCATCAAAATCGGTTCACCCAGGCAAAAGTTATGAGGTAACAAACATAAAAAAAAAAAAAACAAAAAAAACATACAGACGAATTGATAACCTCCTCCTTTTTTTGAAGTCGGTTAAAAAAGAGTCCGAAAGACACTTTTGCTGCTGTCAACCCATATTACTTTACGACCGAAACGATAACACTGTTACCTGTCTCTTTCTTCGCGCGTCTTTTTATTCGTGAAAAAGTAGCCAGGCTTTAGTGTCAACCTTCCGACCCAAGCGCTCTGCTACAGTGTGCGTCGATTTAATTAAAATAGCACTTTAAGGTGGCCCAACCCGCTCATCTCCCCATACAAAAGGGGAAAGAAGATCACGCCTTTATTTCTTGTCAGAGATCCAAAATTTTACTCAAAATAGCTTTATTTGATTGAACTAGATGTCTGATGACCATTGGCATTGTAAAATTGTGTTTGGTTTCCAAGTTATAACGTCCGAAAGTTCGGATTTTTCGCGCGTTTTATACAATAAATTTGGAGGTGGATTACGCAATGATAAAGTAAGAACATCTTAAAAAGATTAGTCATCAGACATATCTTATTTAATCAACATTTATAATCTATTTGGTTTTTGTTAGATTTTTTACTACAGCGGTCGTGGTTTACTTTTAGCTATAAGTCGTTTTGAAATTAAAATTTTCGTAAATCTTACCAAATCATACACTATGCACATTGTCTTTTTTGTGGACAGGTTGCATCTTCCTCATCACGGAGCCTGTCTTATTCTTAGAAACAGAGAAGGTCCCAGAGCGCAACAGCACGGTTTTGTACCGTGCCCGCAAATGAGTTGAGGCCGCCGGGTTGGGCCACCTTAAGCGTAATCTCTGTTTAAAATTGACCACTCGCGCTTGTGAAATGTTATTCCGACCGACTTTAAATTATTTCTTATGGTAACATAATAAAGGGAAAGATGCACAATATTATGTGCGGTATATGGCGTAAACCAGGCCCTTACATACGATGATCGACGACACCCATGGTCTTCCTTCTGGCCGTATGTCACAGCCATTTTACTCGGAAACGAATGGCACTATGTAGTACGATCGATCGAACGTGCGTACTGAATACTAGCATACGAGCAGAGATCATTGTTTCTCGGTCCTACCTGTGCTTTGGTTCTTTTCGTATGTGATAATGGTGTGGTATGTGACGTAAACGCTACTACCACACGCTCCCGGCCTATCCTAGTAGGTGAATAATCTGCGTCGCGTTACTTCCGTCGTCGATTGCGCCTGCGATGCACTTCTTCTCTTATTTCTTCCGGGTCGGCAATAAGCGTCATCCTCGGTATTCGCGCAGGAGATTACGGAAAGTATGCTCTGCGGTTACTTTAAGTATGTGTTTTAAGGCTGGTAAACTTTTGTGCGATTGTAAATTTAGTTACTAGCTGGTGTACCCGGCTTCGCTTGGGTCAATGTCTTAGACTGATGTTGGCCTGATTTATTTCCTGGAAATTATATGAGCTCTCAATGCAAGCTTTCATTCCATATTTACCACCTTCGATTTTTTTTTCGTCACAAAAGGTAGCTAGTCCTTTCTCAAGATTCATCAAAACTGGTTCAGCGATTTAGGCGTGAATGCGCAACATACAGACAGAGTTGCTTTCGTGTTTATAATATAAGTATGGATTATTATGGGGAGGTATTGGAAGTCAGACCTTTTTACCTAATTTCTCAATATTTTCCATATCTTTTTTTTTATTGTCTTGCCTGGGTTTTGCCTGCGAAATAAATCAAGTTAATAAACGAAATTTTCTAATTTGCTATTCTAAGTTTTTTTGTATGATGCAAAGACTGTCAAATCCTGTTTTACACAAATCTCGAGAACTATTCGGCTGCAATTTAGTTTCGCCTGGACCTGCCTGCCTGCGTGCTTTCCGTTCCAAGTGGCTCAATAAGTTCTTTAATATCTAGTTTAATTATAAGGTTTAGTTTACTAATATACCAACATTTTTGTAATGGCGACCAAAATGAACACACATATTAAGACCTTTTTACGATTCTAAGAGCCTTTTTCACCTATTGCTGATTAGCTTAATCGCCACATAATAAGGGCCTTTCTTAGCAGCTTGCAATCAATACCAGTACAAGATAATTAGCACGTTAGTAATAAAGGCCCTTTAGGTGTAGATTAAAATAAATCAGGACTTGGTGAAAACCAGGCTAAGTCCCTTGAAACTTGTTCCTCGAGTTTTGGATTACTCGAAGGAGCTTCGTTTGCTCCGTTTTGTAATGTAGTTGTGATTGCTTGAACCGAAGTTTATGCTGCTGCACATTTAACTTGTCGAGTTGAACTTGTATGTACGTATATAACTTTGCGTCCCTCGGGGGCGCGGGAGGTCTGGGGACATTAGTGCTGCAGTTGGTATAGTTTTATCTGCGAATTTTCCTGCGGCGGAAATTAGACTCTGGAGGCTGCCATAGTATTGTTTTGTTTATTCAGCATCCACACTGAAGTTGAATTTGTCATATTTTAACATTAGCCAGTTTAGCAAAACAAAACACAGCGCCGAAGAACTGGCAAGAAACTACGATATGTTTTTTCAACATTACTTAGTCAAAATTTTGTAAAATTGTTTGACAAAATCACAGGTAAACACTAAATTAAAAATAATCCACGGAAGTACGGCCGTATGCAACAGTTCATGATAAATATACGTTTATTTGCAAAGACTAGGTAGTAAGTTCGAGTTATAGTCGCGTGGAAAAACCAATTTATTGCATGGAAAATGCCTGTCTTATTACTTTTCGTGCTGTGGAAATATAAAATACAAAGACCACGATTTTAAAATACATAAAGTCTATACTTTTGCATTACTTTCATATGAAATCGATGAGTGGTTCTCGAAACAATTTGATTTTGAAGAAAATGACTCTTTATATTTGGATTTTATCTTACACCCTTGTGTGTATTTTTCTTACACCAAGTGTATCCTGTATCAAACCACTGAGAAGCGTATTGTGTATGTATATCGTGTATTTCAAGATTTTCTTATCCTTGTTTTTCAAAATAAAACCGACCAAGTGCGAGTCGGACTCGCACACGAAGGGTTCCGTAACATCAACACTTTTATTTATATATTTTAATTATTTGTCGTTATAGCGGCAAAATAAAGACACACTCTGTGAACATTTCAGCAGCCCACCTATTACGGTTTATGAGATACAGCCCTGTGACAGACGGACGGACGGACGGACGGACAGACAGCGGAGGCTTAGTAATAGGGTTCCGTTTTCACCCTTTGGGTACAAAATCCTAAAAAGTCTAGGTGTGAGGATTCAAGAGAAATGGAAAAATTAGGTTGATAGTTTTTATTAAAAAATTGCGCCATCTGGATTCCATCGAAGGACTAAATGAACGTTTTGAATCACCTTAACTCAAACGGTTCAATGTTCAACTATATCCAACTTTGAAAGGTGTCTGCTAGCGACACAACAGATTTAATTAAGTCCAACAATAACCTTTTGATGTCGAGCTGAGCGAGAGCGGATTGTTTGCACAAACCGCCGGGACTTTGATGAAAACTCACTCGGCGGGCAGGACGGAGCCCACCTGCCCGCTGAACAAACCAGGTAGAAGTTACACAGCAACATAAGTCCGTATATCTGTTTTCACACTGACAAATATTTCACGCGCAAAATGGGGATTTGTGTGGTCCCATCGCTCAGAGCGAAAAAAGGGTACCTATGTTCTGGTTCTGGTGTATGACGGCAACACGCATTTTGTCCCAGAAGTCATCCGATGAATTCTAATGGGTAAAAGGGCTCCCAGCGAAATGTCTTCTCCCAACGATCGCTGCCTACTTCCACTTCTCAGATCTAAAAAGGAGTTACTGCCGCGCCTACTATGAGACCCGCTGTCTCCAATTTTATAAAACTACCTACACACATCAAACGTACATGCCACACGCAAAACTAGTAGCAGACGAATTGGAGGGTGTGTGTGGGTGCGCTGACTTGGCGATCTCGGGAGCAAATCCGCGCGCGGCGGCGATGCTTGGACGTGGCATACGAAGCGCGCCCAGCTTCCCAAACAACTGCGCAATCTTTGTCCACGCGTTGGAGTCGCGATAACGGCCACACGCCGCTTCTCCTTCCCTTTCTCCTCTGTGGTCCACTCCCTTCCCTGACGACGGGAGAGTTGGAAGATGTCTGCTCCGATTTACCTGTGCACCCCGGCAGCTGTCCCATTGTTCCCGTCTCCCCCACCTCGCCTAGCTGCCCATCGGTGGCGGCAGCAGGTCTATTCCTGGCATTTCGTAATCAGCAATCGGGAATCCTGAGCTTTTACAACGGTTTTCAGAGCGACTACCTCGACGGAAAGATTCTGGAGCGTAGTATTTTTAAATAATAAACGTATTCCGTCAAATAAATCGCTTTAAGAACGGCTATAAAAGCGATTTTATAGACTCAGGATTCCTGATTCCTGATTACGGAATTCCAGGAATAGGCCTTCAGATCGGGCGATCCGCTCCGCGACGCAATTCGCCGAAGAAAAAACATCACCCCTTGAAATTTGCGCACCCCAAGAGACCTTTTTTCGGCGATTGGGAATTTAATCCGGGCAATTGTTGAGTGAATTTTAATGGAGTTCGATTACGGCGGGCTGGATGTACTGCGGTCTGGTTCGCTGTGATTGAGTTGTTTTGGACAAATGATCGGATTTGATTGTTGGAACATTAACTTAAATTTGTATTGTATATTTTATTGCATTCATAGGTAAGTAACCTACACTTGAACATGTCAAGAATCGTTATGCTAGGTCTATGTCAAAAATATAAATGACGCATGCTCTATTTCCATGCCTAAAGGAACTGGCAAACATACTTTGCCAGTCACAAAATAAGTTTAAAGCTTAATTCAAATTTAAGTAGTTAATTAATAAATCACAAAAAACATAAGAAGAAACGTAAAAAATGATCATAAATCTTACGAACTTAACCTAATCAACCATTTATCAAACAACCATTGTTATATTTAGATTCTGGTTATGGTTCTGTCTCTACAACAAACACAAAAACAACAATCGTTGTTATTAATATTATGTCTGCCTACAGAACCAATACGGTACAAACAACTAAATAAGTAAATGAATAAATAAATAATTAAATAAATAAGAAAAATATTTTTTTAATATTTAGATTCGGAACATTCAATTAAATATAACTTACATTTATAAAACAACAATACCATTGCTGATAATTTAATCAAGAATACTAGACTTGCCTAAGGAATATTCCTTCTATTATTTGTAGACTTACATGGGAGGATGATTTCAAATGAACAGCTGGTATTTACTGAATGAGAGAAACTGTAGACAGCAATGTTCGAAAGAGCTAGAGGAGGCCTTTGTCCGTCACTCTGAAATGAGAGACACTACATAAACACGTTTGTGAATCCAGACCGTAAAATTCGTAATAGAAGTTTTTTTTGAGATTACCGCGGTCGTTAGACATGTTTGGAAATGTTTCGGCGTTTCACGCGGCAGGAAGAGACATTCTCCGACGTTTCGCAGACGACTGCTGCGTACGAACGTGGCGGATGCCTCCTTGACAACGGGCTGAATGATTGGCTCGAAACGTCGGAGAATGTCTCTTCCCGCCGAGTGAAAAGCCGCAACATTTTCAAACATGTCATAATAGAAGGTTTATGATAAATGTATGTTATAAAAAATAAATACCTATTTTTTTGTGTTGCATGGGAATATAGTGGTTTCCAACACGAAAACGTGACAATAGGACAATTCTATCAGTTCTTTTGATAGAATAGGTATGGTTTCCTTCAAATCGATCAAAAAAAAGCCATGTTCTCACCGGGCTCACGATATCCTTACTATACCTATACCATCTATTTAATTGTATTAAAAAAATCGTAATGTTTTTGTTCTTTGTATTAAAATGTTATGTATTTTAAGGGATACGACATTATTGTTATTTAAGCGATTTAATAAGATGTTGGAAATCAGAAAAAAAAATTGTCTAAACATTGGTCTGCTTCCGATGAATGTCCAGACCAAAATCTTTTTCTGCTTATTTTTTTAAAATCTGTAAACAATGAATGTATGTAGGATGTCTTTGAACCTCAAATGAATATGTATTAAAAATTTGAACTAATGTATTCTTTATTAATTTAAGTTGAATTGCTAATGTTTTTAATAAAAACGACACATCATGCGTAATTGTATTTTTTTGTCAATAAAATAAATCTGTTTAATATCTCAATAGATGTTTATTTAAAAATAAATTAAATGTTTGCAAACTCTGCTAATAACATGAACTCGGACGAATGGAGTTCGGAAAGTTCGCCGCCGCGCCGCCCGGCAACGTGAAGCCCTCTGTCATGCTAATACTTCGCACCGGGGAGCTTTTCTCAAGTGCATAATGACCGTTTTCAGACGCCTTATTTAGCCTGGCTTATCGCTTCACTTAACCACTGTGCGCGGTAATGACTGGGCGGTGGTAGGCGAGCAAATAAGACCGATTCTATTGCTTCTGTGCAGTAATTTGCAGGTTGTGAATACCACGATTCATAACTAATTGTTAAGGTGGCCCATCCCGCTCATCTCCCCATACAAAAGGGGAAAGAAGATCACGCCCATATTTCTTGTCAGAGATCCAAAATTTTGCTCAAAATAGCTTTATTTGATCGAACTAGATGTCTGATGACCGTTGGCATTGCAAAATTGCGTTTGGTTTCTAAGTTATAAGGTCCGAAAGTTCGAATTTTTCGCGCGTTTTATACTACAACTTTGGAGGTGGATTACGCTATGATAAAGTAAGAACACCTTAAAAAGATTAGTCATCAGACATAGCTTATTTAATCACGATTTATAATCGATTTGGTTTTTGTTAGATTTTGGACTACAGCGGTCGTGGTTTACTTTTAGGTATAAGTCGTTTTGTAATTAAATTTTCGTAAATCTTACCCAATCATACACTTTGCACATTGTCTTTTTTTTGGACATGTTGCATCTTCCTCATCACGGAGCCTGTCTTTTTTTTTAAACAGAGAAGGTCCCAGAGCGCAACAGCACGGTTTTGTACCGTGCCCGCGATTGAGTTAGTCCCGCCGGGTTGGGCCACCTTAATTGGCCTAGACACAATTTTGCACCGTTACTGCCATTAAATTAGCAAAATCGTCTTCCAGGCACTAACGTTTCCATACCCCTAAATGTGCTTGGATTTTATTTATTTTTTTATCACTCGAGAAAGCTTCCTTCGATGTCAGTATATTTTTATTTTTTCGTAAATATCTATATTTATCAGTAAAAAAAAACTATCAAAAATGAACTTAAAAAATACAGTTTTTTTCCAATGTTTAGTAGCCAAATTTTCTAATCTTAAAAGCATATTAAAAAAATACATACCTAGATTTCGACAATCGATTTTGGAATCCAAAATAAAAAAAGCTGGAAAAACATTAAGATCATGTAAAACTATCACCTGTAGTATGGAGAATTGATAGCTAGGGTAACGACTCTCTTAACAGTAAGCTCATCTCACTGCTAAACAACCCTACAGTCATTGGGTAGAATTTATCTCTTAATATTGGAATAATATTACAAAGACAAAAACATAAATTTATGTCTCTGTAACTAGACACAGTCTAGTTACAGAGACGACGATACGAAAAAAATATCTACTTTTTTGTCTCGGAAAAAAAAAAGGATTACGCTGGCGAAATTAATGTACTGGCCGTTACGACACCCTGTTCTATCTATTCAGTTTAAAATCGCGCCCAAGTAAACAACGTATGGTAGGCATCAGTTGAATAGTATGTTAGATCATGCTCGACAATTGATGAAACTAGTTCGCAGCGGTTAAAAATAGCGCATAATTGAAAATGGCGCGCAAAATAAAACTCAAAATAACTGCCCAGAAAGCGTGCAGTCTAGTCGGGGCGAGATCGATAGCGCGGCAGGTGATGGTGTAGTGGCAGCGTCGTCGGGCCTTGCTCGTCGGACCAGTTTGTTCGAGTGGCGTCACGGAACTTGGCCGCTTAGCGATGGTCGTTGGAAACTTCGCCTACCCCGCTTGGAAACCTAGCGCTAAATGCGGACTTGGAAGGTAAAAATAGCGGGAATGGCGAAGGTATTTTGAAGAATTAGGACTTACCGCACTTGTGGCACCTGTCATACCGAGATGAATGTTGTCTTCAAAGTGTCAAGTGACAGTTGTGTCAAAACAGAAGTAAAAAAACTGCATAGCAATTCTAAAAATGTCAGAAAAACAAATGAATAACGTATGAAAAAGAATAACGTTATCTTCGACTAAGACGTATTTGAATTTGGAATTTCTAGCAAAACGAAAAGTAATCCAGTTCAATCAGGTTCAAACTTACCAGGATACAACGGCACCTTGATAGGAGATGCCTAAAACATGTTTGTTATTTGAGAAACGTATTCCGAGACTTTTTCTGCATGTAACTCTCATGTGACTCTTGTCAAATATAATTAAAATAAAATTGCCTTAATATATAAGCGTCTACAAATTTAATTAATTTAATTACTTTCAATTAATTTATGCTTTAACAACTATTAATTAATATCCTCGTAGATACGAACAAGGAAAATAGGCCAATAAATAACAATATTCCTTTCCGCTCGAGAAACGAATAGACGCTATCTTTCGCAACAGAGTGATGACTTCTTGACACGGGCCAGCACCGCACCTATTTTAGTCCTGGAAGTCGCAGGACAATCAGAAGACGGGCCTCTCTGGCGCCATCTATTCACGATCCCTTGATTTCACTATTCAGGATTGGTCTAATATTAAAGATCTTATGGATAGCCTTACTCGCTTGGTTCTAAAGTCTGCACAAAACCTTGCTCAAATAAATGAGAATATTTTTTCTTATCAATGACAATTTGGATACAATACCTAGCAAACACAAAACACTAGGAATCATGGTTTCAAAAATTAACACAGTCCCATTTTAACTTTTCAACTTTCGATTCGTTGCTTACTGAGATATATTAGTTTTAACTTTGCTAAATATAGTGAAAGTGTCTTAAATTTTCATCCAAAGCGAACGTAGGCAAAAACGCAATCTCACTAGAAAACGGTGAAACCGAAGGTTGATTTAAAAACGGCAAAAGTAACAATTCCGAGTCACAGCGTCTTATTTGTTCCGCCATCTTTTTTGCGTGGATCACCTCGACAAAACACAATAAAATTGTAAAGTTGGACTTGAACTAGACAATACGGAGGCGAAATTGGACCTTCGGCGAACAGAGCCGAGGTCTGCCCGCACGAAGTAGCTTGGTTGCCAAGGCTGAGGTATCCGCCGGACGGACCGTGGCGAAACATCACAAAGCATCTACAAATTGCTTACAGCACGCACGAAATCTAAATGCGGGCCTTGATCTCGGAGCTACCATGCTTCTACCGGGGCTTCCATGCTTTCATGATTTTAATTCTACATAGTTTGGCAATTGAGTGCTGGGAATTTAGATATAACCCTGGCAACTGTGTAGTTCATAAACATAGCTGGAAAGAATGGAACTTTATTTCGTTCCATTGGAAATTTTTAATTTATGGCGAGCTTCGTTAGTTTTTTCTTATGTGGGTTTTTCTAAAGCAACAGTGGCGTCGTGAAAATGTGATACCGGGAACACCTAGATGTTGCACCACGACAACACGCTGGCCCATTTCTCGTTCATCGTGCAAGAGTTTTTGGAAAAAAAATGCTTTCAACGATATCACTCCCGAAATCGCCCGACTGCCATTTTTTCTAATTTCCCAAGATGAAGTTGCACCTCACAGCCGTAGATGTTTATTATTATATATTGTTTATAGAGTATGTTAGTGTTATTATCTAAAAATGGTGCTTGCAAGTTGGAACTAAGACTATCGTTTATATTTACATTATATGTACAAAGCGCATCACCCTCGGCGCCTCATTAAGCATTGGCGTTTGCAAGTAAAACGTATGTGGGTCAAAGTCCAATATGTGGCGTCTAGGGTGATGCCGTTTGTACATTTATAACTAAAATAATACAAACGAGCTAATAACCTGTGCCTTAAATTTGCATCTATACCCCGATTGCACGAACAGAGGGCTGAGTTAACCAATGTTCAAACACGTCACTTTTAGTGAACCGCATGGAGTTCCTTCCATACTGTCCATGCAAAGTGACGTGTTTAATCATACATTGACGTTAATTTTGATTTTTTATCCTTTCGAGCACTCGGCCCTAAATCTTGATGAACTGAAATGGAATTTTACGGTTAGATGTTACCAACCGTATGCAGACGATACGTGGCTGGCATCTCTGAGTAGGGTGACCTTGAACTTTTCCCATAACCGGCCTTTCCCAATCTCATCACATCGAATGCGAAGTGAAGAACCAACAATACGTGATGCATCAAATACGGATACATTTAGTACAACATCAACTCAGATTTACGACTCGCCACAAAGGCTCGTTTCGCGATGCGAGGTGAGTCACTATCACCCACTCGGAAGACAGACCTTCCCTTTGTTAGAGACTCTATATTCTTTCCGAAATCCGTGTGGGTGGACTCCCGTTCGTCTCTTACCTTCAGGCTTTATGTCCTTTTTGGGAGTACGGCCTTCGGTGGGCACGGGCCGCTGTAAGGAGGCAACACGATGCGCCTATTGTGATGCCAACAGATGTGCAAGATGCTCCAGTTTAGATTTATTTCCTGGCATATTGAATTAGGCCCGTGCAAATAAGCGATTCATGCCGTTGCTACAATGGCGAATTTTTTGTTGCTTCGAAAGGGCATCTCATTCGGGACATCTTTTGTCGTGTGGATGTCAAAGGAGACTCGTTCGGACACGTCTTGAAGTGAAACGGTTCTTTACGTACGGATCAGCATTTGAAATCTCTATCGGTTTGTATATGTAGGTTTAAATAGGTTACTAAAATAATACCCTTAGATACATTCAAAATGTTGTTGAACACATTTTAAAAACATATTTTTTACAATCAAAAAAATTACTTTTCGACGCTCTACAACTTTATACATATTTTTTCAAATTTGGAAAAAAAATATGCGCAGGGGATACATTATTACTACATTGAGTTTCTCGGCGGGAGTTTAAGCAGCGCATAAGCCAGGCGATACAGCGGGGAAACGCTGCCTCCGTTATGGGGACAATGTCATCGGTCCCCATGGAAGAATATTTTAATTTGTGATTATGATTTTAATTTTTAGTTTCTTAACATTTTATCAAATAAATTTTCATTCTACCTTAAAAAAAGTTTCTCGGTATTGGTCATATCTCATACGGGAATCTTATTTTTACTTTATTGATAAGGCTGCTCTCAGAACATTACACTTTTAATTTTCTGTAGGTGGTAGCATTTAAAGGGATATTTAGATCAGCTCACTGTAGTAGTTTATGATGAAATATATAGTATTAAAAGTAATGTACAAGTGTTCCACAGTGTTTTGTTGCCACTGGAGTAGTGCATCGCTTTAAGGTCCTTGCTTACGGTGACGCTTGGCTCGGGTTATCTCTTTCCCTAAAATATGGTCGAGACAGGTGATGGCTGTGCCCGGCGTGATGCTCGTGAACGGGTGCTGTTTGTGGGGACTGACCTGCTCCAATTGGCAACATGTTAGTTGGTGGGGATAGTCTTTGCTAATAAAATTATATTTGTCATGAACTGTTGCATACGGCGTGAATTGTAATTTTTTTAAAATTAATGTTAATTTAGTTAAAATAATTGACAAACACTTTTGTAAATTTAGACTAAGCGGAGTTTCTTCTTCGCTGTGATTTGTTCTGCTGAACTGGCCAATGTTAAAATATGACAATCCAAGTGGAGTGTAATATCTATGGATGATGAATAAACAATACAATACTTAAAACATACAAATTAACGTTACGAAATGTTTATATTAGTTTTATTAGTAAAAAAAATGTTTTTCCTTGTTTAAATTATGCCCTTATTGAAAAATATTTCTTATGACCTATTTTCATGTTTCTTGAAAACGTAATTGTTCTGAGTTCTAGGTTCAGCTGTTTGGGTATATTGTGTAAAATTATTTGTACAACATCCCAATGGCCCTTTAGAAAATTACTCGGCCTTTCTGTTTCCTTGTAATCGGATACTCTGCTAAGTATTCGCCGTTGGTTTGCGCTTGACTCCGGTGTGGAATTTCTTAAAGGGTAGACGGAATAATATTGCGAAAATGCTTTTAGATTGACAATGAGCTGGTGTCGGGTTGCGCCGTTTGAAGATTGACGTGTCTTTCGCAGTGTTTTGGTTTTGGTGAGTGTTGTAGGCCTGGCACATATATTTGTTTTTCCTGATTCGATGTCCGAATCGCGTCTTTTCGAAATAAACAACGCTATATCATAAATTCCGAACGCATTGTTTCCATCCGTTCGCATTGAATTAGAAAAACCGGCCAAGTGCGAGTCGGACTCGCACACGAAGGGTTCCGTACCATCGTACAAGATTTAGCATACAAAAACCGGCCAAGTGCGAGTCGGGCTCGCACAAGAAGGGTTCCGTACCATCGTACAAGATAAAACAAAAAATCTTTTTTTTTTGTATGGGGTTATGGTTTTGTAAAATAAAAAATTAAAGGGGGGCGCCTTTAATTTTTTATTTTTTTTTATTTTACCTATTTGTTGTTCTAGCGGCAAAATAAATACACACTCTGTGAAAATTTCAGCTGCCTGCCTATTACGGTTCCTGAGATACAGCCCTGTGACGGACGGACGGATGGACAGCGGAGGCTTAGTAATAGGGTTCCGTTTTCACCCTTTGGGTACGGAACTCTAAAAACTAACTTGTGTGGCGGAATTCGCAGAGCAGAATTCGGTTTCCATATTCGGAAAACGACATACGACTACCAGGCATTTTAAAAGTTAAAATCAATGCCAGTATAATCGCGGGGTCAATTTATTACCTCAAATTAGGCTTCTTTAGGCGTTCCTATTTCACAAAATACCTACGAGGAAACACTTTCCACGCGTTTGTCATATGATGTCTGCCTGCTTCCATTTTATTCTATACCATGCTTCAAAGATTCATTCAGCATTCATGGATATCGATAATTACGATATGTATACCGTATTTTTTACCCTTAATAAAACATATTTTTTTATTCATTTGAGGTAAATTATACACTGAACTATTTGTTTTGTAACGTACCATGACAACGTACATTTTTATGTACATATTTCTATTATTGAATGACACCTTCGGATTAGTGCATGGAGGTTTTTAGGGTTCCGTACCCAAAGGGTGAAAACGGAACCCTATTACTAAGCCTCCGCTGTTCGTCCGTCTGTCACAGGGCTGTATCTCATTAACCGTAAAGGGTAGGCAGCTGAAATTTTCACGGAGTGTGTATTTATTTTGCCGCTATAACAACAAATGGGTAAATATAAAAAACAACAAAAAATTAAGGGGGGGGGGGGGGCGCATACAAAAAACGTGATGTGTTTGTGTTTAATCTTGTACGATGGTACGGAACCCTTCTTGTGCGAGCCCGACTCGCACTTGGCCGGTTTTTATAGAAACGAGCAAAATATAGCACTCATAACAAAGTAAATATACTTTTTCGTACTAAGCAGGTACGTCGCTTATTCCAAGGAATGTGACATGTATGTATGTATAATCAACCGTGAAGCAAGGACACATTAATTGAAGAAAGGGCCCAGTAAAAACAACTAATTTACGAATATACTGCAAGGCTGGACCCGAACCAGCAAAACATACCATTCGCGGGTATTGCGTCTGCCAATTTCGCCACCGGCTGTATACCCATAATTTGGAATTCTCCTTCAGTCCCTCTTCCTGTAATGAATGCCTCCTACTAACACAGTGTTTAAGATTATACCTACATACATTGATTTAACGCTTCATCTGCGTTGCGGACATTGACTGCAAAGATTGAACAATCAAACATATTGCCGTCATCACCAAAATCGTATTTGGCATCAGACGCTAGAGCCAGTCCTAGGTTAATTAATGTGTCCTTGCTTCACGGTTCATTATACATACATACATGTCACATTCCTTGGAATATAGCACTCGTTCCTTCCTAAAAAATAGCAATGGGTTGCAACAGGGAAACAAATATAATTTATGAGGGTCTTGGGACAGTGAACCCCTGTTCCTTTCGCAGGAAGCACAGATAGAATATAAATGGAATAGAAACAACCATAGACGAGTCAGATCATCACATTACACCTCTAAGAGATAAGTTCTACTATTAGTTAGTTTTAGTTTCGGTTACGACTATTTATCCAGCCTTTGTTACTTTGACACAGATTTGTATGGACTAAATCGCAAAGTAATACAAAGTGACGTCATAAAGTATTACTTTTCGTTAGTATTAGTTTCGGATACGACTATTTATCTCAGCCTAAGACTAACGAAAAATAGTACACTGTGACGTTACCTTGACACAGTTTTGTATGGACAAAATCACAAAAGTAATACAAAGTGACGTCATAAAGTATTACTTTTCGTTAGTATTAGTTTCGGTTACGACTATTTATCTCAGCCTAAGACTTACGAAAAGTAGTACTCTGTGACGTTACTTTGACACAGATTTGTATGGACTAAATCGCAAAGTAATACAAAGTGACGTCACAAAGTACTACTTTTCGTTAGTATTAGTTTCGGTTACGACTATTTATCTCAGCTTAAGACTAACGAAAAATAGTACACTGTGACGTTACTTTGACACAGATTTGTATGGACTAAATCGCAAAGTAATACAAAGTACTACTTTTCGTTAGTATTAGTTTCGGTTACGACTATTTATCCCAGCCTAAGACTAACGAATAATAGTACACTGTGACGTTACTTTGACACAGTTTTGTATGGACAAAATCACAAAAGTAATAAAAAAACCGGCCAAGTGCGAGTCGGACTCGCGCACGAAGGGTTCCGTACCATCGTATATTTAAGGAAATTACGGAACCTCGGTTGTGCCTTCTGAACTTCGCCTCTACCCGCTATTACCCTCATTTCCGAAGGAATTAGGTGACATGCCAGGATCTTCTATTTACGACCACGGCTACATTGAACTGTATGGAAAACATGGACAAATTATTATTGCGGTTTCAACCATAGGTATTATCATCTCATGCGATGGTACCAATCGTAGGGAAAGGGCACCTATAGTTTAACATGGATCCAAACATCTCCCAACAAACTCGCATTCGTAACGAAATTCATTTATCCAATTCTGAAAAAGAAAGAAAGTGATTCATAAATCTGGGCGGGGATTTGAACCCGCTACAAACATCCAATGCTGAATGTAACGATGAATATAAAATAATATCATAAAATTGTTTTTTTTTGTTCTCATTACAAAAAAAATATACATATTTTTTTTATTAAAAGAGAGGAACTTCAATCGACAATTAATACATGAAGAATAATGTAACTTAAGCAACGTGGAAAAATATTTATTTTTATAATATTTGTAATGCATACAAAGCCTATTTCAAAAAAATTAACAACAGTCGTCTCGATATGACAAATTATCAGATTCTAACCGTATTATGTGAAATCAACATAAATGTGTCTCCAAAAAACCTCTACCCTTAATATAATCATATCATGAACATAATTGTATCATTTTGAAGCCCTTCAAAGATCCAGGGTGGTTTGGTTACCATCATAAATCATTCGCTAGGTGCATAGCAGGTGAATAGGCAAAGGAGGCAAAATGAGGGCCGAGTGCACGAAAGGACAAAACATTAAAATCAACATCAATGTGCGATTAAACAAGTCACTTTGTACAGACAGTATGGAAGGAACTCTATGCGGTTCACTAAAAGTGACGTGTTTGAACATTGATTAACTCGGCCGTCTCTTCGTGCAACCGGGGCTAAGTCATGTCACAATTTGATTGATCCGCGCATTCGATCAACCAGTGAAGAAGAACCCGCAAAGAAACTTCATACTTGCAATGTCATACTTGCAATATTTATGCATGGTACTTGTTATGTTAACCCGCGAATATTGCGGCTAGTAGCCTAGTGGCGCGGGGACTGGCCTAGCGTACCAGAGGTCTGGGTTTAATTCCGACATGCACCACTGTCTTTCTCATTCCGAGTTCGATAAGTGCATTTCGTCAAGAATGCGAGCTGCTCCATGGTACGGAATCCATGTAAAACTGTAGGTCCCTTTCCCCTACAAGATGGTAGGGTTTAAGCCCGCCCGGGTTGGTACCATCGCATTGGATGAAAAGATGGTCGAAGCGGCAATAAAAAATTGTCCGTGTTTTCCATCCAGTTCAATGGAGCCTCGCTCATAAAAGGGAAGGTCCTGGCATGGCACCTAATTCCTTAGGGAATCAGGTGTATTGGGCTAATATCATAACGGTAGTTGTGTGGTATTAGCCATCCATGTCTGGTCGCATAAAAAAAATAGCTTAGATATTTTTTACAAAGCTTCTCTGTTCCATAACAGCAATAATGTGATGTTTCTAAAAATTCAATATTAGGTACGTTCAAAATATGTAGAGAGAGATTTTTCCATCCAGTTCAACGTAGCCGTGCAGCATAAGTAAGGTCCTGGCATGGCACCTAGTTCTCATGTGGTGAGTTGGGCGAATATTATGTTTATCAATAGGTGTTTATTTATTTATTTATTTATTTGGAAAAGCAAACAGATACAGACATGATTAAGATACAAAAGACAATTTAATACTAATTTTTTTTTTTTTATTAAGGTTCGCCAACAGGGTAATACACGTACAATTTACAAAAGGAGATGTGTTACAAAAATATAGCGTTCGTGTACACCCCACAAGTGGCGAACACAGCATGCGTAATAATAACAGATGATAACTTAACTTAACCTAACATATTTAACAAAACAAAACAGCATTTTATTAAAAATAAAAATAAAATGTTAAACAAAAGAAAAGTTCTGAACCAACAAGAATATTATTAAAAAAAATATATATATGGGTATGTATACTAATTTACTAGATATGTACCCAGCACCGCATTTCACATGTAATATAAAATAATTTTAAAGGGCTATTATTTCAGAAAGAAAACAAACATAGCATCGGGCTAATCATAAAATAAAAGTTAATAATAAAACAAAATATAACTGAAGGTTGCAAGTTTCAAAAATTGAGCACAGATAAAGTATGAGTGTAACATGATAACATGCATGGCATAATCATTGCGATCCATATGCAGGTACTTACTAAAAAAACCATATACTATTTGTATATTTCATAAAAGCCAATGAAAAATGTACTGATTTGACATGTATTTGTATGTAAATATTATATAATTTTATTTACAAATTAGTTAAAGCTATGCTATACGTTTGCTTTGTATATTAAAAAAAATTATGTTTTTAAATATATTCTTATGTTGCATCATATTCAATCTCTAATTTGCATATGGCGTTAATACCTACACACCGACTTCATGAATTATTGACGAAGCATCGTAAATACATCGCGCGTGCATAGAAGACGCCGCGCCGAACGCCCCAACGAACAAGAAGAATGGTCCGCGACCAACCATAGATAATATAATATTACTGCGTAATATAGATGGGAAAGCTGGGAACACTTCGGTTAACAAGGTGAAACAGCGATATAAAGGCCAACGTTAGAAAGAGAAAGCACTACTTTTTACTCAAAAGGTTGCCAGATTAGGGATAAGTTAAAAGATTTCAAGATTTTTATGAGCGCTGGAACCAAAGTCTATGACTTTTTAACCAGCAATGTTCATAGATAAAATAGGTAATAAAACGATAATTTCTTAGTGAAATAAATATACTTTATTTTTCTTTGGAAAAAATCTACTGAAGTACTTAAAAGTATTTTTACTCTTAATATTATCTACAATAATTTAATTTTCACGGATTTTTTTTGTAGTAAGTATAAATGATGAATACATAATTTCTTCAAGTTTCGAAGATCCAAAATTGTATTTAAGTTATTACCTAGTTCGTTACCTATGGAAAATGTAGAATTACGATTAGTTAAAAAAATCGGCGAGTGAGATAAGTTAGGAAGTCAATGGTTGATAGTAAATGCGGCAATTTTCATACTGAAAATGAGAAAAGGACTTGGACAAATGACGATTAGTTGAAAGTTTCATTTAGCTAATCACTAAAAGGGATTTCAAATTAATCAAATGATTATGAAAGTCCGGGTGGCGGAGGTATTCCGAGATGAGATATTGATCAATTCATTTTACGCCATCTATAATTTGAACTCTATTATTTACTAAATCTACATTATGTTAACATTTAATAGTGTTTAACAACGGTTAAATACTATAAACTCTATTTGTATTCGAAATTCGAAATTCGGGTGTACAGAGCCTTCGTCATTATTAATACTAAATTGTATCATCAAAAATTTGTCAGCAATTTTATACTACATGTAGTATTTATCAAAATAATAATTATAATAGTTTCAGTTTCTTTATTTCCTCCATTAGATGTATATTACACACTCGGATTCATATTATTTTTTTCCGTCGGTTCGATTACTTCTGGCGAAGAAGAGCCGACAAGAAACTTCGTCAGGTTGGTCATTGTATTATTATTTTTTCCAGTGATACTTACAAACTAGTTTACAGTGATTGATTGATTGATTACTACTGCTCACAAAGAACATTATTATAAGAACATTATATACATTGGTGAGGAGCAAACTCTTGACTACGATAATAACATCTTATTCTAAATTAATAGGAATTATGATCTAAATTATTCTGGTGTAAAAAGCCATCGTCATTTTTGATACAAGGTAATATCAAATTGAATATAAGTTAGTAAATAATAAACAAATTCATACTAACAATAACAATGATACAAAATGTAATCCCCTGTTTACAGTCAAAATGATTGAAATTCAGTAATTTTAATAGGCTACTTCTGTTACCCGGTCATGTATTCATGGGAAAAGATCTGAACGTGTTCATCTGCTCTGGATAAGTGCTATAATAACTACCGGTGCTTCCTTTTCAAGGACTTTTTGAATTTTTCTACAGCTAACTTTTGAAGATAACCTAACTTCTCATCAGCCCTACTATCTATTCCCTTCAATAATCTATTAACAGATTTACACCAATAATTGAGTTGAAACTTTAAAACAAATTCAAAAAGATATGACTGTGCTTGTTCACTGTGATGAATACAATTGATCCATTTTACAAGAACATTTTTCCTTAAATGACTTAACAAGTTTCGAAATACCGTCTAAATTAGCATGTTCGTCTAAATAATTATTAATAGCACATGTACAATTTTTATAAAATTCAATCATATCGGAAGAAGGATACATTAAAAAATTTCTTATTCTCAATGAAAGCATGTTCAGGTAACCTATGATCAGTTACAAAAATATTCTTACAAGATGTACAATTATCTAATTTTAGTACTATTTTCTTGGCTACCCAGCCTGCTATGTAAGCATTAGCATAACTCTGACATTTTTCATTAATTACATCACTAGTAGTAATAAAGGGTTTATTGGTAACTGACAAACTTGGTAAACAACATTTTGTAGAGGCTGTACCACAAACAGCCTGGGAAGCCTCAGAATCCAAACTAGCCTTAAACAAATTTACCATATTTTTTAAGTCAACAAGATTATGAGCCCTATCTTTCTTACAATTAGCACCAGGAGAATGAACACTATGGGTATCACTAATTATTAAAGCTTTAATAGAATTTTGAAACGCGTTGCACATAGGACTAACATTACGATAATTATGAGACCTTAATTTCCCAAAAAAATTTTCTAGAGGATCCTGATTTAAATTTCTAGGGGAAAAAAACCTAACACCCTTACTTCTAAGAAAATACCATAAACTTCTAAAACTCTTAATTGTAGTTATCCAATTCTGGGCACTAGGAATCGAGTGCGTATGCCCATTCGTATCTACAAATTTCAAAGTTTCTAACATTTTAATAGCTTCGATCCAAAAAGTATGATGTGAACTATTTTCCTGGACTCGCACTCGTAACTTTCCTTTATCATAAGCCTTATATCCATTAACACTATCAAACAACTTATCAAAAAATCCCACGAGTTCTGCTCCGATAGTACTTGATACTCGTCTGCCATTGATGTCAGGTAGTCCAGCTGCAAAGTAAAATAAAATGCTTGCAAACTCAGTGTAAGTACCTTCTTAGAATGGTTCTAAGTGGATTTTGTCTTCCATTTGAGCACAACATTGATGGACAACCAACACATCATTACTTTGAGATAAGTATCTATTCATCCTTTGATTTATTAGCATGTTACCTTTCAGTACTTCAAATGCCTCTGTTCATATTGTTTGTACAAGTAATTGATTGGAAGACACCTTCAGAGGTTAGGGGCGCCTTTAAACGATATATTTATTATAAGTTCTGCTATTCCGTGCCATATTATGTTTTCAGTATTTTATGTTAAAATTCAATGAAGATACAACATGAAATAATCATAAATTCGTAGTCAATAACCAAAATAAAAAAGCATACTAAATAACCCTTAGAAATACAAACACTATTGCAGTTTAAAAAAAATAGTTGTTTGCCTACCGAAGTTCTTGAGTGTGCAGAGGTACTTGTGCATGCTGGAACTGAAAATTTGAACACATTTATTAACTTTAATTTTTTTCATTTTTAATGGATCAATATGTACATCTGTCGCTTTCGGTATCATCCTCGCTTCCCCATTTGGACTATCTCTTTCATAGGCCTCCACCAGATCTTGCCACCTGGCCCTCTTTTTGTCACGACCAAACAAAATATCGTACTTCATTAAATTATTACGAAGACCTTTCAATAGGTGAGGAGGATCATAAATAATAAACAATTCTTCACCGGCCACTCGAATCACCTGATTTTCATAATGTTCATCTTTCAAAACACAGTCACGCATACTTTCCTTCCTCAATATATTGATCGCTCCCCTATTGGATGCGCCTTGGTCACAAATTAAGGAAAGCGGAACCAAGTTACATTCTTTTAGCATAGCCACAACCTCTTTCAATATACCTGCTAATCTTTCACTCGGTGTTTTCCCTTCACAGAAGTAATAAGCTATCACCTGCTTCCATGAATGACATACTCCTCTTAACATTATTACCAAAGCATGATCTGCAAATTTTCGTCGCCTTTCATTTTCCCCGAGATCTACCAACCCTACAATTTTGTCATCAGGAGATAAATGAACCCCACAACTCAAAGATATTTCATCTATAACAATAGAGCAATATTTTCTAGTGGAATTCCAAGTTAACGTTTCATTTGCTAAAAAGGTTTTAATACTGTTATTTAACCCAGTTCCAAAACTAATCTTTCTTATAATTGACTGCAGTGTTTTAGTCGTCGGTAGTACAAAATGTTTCTCAAGGAATTTATATCCTTTCGGACTAGATTTATACATCGCCAAACAGAAAAAAATTTTCATCCAATGTGTACTTGCGCCCCATTTTCTTACGATTCACATTCAATAATTGCATTCTAATAAACTCTCTATTTGTCTTATTTAATTTATTGAGCATACGCTCAGATACGATATTTATACTCCTCTGTAGTGTTCTTCTATGCATCCGGACTCGTTGTCCTTTCGTTTCTGAAAAGGAAACAAATAAAAAATTACGTATACCTTTAATTGAAATAACTTTAATTTTCTAGAAGTAGAGGTATTTAATTGTTTCATTTTTTTTATTTAAGATCTCAGGCAATTTATACACGTCAGGAAGTTGTACACTCCTATAATAAGAAGCCGGTTTAGGAGCACACAAACCACAACAATTATAAATGTTAGAAATGAAAGGTACCTCTAATAATAATCATAGCAAATAAACCGTCTGTGTACTTATGCACGCAAGTAAAGAGTTATACTTCTTACAAAACTAACATAAATTATATTTTGTTACATTGCCTCGACTTGGCTTGGGCTTGGGCTTGAGCTTGGGGCTTGGGCTTGGGCTTGGCATGGCTCGGCTTACTAGATCCGGCAGATTAGATAGATAGATAGATTACTAGACGGCATGATGGTATGCTTATGTCCGTGCATGCATATGCACGAATGACAAAATGACATAGCAACAAGAAAAGTAGCCCCACACAATACTCCAAATAACCTCCAAAATTATTTCGATACAAACCTAACATCACTACATACATCATTACATGTTACATACAAACATTCACTCATAATGATTTTTTTAATGCGCCTAAATAAGCATAACTTCAATTTTTTTTCTATATCATGTACACGTGTTATGCGACGTCACTAAACATGCATTTGGATAAAACTACTATTAAGGCTACAGCTTAGCCACCGTAATGCTGGCAGAAAGAACATTTACTTGCCATTTCTTAAAGAACATGAAAAAGGAATGGATCAGACATCCTGCAACCACGCGCACCAAACATTTTCTTCCATATTTTATTACAAACTGTGTCAAAGCGTTTGCGCCAATGTAAGTTTACCTACAAATTCGAATCATTCGAACACAGCCGAATGGCAAATTAAGTTTTGTCATTCCTTTTCGGCTCAATGCGATGTTACTAACCCGGGTGGGAACTACCCTACCACCTAGTAAGTAAGGAAGGGGACCTACAGTTTAACCTCGGTCAGCCTCAACAGTTGAAAACGGTCACCCATCTAGAACCCAACTGCGCTCAGAGACGCTTACCTTCGCTTACTGAACGGCAAAGCGTCTCACCACTAGGCCGTCACAGATGCTGACGAATTTCGTCCTAACGAAACTGAAGTGTAGTGATTTTCCAATTAGGCGGGCACGTCCTTAATAAAACGTTGACGGGTCATACGAACGTTTGACAGCTTACGCATCGTAGCCATGAGCACGCAAAAGTTTTTATGCTAACGCTCACTGCGGTGCTCTTCAATTCTCCATACATTTGTAGTGTATTCCGTGACGCTAGTCACCCTGTTTGGCCTAAACACTGAATTAACAACTGGGACTAGCCTTTCAGATCTTGCCACTTTACGTTAAGCATTTTACTTGTGTTCACTTTAGCGTGGTTTCAGCCGTCCATTTCATATTTTTTATATTTTTTACGTGACTGCACATGGATAGCTAATACCACACATACTGTCATGGTATTAGCCCAAAACACCATTTGGGGACTAGGTCTGGATTAAGAATTAAGAAGGAGTTAAAAAGGAGGAGTCCGAAGCACAAACCACGAATCCCTTAGTCTGCTCTTATGACGCACGAAGAAATGCAGTGGGACGGCATTGTATTATTTCTAAGTGCCCACTATAAAAAAATTGCAACTATAATAATCTTATAACACCCCTTATTTTAGCATCGGAAGTTAAAAACAAGGAAAATTTTGAACAAAATAGTGTTTGGAAATATTACAACTTCGATTATTAGTATGTCAGTTTTCTGTTTTATACCATAGTACTTACATGTGATAACTGTTAAAAAAAAATGACTGGACCCAGAAAAAAAGTTGGACCTTTTGAGAAATACTGGATGGATGAACGTCAACCATTGAGGCTGGCCGTGGTTTTTTCCATTTAATGTACTTAAATATGAATCCACATATTTATATTAATAATCCTTAATTTGAAAAAGATGATTTTGTACGTACGCGATGAATGCTGGTTAGCTGATGACGTAGATGGCTGCTGCTGCTGTCGTTGTTCTGGCGAAGGCTGCTCCGGTGGCTTCTCTAATGGCTGCACATCATACTCCCTTGCGGATTCTGATAAAGGATGTATGTACCACATGTATAAACAGTTTAGAAATAGTATATTCATTTTTTTTCTCTGATAATTATATAAGGACTTGAGCCAGGTTTGGCTATGCCAGACCCATAGTGACTGTCACAATAATGAATTCCTTACTTCGTGGCTGGCCCAGAGCCTCATGGATTAAAAAAAAACTATTGAACAAAACATTAAACCGTTGAAAACTGAAAAGCATAAAATAACTTTTTAGGAATAATTTTAAGTCAGCTTTTTGAGTTGATTGCTTGGCGCCGCCTCAAAATTAGTTAAATTAGTTAAGGTTTGAGTTTCTAGCCAAAGCTCGAGGAGCATTTACTTCACACTGAACCTTGAAGGTCTGATGATGACCAGAAATGCTCGCGAGGTCTTCATGCAGCTCACAGAGCCACTAGTTAGTAGTAGTGGGATAGGCACCCGTCATAATATAGGAACGTGTTTATTAGAAGTATATAAGTATTTAAGATACTCACCCATTTCAGGAAATATTGTAGGAACCGCAGAACTCTTCAAACGTATATTGACGTAGTCGTTACACCTCGTCGGCACTTTCGGAAACCGGTGAACAACTGTGTCCATACCAGTGTTTTTACAGCCTCGCACGGAACAAATGCTCTCATTCGGGCGATTTGGACGCCTCCACTCCATGTTTTTGTGCTATTTTTCACTTGCTTTTGCTCAGAGTACGCAAATTAAAACACAAAATGGCGGTTGGAAATTAAAATTCAACGATGCCATTGACATAAGACCGTCAATGATACCATGCGTAAGAAAAAGGCCTCCCGGTATTTTTCCCTAAATTATTGGACAAATTCGACCAAAATTCCTTAAACATGCGGATGGTTACCGGTATAGCAATCATCTCCCCTGTCCCTTACAAATTAGATAAGAGGAAGTGAGAGAAGTCTACTTTCTACTTTTTGTATGGACTTCTGGGACTATGCGACCAACTGCCGACGCGAGGCGAGCGTTCATCTATATAAAGTAGTCATAGACCTAGATGCGCGCGCAGCGTGTATAAAGTCTAGCACGTGTGAGCGAGAAGACTATCGAGCAGACTGGCGTGCGGGGAGGCGGCGCGCGCGTCGCGGCGCGGGGGCCATACGCCGGGCTCAGCGAAATGGGTGTGAGCGGGATAGACAATATAGACGTATGTTGTATGGGGACCCCCTTTAATTCTAACTATTTCGTAATGTCTATGATTTGTTGTTCTAGCGGCAAGGGAAATACACACTCTGTGAAAATTCCAACTGTCTAGCTATCACGGTTTCTGAGATACAGCCCTGTGACAGACGGACAGACGGACGGACGGACGGACGGACGGACAGCGGAGGCTTAGTAATAGGGTTCCGTTTTCACCCTTTGGGTACGGAACCCTAAAAAGTGACGTCATAAAGTATTACTTTTCGTTAGTATTAGTTTCGGTTACGACTATTTATCTCAGCCTAAGACTAACGAATAATAGTACACTGTGACGTTACTTTGACACAGTTTTGTATGGACAAAATCACAAAAGTAATACAAAGTGACGTCATAAAGTATTACTTTTCGTTAGTATTAGTTTCTATTACGACTATTTATCTCAGCGTGAGTGTATTTGACGTAGAATCAACTTGAATGGATTCTAAATAGTTGCAGGTTCTTTGTTCTGCTTCTTAAGTTGGAATCAAGCTGAAATGTTCCCAGTTATTTATGAAAGATGACAATGTAGATAACATCGAAGGAAAAACGGATTATGATGAGAATTATTAGTAATTAACATCAGTTATAACTGATCAGTTATAATCTATGTATCAGTTATAACCGATGTTAAGGGCCTGGTACTAGCCAAATCGCAAAGTTAGACGAGGCACCCCAAGTTAACTAACTAAGTCTGACGATTATAAGTGTCATTCTTACAATATATGATTCCTTGTCTAGGAATTGAATTATTTTCGTTAATGTATGTTTCCTTTTTCTATACAAAATACATTGCGGAAACGGTGTCCATTTTCGAACTTTTTTGACTAAATGTAGAAATCTAAAAGCAAATGGAATTTTTTGTTTATGCATATATGCTGTTTTTGCTTATATCTAGAAATCGAATTACTTTCAGATTTCTAATGAGAAAAATCAACTTTTTTATTTTTATTATTATTTAAATAAATGATGGAATAAAAAAATATTAACAATCCATTATCAGTCTGGAGTTCTATTTGGATTTGCTGAAGCGTTTCACTACATATTATTACATTTGTTATAAAGTGCATTTGTATGGCGCGAGTAGTTGGCTAGTCCTAGCGCCTTAATACTTTAAAACAAACTACCAACGCATAGAATTCGTTTGTCTTTGCGACAACGCACAATGTGATACCAAATAGAAAATCCGGCCAAGTGCGAGTTGGACTTGCACACGAAGGGCTCCGTGCCATCTTGCAAGATTTAACACCAAAAAAACAGGATTTTTTGTATGGGCCCCTTAAATTTATTACTTGTTTTTATTTCACCTATTTTTTGTTATAGTTGCAAAATAAATACACAATCTGTTAACATTTCAGCTACCTACCTATTACGGTTCATGCGATACAGCCTTGTGACAGACGTACGGACGGACGGACAGCGGAGTTTTAGTTATAATGTTCCGTTGGCACCCTTTGGGTACGGAACCCTAATACGGCAGGCTCAAACCGTAAAAGATACAAATGAATTTTGCATTATTATAGCGCATATTATGGGATTCACTAGCATCAGTTTCTGCGACCCTTGTAAGGGTCCGGACAGGTCAATAGACACGGTGGGTCGTTTATAGTAATCGTATGTCCTTAGGAGGCGCTACACGGTCTCACTTCCACGCCGGCACCCTATGGGTCGGGACAAGGGCCCATAAGCAGTGGGCCTTCTCTCGCGCGTGACCTCATCACGACCGCTGCGCCCATCTACGGTGAAGACGAGGGGTTTAGGGTCTCCAATTAGGCTCCAACTTGGGCTGTTCGAGGCGATGAGCTGAAACGATTGGATGGATGTAAATGGCATGGATTGTAAATTTTGTGAATTCTTGTTAATTTTGTGTTTTACCTATTTTTGTTAAAACAATTGACGAACACTTTTGTAAATTTAGACTAAGTGGACGTTGACAAAAAAAAACAGCGGATTTTCTTTCCAGTTCTTCTTCGCTGTGTTTTGTTTTGCTGAACTGGCCAATGTTAAAATATGACAAATCCGAGTGCAGTGTACTGTTTATGGATGATAAATAAACAATACAATACAATTCATTCTGATGCGTTACAATTATTAATAAACCTCCCTGAAAGTTGTGTGACGATCCAGTTTCGATAGATAAGGAAACTCCTATAAGGACGTGATTCTCGTAACACCTGATTGCGTTCAGTTCTATGAGGGGGTAAATGAAACCATATTTTATTAGTTTTAAAAATTACTTCTACTTATTTTAGAATAAAAAAAAAGTTAAAGATGCATTGATAGTCTAGCTATATTTGAAAACTATAACGGTAAATATCGGACACACATATTCTATCTTCAAACTTTTTTTATTAAAATAAGATTTTTTTTGTCTAATTTGAGAACACAAAGTACCAACGACTTACAGTATAAACTTAATATAATAGATAGAACATCAATCTACAAATAAACTTTTTGGATTATCGAAATTCGTCGTGGTTATTTTTAAATATAATTAAATGTTGTTTTACTTACGTCCTTATCAAACTTAACGCAATCGGCTTTTATGACGCCCTTAATGAATGGTATAACAGGATTGGGAATAGTGTGTTAAAATTAAAAATAGCTAATTCTGTTGTCATTATATTATCTCAACACACCGCATTCTCGATGTAATTAGGTGCTATGCCGGAACCTTCCCTTTATGATAATGGCTACGTTGATTTGGATGGAAAACACGAACAATTTTTTCATAGCAACTTCGACCATATTTTCATCCGATGCGATGCTGCCAACCCGAGCTCACTGAACCCTGCTATCTAGTAGGTGAAGAACTACATTTTTAAATGGATTCCAAACTACGGAATATCTCGCATTCGTATAGCAATACACTTATCCAACTCAGAAACAGAAATAATGGTCATTTTTTCGAACTCTCTTTTGAAAGTTTGTAAAAAACACAAGCCAAGAAATTTGAGTGTAATGTAAACAATACAAATCCATACATACATCTGAAAATATTTTTTGAAAATTGCCTGCAGTCCAGAAAACTGACTTATGGACACTATACGGTAAGCGAAACAATGCGTAATCAGCCCATTTACTCTTATCAACTAGTCCACACCAACTGATTAAAAGTCTATTCATATTGTTGACATACATAAGGGTCAAAGCGTTTCGTAACGGCGATGGTTTCTTAAAGACAAGGGTTCAATCACCTTAAACAAATTCGGATAATTGTTTCTACGGTGACTTCGCATGTTGCATAAATATCCGCCAGAACTTTTTGATTATCATGGCAAATAAACAAGTGCTTTGTGAGTGTGAACAAGTGAGTGATTAAGGTGGCCCAACCCGCTCATCTCCCCATACAAAAGGGGAAAGAAGATCACGCCCATATTTCTTGTCAGAGATCCAAAATTTTGCTCAAAATAGCTTTATTTGATCGAACTAGATGTCTGATGACCATTGACATTGTAAAATTGAGTTTGGTTTCTAACTTATAAGGTCCAAAAGTTCGAATTTTTCGCGCGTTTTATACGATAACTTTGGAGGTGGATTACGCAATGATAAAGTAAGAACATCGTAAAAAGATTAGTCATCAGACATAGCTTATTTAATCAAGATTTATGATCTATTTGGTTTTTGTTAGATTTTTGACTACAGCGGTCGTGGTTTACTTTTACCTATAAGTCGTTTTGAAATTAAAATTTTCGTAAATCTTACCAAATCATACACTATGCACATTGTCTTTTTTGTGGACATGTTGCATCTTCCTCATCACGGAGCCCGTCTTATTCTTTGAAACAGAGAAGGTCCCAGAAGGTCCCAAAACCAAACAGCACGGTTTTGCACCGTGCCCGCGAATGAGTTAGGCCCGCCGGGTTGGGCCGCCTTAAGCCCCGGTTGCACGAAGAAACGGCTGAGTTAATCAATGTTAAAACACGTCACTTTTAGTGAACCGCATGGAGTTCCTTTCATACTTTCCACACAAAGTGTCGTGTTTAATGATACTTTGACGTTAATTTTGATTTTTTGTTCTTTCGTGCACTCGGCCCTAAATCTTGCGTTTACTTACATTTTGGCCCTTGATAACTGTCAAACAACGTATTATTCGTCCTACTGAACTTTCCCAGTTCACTCAATTTAAATGAAACACCATGGTTAAGGTTCACGCCAGCCGACCGCACCTAGCCCTGTGTAAAACGTTCGAAAATGTGTCAACTCGACTAACCGCTGTTTTCACCACCTCCAGCTAAATGAAATCCGATAGGTAACTTTCGGTCACATTGAATATTTATTTATATGGTGTAACCGAAAGATAACTTTAGGATTATTGTAACTTGAAGTGGTTAAACCGGGCGTAAAACATTTAAACATTTCCCGGATTTATTCGAACACCAATCTGAGTGTGACCTCAGCCTCTGGCACTTTGGCAAATTGTCGCACGGCAACGGCTCCGAGGTAATCCCACCACAAGACTAATGTGGCCATCCGTCTAGTCAGGGGGCTGAGGTTGAGGAATCGCTTGCTCTTACAGGTAATGGCTGTACGTATTGAATTCTGATGGGCCTTGGGGATATCTCGGCTCACGCTGTAGAGATTAGGCGGTTAAGTGGCCTGTGAGATAGATTGATTGCGGAATTTGTAATACCTTTCGATCAAGGTATTGTTGATGATGTTTTAGACTCGACGTAGTTTTAATACGAACTAGAATCTGTGCAAGAGAACATGACATGTTTCATGCAAACTACGCCTACCTTAAAATTCGTCAAGCCTTTTATGCTGAACTATATACATGTGCAAAAGGATTAACGCAAAACATTTGTCACAACTTTGTCCCTATTTCTATTTATTATTTAAAAAAAAATACTAATAACAGATGTATTTATATAGCGACTGTATTTTTTATTTTATGTTGTAAATAGCTGACCTAAATAATTTACCCGGACACTAGGCGGTTATGCTTTCGGCCATTTCTGTCTTGGAACGGGCTTTCTACTGTAAAATTGATTTCATTACACTTACGAATCCGATCATAACACATAACTTCACATTAGACATAGCAATAATCTCTGGATCTTCGAGACACAATATATTCCGTCTCATTGTTCTGGCGATCCCCTCGTCTGATAAGTCATTGTTATATTTCAAATCCGTACACACTTGATTGACTCGCTCACATTCACCCCTTCCCCAGTTGCATTCTTGCGAGAGGATTTTTTCTTAAATCTTGTTCGCATATTTGCTGAATGCACAAGACATGTAATTTTATGCTTCGATTACCTATTACGACATGGTTAGTGATCCGAGATTTTATCGTGCCGTGATTTATTGAATTTAAATTTATGATATCGGCGTTACTTCGCTGGGGTTCCAGAAAAGGCGCGCCCAATATTAGTGCCAATGTTATGTTAGCGTCATTCGGCGAATCCATTTCGATTTCTTTTGTCTCTTGACCCCTTTTCCGAGGCGTTTTACGTTTTTACGATTTAACGACTGTTTGTACGCGTTTGCCCAATAAAATCAGTCATTCAGCCAACAGGGTTCAGGACTCTCCGACGAGCGACAAAGCGCTCTTCGCTTCACATGCGTTTAATTCTCGATTCTGATCGTAAATTAACTTTATTACGTCTGTTAGTGGCCATAAATCAGCGTAAGGGCCCGTGGGCTTTTGTCAGCGGAATCCAACGTCATTGTGGAAACCCTGCGTCGCATATGATCGGGGATACCGCAGATATGAATTTACTCTCTTATTAATAAGCTACATCGCTTAGGAAGGGCTGGCTCTATTCAAATTCACCAAAGGTAAACGCCCATAGGCTCGTCTTGACTTTTATGGCGTTGTAAAGTTGTAAAGCAAGGTTTTAATGGGGCTGTCGAGTGCGTACTTAGTGCTGTGTGGCTATAGATTGAGGATTGTGTTCATTTTAGTGTCCACCTGTATCAATTTAACGATTATCTCGATATCTCCGTGATTTCGATCATAATTATCAAACAAATGAATTTTTCATTTCATTTTATTTATTTATTCAACTTCTGGTCAAACTACACTTAAGTCATTCACAATTTGATTGATCCGCGGATTCGATCAACTCATTGATGAAAAAAACGGCATCTTCACTGGCCTGTAAGTTATGTTTTTCTTTCGTCTTCATTTTTTTTGACCACGTTAATGATACAATACAATGAGGTAAACACTTAGGGCCTTTTTCACCTACTGCTGATAAGCTTAATCGCCTGCTAAGTTAATAGGCTAAGCCTGGTTTTCACCAACTGCCGATTTATTTTAATCGACACTTAAAGGGCCTTTATTACTAAAGTACTGATAATGTTGTACTTGTATTGATTGCAAGCTGCTAAGAAAGACCCTTAATATGTGGCGATTAAGCTGAAGTAGGTGAAAAAGCCCCTTATTTAAATTAATCAGCACTAGGTGAAAATCAGGCTTATATTAATAAGCTATAATACCTAAATGCTACTGCCAAACTTAAATTTTTGGTAGTATTCTGATTGTCAAAATGAATACAAAAAAAATCCTTTGGTTTTGATTTCTATAATCAGTTTCAAGGGCATTACCAATTTTTTACCTACCAATTTGCAAGTTTTCTAATTCGACAAATTTTACGTAGCACCCGAAAATAAATAGCTGTTTATTGTATGTTTGTCCTATTCTTTTGTTTTGTTGCACTGATGTTGATTGAATCTCATTTATAATTGTATGGTGGGAAGTAAATAATAAACGCATAGAAAATTCAATAGTGAACACTTTACTTAACCTATTTGAACATTAAAATGGAAAAAGACGGAAAACACTTATTTGTTACAAAAAGGTGTCGCGCAACGTGTTATTGCGGTGTGACGGTTCGTCAAGTTCGAATTGTACACAATCTTGTCGCGATGCCAAATTATGCACTTTCCAATCATGTAACGAATTCCTTTCTATTGGTTGATCGTTGGCACTTTTGCGAAGTGGTCTCGCCAAAATTAACGTTGGACGCATTCTCGCTTTTTGTCTTGCGCAACGGACTCTTTGAGTGGTCAATACGTTTGGCATCTATGTATTTGTATTCTCTTCGGTAATTTTTGCGACGCCATTATTGCAGAAGCTTGCGTTTATTCGACGTCCGCCTTTGCTGTCTGCATTGTTTTGGTGTCGTCTGATGGTTTTTAGCGAGCCAGATTGTTTTTATGTGACTGTACATGGATGAATTATACCATTACCACTAGCTCAACACACCTCATGAGATCTAGTCACGATGCCAGGACTTTCCTTATATTGCACGGCTACATTGGACTGGACGGAAATCACGGACGATTTTGATTGCCGCTTCGACCAACGTTTAGTCGATGCGACGGTACCAACGCTGGCGAAATTGAGTCTACCACCTAGTAGGTAAGGAAGGCGACCTGCAGTCGTAAAAATAACCGACTTCAAAGAGAAAGCACTAAAAAGTAAAAAAGAATTGCCATTTTTGTAGTTACGATTTTTGTTATTTTTTGAGTCGGTGTCAGCCAAGGTAGCCAAGGTTCTCTTGATTGGCGCAGCGCGTGCCCGGCTGACGCCGACTCAAAAAATAGCAAAAATCGTAACTACAAAAATGGCAACTTTTTTTCTTTTTAGTGCTTTTTCTTTGAAGTCGGTTATTTTTTTTTGTTAATTTTTTTTTTAAGTGCCGGTACCACCTAAGCACAAAAATGCGAGGTGGCTACGCCAAACAAAAACGCCATCTCTCCGTCCTAATTCTATCGTCGCTGAACGCGGAACAGGCAGGGGATTCCGAAAATAAGAACCCGCCAATCCTCTAGATCCTTTATCTATAGGTATTTCCCCCAACGTACAACCTGGGGTCCTTCAAACATAGTGTGCGTTTAGCTGGCCGCCATGATTTTCGCAGCCCTCTTGAAAGTTCGAAAGCCCATGAGCATCGTCGGGCAACGGAACCCTATTACTAAGCCTCCGCTGTCCGTCCGTCCGTCCGTCCGTCGGCTGTATCTCATAAACCGTAATAGGTAGGTAGCTGAAATTGTCACAGAGTGTGTATTTATGTTGCCGCTATAACAACAAATAGGTAACACTAAAAAATTGTAAAAATTAAAGGGGGTCCCCAAAAAAAAACCTGTTTTTTTTTGTGTTAAATCTTGTACGATGGTACGGAACCCTTCGTGTGCTAGTCTGACTCGCACTTGGCCGGTTTTGTTAGGTACTAGCGTACGCCATGTACCGCGCTCAACATAAAAAAATATTGTCAACACAAACAGAAAAGTCTAAGCCAAATTGTCGCTAGGAAGGTGTTTTACAATCGGACAATACAAACGTTCTCGTTGCTCCACAGCGCCACTATTGTATGCACGTCTGCGCCGGTGTGGTGACGAAATCGTGCGTCCGAACGCGAGCAGAGCCGTCTCGAGGCGCTCTTCGTGATGTACCCGTGACTGTTGAGAGGGCATTGGTCATTTGGTTACGGGTTGCGCAAGCTTGCCTCGTCACTTCGCGTTGTTCGGCTTGAATACAATACGAGTTGGGTGAATCGATTTTTTTTAATGCAGAGCGCGGCATTTGGCTTACGCCAGGCCCAGCTCCGAAGACGCCCATGGGCTTCAGAACTTACACGGAGCTGCGATAATCTTACTGCATGTTTGAAGGATCCTTGATTGTACTTGGGTGGGAAATACATTTGCAGTGATTTTTTTGAGGAACCCGACACGGATGGCTAAAACCACACAACGGCGGTTGTGATATTCGCCACGTTCCCGAAGGAATTAGGTGCCATGCCAGGACCTTCCCTTTACGGCCACGCATTGAACTGGATGGAAAACACGGACAATTTTCATTGCCGCTTCGACATACGAATTTTTAATATTGTTTTCATCTGGATTTTTCTTAGATAGCTTAGCCTGGACTTTGTTGTCGAGATGCAGATTTTTTTTTATTAATGGCCTTCTTACTGCCATGCTTAAATGTTAAGTTATGTGACTGGGCACGGATGGCTAATACCACACCTTCTGTCATGGTATTAGCCCAACACACCACATGGGAACTAGGTGCCATGCCAGGACCTTCCTTATATTGCACGGCTACATTGAACTGGATGGAAAACACGGACAATTTTCATTGCCGCTTCGACCATCGTTCATCCGATGCAATGGTACCAACCCGGGCGGGATAAACCCTACCACCTAGTAAGTAAGGAAAGGGACCTACAGTTTAACGTGGAATCCTAACCACGGCGAGCCTCTCTCAACGGTCGTATGGTCACCCGTCCAAGACCAGACCGGACCCAGCGTTGCTTAACTTCGGAGAGCGATCGCCGAAGTGTAAGTTAAGGAAAATAACAAAAACAAAAAAAAAACGGCTAACCGCGATCAATTATTCTATATTGGATTGATGACGACAATTTGCAAACGGCTGAGCTTTCGTGCCATTAATAGATCAATGCCATTGTGGACGGAGTCACGTGCGGTTCCATGGTCACGTACCAACGACTCTGTGGTGCGAACGAATTGTCCCCCTTTTTTTGTTCGGCATTTTCTTGTTTAACGGTCTGTTGGATTGGTCACGATGCAAAGTTTAAGTTTTTTCATGGAGGCATAAGTTTGTGATAATTAGCCTGTTCGCTCTCGATTGGATGAGGTTTGGCTCATTCTGCGCCGTGATTGTATGGATAGCAGTTCACCATATTTCTGCCTGTAGGTTGCTTAGATTTGCTCATAGCTCAGGATCGCGGCGACTCGACTTCTATGCTAGAAGTCACCGTTCATGCATCACTTTCTTCCTCTTTTCGAGTTGGATAAGTAAGTGAATTTCGTAACGAATTCGAGCTAATACTGTAGCCCCCTTTCCCCTACTGGCTGGAAGGATTAGAGGTTCGCCCGGGTTTATACCATCGCATGGACGACGAAAACATGGGCAAAGCGGCAAAAAAAATTGTCCGAGTTTTCAATCTAGTTCAACGTTACCGTGCTCATAAAGCGAATGTCCTGGCATGGCACCTAATTCCTTCGGGAACGCGGGGTGTTCCCGAAGGAATTAGCCGGTTTTTTCACATACGCAGCGCACATTACACTTGACTTTATTCGAATTATTCTTCAAACCTACCTTTATTTTAGTGTTTGGGTGATTTCATTTCTTGGCAGCGTTTCTATTTGGGTGGAGCAAAGACGAACGATGTCTAGACTGCCAGAGAGTGTATGAATGAATCACTGAAATTGGAAGTTATTGCACTGAAAACGCGAGAAGATGGGGAATAACGTACTTTTTCAATGCGGTCCAAAATACCAATCTGTTTTCTTATAAAGATACATTTTAAAATCGTCCACGTTTCGAATGTCTACCCGAATAAGATCTTGTAGGTGACTAAGCAAGAATGTTTTCCATAGTGTGGCGTTTACAAGAAACACTGTATGGACCGTAAGAGTTCTTAACATTTCGCTAGTTATTCAACGGAATCTAGATGGATTTTTCCAAAATTTGAATAGAAAGAAATGCAAAAAAAAATTGTTCAGCGCGTATTCTTTTTCATTAAATAAAACATTAGTACTGAAAACCTCTGTGAGGTTCTGGGGTACACGATATGTTCCGCTATTCATAAACAAATCTAGATTTGGTTAAAAAATACCGCCTTTATTCATAGACTTAGCGACACACTAAATCCATGCCTCTACCCGACCCTGCAGGTAGCAGTTTTTTGATCGAGTTCCATACAATGGCTCGTGCCTCAATCAAATTAAGAAATACATTAGAAAAAATCAAAACGTATAGACGTAGCACTCAGTTGGTTTAATTTTAGGAAAATATTTCTTAATTTGAGAAATATTGTATGGAACTGGATCACCTCAAAATATGTAAAGGTGTCAATTGGGAGCTGCGCACCAAGTTAATCGTCTGAGGCTCCGAGTACGAAAGTTTCCGCCGAAATTGGGTTCCGACCTCCCTCGGCAACGAATCTCAACTCAACGAATTACAACTTTTTCCGCGCGCACGTCGCGCCCGCAGTTCGCTCGGCCGCCGCTGCCGGCGGCGGCGCTGCAAATATTAGATGATTCGATTAAAACTTTGCGCATCGTTACAATGAGTTGTGTGCCCGCCCGTGCAGCGTTGCCGTCAAAAGGCACTCAGCTTGATGTGCTCAACTTCTCCCACTTAGTAATTTAGTACATAACACGATATTTTCCCCCCCGTGGCTGAAGTTTGCGAGGGAACTTGAAGACTAGAGATTAGCAAACTCCTATCAAGAAATCCAAACTTTTATTGGATTTCTGACTTCTTCTTGACTGTATTTTGCTCGTATGAAAATAAAAACGTGCAATTCCTAAAGAGCAGTGTTTACTGGATTTTATTCACAAGTGCCATCTACCGGTACTAGTTGGTAACGTGCTCGGCTTGCGAAATTTCGCTACTCGCCGCACGATGGCACTGCAATCACGGCCTTGCGTAACTGTGTACACTCTCACTAGATGGCGGCACTGGTATTTATTTTGACAATTCCGTTACGCCAAGTTTTTCACCAGCTCTTTCCTTGCTCCGCAGACTCGTTCGTGAACAGCCAAGAATGGACATCCTCCCGGGGGGTCACCGAGCTTCGAGTGGGCGTTCTGGGGTCGGCAGACAGCGGCAAATCGGCCCTGGTACACCGCTACCTCACCGGCGCCTACATGCAAGAGGAGAGCCCTGAAGGTTTGCCCAATTTGACATGTTGCGACGGAAGAAGTTGAGGTCTACCATATCTTCAGACATCTTTCGATTTTTTAGAAAACTACGTACTATACTAAATACAGCTTACCGCAGAAACGTTTGCTTGTGTCTTTTGTATTGTCAGCGAAACAAATTAGAAACATGGAAATCTATTTGCTTACTTAAGCCGGTAGTCTCAGTTCTCACCTAAATTGGCGTTACGGCAAACCGATCGACTGGCGTTTTCAAATGTATGGAGAAATTGAAGAGCGCGTGTAGTGGGCGTTAAGCGAACTAACATTTGCGAGTCCGAGCTTGATTTGACAGCTTACTCAACGTTGCCGTAAATACGTCGACGTTGCCGTTTACGTCCACTCCGCGTTTTCATACAAATCGGAAGTCCGCGTTTGACTTTGGCAGCTTAAAGAAGTAAAACCACAGAATATCTAGTAAAAACTTGTATGGAGTCGACGGAATACGCCAGTCGATCGGTTTGCCGTAAACGCCGATTTAGGTGAGAACTCAGACTGACCACTCAGGACAGACACATGGATTCACCACGAAATTCAATGTGATAGATTTATATGTTGTTAACGAATTTTGACATCTATGCGCTTTAGTAGTCAGGTGTCTGAGTGTCTTCGAGTAATGAAATCATTTGCAATAGTACACGTCCTCTTGTTCCTCAGGTGGCCGCTTCAAGAAGGAGGTGGTGATAGACGGGCACAGCTACCTGCTGCTCATCCGAGACGAAGGTGGACCCCCGGAGATGCAGGTAATTGTCGGATCTAATGACAGTTGGTATTAGCAAAGCAATATCAGGAGTGTCGTAATAGTTAAAATCTAAAATTAAAGTCGTTCAGTACAACATAATATAAAAACCCAGCTGTTATTTTACCCCCCCCCCCCCCCCTCAATGTGAATTTAATAGACCGGATTTTAAAGTGATAATACGAGATTAAAACTCGGGCGAAAAGATTGACATTCTACCAATCGAATTTCGGCAGTAGGTTCTGCGTGCCCGCGCCATGTTGCCCTGATGACGATGAATATAATTAAAGTGTTCAGTTTCTCACCAACGCAACTCCTGCCCTTTTTGGGTAACTCCTTTGACCTAAAAACACATCCATGGATTTGGCCAATAATGTAGCAGTTCATGTAGACATTGGATAAACAAACATCTATTTACAATACTTTTTACTTTCGACTCTATCGCCTAGCAGCAGTGCTGTAAATAAATGAATTGCTTACAGTGAGCAAGGTAACATTTTATGGGCAGCAATAAAGTTGAAGTTACCCCACTGAACAACCTGCCAACATGAGTACAGTTGTCAAAATATATAATTCATGCACGATTGCACCCAGCTGTAATAAAGTTGTAATTTACGGGATTTGGTAACAGGGAAAATACCTAATAAAGTCCGTACACATTTTTATCGCACGTCCGAGTTTTTGGAAAATATTGTTCGTGTGGGATAATACAGATTTATGCCGACATCATGCATACATTTGAATGATCTACACATACCATTACAACAATGAGAATAACAGGGTTATATTTGATAGGTATACATCTTTTTTGCCTGTTCACTATAGACAAAATATAAGAAACAACCGATCCTCTAGATAATTTACTGTAGATTTTTTTTTCAAATCAAAATCAAATCAAATCATTTATTTGGTGCTAATGGGAATGAATCAAAAGATAGCATAACATTTCACACTTCGTCAGAGAGAATACAAATAAATATCACAATATCTAATCATTATTAAAACATTAATTATTAATAAATGGAATGGATTCGCTAAACAATGGAATGAACTCCCTGCCAAGGTATTTTTCCCAAAGTACAACCTGCGGGTCCTTCAAACATGGTGTGAAGAAGCGCCTGGCCGGCAAGCATGGTTTTCGCAGCCCATGTGAGGCCCTGGCGCACGCCATATGCCGCGCATAACATAAAACAATTATTTCGGCCTAAAGCAAAAAAACACGGGTATTTAAATAATAAAAATAACCTAAAGATATTACGAAAATACAAAATAACAGAATATTCTATTACGTTAGAAATATTGAGAATACAATCTTGGAAACATTACTTCCCGACAAGCCTTTCAATATAACCAATGGACCGTAAACCAGGATAGCACACAATGCGGCGTCCACAAAGAAGGGTGTCCCAGCGAGGACGCCTCGGTTATGAACTCTGGCAGCTGTCAGCAGCAAGACTCGCTCCCTCGGGCCGCCTCGTATCAGCGACGCGACGGTTCGATACTTGGACAGGGCCTTAGTACGCGAGAAGAGGCAGCAAGCGAGTGTGAATTAGTATCACCACGGAAAGAATATTGCAAAATACCTCTTGCAAATTATAAAAAAAATATTTGTGTTATTATCTTGAGAAATTGTGTAATGTTACTAGGCGTAGTTATGTTTACCTTCCTCATAAATGCCGAAGTATTAGTTTGAATGATTTATATTGCCTGTATTCGATTCCGCTCCGAAGCGGATTCCTATTTTATTAGATTCACATTTCAGATTTAGAAAGCACTGAATTTGAAATGTAAATATAATAATGAATTATTCCATAGTCATATTTCCTGAAGGATTTAAGTTGCTAAGGGCAACGAGTTGCTGAAGCTTGAAGACCCACCCAGTTGATGAACACGGCATTGAATTAAAGGTGGCTGACATGGCGATGTGGATGGTATTGCTTACCATCCAGTGTCACGCGACGCAACAGAGAGAGTAAGAGGCTCAATGAAAGGGGCCCGCCCATGGGCTTTCAGATATATTTGAGGGATGCGAAAACCATGCCGGCCGGCTATGTGCTTATTTACATTACATTTGAGGGGTCTCAGGTTGTACTTTAGAGGCAATACTCCGGCAAGGATTGCATTGAATAGTTTACCTACCCTATGGATAAAGGATCAACAGCTTCTGGTTGGTTTATACACCAGTGTATGAGACAGTGTATGAGAGTCTCGATGAGAGTACATTCCCTGCCCGTTGAGCGGCGGTAGAATGGAGATGGAGTAATAGCGTTATGCAGATCCGAAGAACATTGTCCGTGGTACAGGTGGTAGTGCATTGAAAATGTTCCTACATCATTTCGGAGTTGTTATAAAACAAAATGAGGATCCTGACATAGGAACTGGTGCATTCGACGGGCACCTTATTAGGTCCTGACGTAAGCAATATGCCGCGCTTGAGATAAAAAAAATCGTTACAAAGAAGTGATTTTTACCATTCATATCGGGAAATGTAAAAAAGAAGCTGTTAAACAGTTGTGTCTGTTTAAAGATGTTCCGACCCATAAAATGTTTTTTTTACACAGAACGCAAAAAGTATTGCACTTTAAGGTGGCCCAACCCGGCGGGCCTAACTCATTCGCGGGCACGGTACAAAACCGTGCTGTTGCGCTCTGGGATCTTCTCTGTTTCAAAGAATAAGACAGGCTCCGTGATGAGGAAGATGCAACATGTCCACAAAAAAGACAATGTGCATAGTGTATGATTTGGTAAGATTTACGAAAATTTTAATTTCAAAACGACTTATAGCTAAAAGTAAACCATGACCCCTGTAGTGAAAAATCGAACAAAAACCAAATAGATTATAAATCTTGATTAAATAAGCTATGTCTGATGACTAATCTTTTTAAGATGTTCTTACTTTATCATTTCGTAATCCACCTCCAAAGTTATTGTATAAAACGCGCGAAAAATGCGAACTTTCGGACCTTATTACTTAGAAACCAAACATAATTTTACAATGCCAATGGTCATGAGACATCTAGTTCGATCAAATACAGCTATTTTGAGCAAAATTTTGGATCTCTGACAAGAAATATGGGCGTGATCTTCTTTCCCCTTTTGTATGGGGAGATGAGCGGGATGGGCCACCTTAAGGCACGATTTCGTCAAAAATATTAAATATAGCCATGCCATGCAGCGAAAACATATTCACAATTTCAGGTTTAATGGTTTCGTTGTAATTCCCATTAGAAGTTTTACACCGTTAGATGGCGCTGTTATAAAATAAAAATCGTATTAAAATAAATTGTAACAAAACCAATAATCCTGAAATTGTGAATATGTTTTCGCTGCAACTACTATGGCTATATTTAATATTTTTGGCGAATTCGTGCCTTAAAGTGCAATACTTTTTGCGTTCTGTGTAAAAAAACATTGTATGGGTCGGAACATCCTTAACAGCGTCTGTATGTATTCAGTATGCTTGAATCTTAAAAGATTCCTTAAGAATATTGTCTGTGTACCCTCAGAATTTTGCTTAGATCTGTGGTGTCCAGAAATTAATTGGCAGGCTTCGATGCTCCTGCGAGGCGGCGGAGGCGTGAGACGCTTTGGCTAAGTGTTCCTCGGCCACTAGCGAGCTGCCTGGACGTTCCTGCACTTAGTAGAAGAGGATGCGGTGGCAGGCCGAAGCATTGAGGCCGCTGCAGACGATGCGCGACTACTAATCGCGCTGAGCGCCATCTTTTCCAGAGTTTTTTTTCATACCTAAAATTGAACGAAGATTAGGTTAGGGTTCGTGGCTTAGGGACCGGTGGTTGCCTTCTATCCTAGAGGTCTGGGTTTAACTACACCCATGCATATACCACTTTGATTCTCTTTCTGATTTAAATAAGTGCATTTCGTTACGAATGCGAGCTGTTCCGTGGGTCGGAATCCATGTAAAACTCTAGGATGAAAAGATTGTCGAAGCGGCAAAAAATATCCGTGTTTTCGATCCAGTTCAATGTAGTCGTGCTTATATAGGAAATGCCTTGGCATGGCACCTAATTCCTTCGGGAATGCGGAGTGTTGGGCTAATATCATTAATATAAAACGACATTCCACGATTCGAAGGCCATGTAAAACTGTGGGTCAAGTCCTTAAATGTTGACGATGGTTTATGCCAGAAATTGTAAGATGTATGCATGTTTATTGTTGTTCTGTTTATTGTTGTAAATGCAATAAGAAAATATGACCTGTCTGAGTGTAGCTTGTCTGCAAATTTTACGAATACAATTTATCATAGCCACAGATCAACCTGAGAGCGCTTAAATATACCACGTTTCCTATGAAGAAGTTTATCTGCAGCCTGCTGTTACAGTGAATAAGGCAACCCCTCCCAGTCAACCGCGCCGACTTGTCTCTTCGACCCATATGCGATGCGCTAATCGAGATTGACGTCAAGGAAGACCGGCCCAGTTTTCACACGCACACTACCGAAACTATTTCATGCAAGGATGCTGTCAGAGCATAGTGGAGGGCACATCAAAGGGACTGCGAGATGACGGGAAAAATGTGTCGAAACGGGCCCCCCGACGACGGCGCTATTCCGGGAATTCAATTTGCAAATGCTCCTGATTGAGTTCACGCGCGGTTCCGCATATCAATCGGTCAGGTCAGGCGGGGGCGGCGGACGGGACAGCTAGTATTGATTGGCGCTCGGACTGTATGGTAATTACAAGTGGTCTCGCACTATGTCGATCAATCGTATTATTGTACATGCATATTATGTATGGCAACGGTCAATGATGGGGGAAGAAAACTGCTTATTTATCACGACAGGTGGCGTCTAAGCGAAGCTGTCAGATACCATACAAAATAACACAGAACAACAGATTAGATATCAAAATTTTATTAACTCAATCTATGTGATTGAAATTACTCAATTTTCTCGATGTTAGTCCGAAAATAAATTGTTCTTAATTATGCTAATCAAAAGAGGTCTTGGGAAAGAAAATATCACAAAAACATAACCTATAATATTTCGTTTCATACTTTGTGCAGGTCATTGACATTTAAATGTGTTTGAATACAAATAAAAGGTCTTCTTTTCCTCTAAACCTTATTCTAACTGCGTCATGGAGTACATAATATTTCGACTAAATATACGTAAATGAAACTGGAGAGGATGATGGTTTTGACGTTTTTAAGGTGAGGCCGCTCATGCGACATCCTTTGAGAATTTACCGCTTACTTTCATATCGAAACAATGCTTCCTTCAGACTAGATGGCGCTAATTTCACGTATTAATCATAAATAGGCTAAGGAATTTTACACCAGAAAACAATGAATATTACTAAAGTATCAACTTTGATTGGGCAATTCTTATGCTTATGCTGATCATATTGAGGGTTGTTGTTATTTTTTCCGAAAATCGAATTATCGAAATCGAAAATTAGGAATAAACACAAATTATTACTGAGTATAATTACAAGGAGAATAACAAAATCAACAAAGAAACAAAAATAAAATAATATACCATCCCTAATTTGTTTTTAATAAATAATCAATTTCGACCACATCGCTGCCGGGCGGCAGGGTGGCCAAAAGACTGGCCGCATTCCCTCTCTGGATAGCTAGGCTCAACCTTTGCCTTGTGAATTAATTAGGGTCTTCGTCAAACCGTTGCGTGATTGGCGTCGTCAACTAGTAACGGTTGCGGATAGAATTTTTTTAACTTTTAAAATTATCAGCGAGCGCGAAATCGTTTAATTTAAATTTTCAATTCAATTTCAATTCTTTATTCGTCCTGAGGTACACTTTGTGACACGTAGCCCCGGTTGCACGAAGAGACGGCTGAGTTAATCAATGTTCAAACACGTCACTTTTAGTGATCCGCATAGAGTTCCTTCCATACTGTCCACACAAAGTGTCGTGTTTGATCATACTTTGACGTTGATTTTGATTTTTTGTCCTTTCGTGCACTCGGCCCTTAGACAACGTCAAATGTTTTTGATAAGGGTCCTAGCAAAACTGGGCTCTCATATGTACATAAAGTATACTTAAATCTAGAATACAATATTACACATTGAACATATTTTCTACAATACCATATTTTAAAATCAATTTTCCGTTACCGCCGGCATTTGACCCCGAGCTCTCGAAGCGAACGGACGTCTGGCGCCACCAGAGATCTCCGCGGCCGCCATCGAGTTAGCGAGGCGAGTTGGCTCTGTTTGCTGAGCAAACAGCGGTGTCTGCCCGTCGGCACTTGTCCGGTGTTGTGTTACTAGTTTAATTAATGTCCGAGAGGGAAATGTTTGAAGTGGCTTTACCCGATGCCCGGGTGCAGTGGGGGCAAATTGATTTGTGGATTTCAAGCTGCTGGCTGTCGATTTGAAGGCGATTTTAGAATTGAATTGGCCAATTCGAGCTAGGAAGTTTTTGTAACTCACTGCGGGTGAGATACGAAGCAAACACTGCCTTGTCAAAAATAATTCATCACTTAAACACGTCTTCGAGGACGAGTTCGAAAGGAATTGAGGAGATGTTTATCACAAACAAAGCGACGTACTTGCTTAATACGAAAAAGTATATACTGGCTCTAGCGTCTGATGCCAAATACGATTTTGGTGACGACAGCAATATGTCTTAACGTTCAATATTTGCATTCAATGTCCGAAACGTAGATACATCGTTAAAATGTGTATGTATACCTAATCATATTCTGTGTCAGTAGGAGGCATTTATTAGGGGCGGAGGAACTTTAGAAGAATTCCAAATTATATGTTTAGAGCGTGCGAAATTGGTTGATAGACGTAATACCTGCGTCTATTAACCAATGTCGTCCACCCTTGCAGCACACCAATAAAGTAGTTATTTTTACGGCTTTCTTTCTTCACTTTTTAGTGATAATACATGCACTTACGGTAGCGCCTGCCAGCCAATTAGCTTACGAATTCGTTCACTCCTGATGTTCTCGAGTTCCAGGTGCTTCTTCACACCATGATTGAAGGACTCCACGCCGTTATTTGGGGGAAATACCATGGAATGGAGTTCATTCCATTGTTTACTATGGTTCTTATTTTTGGAATGTTGACTATGAATTTGTGCATTTTCTCGAGCGAATGCAGAAAGTGAGGGACAGCGTTAGGCTCCGATGAGCATTCTCCATGGTAAAGACGATAGAATACAGAGAGAGGCCCTACATTCCTTCGAATTTGGAGTGAAAATAACTTTCGATGTCGCGCGTCCCGAATTCGTAAGCGAACTGACTGGCCGGCGCTACCGTGAGTGAATAACTCTAATACGTGGCTACGCTGCCATTATACCGATTTTTCGGTCGCCACTGTCGTCCTACCATACTCTATGTTTACTGTAATTAAGTGAACCTAGTTCCCGCTGCGAGTTATCCTAGATCCTGCAGGAGCGGCTCTCGGAGTGAATGGCGCTGTGTGACGTCACAATAGCGCACAGCCTCCGGCGTATCCCGTCATTACTGGGACGAAAGCCTGACTCTTGACCCAGTTCATCCTGATATTGGTCGGTGAACTATTATCTGAGTTGATGCAGTTCACTATATGTATTCTTTCGTGTTTTTCACATGGACTATCCATGGACATCTATCCATTTCACATGGATGTCTATCCATGGACATCTATCCATTTCCCATGGATGTCTATCCATGGACATCTATCCATTTCACATGGATATCTATCCACGGACATCTATCCATTTCACATGGATGTCTATCCATAGACATCTATCCATTTCACATGGATATCTATCCACGGACATCTATCCATTTCACATGGATGTCTGTCCATTGATATCTATCTATCCATTTCACATACGTGCATACATACTTTCACGCCGCTTTCCCGGAGGGTTAGACAGAGATGGTAGAGCGCCATACGGTACGATCACAGCACACCTCTTTCGATTCTTCGACAGACTATATTTTCATACATGCTCTACGATTACGGGTGCTACGTAACTGACCTTTGCAAAGTATTAAATCGACTTGGTCGCAGTATACGTCTCCTAGGCCGCCCGGGCAAATTTTAGCTCACTTCTGCTCTTTAAATTTGTTTCGTCATTCTTTCGTCACCGATTCGTTCCTTATCTAGACCATCTTAACACTCACGCCCATCGGTTCGAAATGTGTAGAAGACCAATCGTTTGCATATTGAGCCAACTTATTTTCATGTATGGAAGTTGCCCTCGTAGATACCGGATTGTGATGCTTAGGAAACCAATTTTTCCTTCAATACAAACAGGTGAAGCTCAACGTGGGGAATGAATTAAAAAGCAAATTGAAAGCAGAATCGCCCGCTGCAGCCTTCGTTATTGGAATACGGAAGTGGAGCCGAGCGCAAATAGATCCAACTACGACGCAGCCGCTGAAAAAAGAAACCAGGGGGGTTGGGGGGTTTAAGAAATAATGGGAGCAGCCACTGAAAAATTAATGGGATTACATTTCGGAATTCAATTTAGTATCGCGCTCGTCTGTGATTCCGCATGTTTTATTTCCATTATTCTTTAATCTATATTTATTAGAATACAGCGCCCTAGGGGTTGTTGATACCTGAGGCCTTCTGTGCTGAAGATACCGGGTTTGGATCTTATTCAGACCTGGTATCTCGGTATCCGGGTTTTTAAAGAATAACGACCCTACTGTAATGATATCAGCTCGACACACCTCATGGGAACTAGGTACCATGCCAGGACCATCTTTATCCACTGCTGCATTATACTGGAAGAAGAACACGGTAATATTATAACCGTCCGGGTTGGTAACATCCTATGTCTAAGGCTACATCCATGCGCAAATAAAAGGAAGGTCCTGGCATGGCACTCAGTAACTTTTGGGAATGAGATGTGATGGGCTAAATCCTAAAATTAGTTGTGATTAGTCAGCCATGACTGAATATTGAAAAAATATGTCAAATGCCAGTGTCGCGAACCGAGGGTTGCAAACAATTTTGAATGTAGATAGTTCTTTCATCACCGAAAATAAATATGTGTGATATAGAGTCCGTGCGGAAAGAGAATCGTCGTAAGATTTGAGGGCGCACATGCGCACATTTACCGTAATTGTCCTGGGGGTCCATTCAGGGCAAGAGTGAGTTCGAATTCGTCACTAAATATCAACTCACTTTTTTAAATAGTTAATGTTTCCACACTTCTTGAATATCATTACAGTTAGGTAAAAATCTGGTCCGTCCCGTAAATACGTTGGAAGTATAAAGAACGGTTCCTTTATTTAAATAATAATATATTTCCCACCTATTTTTAGGTTAACTCACTCCCGAACTCGAACTCACTCTAGCCCTGAATGGACCCCCTGTTGATAACACTGGCACGTCATTATAGTAGACCGACAAAGAAACAACACGACAAACAAAGCTGTCTCAAAACGAAATGAAGTTTGACATTTGACAGATGGCTGGGTTGGGTTAGGTTAGGTTAGGTTAGGTTATATAAAAATCTTACGCCACGCCGGTTCTCTTTCCGCATGGACTCTAACTACAAATTAACGTTTTTCGGATTTTTGCCTTTACTTGACTTTTTTTGACAAGTCTTGATTTTTTCCAAATTTAACAATTCCAGGACAACAAGAAGTTCCGTATAAATGTCTTTGTATAGGATTTATTCGCGAGTATTTAATTATTCGGAAAATCGCCGTAGAAATTTTATTTTTTGCATATTCAAAGACTAGAGCTAAGAATTTGATATGCAATTTATAGACTAGGAGGTCGCGACAAAAATGGTAACGATAACGTAAATGGCTGAAACTGGGTTCAGAGGATAAAGACCAACCCTCTGAAGCTAAATGTGTCAGTCTGCCTATTTCAAGTGGTTGCGTTACGTAGATAATGTGCCTGAAAAACTAGTTATAGTGACAAAAAATATATATGATAAGGTAAATTGATGCAAATACCGAAGCATGAAAGTATCAGTACATACTTGCTTAGCAATACAAAAACTGAACAAACATTTGGTTGCATTTCGTAGTTATAGGCGATTTAATATACAGATATAACTTAAGGTATATTTAAGTATTTAATTAAAAAACCGACTGCTTATTGCTGCATAATTAATAGGCATCAATGTTTCCAGACAATCAGTATATTCATCAGCAGGTACATACCAGCATCTATTTTATATAGCCAATCTAGATAACGCAACCACTTGGCACGGGCAGACCGACATATTTAGCATCAGAGGGTTAGTCTCTAACATGTGAACCCAGATTCAGCCATTTATCTTATTGTGACCAAAAATGTCGTGACCTCCCGGAATATTAATATCTTCACGCGTTCCTGTTAAAAAGGATCTTGTTCAAACAGACAGACAGAATACGGAGTGATCCTGTAACGTTTCCTTTTTTTCCGTTTGAGCAACGGAAACCTAATAATGTTATAACAGTCGAATGTGTAAAATAATGTATTCACAAAACAATTATTGGTTGCAATTGTGCTGAATCTGAAAATTCGCTTAATAGACCCGGGCTTGTAGTATGGGAAAATTACTGTAATTATAATGTGTGTGTATGTTTCTTTGTTGGAATGTTTGTGCGTGGCAAGTTTCCTCCTGATGCGGCGGGGGTGGCCTGCCTAATGTTTGTTTGCTAAGTTGCTGATAGTGCGCTGTGTCAACACTCACTTGATGTATGCGTTCTGTTGGAAGGGAATGTGCTTCGGTGCTGGTATTAAAAAGTCTTACTTAAGTATTTGGAATTTTACGAGTCCATTATAAATTGTTTTGTTCGCTGAAAATAATCCCGTAAGATTTTTTGCGGGCAAATTGGTTGTTGAGCCTATTAATTTGTCTGAAGTGAAGGCTATGTACGGTGAGCGTCACCGTAAACGCCACAGTAGGTATTGGCGTTTGCATAAAAAACGTATGTGGGCCTAAGTTAAATATGTGGCTATTAGGATGATGCCCTTGGTACTTATCTCCATAGATTCATCGATATTCATTTAGCCCTTCTAGTATGATCTAATGACTGTTTGAATCCAAACTTACCCCTTTTTAGAGTCCCGTCGCAAAAAGCGAAAAAGGGGACTCATGATCTGGCTCTGAGCCGGTAGTCTAAGTTGTCACCTAAATTGGCGTTACGGCAAACCGATCGACTGGCGTTTTCAAATGTATGGAGAAATTGGAGAGCGCGCGCAGCGGGCGTTAAGCGAACTAACATTTGCGAGTCCGAGCTTGATTTGACAGCTTACTCAACGTTGCCGTAAATACGTAGACGTTGCCGTTTACGTCCACTCCGCGTGATCATACAAATCGGAAGTCCGCGTTTGACTTTGACAGATTGAAGAAGTAAAACCACAGAATATCTAGTAAAAACTTGTATGGAGTTTGGAGAAAACGCCAGTCGATCGGTTTGCCGTAAACGCCAATTTCGGTGAGAACTCAGACTGCCCACTCTGGTGTCTATCGGTCACACGCATTTCACTTTAAACATTGTATTGTATTGTTTATTCATCATCCATAGACAGTACACTGCACTCGGATTTGTCATATTTTAGCATTGGCCAGTTCATCAAAAGAAAACACAGCGAAGAAGAACTGGAAAGAAACTCCGCTGTTTTTTTTTTTCAACGTCCACTTAGTCTAAGTTTACAAAAATGTTTGTCAATTATTTTAACAAAAACATAGGTAAATCACTAAATTCACGTGAATACACAAAATTTACAATCCATGCCGTATGCAACAGTTCAGGACAAATATAATTTTATTTGCAAAGACAATCCCCTCTAACTAATATGTTGCCAATTGGAGCAGGCCAGTCCCCACAAACAGCACCCGTTCACGAGCATCACGCCGGGCACAGCCATTACCTCTTTCAACCATATTTTAGGGAAAGAGATAACCCGAGCCAAGCGTCACCGTAAGCAAGGACCTTTAAGCGAACACTGTGAAACACTTGCACATTAGGTTTTAATACTATACGTTTTGTCATAAACTACTACTGTCAGCTGATCACATAGTTACATATCCCTTTAAATGTTACCACCTACAGACAATTAAGAGTATAATGGTTTGAGAGCAGGGATGCTCAATCATCAATAAAGTAATAATAGATTCCTATATGAGATTTTGACCAATACCGAGAAACTAATAATGCTTAACTAAAATAAAATAAAATTCGGGTGTATAGAGCCCTCGTCATTGTTGATACGAAATTGTATCAAATCAAAATTGATTGGTTAGTAATTTCAGACTACAAGTAGTAAACAGAGTAGTGGGTTCAAACGGAGTAGTGGACTCCTGGAATAAATTGCCTCGAGGAGTGATTAGTGCTATCACAGTAAATGGTTTTACAAACCAGTTAGACAAACACCTTAAGGGTTTGAAACTTAACTAAAAACACAATATTATTAGTATAAGTGCACACAAAATATCAAAATTTAAAGTACACCCATCAGCTTAAAGCTGCTAGTGTATACTATCTATGAAAACCTATGAGTTGTGTTACGTGCAGTGCCACGAGGCGGAAGCAAGAAATGTGGACACGCCGGCGGTGGCGGGGGTGCGAGGATGGCGGGAGGTATGGGGGCGGTTACAACGAACAAAGGGCTTATTAATGAGGATGCTATCACCGCCCCTGCTATTTCCGTTTCCGGTGGCACTGTACTCCTCCCCAGATATTTTCAAATTGATAACAATGCTTTACCATCGGTTCGTCTCGGCTTTAGTTTGACAAATTTTATTTGACTATCTTCATTTAAAAGGTTTGATTGTAAATATAATGTCTGTGAACTCAGTTGTTGTTCCAAAATACATGGTTTAAATATAAGAGCAAAATGTTTCTCTTCTAAGCCAAACAAACATCTGCGCAGACGCTTCGGGTCGTTCCCGAAAAGGCCGCGCCACAGAATCGAACATCTCAGCTTGACGCACATGGAATGACACCAGGCCCGTCCACACGGCTGGGAAACATTTGAGGTCGACTCACACGTCACCACTGTATTATGTCTGATTTAAAAAAAAGTTTTGAGTACATCCATCTATAGGTACAATTTAATTGAGGAATATCAAATGACATCGACATATAAATGTAATTTTGTGTTTCAAATATATTACCACGGACTACGTCAATTACTCTTTGAATAATGTAATTAATATGTGATATTACGGTTAAAAAGTCATCAAGGAACAACAATGAAATAAAGGCAAATAAAAGAAGTTATTTCAACATGTTTATTAGTTGCCTTTAATCAAGATGGATGGGTTACCTTTCTTGGCATGTCGCCGTCTGGCCGCGCGCCGCCCGCCGCTGTCGCCGCCGCCCGCCCCACCGTCGCGTCGCGCCGCGCGCTCGGCGCCTCACGCACGGCACCGCCCCGCCGAGCTTTCCGCCCCGCACCGCCCCGCACCACCCCGCACCGCCCCGCACCGCCCCGCACCGCCCCGCACCTATCGATCAGCCTAGTCGAATAATTAGACATTTCAATGATTGCAGGTTGACATGATTCGTTTTTTCATTTATGGTGAATTGATTATGATTTGATTAAATGAAATTTAAAATTAATTACAAAGAAATATCACTTTGTTGTCCGTCTGTCAAGGAGTTCAGTCCATCAGTCAGCGTGTTTGAGGCCACTGCTGGACACAGCCTCTCCAATGTTCCTTCAGTCCTCCCGGCCCTCAGCGGTACGGAACCACTGCTTTCCGACGACGCACTCGATGTCGTCGTCCCACCTGGCGGGTGGTCTTCCCACACTCCGTTTTCCTGTCCACGGCCGCCAGTGCAGAGCCGGTAGTCTAAGTTCTCACCTAAATTGGCGTTTACGGCAAACCGATCGACTGGCGTTTTCTCCAAACTCCATACAAGTTTTTACTAGATATTCTGTGGTTTTACTTCTTCAAGCTGTCAAATTCAAACGCGGACTTCCGATTTGTATGAAAACGCAGAGTGGACGTGAACGGCAACGTCGACGTATTTACGGTAACGTTGAGTAAGCTGTCAAATCAAGCTCGGACTCGCAAATGTTAGTTCGCTTAACGCCCGCTGCGCGCGCTCTTCAATTTCTCCATACATTTGAAAACGCCAGTCGATCGGTTTGCCGTAACGCCAATTTAGGTGACAACTTAGACTACCGGCTCAGGACACGGTTACTCCAGCGGTCGTCGTCTATTCGGCTGACGTGACCAGCCCACTGACACTTGGCACAATATCGACTACTTTGGTACGTTTTGTCAAGGAGCTATTAAGTTGAAATGATCATCAAATTTTTAGTTTTATCTCCCCTTGGAACTATGTCAACGCGATCAAAATACACGGACATTTATTTATGCCGAATTTTTTGGCGCTCCCAAATAAATCAAAACCTTTAGCATACAGATTTCTTGTTGATATAGAATTATGAAATATGGCAAAAAGCAAGATCTTACAGCACAAGGAAAGGAAAATATCCGAAAATCGATAATTCGTAGTTATATCACACCAAACATGCGTACGGAAGCCTCGGCGCGCGAGCCGGACTCGCACTTGTCCGGTTGTTTATAGCTTTCTTCGTTTTATGAATGTTTCCTTGCTTTACAATCGATCCTATCTTTCGATGTTTTTTATTTTATTAAACCTTAAAACTAAAAAATTACAAAAACAATAAATACGGCGTAAACCAGCAAAGTTTCCGTTAAGGTGGCCCATCCCGCTCAACTCCCCATACAAACGGGGAAAGAAGATCACGTCCATATTTATTGTCAGAGATCCCAAGTTTTGCTTAAAACAGCTTTATTTGATTGAACTAGATGTCTGATGACCATTGGCATTGTAAAATTGTATTTGGTTTCTAAGTTATAAGGTCCGAAAGTTCGCATTTTTCGCGCGTTTTATACAAACATTTGGAGGTAGATTACGCAATGATAAATTAAGAACATCTTAAAAAGATTAGTCATCAGACATAGCTTATTTAATCAAGATTTATTATCTATTTGGTTTTTGTTAGATTGTTGACTACAGCGGTCGTGGTTTACTTTTAGCTATAAGTCGTTTTGTTATTAAAATTATATACGGGTTCGGCCACCTTAACATAGTTATACTTAAATACATACATAGTCACAGAAGGGGGATAATACTAATAGCAGGATTTTTACAAATAAACAAAAATAAGAAAAGGGAACTGTATGAGATAATTTTCAAATTTCAAAGCTAAAATAATACGAAAAAAAAAGAAATTATATCCACGGCGTCGTAACTTGTAATTTTGTTGTTTTGCTATCTGTACCATGTCATGAAAATGTGTAAGCAATATCGCATGGCGCCACTGAGGCGACGCGTTTAGCACCATACTTTGTGCTTCCCCCTTCCACACAGTACAGTTAGTATTGTCATAATGAAGCGGTCGCTATGAACCTTAGCCCGTTGAAAATAAGTACCAAAATCGAATCACCAATGCCGGTGGTTCGAATCGTCGCAACTTTTAAGGTTTTATTTGATCACCGAGCATTTTTTAGTGCAGTTCCGCAAAAATGAGCTTTAAGCTTTGGTCATAAAATTCATAATCGAATTGAGAGCGTTGTAGTTTCGTGTCATTGCGGTTTTGAGGGAGGGTAAGTGCAGGGTTGTATCGAAAAGTGGCATCCACGGAGCGTTGTATGATTTTGTTCTTTGTCCGCGTTTAATGGAAGTTGATTTAGGTTCCGACCTTTATTTGAAGGAAGCCACTTAAGCGATGCTTAGTACTTAAACAATGTAACCTTACCAGTGAGTTTCACATGAATTCAACCATGCAAGGGTAGTTTTAGACGTCAAAATAACAACGTATTGTAGCAGGCACATTACCTATTACATTTCAAATACTGTACGACGCTGTAGAGCGAAGAGCCATACAATGTATTGAAATTGTAGCAGTCTGTATGTAACTGTAAGTCAGAGTTACAAGATGTTGACCTCTTTCTTTATTATCTGAGTATAAATGTTAATTTTGTTGTTAAAATTAGTTCGGAACCCATGTTAAACTTGCCCTCTTTCCTACCTGAGTGTAAAACCCGCCTAGGTCGGTACTCCCACGTTGAATGATTGTCAGAATAGTTAATCTTCTTAGGGCCTTTTTCACCTGCTGCCGATTAGCTTAATCGCCACATATTAAAGGCCTTTCTGAGCAACTTGCATTTAAAACCGTACACAATTATTAGCATTTAAATATTAAAGGCCGTTTAAGTGTCTATTAAAATAAATCAGCACTTGGTGAAAACCAGGCTTAATCTTGTTTTATATAGCATTGCCTAGTCAAAGGGAAGGTCCTGGTGTTGCATCCATTGTTCCGGCACGACTGCAATTCGATTGTCTAGATGTTTATGTCACCCATTCGAGTCCGCTAACTGAAAAATAAATCAATACACGCCATTATTAATAATTCAATGCAATCGAAAGAACGTTGATAAACGAAATCGCTTGCATCGCTGCGCTGTGAATTGATCGATCCTGTTATGCGATTAATTTTGGAGTTCGTTGAAAACGAGGGTCTGAAGGCTTACCGCCCGCCCAGCTGGGCGGATAAATAACTGTATAGTTTGAGCGCGGCGTTATCTCTATTTGGTCACGCGGCGGCGCGGCAGCCAGGCCCAACGGACGTACTTTGACTCTGAATAAGCTCTCGGTAAACTTTTTCTCATTTTCCGAGCGCCGAGCGAATTTCCTCGAGCGTTCGGGCCGAGCGGTAGCCGGTAATTGCTTTGAAAATAAATGTCTAAAGTTTTGCATTAAATAACATAACACAACGCGCAGGCTGAGAATAATCGTATGACTAGATTTTTTTTAATCGACCAATGTTCTTACCGTGGTATTCCCGAGCATGTATGCCGAAGCGATCGCGCCGTGTGATAATCAGCCGGGAATTGGTTTCTATGGCTGAGGTCATGAGTTCGATCCCCGCTCCGTTCATGTACCAGTCTATTTCTCTTTCTGAGTTGGATAAGTGCATTTCATCACGAATGGTATCTGCTCCCCGGTTCGAGATCTATGATCTATGTAGGTTCCGTTCCCTCCTAGGCTCCGCCCGCCCGGGTTAGGATATTTTTGGTTAAAAAGATGCTCTAAGCAATGAAGCCATGCTCATAAAGGAAAGGTCCTGGCCTGGCACCAAATTCCTTCGAGAATGCGGTGGGTTGGGCTAATTTCATAACGCGGGTTATGGTAATAGCCATCCATGTCCAGTTAAATAAACCATAAAATAAAAATAAAAAATGCGGTGACGCTGTTGGACGTGTTAGCGCAGGCGCGTTCTTCATCGGAGTGAATTCGACTATGAACCGACGATGGGTGCTTTCCAAACGAGAGGGCACGTCGAATGTAGTTTTCGATTTTCCGGTTGGCTTGAGCCGGTGCTTAGTGGGTGTGAACTGAGTGATGAGGTAACCTACTGCGACGAGGATTGAAAGCTGCGTTTAAAGATTGATTTTTTTTTATATTTTACCAAATTTTGGTTTTTGTGCTACGTTACTTGGATGGTTCACATGTCAATGACTTTAGTCAAATAATTTTAGCTCCCAAAGAAACTTTGGCCCCCTCAGGTGCTGCCAGGACATTTTACTTATTCGAACCAGACTACATTTTTGTCTATGTTTTGCACCCAGGTCAAATGTTGCCGTTCTCACATAAAGATTAGATCTTGGCATGGCACGTAGTTCTTTCGAGAATACATTTTTTTAGGCTACGACAAGGTAGGTAAGACATTAGCCACCCTTGTCAAGTTCGATAACAAAGTTGTATTGACCATAGTAATAATTTCCACAGTACTTAACGTGTCCTTCAAATATGTTGTTTGTTATTTATGTAAAATGCGACGCTTTCGAACTATCACAGGGTCTACGAAAACCGTGGCGGCCAACATTTGTAGGAAAAACCAAATCATAAAAATATAAATCATACAAAGTGATGCAACGAAAACAAAACATAGTTAAAAATAATTACAAAAGATTTAACACGATTTCTGGTTACTAGATAGACTAGGAGGTGGCGACAAAAATGGTAACGATAACGTAAATGGCTGAAACTGGGTTCACAGGATAAAGACCAACCCTCTGAAGCTAAATGTGTCAGTCTGCTTGTGCCAAGTGGTTGCGTTACCTAGATAAGGCGCCTGAAAAAGTAGTTATGGTGACAAAAAATATATATAATAAGGTAAATGGATGAAAATAACGAATCATGAAAGAATCAGTACATACTTGCTTAGCAATGCCAAAACTGAACAAAGCTTTGGTTGCATTTCGTAGTTATATGCGATTTAGGTTACAGATATAACTTTAGGTATATTTAAGTATTTAATTAGAAAACCAACTGATTGTTGTTGTATAATTAATAGGTATCAATGTTTATAGACAATCAGTATATTCATCAGCAGGTACATACCAACTTCTGTTGTATATAGCCAATCTAGATAACGCAACCACTTGGCACAAGCAGACCGACATATTTAGCATCAGAGGGTTGGTCTCTAACATGTGAACCCAGATTCAGCCATTTACCTTATCGTGACCAAAAATGTCGTGACCTCCCGGAATAAGACTTATCCATATCCAACTCGACGTTTGATTTAATCCTGCGGGCATGTTTCACGGAACAAGTACGAGGAATGCAATGCGCCGTACACATGCGATAGAATACTCCGTGATTGCAAAGCCACGTACGCAAATAGGTAGTTCGATAATGGTAGAAGGAGATGGCGGAGATGGTGGAAGGGGGAATGCTGATGGCAGTAGGTGGGATCAGGGGGCGGATATTATTGCACAGGGGGGCAGACGGGGAGTTGATTGCGTTGCATATGCGATCTCGTTCTATTATGGATCTAATGATACGGTTATTTTCTGTTATGGTCTGATTTTTTGCTGTACAATATAGGTTTTCCAGAACTTTTCAGGAGAGACTTTCCTTGTGCGTGAAAACAAGAAAAAGTTAATAAAAACTGTGTCACGTATGTTTTTGTGCATTACGTGTAAAATATATTAATGACATACATCCGAAGCTAATTTATATCGTACGGATGATGAAATAAAATAATATGAGAATGAACGAACAAACTTACAATATTTAACATGCGTCTACATAACGCTATAAACTTGATCATTAGTGTAATCTGAGCAATGGGCGTTGAACTACAATGACAGCTATCTAGAGACGCCTATTTTGAACATGTCACATAATCTGTCATCATTTCAAGTTGTTACCGTAGGTACAATGGATCTAAAAAAATACAAGGGGCTGGGAAAATAAATACAACATTTACAGAAGTGATACTGTTTCTTAAACTGATCAACTTTCGTTCTGCGAGTTGGGCCAGCACTAGAAAACATATTCTAGTCCCCAAATATTTTGAGGTTGTACCGCAACTGTGAATTTAGTACGGATAGCAAAATAGTTTTCCTGTTTTTTTGCAGGGCAATTCAGTGCAATATTCAGTGACTTAAGTATATTAATTTGCTAAAGCTGTGCCCAGTCATGATGCATAAGATCAAACGTTATGTAACATATTCTGCGCTTATTACCGCACTGCGTTGGCAAGGTAATGGCTCTCTTTTTTAACCGACTTCAAAAAAAGGAGGAGGTTATCAATTCGTCTGTATGTTTTTTTTTTTTTTGTTTTTTTTTTTTTTTTTTTATGTTTGTTACCTCATAACTTTTGCCTGGGTGAACCGATTTTGATGATTATTTTTTTAAATTATAGCTAGTGCTTCCCAAGTGGTCCCATTTTAATTTGGTTAAGTTCTGACAATGATATCCATGAGAAAATCATAAAAGTCTTATATTTGTATTAAGATGTGCGCGACAAATGGACGAATAACTCAATATAACGCCAACCGATTTCGGTGGTTCCTTTTTATTGGAAAGGACGTCTACAAATTAGTAAGTGTACTTCAGATTCACTAAAAATAAACGAATAAAAAAACAAATTTAACAAAAAAAATAACCGACTTCAAAGGAAAAGCACTAAAAAGTAAAAAATAATTTCCATTTTTGTAGTTACGATTTCTGTTATTTTTTGAGTCGGTGTCAGCCAAGGTTAGGTTAGGTTAGGTTAGGTTAGGTTAGGTTAGGTTCTCTTGATTGGCGCAGCGCGTGTCCGGCTGACGCCGACTCAAAAAATAACAGAAATCGTAACTACAAAAATGGAAATTATTTTTTACTTTTTAGTGCTTTTCCTTTGAAGTCGGTTATTTTTTTTGTTATATTTGTTTTTTTATTTTGTAAGAATTAAATCTATAATAACAGCACGGCATCAATTCTCCTCTCCCATACTGTCGGGATTCGAAACTGTGTATACTTCGGTCACGCTGAAAAGATTTTTCCTAGAAAACCTGTCGATGATATCCGAATCCCTAGCGCCACCGTGCTAGGGGCCCGACCGCAAACGACGATGGAAAAGCAATTATCCTCTCGTTCTATTTCTTATTGTTGTTTCTCGGCGGGTCTGACCCGGGGCGTCACGGGCACTGATGGGAGTTGAAAGGCGTCCGAGGCTTTCTCCTGGAGCGCCCCTTTCTCTCCAGACTCTTCGGTTGGAGGGATAATTGCTTTTGTAATCTCTGCGTTATCGGTTCCCGTATCGTGTCTTTAGCTTAGCCAACGCAGTTTATTTGACAAGGGCTTCTTTGAAAAAATTACCGTTGAAAACGGCGTTTCGTCGTTTCGTTTCTACTATCTTCGAGGCTAAATGAAACCATTGTTTTCTGAAAATTTGCATTGATAATAATTAAACGGCTAATGAAGATTAGAAGTATATACACAATCGTTTGTTCGGTGAATAATTTGGATATTTTTAGGTATTTTTAGCCCAACAGTCTAGAGATAACTTTAACGCAGGATTGGAATACTTTTCTCAACCTTGCAAAGCAATGTTTGTTGACGATATTTAGCTTACCGATCTAATGTTAACTAATTGAGAACTCCTAGTATCCGATACCAAAATCGACTTTGGTGAAGACAGCAATAAGATTGATATCTCAATAATTGCAGCCGAAATGCCTCAGCGTAGGATCAATACGCAAAAAAACATCAGCGTAATTGAGAAATGTTACCTTTGTATAGTTTTTCATTAACCCACATATATTTCAAGCAAAATTGATCGATTCATTGTCCATTGCATTTTTATTGTTTAACGTGGATGGCTAATACATCTTGTCATAAGATTAACCCAGTACACCGTATTCCCGAAGGAATTAGGGGCTATCTCAGGACCTTCCCTTTATGGGCATGGTCATTCTCTTTCTCTGGTTTCTTTCAATGCGATATTACCAACTTGGTTGGACATATACCATGAAGCCTACCGTTTTAGATGAATCCTGAACCATGGAACAGATCACATTCGTTACGAAATGCAATAAAGTGGTTCATGAACGGGGCGCCAATTGCATCCTATCGCATGAGAAGCAAATAGTTTTATTTCACAACTGTCCTGTAACGATGTTTTTATTAGTGCCAATAGATAGACGCACATAAATACGAAAACATTTAAGCAGCCACTTACTAACAAATTTATCCACAAAACTTAAGTTTGTAGCGAGCGAGCGAATTGGGACATGTGCGAGCGTGTAGTCGAGTGGCGGAGCAAGTTTAGCTAATTGAGATTTATCCGGAGACAGGATCCCACCTCCACCCCCCGCCTCGCCCCTCCGCCTCCTTATCCTGAGGGTACTGACTTCCGGTCTGGCTTAGTACTTCCGCCTGGAAAGACGCGGGCAAGTTGCGAAGCTGCCGTAGTACGGTGATATTTAATCATTTACTAACTTCACATTAGCTTACAATATATGTAATGTACCAACGATGTTATAGAACCGGCAAGATTATTAGATACCACAGTTAAATAATGACTACGAAAAATAACATCAATGGAACATTATCTTAAAATGTAAGTTAGATTGCCTGGTGACAGATACTCGTAATTCCAGAAATAATTATAATATGTAACAATAAAAATAATTAGGGATGGATTGTCTTAACTGGATAGTTAGAAATAATTTAACTGTTGACTGTTTTGCGGCTCGCAACGATCCATATCATCACGTCTATAATCCCTAGGGTCGTAGTTAGCAGACGGAAAAAGTGCTGACGTGCAACGTAGAGTTCATTAAAGGTAAATGAGGTACTGCGGGAGGAGGCAAGGCTAAGAGGTACGTAAACGGTGTATTCCGAAAAAAAAAACAAAAAAAAACATACAGACGAATTGATAACCTCCTGCTTTTTTGAAGTCGGTTAAAAAGTAGTAATCAGCATCTTTTTTCCTACGAGTTTTATTTGAAAATATCCTTCCCATACATTTTGGTAGTTATGTAGGTATCAAGTGACGTAAGAAGTATGCTGTGATCGCACCTTATGCCATTGTATCTTCTTTGCCTACCTATTCGCGAAAGCGGTGTGATGGTATATTGTATTTATGTAACCTTGTTTAAACATAATTCAATTCCAATTACCGCGTAACCAAATTCACTTCCTAATACATTGCTATTTAAATATTCCCTCTGCTCCAAGAAAAGCAGCAGATAGGCTCGTACTTCCTCGCAATTTATCCGGAATAAAGGGCATAATATCGTTTTACAGCAACGCAGGTGCATGAAACTTCATTGCTCCGTTGTTACGGGCACAATTTATGTGTTTTCTTATCGCGCCGGTGTCGTATTTGGGTAACACGGGCGCGCTCGAATGGAGGCGAACGTAAATTTTGTTCACAATATCAATAGATACAACCCGCTCCCTTTTTTTGTGTGTCACTGTGCCGTGCAGCATTTATATGGTTGTGTAAGTAGGCTGCAGAGAACGGGCCGAGAAACCAACAGCCGATGTATGACACGGATGATGTGAAATTGTCTTGGGAAAACCAGCACCAAGCATCCCCGTGACTCATTCGGCATGATCCAGTGAGTCAGAGGGAAAATGCGCTCTCGGCTATGTTCGTTGCAAGATAGGTTCTTATCGATAGCAATGTGTTTAGGGTTGTGCAGAACAAGCCGCCAGATCAGATAAAACGCAAGAAACATATTTTCGCATATATCTAGCGCTGAACGATTCAATCAAAGATATATTTCCTTGTAGTAGCATAATTTGGACACGTAGAACGAATCTGTGACAAAATAATGACATAAATGATTGTCGTGCCCAGACTTCCTTGAAGAACGTTCCATGACTGCATTGATGAAGTATTTCGTTAGGGTACTAAAGCAAGCGTCGTAGACCATTTATTAAAAGATGTGAGTATGTATGTAGAAGAAGTGAAAAAGAAAACGGTGTCATCGTATTGCGCTCTATCATGTCTGTAGAGAAGCGTGATTATCTAATGGGTAGAACTCTGTAAGATCTCTTGGACGGTCTAGGCTTGGGACATACATACATATTACACATTTCGGAGTAGATTTCTGGTTACGCTTTACGATTCATTGCCTTCCGAACGCTACGAATCTATTCCAAATCTGACACACCGCACACATTATTTACTGATAATTTACGTGTTTTTTATCGAATTCAAATAACGAACGTGCTAAGCAGTGCGTTAGTGAACCTGTAGCATTCGGAGACCCCGATTCGGGATTCGAATAAGGAAAACGAATGTCTGCTTCGGGCCTAATATTTAGCAGGCCGTGGCTTGACGGAAGGCTTTCCATAAGTCTTGACATCACACCGCGCGCGTGTCGTCCGCCTCGGCTTTGTTATTGAAATTTTGCCCAAATTGAGTCCAAAGTCGTGCCCGAAATAGACTCGGTGAAATAACAAGAAAACATAAACATCTCGCGGAGCACGGAGTGCGCAAGCGCGGAGAGCCGCTGTCGTGAGGTTGTTAATCATATTCAGCTTGAGAAAATAACGCTGCGGTTCTAACAAAACATTTTCGGCCATTTTTTAGAATTGAAATTAATTTAATAGATGACGCCAACGAAGTAGAAATAGAACTTTTTCTTGTTCCGATTGTTTTTATATTTAACATATTACTACATACTTTAAAATTATACATTCTATTATGATACCTAACGACTAAATTGGTATTATAGAAATCTTCAAACATCGTATGGGAAATTGCAGGTTATATCTCTGACCGGTAGAATAATACTATATAATACCCTCACGCTAATACCACAGCAGATAAATAGCTGTGCGACCGGGGTCACAGCAATAGCTAACTCAGGGTTTTTTTTAGATTAATGCCTTCCCTCCATCGAGTGTCACTTAAATATTGGCGGAGCACTGCTGGTTCTGTTATTTTTCAAAAGATGATTTCGAAGGACCATTCGCGACAGTTCAGCACGTTTTCGTGCATGTACAGGTAAACTAAATCGGGACTTGGTATGGAGTTGAGCTACTGGATGTAATACTGTGTTGTTACGTTAAATTATTTGAGATTTTTAGTAAGTTTGTAAGTAACGGGACTAAATGCACGGGATTAAATTCAATAAGACCACTCTTGTTAATCACATATAAACCATATTGTCATACAAACATGAAGAGTCAGGCATCTTTTTAATATGTAGGTAGAGCAGTAACCGAGGTACATTTAGCCACTGTGGACGTTGCCACCGAACCAATCAAATCCCACTTGATATTTGGTCGGCAAATATTGCTCGTAAAAGTTCTCTTAGGCGGTCGTACCCTGGATGAGTCACCTTACCCCGGGAGTCGGCCAGGTTCGTCGTCATGGCAACTGTAGCGAACGTGGAGGGACTAAACGGAGGGGAGTTGGCACGAGCAGAGTGAGGACATTCATCGATGTGGGAAGAAGTATTTGAATAGATTTAATTTTATTCGTTTTAACGGGCACTGAATTATTTGAAAGCCAATTGCATCCCATTGGTTTCTCGCTATGAAACCAATGATAATGTTAACCGACGTATTCTTTCCGGCTCTTCTTCGCCAGAAGTAATCGAACCGACAGGAAAAAAATGACAAATCCGAGTGTGTCATGAACATTTAATGGAGGAAATAAAGAAACTGAAACTGAAACTATTTTAAATGATTATTGACGACTGGACTTGCTAATTTCACTATTAAATGAATTTGGTCCAATGTCAGTACCCTCCCTTTACTTGAGCACGACTACATTGAATTCGATGGCAATACAAACAATGCCTTATTGCCGCATCGACCTTCTGTCATTCTATGCGGTATTATCAACCCGGTCAGTTTGAGCTCTGCCACACAGTAAGCCATTATATAACCCGCATTCGCAACTTCCCACATTCAGACAAGAAAGATCTAAAGTGGTGGTGCACAACAGCGGCAGCTCCAAAGAGGAATGCATTCCCATTCCTAATCCATAAGTCAGGAATGATGGGTTCAGCAGATCTAAATCAGGAATGGTTGTGAATTTACTCTCCGGAATGGGTCTAATCCGGAAGCGCTGTTCCGCCTCCTGAAAAATTGCTTCTAACAAACAAGCGCCGTCAGTCAGATTTCCATAAGACACCTCTGCAATGATTATGATTATTAAGGCTGTTCCGACCCATATAAAGTTGTTTGCACACATAACGCAAAAAGTATTGCACTTTAAGCCACGAATTAATAATAAAAGTTTAATATAGTCATATTACTTGCAGCGAAAACAATTTCACAATTTCAGGATTATTGGTTGTGTTACAGATTATTTAAATACGATTTTTATTTAACAGCGCCATCTAACGGTGTAAAACTTCTAATCGGCAATTAAAACGAAACCATTAGACCTGAAATTGTGAATATTTTCGCTGCAACTATTTTTGACGAATTCGTGCCTTAAAGTGCAATACTTTGTGCGTTCTGTGTAAAAAAAACATTGTATGGGTCGGAACATCCTTAAGCCCACTTCTTTTTTCACAAGCGTTTTTAGGGCCCCGTCGTAAAAAGCGAATGCATTTTGTCCCGTTTGTGACTGTTACACTTACATATGTAGTTGTGCACCAACTAATGACTTTTGCTGGAAACGTCATACTTTTGGAGAAAAGGCTAGATTTCTGAAGCGCAATAATTTTTGTTTAAAATTACAAACGAATCATTCTGGGCGAAATTCTTCCATGCCCAGCAGTGGCGGGACCCTCGGCACCTCAACACTTTCACACTTGACCGGTTTTTGGTGACGAGTGGGATTACGTTAACTTGATGAGAAATTACGGGTCCTCGCAATTGGATGGACTCGGAATGACCAATACTAGTGCACACTACAGGTTTCGAACCCGTGCTCTCCCACACTCTCCAAACCACTTTATTTCTTCGTGGTGTCAATCGATAGGAGCCCAGTTCGCTGTACCGCGTGACCTTGCAATTTGCATGAACCTCGCCGGCTAGACGCTCTATTATTTTGCTTCAAAACATTCTGGTTTTCGGGATTATAATTGCTCGCTGGATAGTTCGAGATGCGCCGCACATATCGGTAATATGTTTTAGCCTGACGACAGCCGAAAGCGGCGAGGTCAAGAGGATTATTTCACTGAAACCCTGAAAATGTCTGTCTAATGGAGGTTATTAATGTTTGCGTGTAGGCTGGCATGAATGGTTCGGGATTTATTCGGACCGGACTCGTTTCAACATTTTGTCGATATTATTAGTGTAAGATATTTAGCGAACTAAATTTTTTCTTTTAGCCTTTATTTGAGGAGAATAATCAACCTATACGTAAATGCAAACCGCCTCCGAATCGGGTAAGGGCGTCTCAAGCTACAAGCTGACAGACCGACAAACAGACGCCAAACGTAGAGTTTTATGAGACTTGGCTTGGTTTTTAAACAAGTGCTAATTATGTTTAATCGACACTGGGCCTTTACTACTTAAGTGCTGATTATCTTATACTGGCATTGATTACAAGTTGCTCATGTGCCGATTAAGCTAATCAGCACACGGTGAAAAGACCCTAAGGGGCTTTTCTACCAAATACTGATTTGCTTAATCTTCACATTAAAGGGCCTTTCTTACCATCTCTCTCAATCGATACCAGTACAAGATAATCAGCACTTTAGTAATAAAGGCCCTTTAAGTGTCGATTAAAATAAATCAGCAGTTGGTGAAAACCAGGCTTAGTGATATTCTTTGAATAAAGCGACAATTTGTTTTAGGACGAAGAAAATAATGTGATTTGTTGGATCTAATTTACACAGTATCATAAAACAATAAAAAAACAAAACTCGTCACCGGATGAGGTCTCCACTCCCGCTCATGAAAATGAAAACGTTTCCTGAAAATTTTCGCAATTTCATTACTTTACTGCCGATAGTAAAACCTCCATGGTTAAGGCGGGCGACGGCGTCGGCGTGTAGGGCGGAAGACGTGGTCCTACTTTGTCAATAATTTCGCTGTAAACATTTTATGGCTATGTGGCTTTTTTGAGCGGCTCGTAGCCTAGTGGCGCGGGGACTGGCCTAGCGTACCAGAGGCCCGGGTTCAATACCAACTTGCACCACTGTCTTTCTCTTTAAGAGTTCGATAAGTGCATTTCGTCACGAATGCGAGCTGCTCCATGGTTCGGAATCCATGTAAAACTGTAGGTCCCCTTCCCCTACTAGGTGGTAGGGTTTATGCCCGCCCGGGTTGGTACCATCGCATTGGATGAAAAGATGGTCGAAGCGGCAATGAAAAATTGTCCGTGTTTTCCATCCAGTTCAATGTAGCCGTGCTCATAAAGGGAAGGTCCTGGCATGGCACCTAATTCCTTCGGGAATGTGGTGTATTGGGCTAATATCATAACGGTAGTTGTGTGGTATTAGCCATCCATGTCAGGTCGCATAAAAAAAAAAACATAACTACTACAGTCCCGTTTTAGCCCTGTCCCAGACAGTCCAAATTCATCTCTTTTTCAATCCGCAGATAGTACTTGTTCGACTGTTAGTACAAGTTTTCGTTTGTCAAAAGACGGATAGTCATTACCGGACAAATTATGTCTTATCTCAATTATCTGACTTTAATATTACTCATATATAATTATACATATGCTTGCAACTTGAGGAAGGCTTACAAAACTCACCATTTCAAATTCTCCATACATTTGAAAACGCCAGTCGATCGGTTTGCCGTAACGCCAATTTAGGTGACAACTGAGACTACCGGCTCAGATACATACGAAGCCCTCGATGGGCGAATGAGACTTGAATTTGGCCAGTTTTTCAAATGCTGTCTCCCATCCAAAAAATAAAAAGTCTATTATCAATTCCTGTGAGCTTTATCGTTTGAAAACCAAATTGTCGCTTCCCTAAAAGCGACGTCATGCAGATCGTATGAAAGAGTAATGTCACCTGTCTAGCAGGGAAATAAAGCCGCGGTCACACGGGGCCGCCTTTGACCGCGCTCACCCCGCGCGCCCCTTTTGAACCCGCGCGGGTCCTCCAGGCAGCTTCATTATTGATGTGGTCCCGGGCGGGCGCGGGGCGGCGCGGGTGAGCCGCGCCCGTACAATTCCCGCGAGTTTATCCCATGTTGCTGGACGTATTTTTGAAGTGAAAACTTCTTTAGCGGCGCTGAGCACTTTTTTTGGATGGGTAAAAACTTCCAAACTCGCGTCAGGGTCACGTGATGCTGATCGAAAAAGCGTAAGATTGAAGTGAAAACTTCTTTAGCGGCGCTGAGCACTTTTTGTTGGATGGGTAAAAACTTCCAAACTCGCGTCAGGGTCACGTGATGCTGATCGAAAAAGCGTAAGATTGAAGTGAAAACTTCTTTAGCGGCGCTGAGCACTTTTTGTTGGATGGGTAAAAACTTTTCACTTCTGCCGGCACTCCCGGAGTGCTACCGGTGTTTTTTTGTCCTCAACCCAGTATTGCGCTGCGGAATGAATTACTTCATTTAACACTTTGACATTGTGGTCAACTTGTAAATATCATCCGTTATCCTACAGGTATGGTTTTTTTATTGCTACAAAAGTTGCCAACTTATCGTCATCACGTGATTTCTCCCAGACGATCGTCAAGTATGCACTCCCAAATAGGCACCTTTGTTTTATGTAGTTGGACATGGATGGCGAATACCATACCCACCGTCATGACATTAGGCCTATAAACACACCACATTCCCGAAGAAATTTGGGGCCATGCCAGACCTTCGGTTTATGTGCAAAATGTGTGAACTGTTTGCAAAACACGCACAATTTTTCATTGTGGCTTCGACCATCTTTTCATTCACTGCGATGATTCCAACCCGGGCGGGCTTAAGCTCTAAATTATAGTAGCTACAGTTTTAAATGGATTCCGAACCATGGTCCAGCTTGAATTCGTGACGACTTTATTTTATCCAACTCGAAATGATAAAGTAAGTCATGCATGAATTGGAAGGGGATTGCAACCATGACCTCTGGCATGGGAGGCAACTACCCATCCCTCTGAACTACCAGTAAAGTTTCAAACGCGTCCGAGAGGAATACGCTCATGAAATCAACATTCATAAGTAAAACTCGAAAAATCACTTTTAGCATATTTTAGGGTTCCGCACCTAAAGGGCGCTAACGGAACCCTAATGCTAAGCTTCCGCTGTCCGTCCGTCCGTCTGTCACAGGGCTGTTTCTCATGAACGCTAATAAGTAGGCAGCTGAAATTTTCACAGAGTGTGTATTTCTGTGGCAAAAATAAAAATAAATAACAAACAAAAAAATGTAATCTTAAATAATCGTACGGAACGCTTCGTGTGCGAGTCCTACTCGTACTTGGTTGGTTTTTTTAGTAAGTAGCCTAGTGGCGCGGGGACTGGCCTAGCGTACCAGAGGCCCGGGTTCAATACCAACTTGCACCACTGTCTTTCTCTTTCAGAGTTCGATAAGTGCATTTCTTCACGAATGCGAGCTGCTCCATGGTTCGGAATCCATGTAAAACTGTAGGTCCCTTCCCCTACTAGGTGGTAGGGTTTAAGCCCGCCCGGGTTGGTACCATCGCATTGGATGAAAAGATGGTCGAAGCGGCAATGAAAAATTGTCCGTGTTTTCAATCCAGTTCAATGTAGCCGTGCTCGTAAAGGGAAGGTCCTGGCATGGCACCTAATTTCTTCGGGAATGTGGTGTATTGGGCTAATATCATAACGGTAGTTGTGTGGTATTAGTCATCCATGTCAGGTCGCATAAAAAAAACTGAATTCGGGCGATACCTCTTTCCCTAAAATATGGTTGAGAGAAGCGGTGTCTGGAACCGGCGTGATTCTCGTGAATGGGTGCTGTCTGTGGGGATTGGCCTCGTCATATTGGCAACATGTTAGATTGCGGGTATATTCTTTGCAAAAAACTGATATTTGTCATGAACTGTTGCAAACCGTGAACTCACAACCCATACTCATTGTAAAATGCTTTCGTAAACTTAGACTAAGAGGACGTGGTACAACGTAATTTCCTTCCAGGTCTTCGCTGTGATTGTTAAACTGGCTAAAGATATAATATCACAAATGCGAGTGTATTGTATTAACTTTGGAAGATGCATAAACAATACTGTTGGAAATGAAATGAAAATTCGAGGCCTCAGATAATGACACAATTTTTTATTAAGAGAAATTTGACAGCCCTTCTTTTTACAAAGTTCAATATTCAATATTTTTCTATCTCTTGCCAGTCGCTAACATCGCCCCCTTTTGTGAGCCATCACAATCAAATAAGAAACGACGACTCTAACTGTCTTCGGTCTTTTCCAGCGGCAGACGTACAATTTTCTTCACAGGTCGACGCAAATTTCCTGTTGTCGTTGCCACTTCCACTACTCTTACCACTCCATCACGACCAGGGAACACAGCAGTCACTCTTCCTCGAGGCCATGTTCCGCGTGGCAGGTTGCTGTCTGCTATTAGCACCAAATCCCCAATCGCAACATTCGAAGACAAATCTTTGCTTCGTGGTCGAGGTGATAGAGTAGGAAGATATTCTTTAATCCATCTATTCCAGAAGAAATCAGCCAAGCGAAGTGCTTTCTTCCAATCAGATCTTCGCAGCAAGTCCGCATCATCCAGTTTTATAGGAAGAGGTGAATAAGATGAGGATCCCAAGATGAAATGGAAAGGAGTCAGAGCTTCCGCATCAGCTTTGTCCACTGACACGTGTGTGAGAGGCCGAGAATTGATAATCGCCTCAGCTTCTAGCAAAAGTGTGTGCAATATTTCCTCTCTCGGAGCTCTTTCGTGTAAAACAACACTCAATGCAGTTTTAACACTTCGCACGAGTCGTTCCCATGCTCCTCCCATAAAAGGAGCCGCTGGAGGAATGAAACTCCACTCAATATTTTTGTTTGCAGCGAAGTCTCCAACCTCTTGGTTATAAAGTTCTTTCAATTGATTGTGAGCTCCCACGAACGCAGTCCCATTATCGGAAAATATCTTGGTTGGTGCACCCCTTCGAGCAATTAAGCGACGTAAGCTCATTATAGCTGCATCGGCCGAAAGACTACCAACTATTTCAAGGTGTACCGCTCTTGATGTCATGCAGGTATACAAGGCTACATATCTCTTCTCTCGTCTTCGCAAGACAGCTACTTGTACTGGTCCGAAGTAATCCAGTCCGACAAAGGTAAATGGACGGTGGTGGTGAGCTAGTCGCTCGGCAGGCAGGTCTCCCATTGGAGGGTTTAGGGGCATAGCTCGCCGAATCCTGCAAATTTGACATCTTTTTGCCACGCTTCGAACAGTGTCACGTATTCTTAGTATCCAGTAGCGCTGTATTAGCTCGTTTATGACTAGCTCGTTGTTAGCATGCGCAGTGTTTTTGTGATAATCCAGCACAAGAAGTGTAGTTGCTGGGTGGCGACCATCCAGTATGATAGGATTCTTTACATTTTCAGAAATCTCTGGTGCTGCTTTAATGCGACCGGCCAAATGAATGATATCATCTTGTAATATTGGTGAAAGATTGGAAAGGCGACTTCGTAATGGCAGCGGCCTTGAAGCTTGAATACACATTTTCTCTTCACAGAACGTATCTGATTGACTGCTTCGATATATGTGTAATTTGGCATTTTGGAGATCTTGGGCATTTAAAGGGACGAAGGTAAGGGGAAAAGGAAGTTTGATTGTAGATATGTTGAGGTGCGGGGAAGACGTAGGAGTAGTCGCCGACGTTTGATGACCATGTAGTGGCCCCCTTCGCGCCGTCGGAGCATGAAACCCTGATGCATCTGGAACAGTCAAAGCTTCACGACCTAGGGGTAGTGGTATTTTTGATCTATCAGCCGGTGAATTGTCGAATATTGTCTGATCTTTTAAGAATTTTGCCCTGACCCGATTGAGTAAAATTTCAATGTATTTGTGCGCATATGCAGTTGCTCGCACCAAACGTAACCAATTGCTAAATCGTGTAGGGTCAGCCGAAATCGATGTACGTAATAACTGTGTATTTGTACACTGTACGTTCATAAGTTTAGGCTTTAACTCTTCGTTTCCACGTTGTGTTTGTTGGATAACAGGTTCAGTGGGCCAGTGTTCAGGTAACTCAAGTAAAAATTCAGGCCCATTAAACCATCTGCTTTTGGAATCCAATGAGCCAGGTTTTAAACGAGTGGCATCATCAGCTACGTTCAAAACGCTCGGTATCCATCTCCAATCGGCAACGTTAGTGATCTCCAAAATCTCTCCGATCCTGTGAGCTACGAACGGTTTGAACGAGCGGGTATCGTTTTGAAGCCAGCCGAGTACTGTCATTGAATCAGTCCAAAAGTGAATCCTATTTGGTTTATGTTTATGTTCATCGCATATGGTATTTGCAAGACGAGCAGCTATAAGCGCGCCTTGTAACTCTAACCGAGGAATAGAAACGGGTTTAAGTGGTGTGACCCTAGCTTTGCTGCTAATAAGAGCGAGCTTTACTTTTCCGTTCGTATAAAGACATCTCCAGTAAGCCACACAGCTGTAAGCAAGTTCACTTGCATCAGAAAATAAGTGAAGCTCGCGCTCATCAGGATCAATCTCATTTAGGTACCATCGCTGCATACGAAGCCCAGCAATAGCAGCAAGATCCTGTAACCATTGTTTCCATCGATTGTACTCACTGAGGGGGAATGTATCATCCCAGCCTATACCACTCCTCCAAGTCTGCTGAAAAAGTATCCGACCTTGGACTACAACAGGAGCCAGCAGACCTAGAGGGTCGTACACGCGCATTACATGTGAAAGCACCTGTCGTTTTGTGAGAGTATCTGGAATGTCTTCTAATAACCCTGTTTGAAAACCTAATGTATCACTTGTAGGATTCCAGATCAGACCTAATGTGCGAACGCTAATTGGAAGCGAACCTAGTCCAACGTTATTTGTTTCCTTGTGGCGTAAATCCTCTGGTATCAAAGCAAGAGCAGAAGGCTCATTAGATATCCACCCGGTCATGACAAAACATGCTTTCTGGTGAATGGTAACGATGTCAGACGCAAGTTGGGCCGCTTCAGAAATGTCATCAATACTTCCTATAAAGTCGTCCATATAGTGATCGTCAATTATTGCACGAACCGCTGCTGGGTACTGGGTTTCAAAATCCTTAGCATTTTTATTTTTGACAAACAGAGCTGTACATGGGCTAGAGGTAGCTCCAAATATTACGGAACTCATCCGATATTCCGTAGGATCGGCCTTTGGATCATCTTGTCGCCAGAGAAATCTTAAAGCATCTCTATCTTGATCTCTTACTTTGATCTGTAAAAACATCTCTCGAATATCTGCTGTCATAGCAATACGGCCCTCTCGAAATCGGAATAGAATTCCGAGAAGTGAATGTAGTAGGTCCGGTCCAGGTAAAAGTGAAGAATTTAAACTAACCCCCATATTTTTAGCGGCAGCGTCGTTGACGATACGAAGCTTTCCTGGTTTGTTAGGATTAGTCACCCCAAAATGAGGTAAGTACCATAGAGGGCCGGAGGATATCCTCTGCTTTGGACACTCTTCGGCATAACCTTTGTCGAGTAAGCTGGCTATATTTTTCTTATACAGTTCCATGTAATCGGGATTTTTATCCATCTTATTTTCCAGCATCTCTAACCTGCGAAGAGCTTGCGGTCGACTGGGCGGTAGGTCTGGGTTGTCGGTCCGCCAGAGTAGGCCAACTTCGAATCTGCCTGAAGGCAAGCGGCGAGCTGTCGACTCAAGTATCTGCAACGCACGATTATCTAAAGTCCCGCCACCTTCTCGTTTCATAATGCCAATAGACTCTAATTTGTATTGATCCTTGATAATGTTTTCAAAACCTTCAGTATCGTTAGTAAAATTTATGTTTTCGTCGAAATTCTGATGCACAAAATCGATAGTTTTGGATTTGCTACAGTTCGCACCATAGAGAACCCAGCCTAAAGCTGTAAGTGAAGCAACTGCCTGTGATCGTGTACCTTTTCGTGTTGTTTTAGCATAAGTCAATAAACAGTCTACGCTTCCAATAAGAACAGTAGGCAACGCTTCCTCGTACGTGAGCTGCTCTACTAAATCGGCTAGGTGCGAGTAACGTGATATATCCGTGGAACAGACGGATTGAGCGTGCAGACCGAGAGATGGAATGGCGCGTGCATTCCTCACTAAGTGAACATCTTGGCTGTGCCTACCCCTGATGTAAAAATCAACATAGCAAACGTTTGTTTCTGTGGACATCCCTCCTACACCACTGACTCTTATGCGTCCTTCGGGTCCTACCGCTCCAATCCGACTAGCAACACTCGAGTCTATGAGCGTGGCGGTAGAACCGTCGTCGAGTAACGCATAAGTTTCAAAATGACCTTTCGGGCCGCACACAACAACAGGTATCACTTTAAGAAGTGTGCGACAGTGAGGCTGACGTGTTTTATTGTAGGGAGTATCAAAAGATGTGTTCGTTACTGTATCATTTGGATCGACTTTAATCTGTGTATTTTCGGACGAATCGGAATCTGTAGGCTCACCATCCGGTCTTTCGGAAGTACACATACAATTGGAAGTGTTCGGTGTCTTAAAACGAAATGTACCACCGTGAAGCAAGGAATGATGACGTAGAGTGCAACCGTCATAATCGCATCGCTTTGTTTTGCATGTTTTCCACTGGTGTACTTCACCTCTTAGGCATCTGTAACATAACCTGGTTTTTCGTACCCAACGCCATCTGTCGTCTACAGATAGCAACTTAAACTTACTGCAAACCTCCAAGTTGTGTTTTTCATTGCAATACCGACAATCGGTGCTCTTGTTCTGTGACTCGGTGAAAGTAGAGCAAGAAGCTGAAGTAGTGTGAACTTTATCTGGCTTAAATCGGGTATCAATGTTTACATGTGAAAATGTCAGCAATCCAAATCTTGTTTGACGTTCAGCTTCTTGTGTTAAAAAGTTCGCCAATATTTGCAACTTTACCTTGGCTGGCTGTTCGGCTGCGTAATCGATAAATTTAGATCGCATCCACGGCGACAGTTTTCCTAATAAAGTATCAAACAATTCAGGGGAGTGCAAGTATTCATCCTTTTTAAGTAATGCAATTGTCTCTACACAATTTTGTACTTTACACGCAAACAAATTTAAATCTTTATTCTCATTTAACCTCGGAAGTTGACGCAATATTGCAATTTGTTCATGCACGATGAATTCTGGACGAGCAAATCTAAGCTCGAGGGCTCGCATGATAGCGTCGGGCTCCTGCGCGGATACGAGTAGCGCCGCAACAGCCTCGTATGCTTCTCCTTTTAGCGCGTGACAAAGCCGCGCCAGATTCTCTGCCGCCGAGTATGATGCTCGAGTGTCATCAAATGTTCGCTTGAACGCTAACCATTCGATAGGGTGTCCTGAATATATTTTCAAATCTACATACCACGGCTTGCGAGCCCGATTGTTCATAGTCGTGTTTGAAGTTAATGCCGCTATAGCTGAAGCGAGCTTACAAATATCAGTTTCATTGTTAGCTGATTGTACAACATCAATTTCTGCAATGGTTGACTTTGAGAGGTCTGTTTTGGGACAAATAGGTTTTGATTTATTTACCCAATCTTGAGTGCGAGAACTGGCTATGGATCTTACGCTGCGGATGCTTCCGCCACTGCCTGAAGCGGCAGCGTCGATGGCAGCGAGCTCCGCGCGCAGCTCAAGTTCCGCTACTTCCTGCTCGCGTGCAGCGGCGAGGTGCTCGTGTTCACGCTCACGTGCAGCGGCGTCACGTTGAAGCTCGTGTTCATGGTCACGTGCAGCGGCGAGGCGCTCGTGCTCACGCTCACGTGCATCGGTTTCACGCTGAAGCGTGAGAAGCCGGCGAGCGTGAGTTGCCTCCGCTGCTAACCTGCGTGCCACGGTTGTGGATGCTGAGCAAGTAGAGCTCGAGGGCCCCGGTGTCTTGGTCCGCTGCTCACTTGCTAAAGAATCGCTTATTACCAGCGGAGGTGGCTCACGTTGTGGCTGAAGCGTAGGTTCCGCACCTGGTAGACCTTTAACTGCGTGTACTTCCGGTGCGTGTGGAGTGCGGTGCGCGGCCGAACCCTCCGACATCGAGGAGGACCCGCGAGGCCGCGCACGCTCCGCGCCGGCCATACCCATGTCTGAGCCAGGGCGTAAATGTGAACCCGATACCTCAGCCGCTCTCATGGTCTGAGACCTTGTCCTTTTCATTGTAAGAATCCGGCTCGAATCGACCAAATAATGTTGGAAATGAAATGAAAATTCGAGGCCTCAGATAATGACACAATTTTTTATTAAGAGAAATTTGACAGCCCTTCTTTTTACAAAGTTCAATATTCAATATTTTTCTATCTCTTGCCAGTCGCTAACAAATACAACAATACAATACAATACGATCAAGTACCGTTCTTCCGTTGTTAGCGTGAAATCTGAATAAGTAACGTTTTCTAGGTTATTACGTTGGAATTTGGTTTCATCGACGCGCCATTTTCTGAGAACCCTGTTGACGGCAGAGCACGCGCGCGCCCATAATCGAATCCAACAGAACGACGCTGACGGTGTGACGGCTGATGCCTGAGGTCGCGGTTTTCCCGACGCTGACGCTTTTCCCGGAAGCTTTTCGGCTTCGGGAGCTTATTTAATCATTTACAGGGCGCCGGCGACGACGGAAACTGCGAGGGTACGTCTCCCTGTTTGATAAGGCTTCATGCATTGCCTGCCTTGTAGTCCCTGCAGAATGGGGTTACGCTCCGGTTGGCGGATTTATTTGCGTACGGTCATATTCCTTCTTAGGCCCTCGATTGTTAAAATATTTGTGGACAAAAGTACGGTCCTTAGCCTGGCTTTCACCAAGTCAAATCAACACTTAAAGGGCCTTTATTGCTAGAGTTCTGATTAACTTGTACTGGTATTGACTGCAAGCTGCTAAGAAAGGCTCTAAATATGTGGTGAGTAAGCTAATCAGCAGTAGGTGAAAAAGGCTCTTAGTGTCTCAAAATTGTATTATATTATTTGACTAATATCGACGCCGTTTTTCCAATTATGTTTAAGAGTAAAAACTGTAACTCTTGGCTTAACACGTTGGTCCGTCCATTCATTAAGTTCCGGTAAATATCTGGAAAATTTATCCCAGTGGTCGCCGTAAGGGTACCAAGGCGATCTGCAGACGGTCACCGCTAGCATTTCGTGGTGTTACCGGGAATAGCACCTCCCTTTGCTGTAACCAAACGTATAAGGACAAATGGTGGAAATGAAGCTGGCTGGCCGGGTGCTTCTTCACATTATATTTGAAGGATCCCAGGTTGTACTTTGGGGAAAATACCTCGGCAGTTCATAACTTACCGACCCTATAGATGAAGTATCTTCTAGACTAGAAGATACATATACAATATAGAAGATAGAGAAATCATCTATTGGTTCTTATATTGGGAATGTAGACAGTGTATTCCCTGACTGTTCCGTGTGTGAAGAGATGCTAGAAACGGACAGAGGGACAGCGTTATGCAACGGCGGCGAGGATTCTCCATGGTAGAGGCTATAGAAATTTTACATATTTAGACAACGTTCTCTTATATGTCGCTTCTAGGTGAGGGATATATGCGGTGGTGTCACAAAGAACCAAAAAACATGTCCCGAACATACCCATGTAGCTTTTCACGTCTCGGACGAGGCGAACACGCGAGCCGTCACGACCCCGCGGCATCCGGCTGTTCCCCGGCGAATTCCGAAATTATGCGGAGGGCTCGTTCACATTCGTGTAATATTTTGTCGAGAACAGGAAAACGCTCCCCTCGTCGCTCCCCTGTCGGATGAGTTTATCAACTGCACGGGATTCCCTTTCCGCGGCGCCAAAACTTCCCGGCGCGGGAAGACCCGATTGGCGTATCTGTGTTTGCAGCGAACGAAATTAAAAGTTCGAATTTGTGTGACTGCATGAATATGGGCTGGCTGAAATGTATGATGATGTATTTAGTGCTCCATTTTTAATATATTGTTATATAAACCGTGGAATTATGCTTACAGTGAAGAAAAAATCGCTACCACTACTTCGGTGATGTTCGAATTTCTATTAACAAAAATCAGCTCGCCCAAGGGTTTTGGAAAATGCCTATCCTCTCGCTTTACTCACATGCCTGGTGCAGTTTGACAAAATGGCGACTTGTTCCAGTAGTAATATTTCTTATTGCAAAAATCGGAGTGAACTCCTAGACTTAGTAGCAACAGTCAATCAGTCAGTCAGCGGGTTTGCGTCCACTGCTGGACATACGCCTCTCCATTTTTTTTCCAGTCCTCCCGGCCCTCAGCGGTACGGAACCACTGCTCTCCGCCGACGCACTTGATGTCGTCGTACCACCTGGCGGGTGGTTTTCCCACACTCCGTTTTCCTGTCCACCGCCGCCAGTGCAGGACACGGTTACTCCAACGGTCGTCGTCTCTTCGGCTGACGTGACCAGCCCACTGTCATTTGCCCAAATATAAGCAAATAAAAAGCCCCGAATATAAGACAGCTTTCACAAGCTCGCGGTATCCCAATGATGTGGGTTTCGCCACTCGTTCTGTGTGCTCTAGCAACATCATTGGGTTGAAACAAGTTCGATATTGATCAACCGTTGGGTACCTACCCTGTGATAAGGTTGTAGGGAGCCAGAAATGGCTCCTGTGTTAATGCTTATACGGCCCGCAGTCAAATGGTTCTACTCATAATTCACCGGAATTCCGCGTTGGACTCCTCCGTTCGATTCTCAACTGTCTTTCTTTCTTTATTTAATTTCGCATGCGGGTCACTTCGTTGGTTAACGAGGTTACATCTTTTATATCCTCTTTTCTACGAAATTCTAGGTGGCCGGGATAGGCCCGCCCGAATCGATATAGGTTCTGTTTCTCCTTTCAGTTCATAGTCGTGCTACAGGGAAAGTCCCTTAGTTACTTTACTTGTTAACTACGCTCCTTGACAAAATAATGCCAAGCATCTTGTTATGCTCACAGTCTTCCATTACTCGTGTTTTATTTACTGTCTTATGAATATAATTATATTCTTTTTAAATAATTCTTAAACATCAGCAATAAACAATTTATTTTCCCTCGAGACGCGCAGTCACCTCTGCTTACAGCGCACAGGCGTGATGGTTTTACAAGCGCACGCCAAAACTGGGTCAGCGCAGGCTGTGCAGCGTGAAAGAATTTGCACAGCTCATCGGGGGCGAACTAGACAGGGCGGGCGGGGATCAGAATCGTGGCCTTAGGGCGGGGGAGCTTTAATGTATATGACACGAACATTGTTGTTTTGTCGAATCATATTATTATGTTAGGCATTGATTATAGTTGTAAATAAAAAAAACCTGTAATATTTTTGCAATGAATTAATTTCCAGTAGAATTTGAACCCCTTTAACAGTGAAGATGTCCAACGAGCAAGTCACTTTCCCCACTTGGTGGTTGGATGAAAAGACGGTCGAAGCGGCCATAAGAGATTGTCCATTTTGTCCATCGAGTCCTGGCATGGTACGTATTTTCTTCGGGAATTCAGTGAGTTGGGCTAAGGGTGGCCGTGGTATTGGCCATTGGTGCCCTACATTAAACAAATATCTTACTTAACTTTTCTTTCTTAAGTTTTTCTCAACAAAAAACCATGCGTTTCGTCATGTAACATTCGTTCCTTAAATGACTATGCAATATCAAAAATAATCCATGATGTAGACCGTATATCCAGCAAGTTTCACCAAAATCCTTACAGACGTTATGACGTGATCGAGCATAAAACATTCGCGTATCTAAACTTTCTCACTTATGATATTAGTGAGATGGGATGGGGTGGGAGGGATATGATATAAGTACTTAGTTCATACGCTTATACATTTGAATTATTTACGTGACTGCTGTGTCGATGTTACCGACAGCCTACCCGTGTTGTAAATAAAGTCAATATAGGTAAATGATATTTTATATTTTCACTATTGGCCTGCATCCCTATTAATATATTATCCAAAATATGTTTTTAGTTTGACCTATCTTCACGCTGTTACGGACCGATCGCATAGAGCCAGTTTATGAGCTGTAGAGTGAGATTTTGTGATGATACAAAATACATAAGTTTGCTGGTGTCCCGAGCGAGCTAGTACATCTTTACGAATAAAATCCTGTTTTTCATCCTGAAAAATAGCATGCAAAAAATGTAGTGAATATATGTGAAACATTTGTATGTCTATGAAGAATATAAGCTTTCAGGCTTATTAGTTGTTTCTTTAGAGATTCTTTAGAGCATTTTCGTGTGCCAAATTACAAAAAGGGTCTCTGCCGAAATAATTATAAAAAAAGTGCAACAAACGTTAATAGACTTAATTAAATTCCAGTCGTACATCTGCATCTGTTGCTTCTCATTCGTATTCCGCGGGCTGCGTCGGCAGCCAGCCTCCCTGGACAAACACCGACCCCTCTAGAGCTGAATTAACTCATAATTCCTCCTCCGCAGGGTCGTTTTCAGCATTTTAATTGCTGAAGAGAAGATCTCATTGCTCCATTCCTCTACTCTCTGCCCTTGCGAGCGTCGAATATTAGTCAATTCCGTAATCTAAACTTTAAGGTCAGCTGTTTGAAATTATTTCTTCAGTAAATTGGATCACTTTCTGGTTATATTATTACATTTAATGGTTAATTTGGAACTTTCTCAGTAAGATAAACAGTGAGATTTTCCCTCTACGCGCGCTAACCTATATTTGGGATTTGGTGCAAAGTATTTATTCAGTGAATGAGAAAGTTCTTTGTTGGTTAGAGTTACATTCAAGATCGGGAGAACATTTGAAATTTCCAAGACGATTAAGGAACGAACTAGACCGTTCGACTAAACCCGATATACATCGTAGAATAACCAGTATTTAACCTAGCGGCTCTTGATTCTGGGTTCAATCCCAGGGGAATGAACTTATTTCTTTCTTATAATGTGACATTTATGTATGTATAATCGACCGTGAAGCAAGGAACATTAATTAAAGAAAGAGCCCAGTAAAAATAACTACTCTACGAATATACTGCAAAGCTGTAGCCGAACCAGCGTCTACCAATTCGCCACCGGCTGTTTACCCATAGCTTGGAATTCTCCTACAGTCCTTCCTCCCGCAATCAATGCCTCCCCATGTTTAAGATTATAACTACACATATTTATTTTTGTATCTTTCTTTCTTATTCGACATTGAAGTTAGCACTTTCGTTGAACTGTAATTAAAATGTTGGAAGTTACGGTAAAAAACTTTTCAGAACACCCTTTTGGGCCTCCCGAAAGCCTTCAGGCGATAGCTGCGGTCGTGGCTCACGTGCGTGACCCGTCGGCCACAATTCGATAACCGCCGCGACAACCCTGGCGTTCTCGGAGCACCTTCCGCGCCCTCGGGCGCCAACCCCGCGGCTAGCGGTCAGGGTGAGGGCCGGCGTGCGTGTCGGCCGGTGTTGCAGACGTAAACGTAGGGTTGCGCGGCCGCGGCGAAAATGAAAGCCGTTTAGGCCGGCCTGAGTGGTCAGTCTGAGTTCTCACTTAAATTGGCGTTTACGGCAAACGGATCGACTGGGGTTTTCCGTAAAAACGTCAAACTCCATACAGGTTTTTACTAGATATTCTGTGGTTTTACTTCTTCAAGCTGTCAAAGTCAAACTCGGACTGGCGATTTGTATGAAAACGCGGAGTCGACGTAAACGGCAACGTTGACGTATTTACGGCAACGTTGAGTAAGCTGTTAAATCAAACTCGGAGTCGCAAATGTTAGTTCGCTTAACGCGTTTACTTAATTTTCTCCGTTTGACTTCGCGTTTTCATTTAAATCGGAAGTCCGAGTTTGACTCTGACAGCTTGAAGACGTAAAACCACAGAATAAAGATTAAGAAAGAAAGAAAAGAAAGATACAGTTTATTTTGCACATTTTTTACAGAGTTATATAATAATCGTTCATACTCAAATTACCGTTTACGTTGAAATAGTGAATATTGAGCAATAGTGTGCAAAAATGGCCATTGCTCAGCCTGCCAGGGAGGTACGTAAATTGCCCTGCCTGGCGCCGGTTTTCAGCCGCTGCCGTGTGAGTGTGTGAGTGTGGTGAGGTGTGTGGGTGAATTAGAGTGTATACGGCTTGTATTGTAGTAAACACTTATATGGGGTTTGACGTTCGGTTTGGAAGTTCCGTAAACGCCAATTTAAGAACTCGGTCTGACCTCTCTGGACTCCGAGGGATACGGACTCCGAGGGAATAGGATTCCAGAGCACACACATTGAGCTATCTGACACCGCGTTTAAGGACAAAGAACACGCCGCGACTTTGAATGGACTACGCGGAACTAGCGGTTGACCGATCGCATTTCACGGCGCCCCATTGTGCTGACTCGCCTATTGTCGCACAGAAACTTCTGCGGAGAAACTCTTGACGATTAGACTTAGGTCTCGTTGAAAAAATGTGGGAAACAATATCCACCAACTAAGAGAAACGTGGCCGCCCCAAAGGGGCATATAAGGTGAAAGTCACGGACTAAACGTCACATCACTATTTCTCTGTCTATCCGCCTTTGACTTTAGAACTACACACCCGATTTGTGTGTGGTTTGATAGCTTCAACTGCCCATCAGTTGTTGCTACTAACCTTTAAGCTAAACACCTAAAGGGCCAGCAGTGGGGTTGAATATGAGATAAGTCCGAGAAAACCGACTGGTTTGGTCAGACTTTCAGGCGGGCGAAGCAGCAGGCATCTACTACGATTGAATAATTTAGATCATAATTCCTATTATCTTAGAATAAGATGTCATTATCGTAGTCAAGAGTTTGCTCTTCACCAATTTATATAATGTAATTATTATAATGTTCTTTGTGAGCAGTAGTAATCAATCAATCACTGTAAACTAGTTTGTAAGTATCAATAAAAAAAATACAATGACCAACCAGGCGAAGTTTCTTATCGGCTCGCCAGAAGTAATCGAGCCGACAGGAAAAAAAGACGAATCCGAGTCGAAACTAAAGAACGAATTCGTAAACGAACTCACTAACCGGTGCTATCGCCATTTTTCATCGTGTGTCTTCATCACGAAAAGTTTGCTTACGGTGACAGCCAAGAAGCCGCACAATACATTTATGATGTCCGCAAATTAATATAAAGATCGAACACTTTGAACATTGAACATGCTTACTTTTTTTGCGTTTCTTTAGTGCCACAAATCTACAGAATTTGCTGTGCCAGTTGTTTCGGAAGCGGAGGAAATTTACCCTGCGTCCTAATTTCCGGGAAATTCTGCACGGTTTTAAAGCAGCGGAAATTACTTGGGCATTTCTAACAGATGGCTGGTGGTTTTTGGTGGAGAATTCGCCGCTAGTCCGCAGCTCGAAACATTCATGTAGAATATTTACTGCACGAGACTGCCGTGCTATTTGTGAAGGCGGATTCTCGAAAATGTGGTAAGGTGAAGCCTTTAGTTAAGCGCGACATATGGCTCTACCAAAAGTTTTCCGATGAAGCCAGTGGAATTTCGAACTTTCTCGCGGGTTGCGAAAACCATCCCGGCCGGCCATGTGCTTCAATGTATAACTTTAAAAGGACCCCAGGTTATACTTTGGGGAATAAGCGCATAATATTGTGTAAGTTGAATTTGCCGTTGATTGAAGAAAGAAAGCTATAATACAGTTTTTAATTTTTACCTTAAGAGGACGCCCATAAAAAAAATATAAAAAATCTTTAGACGCTAATATCATGGATCTAAGATAAGTTAACAACAAAACGTACGGATGTAGCTCTAATTTGATTTATTGAATGTGCAACGATTCAGAAAAATATTTCTTAATTTTACTGAGAAAGCAGGCACGAGCCTTTGTATGGAACTCAATCACCTCATTATCCTCTTAAAAAAAATAATAATAATACTTATCGCTATTTAACTGTTAATGACAGTCACCTGTCAACATAACCGGACATCATCTATCTAAGTACTGCTAGACATTAAATCGGGAAATCGCCCACTATTATAGTGCATCTAGAAACTATCGGCATGCTCTAACGTGTATGTTAATTGAGTGAACATATCAATATGCGTTTGCCGCAGTAGAAGACTTACTGAAATATTCATACACTTCGATGGGTATCGACTATTTTGCTTCCGGTGTTGCGCGGTCCGGGCTTGCGTTATAGAATCTCTCATCTTCACACCAGCACGCATCGCAAGGCTCTTTTCTGTAATATAAGATTAACTTCAACTGTACCACGCCGAAACAATAAAAAACTTTCGTCCAGTTCACGCGCGAGAAGTTAAACCTTTGGAAAACTCAAATTCGAGAGAGATATGCAGAAGACTAACGAAAAGCAGTACTTTGTGACGTCACTGACACATTTTGTACGGACGAAATCTCGAAGTAATGCAAAGTGACGTCACAAAGTACTACTTTTCGTTAGTCTTAGGCTGTGTTAAACAGTCGTAACCGAAACTAAGACTTACGAAAAGCAGTACTTAGTGACGTCACTGACACATTTTGTACGGACGAAATCTCGAAGTAATGCAAAGTGACGTCACAAAGTACTACTTTTCGTTAGTCTTAGGCTGTGTTAAACAGTCGTAACCGAAACTAAGACTAACGAAAAGCAGTACTTTGTGACGTCACTGACACATTTTGTACGGACGAAATCTCGAAGTAATGCAAAGTGACGTCACAAAGTACTACTTTTCGTTAGCCTTAGTTTCTGTTACGACTATTTATCTCAAACCTTACTTTCGGTTACTACTATTTATCTCAGCCGTGTTGCTTTTTCGTTTTATCGAATTTCAAATCACAACGGTGCATATGAAATTTTCACTTCTCAAGCTTATATTGATATTATATTAATAAATAACGGAAAGCTTGACTAATTATAAAAAACGTTTGACTATTCCACTAATTGATACATGCAATATATAAATCCTTACTGCGGTTTGTTTTTAAAATGGAGCATTATGTTCCAATAAAGTGCTGCCCGACGCGACGCTCGCTCCGCAGCTGCGACATGGCTTTCCTTTTATTCGTCTGTCCTCTTGTCTCCGAAACTTTCATCCAGAGAACTGTGGTTTCTCTTTTCAGTGTGGAATTTAAAACATCCAAGCATTCATCTGGTCACTTAAAACAAATAAACATCATAACGGGGGACACAATATTCTCTCAGAATTTCCTTTTTAGTGTTCCGTACCCAAAGGGTGCCAACGGAACCCTATTACTAAGCCTCCGCTGTCCGCCCGCACATCCGTCCGTCCGTTCGTCCGTCTGTCACAGGGCTATATCCCATGAACCGTAATAGTTAGGCAGCTGAAATTTTCACAGAGTATGTATTCATTTTGCCACTATAACAACAAATAGATAAAATTTATAAAACAATTAAAGGGGGCTCCCATACAAATCAAAATCTTTTTTGTGTTAAATCTTGTACGATGGTACGGAGCCCTTCGTGTGCGAGTCCGACTCGCACTTGGCCAGTTTTTTATGGAACTGGACATGGATAGCTTATACCACATGTGCTGTCATGCTATTAGCCCAACACACTGGAAGGTCAGGAATTTCTGGACGAACTACGGACCTTCACGGGAGAGTCTCGGCTACAATGCACTAGGTGGAAAATCCGGTCAATGTTTCATAGCCGCTTTCACTAGTTTTCATCCAATCCAATGATACCATCACGAGCAGGCCTAACCCTCCCACGGAAGGTTTAGGCGCTTCCTTCTCTCCCTCCTCCGAGGAGGACGAAGGTAAGATGACCTACATTATTCCGAATATGGAATAGCTCGCATCCATTACGAAATAAATGCATGTATCCAAATCAGAACGAGAAATAAAATGGTGCGCAGGCTCTAGGTGGGGTCGAACCCACGACCACTCCGACAATAAAGGATTGACAAACCACCTCGCCGGGTTTTTTAATAAATTAAAATGTTTTTATATTTACTGACTAGTTTACAATAGTTGATCGAAAACGACTGTTCACAAAAAACCACACACAAAGACGAAGAACAAACTCTCTTGACTATCACAATTATTATTATTCTTAGTAAATAGGTCTTATAATATAAATTAAGATCACATAAGTGATGTACGTACATGAGGAGAAATAGTGGAATGCGTACATAAAAGCCCCTACCAGTAAAGTTTCCAACTGCAGTCCGCATCGAGTGGAAACTGATAACAATTAAAGTGGTCGATACCATTGTCGTGTTTAACTTTGGTGTCCGATCACATATCATTGCAGGTCACGTTCCGTTTGAAACGGTCATTTAAATTCAGACATCCTTTTAAAAGCCTTGCGTCCTTGTTAATAAGGAGTATAGTTCGATACTGCAATCGAGGCTTGCACGGGTGGCGTTCGCGCTCTCGCTCCGACGCCGGGGCCTGCGCGGAGTTAGAGAGAGGGGGAGACATGATAAGACAACAGACAGCCCGGCGAAGCTAGGCGGGCGGCGGCCGCCCAGTCGAGCGCCGCGCGCCGCCCAGGGGTTACGTTCTGGGCGGAAAATCATATTGCCGCTGTTCACGGCACAGTTCGGGTTGTGACTGAATATTAAATAGAAGTATAATCTGAAGGAAAAAAGTGACAGGTGAATATTACTGTTTCATTTGATCTGTTTAAAGAATTTTGTAATGTGGTTATTTGCTTGAATAACTTTTGATGTGATTATTAAAGGCCAACCTTCGGGATTCTATGATTTGTCGATAATTGTTAGTTTTGATGCTATCTTCGTTAATATTGAAGAGTGTTCAATTCGTGATAGAAAAATACTATCAAACGATTGAATTTCTGTTATATTACTTCATTTATGTAAATCAATAAGAAATAACGTAGTATAAGGGAACAAATCAACCAATCGATCCTTGTACAACGGGTTCTTCAGACATGGTGAGAAAAACTGGCCAAGTGCGAGTCGGACTCGCACACGAAGGATTCCATACCATCGTACAAGATTTAACACAAAGAAATGACGTTTTTTGTAAGGTAACCTTTAATTTTTATATATTTTTTTTTTACCTATTTGTTGTTATAGCGGCAAAATAAATACACACTCTGTGAACATTTCAGATGCCTACCTATTACGGTTCATGAGATACAGCCCTGTGACAGACGGATGGACGGACGGACGGACAGCGGAGGCTTAGTAATAGGGTTCCATTGGCACCCTTTGGGTACGGAACCCTAAAAACGTAAAGAATTAAGCCCGCCTTTTTTAACCATTTTTCAAAGGTGTACAATAAATACTTTTATTATTGTTGTTATTTAGAAGCATATGGCCTGCCGGCATGGTTCCCGCAGCCCCTGTGAGTTCGATAGCCCATGGGCGCCATCGGGCATTCGCAAAATGTCGCGCCATACATACAAATTAAAAAAAACTTACCTCGCACGCCGATCTAAGCATATATTACTCAGCGGAAACCGTTAGTTTACTTGTCGACTTAATTCTCTTTCACCAGAATTCATCTATATGTGCTTGCTCCAATAATCTATTTGACAGTTTTTATTAATATGCTAGCCCAGAATATCATATATTTGGAATTGGTAACATGTATTTAATGGATTTGTCGTAAACCATAAAATTAGAAGAAAAAATCAGTATATATTTCATAAATATGAGTATTTCATATTGTTCATCAAGGTGCGTTTCGCCTAATTATAAATTTAAAGCCATTGTTGTCAAAAGCGTACATTTTGTCTGTGATTCTCTTCTGCAAATCACTAAAAATGTGTTGCACGGAACACACCATCGCTCAACACGGAACAGGCAGGGAATGCTCCCATTCACTGTCGAAATTCCAAATATAAGAACCAACCAATCTTCTAGATCCTATAACTACACGATGTTTTCCATAAAGTACAACCTATGTGGTCCTTCAAACAGTGTGAAGCAGCAGCTGGCATGGTTTTCGCAGCCCTCGTATAAATTGGAATGCCCACGGGCGTCGCCGGGCACCTCTTATGTCTGTCTTGGCATACGCCATATGCCACGCTTAAGATTAAAAAAAAATAAAACGTACAGAACCAATGTATGGAACCATTTTATTTTAAACTCTTTCGGCACGAATTTAAATATGTTTACCCTTTATTAAAGGCGTATATCTCCCTTATTTTTAAATAAGAAGTGAAAATCCACCAAAACAACATTTCAAAGAACCCTTCACCAGAGTGAGCCGTAATTTGCGAAGATATCCGTCCGCTTAACTCCATAATATCCCATCCGCCGTTCCATTACTTAGAATTTCACGGTTACTGCGGTCTCAACACGCGATATTGTTGGGTCGGCTCGGCGCGCTGTGCTGGGGCTGCCAGTCGGTGAAATGGACTTTGTTGAATTTTAGCGGTATGTTTAAGATCGCCTTTTGTACGTTGTTATATTTAACCGACTCCACAAAAGTAGCAGGTTCTATGTTCTACTTTATGTGTTTTTATCGTCCGTTCACCGATATCTCGGTGAATTATGGACCGATTTGTTTTTATAATAAACTAACTGAGCTTTTGTTTTTTTTTTATGTGCAAACAACGCCACCTACCGGGTCCGATTGTGATATATTCACAATTTGGGCTTGGATGGTCCTTTTTAAAATCCCCACTCAAATACACACAATTTTTTTTATCGAAATCGGTCCAGCCATTTAGAATTCGCATTTGGATGTTTCTTATTGTTAATAATGGTTATTAGGATTAGTGTACAGAATAATTAGATAAAAATAAAGAAAACTAGTATCATCTATGCCGTACTGAAGGACCAAAGGAGCTCGGATAGCCAAATACACCTCACCTCGAGAAACCACGCACAGCTAGGCACCGAACCAGCCGATTTGCGGACTATTTCAGAGCTATTAAGCTTGTTAACATCATAGAATTAATTTAATATTAATTGAAATATTAAAAAAATTAGTAACACGGGGTGTGCAGCTACAGAAAACCAGATTAGCTGTTTCTCTTATTTATTTCTGATATTCATTCTGTTGGCAGAGTTAATATTTTTTAATTTTACCTATTTTTTGTAATAGCGGCAAATTAAATACACACTCTGTGAAAATTGCAGCTGCCTATCTATTACGGTTCATGTCAGCCCTGTGACAGACGGACGGACGGACAGCGGAGGCGCAGTAATAGGGTTCCGTTTGCACCCTTTTGGTACGGAACCGTAAGAAGCACAACCGATGTTTAGACGATGCTATGTATGCACCTTGAGCTTTATTTTAATCAATAATTTTTCACAAAGTTATTTGTTGTACGTTCCCCATCCCCGTATTTTTTCGTGGCTAGGTATCAACTAAAATATCATATAATGAATAAAAAATATCCTGTATCGTGTGCAGAATCACTCCATCTAGGCTCCGATTACCTATTTCTGTACAGTCGTTTCCTCTCAATTGTATACACTGGAAAGAGAAGGAATTCCTAAGTCACTTTTACTCTATGGTTGACGTCAGCATTACAGAAAGAGATATACAATTTGTCTCTATTTCCGGTGTATAGATTTTAGACGAAACGACTGTACGCACTGTATACATTTAATGTTTCGCGAGTGGAGACGTGGGCAAACGATAGCATTAAAAATATCTTTATTTGAGTCTGAAAGACTGAAGTGTCAATTTATATAAGTGCTTTCACAGACGTAAAAGTGGGACTGTAATGTCATTCCTGTTCCTCCTACTCCTACCTTCTTTCAGTAACGATTACGTCCAAAGTTTGTTTGCAATATAACAGAGTAAAATGTGTTGATTCGATCGAATGCTATGAAATCCATTTACCGGATTTAAAAAAAAAACAAAAATCTTCTTGTGAGAAAAATAGGTAGGCCTAGTAGGTAGATACGTTTAACTGACACACCGTTTTGTACACTTTATTTTTGTATTATTCTTGTTCAAAATATTAATTACGAAATAAATTAATAGATCGAAACCAAAATCAGGGGGACAGTTTTTTGTTTACATTTTTTTTTTACCATGGATAAGAAAGTGGTTGGTGTTTTTTTGCATTCGAAATTTAAAAAAATGCCGTTTATTTCCCTGTTGAATGGCTTACTGCAAGTTATCCACAAAATGGCGAGACATAGCATTCACTCGAATATATTCTTACGTTCGTTCGTTGCTTAGGTACGTAGAATAATATATACAAAGTATACATGCCAAAGAATTTAAACAGTCAGAGTGGGCAGTCTGAGTTCTCACCGAAATTGGCGTTTACGGCAAACCGATCGACTGGCGTTTTCTCCAAACTCCATACAAGTTTTTACTAGATATTCTGTGGTTTTACTTCTTCAAGCTGTCAAAGTCAAACGCGGACTTCCGATTTGTATGAAAACGCGGAGTGGACGTAAACGGCAACGTCGACGTATTTACGGCAACGTTGAGTAAGCTGTCAAATCAAGCTCGGACTCGCAAATGTTAGTTCACTTAACGCCCGCTGCGCGCGCTCTTCAATTTCTCCATACATTTGAAAACGCCAGTCGATCGGTTTGCCGTAACGCCAATTTAGGTGACAACTTAGACTACCGGCTCAGGGCTACAATTCAGTGATACCATATGATAAAAAGTCCCCATTAACAGGGGTAAAAGTTGTCTATACTTGTATACATGTTGTAGGGTAATTTTTTTAGTTAATATTCGCAAATTGTTTAGCTTATATTCGATCAATTCCGATTTTCAGTGCAAATGAATCGATGTCGAATTCATTAATTGTGCTTGAGGAATGACAACTCACATTGACCTTCTCGTGTATACTGCGAGCACTGGGTCTGGTCGTTAAAAACAGGGGACTAACACAAATAAAAGGTGTAAAGTTTTCGTGAAGGTTTTTTTTATGTGAGCTTGCATTTCTTGAGTACTTTTGTACACATACCAGGAAACGTACTCTTAAACACGCACGCGCACTAGAATGTGTTAAAGAGTTCCCCTGCCCGTCTCGTATAAAACAAACGTTGCCACGGTTATTGGAGGGAAGGCATCCAGCACTCCTGCACTTGTCAGTCTGCTCGATATGCTGACACGCATCTGTCGGACCATACTCAGTATTCCAGATGTTCCCTCGAAAAAGGCTACTTTAAAATTTAAGTAAAACTGCGATTGAAATGTTTCTTACCCAACTGTATCACATTTTGTTGCTGCTCTGTCGCCAATATAATAAGTTAATTCAATAAGAACTGGTAATACTACCAGTATTGAGTCCTCAAGGGTCAATATCACTGAATTGAAACAATACATCGAAAACGGCAATAAACACCCGTGTATTCGGTCCGATTCAATGTAGCCATGCTCAAGTAAAGGTAAGGCCTTGGCAAGGCATCTTTTTTCGAATATTCCGTGTGATGGGCTAGTAGCTAGTGTGTGACAGTTTTGTCAGCCTCAGTGGCCCAGTGGCGCGACACTTCGGCGATCGCTCTCCGAAGTTAAGCAACGCTGGGTCCGGTCTGGTCTTGGATGGGTGACCATTAGACCGTTGAGAGAGGCTGGCCGTGGTTCGGATTCCACGTTAAACTGTAGGTCCCCTTCCTTTCTTACTAGGTGGTAGGGTTAATCCCGCCCGGGTTGGTACCATCGCATTGAATGAACGATGGTCGAAGTGGCAATGAAAATTGTCCGTGTTTTCCATCCAGTTCAATGTAGCCGAGCAATATAAGGAAGGTCTTGGCATGGCACCTAGTTCCCATGTGGTGTGTTGGGCTAATACCATGACAGAAGGTGTGGTATTAGCCATCATGTCCAGTCACATAAAATAAAAAAGTAGCATTTATAGTAACAAACCAAATATAAACTAATATTAAATAATTCTCAGTCATTCCTAAACAGGATGCAACTTCATTGTAAGTACTCAAAAGAATGTACCAGTGCCAAGAAAATAAGCTCTGCACCAACGTATGCGTTGTCCATCCGATTTTTGCAATCACACATAGCTTTGTACGGTCAAGTATTTTGATATTGTTACACGGGAAATATAAATAATTATGAAGTCCCTTTTACTCCAAAATTGACGTCGAAAAAAGGTTTCAAATTTGTATCTACTTCCGGTGCAATGACATGAAAATACGTTACTATACCGTAAGGAAAAGAAAGCACGTTTGCGAATGCGTATCAAATATTATTTTCAGCTTTTCCGGCACGTGTCAGAAAATGCTAAACACGCATTACTTCGGTGAGATGCAAATGCTAAGGCAACTCCTCTGTCGTCACCCTCCCACGCATACCCTCGTACATTGAAGTGCTCTCCCGCTGGGTCTAGAGCTGGCGTCAATATACTTACGTTATACAGGTTTAGGCTAACGGACAAATGGGGCAATATTCTTTGATAAGTTTGTATTACGAACTGTTATTCAGCCACTATAACCTCTACTCGGCTCCAAGGCTATGAAAAATCTTCTGTAGTCTATTTTTTTTAAAATAAAACCCTACAATAAAAATCTTCATCCAAGCCGATTGTTAGACTAAACTCATTATGGTAATAATAGCTGATAATAGTTTTGGTTTCTATGTTCATTAATTAATCAGATCAACATATTGCATTCATGAAAATGGACTAATTTACGAATATACTGCAAGGCTCGACCCCGACCAGCGAAATATACCATTCGCGGGTATTGCGTCTACCAATTTACCTACGTATGCTAGAATAGGTAAGGTAGAGTTCGCCATTTACAAAAATATAAAAAACCGTTCGTCAGTGCATGGAGAAATTTTCAGATTTTTCTACACAACCGTCGGGCCAACTATTAGGTGTAGTTGATAGCAAAATAAACTACTTTCAGCTGCGAAACCGTAAAACATTTTATTTTCAGCTTGAGCAGGAGGAGTCAGAATATGTTTATCAAAATAAAAGTTGTAATGATAATCATTGCTAGTCACTTCTGCCTTTTAAAGAATTGGAACGTCTATTGTAATTAAATAATTAATTTAATTTTCAGTATAACGTAAATATGTTATCGTCACCTCTTCGTATATCACCAGCTGCTGGCAACTCCCTCGGCCAACGAAACACCAGTCAATAATAACCTTTGACCGATAGAAGACTCACACCCACGCCTTCGTTGTGTAGGCCTCAGATTTTCTTTCAGAAGTAGATAATTTATGGCCAAACAAAAGGTTTATTGATTTTACTTCACTGTTCTCACACCAGAGCGGAAAGAGCGGCGCTTTTTTAGGGTTCCGTACCCAAAGTGTAAAAACTGAACCCTATTACTAAGCCTCCGCTGTCCGTCCGTCCGTCCGTCCGTCCGTCCGTCCGTCCGTCCGTCCGTCCGTCCGTCCGCCGGTCCGTCCGTCTGTCACAGGGCTGTATCTCATGAACTGTAACAGGTAGGAAGCTGAAATTTTCACAGATTATGTATTTATTTTGCCGCTATAATAACAAATAGGTAACATTATAAAATAATATATTTTTTTACAATAAACGTGTTTTTTTATTGTAAATCCTGTACGATCGTACGAAACCCTTCGTGTGCGTGTCCGACTCGCACTTGGCCGGTTTTTAGTAGCAGTGCAAATAAACATCAGCGATGTTTTAGCAACTCTTTTACAGTTAATGCGGCCCGTCTTTGGAATAAATTACCTCTTGATATCAGGAGCTCTGCTTCACTTGAAATCTTCAAAAAACGATTAAAATTATACTTCCTAACTAAATGAGTTATGTTCAACAAGAACAGAATTTTCTACTTTTAAACAATTTTTTTTATATTTTTGGTTATGTGTTTTTTTTTTCTTTTTTTTGCATAAATTCTGTATATACATTTTTAGACTGACATACTTTATGTCTATAGTTATTAAATTCGTCTGTAACTTTTTTTTATAGAAATAAATAGTGCACAACATCTATTCTTAGGTTACTTTTCTTGTTGCTACCTGTATATTTTTGTCCCATTATCGGGTTGATTGGAAGAGATTGACATTAGGCAATAAGTCCGCCCTTGTATGTACCATGTGTATGTGTATAGCAATAAAGAATATTATTATTATTATTATTATTATTTTGTTACCTTTTAAAAAAAACACATTTACGAGATGAAATGGCAATCAATTGCAAATACTCGCTGATTCATTACGTCTGTGTACTTGTCGTCACCATCAAACCCCGCTGGGAAAACTTAGAATAAGTGGAAGGAATCAAATGTAATGTACAAAGACTTTTCCCATATCCTGCTGAAACATATATGTATAGCCTCGGCAATGTTCCTGCCTAATACGAAAAAGTACATTCGCGATAAATTAATATAAGAAATGATTTTAGCGTGCGGAGAATCGTCGATCTCTTGAATCGTGCCAATGAGCTTGCAATGCCCACAAAAGAAGGTCCTGCTAAGGAACCCAGTTTCTTTGGGAAAATGCAGTGTGATACGCTAGAACGATGGCGAATAAAAAAACCTAAGGAAATCTCCCAGTAGCAGTTTTGTGAGTACTGGTTCAGAGGCACTGATTCAGCGTGTTTTTGCGTCCACTGCTAGAGATACGCCTCTCCAATTTCTAATCACGGGCAACGAATGCGTCTTCCGTTGAGCTCCAGTGAAGAGCAGCGTGAGGAAACCTGCACACTTGGAATTTTATAACATCATGTAATATTAAAAATATCAACAGTTGACAAAAAAGTACAACACCAAACCGCCAACCTATGCAAACTCCCAGTGTTCGCGTGTAAAAATAACCCTTTCCGACCCCCTGTCTAGCCCTCATACAACAATCGCCTACATTACCCCTGTGCCAATGCTGTTTCCTAGACTAGGAGGTGGCGACAAAAATGGTAACGATAACGTAAATAGCTGAAACTGGATTCACAGGATAAAGACCAACCCTTTGAAGCTAAATGTGTCAGTCTGCCTGCGCCAAGTGGTTGCGTTACGTAGATAAGGCGCCTCAAAAAGTAGTTTTGGTGACAAGAAATATATATGATAAGGTAAATAGCTGCAAATAACGAAGATGGAAAGTATCAGTACATAACTACTTTGCAATACCAAAACTGAACAAATCTATGTTTGCATTTCGTAGTTATAGGCGATTTAGGTTACAGATATAACTTTAGGTATATTTAAGTATTTAACCAAAGAACCGACTGGGTATTGTTGTATAATTAATAGGTATCAATGTGTCCAGTCAATCAGTATATTCATCAGCAGGTACATACCAGCATATATTTTGTACAGCTAATCTAGATAACGCAACCACTTGGCGCAGGCAGACTGACATATTTAGCATCAGAGGGTCGGTCTCTAACATGTGAACCCAGATTCAGCCATTTACCTTATCGTGACCAAAAATGTCGTGACCTCCCGGAATATCCCCACCCCTCACACGGCACGCGGCGTCATGGCGCCGCGTTATGACATACTTTGCGAGGGTGCATTTTACCGTTGCGTCGCGCGAATTTGATGTCATGACAAGCCGGTGCATTTGCATGTCACAACATGTTTCCTATAATTGCGTCGCGTGTTTCTAAGAATATACATATGTAGGCGTGGATTTGGCAAAAGTAAATTTAAATCCCGTTTTAGGTCTTTTCAGGATTTGGTTTGTTTCACCAGTGTATTGCAAACATTTTACTAATTGTCCTAAAACAGGACTTGTTCCAATGTAGCTTCTGTTGCACCATTTAGTGCCATTCCAAATGTTTTAACGTTGCTTCCAATATGATGGATTGCTTGATAGTGTTTTACAATCGACACTGGTACATAGATAAGATTCCTTTTTTTTTGTGTAGATGGAAATGACCGATTTCAGAAAGTAATCAATGAATGCTTTTGCGTGTAGTCGAGTCAGATTCAAACCAAACATTTTGCCAAAGTCAAGAACCAAACATTTTGCCAGAGCCACGGTGCATTGATGTTAGGTAGCTGGTGGAAAGAGCCTTCTGTGCTTTCAGCTGTTTTTTCTTTCAATGTGTTTCTCACTGGAAATAAATCTATGACCTTTTCACTTCAAGATCGACACCAATATTACAGAAAAGGATCTCTAAACTGTCTCTATTTATGCTGGAATGAGATGAAATCACTTCATAGGTCATAATATGTTTTTGAATCGGCTTAATTATAGATTTTTCAATATAATAAAAAAATATTTGTATTATACATGTTTCTTATGTATTTCCTGCATCATACGTGTTTCTCTGCGAATATTGGGACTTCTACTATGCAAAACCGTCTCAAGTAGACTAAGTAAATTTTGAATAATTATTCTTTTATTTGGATTATAATCCTTTTGCAAATTGTAGGAGGTAGAGTACTTGTGTAATCAGCTGCTAATTATATTATTACTCAATGCTGACATCATTTTATGTTCTACATATATTATTGGCCACATTTCTTGAATTGTTATTAGGTCTTTTTTTATTTTATTAGGCTTTCGGCCGCGTTTCTTACATTTTTAGAAGGTTCGTTTTTCGTAAAGATAATGGTGTCACCATTATCTTTACGAATGAAATAAAAATGGGATAGGTGGTTTGTTCATCAAACAGATGTATTTAATTGTGGTTTATTTGTTTCAGTTCACGGCGTGGGTAGACGCGGTGATATTCGTGTTCAGCCTGGACAACGACAGCAGCTACAATACCGTCTACAACTACTTCAACAAGATGGCCCATTACAGGAACTCAGCCGAGATCCCTGTCATCCTCGTCGGCACGCAGGGTGAGTGGCATTATGTTGATTATACAACCGTTTTAAGTCTAGAAATTTGCAACAGCTACCACACATTGTGCAACTACTGACTATATACCTTTGTATTTTAACGACAGCTTGGCTAATTTGTAATCTTGGAGGGAACCCAGAATTAGTTACTGATCCAAAATTCTCACATGTGAAGTTTTATTGGGAGATCGCAGTGACGTCGAAGCTATGGTTATGGATTAGTTTTTTTTTCTATATTTATTAAAATGAATTTTAAAAAACTGCTGATATGTGAATATATGAATTGATTCATCGGCACGGTTCATTTTTCCTTTGGCAAAGTAGGAAAATTTCATTTCTTCCAACGTATGTAAGTTCAACTTCCTTAGGTATTAACATTATATTTAGAATGACTTACTCCATATTTCTCTGATCGAACTTATTTGCGGTCACTCGTTTAGCTTTAGTGCGTGTACCTGGAAGTCAATACGCACCCTGTCAAAGCATATGCACACGGGAGCATCCAATTGACGCATCAACACCGGTCAACGTTCGCCCGTACGGCATCTGTCTGATCAGCCGTGCCTGACAATGGTGTTCACTCTCGACAGATTCCATAAGTGAAAGCAGCCCGCGCGTGGTCGACGACAACCGCGCCCGCAAGCTGGCCAACGAGCTGCGGCGCTGCTCCTACTACGAGACCTGCGCCACCTACGGGCTGAACGTCGAGCGGGTCTTCCAGGACGGTACGCCTTTTGATTTTAATATACATTGTGTCCATGGGGATTGTATCTCCTTTTGTGCGGCGGTGGATGTGAAACTTGACGCGCGGTTTTATTTATCTCTGTTGAAGAAACATGCACCACTTTGTTGCTCTAAGCATCTGGGGTTATTGGTGGAGTGGATCTTGGCCTACCCCCTCCAAGCGTCAGCGGCTGCGCAAAAACAAATCCTATATTGTTTTGATTCTACGCAGCCGTTTGCGCGTGGAGGGGACCAGCCAACATCCATTCCGCCAAATATACCTAGTACTTAGAAATTTAACTGAAAATACTTACATTTTCAATACATTCTAGAAAAAATTATATCACTTGATTAACAACTGTTGGAAATTTAGATAAATTTTTAAACCACCTTTCAATTGAATAACTATTAGGTATTCGTTTCTATAAGTTTCGTAAATAAAACAAACCAATCAAATAACGTGTTTGCGGGTCATATTTTTAGTAGATATCTTATTTATATGTAGAATTGGGAAATAAAAATAAATCGCTCATCTCTAATCTCCACTCGTTTGACATTGGATAACAATGCGTTGATAATTCGATAGCATCGCAGACGTGCGGTGCGCGGGGCGTGTCGGAGGCGGGGGAAGAATGCTCACGCAGTGGTAACATCGGATATCGACAAACCGGTCGTTCGCGCTCGCTCGTCCGCTCATTTCGCTTCCCCTTTCGATAGAGAGTTTGCATTAAAATTTTGCTGTGCTGAATGGAATTTTTGGAAATTTCGTGGTTTTAAAAGTTTTAAGAGCTTGAAAACAAAACGTTCAAGCAATACGTAGGCTTTAGTGTAAAATGTAATGCGTATAATAACAGCCCTTAACATTTTGGGTAATATCGATAAGTGAAGTGGTCACATCGACGCGGCCCGAATTCCCGTTGTTTACAACTTTGACAGCTGTCGCTTAATTTTGTTTTGTTTTATTTTGGTGTGCGACAACGGCAACGCTCCGAGGTATTTTGTTGTTAGTTTCCGTTCTCGTCAGTTATAGAGTGCATTTAGTGCTGCCGGAGAACAAGAAGTAGCGCGGATCTTGGAGAATAAATAAACCAGGCCGGCGTATAACCTCGTCAAGCTGTTTGGGTGTTGTGTGATGGAGCGAAGCATTCTCATGATGTCTCCTCTGCCCGCACTGAGAAGGAGATCTTCCTGTTACCACCTGCAGCGGGCGGAAGAGCGGGAGCGCAGGAAATCTGCTAAGTTTGACTGTTAGTTTAAACCATGGAAGTTGCGACTCCTTTTCTCTTGCCTTATGTGTCTATTTCATCTTTAGCCAGGCGTGATAATGAATAATAATAGGTAGGTACATGGTATTATACCTAAGATGAGCACAGACCATCGGTTTATTATTTCCTCTCTTTCTATTTTCTCTTCTTTTTTCGGGTGCGAAAAAAGTAATTTAGTATGGCTTATGGAAAAAAATAGCAAAGGTTAATTTATAGAAGACTAGCAGCCCGTCCCGGCTTTGCACGGGTATAATATCATTTAAAAAATATTATTTTTAACTATTTATAGGCACGCTCCCGCCGTCCCGGCCGGCCGGTACCGCCGCAAACGCTACGTCCCGCAATTTTTAAATCTGTAATATCTTCGAAAATATTCATTTAAATCATATGCTGTAAAGGGCCATATAGATCCATATTAAATCAACAATGTATTTAACGTATTTAATTGGATAAGGATTAATGCTGTATTGGTTAAAATCGCTTCGAAAATTAGCCATTATTTGTCGTAAAAAGTAAAATGACAAAAAAATTTTATTGTGGGATATCCATAAGATATATACATCTCATTGGAAACCTCAAAAATAACAGTATTTCTCTACTATTTAATGAATGTTATTATACATGTAAACCTTCCTCTTCAGTCACCCTATCTATTAAAAAAAACCGCATCAAAATCCTTTGCGTAGTTTTAAATATTTAAGCATACATAGGGATATAGGGATATAGGGACAGAGAAAGCGACATTGTTTTATACTATGTAGTGATAAGGAGCAGTATCCTTAACGTTAACCTAACCAGCACATGTCGATCTATAATTCCAGAACAGTCAAAATCACCACATGATGATAAGCCTAATTATATGATCGGCTTTCACGAATTTCACTATTATTGGCTATCTTAATAAATATATGTCTCCGAAAGTAAATCTCCAGCAAAATTATTTTTTTCTATAATCATTCCTTAGACCATCACCTACCAGTCCCAGCTACCAGAAAGTCTCGTTTATACTACAGCCTAGATCACCGTGCCCCAACTACTTTTCCTGATTTAGCAGGGTATCCAATTCGGTCGGGAAGCAGTCTGTGTGCATCGAGCGTTTACATGGCCTGTGTGGGGTGCATTCCGGAGTCTCACTCCCTGTGCGGCTTTTTGTGTTCAATTAATAATATACATTATCTACTTACATGTACTTTAAATTGAATAACATAAAATTTAAGCAATTTTAGAAACCCTTTTTGAATACTGCTGTCGTTACACATGTTTGAAAACACTTACGGCAACAGGCTGAACAATCAGCTCGAAACGCTGCGCGAGAAGCCGTGAGCCTTTTCAATCATTTTCGGAAACATTTCAATATGCACTAATGTACTCAGACACAAAACAGGAAACCAGCCAATAAGTCTATTTGCATGCAAACTGACAAACATCATTAGTTGGCGATATTTACATTTGCATAAGTTGTTCACGTAATAGTGTTTGATATGAAGTTATGTCAAAGTTTAGCGAAAGTGTTGGATATGAACTTGTTATGTGTGAAATTTGTTATTGAAATTACATGTTTTATAATCTCGAAATGTAAATTAGCTATTTATTTATTTTATTTACTTATTTATTTATTTTATATTAGACAGGCAGCCTAGGCTGATGTGTCTAAATCGAGTACATAGTTCATTGATACATTAGCATTTATTTTTTTTCACTTAATCGGTTTCAGTTCACTTAGTTACTTATTTTAAAAAAATATTTATTTAGATAAGCGTCCAAACGATTCTTAAATTGATTAGTGTTGTTTGCACTTATAATGTCCTCTGGAAGTTGGTTCCTATCGTCAACCACTCTGTTGGTTATGAAGTGCTTCCGTGTGTTGGTTTTGTGTTCTGTTTTATTCAGTTTTAGAGTGTGGCCACGCAGGTGAGTGTTATGATTAAGTGTGAACATTTCCTTCATTGCTTCACAGTTGTATTTTGCAATGGATATCGGAAGTCAGTCATCAAAATTCCTCTCACTTGCTCTTATATCATGATTAGTATGGTTCAGTACTGCAGTGTTTTGCAAGTTTTGGCCGTGCTCTAAAACTGGTTGAATGGGATGAAAATCCCGGGCAGTTTCTTTGTGGCTTCTGAACTTGTAGCAGAAGCTAAGGATTTCACATGGACATGTCGACAGGTTGCGCATGATTACGTTGAACTCACAAATATATTTTATTTCGGTATGGTAGATGTGTGATACAGATCGTAAATCTAATTAACCAGTGGCCGGGAAAGCTGTGGAAAGGTGTCCTTTTTGTAAAGGGCCAAAGTAGGCTAAAAAAATATCTAAGAAGGTCAAAGTGTCGACTGATTAACTTTCATTCTGCCGATATTGGCATAATAGTGATTCGGCCCTAAATACCATACTGCCAAATCTTACCATGGCGAAATAACCTTTTACTGTCTATTTGATTACTCTTACACATAGGAAGACCTAGAACTAAAAAGTTTAATACATTATCTTTTCAATAATACCCCTCTTTCAACCTATCCCGTTGTTAAATTAAGTCTGTTTTTGATGCGGTTGCAGCGTGCCAGAAAGTGGTGGGTTCGCGGCTGTCGTCGTCGAGCCAGTGCCTCGCCGGCGGCTCGCACTCGCGCCCCGTCACGCCGCAGCCCCCGCTCGCCAGCTCGCCCTCGCACAACCATTCCTCCTTCCTCTACAAGGTAAATGAGCTCTAACTGCACTCTTAAATAAATTGAATCACTGCCACAGATAGTCACCATGTAGCTCAAACTGCACTCTTAAATAAATTGAATCACTGCCACAGATAGTCACCATGTAGCTCAAACTGCACTCTTAAATAAATTGAATCACTGCCACAGATAGTCACCATGTAGCTCAAACTGCACTCTTAAATAAATTGAATCACTGCCACAGATAGTCACCATGTAGCTCAAACTGCACTCTTAAATAAATTGAATCACTGCCACAGATAGTCACCATGTAGCTCAAACTGCACTCTTAAATAAATTGAATCACTGCCACAGATAGTCACCATGTAGCTCAAACGGCACTCTTAAATAAATTGAATCACTGCCACAGATAGTCACCATGTAGCTCAAACTGCACTCTTAAATAAATTGAATCACTGCCACAGATAGTCACCATGTAGCTCAAACTGCACTCTTAAATAAATTGAATCACTGCCACAGATAGTCACCATGACTATTTTAGCTTGTCCCACACTAAGAAGTTGATCGGTCCATTGCACGTGTTAAGTAGCATGGCTCATGCTATTATGTGAGCCGGCTGAGTTTTCTGCAAATTGTAATACTTAGTAATTTTAAAACTACAGCATTCACAGCAAGGATGGGCTGGTGATATTTAGTGTAAATATGTAGGCTGTAGTTGTCACCTAAATTGGCGTTTACGGCAAACCGATCGACAATGTCGATGTTGCCGTTTACGCCGACTCCTCGTTTTCATACAAATCGGAAGTCTGAGTTTGACTTTGACAGCTTGAAGAAGTAAAACCACAGAATATCTAGTAAAACTTGCATGGAGTTTGACGTTTTTATGGAAAACGACAGTCGATCGGTTTGCCGTAAACGCCAATTTAGGTGAGAACTGAGACTGACACAGTACTTAACTTTCTGATGCTTAAATAAATGTCTATAAATGTTAAATAAATGCACCTTGTGTCAGCAACGTTGGCTGATGTTCAGGTGCAGTGAGCTTCTGTACCCCCCTCTCATCTGACCTAACATTACGCTCCTGTGCCGTACTAGCGAGTGATTTCACACCGGCCTAATTGCCTGTTGAAAAAGCATATCAGCGATCTTGTTACGTTGCATCCCAAATGTTAGAGCAAAAAAATACTGTACGAAGGAAACGTAGAGGAAAAGTTTTCGTTTAAAAATACATACAATCAACGGAAACAATCTACATGATTAGGCATTTATCAGAATATTGTTATGATTTCTTGGGAGTGGTGACAGTTTGATTTCTCAATCCTTATCAGATTATGTAGTATTAACTTCTCACGAAAAATGTTAAGGAACTTTTTGTAAATGGCTGTAAATTAATTAACTGCAAATGGAACTGATATGAGTATGACTGATCTTATTCTTGGTTGGCTTGGTTTATGTTGTTATCAATACCATTTTATCAGAATTAACATATTTAATAACTTTTCGAAGTGAACAAGATGCAAGCAAATAATGATCTAGAAGTAAGAACCAATTTTCATTGCCGCTTCAACCATTGTTCATTCAATACGATGGTGCCAACCCAGGTGGGATTAAGTAAGCAAGGGGACCTACAGTTTTACGTGGCCCGGCCAGCCTCAACGGCTGAAAATGGTCACCCGTCCAGACCCAACCGCGCTCAGAGGTGCTTCACCCAGCTTATTGAATCGCAAGGCGTCGCGCCACATGGTTACCGAGGCTGAAAAAATGGTATCATTTGCCTCAATGTAAATAAATTACTTCAGGAATCCCTGCCGCGAGGGCAGCAGACGTTCTCCTCGTCGTCGCACCACCTGCACCGCGCGCCCGCCTCCCTTGATGCCTCCTCCAACAGCAGCGGGATCTCCTCCACGCACATCGTTGAGGTATGAAGTTGCCGCAGTGTAAATCCCCGTCTGAACTATTGCATTTGACACACCAACTTTGAAAACCAATCGTTGACTCTTCCAATCGATTGATCAGTCGTTTATCTGTCCTATCTATTAGCCCCCCCCCCCCCCCCCCCAATTAGATGAAATGCCAGGACATCCTCTTTCTCGTCTACATTCGTCTACATTTAACTGGATGAAAACAAAGACCATTTGTATTAGCGCTTGACATCATCTTCTCATCCAATCCAATGCAATGGCACCTACTCGGGCAGGCTAAACCTTAACACATAGTAGGGGAAGGGGATCTACAATTTTACCTGGATTCCGAACTATGGAACAGCTCGCATTCGAGAAGAATTGCACCTATCCAAATTGGGGGATCGAACTTATGACCAGAGAAGCAACACCGTTTGTATGAAGTTGCAATTCCGGTTTAAAATGACCTGCCTTATGCTTCAGCCTGCTTTTAAGTGCCCAGTGTCCATCGACCATCTTATTTCCAGTTTACCTCAGTTTAAATCAGTTGCAAATAGAACGTGTTTGTGTTCAGGTGCACAGCAACAACGGGTCGGACACATCGTCCAAGTGGGGCCACACGCTGCCCGGTCACGTCACCATCGCGACAGAGAACAACAACGTCAAGTTCACCGGTACGTTCACGCTTCTACTGGTCGTGGCTGATCTGCATTATTATTTTGGATGCGGAACCAGAAAAAATACACCTTGAGGTGTCTAGCTCACAGACCTAGCATGCGCGATGACTCAGAATATATATAGGATTAGGTACATCTCGTAGCTCAACTCGGCGATTTTTGAGATAAATAACTTCCCTCTATCATAGATTAAATGAAGCCTCTATCGAGTGTCGGGGTTGTCACTTAAATATTGGCAGAGCACTGCTGGTTCGGTTATTTTTATAAAGATGACTTCGAAGAACCATTCGTGACAGTTCAACACTACGAAACTAGCTTAGAGACCATATAAGCGTAATGTCCTTAATAGGTGCACGAAATCAGGAGTTTGTTTGAAGTTGAGCTACTGCTGTGGCCCCGGTCTACTGTGTCCCTCGCTGATGGTCTCGCTAGTAGTAAATCTTCCAATTTCGTCTTAATGGCTTAATTTCATTTTGGTGATTCAACTTTTATGACATATGGTGTGAATTGTTCATGATATGAGCTATTGATTAATATTCATTAGAGCCTGCATGTTGTCACTTCGAGAAAAAATACTTTTTTTTTCATTTGAAAACCACCCTCTGTATGCATTCTGAATTAATTACTGAATCAATTGTGCTAAATGTTGTATGAATGGAATTAGGTATGAAACATCGGTACGGGTGGCTGTGCTAAGAGACCAAAGGAGAGGCCAAACATACCTCAACTCGCGTTACTACGCTCAGCAAGGCACCATGGTATATACCAGCAGATTTACGAACAATCGCTGAGCTTATATTAATCGCTAAGGTTATAGTTTGAACTCATGTTGAACTCGACCAATAACTTCTAACTTTTCTTCGCCACCAGCGCCCCAGTGCCTGGACAACCTCCAGCTGGCGCCCAAAGACCTCCCCACGCCTTCCTCGACACCGACCACGTCGAGGAAGTCGCGACGGAGATCGAACCTCTTCACGCCGTCGAAGAAGGGCGACGACCGACTGAAGAACGGCGAGCTCGGCTCCGGTCGGGCGATACCCCTCAAGCAGGGTTACCTCTACAAGAAGAGCAGCAAGGCACTCAACAAGGAGTGGAAGAAGAAATATGTCACGCTGTGCGACGATGGACGGCTCACCTATCATCCTAGCTTACACGTGAGTTGGTCTTGTTTTGTTATCTGAAAATAACACTAATGGTGGTTTAAGCAAGTGGGATCGTCTGTTCTGGATTTACTTCGAAGTCATCAGGGTTGCCACGTTGTGGTACTGACTACATTATGGCAGTGATGAAATTATACACTTAATTGCAAACCAAAGAAAAAATAATAAAATTAAATTAAATACTGTGTAGTTAGATACTATTATTATCGTTGTTGTTATTGCAAATCAAAGAAAACAAAAGAAAATTAAAGTAAATATCATTTAGTGAGATACTTTTATTATAGGTGTTATTAGTCATACAATTGCTAAAACTGAAATAACTCAATAGCCCTTCTTATAGTCCAGTGACTGAAGCAATTGTGACACATTTAGGTCACTCAATGAATAAAATCATTGCTATCTGAATGTTTTTATCTCGTCTAAAAGTGTGCAGAATGTCTCGAATCTTTTAGGAACATTAATGTTTGCCTTGTGTAAACTTATCTCTTAAGATTTTGTAGATGAAACCAGGTATTCGTCTTCACAAAAACTGCAGTTTTCCCGTAAACTGTTAGTAACCGATTTTTATAGAGGGTCCGTATACTGTGGAAAGCACTTCCTGCCTAGGTATTTCCCCCAAATACAAAAAAGTATGTTGTGAAAAAGCACCTGGCCGGCTGGCATGGTTTTTGTAGCTAATGGGTGTTATCAGGCACCCCTTATAGTGGTCGAACGTACAACATTATGCGGTTCACATAAAAACTTTCTGCTATGGTACCCTATTCCAGAAAAACAAATTCCAGGGCATCAATTCTTGTATTTTTCCACACTGTCATATGTAAGTTCTGTACCACTTCACGGGATACTTAAGAATTGGGCTACGGGTTCTTCCTCTTAAGGTCGGCCCGTAAGCATCAGAAAATTTCGCCTCCCATACAAAAGTAGTCTACTAATAATTTGAAAACCACTGTTCCAACTTACTTGATATTTGGTATCTAATATTAGGCTACAAATATCTGTGTCTGCATGTCTTTGTTTTTTCGGTAAATGTATTCTGGGTCAAACCACAGAGAAAACAAAATTCGTATGAAGATTTTCTTTTCGCTTTCATTTCATTCAGTTTGGATTTTTCAAAAAAACAAAAGCGTGCAGACACAGATATTTGTTACCTGATATTAGATATTAAATTTCAATTTAATTGGAATAGCTGATTCCAAATGATTAGTAAACTACGTTTGTATGGGGAGCATAGCTTACGGGCCGTTCTTAAGGTGGGCCCTCCCGCTCTCCCCATACAAACATGGAAAGAAGATCATGCGCATATTTCTTGTCAGAGATCCAAAATTTTGCTCAAAATAGCTTTATTTGGTCGAACTAGATGTCTGATGACCGTTGGCATTGTAAAATTGTGTTTGGTTTCTAAGTTATAAGGTCCCAAAGTTCGTATTTTTCGCTAGTTTTATATAATAACTTTGAAGGTGGATTACTCAACGATAAAATAAAACATCTTAAAAATATTAGTCATCAGACATAGCTTCTTTTATGAAGATTTATAAATAATTTAGTTTTTGTTAGATTTTTGACTACAGCGGTCGTGGTTTACTTGTAGCTAAAAGTCGTTTTGTAATTAAAATTTTCGTAAATCTTACCAAATCAAACACTATACGCATTGTCTGCTTTGTGAACACGTTGCATCCTCCTCATCACGGGGCCTATCTTTTTCTTCGAAACAGAGAAGGTCCCATAGCACAATAGCACGGTTGTTAGTCCCGTCGGGAAGGGCCACCTCTCGGTGGAAACTAACGGAAGCATTTTGTCCCCCCAGGACTACATGGAGGACGTGAACGGCAAGGAGATCTCGCTGCAGTACGTGACGGTGAAGGTGCCGGGCCAGAAGCCGCGCGGCTCCAAGTCCATCATCACCACGGTGCCGGGCGGGTACCACGCGCCGCCCGCCTACTGCGCGCCGCCCGACCTGCACCGTGCCGTCGGCTCTCTCTCTCTGGGTACGTCCGATCGCTCTTTTGTGGGCGGTAAATAATGAACACTTAGTTCCGTCATATATACAGTATAGTTCCATTGAGGGCTGATTTTTTAAAAGTCTGAAAGCAGCCAGATAACTATTCGACGGATTTATTTACGCTTCTGCTTATCCATCCGATATAGTAAGTCCTTATGTTTTTTTAGTAAAATTATAGTCAGATAATAATTGTAATAGAAGATATAATTCACCGGCAATGACTATCTGTCTTTTGACAGATGTGAATTAAATCAAAGCGAAACATTAATATTCATTCACATTTAGTTTTCTCTGTGTTTTCACCCAGGATACATTGCCCTAAAAAACAAAATCAAACACAGATGTTGCCTGATATAAGATACCAAGCATCAAGTAAATTGGAACAGTGGTTTTGAAATGATTAATTAGTGAACTACATTTGTATGGTGAGCGTAATTTTCTGATGCTGACGGGCCAACCTTAAGCTGGGCCCATAAGCATCAGAAAATTACGCCTCCCATACAAACGTTGTTTACTAATCATTTGAAAATCACTGTTCCAATTTACTTTGGTATTTAATATCAGGCAACAAATATCTGTGTCTGCATGTCTTTGTTTTTTCGGTTATTGTATCCTGAGTCAAAGCATAAAGAAAACAAAATTCGTATGAAGATTTTCTTTTTACTTTTATTGGACTTGATTTGCGTTTTAAAAAAAAAACACAAGTGTGCAGACACAGATATTTAATGCTTGAAATTAGATATCAAATTGGAACAGTGGTTTTCAAATGATTAGTAAACTACGTTTGTATGGGGAGCATAGCTTACGGGCCGTTCTTAAGACTCAAATGCAAAACATCCCTCCACCAATAGATAAACATAAAATGTTGCTAGCCAAACTGAATCATCCAAATCTTATTATGAATATATATAAAAAAAAGATAAAATAGCACAATTAATAATTCAGAAATTTCGCAATAAACTCAAGTACATTTTCAGACAAATACCTCAACATAAAACAAATCTCTTTAAAGTTCCATGCAACAATCTGAATTTTATTCCAGGTTACAAGGACGGCAAGCACACCCGCGCGACGGACAAGGCGCTGCTCTCGGCGTTCGAGACGATGAAGGAGCCCGCCAGCTCGGGCCGCGGCCGCCTCACGCTCGGCGCCGACGAGCTGAGCTCCTCCAACAGCGTCATCGGCTCGACCAACGGCACGGAGCTCGCCGGCAAGGCGGAGACGCCGCACGTCAAGAAACGCCACCGGCGCATGAAGAGCGGCGGCGTGAAGAACGGCGATGACGGTACGTCGCAGTTTATTAGGGTTCCGTACCCAAAGGGGGCCAACGGAACCCTATTACTAAGCCTCCGCGATCCGTCCGTCCGTCTGTCACAGGGCTGTATCTCATGAACCGTAATAGGTAGGCAGCTAAAGTTTTCAAAGCGTGTGTATTTTGCCGCAATAACAACAAATAGCATACAAAAAACGTAAAAATATTTGTCATGAAAAGTCGCTCATGATAAATATGAGCAATTTTGCAAAGACTACTCGCTATCTGACATGTTGCCAATTCGAGCTGGCCAGTCCCCACAAATCGCACCCGTTCACGAGCATCACTCCGTGTCCAGCCATCGCCTCCTTCAACCATCAACATCAAATGACATTGGCCTATGCCCTTGCCAGATCATAATTTAATAAAATAAAAATGTTATGCAAAGCATATCATAGATGGCGCCATCAGGAAAAAACTGAACCATCAAACTTCCATCTCTATTATCAACGTGCTGCGTGAAAGGGAAGGATCATGCGTAAATTCGGTGACATGCGTGCACGTGCTTCCGCTGGCAACGTCGGAAGTCAAAATCCAACCATTTATTTGCCATTGATAAGCCCATGCAACGAAACTGAGATACTGACATGAAAATTGTATGAATTAAAAATACCAACGATCCATTTTTTTGGACACCCACAAATCGCCTTTGCTTTTAGTATGGGCAAGGGTGCCAACGGAACCCTATTACTAAGCCTCCTCTGTCCGTCCGTCCATCCGTCAGTCCGTCCGTCCGTCCGTCCGTCCGTCTGTCACAGGGCTATATCTCATGAACCGTAATAGTTAGACAGCTGAAATTTTCACAGAGTATGTATTTATTTTGCCGCTATAACAAAAAAATAGGTAACATTTAGAAATAATTAAAAATAAAAGGGTCCCCCATACAAAAAACGTTATTTTTTTGTGTTAAATCTTGTACAATGGTACGGAACCCTTCGTGTGCGAGTCCGTATCGCACTTGGCCGGTTTTTACAATTTATTATTATTGCACACACTAGCAGCTACAAGCTGATGCGTGTGCTTCCCTGATTGAGTGCACATTGTCGCCTTGTCACTAATGAATCTGCGTCCGTGTGTGTTGCAGACGGCGAGAGTTGTACGTCGTGCGAGTTCACGATCGTGAGCCTGGACGGCAAGCGGTGGCGGTGGGAGGTGGGCGCGGGCGGGGGCGCGGCAGCGGGCGCGGAGCGTGACGCGTGGGTCGCGTGCGTCGAGGCGCAGATACTTGCCTCGCTGCAGGGCCGGGTAAGCGCACAGCACATCCTCGCACACTGATACTTTCTTATAACTCGACATGACTGTCTAATACCATGATATAGTCGGTATACTGGTAAAACCCGCTAATTGACATTTTTTTTAAATGATTTAATAATGCAGCTCTACTTAATTTTCCAAGCTCTTTGATATGGTAAAACCCATATATTGCTATGAAGTTTAGTTTTAAAGTTAGGTTGTCTAAACACGTGGACAATTGTACCAACCATTATGAGCTCTTTATTCAATTAAAGGGTATTATCAGTATACTGATTAGCTCAACACACCGCATTTCCGAAGGAATTAGATATCCAGGATCTTCCCTTTTAGCGTGGTTACATTTAACTGGATGGAAAACACTGATAACTCATTTCATCCAATGCGATGGTACCTACCTGGGCGAGCTTAACCCTACCACCTAGTAGGGGAAGGGGCCCACAGTTTTATGTGGATTCCGAATCGTGGCCACTTATCCAATTCGGAAAGAGATAAAACGTGGTGAATGAGCGGGTCAGGGATTTGAACCCAGACCTCTGGAATGACAAGCAAAGTCTACAAACCAACCTACGAGCCGATATAGCAGAATCTTGACAATACGATCTTATGTGGACTAGCCCTAGGTGGTGAATAATCGTAAAAGTGTGATGTTCTAGTTTCCTGAATAACCATATAAAAAGGTTTTATGCACCTTGGAAGCTATTTTGTTTTCTCACTGAATTCTCTTTTAGCTGTAAGGCTTCAATTCTTGCTGGCATCGTAATGACAACTTGCTATTTGCGATAGGCTTTGGACGTTTGAAATTTAAATATATTAATGTAGACAATTAACATCTCCATACATTTTACAAACCATTGATGAAATACGGCACAATACGCTGTATCTCTAATGAAAGTTTTAAATTTCGTTTTTCTGTAGATTTATTTAATTTCTGTATCCTTGTAGTCAAAGAACAAATAAGTAAATTTTACAGCACTCCTAGTGACCAACTGTGATGTTATCGTAGTAGATGTTATTCCCATCGACGCCGATACGCCAGTGGGATCATAACAAGAGTGACTGAAGGCAAATTATTGTTAGGAGGTGTGTAATAATCTAGTGCGTACGCGTGTTGTCAGACGTCCCACCTGCCGGCCCCGACGGGCGCCAATTCGACGGGCGACGTGCGCGCCACGCACTACATCCGCCGCGTCCACGGCAACGACCAGTGCTGCGACTGCGGAGCTCGAGGTGACAATATCCACTAGTGTCGAAAGTGACATCTTTTCTTACATAATGTGTCGAAGTGACATAAGAAAGTTATTATATATAGTTATTTATATCTCAGCCTTAGCATGGCTTGCAACAGAGTCCTCTTCTGTTATCTACAATCTATAAAATAATTAAACAAGTTAATAACAGAGGACATCAGTTGTTTAAATTGTTTAAATCACATTCTATGTACACAGTATTAAGTGCTAAAAAGTTAAGTCCTTTTTATATGCGACTGGACGTAGCTGGCTAATACCACACCTACTGCCATGATATTAGGCTTACCTTCCTTATATTGTGTGGCTACATTTCAGTGGATGGAAAATACTAACAATTTTCATTGCCGCTTTGACTATCGTTCATTCAATGCGATTGTACCGACCCGGGTGGTATTAACCCTACCACCTAGTAATCAGCAAAGGAGGGACCTACAGTTTTAAGGTGGAATCCGAACCACGAACAATGAATCCCTTAGTCGGTTTTAGCACGGGAAGAAATGCAGTAGGCCCAATTGCATTCTATTTATGTGCCGGAACCCACACAACTTTTTCCCATTTACAAATAGTCCGATGGTTGAATATGCTTGTTGTGTGCAGATCCGGACTGGGCCAGCTTGAACCTGGGCGTGCTGATCTGCATCGAGTGCTCGGGCGTGCACCGCAACCTCGGCTCGCACGTGTCCCGCGTGCGCTCTCTCGACCTCGACGAGTGGCCGTACGTTAATGTTTTATCAACTTTATTGCATATCTGTCACTCTTATAAAAACGAATTCCTAGCGAAATAATCTGTCCCCTTATAACGAATAGTCCTCTATTATTAATAAGGGGACAATAAAAATATTGCATCAAAATATTCATAGAGTCCCGTAACTTTTGTATCGATGATATTAGACAAATGATTTCTTGTTCTAAGCCAACATTGAAAGTAATTTGAAAATAAAATTTTCTTGCTGAACAAGCCTAGTTACTTGTCTGATCCCATCATAGTATAGTATAATAAAATAAAAAAGTATTACATTGTATTTTATTATATTTATCTTCCTTCTTTGGGATGCAGGGAACCCTTGAAATCGAAAATAGAATAAAAAATTTATAAAACAAATTGATACAAAGTTCAGTATATGTCATTATCACGGCAATGCGCTCAAGTCTAAATTCGTAAATGAACTACAATTAATGCAAACTTCAAAAGATTTGTCTACCTTTATCTTGGTGTTTTGCACGTTCAAACAGACCTAACGCTGATTTCAGTTTCAGTTTTTACATATTTTATATGAGTTGTTGGTGAGCATGATGTCCGTACGGTTGCAGTTTGGGCCACGTGAGCGTGATGGTGACGATGGGCAACGCGCTCGCCAACTCGATCTGGGAGGCGGACACGCGCGGGCACGCCAAGCCCGAGTGCACCTCCTCGCGCGAGGACAAGGAGAGGTGAGCACTTCTCTAATTTCGACATGTTACGATAATGGTTATTTTTTGTGTTACTGGACATGGAAGGCCATAGCACCGCATTACTGAAGGAATGAGGTGCCATGCCAGAACCTTCCCTCTATGAACACGGATACAGTGAACTGAATAGAAAATATGGATTTTATCATATATCTTTCATCCAATGCAATGGATACTAACCTGGGCGGGCTTAACACTGCCACCTAGTAGTGGAAGGAGACCTACAGCTTGACACTTGATTATTATTATTATTATATACACTAGCAGCTGCAAGCTGATGCGTGTACTTCACTGATTGAGTGCACATTGTTTTAATTTTATTATTTTATTTTTATTTTAAGTGTTCATAATACGAATGGTTTTTTTATATTTTTTACATGATTGTCCAAATTGTTTTTGAAATTGTTCACTGAGATAGCACTTATGACTTCCTCCGGCAGCTTGTTCCAGTCTTCCACAACACGGTTTGACAGAAAGTGTTTCCTCGGGTTGGAATTGAAGCTATTATGATTGAGTTTCAGAGAATGTCCACGAAGTCTTTGGTCAGTGTTCAGGGAATACATAGCTTTTAGGTTAGGTACGTCATAATGTCCATTTAATATTTTGAAGGTTCCAATTAAGTCGCCTCGCTTTCTTCTCGCTTGATGCCCGATATATGCCTCACTTTGTAAGTAAAGTAAGGCAGACCCAACGGAGCTGACATGGTCACTAAGTGGACCGAAGCTCCAAAAAAATTAAAATTAGATTTAAAAATAATTATTCCGAATGGTTGCGCAGGTGGATCCGGCTCAAGTACGAGAGCCGCGCGTTCTGCGCGCGCGTCGCGGACGTGGCGGTGGAGACGGCGGAGGTGCAGGAGGGGGCGGAGGGTGCGGGGGAGGCGCTGCGGCGGGCGGGAGCGCGCGGCGACATGGCGGCGCTCGCGCGGCTGCTGGCGGCCCCCGCGCCCACCGCTCCCTCCGTGCACGACCGCTCGCTCGCGCTGCGCGCCGCCTGCGCCGCGGGGCACCTCTGCGCCGCGCAGCTACTCATATGGGTACGTTCATCTATTGAATCTGTGCGTTTACCTATCAAATACGTGCGTTCACCTATTGAATATGTGCGTTCATCTATTAAATATGTGCGTTCACCTATTCAATACGTGTATTCACCTATTGAATACATATTTCGCATATTGAATGTGTGTCGTTTTGCCGTCACCATGACCCAGCAAGTTTTTTTTTTCTCTCAGTATGTATGATACAATAAATCAGTCTCTAGTTTATGAGCAGATGTGTTGCGAGTGGTTTTGTCGAGTAGAGGTAGTTCCCCATCGGGAACTGCTCATGTTTCGGGGACGTTGCTTACGTCATCTATGTAGGTCCTGTATGTTACGCCTCTTGAAGCGTTGTAAGGAGTCGGGGACATTAAGCTGCACTGCCAGCTGGTTTGGATGCTTCATAAGTCGCTTCTTGTATTTTGCGGCTGCCGCTTTTATTTCTTACTTTACCCAGCGAATAAGGAGACTGAAACTATCTCGGCTCTCGAAAATGCTAGATCCAAGGAAGCGGACTATAGAGTTTTATTGAAGCAATTAACTGTTACCAGTTTTGGCTAAATATTTATACTATTTACCCCTTGGATTCTGTTTGGTCGGATATCGACCGAGTTCTTGGCGCCAAAATACGCCTTATTGCAAAAAGAGAATTAAGTTCGATATTGACAGATTTTGGCACTAAAATCTTCTTTTTGCATAGGGCGAAAGTAGGCAAATCTGGCATGCGGGACAAGTACCTACAGATTACATTTGGCTAAAAAATCTCTAAAGTTTTTCCATGTCTCCACGCTGGAAATGCAAATTAATTACAGTTACACTTAGGCTTTGTTGAACTTGGAATTGTTTAGCTTTTCAGTGTGTGACTGTATGGGATTCGATCTTTTCACATTTTTTGTTTTAGATATCAGAGCAGACCTTTCATAACTTCTATCAAAACACTGATATTATCCATGAAACATTTGTGACTGTTCGACTAAACGAAGTAATTTCTATACAATGGTGGGCTTACCTTATTATGTCATTGTTGTGAACCGTTGAAATGCTCAAATAAATGCTAGGAATCACCTCAAATTAATAATTTTTGTACTTATATTTTTCTATTGCAGCACAATGGCAACCCAAATTTCCCCGACGCTGACAACCATTCGTGCGTGTTCTACGCGCGCGCTGCCGCCGGCCACCTCGCCGCCATCCCGCCGCAGCCGCCGCGCAACCTGCAGCTCGCGTGCCCGCTGCACCCGGCGGGGGGACCGGCGGGGGGGCCGGCGAGCGTCCCCTCGCCGCGCACCACCCCCGACGAGTGCTGCTGCATCATCGCCGAGATACTCAACTCGCGCGGCGCCTGCAACGCGCTCGTCGAGCTGCTCGTCGGGCTGCAGACGAACCACATCGCCAGCACGATCAACGGCTATCTCAACGGTCACCTGTACGCGAACGAGACGCACTTCGGCCTCAACGGCAGCTCCGGCGCGATATCGGGCTCGTTCGGCAACGGCGTGGGGCGACCCTCGCTCGGGGCAAGTCTCTCCCTGAGCAACGGCAAGTGCCCCAGCGGTAGCATAGTTTGAATCGCATTGATGTTAGCTACGAACCGTGAGAGAGATTTGTGACATTTGACTAGCTAGATCCGATTTGAACTATAATCGATTACACTGCTAAAAGCGTACACAAGCGTTCCGAATCAGATTGCAAGCTCAAAACAGTAAGCATTACAAATGATTCGGACCGTTTGCGCTTACGAAAACAAAACAACAAACATGAAACAAATGACATTCGTGCTTGTAGTTCACCTCAAATTTGAATCTAATCAATTGATCTAAGCTGACCTTGAATTTTGAACTGAGGGACATTCAACAATTTTTGAAAAAACACAGGGGAAAGAAGATTATTACTCTTAGAAACTTCAGAAAGTGACATTGGCAGTTCCACACACGGTGCTCTACCTCCGAAGCGTGAGCACTGTGTACGGCACTGCGTGACGCAGCGCTAACTTCATACCATTCATGGGACCCCATTTTGAGGGCTGTAAGCGCAAATCGGACCACTTTTGAGCGTGCTTTTCGTAACGATGGTTCAAATCGGACCGCCACCTAGAAATACCCCTGCTGATGTAGTAAGAGAGTAACTCAAATTTGTGCATAGATATAATTACATTGTAAGTCCGGAGTGGGTAGTTTGTTGAGAGAAGTTAGCGGTACTTAAGACTTGTGGCGATTAAGTATTGACTGATGATTACGCGAGGGAATTAGTTCTGCAGTTACCATTAAATTAGTGAAACTAACGTGTACTTTTGGATTGCCTGATCCTAACTTCCTGTGCGGTTATACCTCTTGTGTAGGTGAACATATTGAAATCAATTAAATGTTTTTTTCTTGCATCTGCGTAGAGATAAGATTCTGTGATTTATTTACTGCTCCACTGAAATGGTACTTACTTATGAGTTTTCATTTGTATAGAAAATGTTTGTTTATACTTTCGGTAGAGGAAATTAGGAAAACTTTTAGTAACAATTTATTCCGGTCTGGGGGGTATTGTCTCGAACGATCTACTTAATTTTACAATAATTAAATTAGAATTTTCGTTGTATATAGAAAAAATATATTGAAATATTCGTAAAGCGTATGCATCCATATTCACACATATCTACCCGCATAGTTCAAAGATACATTAGATAAATTTACAGTTGGTCTTCTGTGTCACCCCTTCACCGTTATAGAGACGACGGATGTTAGTGCAACAAATATCGTGATTATTAAATAAAACATACGTAATATGTCAACTCAATTGGTAGCGTAGGTTAGTTGGTTGCGACGTAATAGCCATTACCACGTTTGTAATCCTTCGCATATTCTTGTTGTATTCAGCTAGAATATATCAGTGGTCGTATTGTTCTCTTTCACTTGTGGTATTGCTTCATGAAGAACATTATGCATTATGAAGAATAAGTTTCAGGACTGGCAGGATATCTGATTGATCTATGGTATCTATGATTACCTATCTGATTTTGACTAAACTGAGCTAACACAAGTGCGTGAGAGCAGTCGGACTATACCCGCGTTACGTAATATGAAAATGTCTCCAAAGCCGACTGTACTGAACCCCTGTGCCTGTCTGTAATAAGTGAGTAGCTAGACTTAGCTGTAGGTAATTTCCTCGCTTGTGCGAAACGTTCTCCGCGACGCGCACCCACCGCTAACACCGGCGGCCATCTTTGATGACCGACAAAAGTAACATTTTATTTGTTGTGTCTGCGTGGCGTGGAATATACGTTTATTTTTAATAATAAAATTTTTGTCTTTTCCATGATGATTTTTACCTGTAATGGCTTAATTTACGGTTCCCTAAACTACACCATGATTCATTATAAAAAAAATAATTCAATGAGTATGCTAATTTCAAGGGTTATTCCGAAAGTAATCAGCCACTTTATCTTCTGTAGTTCTTTCGGCTGATCCATTTGCTATAATCTGTTGTGCAATCGTATAAGTGTTTCACCGGCGGCAGCTAAGTTTTTTAAAGTTAGGAACGGACAGACGGGTAGATGTAAATAGTTGCGTGGAACCCTCCCGTCGCCCGAGAGTGCTGTAGCAAGATAAGTTTACCGCTGTCAGTATTGTATTGTTGAATTTGATGAGCACGTCGTAAATAAGCTTCAATTTGTTATATTGTCGCACTGTTTTCCAATAACTTGATACGATTGAAAGTTTAAATTAAAATAAACTGAATTTTTATGAGATATTTCTCTATCGATTTGTATTTTATTGGCTCATTGATGTTAATTCGCACGGATTTTGTATAGTATAATTATACAAAGATGTTTGTTTTATTTTTTACCATTAGCAGGAGTTATTTATTTATAATTTGTATATTTTGATGGACTGTACATATTTTTATTATGCTTTTCTTTTTGTACAGGCCAAAGAAAGCTGATTTGTAAATACAATTTACGAAGGTATATTTTTTAGGGTTTTTATTAATATTCTCAGTTATTTGTTTATGTGTTACCAATGCAGGGCTAGTTTTTTGTAAATTAAAAGCAAATGGAAACTATTTTTTTTATAATAATTTGAGACATTAACTTTTTTATTTAATTGACTTTAAATTGTTACTGCAAAAAATCTAATTTTGATCATGATCTGAACGTCTGCAGCTGTATGAGAAATCATGGAACATGCCTAGTCTGCTATGACTACTTATATTGTGCTCTTGCTACATAAAAACTAACCCTGCATTAATGTATTTGTTGATGTTCTTTCTCTCCTGAGAATAAAATTATTACTAAGACCTTGAACGAAATGTCGTTTTATTTATTGGACATTCATAAATGAATCCTTCCTTCCTTATATTAATTACTAAGGTGATGTTGGCCCAGTGCCTTCGGCCGTGATTCTCACTCTAAGAAATGTTAGTTCCATACCCGAAATACCTTTGCCAGACCAATGAGGTCAACATTACTCAACCGCTGGGAACGCATAGCGCTTTCGGTAAATTCAGACATGGCGCCCACATTGAAACAATGTATATATCCAACTGCTTGATGGGAAAACCTTCAAAAAATCATCTGAAATACTCCAGGGGGGGGGGGGGGGAAGGCTTTGTCAGTAGTTTCCCCAGCGCATTGGAATACTCGGATGAGGAGACATATGGATATGAGCCAATTCACACTAGGAAGTAGAGCCGAGGCGGTTCTGTTTGAACGTGTGTCTGGATCTCTATTGACTACTTTTTATGCAAGCGGGATTACTCATGAATTTGAAATAAGGAAGCACGCAATATATCTAGGGTCGTTTAAGAAATTATCGTTGCAGTATTTTAATTTGTTGACAAATATAACAAAGACCTTTTTCTCTACGTGATTCTAACAAAGGATGCACCCAAACCATAGAATAAGTCCCAAACTCCTCGTTTCTGGTCCGTCGTTGACGGCACTAATCCTGTAGCAGGAGCACTAACGCCACAATAACATGTACAACGGCATCACCCTACACGCCACGCATTGAACTTTGACCCACTTACGTTTTCCTTGCAAATACCAGCCAATGCCTACGGTGGCGCCGAGGGTATAGTATATATATTGTGCGACCGGACATGAGGTAATCCTCTATTTATTCTGTGCGGAGGGCGCTCTGTACATATATCTATTTTTCAATGTCATTTAGTTTCATGTTCCAATCTTTCAATCATGTTCAAATATTAACTAGTCGGTTTTTTAATGAACTACATAAATATACTTAAAATTATATCGGTACCCTAAATCGTTTACAACTACGAAATGCAACCAACTATTTGTTCAGTTTTGGTATTGAAAAGCAAGTATGTACTGATGCTTTCAAGCTGCGTTATTTTCAGCTATTAACCGTACCATTGTTGGCGACCAAATGCTGAACTCTGATTGGTCATATTTAATCATTAGCTAAATCAAATTGATACCAATAGTAAAAGCTATTTTCAACCATTTTGATGAGAGGTCGAACTGTTTCATTCTGATGAAGGTTCCGTTTGCAAAACTGTTCTCTGGATTATTACATTTGGATTTCTCCGCCCGCAGCTAGATGGAGCCAGCTTTTTTTAACCATAACATGATTCGATGCGTTTGCTATTTTTTCAACGAAATCTAGATGGCTCTACTATCGGAAACGTTGGAACATAATAAATTGTATATTTATGCTTCAGCTTGCAATTTTAAAAAGAAGAATGGCCAGAGTGCGGTCACACATGAAATATGCAAATCAATGTTGTTTTGGGATCGAGTAGCGGAGATTTATATCTGGGATAAAAAATGGCCGGTTGGTTAGGATTAAAAAAAAAAAACAAATCAGCAACGCGCTCCCCGTATTGTATGTTTTTAGAAAGGCTACATTTTAAAATTTAAACACTCATTATTTACCTACAAAGATATTGCGCAGCTACCTATGTTTTCATAAATTAGTTTTTCTCGTAAAAAGCAGCTTGATTCAAAATGTATTGATTTAAAATTATTCATATAGCAGTAAATACACTTTAATTAAATTTAAATCATCGACGACTACGTAGTACGTACTGGTTAGATGAAATTGTTTTCTTTAGAAATGGAGTAGGGAATTTTGTATGGGCCGACAGTACCTGAGATAAATAGCCGTACCTAACTGAAACTACAACTAACGAAAAGTAGAACTTTCTTTGTGTTATTTTGATACATTCTGTATGGACTAAATGTCACTTTTTATTTGACAGCCGTTACCTCCCTAATATTACTTTTGGTTAGTGTCACTTCTAGTTGCGACTATTTATCGCAGCCTATGAAACGCAACGTGATTTTTTAATCTATGGTTATTTACTTTATTTCACTTCAGGTAGGTACCTAACATACCTATTTATTGTTTTTAGAAATACTTAGTGGAAACATGACGTAATAAAATTGATTTGAAACCTCCATGCCAGTGTCGCGGTTCGATACGTTTGGTGCAGCACCCCGGAGAGCGGTCGGGTTTTGGATGGGTGACCATTTTCAATCGGTTTGGATTCCACGTAAAACTGAATGTCCCCTTCCTAACTTACTAGGTGGTAGGGTTAATCCCGCCCGGGTTGGTACCATCCCATTGAATCAACGATGGTCGAAGCGGCAATGAAAATTGTTCGTGTTTGCTATCCAGTAAAATGTAGCCGAGCAATATAAGGAAGGTCCAGGCATGGCACCTAGATCCCATATGGTGTGTTAGGCTACTATCTGACGGTCAATTTGGTATTAGCCATCCATTTCCAGTTACATAAAAAAAAACCTTAACATTCTACCATAAGTGTATACTTTTAACTGTCTCCTGCTGCCTGTAATGCTTCAATTTTCATTCTCACTATGTTTATTGAACCGAGCTATACCTGCGGTATGAGGTAGCTTACTTATTATCACTATCTCCCGACAATTCCGTGTAGGTCGGTAGCGATACCTATTCTATATGTTCTGTCTAGGTACGTAAGTTGAGAGATAGCGTAGCATCAAACGCTCCTCACAGCTGCTCACATCATCAGTGCGACTACACCTTTGTTCAATCGGCCCTTTGTTCGGCTCGAACCCGTCGCTCCGACCTCGAGAGCGGCGAGGCGACGACATGAAGATGTTGGCTGTAGGTTGTGTCAAGCGAGGTTACATTATATTACCAGACCACTCTCTATAGTCTGTGTGTAGCATATCGGTTTTCTAATAAACTTACAATCTTATCGGATTAAGAGCATCCTTATACCTAAATACATTTTCGACCAATGTTTGCGATTGAAATTGAGATATCCAGAGCCCGACCACAGAATAAGTAATATGGCCCGACGTTCGTCGCGAGCCGCGGGCATCTACTTCTTATAAAAAACAATTCCGTTAAAACTTTGTTCGCACCTTTTTCAATAATTTATAGAAAACATACAATATTTTTGGGGCTAGAGCTAGAGCGTCCTAGCTAGAGCGTTCTTTCTACAAATTGTGTATGTATTTGACTTCAAGTCGGTCGAAGCTGAAATGTTTGTCTATATTTTAAGTCGCAGTGTGGAAATAAATGCCAGGTTTTATATAATGTAGAACACACACAATCTAGAACAAAATTTAAATTTAAACAGTTTGTGTTCACAATTTGAAAATGAGAAGAAATACAATTTCATTCGGAATTCAACTGAAGCAGGATTCGAACCCGCGACCTTCCAATTACTAATCACAATGTATTGTCAACGTCAAATTATGGAAAAACTTACAACTCGCTATTACCATTAAATTAAAAGCCATTTCAAAATGAACACCCAACTAACCCTTCGGGGTAACAGCATAAAGGTATGAATGTAAAATAATAAAATACGTGTAGCACAGAATGTGTGATTTTCAGTATTATTGCGGTTTCCGCTACAGCCTTATTCGAGTTGAAGACGTAACAGGTGGTTGCGTGTGCGTGACACGAAAAACTCGCGCCAACGTTCGACGTGATGCTCCCGAGGCTTCAGATTGTCACGTCTCGTTTGCATGCTAATGACACTCGCATTTCGCGAGGGCGCGGCAGGCTCTGCGAATGGTTGCGGAGACGGTGCCATGCCACCCCGCCCTGACCTGCTAGTCCCAGTTTTTTTTTTATGTGACTGGACATGGATGGCTAATACCACACCATTCTGTCATGGTATTAGCCCAACACACCACATGGGAGCTAGGTGCCATGCCAGGACCTTCCTTATATTGCACGGCTACATTGAACTGGATGGAAAACACGGACAATTTTCATTGCCGCTTCGACCATCGTTCATCCAATGCGATGGTACCAACCCGGGCGGGATTAACCCTACCACCTAGTAAGGAAGGGGACCTACAGTTTATCGTGGAATCCGAACCACGGCCAGCCTCTCTCAACGGTCGAATGGTCACCCATCCAAGACCAGACCGGACCCAGCGTTGCTTAACTTCGGAGAGCGATCGCCGAAGTGTCGCGCCACTGGGCCATTGAAGCTGACAGTTGTCACCTCAGACGTCGACAAACGGAATATTTGTAAAACTGTAGGTTTACCAGATAGGGTTGATCAGCTCAGGTTGGTACCATCGCATTGGACCTAAATATGGTCGAAGCGGCAATGAAAAGTTGTCCGTCCTATCGAGTTTAAAGTAGCTCTTAAGAGAAGGTCTGGCATGACACCTAATTCCTTCCGTAATGTGGTGTATGGGCTACTATCATAGCCATCCATGACAAGTTGCATAAAAAAAACATGGAATTGGTTAGAACTATCGTTTTACACAGTGGTACAACAATGATATTCCATCTCGTTTCGCTTCTTGCCGTAATAGTTAAGGAGCTGGCTGCCATTTCGATATATTATTTGTTATTCATATCGATAGGGTTAATAGTTCAGATCAATACGAATCGATTTAGCTCTATGTTGCTGCGTTTATGGTCATTCAGCACTTCAACAATAAAATTTTTTTATCCTAAATAACGTGTTCATGTCTGCCTTTGCAGCTCCTATGTAGAATATTTCTGAAGACATTTGAAATGGATTTCTGGATTATTGTTACCATCGGTTTAAGTGGCAGGCAGGAACAAATGATTTTGGACACCTTTTTTACATCGTTAAGGGCTCTCATGGTGGCAGATACGGTCCTTAATATATATTATGGTACACAATCATCGATGTGTCAGCCGCGGTAGCCCAGTGCCGCGACGCCTTGCGACTCGATAAGCTTGGTGTAGCACCTCTGAGCGCGGATAGGTTCTGGATGGGTGACCATTTGCAACCGTTGAGGCTGGCCACCTTAAACTTTAGGTCCCCTTCCTTACTCACTAGGTGGTAGGGTGAGTCCCGCCTGGCTTGGTACCGTCGCATTGAATGAACGATGGTCGAAGCGGCAATGAAAATTGTCCGTGTTTTATATCCAGTTCGATGTATCCAATCAATATAAGGCACCTAGCATGCCACCTAGTTCCGATGTGATGTGTTAAGCTAATATCTGAAGGTCAGTTTGATATTAGCCATCCATGTCCAGTTAGTTACATAAAATAATAATGTCTTCCACATAAGCGGCTCTTAGCCTAGTGGCGCGGGGACTAGACTAGCATAGGTCTGGGTTCAAATCCTCGCCCGTTCATGCACCACTTTCTTTCTCATTCTGAGTTAGGTAAGTGCACATTTCGTCACGAATGCGAGCTGCTCCATGGTTCGGAATCCATGTAAAACTGTAGGTAGGGTTTAAGCCCGCCCGGGTTGGTCATATGCATCGCATTGGATTAAAAGGAAATCGAAGCGGCAATAAAAAATTGACCGTGTTTTCCATCCAGTTCAATGTAGCCGTGCTCATAAACCGAAGGTCCTGGCATGGCACCTGATTCCTTCGGGAATGTGGTGTATTGGCCTAATATCATAACGGTAGTTGTGTGGTATTAGCCATCCATGTCAGGTTGCATAAAAAAATAAACAAATCATATAGACATTTTGGCAGCCAGCTCCCTATCTACAACAGTTCTGTGCCCGCGCTCACCGCACGTGTCGGCGTACCGCGCTAATTAGATATAACTTCCTTCAGTGGGATACGCACAATATTTCGAAACTTACGTCTCCTCAATACGGCTCTATAGTTATTCCCGGTTTAGTTTATTTATTTATTTATTTAAGGTAAGCCAACAGAACATGCAAACGAAATTTCTTTAAAGACTTATTTAAACAAAACAGCTTAGGGTGCACATTCCAGTTGCAGGCAAACACAGCTCGTGTGCGGAAGAAACTAAATTGGTGGAAAACAAATAAACACAACAATACCGTATAATGAACAATTAACAATACAAATAAAGAAAACAAATTCATAAAAACAATAACAAAAAACATTGATTTTTAGATAATGTGGAAAATTCATGTAAAAATAACAATTGTAATTAGTAAATATAATAAAGAGCAGAAAAAAAATTAAAATGAAAACTAATCGTTCTAAGAGATGGGTTATACTTTTTTTTAAATGTTGATTGAACATCATGCAAGATGTTGACTGTTTAAAAGTATACTTTTCGGAGAAAAATAATTAAGACTGGTTTTTTTTTTATGCGACCTGACATGGTTGGCTAATACCACACAACTACCGTTATGGTATTAGCCCAATACACCGCATTCCCGAAGGAATTAGGTGCCATGCCAGGACCTTCCCTTTATGAGCACGGCTACATTGAACTGGATGGAAAACACGGACAATTTTTCATTGCCGCTTCGACCATCTTTTCATCCAATGCGATGGTACCAACCCGGCGTGCTTAAACCCTACCACCTAGTAGGGGAAGGGGACCTACAGTTTTACATGGGTTCCGAACCATGGAGCAGCTCGCATTCGTGACGAAATGCACGTATCAAACTCGGAAAGAGAAAGACAGTGGTGCAAGTCGGAATTGAACCCACCCCTAGGCTACGAGCCGCTCAAGTAACAGTAATAATAAACATTTGATAATTTTGTGTTCCACAGCTTAGCTTAGGACGGCAATATTTATTTGACACAGTAATTCAGAGTAATCGATGCTGTGTTGAAGTATGGTATGCAGTAACAAGAGATTTGCAAAAAAAATGCGGTCGGACAAGGAGTATCTCAAAGAATTTGAACGACACAAAGTCCAGCGACGAGAACTGGACCACATCACGGACAAGAGGCTGCTATAATGTAGATACGCGGCAACAGAAAACATGTACAAATAACTTTGAATGCTTAATTAATTAAAAAAAATAACCGTGCTCGCCGAGGGTTCCGTAAGAATTAGGAAATGTTATATGATATGACAAATTAGTGAAATAACTACAAATCAATGATATTCTGAGTTTTTCCTTTAAATATGCTGAAAAAACTTGATTCTAGGTCTAGTCTAGAGTCTATGGCTGAGATAAATAGTCGCAACTGAAACTAAGACTAACGAAAAGTAGTACTTTGTGACGTCACTTTGCATTACTTTGACATTTCGGCCATACAAAATGTGTCAAAGTGACGTCACAAAGTACTACTTTCCGTTAGTATTAGTTGTTAAGACTATTTATCTCAGCCTATGTCAACGAGATTTACACTATTTGGAGAGTGTAAGAAATGCTGCATATACGGCCTTATTTTTGATCGCGTGGACTCAGAAGCTTGATTTTTGTACATCTTTAAGGGGGGCACATACCTAATAATAATTCATATTTATTTCAACTTAATACCTCCACGCGTTCCTAAAAAAAAGTTCCTGCCTAACAGAATGATAACGAAGTGATCCTTTTCCTATCTATTCCTATTCCTTTTGATAACTAAAACCGAAAGGTTGGCAAAACCATCCATAGCAGAGCTAAAATTTTCCGCCCAAAAGGAGTTATCGGCCACACGCCCAAACGCCAGCCCCCGCGCCGCCTACTCCGCCATCCCACAGCGCATCGCTTAAGGTGGCCCAACCCGCTCATCTCCCCATACAAAAGGGGAAAGAAGATCACGCCCATATTTCTTGTCAGAGATCCAAAATTTTGCTTAAAATAGCTTTATTTGATCGAACTAGATGTCTGATGACCATTGGCATTGTAAAATTGTGTTTGGTTTCTAAGTTATAAGGTCCGAAAGTTCGAATTTTTCGCGCGTTTTATACAATAACTTTGGAGGTGGATTACGCAATGATAAAGTAAGAACATCGTAAAAAGATTAGTCATCAGACATAGCTTATTTAATCAAGATTTATGATCTATTTGGGTTTTGTTAGATTTTTGACTACAGCGGTCGTGGTTTACTTTTAGCTATAAGTCGTTTTGAAATTAAAATTTTCGTAAATCTTACCAAATCATACACTATGCACATTTTCTTTTTTGTGGACATGTTGCATCTTCCTCATCACGGAGCCTGTCTTATTCTTTAAAACTGAGAAGGTCCCAGAGCGCAACAGCACGGTTTTGTACCGTGCCCGCGAATGAGTTAGTCCCGCCGGGTTGGGCCACCTTAAAGTCTGTCGGCTTAAAGTTCTGCTGAACTTGAAGTCGGGCTAACTTTTAAGTTGCGGAGTGCTCTAACGACCACTTCCGTTGTTTTGCTATCTACTATCTAATCTACACGCGCTATCTATACATCTGAGTGGTCATTACGTCCGCTGAAACTAATTTATAGGATAGTGAGACGGTTCGGAATAAACCTGGTTGACTAGTGCACATGTAAATAGGGTTAAATTTAATTGAGCAGCGACATCTACCTAAACATTAAAACACCAGAAACATTTTTGGTGCACTGAGAAAAATGATCAGCAACTGTTTACTGAAGTTAAAAATCAGTCATTTATGGTAAAGTATTTCTCATTAATATTAATGTATTACGGCAAGTATCTATTCATAAGCTAAAACAGTTTGTGTTAAACAGTTATTTTAACCGATTGAACAGTACCGCTTGGTTAAAATAACACGTGTGTCAGGTCAGATTATTCTGAAATGATTATCTTAACTGATTGAACGATCAGTGGATTGAACGTTACGGCTGACTATAAATTAGGCGTGCAAATTTCCAGTTTTAAGAGGTACAGACATTTTAACAGATTGGACAGTAACCTTTTTACGGAATATAAGACGTAAATAAATATGAAAAAAATACTAAACCTGAAAACAGTTTTGACGCAGTTAGGGAAGCAGTAAAAGAAAAGAGTTTATTTCACACAAAAAAAAAAAGATACAGGAACGTTTAATTTTTAAGGCTTTCTGTTTTCACACAGTTACAGTAACCGATTTACTTACAGCTAATCTCAAATTATTACATTATGTTGATTACTATTTTTTAATTAATGAAACTTGTAACTTGAAAGTTATTCAGTGTGTGATAATTATTTTGAAGCCGAAACAATTTCAGGAGAATCTGCACATGTATTTATTTAGTAGAAGGACCCCAACAGAATCAATACAGATAGAAAAGGAAAAAACCGGCCAAGTGCGAGTCGGACTCGCACACGAAGGGTTCCGTACCATCGTACAATATTTACCACAAAAAACACGTTTTTTGTATGGGCCCCCCTTTATTTTTTATTATTTTATAACTTTACCTATTTGTTGTTATAGCGGCAAAATAAATACATAATCTGTGAAAAATTCAGCTTCCTACCTGTTACGGTTCATGAGATACAGCCCTGTGACGGACGGACGGACGGACGGACGGACGGACGGACGGACAGCAGAGGCTTGGTAATATGGTTCCGTTTTCACACTTTGGGCACGGAACCCTAAAAACTACCTGACACATATTATATTAAAACTGCACTAGCTTACTCGTAGCTTAGTGGCGCGGTAGCGTTCCAGAGGTCTGGGTTCAAATCCTCGCCCCGTTCATGCACCACTTCCTTTCTCATTCTGAGTTAGGTTAGGTTAGGTTAGGTTATTGAGCAGCTCGCATTTCCTCACGTATTCCGAGCTGCTCCATGGTTCGGAATCGTCGGATATAGAAGTTTCTAAACGCAAGTAAAACTACCCTGGGCATCGAACTTTTATTTAAGGATATGGGTTTTTATGACACTTATCACCAATGGCCGGTTCTATAAAAACCGGCCAAGTGCGAGTCGGACTCGCACACGAAGGGTTCCGTACCATCGTACAAGATTTAACACAAAAAAATCAGGTTTTTTTGTATAGGACCCCCCTTTAATTTTTATTATTTTTTTTATTTTACCTATTTGTTGTTATAGTGGCTAAATAAATATACACTCTGTGAAAAATTCAGCTGCCTACCTATTACGGTTCATGAGATACAGCCCTGTGACAGACGGACGGACGGACGGACGGACGGACGGACGGACAGCGAAGGCTTAGTAATAGGGTTCCGTTTTCACCCTTTGGGTACGGAACCCTAAAAATGCTTAAAATCAGGGACATTTTGAGAAAGTGGATGTTCACATTTGATATCCGGCAACATCAGGTTTTCGATCATCGAACTAAAGATAATTTCATACATCGATATTCGGTCGACACTACTCGCGCCTCAGTAACTTCGCAAGTAATGCTATTTCCTCTTTGATTATTCGGCTAAATGTGAGGTATCAAACCACGGAGAGGTCTTTAGATCCTAAAAAGGAACTATCCACCGTAGTTAGGGGCCAACTTCAAAGTTTGGGTGTTGGTAAAATAACCAACTAATAACTAAATATGTATTCCCGACTAACACGAAATAATATGATATGTTTTAAGATGCTGACAATGTAATTCTAGAGGTAATTCTACGGGTCTGGATAGGTAACATTCTCTTTTTGAATTTCTTTGACATATTATTATTTTTGACGATGTGAGGGTTGTGATGGATTGATTATTTTGATATCTTCAATCCTTCTGCATTAAATTACCATATTTATTGAATAAACAAATACACACGCACAATGATAAAATGTTAATCTACTTAATTTTAAAGGTCGACTGCTGATACTTCACGATTGTCAAGATTTAAAGAAATATTATTCAACGAATGTCACATGCACCTAAAATCGACCCTAAACCAGGGACCCAATTGTTGAAAAAAGTTATGTACTTACTTACTCGTAGTAGTAAGAAAAAGTATATTTACTAGAGTTATTATGTCGGCAGACAATTTCCCGGCTAATAGACAATAACACCGGTCCGACGAGTGCTCGCACCAACCCGCACCAAGCCATCCGGCGCAATATTGCCTCCCGCACATCCCATCTCGTCATAATTAAAAAACTCTACCTCCGGCAGCACATCATAATAAAAACTCAACGGATGGGAAGTGAAGAACTATTCTGGTGGAAGTAACAGTTTTAAAGCTTCGTAACGACTGGCGGTGAGAAAAAAAACTGGTAACATTCAAGGATAAAAACATTATTATTCGGTTCCCAATCATGTTAAATATTAATTAAAATATTCTCATACCATATTTTTAGTTCATTTGTACCACATCAGCATTGAATTTGGTGGTTTTCCTCGATTTCTATGGAATCCCCTCATTATATTCTGACTCGGTGACAATGGGACCACATCGACAGTACACCCTTTCTAATAATACAATAATTTTCAAAATCGGTCCACAAATGACCGAGAAATCGGTGAACGGACATAAACAATCTATAAGGTCCGAACATAGAACGTAAAGGAAGGAGATATGGCATAGAGCGCGTAAGAAGCCAAGAACCGTAGGGCAGGGAACCCACCCGCTGCCTCACAACCAGCGGCGTCATTTCGAAGCTTCGACGGATATATAAAAACCGGCCAATTGCGAGTCGGACTCGCACACGAAGGGTTCCGTACCATCGCACAAGATTTACAAAATCATACTACACGTTTTTTGTATCGGGCCCCCCTCTAATTATTATTATTTTATTAACCGACTTCAAAAAAGGAGGAGGTTATCAATTCGTCGGAATCTTTTTTTATTTTTTATAATGTTACCTATTTGTTGTTATAGCGGCAAAATAAATACACAATCTGTGAAAATTTCAGCTTCCTACCTGTTACGGTTCATGAGATACAGCCCTGTGACAGACGGACAGACGGACGGACGGACGGACGGACGGACGGACGGACGGACAGACGGACGGACGCACGGGCGGACGGACGAACGGACGGACGGACGGACAGCGGAGGCTTAGTAATAGGGTTCCGTTTTCGTACGGAACTCTAAAAATCAGCGCAAACTGAAAACACGCAGAATCGCCGCAGGTGTGTTTGCCACCTGTGGCGGCAGATTGGCTCCGCATCGCATCGGAGCCGATCCGCAACGGTTTCTGCGCCACGGCGTTTCTACCCACATATTCACCCCTGTAGAGCCCAGCCTTATGGTAGCGTAGAGGGCGGATGAAGAAGGGTAGATCAGTATACAACGTTGGGCGTGGCGGGGACGAGACGACCTGGTTTACCTCTTGCCAGGTGCCTCGGGAGTTTCACAATAGAATGCTCGATCGGGTGGCCCACCTGCGACCAACTGCAGTCCCAGAATGGGGTCCCAGAAGCCTGTGCTCGTTATTGTTTGTCGAAACTTCGATTCATCGCCGGTTTGCTGACTGACAGCGTAGGGCGTGCGAGTAGTTCGCGAGTGTGCGAAAAATTACATACTCTTGGATTTCAGGGTTTTGGACCTTGTGCTTTTTGGACTTTATGAAGACGACCCGTACAAAAGTGGTAAACTTTAGTGCTGAGTACACGAAAGAACAAAAAATCAAAATCAACGTCAAAGTATGATCAAACACGTCACTTTGTGTGGACAGTATGGAATGGACTCTATGCGGTTCACTAAAAGTGACGTGTTTGAACATTGATTAATTCAGCCGTTTCTTCGTGCAACCGGGGCCTAGACTACTATTAGTAATACTTTGTGAAGTCATTTCGACACACTTTGTATGGACGAAATGTCAAAGTAATGCAAAGTGACGTCACAATATACTAGTTTCTGTTACTATTTATCTCAGCCTAAGCCTGGTTTGCACAAACTGCCAATTTATTTTAATCGACACTTAAAGGGCCTTTATTGCTATAGTGGTGATTATCTTGTACTGGTATCGATTGCGAGATGGTAAGAAAGGCCCTTTAATGTGAAGAATGTGAAGAAGCAAATCAGTTCTTGGTAGAAGAGACCCTAAGCTTGGTTTTCATCAAGTGCTGATTTATTTTATTTGACATTTAAAGTGCTGACTATCTTGCACTGGTATCGATTGCAAGACTGTAAGAAATGCCCTTTACTTTGAAGATTAAACTAATCAGTACTTGGCGGAAGAGACCCTAAGTATACTCATTATATTTCAACACAGCAAGATATAATTATGTTATAATACTTAAGTAAGATCCTATATCGCGGCCCAAAGGCTATCTCATGGCCATGAACAGGAATGTTATGATTTAGTGTTTCCAATTTCCTCCAACCTCGGCGTTCTCGGTCTCGTTAAGTAAAGCAATTTATAACATTGTACTTGGCAACACCGAGCTATCTGCAGACGCCTGGACGGCCGTAAACAAATATTTTCATCGAAATGTAGGCATAATAAGGCAGGTAGAGCTCTTTTGGGGCAGACTCTGACATTCAAGTGAACCTGTCAAAACTTAGTACGGGATTAACACCGGACTAACCATACAAGAACGGATTTAGTCCGACCTTAATACGCGTACTCTGAATACTGCTGTCGGTTCTGAGAATGGCGTGCTTAGGAGAAATGTTCCTTGCCGATCTTTCATCCGATGTGATGGTACCAACCCGGGCGGGTTTAACCTTACCACTAGTAAGTAAGGAAGTGTTTTACATGGGTTCCGAACAAAGCACATTTCGATCTCGGTTCTTAACTGGGATTCGAACCCGCGGTTTTTGACACAAGAGACGATAGGCGACATCGATAAATAGTAATTTAGAGTAGCGGTATAACGCCATCCCTCCGTCCCTTTTCTACGGTGGCAATTTCCCTGCAATGGTTCAGTGTTGACATTTCCAAAATAAGCACCATTCGATCCTCTAGATCCTTTAATCATAAGGTCGGTGAAGTATGGAATACACTCCCATGCCAAAGTATTGACCTGAGATCCTGCAAACACGGTGAGAAGACGCACCTGGCGGGCCGGCATAGTTTTCGGATAAGTTCTAAAGCCCATGGGCGGGAATCTCTTATCTGAGAGCTTGGCGAACGCCATATGCCGTGCATAAGATGAAAACTGGCCAGTTGCGAGTCGGACTCACACACGAAGGGTTCCGTACCATCGTACAAGATTTAACCCAAAAAATCACGTTTTAGTTTTTTTTTATGCGACCTGACATGGATGGCTAATACCACACAACTACCGTTATGATATTAGCCCAATACACCACATTCCCGAAGGAATTAGGTGCCATGCCAGGACCTTCCCTTTATGAGCACGGCTACATTGAACTGGATGGAAAACACGGACAATTTTTCATTGCCGCTTCGACCATCTTTTCATCCAATGCGATGGTACCAACCCGGGCGGGCTTAAACCCTACCTAGTAGGGGAAGGGGACCTTCAGTTTTACATGGGTTCCGAACCATGGAGCAGCTCGCATTCGTGACGAAATGCACGTATCAAACTCGGAAAGAGAAAGACAGTGGTGCAAGTCGGAATTGAGCCCAGGCCTCTGGTACGCTAGTCCAGTCCCCGCGCCACTAGGCTACGAGCCGCTCAAAATGTATGAGGCCCACGTTTGGTACCCTTCGGGTACGGAACCCTAAAAGAAGGTAATAGAATTGTTTATTCATATTCGACCGTTGTGTTATGGTCGTACGTACAAAAAACTTTAATAACTTATTTCCCACTCGAATTACCTCTTCTCGTCAGGTAATGTTCAGTAATGACACGGCCGCGTTCTTGAGCAAGCGCGGAGACGAAAATAAATTACATGAAATGAGTTCTTGACGTGCCCCGGGAAATTTGCTTGAAAAAGCCAGGAGAATGGTTACCTTGCACTTATATTAAAAGCAGAAATTTCCCCTTTATATTCAACACCAGACCTGAATATTAAGCTGTTGGTAGTCAAACTAAACTAGGCTGAGATAAATAGTCGTAATAGAAACTAAGACTAACGAAAAGTAATACTTTGTGACGTCACTTCGAGATTTCGTCCGTACAAAATTTGTCAAAATAACGTCACAAAGTACAACTTTTTGTTAGTCGTAGGCTGAGATAAATAGTCGTAACAAAAACTAAGACTAACGAAAAGTATAGTACTTTGTGACATCACTTAGCATAACTTTGCCATTTCGTCCTTACAAAATGTGTCAAAGTGACGTCACAAAGTACTACTTTTCGTTAGTCTTAGTTTCTGTTACGACTATTTATCTCAGCCTTAGTTTCTGTTACGACAAATTATTTCAGCTTTAGTTACGCTACAGACTAGCACTACTACACACTGATAGGCCCACAGATTCGATTAATTAGCGGCTCTTAGCTCGGGATTCGTGTAAAATTTGTAGGTTACTGCCTTTGCCCTACTAGGTGGTAGTGTTTAAGCCCGCCCATTTGGTATCGTGGTATTGGATGAAAAGATGCTCGAAGCGGCAATGAAAAATTGTTCGTATTTCTCATCCAGTTCAATGACGCCGTGCTCATTAAGGGAAGGTCCTGGCATGGCGTATAATGACTTTGGGAATGCGGTGTGTTGGGCTTATATCACACGGAAAAAAAACTTGTATATAATAAATTTGTATATAATAAGGAGAAAATGTGAGAATAAAGAAAGAGTGTCGTTTTCGTTAAATAATGTTTTCTCAAATAAATTAAATTGAAATTCAAGAAACACTGTTTTCTCATTTCAAATGCTCTTATTTCCGTTACATAATAGCAAGTAAAGACGAACCCAGAAAAACTTCATTGGTGTAGGTAAATACTTTTTTACCCTTCACTTTTATGAAATAAACCTGTGCTACTGTACCCGAAGTCCCAGTTGTCATCTAAATTGGCGTTTACGGCAAACCGATCGACTGGCGTTTTCAAATGTATGGAGAAATTGATGAGCGCGCGCAGTGGGCGTTAAGCGAACTAACATTTGCGAGTCCGAGTTTGATTTGACAGCTTATCAAAGTTGCCGTAAATACGTCGATGTTGCCGTTTACGTCGACTCCGCGTTTTCATACAAATCGGAAGTCCGAGTTTGACTTTGACAGCTTGAAGAAGTAAAACCACAGAATATCTAGTAAAACTTGTATGGAGTTTGACGTTTTTACGGAAAACGCCAGTCGATCGGTTTGCCGTAAACACCAATTTAAGTGAGAACTCAGACTGACCACTCTGATGCACAAAATGTTCGGTGTTTGAAATTAATTGTGCAATATCTGTTTAGAGCTATTATAAATATAAGTGTTACGGATAACTTTGTCAATGCGTTAGGAGCTACTTATAAACGAAATACTGATATTTAGCGAAATAATAAAATAAGAATAATGGAAACATCCAAGACAAAAACTAAATAATAATATAGTAATCCAAATACTTACGTGGGTAGAAATTGTTTAATCCTTGTTGAATACACGGTTGAAGCGAGCAGTGATAACAAGCACAGGTTATCATTAAAAATATTAAAAATCTCTCGTAACATAATATACAGCCACTTTTTGGTTTCACATATTCGAAGTTCCAGGTTTTTCTGCTTTCCCAATCTAACTTTCAATACTTTCAACATAAGTGTTGCTTTTCAAACAACTGCTTAGCTAAAAATTATAAAGACATTACGCTGAAATAACGAATACAATTATAAACATTTAATGTTATGCCTGAAATATTACCGGGCTCTCTGTTGCGACGAAGTCAGGTGAAAGCTTCAGAAATTAATATTATAATTTCGAAAAAAAATGGGAAAATTAAGAGAGTAATTTTTTGGCTTGCTTAAAACATTATAATAATATTATTAACTAAGAAACGTTGTGGCGTACTAAGCATTTTTACTCAGAATTTAAATGACTGCTGGCTATTTTGTTACATTAAATACTGGAAACAATTCACTTCTACTTAAGGAAAAGATACTGAAAGTTTCTCGGTTCTGACAAATCTTACCGAATCTTATGCTCGTGATAAATTGATTGTTTTTAGGGTTCCGTACCCAAAGGGTGAAAACGGAACCCTATTACTAAGCCGCCGCTGTCCGTCCGTCCGTCCGTCCGTCTGTCCGTCTGTCACAGGGCTGTATCTCAGTAACCGTAACAGATAGACAGCTGAAATTTTCACATAGTGTGTATTTATTTTGCCGCTATAACAAAAAAATAGGTAAGATTTAGAAATAATTAAAATTAAAGGGGGTCCCCATACAAAAAACGTGATTTTTTTTGTATAATTTTTTTTACGATGGTACGCAACCCTTCGTGTGCGAGTCCGACTCGCACTTGGCCGGTTTTTCAAAGTATGCGAATATTGTGAGGCAATAAACCATAGATTGCAAAATTTCCGTGCCTTCAGTAGCACGTGCAAAATCTTTTGCACTTGACTCATTCCAATGCCTAAAATAGCACGAATTTGGTGACAAGTTTTTTTTGTCGGTTTCAATTAGTTGTCGTTGTCGAGCTTCAGGTGCATCGTCATGGAGATAGTTACGTCCACGTCTAAACTCACTGAATCCGCTGAAGGTGATTCAAAATGCTCTTATACTGAATCTAGACAGCGCCAATTATAGGAAGAATAAAAAAAATGCAGCTCTTTAGGTTCAATAATAATTGATTCCAATAAAACAAATGCATGGTAAAAATGTATGTATCTTGTTTGCCTTGATTACCTTCTGGAAATATTTTAACTATGCGTTGAAGATATAGCGAGCATCTCGAATCACCCCACACAATTGTACGATTGATAATGTGATCAAGTTTAAGAGCCCATAAAACGATTTATCGCGAAGAGTTTAAAGCGGAACCAAATAAATGCAATTATAGAGACCGGAGCCGTCGTCGCTCCGCCACCGCCGCGCCACCGCCTCCCCGCCCAAGCGCCCTGGGCATGTATTCTTGGCATTCCGTCATTGCGGATTCAGTAGAGTTAACAGAAGAAGAATTTACTTTGACATTACTGTTAACTCTACTGAATCCGCAATGACTGAATGCCAAGAATACACGTCCTGGCCTCACCGCAAGGCGGGAATTGTAGACTAGGAGGTCGCGACAAAAATGGTAACGATAACGTAAATGGCTAAAACCGGGTTCACATGATAAGGACCAACCCTCCAAATGTGTCAGTCTGACTGTGCCAAGTGGTTGCGTTACGTAGATAAGGCGCCTGAAAAAGTAGTGATGTCGACAAAAAATATAAATGATAAGGTAAATGGCTGCAAATAACGAATCATGAAAGTATCAGTACATACTTGCTTAGCAATACCAACTGAACAAATCTTTGGTTGCATTTCGTAGTTATAGGCGATTTAGGTTACTGATATACCATTAGGTATATTTAAGTATTTAATTAAAAAACCAACTGGTTGTTGTTGCATAATTAATAGGTATCAATGTTTATAGACAATCAGTATATTCATCAGCAGGTACATACCAACTTCTGTTGTATATAGCCAATCTAGATAACGCAACCACTTGGCACAAGCAGACCGACATATTTAGCATCAGAGGGTTAGTCTCTAACATGTAAACCCAGATTCAGCCATTTACCTTATCGTGACCAAAAATGTCGTGACCTCCCGGAATATAGGGTTTCGGGCCTCATTATCAGGCCCTGATCTAGGAATACATGATCAAAATAGGCAAAGAGAATCTGCTATCTAAATTTTGAGGTCAACTTAAATATTTCTCATACATGCTTGCATGCCTATCACGCCGCTTTGCAGAGGTGATAGAGTGCTATACGGTACGATCACTGCACACCTCTCGTCATACATGCTCTACGATTACGTGTGCTAGTGTAGTAAGTAAACAAAGATTAGAGCAGGTGAATGAGTTTGTATATCTAGAAATAATGTTTAGCCGCGATGGAAAGTGTGAGTGTGACATTGAGATAGGAGTGAGAGCTGGAAATCGAGTAAGCGGCGCAATGAATTCCGTTACCCAAAGCTGGTCAATTACGCCCACAGCTAGGATGGCGATTCATAAATAATGGTGCCTACACTTATGTATGGATGCGAGACTTGGGTATGGCTGAAGAGGCACGAATATAGAACAAATGCGTTCTTTGAGGAACGTATGCGGAGTTAATGTTACGAGGATATTTCGAAATGACAGGTTTTTGAAATTGAAAAAACCGGCCAAGTGCGAGTCGGATTCGCACACGAAGGGTTCCGTACCATCGTACAAGATTTAACACAAAAAAGTCACTTTTTTGTATGGGTCCCCCTTTTATTATTATTATTTTTTATTTCACTTATTTGTTGTTATAGCGGCAAAATACGGTTACTACCTATTACGGTTCATGAGATACAACCCTGTGACAGACGGACGGATGGACAGACGGACGGACGGACGGACGGATGGACAGACGGACGGACAGCGGAGGCTTAGTAATAGAGTTCCGTTTTCACCCTTTGGGTACGGAACCCTAAAAATGATGTTGTGACGAGAATCGAGAAGGGAGTTTTAAGATAGTTTGGACATACTAAGGCCTAGGAGAACGTACCGCGACCAAGTCGATGTTATACTTACTATTTACTTTAAAGTTTAATATTTCAGATTGTATTTATTCATTTCTTCTGCTTCATTAGGTATACACTCTTTCGGATTCGTATTTTTTTAAAAGACGGTTCCATTACCACGGCCGAAGAAGAGTAACACAAAGACCGGGAGAAAAATAAAAATACAATAAAATTCTAATGGATACAAAAATATACGTACGGTAAAAATAAGAGTAAGTATGATACTTTGAGAACTTTAACAAAAAAAGTATGAATAATTTGAAGTTAGAAAGACTGAATGTCTACTATGTACTATATATCTATGGCTGGTCCTATAGCACAAGCCTAGCTTAGTTGTGGACCAGCTGCATTTCTGTACTAGTTCTAACTTTATTTATGCAATAAATTTATTTTATTTGATTATTATTTGATCCAGGAAGTCTTCATCAGAAAAATAAATAGTTTAAAACTAAACTCAGGACTATCTGACATATTACTACAATTAAATTTTTATGAACGTTCACTTTTAACAATGAGTTCAAAACCATGCGGACAATCGATACAATTATGTATCGTTTTTTATTAGGGTTCCGTACTAAAAGGGTGAAAACGGAACCCTATTACTAAGCCTTCGCTGTCCGTCCATCCGTCCGTCCGTCCGTCCGTCCGTCCGTCCGTCTGTCACAGGGATGTATCTCAGGAACCGTAATAGGTAGGCAGCTGAAATATTCACAGAGTGTGTATTTATTTTGCCAAACAAAAGATAGGCCAAATAAAAAAAAAATTAAAGGGGGGCCGACGTGATTTATTTGTGTTCAATCTTGGAAGATCGTGTGCGAGTCCGACTCGCACTTGGCCGGTTTTTATTAAATAAAAAACCAATCACTTTTTAAGTAAATTTATTGAAATTCCATGCATACTGAAGTTCTCAGATTCTGTACAAAGGACAAATATAACATAATGCTAAATATGAGGTAAATAAGTTTGGTGATTAATACAATATTATAAATCTGTACAAAATCTACACAGCACAAAGCTCAGTATAGAACTAAGAATACATTTCACCAAACATAAATATTAAACTTATGTACTTATAATCTTACAATATATTTCTAAATTTCCATATGTACAGATATTTAATAAATATAACATTAATTTCTACAAAACATGATATGATCATAGACGCCGGCCACGAAAATGGGTGAGGTGTTCGTTCCAAGTCAAATTACTGCAAAGAATTTAGGAAAATATTCTTTGAAAAACTAACAAAAGTTAAACAAGTCTGTGAACACTTTAATCGTTTCGTTTGTATATACAATCCACGATTTCAATTACATAAAACCCTGTGACAAATGCCTTCAAATGCGGAGCTGTCCAAAAACAATCGCTTTCCTCCGCACGTCCATTTTCCATTCCCTTGATTAAATTTCTCGAGCGGTGTCACAATTTCCCTTCGTACCATTCTCACAAATAACTTACCCCCGCCGACGTTACACGCTCACCTGGCGACCTCGTTATGTTATCTAGGTTAGAGTAGTCTCGACCAGAAGGTGAAGTCTGAGTTCTCACCTAAATTGGCGTTTACGGCAAACCGGTCGACTGGCGTTTTCTCCAAACTCCATACAAGTTTTTACTAGATATTCTGTGGTTTTACTTCTTCAAGCTGTCAAAGTCAAACGCGGACTTCCGATTTGTATGAAAACGCGGTGTGGACGTAAACGGCAACGTCGACGTATTTACGGCAACGTTGAGTAAGCTGTCAAATCAAGCTCGGACTCGCAAATGTTAGTTCGCTTAACGCCCGCTGCGCGCGCTCTTCAATTTCTCCAAACATTTTAAAACGCCAGTCGATCGGTTTGCCGTAACGCCAATTTAAGTGACAACTTAGACTACCGGCTCAGAGCCCGTAGTTCCAATTGTCACCTAAATTGGCGTTAACGGAACTTCGAAGTTACGTAAAAACATCAAAGCCAGTACAAATGTTTACTACTTAATCTGAGGTTTTACTTCTTCAAGCTGTCAAAGTCAAACTCGGACTTCCGATTTATATGAAAACGCCGAGTCGGCGTGCACGGCAACGTCGACGTATTTACGCCGACGTTGAGTGAGCTGTCAAATTAAACTCGGACTCGCAAATGTTAGTTCGATTAACGCCCACTGCGCGCGATCCTCAATTTCTCCATACATTTGAAAGCGCCAGTCGATCGGTAGTCCGAGTTTGACTTTGACAGCTTGAAGAACTAAAACCATGGAATAGGTAGTAAACATTTGTATGGGGTTTGACGTTTTTACATAACTTCAAAGTTCCGTAAACGCCAATTTAGTTGAGAACTCAGACTGAACACTCACATTACCCTAGGCGTAAATTATGCATGGTGGAGCAAATGGGTTCCGTTTTGACCGAGCGGGTCTGGTATAATATCTGTGTGATTACCCTAACCCGACCTCGTCTCACCGAATCTTGACAATTAACACGGAGGAACCTTCGCGTTTGATGTTCCTAACGAGCAAACTCGCGTTGGCGAATAATTTAAACTTAGGACGCGTTTGCAGCTGATTAAGTTCGATGAGAACGTAAGAAAAATAGTAAACTACACATGTAAGAAAGTCATGACCCTATCGATTCCCCATACTACGCTAATAACATTGGAAAATATGTTTTTTTTTTAACTTATTTTTTTTTACCGCTAAATACAGATATTTACAAAAAATGAAAACCATACGGACATAAAAGAAAGCTTTCTCAAGTGATAAAACACATCGATTTAAATATTACAACTTTTAGGGGCAACGCCTGGAGGTAGATTTCGCTATAATGGCAATCCAATTTATAAATCTTTGATTTCCTGTGAATTCACGGCAGAGCAGGTCGGCCCGTAACATCAGAAAATTTCGCCTCCCATACAAACGTAGATTACTAATAATTTGAAAACGACTGTTACAACTTACTTGATATTTGGTATCTAAGGCTATAAATATCTGTGTCTGCATGTCTTTGTTATTTCGGTAAATGTATTCTGGGTCAAACCACAGATAAAAAAAAATTCGTATGAAGATTTTCTTTTTGCTTTCATTTCATTCTGTTTGGATTTTTCAAAAAATCAAAGCGAGCAGACACAGATATTTGTTACCTAATATAAGATATTAAATATTAATTCAATTGGAATAGCGGTTTCCAAATGATTAGTAAACTACGTTTGTATGGGGAGCATAAGCATAGCTTACGGTGAACATAGAGGAACGATAACACCAGCAGATATATTACATCGGGATTCGCTCTTGAGGTTAAGCAGCACTAGGCGTGGTCGGCTTCTGGATGGGTGAGGCTGTCCGTGGTTCGAATTCGAAAGATGCTCAAAGCAGCAATGAACATTGTCCAGGTTGACAATCGAATTCAATGTAGACAAGCAATATGAGGAAGGTCCTGGCATGGCAGCTAGTTCCAATATGGTGTGTTGGTTGGGCTAATATGACAGTAGGTGTGGTATGTGCCAACATCCTCGAAATTAATATTAATAGTTTTGTGGCACTTAAAGCAAACGTCTTTGCAGACTGTCCCTTGGCCTGACTATGCAAAAAAGAGAAGCCTTTTAAACGATGGCATATCAGTGACCAAGCACTTCCGTGGAAAGTACAGACACCGTCACATTTTCTGAAGCCAGGCGCGTGGTTCGTCTTTGGAAATGCCTGCTGCTATGTTTACAAAGCGAACAGGTCCATTTCAGAGCGGCTCGTAGCCTAGTGGCGCGGGGACTGGCCTAGCGTACCAGAGGCCGGGGTTCAATTCCGACGTGCACCAATGTCTTTCTCTATCTGAGTTCGATAAGTGCATTTCGTCACGAATGCGAGCTGCTCCATGGTTCAGAATGCATGTAAAACTGTAGGTCCCCTTTCCTTTAGGGTTTAAGCCCGCCCGGGTTAGTACCATCGCATTGGATGAAAAGATGTTCGAAGCGGCAATGAAAAATTGTCCGTGTTTTCCATCCAGTTCAATGTAGCCGTGCTCATAAAGGGAAGGTCCTGGCATGGCACCTAATTCCTTCGGAAATGTGGTGTTTTGGGCTAATATCATAACGGTAGTTGTGTGGTATTAGCCACCCTTGTCAGGTCGCATAAAAAAAGGTCCATTGAAAATAGAATAATTCTCACACTTTCCCTGCACGACATGCCCCGTCTAATCGTGCTGTCAAGTCCTCAAAGGAGCACTTTCAGGGGGCTTTTCATAAGCGCGAGAGGCCGCTGTTAAATACAGGTAAAGTCGAGCCACTCTCTCACTGAACAAACCACCAACATAATACCTGCTGTGTTCCGTACGGAGAAGACATCGTGACTTGCTGTCGAATTCACAAAGCACTTTCACGCAAGTTAGGTCGTTCTCACACTGCGCGCGCGAGAGGCGACACGACCTATTCGAAGTGCACGAACCTAGTAAGTGCTTAGGTAGTAGAGGAATTTGTTAGGTCCGCGGAAGGAAAACACCACGGGGAAAGCGACTACTTCGATCGTATTAGGCTTTGGAAATTTAATATCTTATCCTATGTATATGTTGCCACGAATGTCTCTCTTCGCTACTTACCAAAGATTTAATTATTTATTTTTTTATCAAATAACCTCTTATAACTAACATGTGTTACTATTTGGCTAGATGTACTAACCAACTTCTAAATTCCCTTCGAATCAGGTTTAAATGGGGTTGTGTGCGTCAAAGTAGATGGAGCCACATTCTATATAACTCCGCAAAATAGTAAGTAACAAACTATGACCATATTGGCGAACGCACAACGAAATTATGTGTTCAATCTCAAACAACATTTTATAATTATGAAAAAGGCTAAAATATGTTCATTTTAAATGGCTTCTTTGTACCCACATCCTCAGAATCTATAATATAAAAATGAATCGCAAAATGTGTTGGTAAGCGCATAACTCAACAACGCCTGGACCAATTTGGCCAAATCTTTTTTTAAAATGTTCGTTGAAGTTCAAGGATGGTTTTTAAAAATGAAAAATTAGAATTATTGCTGGAAAAACCCTAAAAATAGCCCTTTTCTTTTTCCCATACAAATGATTTGTAACTAAAACGTAGTCAATTTGAGCTTTATTGCTATGGTATAAAGTTCATATTAAATTACAAGCACTCACAGTTGTCTAAGTAATGTAGGTGTGTTCCTAACGTCAAAGATCATATCTATCAAAACAATGTGCGTGTGTGCGTTGGAGCACAGAATACATAGTTGGAGGAGTTTAATGTCGCGTTCCGAAACTCGCGTTTCTTTTGTATTAGTTTCGGCACGCGAGATAAACTGCATCAGTTTCCACGTCATTACATCAGTCAAACAAAAATCGCGTTACCAACAGTGTTTTATTATTTTTAATATCCAAATTTACAATAAATAAAATAATTCGTACGGCTTAAAAGGATTTGACTTCAAGTCATATCAAATTTTTTTAAAAAAAGTTGTCTGTTACCTAATCTACTGAGTTTGCTTTTGTCAACTGATACACGAAACAAATTCGTGTATCGTGTTTTGTGCAGAGTGTTTAGTTAGTTAGTGTTTGTTTGGTTCGTGATTAGGCGGGCGGTCCGACAGGGGGCGGGTGCGGGGAGGGGGGGGGGGGCGGGTACGGCTTGGTATTTCCCGCAACTTTGGGACTACTTGGCAAAATCCTTGAGAACCAATTACTCGATTTAGATGCGGATTGTATCTACGTCTAGCCTGATTCTACTCAAAACTTATAGGCTACATAATATAACGCTTCATTACCTGAAGGGTGAGTAGTGAGTGTTAAATTCTTATAACTTGCGAACCACTAACCCGATTTATGTGCGTATTTTATCAATGTATAGGATCTCTGGGAGCTGTCAGGTTCGAGATGGGTTACTGTTTTCGATGTTGAGGCTGGCTGTGGGTTAGAGTCCACGCAAAACTTACATACATTAGACGTTACTTACTTACTAGGTAAACAATGTTGCAGTGCAAGTGCAGAAAGGTTCTGGCGGCAAATGCTTTTTTTTTAAATAGCCACCAAATGTCAACGAAGCTCTAAATGGGAATTATTGGATGTTTCTCATTAAATCATGCTATTTCATCTCGAACGATCTTGATTATATTTGGTAGATGGATACATTGTCCTGGACCAGTTTGACCCTATTTTGGATCAGCCATGTCGGATACTTTTTATCCATGAAATAATTTAGCCGACGCTAACCCGAGCGGAGCCGGGTACCGCAGCTAGTTTGCTTATAAATTTAAGCTCATATGTATTCGTATTCTTTATGAGATTATATACATGTAACGACATAACTGCTCAAGGGCTTGATAACGCCAGGGGGTCCATTCAGAGCAAAAGTGAGTTCGAGTTCGGGAGTGAGTTAACCTAAAAATAGCTGGGAAATATATTATTTTTTAAATAACGGAACCGTTATTTATGCTTCCAACGTATTTACGGGACAAACCAGATGTTTACCTAACTGTAATGATGTTCTATAAGTGTGGAAACATTAACTATTTAAAAAAGTGAGTTGATATTTAGTTGCGAATTCGAACTCACTCTTACTCTGAATGGACCCCCTGATTGCAATAAGGTCCTAAGGTCGTAAGTGAAACCATATTTTATTATTTTTAAAAATAACTCCTACTTATTTTGGAATTTCAAAAAAATTAAAGATGCATTGGTGGTCTAGCTATATTTTAAACATATAACGTAAATATCGGACGTTCATATTATCTGTTCAAACTTTTATTTATTATTTATTTATTAAATATGTTTTTTTTGTCTAATTTGAAAACACAAAGCACCAGCGACTTACAGTAGTATCTTTAAATTATAGCTAGATCATCCATCTCAATTTTTACTTTTTGGATTATCGAAATTCGTCGTGGTTATGATTAAATACAATTAAATCTTGTTTTACTTAGTCGTTATTAAACTGAACGCAATCGACTCTTGTCACGCCCTTAATGTGCTCGTTATTTCCTATTTTTGGGGGGAAAGCAGAAATAGCGACGAACGACTGTGGCGCCATCTACTTTGACAAATCCATAGAGTCATAGATAAAAGATAGTTGGGATAGACTGCAAACGTCATATAACGTCCAAGGCTCGCTAAATTTCTTATTTTCGCTGGTGTTATGACATTTCTAACCAACGCCATCTTCCGTCACTGCCAGAACTAGTCACACCGTTATTAAATTATGCTTAATTCCAAATTTTGACTAGGCAAAGGAAAAGATTAAATTTTAACCATAAATTAAGTAATGTAACTGTAAATAAAAAATAGAATTAATTTTCATTGGTTAGTATTTGATGTATTCTCAAATGTGAATTGCAACGCCATCTGTTGACTTTTATTCTTCATATTTAACCCTTGTATGTCGTTAGCAATCTGTCCGTACTATTTTTATCTATGACGGAGTGTAAAGCCGCTCTCACACCGTCTATATGACCCAGGCGACGCGACTCTTCTCCTGGCGGTCGTCGGGCGCGCGCTCCGCCGCCGCCGGCTCGCTGCGACGGCGGTCCGTGCGAGGCGCGCGCTGTCACGAGGCTCCGCCGCAGTCGATGCGCGCGCACGCCGCCGCCGACGTCAGCGTCGCGAGCGCCAGCGACATCTGCACCCACGCGATGACGACCAGGTCGCGCGGCGACGGCTCCGAGCTCGCCGCCTCGTCGTATTGCCTGCGGGAGACCGACACCCCCCGTTCTCAATTCGGAATGTCGAAAAGATACACCGATAATAATGCAATCATTAGGATATTTGCAAGAAAAGCTATGAACACGTATACTTGTTTGGCAGCACAAAGTCTGCTTTCAAAAAACAATTGAGAAACCTGAGACTAATACATAAGGACAGATATAAAGACAAAGACAAAAAAATTACATCTCATAAGTAAATATAGCATTATTTATGGTATGCGTTATGTTATTAGTATTATAAGTTTTTTTTTATTGTATTGTTAATACTATTTGTAATTTTGATTTACCCACACACATAACATCACACACAACCAGTCACACAACACACCCTAACACACCCCCACGCAGCCTCGCTCTCAGTTTCCTTTCGATATACTTTCGCGCTTCATAGTTTTCATTTATGCTTGTGAAAACGTTTTGTTTAATTCTAGTGTAATTTGAGTATTAGCATTTTGTTAGATGTGTGTTTTTTTACATAAATAGGCTTGGAATGCTTATTTCTTGCGGGAACGTTGAAAAATGTTCAATGAAGTATCTTGCTATTTCTTCTTTGTTGTGGTTGTTCAATCAACAAATCCGAGTGTGATGAATGAATATTGATGCAACAATCCGAGTGTGATGAATGAATGATTATGCAACAATCCGAGTGTGATGAATAATTGATGATGCAACAATCCGAGTGTGATGAATGAATGATGATGCAACAATAAATGAATATCCTGTGATAAGTTAGTACGCATGTTTGCAGCGTGCTGCATACACAAGAAATCGCTGGCTGTGTTCGCCACGCCCGGACGTCACGGCGCTTGCATAGTAGTAGCGACGTAGCGCGTAGAAACGGCTTCGATGAAAAATATAGTAATAATAATAAAACAATATTATGTTATGATCGATAGAAGTAGGATTCTGCGCTTTAGAGTTGGGCAGGAAAGCCCGTAAGCAATGTCGTCGATACAAATGTAGTTTGAAAATCATTTTAAAGCAACGCTTTACTTAATTCATCGTGTCCAAAAATTAAACAGTCGATAACTATAATTTTTCCTTTTTTTTAAAATAAAAACTTATATTACAGCAAAAAATCAATTTAGCATTTATTTATTTCCTAAATTGACTGTGGTGGTTTAGACATAGTCATCGATGTTTAAGGTTAGATTCTAAAATCCATTAAGATGAGCACAGCGATTTATCAATAAAATTCATAATCTACGTTTGTACAGGGGGAGGGGATTTACGGTCCAAGCTCACCCGTAGAGGCCGCCGCCGGGGGGATCGGCGATGGTGCGGCAGCACTGCACGATGAGAGCCAGCAGCAGGCACGCGGCGGCGGCCCACAGCGCGGCCGCCGCGCCGCCGCCGCCCGCGCCCGCTCCGCCGCCCGCCCAGCCGCGCGACGTGTGGATCGACACCGCTGTCGCGCCGCCACACCATAGATTAATAATTAATTACTTACTGGGCTAAGTAGCCAACCGTTAGAGTGACGGAAGTTTCATATAATATGTGTTAAACTAGCCGGCCCTCTATTGCAATAAACGTTGTATTAAGATGGTAACTTCTATTCAATCGATCACAACAAAAAGAGTGTTTCTACCAAGAGATGGCGCATCTATTAGGCTCATGGTTTTTTTTATGGGTTGTCAAAAAATGTGTGTATCGATTCAAAATTGTATGTTTTCCATGTTTGAAACAAAATTGTTTTATTAATAAATGAATAAATCCTATGTTTGTACAGCGCTATCTATTGGCAATTTTGCTAAAGTGGCGCCATCCTATTTCCATAGCCTTGAACTTAGATCCATGCAGTTGCGCCATCTATTGTTCGTGTCTTCGGCATTGACCTTTTGGTGAAACATCTAGGTCTTTATTAATCTATGGCCAAACGGACACGGACCACGTGAGCACACAAGTGATAGTGTGCCTTCGTGGCCATATTAACTAGGTAACTGAAACTATAAGAAATAGAGAAAAATTCTCTAAAGAGTCATGGGACCATTTTTTATCAAAACTAAAAATGCTTTTATTATATTTGAAAATTTTCGAACTATTTGACTACTGAAGGTACGGCTAATGTTAAAAATAAACCATTTCTTTTAGTTTGGCATTCAACATTACTTCGAACGATTTGTTCCTCATAAGCTGGTGCAATACGACGGAAGGCATAATTTTGCCCAAAATCAACAAGTTCGATTCTCGGCTAGATTTTTTTGTAAATCTAATAATCCCCCTTTAGTTACATCTTATGTACAAAAACTGACAAAACAATGAACTTTTTACATTTACATAGACTCACAAAAGAATTTACTATTTACTCTAACAAAGATTCACAAAATAATGAAATATTTACACTTACGGTGACTGACAAAATAATTGTCTGTTTACTGACTGTTTACTGATACTGACAGAATAAAGAAATACAACATTTACAATTGAAGAAACTGACCGAATAATGAACTATTTAAACTTACAGTCACTTGCAAAACAATGAAGTATTTACACTTACAGATAAATACTGACACATACAATTATAAATTATTTACACTTAAGGCTGTTTCGAGCCATATAAAGTTGTTTGCACACATAACGCAAAAAGTATTGCACTTTAAGCCACGAATTAATAATAAAAGTTTAATATAGTCATTTTACTTGCATTGAAAACAATTTCACAATTTCAGGATTATTGGTTTTGTTACAATTTATTTAAATACGATTTTTATTTAACAGCGCCATCTAACGGTGTAAAACTTCTAATCGGCAATTACAACGAAACCATTAAACCTGAAATTGTGAATATGTTTTCGCTGCAACTACTATGGCTATATTTAATATTTTTGACGAATTCGTGCCTTAAAGTGCAATACTTTTTGCGTTCTGTGTAAAAAAAACATTGTATGGGTCGGAACATCCTTAAGAGAGTTTTTCCGTAGTTAGAAAAAGAGTAATTTCGCATAACCCTAGGAAACATGTTTGCGAGATAAGTATCCGACTAATGACGCTGCTTATCGTGACACACATTCCACACAGATCCCGTCATTTTGCAAGGATTGTCCCTTTCCAGGATTATACGGCCAGAGGCGCGGGACAAATGGCTGCCCGTACCTAATGAAAAATAATGGATCGCGAGCATCGCTGGGCTTAAAGAGTCCAACGCAAAATGATCGAGCTGCACCTCTATACATACTAAGTGGTCCGACGCTAACAGGAATCGATATTGTTAGAATGGCACATCCCGAACAGCCTGACGTCGTAGTTTTAAAGTTGCAGTTTTTTTTATGTGACTGGACATGGATGGCTAATACCACAAGTTCTGTCATGGTATTAGCCCAACACACCAAATGGGAACTAGGTGCCGTGCCAGGACCTTCCTTATATTACGGCTACATTGAGCTGGATGGAAAACACGGACAATTTTCATTGCCGCTTCGACCATCGTTCATCCAATCCGATGGTACCAACCCGGGCGGGATTAACCCTACCACCTAGTAAGTAAGGAAGGGGAGCTACAGTTTAACGTGGAGTCCGAACCACGGCCAGTCTCTCTCAACGGTCGAATGGTCACCCATCCAGGACCAGACCGGACCCAGCATTGCTTAACTTCGGAGAGCGTTCGCCGAAGTGTCGCGCCACTGGGCCACTGAGGCTGACAAAGGCTGCAGTGTCTTGGGTGACAAATATCCTTGCTGAAAAATATTCTGTTTCTCACACTTTATTTATTTATGTATTATTTTTGTCACCAAATAATCAGAGGCTTCTGCTTCCATATGAAGCATTCTACAATCAGGCCGAACCTGAATTAGCTGTCCGGAGGTAAAATAAACAAGCACTGAGGATACTTCCCCAAATTGGAAGCCAAAAGACGGATCATGACGTTTCAGGAGTTTAGTCGTATATCACAAGGCACTGCTTTTCAAGCTGCCCTCCTATTGATTTCCGACGTGTGTGAGTGGATCGCTAACATTCTGCATGGCCGCAACATCAGTTTTGGTTGGCGGCTGTTGTTTTAAGTCCATGTCAGTTAAGGATGTTCCGACCCATACAATGTTTTTTTTACACAGAACGCAAAAAGTATTGCACTTTAAGGCACGAATTTGTCAAAAATATTAAATATAGCCACAGTAGTTGCAGCGAAAACATATTCACAATTTCAGGTTTAATGGTTTCGTTGTAATTGCCGATTAGAAGTTTTACACCGTTAGATGGCGCTGTTAAATAAAAATAGTATTTAAATAAATTGTAACAAAACCAATAATCCTGAAATTGTGAAATTGTTTTCGCTGCAAGTAATATGACTATATTAAACTTTTATTATTAATTCGTGGCTTAAAGTGCAATACTTTTTGCGTTATGTGCGCAAACAACTTTATATGGGTCGGAACAGCCTTAACGCCGGCGTACCGCAGGGCTTCGAGCTATCCCCAACCCTTTTTTTTAGAAATTAATGATCTGCTCCATCTGGGCTACATTGGTATTGCTCGATTTGGGCTACAGTGAATTTAACACAAGCAACAAACAGGGATGTGTATTTAGTGCGATACAGATCCGATCTTTCTGGATTCCAGTGTTGACCTGAAGCAAGCCCTGAATTTAATACGTCATATCGAGGTTAAAGACAAGTTTGCATAAAAATCTGGGAGTCCTAAACAGGATGCGCACATATTGTACACCGGACCAAAACTGCTGGTGATTTTCGTAGCTGCTTTGAAAGTTCGAAAGCCCATGGAAGTCATCTGGAACCTCGCATCACGCCATATACAAAATAATATAGGACCATGCCTATGTTGACAACTGTATATTGTCGCCACAAAATATCTGTGGTCGCTACAATCATTGGATCAACTCAGGCAAATAATATATAATAAATATGACTCAGGGTTGCAATAGATTTCTCACTTTGTGTGTTGCACAAGAATTCGTGATTTATCGTGGTGACGATCGAGCAAGTTGGTCTTCATGTTTCAGTATTGAAGCCATGTCGGCGCACCCGTAGACACATAAAACTGTATTCGGGCGTGGACAGAAACGACATTAACATAAGCTCACGCGCGCCCTCACTCTAACTGTAATTGGCACTCTGCCTTTATTTATTTACCCAAATTGGAAACGATAACAAGAGAGGAGAACAAATATTTTCTCTTCTTCCGTGAATCGACGACGGCTACGTGTGGGCGACAGTTCCTCCTCGATCTCCTCGGGTTACTGACGGCCACTAACGATATTTCCGAAGAATTCTCGGAAAATAAACGGGCGTCTTTCTTGGTATAAATTAAGGGTTTAAAATGCTAAAAGCTTAAAGAAATTTTATACGGCAACATGATATAATTTAAGTCAAAAATAGGGCCAACAATTAAACATAAAAGGATGGGTCAAATGAAATTATTTCTTGTTAAAAAAAACGTAATTCGAAAGAGGAATGTGGATTTTTTTAACGAAAGTAAAATTGGTTGTAATCACGAACTTACGAAAGTTTGCTTGTGGGCCCGCAAAGGATATGATCATTTACACACACTATTATAATCTATCATTACTCGTGTGGTAATTTTGTGTAGCAGTTAGTACTCGTGCGGGAGGCCCAGACCCGGATTGAATTTCCGGCACTCCTTATGAATGCTAGACTGGAGGAGGCGAAACCGTTTGTTTCTGTAACGTATACCTGCAATTAGTACACTGACGCCTCCGTGAAGGATGCCGAGACACCATATTGAACTGTCGTCGCTCCTCGATGTAGGCTACTATTTCCATTACCGTGTGTGTAGGTATAGTATGTTACTGATACCTGCAGCTAGCACTTTGACGCCTCCGGCAGGTATGCCAGCCGAGACCCATGTTGAACTGCCATCGCTCCTCGATAAAGGCTATCGCTATCGTGGCGGAGATATAGTATGTAAGTGAAGGTGTCCCTGCAGCAAGCACGCTGATGCCTCCGGCAGACATGCCGGGCGAGACCATTATCGTAGCGCAGGTATAGTATGTAAGTGACGGTGTATCTGCAGCTAGCATGTTGATGCCTCCGGCAGGTATGCCGGGCGAGACCATTATCGTAGCGCAGGTATAGTATGTAAGTGACGGTGTATCTGCAGCTAGCATGTTGGTGCCTCTACGATAATGGTCTCGCCCGGCATACCTGCCGAGACCATTATCGTAGTGCAGGTATAGTATGTAAGTGACGGTGTATCTGCAGCTAGCATGTTGGTGCCTCTACGATAATGGTCTCGCCCGGCATACCTGCCGAGACCATTATCGTAGTGCAGGTATAGTATGTAAGTGACGGTGTATCTGCAGCTAGCATGTTGATACCTCCGGCAGATATGCCGGGCGAGACCATTATCGTAGCGCAGGTATAGTATGTAAGTGACGGTGTATCTGCAGCTAGCATGTTGATACCTCCGGCAGATATGCCGGGCGAGACCATTATCGTAGCGCAGGTATAGTATGTAAGTGACGGTGTATCTGCAGCTAGCATGTTGGTGCCTCTACGATAATGGTCTCGCCCGGCATACCTGCCGAGACCATTATCGTAGCGCAGGTATAGTATGTAAGTGACGGTGTATCTGCAGCTAGCATGTTGATGCCTCTACGATAATGGTCTCGCCCGGCATACCTGCCGAGACCATTATCGTAGCGCAGGTATAGTATGTAAGTGACGGTGTATCTGCAGCTAGCATGTTGATGCCTCCGGCAGGTATGCCGGTCGGGACCCCCGTGGAACTGCCGTCGCTCCTCGATCAAGGCTACACTTCCCATTACCGTGGCGGAGGTATAGTATGTAACTCATAGTGTACCTGCAGCTAGCACGCCGACGCCTCCGGCAGGTATGCCGGCCGACACCCCCGTTGAACTGCCGTCGCTCCTCGATCAAGGCTACACTTCCCATTACCGTGGCGGAGGTATAGTATGTAACTGATAGTGTACCTGCAGCTAGCACGCCGACGCCTCCGGCAGGTATGCCGGCCGACACCCCCGTTGAACTGCCGTCGCTCCTCGATCAAGGCTACAGTTCCCATTACCGTGGCGGAGGTATAGTATGTAACTGATAGTGTATCTGCAGCTAGCACGCCGACGCCTCCGGCAGGTATGCCGGCCGACACCCCCGTTGAACTGCCGTCGCTCCTCGATCAAGGCTACAGTTCCCATTACCGTGGTGGAGGTATAGTATGTAACTGATAGTGTACCTGCAGCTAGCACGCCGACGCCTCCGGCAGGTATGCCGGTCGAGACCCCCGTGGAACTGCCGTCGCTCCTCGATCAAGGCTACATTTCCCATTACCGTGGCGAAGGTATAGTATGTAACTGATAGTGTACCTGCAGCTAGCACACTGACGCCTCCGGCAGGTATGCCGAGGCCCATGTTGAACTGCCGCCGCTCCTCAATAAACGCTACACTTCCCATCACCATGGCGGAAATACCGCATACGATCTGAAAAGCAAAAAAAACTCATCGTCACCTAGACTCGTGGAGAAACTAGATTTTACCTTATTCGATCATTTGAACACTGTTCCTAACTCGTTACACTCAAATCATAGAATACTCGAAGTTTGAATGTAAACAAAAGATTATTTAATCATTATCTTCCATTTCTTAGATAAACAGTCTAACAGAAATACTCGAATTTCATAGAATTCAACAGCAAGAGAAACGTCTCTTTAGAAATGAAAATAGCGTGTATTATTATTAAAACAATAAACTTAAGTTATTATTAATAAGATAATTTTCAAGTAGCAATCGAAACTGAAATGAATAAGTTAAATTTAGCAGAGTGCCAAATTTTGTGATAGAAATAATATGTTATTAAGAAATTGTATATTGTATATGCCAATTTATTGTAAAGGTCGGTTCGACCTGGGGTCGCTGGTGTCGCTTTACGGTTAATTAAAACGTGACGTTGTTTGAATAAATCTTAACCACCCTGTCTTGACGCAGCCGGTGTCCGGTAGCCGGGGAGGCTGTCCGGCCAGGGAAGTTATGAAACCGCTAAAAATAGAAATAACGATTTAATGTATAGATTTTTTTCATGGAACTCAAAAGCAAGATGTTCGGTTACGTACTCATTAAAATGCCTATATATGTACTACACGAACATATAAAATCCGGCCAAGTGCGAGTCGGAGTCGCCCACGAAGGGTTCCGTACCATCGTAGAAGATTTAAGGGCCTGGTACTAGCCAAATCGCAAAGTTAGACGAGGCACCCCAAGTTAACTAGCTAAGTCTGACGATTATAAGTGTCATTCTTACAATATATGATTGCTTGTCTAGGAATCGAATTATTTTCGTTAATGTATGTTTCCTTTTTCTATACAAAATACATTGCGGAAACGGTGTCCATTTCCGAACTTTTTTGACTAAATGTAGAAATCTAAAAGCAAATGGAATTTTTTGTTTATGCATATATGCTGTTTTTGCTTATATCTAGAAATCGAATTACTTTCCGATTTCTAATGAGAAAAATCAACTTTTTTATTTTTATTATTATTTAAATAAATGATGGAATAAAAAAATAATAACAATCCATTATCAGTCTGGAGTTCTATTTGGATTTGCTGAAGCGTTTCACTACATATTATTACATTTGTTATAAAGCGCATTTGTATGGCGCGAGTAGTTGGCTAGTCCTAGCGCCTTAACATAAAAAAATCAGTTTTTCTGTATGGGGGTCCAATACTTAAATGTTTTTATTTTACCTATTTGTTGCTATAGCGGCAAAATAAATATACACTCCGTGAAAATTTCAGCTGCCTACCTATTACGGTTCATGAGATACAGCCCTGAGACAGACGGACGAACGGACGGACGGACAGCGGAGGCTTAGTAATAGGGTTCCGTTTTCACCCTTTGGGTAGGGATCCCTAAAAATGTAATAGATCTAGTGTGCGCAATGAACTCATACAAATGAACTCTGGTCATGACCTACGCTTATGGGCAAGGATTACGGTAGGAGTGGAGTGTCTCTGGACATTCGCCGTGCCACCTCGTATAAGATTAAGATTTTTTGGCCAATAAATGAAACGTTAATTTGAATATCCCATAAGAACATGTGCCCACTAACACAGTCGTCAATTGCAATATATTATATTGTCGTAAACATCCTCTATTATACGTATACTTCATTCGATTTCGTCCCTTTAGATAGAGGCTGGTAAACTAAGGATATTATCATTGAATTTGCCTGTAATAAATTTTTTTAATTAAAGTTGCGACTAATGTAATTGCCATTCTAAAATGAAACAAAAATACAGACCATTTCAAGGTATTCTTTGACGATTCATTCTATGAATAAAAAATTCATAGATCACAATGCTTACAGATATAAAAAAAACTTATTTTTCAGCTATCTATGCAGGAATATTTACAGACACTGAGGCCATGGTCCGAATTGCACTCAAACGCTGTCAGCATGAATACAGTTGGTCCGAAACGCGCTGACAGTGCTCACAAATGCAAGATTGTGAAAGATCGTTCAAAAAGATCGTTCAAGTGCTTGCGGTGCTCAGGGCAAAACCGTGAGCGCTGTCAGCGGCAGCCATAGATCGCGCGGCAAATTTAATTTTGATGATGCACGTAGAGGACACAGAATATAAAATAAAACGCGTGACAGCTGTCACTTGCCCTTTAGCTGCAGTAACTACATAACAGTGTGCAATACTGTAGAAATGCGCACTCTCTCCATTGTCGTTCTACTACTATTTCGGCTGTTTGCCAAATTCTATGTCTATCAACATCTCAAAATCCCTCTCATTATCACATAATATAAGTAACTTTTTTATTGACGACACTTCAAACGATAGTTTGAGGTTATTTTGTGAGCACCGTTAGCACGCTCACAATCGGTCCGATTTGATATCGCAAATATTGCAGTATTCGCGAATACTGATTTGGACCAGGTGTTTGCACGAATATATTTGTGAGCACTGTCAACCCAATTCGGACCAAGGGGTGATATGTCTTATCCTGCATTAGATCACAATAAAACTTTGGTGAGTTGTTGTCCACCCTTTCGGAATTTCTCACGGTGAGGGGTGTCGCATGATAAATAAAAAATACAATGCTTGTACCTACCTCGCTAAGCCAGTGTAACTTACGACTGACAACTTTTACATTCGTTGTAAGGGACTAACGTCAAAGTTTGTCAGTCGTAAAGAGCGAAAAGTTTTAATTTGGCGAAGTACAAGCAATGTTATTCAGCAGCAGACATGGTCATCTCCTCAGATCGAAAAAGGAAAAAGACGTGCCGTCAAGAGCGCCTTCTATGAGACCCCGCTGTCTCCAATTTACTAAATCTACCATTAGACGTCACATCGCAGACGTACTGGTTTGTGTGCGTGGTAACTGACCTGGCGATTGCATTTAGCGAGCACATTCCCGCGCGATTGTTTATTTATTTATTAAATTGTATTTTTAGACCGATCGATAGGTATTGCAATATAGCATACTAAAATCTCACACATACATGTATATAAAATAAAATAACATTAGGGCAAGGCAATGGCACCATTAAACAAAACATTACAATCACAGTATTATTAATTACACACTTTCATCATATTGTTTTTAAACATTTTAAAAATAAAATAATCAATAAGTCCCATAATATTAATTTATTAACAATAAAATAATTAACTTAATGCAAAAAATTCGTCTAAACTATAAAAGGGGTTATGTATCAGGAATATTTCAGATTGGCGCTAAATTTAATCACATTATCACAGGCGGAAGGTGGTTAAATATTTATATAGATATGTAATGCGTACTTCTTTTCATTATGATAGATCTAGCTGCAGGTATACAAAGCTTATTTCTATCGCGAAGGTTGTATGAGATTTGTTGTTCTCTTTGCCTTTGAATATTACATTGATTTTGATATGTTTATATGCCTAATTTAAGTACAAATAGATTGCAATTTTGGACTTATGTGTTGCATACGACGCGCGGCCGGCTTCCTATACAATTATGTGGGCAATTTGACCATGCGGCGGCGGCGTCGCGGGTACGACCACATCACACTTCTCCTTTATTTTCTCTTCTGTGGTCATCTCCCTTCCCAGCGATCATGAATCTATTACGTGCTCTCCCTCTGCCCCAAGCCCCGTCCCGACGTACGCTAATAGAAAGAAGCCCAACCAATATGTCTGCCGTTTCATCAACTTTATTCGCTTGCTCGGGCCTGGTTTTGGATTACTGCTCATTTACTGTATTCATATTCAGGAATGGTCATATAATTTTATCATACATGCATATTGTGTGGAAGTTGGCTCTTATAGTCCCTCGGATGAAAGGTTGATTGGTGGGTAATCGCAATCAACCTTAATTTTTTCATGAACCACATTTTATTACAGTAAATAACATTACCTCAAATTTCTGGGTCAACTGCAGCTGTTTAATCTCAATACTGAGGGGTCAGTCACTCAGGGAATCAAGGAATTCGCTGAACGAAACTTTTTGGTTATTCTGGTAATCTTAAGAAACCCCAGAATCTTTGGTAATACTAGGATTCTTTAGTAATCCCTTAGTCATTTAAGAATCATGGAAATCTCTAGGAATCGTTGGAAATCTTCAAGAATCTTTGGAAATCTCCAGGAATCTTTGGAAATATTTGGCAGTCCGTGGACGTCCTTAGGAATCTAGAAAACACAAGGTAATCCTGGTATTTTTGACTACTGGTAATCTTTGTGTACACTTTTTGCTCGAGTGACTGACCCCTCGCTCAATACTTTCGAAAATATGGCTCTAATAGCAATTATCAAATTTGTTAAATAACAGTTGTCTTTTCGTTTCGGTTCGAATACAGGCATTACCGCTCACCTTACGATAAAAATCATGTGAAAAAAAGTTGTAGTAAATTTAATTAGCTCTTTGTTGATCGAAGAACTTCGTTACTCTTTTAAGTATTCCTCTATCACCATGGAAAGAACTGAGTGCATTTTGGGTCACCGATGCCAAATTCCTGGAAGTAAACATTTCCACTGGTCGAGTGCACAGAAGAGTTTGATTTGAAGTCCACTCCAAGCTGATCCATCTAATACCTCCCTTTTTTTGGTACTCATAATAGCTAATTGCGAAATACCAATCCTTCTCAATTCGTTATCTGTTAGTGAAAGAAGGTACGCACAGAACCATGCCAATGCTGAATATTTAATACAACTTTGTCCGCTACATAAATGTTGTTGCAGGATAAGCGTTTATGCCGACATTGGGTTTGTTTTCTTGGATTTTTTTATTGTCATATCTTGGACTTCTTGAAAGTGCAAACGTTCGATTTAATAAGATTTTTACAAATTGAATGCGCGAGAAACTACGAATGGGATCAATCAGAGCCTTCTCTATGCAATAGACCATGCAAGGCGCGATGCCAAGTTTGGCAACCTCGCATTGCGTGCTATACAGCTAAATTGTTTGAGGCATGCAACCGATTTATCACTACATAGTATAAAACAAAGTCGCTTTCTCTGTCCCTATATCCCTATATCCCTATGTATGCTTAAATCTTTAAAACTACGCAACGGATTTTGACGCAGTTTTTTTAATAGATAGAGTGATTGAAGAGGAAGGTTTATATGTATAATAACATCCATTAAATAGTGGAGAAATACTGTTATTTTTGAGGTTTCCAATGTGATGTCGTAAAAAAATATTTTTTAACGACATCTTTTTATGGCGTCTTGTGCAGAGAGCGCAATTTTTTTTCGAAGCTGCAAACTTCGATTCAGTAATGATCATAACACATAAACAATTCAGAACTACATCACGATGTGCGATTTCAATGTACGAGTATAATTTGTGGTTTGAGCACAAATAAATTGCCAGAGGCGAAACTTGGATACGCTCGCGGCATTTTTATTGACCCGAAAGTACATAAACATGGGAAACGTTTTAATTAAATTTTCAGTATCTTAATATCGCAACCAACTGACCGCCCACGGCACTAAATAATTTAAGTGTCGAAAATTTATGGTGTGAAATATCTTACGCCTACGACCACCGCCCCTTCCCCATTTACTCCCCGCGGCGCTGCCAATTTTTCATCGCTTTCAAAGCCTTCAAATTCAGAAATAATGAAACGCTTTTCATGTTTTTTAACGTTGTTCAATTTCAGGCCAAAATCCTCGAAGTGGAGACCAAATTGGCGATTAATTTTTAAAAGTCTCCACTTCACATTGCTCAGATTAGACCTTTAACGGTTTTGAGGTATTATTTCAATACAATCTACTCGTTTCACAGTTAAACGTTATTATAGAGACAATATTTATCATTTAAAGTTAATGTGTTTCGTTTTATACGTTCTTATTTGCCACGTGTACATATATGTACAGACAGATTCGAGCTCAATTAGTTCGAAATAGCGGTGACCAACTGTTAGGTTGCATAACAGATGTTATATTGCTTATTTTAATTGATTTTCTTTCATAAAATTTGGATGATTGTAAAATAAAAATGCAAATGCATTTTTTACACCGGCATAGGGTGTGTATTCACACGTTCACAAAAACCTTTTCACACATACACCCTGCCTCACGCATCATTTTATGTTCACTCTATTTTGTATATTGCCAACTTAAAAATATATATGAAATCTACGAAACAGTTTGATGGACATATTAGTAAAAGGTGTTTCAGCAATTTGAACGAGTATTTTTAAACGTAACTCTTAAGGCTGTTCCGACCCATATAAAGTTGTTTGCACACATAACGCAAAAAGTATTGCACTTTAAGCCACGAATTAATAATAAAAGTTTAATAGTCATATTAATTGCAGCGAAAACAATTTCAAAATTTCAGGATTATTGGTTTTGTTACAATTTATTTAAATACGATTTTTATTTAACAGCGCCATCTAACGGTGTAAAACTTCTAATCGGCAATTGCAACGAAACCATTAAACCTAAATTGTGAATATGTTTTCGCTGCAACTACTATGGCTATATTTAATATTTTTGACGAATTCGTGCCTTAAAGTGCAATACTTTTTGCGTTCTGTGTAAAAAAACATTGTATGGGTCGGAACATGGAACTCAAAACAGAAATCGCACGTCAATTCAGAGGCCCTTGCTGCAAAATGTTATCAAAAGTATACCTGGCCTACGGCGGCCATTTAACCGATATTTCGTTTTACGTGTAAATTCCATGACTATCTCCGTACATAAGTAGTTTTTTTAAATAAAAAAAACATGAATCGTTTTTTGGAAGTTTTCAAAATTCAAGTTCTTACTGAGACAGAGCGTTTGTAATCGGCTCACTTTTAAATCAATAAAACAAATAAATCGGTACACATATAGTACTATAAAAATTGACGTTGAAAAATGGACTAAATGAAGTTGGGCAGAGGGCGTGACAAACGGACCGATGGATATGTACAAACAAGTATCACAAAAAATGGTTCCTATTTCCTTGTTTGGGGGTCGCAACCCTTCAAATAAATATGACAATTTGTTTTTTTTGCTCTCGACTAACGGAGATTGCTACATCTCCTCTTCTTTCCCTCCGTCCGCAGGACCAAATTGTCTTATTTCCGTTTCACTATCCATTTTCTCACTAAGGCCGGGTTGCACGTACCGTCGTGCACGTCAACATCACCGTCAACGTATGATTAAAGACTGATCAGTCAAAATTTGCGTTGCACGAAACTTAAACATTACTTTGATCGCTGATGTTAGCCCCTAATCGTAATCACTCCCGACCCATTGATCACCGTCAAAATCACGATCAAGTAATAATTCAAAGTGTAAAAAGTCCCTATTTTTACATTTTTGCAGTCTTATTGGACCTTAAATAATAGGCAAACGTCGCCATTAATGGAATACAAACTTTGTTTTCAGCCTGGCACTCGGTTCCACGGATTAAAAATTTCGGCGCCAAATCTATGTAATCTATGGTGCTACCAACAGCTGATAGCAAGCCGACATATTGGGCGCTAGTAGCGCCACCCCGCGGCTCCAAGAGCAACTGTTTGGTTTGTTAGTACGAATGATTGACGCTAGATGGTGCTGCAATTGTGTCTGTCTCTTTCTGATAATATACTGTGGAAGAAGGACAGTACTATGTCAGCTCAGGCGGTGCTGAGAGTTGCCATACAGCAAACATTTTTGCCGATTGTTTCGAGGGACTATTTGTGGTCTGACGCCTGGCAAGCTAACGTTGACAAAAATATGTTACGTGCAACTCAATTTCATATGGTGGGCGATTAGCCGTCACATCACCGTCAAATGTAATCAGTAACGGATAACATTTTACGAGGCGTCGTGCACTCGGCCATAAGTAGGAAAATAAGTCCAAATAGGTATTATTGGTGCCGACATTTCACTCAGAGGTCACTTTCGGGAAACTTTTAGATAACTTTTTCTATTCCAAATGCGTATGAGTGGTGAGACTTATGCTGACGTCAAAAGTATTTAATGAGTCGAAGTCTCACATTTATATAAAACGTTTATTTGGGTTCTGTGGCTTAATGGGGCTAAACAGGGAACACTAATGATTTCGTCCTGTCCGTCCGTCCGTCCGTCTGACGGTAGGTTACAACCATTTTACTCGGAGACTTTTGGCTTTGGTTGCAACAACCACTATAGAGGTTGTTGCAAGGGCCAGTACATTAATTTCGCCAGCGTAATCCTCATATTTTTCCAAGAAAAAAAAATATTATCGGAAGTGGCTAGTTACGAAGATAAAGATTTTTGAAATGTATGTTTTCGTCTAGTGTAATGGGAAATAAAACTGCTTATTTATCACGATAGGTGGCGCCTAAGAGAGCTCACCTAAAAGATCTGTCAAAGCTGTCAGATACCGTACAAAATAAAACAGAATAGATTTCAAAATTATTTAATTGAAATGACTCAATTATCTCCATGTTACTCGGAAAATAAATGTCTTGGGAAAGATAATATTACAAAAACATTGCCTATAATACTTAATTTCATATTTTGTGCAGGTTTTTTTTATGTGACTGGACATGGATGGCTAATACCACACCTTCTGTCATGGTATTAGCCCAACACACCACGTAGGAACTAAGTGCCATGCCAGGACCTTCCTTATATTGCACGGCTACATTGAACTGGATGAGGTCAATGCCATTTAAGTATGTTTAAAGACAAAAAAAAGCTCTTTTTCCCATCTAAACCTTATTCTAACTGCATCATGAAGTACATATTTCATCTAAAAAATCTCGTAAGTGTAACTTGACAGGAAAGATAGGTTTGACGTTTTTAAGGTAAGGTCGCTCATGCGACATCTACAATAAGCTATGAATATTCTTCCCCATTTGACACTAAGTTGTTACCGTGCATAGGGAAGGTCTAGGCATGGAAACTAGATCTCACTAAAGTCAGGCTAATGCCTTAACAATAGGTGTTTGCACTGTGCACAGTTTGATGTGTCTGATGTATGAACACCACTTGGCAACTTGTGCTACTTACTACCATATTTTTAGTTATTGATTAATTGCAAAAAAAGAGCGTTCATAGATTTTCTGATAAAAACTTGATTAAATCGTTATATGTAGCTGTTATAAAATTATTACTAAACTACAAAGTAAAAAAACACGATCTAGAAAAAAAACATTGGAGGCGCCGGGTATCGATCCCGGTACTTCTCGCATGCTAAGCGAGCGCTCTACCATCTGAGCTACGCCCCCTGTGAGAAATGCGACGAAATTGTGCTACACTTCCCAACGGTTCTGCTGCGAAACAGTTGTGTAAGAAAACTTACATGTACATACATGATTATCTATTGTAGTTTCGTTGGCAGTGGCCCAGACAGCCAGCCCAGACATGTCGAATATAAATAGAAATGAAATGATAACGAAAGAGAACCTACAAAATAGCCAATCTCAACGTATGTAACCACATAAAGGTTTATAGAAAAAGGAGAATTCCGAGAGGTCACGAAATTTTTGGTCACGATAAGGTAAATGGCTGAATCTTGGTTTACATGTTAGAGACGAACCCTCTGATATTAAATATTTATGAACTATATGCAGGTCTAAATAAAACAGGATAGAAATAGAAGCAATTCATAGAATCCTGTTTTACAATGTTATCATGATAAGGACGGGGATTAGGATGGATCAATGTGTATGTAAAACTGTAAGGAAAAGGTAATGTGGCTCAGCGTTAATGCCCGCGTCTACTTCACCTAACCTAACCCAACCTAACTTACATATTACATATAAATTACATATACACCACATCCACTTCCAAAAACTGGAGGCATCTGGGCCTCCAGTTTTTGGCGACGCATATGCGTCTCCGCTCGTTGGCGACGGGTCTGCGGTCATACCGCAGATGCCTCGCCGACGATGGAGATATTGGCGATGCATTTATTGGAGATGCAGATATTGGCGATGTATATGGCGGGCACTGCTTATTTGTACACAGTATTTGCGTTATATCTGTAGGTACTTTATTAGGGATATTATAATGGGTTTTACTACCTTAATCAACATTTTACCCATTTCCCACTAGAGTTTTTAAAACTTTGCATGCATGAATGTGGCGTTTATTATACGCTCCAAATTGGCCAAATTGGATGAGCGGTATTTCCTAAACAGTCAAATTCTGTTCTTCTGTTCACTATAACGACATGAGAAGGCAACTACCGAACTGCAACGAACACGTGTTATTCGATTTTCTATTTTTTTTTTGTGGTTTTTACTCAAGCGGAACATTTTTTTTTTGTTCTATTCAAGTATTGTATTGTATTGTTTATTCATCATCCATAGACAGTACACTGCACTCGGATTTGTCATATTTTAGCATTGGCCAGTTCAGCAAAACCAAACACAGCGAAGAAGAACTGGAAAGAAACTCCGCTGTTTTTTTTTTCAACGTCCACTTAGTCTAAGTTTACAAAAGTGTTTGTCAATTATTTTAACAAAAACATAGGTAAAACACTAAATTCACATGAATACACAAAAATGTACAATCCATGCCGTATGCAACAGTTCATGACAAATATCATTTTATTTTCAAAGACAATCATCAAGTGAAACATTTTAATTATGACGGGCGATACTTGTTTGCTACATAGCAATACAATTTACAAACTGATTTATGCTGGGCATCCTGAGTTAAGGGCCTGGTACTAGCCAAATCGCAAAGTTAGACGAGGCACCCCAAGTTAACTAACTAAGTCTGACGATTATAAGTGTCATTCTTACAATATATGATTCCTTGTCTAGGAATCGAATTATTTTCGTTAATGTATGTTTCCTTTTTCTATACAAAATACATTGCGGAAACGGTGTCAATTTCCGAACTTTTTTTTGTTTATGCATATATGCTGTTTTTGCTTATATCTAGAAATCGAATTACTTTCAGATTTCTAATGAGAAAAGTCAACTTTTTTATTTTTATTATTATTTAAATAAATGATGGAATAAAAAAATATTAACAATCCATTATCAGTCTGGAGTTCTATTTGGATTTGCTGAAGCGTTTCACTACATATTAGTTATTACATTTGTTAAAAAGTGCATTTGTATGGCGCGAGTAGTTGGCTAGTCCTAGCGCCTTAACAGATGCAAATTATGTACGATATCTCGTAGATGAAAATTAAAATAATATACCGAGTTCGTAAAATCGGTAAATTATATTTAAATATAAGTGCTAGCTAACATTTCTGTCATCTATACTAATAATAAATCTGTAAGGGGTGTTCATGGAGTAAGTATCTTTGTTTTCTAAGATACTTCGCTTGTAGACTTTATGTATGATAGTAAGACTAAATTGATGATCTTTAGAAATCAGTTCTGTATGTATGTATGTATGTATGTTGCTCCATAACTCTTGAACCGATCATCCGAATTAGATGAAACTTACTACACGTATATGTGAATACACGGGACACAGGATAGGCTATATATAATTCAGTTCCGCTTACGTTAAGATGTAGCTGTCATACAAACCGAAATGCCCCGAGGCGGCGCCTTGGGGGGTAATCACTACCTGCCTTTATTTCTTGGTCTACTTCTTCTAAGCCACGCAACGGACTTTTTGATTTGGTTTTCATTAATATAAGGAGCGATCAACGAGCAAGGTTTGCGTATGTAATTTTTAAAAATTTAATACAAACCTTAAGAGAAAAATGAAAACTATGTACTTGAAAATTGTAGGTGTTAAAAAGGCCTACAGAAAGTTTCACGATATCATGTAGAGCGATAACTTCGAACTCGCCCGATTTATTTGCGTATTTTATCAACGTATAGCAACTCAGGGCGCAGTCAGATTTCGGATGGGTTACCGTTTTCAATGTTGAAGGTGGCTGTGATTCGTATTCCTCATAAAACTTTGTCAAAGTAAGGAAGGTGGTAGGGTTCATCCCGCCTTTGTTGGTTTTGTATCAATTTTTATGTAGCAGAGCCAGTGCAGTAAGGGTCTAGCGGCACATGCTTTTAAAATTCGCTCCCAAATGTTTACGAAGCTCTAAATGGGAATATGTCGATGTTTATCATTAAATCATGCCACATCGGTTCAAACAATTTTGATTAAATTTGGTATATGGATACATAGTCCTGGACCAGCCTTTTGGTGGGTTACTTTTTATCCAGGAAATAATTCAGACCGAAATCAATCCAACATGCCATTGACCCGAGCGGAGCCGGGTACCGTAGCTAGTTACCAAATAAAAGGAGACAAAGGTTGAATGCATTTGTTGGTAAATAAATTGAGCTTTGTGGTTGAAATTCCACTCAGACGAGTTGATAGTTTGCGTAGGAGAGCACATTACTGGATTAATACGATTAATTCTAGTGGAAGTACAGAGTGAGCCGGCGAGTGCGTCTTAATGGATACATCACTTGGAATTAGTGTTTTAGTGCCTCTAGAAGTGTGTTAGGAGCTAGCTCGAAAATACGTGAGCGGGCGGTTACCATGATAAATTATACCGCCGCGTGGAAAGGTCAGAGTGATTAAGTTGCATTTCGTACAATGTTAACAGTAAAACGACACGTGTAGTTCGGCCAACTGAGCTGACATTTACCGGTTAGTATGGTACGGATTGCAACTAAACGTCAGATATAATCGCTCACTGCCCTGATCACCCGGTGAGGTAATTTACCATGGTAACCATCCTGGTCGTGTATTTTCCCGTTTTGGTGATCAGTTTTTTTTTATGTTAAGCGCGGCATATGGCGTACGCCAGGACCCAAAGGTGCCCGACGACGCCCATGGGTTTTCGAACATTCAGGGGGGCTGCGAAAACCATGCCGGCCGGCCAGGTGCTTCTTCACACCACGTTTGAAGGACCCCAGGTCGTAATTTGGGGGAAATACTTCGGAAGGGAGTTCATTCGATTGTTTACCGACACTAAAGTATAGATAAAGGATCTAGAGGATCGGTGGGTTCTTATTTTTGGAATGTCGAATTGGCGCCACATGTTGAACTCTTTTTAGTGAAGCTTTTTGAAGTAAAATGTTTATGCCAATCAAACCACTATCACCCACAACTGAAAGAAGGAAATTATGAATATTTCGAGAAAATATTGCATTTGTGCCAGCCATTTATTTGACGTGCTATTAATATAAACCTATCCCATATACTTTTTTGATAAATAACAAATACGTTTTCGTTCAAAAACTTGTATTTCCCATCAACATTACTTCGTGCGTGAATTTTAGGACAGTTAATTTCAACAGTTTCGTCACGGCAGTCCTAATATATATCAATGTAAATTCATTGCATATTATTTAAATGAAAGTGAATTGTTTTCATAAAAAACGAATAAGAGATAATGGTGTTATACTCGATAGCAAATTGCTACCATCTACATAGACGAGAACAATTGTAGGCAGACATTTCACACACGTGAACGTAATAAGTTAACTAATATGACACTATTACACTATGTTAGGAGACACTTTTCGCAAGTACAGTGTGCAACCCAAAAAATGCTCTTTACATGGTTTGAAATGACAAAAAAAAAATCATCAATATCGTGAACCACAGGCGAGAGTTCTGAGGTAACAAACATAAAAAAAAATACAGTCGAATTGTGAACCTCCTCCTTTTTTGAAGTGGGATAAAAATACGGCACAAACAATACAAATGTCTGGACAGTAGGGAATGGATGCGAGTTTCTTAATTAAAAGGGTTCTGCATCAATCAAACGTTCGTTTAAAAGCCCTTTCCATCCCAATGATTCGGCGTTTCTGTGGAAGGTCGAACATTTCAATTTAGCCCCGGTTGCACGAAGAGACGGCCGAGTTAATCAATGTTCAAACACGTCGCTTTTAGTGATCCGCATAGAGTTCCTTCCATACTGTCCACACAAAGAGACGTGTTTGATTATAATTTGACGTTGATTTTGATTTTTTGTACGTTCGTGCACTCGGCCCTTAGTTATTCCTGTTTAGTTGCATTTTGTACCATGCTGACCGTCGAACGACGTTTTCTTCGGCTGAATCTGGGTTCACAGGTTAGAGACCAATCCTCTGATGCTAAATATGTCGGTCTGCCTGCGCCAAGTGGTTGCGTTAGCTAGATTGGCTATACAGAATATATGTTGGTATGCACCTGCATACCAGCATATACTGATATACTGATTGTCTGGACATATTGATACCTATTCATTATACAACAATAACCAGTATGTCTTATAATTAAACACATAAATATACCTAAAGTATATATACACATAAAAATATCTGTAACCTAAATCGCCTATAACTACGGAATGCAACAAAGTATTTGTTCAGTTTTGGTATTACTAAACAAGGATGTAGTGTAACATTCATGCTTCGTAATTTGCAGCCATTTACCTCCTCACAATTTTATTTTTTATCACGATAACTACTTTTTCAGGCGCCTTATCTAGGTAACGCAACCACTCGGCGCAGGCAGACCGACACATTTAGCTTCAGAAGGTTGGACTTTATCCTGTGAACCCAGTTTCAGCCATTTACATTATCGTTACCAATTTTGTCGCGACCTCCTAGTCCAATAGTTCTTGAGGTTGAATGGGTTGTGGCGAAAAAACAGATTATCATGTCGCGAAAGCGAGCATCATAAAACTTTATTGACTGACCAACCGCATTTTCGTGTGGTCAGATGATTCATCAAGGTTGTAAATGCATACGATTCTCAACAATAAATCGTGGATTTTCCGAACCCCAAATGCGACAATTTCGACGAAGTCATCAAAAGGAACATTATCGCATGAATTTATTGAATTATTCGGCAGGAAAATTGCGATAACAATGAATTGTTTACATAATACTAGCTGAGGTACCCGGCTCCGATCGGAGCAATGTCGTTTCGGACTGATGTCGGGCTGAGCCTAACATTGTATGTTACATGAGTTCCCCATTCACACTTTCAGCCCCCTTTGAGTTTATTTTTTTCCACAAAAGGCCTATGTCATCTACGACACTGCTAAGTCAGTATCGTAGGTTTGCACTCGCTTAAAATTGAGAGGTCACAAAATTGGTGATTTTTATCTGAATAGCTGTCTCATTCTTGTCTTGATTGGTCTTAACATAACAAGGCAAGAGAAATACTTGTAATGGTACCTGCAAGACGCGCAGGCGCAGAACTAGTGCGAGCGGGTAGCCGAGCGCGCGCCGCAGCCAGCCGGCCCGCTCCGGTGTCCGCTCGCAAGTTAGCGGTGCCACCGACTGCCGCCGCAGCGCCAGGCTCGCCTGCCGACATATTCACATTTGTCTGCAGAACTTGTACGTATGGGTAGCCGAGTACGCACCGCAGCCAGCAGGCCCGCTCCGGTATCCGCTCGCAAGTGAGCGGTGGCACCGTTTAACGTCGCGGCTCGCTTGAGAAACGTTCACATTTATCTGCAGTACATGTGCGAGTGGATAGCCGAGCGCGCGCCACAGCGAGCAGGTCCGCTCGCAAGTGAGTATTGCCACCAACTGCCGCCACAGCGCCAGGCTCGTCTGCCGACACACACATTTATCTGCAGAACATGTGCGAGTGTATGGCCGAGCGCGCGCCACAGCGAGCAAGTTCGCCCGCAAGTGAGTGTTGCCATCGACTGCCTCCGCAGCGCCAGGCTCACCTGCCGACACACACATTTATCTGCAGAACATGTGCGAGTGGATAGCCGAGCGCGCGCCACAGCGAGCAGGTCCGCTCGCAAGTCAGTGTTGCCACCAACTGCCGCCACAGCGCCAGGCTCGTCTGCCGACAAACACATTTATCAATTGAAAGTAATTATTTTATAGGGTAAAAAAATAATAGGTAGACAAAAAGGAAGGAGAGCCATCTAGCGCGCCTACTATGAGACCAGCTGTCTGCAATTTTCAAAGACTACCAACCCAATTTAACATACATACCACATGCAAACATAGTTGTAGACGTATTGGAGGGTTTTTTTGGGTGGGAACTGACATGACGAATGCATTTTTAGAGCACATTCGCGCGCGGTGGCGATGTTTCGTCTGTGTGGCATACGACACTACATATGGCACTTCTCCTTTCTTTCTCTTCAGTAAAGCATTGATGTACGTGTTAACTTGCAAATATACGGTTTGACGGTGGGCCGACATCTAATACTAATCTACGGCCGAGAGGCATGAAGGCAACACGGAGGTGAACCTCCATGCCGAGAGGCCGAAAAGTTTCGCCAGCCTCGACGGAGACGTTATCTGTCCGGGTTATCCGATGACGTTCGATAGCCCACCACGACAAACGTCAACTTACTGCCCGCCGTAGTACACAAGTTTTCAAATAAATATGACCAGCAATTTATAACTCCTGCAATGTAAGCGGTGAGGGTATTTTATTTTAATTACATTGACTAATCGATTTTCATTTAGATATTATTTTTAACCGACTTCAAAAAAGGAGGAGGTTCTCAATTCGTCGGAAACTTCTTGGTTTGTTAATTGTAATGTTCCGGAGGTATTCATCCTTAATTTTCTCAGAAACGATCATGTATGAATTCATTGTAATTCATAAAAAGCCAAAATTATAAATATTTCCAAGCGCATCACTAGAGAATCGGTTAGTCAATATAATTGAATTAAATTTAGATACCATCACCGTTTATTGGAAGAAGTTAATGTGCGTCAATTAGCTTGAATTTTAATGACAAAAAAATATGTATATTTAGCCATGAGGAGCCGTGATATTTTATAATTATGACAATTTTTTTTAAAACATTGAAGTTAGTAATAATGAAATTCTTATTTCAAGATAGAAGAACAGCAAAAACGACCGTGTCAGAAAAGCTATCATTGTATGTTATTAGGGTTCTTTCTTTCAGGCAGAGATGTACGCAATAATTGACTGTGTACACGAAAACCTTGAACGCACCTACAAAAGCCAAAATATATTTATCCTCTCGGATAGTCAAGCATGCCTCAAGGCACTTGAAGCTCCAGAGGTCAAATCAAAACTAACCATGGACTGCGTACAAAAGTTAAACGACCTGGGAAAGACAAACAATGTCACTCTAAGGTGGATACCAGGACATGAAGGATTCGAGGGCAATGAAGTGGCCGACGAACTCGCAAAAGAGGGTGCATCAAAGCCCAGAATGGGACCCGAACCATTTTGTGGGATAACAAAAAGCACCGCACTAAGCGAAATAAAACTGTGGGCAAAGAACCAAAGTAAAGATATCTGGCACAACCTGCCGGGACTCACACATGCGAAAGCCCTGGTTACAGGCTATTCGGAAAAACGGTCGCGTGAACTTATGAAACTCACTCGAAATCAACTTAGGGTCACTGTAAGAGCTCTAACAGGTCACTGCAAACTAAACAAACACATGAACGCAATGAGTTTGTCCGAAACTGATGTTTGCAGATTTTGTCGCGAGGAGAAAGAAACTCCACTTCACATTTTATGCGACTGGGGGCCCTTAGGACGCAAAAGAAGTATCCACCTAGGCGGGCATATCATGCACCCAGATGATATCAGATCGATCGCTCCTCAAAAACTACTACATTTCATAAAAAGTGTAGGGTTGGAGAGCGAACTATAAAAGGGGTAAAGTCACAATAGATCTTCTCAGGTCGCAGTGACGTCGGGCTACGGACACTGATTAGGGGCTGTAGGGCACGACACCCGGTTTCAAATAATAATAATAATAATAATAATAGGGTTCTTAATAGGCACTTTTATGCAAAGAGGTTTATGCAAACCATTTTGTGGTTTAGATTAGTAAAAGTTATGCCCTCTTAACCTTGAAATAAGAGTGTATGTACGCGCCCAGGCAGGTCGCACTTCACAGACGAAGGAATTGATGACGAAAAACTTCGGATGGGATTGATTGCTTGTGAAGTGCAAACTACCCACCTAGGTCACCCATGCCATATTGGCGTGAACAGTGTAATTATTACTAACTAAATGTAATCATTACTTTGCACATAGTGATAAAATCTCACGGCTCCGCATGGACAAATATTTGTGTTTTTTTTTCAGTACGTTGCTTAAGGCTGTTCCGACCCATATAAAGTTGTTTGCACACATAACGCACAAAGTATTGCACTTTAAGCCACGAATTAATAATAAAAGTTTAATATAGTCATATTACTTGCAGCGAAAACAATTTCACAATTTCAGGATTATTGGTTTTGTTACAATTTATTTAAATTCTATTTTTATTTAACAGCGCCATCAAACGGTGTAAAACTTCTAATCGGCAATTACAACGAAACCATTAAACCTGAAATTGTGAATATGTTTTCGCTGCAACTACTATGGCTATATTTAATATTTTTGACGAATTTGTGCCTTAAAGTGCAATACTTTTTGCGTTCTGTGTAAAAAAAAACATTGTATGGGTCGGAACATCCTTAAAAGTGATGAAAATATAAATCTCAAAAACGCGCGGAAAAGGTCCCCCAGTCGACGACGCGTGATGCATACTACCGAGGGTAAGTCCGACTTTACCCCGATCCCTTTACAATGCCACCGGAAAATATCCTGGCACCGGCTGACACGGCGCAGGAAGAGCGAACAAGCCCCTTTCACGGTTCCGTCTAGCGAAAGGCTTCCTCCGAACAAGCGCCTTTGCTGGAACGAATTTGCAAGTGCGTCATAAATAGAGCAATAATGAGCGTAAACGCGGAGATGGAAGACGCGGAGAGCCCTCCGAGTGAAGGTGACGGCAAACATTTGTTCGCAATATCGAAAACGGAAGAGGTATCCAGCGAGGAGGGATCCGAGGAAGAGACACTTGTGCAGAGTGAGTGATGAATCAATCAGTCAAATATTGAAGTTAATAATTTTTTAACAATCCTTACGCAACATTATTTTGTTTTTCCTTTTGTGAACAAAAGTAACACACTACATACTACACTATATACACAAAATAATATGCAATATATATAAACAATATATTGCATAACATTTTGTTAGTATTAACCTTTTGAATTTTGTAATTATTTTGTAGAGAAACAGCTTCCTTTAATTTTTGTTTATTTGTTTTTCTGCTATTCAAGCATATAAATTTTCCCCTTTGCCTATATAATACTGAAAATTACTATGTAAATGGAAACTTTGCTGTAATACATTCTTTGTTATTAGTTAGTTTTAGGACTGTTTGTTTTCCCGAATAAAATAAAAGAAAATGAAATGAAATTAATTGATTCGAAATACTTGCTACACAATAAAAAACATAGATTCGCCATTGAAAGGAAAAACATTGTAGCCATCTATGCACACCAACCTAACCTAGGGCCGAGTGCACGAAAGGCCAAAAAATGAAATCAATGCATTAATGTAATGTAGTAAAATTTGTAGAAGATAAAAAATATAGACCTAGCATGATGTAAAAAAGAGACAGGCCATTATATTAAAAACAAATAATGTTTATGAATTACTCTTGGGTAGCCAGCAAACTTGTGATTTAGATATTGGCTTTTGGTAGTAATAACAAACCAACATCCATGGAGGTGTATTTCCATCCATGTATTTCTTCGCCTCCATGCATCCATCAATATATTTTCATACGTTTTATTTAACGTTTTATCCCACTGCATTAACAATATATCAGAAATGGCATGGAGGTGAGGGAATCACCTCCATGAGAAATGGTCAATAGTTGTCTATTTTTTTTTTAAACTATACTTGTCAAATAATTAACGTCAGTCTGATTAAACGCATTTCAGGGGAAAATAATCGACAAATGGAGGTAATATTACCGAGGCGAAAAAAGTTCGTACCCAAGTATGAAGTGGAAGGCGTATCAAAAGTAGTACTCGGCGAAGAAACCCAAATAATGATCGAACTCTCCATTGGACCCGACGTGAATGCACAGCGTCCTTGGAAGGCCGTGAAGAAATCTCTCATCTTCGAGAACATCGAGACTTACGAAGAACTGTCGGAATTCATATCGTTGAAAGAGCAGCTCACTGCTTACGAAGATGAAGACGTTCTCATGGGGTACATCGCTGACGAGTCTAAAGACACTGATGAGTTCTACATATGCTGGACGAAGAATGCCCGTGAACATTGCAAGCAGCAGTCTGACAAGTTTCACAGACGTCAACAGCAAAAGCTTGAGAAAGCTGTGATTAAAAAACCTCGACCATGGGTAAGTCTTGGAAGTGAGGCAGAAATTACAGAATTAATACCAGTTAACACGGGCCCTCTCATCGAAATAGAAATTAAATCACGCTTTCCTACATCTTACCAACCAGAAAAATTTGTTGCCAGGGATACACACAATGTGCGCGATGGATATTTAGAGTTGACACCCTATAGGGCGAAGTACAACAACGTTTTTCGCATACGAGTAGATACAGGCATTCAAGTGGCACCGGGAAAAGTTAGCACGGAAGCACAAACAGAACTGAAGTATCCTAAAGATGTCTGGACTCAATCTATTGCTGACGCTTTGGGTGATGTTGCCAACGAAACGGAGAATGTTGGCGCTGGTGGTGATTCTGCCGGAGTAAATGCTGAAGGTTCAGATGTAAGTGTAGACTCCGAGCCTGTAGTGGAGAATGGAAAAAAGGATCTTAGTGTAGAAACTTACAAAAACGCCTTAAAAAAGATGAGGAGACCGTCTTACATTAAAAAAGTTAACAATTTTATGTCCTCGAAAAGAGACGATATGGATTCCATTGTTGAGTTGAACAGTGTTATGGATATGTATTCTAATGATTATCCTAAGCTTGTCAAGGGTGACGCCTTTGGAACTTATGATACCATGAAGTTTGAAGATTACGTCTGTTTTACTGACGTAAGAGCAAAGGATAAATATATAACTTTTGCAGCGTTCCACCCAATGTGGACAGGAGTAGTGGCTCTAGCCTATGCCGACGGATCACGAAGTGTGTTGAAGTCACCGGAAAATAAGATAGACCCTATCCAAAGAGCGGTTTATGGATTAAACCCGGTAATGATTTGGAGTCACCTTGATAGCCTTATACCTAAACTTTATATGGAAAGTCCTAGAGAAGTCAAAGTTCTGTCTTTCTGCCCTTTCAATGAAAATATTCTAATAGGAGGCTGCGTAAACGGACAAGTAATAATTTGGGATATTACAAACAAATTAGAAAAGGCGGAAGAAATAGAAATACTTAGCGAAACTCGTGAAAAGTATAGAATTGCAATCAATTCACAAATGGGCTGGATGAAAAACATTCAGGATAAATCTATTGTTTCCTCAACAGCGCTCAGTTTATTGCTTTACAGTCATCATGGTCCTGTTACCGCAATAGAGTGGTTATCGCCGAATTTCACGGTAACAAATACAGGACAAAAACAATATTTAAAAAATGATCAGCCCCGTTCCGTTATATTTTTTACGAGTTCAGAAGACGGTTCGATTCTCATATGGTCTCTTTCGTTGGATAACGTAACGGAAATAGATGGTAAGAAAGTAAAAAAATCCAAACGAGTTCCGGTACGGCCGTCCGCATTATCATCAGATGTGTCGCCTTTTAAGATCTTGGACCGTTCGTTGCAACCTATTTTCAAAATAATTCTAGGTCAGGTAGGTGTTTCAGAAACCATCGCTGCACAAAGCATGCATATTGATAAGCCACTAGTAAAGTATGTGAACGTGGCAAAAAACACTGGATCCGGAAGAAAATATTTTAGTTGCCAGCTCTTGGGGGAAACCGAAGCTGAGACTGATCAGACAATTTATTGCGGTTCGTTGTATGGGGACGTTATAAAGTTGACGTGGGAAGGACAAGACTTCAACACGGGTCAAGTAGTTAACTCCGAATATGCTAATATTAAGTATCGCTCACTACTCCATGATGGTGTTATCACTACTACTCTCCCAAACCATTTCATGAAAAATTTGATTTTGACAGTTGGGGGTAAGATATTCGCGTTGTGGTTGGATGAAATAAATGATAGACCGCTTATTTGGAAGAAGCGAAAATGTAGACTCACTGACGCGGTCTGGTCTAGATACAAGCCGAGCCTTCTTTTCGTTACCACCAGCGAAGGTAACCTGGAGAGTTGGGATCTTTTATTAAGAAGCGATCAACCGATATCTGTGCAAACAATTTCCGGTGGCATGATTACCCTAGTCAACGTACACACTCTACCCCTGGCGCAGAATATTATCGGAGTGAGTGATATTACCGGATCTTTTAGAATGTTTCTAAACCCGCCTGTATTTATGTTGGAATCTCCTGCGTACTTAGATCGAATGCGTGCCCTTATCGAGAGAGAAACGGAAGTAAAAAGGTCTTTTCTCAAATGGCAATCGAATTGGACCACACAAAATTCCGATATAATTGATCAAATTCGTCGGAAAGAAGTAGCATTGCAGGTTGAAAAGGATGAGAAGCGGCGAAAAGAGTTGGAGGAAGAGGAAAAATTAAAGGAAGAAGCGGCCGAAGCACTTCGGCTCTTTAAAATGAGGGTTATCACACCTGAAGAAAGATGGAGGGGCTTAATCAACAAACTCATCGAAAAGACGATAGCTGTAAAGAAACGTATCAATAGAGGTGAGCTTTTACAGCAGGAGAGACCATTGAGAGAACTAGAAGCGCAAAGATTAGAAAAGGAGAAGAAGATGTTGGAAATAATGAAGAACCAAAAGCGCATTTTCGATGAAACGGTGGCTATTTTGTTTCCGGAAGCGATTGAAAAAAAGAAGTCTTCGCCGAGTATGCTGTTACCGGCTGCTGAGCGGATTCGTATTAAAAACGCGTATCTAGAAGACTACGACATCCTGGTGAAGCAGTCGTCAAAGACAGTGGCGGATAATCCGTATAAGTACGAGTTCGCTTGGCGTTCGACGCTGTCCGAGGGGTTGGAGCGGAGACAGGCGCTGGACTCGCAAGGGAGCTTCATAATGAAGCACAAGGAGCGGTTAAGACGCGAGACCAGCAGCGGTCGGTATGAAGTGCCAAGCCCAGAGGTCACTTCCGTCGGCCCTGCAGAGCACAATGCCTAATCGGTACAGAGCCTCGTGGAGTGTTAACAATTTTAATCACTTTGTATTTTATAACTTTGAAAATGTATTAAACCGTACCAGCAAAGGACTTGTTTTATTTTCACATTTGAGTTGAAGCAATATTTATGGCTGATGGGATATCTCAAAACGAATTCGTTTTTGTATAGAGGGAATATTACTTTAAAAACGGTTAAAAACTTTCGCCGCCTCTGTGAAAGTTCATGGGCGTCGTCAGGACCTCTTTTGTGAGTGCTTATGTCGCCATATATCGACCTTTACATTGAAAGGCATATATAGACCATTAGAAAATACAACGCGAAATTATTATCCTGTTTTCGTAAAAAAAAACAAATATTTTCTTTATTTTCTTTTACAAAGAATGAATTGGACAAGAACATTATTTGTAAGTGTAGGGTTTTAGGCGCATAGAAGTCGCAAACAAAAAAAAAGTATGCATTGCGGATTTTTGCATTTTTGCAACATTGCATTTTCTAATCAGCTATAATTTTTGTGACGGCATAATTCAAAATAACATGATTAAAGTTGACTTTTAGAAACATTCGTAGGCACCCTGATATTCCACGAATGTTGAAAGCCACGAATGCTGAAAGCACCCCAATTTGTTAACAGTTAACCGGAATTCGTTTTGAAAGAAATCTCATTTCCTTTATCATTATTGGCTGTCGTGAAGACCGTTCGGTGAAGATTGATGCCTTCACTTGAAGCTGAAGAGACGTACTCAATCGAGACGATGTCTTCAAACTCTCATACCGGTCGAGTGCCAAGTCAACTCGTCCGAATATCATGGAATTCATGTCCCATTTGATACTTTTCATTTCATTTATTTATTCAACTTCTGGTAGTCAATCTACACTAAAGTCATGCCACAATTTGATTGACCCCCGGATTCGATTAACTCAGTAAAGAAGAACCCGCAAAAAACTTTACTGATCTATAGGTTATAATTATTTATTTCGTCTTTTTTTTTCGTCCACATGAATAAATAACTAAATACAACCTAAATTTTTGGTAAAACGGTCTAAGGCGAAGAATTAAGAACTACAACGAAACAACAATCCATAATGTCAACAGTCTTAATTTATAGATTACTTAAGGTGGCCCAACCCGGCGGGCCTAACTCATTCGCGGGCACGGTACAAAACCGTGCTGTTGCGCTCTGGGACCTTCTCTGTTTCAAAGAAAAAGACAGGCTCCGTGATAAGGAAGATGCAACATGTCCACAAAAAAGACAATGTACTATACTATGATTTAGTAAGATTTACGAAAATTTTAATTTCAAAACGACTTATAGCTAAAAGTAAACCACGACCGCTGGAGTCAAAAATCTAACAAAAACCAAACAGATTATAAATCTTGATTAAATAAGCTATGTCTGATGACTAATCTTTTTACGATGTTCTTACTTTATCATTGCGTAATTCAACTCCAAAGTTATTGTATAAAACGCGCGAAAAACTCGAACTTTCGGACCTTATAACTTAGAAACCAAACACAACTTTACAATGCCAACGGTCATCAGACATCTAGTTCGATCAAATAAAGCTATTTTGAACAACATTTTGGATCTCTGACAAGAAATATGGGCGTGATCTTCTTTCCCCTTTTGTATGGGGAGATGAGCGGGATGGGCCACCTTAACCTAACAACCTAATAAATATATTCGTAATAATACTAACGTTTATTGCTCGATAAAGTGTACAAAAGGTAGAACTTAATGCCTAAAGTCATTTTGAACCAGCCTACCTAACAATATTGAGAACAGAAAAGGGTAGGCGCAGATAACAAGAAAGAAAAATAAAAAAGAACAATGTAATATCATTACTCTATAACATATACTTATACTATACTTTTACTATACACATATATATACTTTTTTTTTATGCAACCTGACATGGATGGCTGATACCACACAACTACCGTTGATATTAGCCCAATACAGCACATTCCCGAAGGAATAAGGTGCTGTGCCAGGATCTTACCTTTACGAGCACGGCTACTAACGGGTGGAAAACACGGACAATTTTTCATTGCTGCTTTGAACATCTGTTGATTCAATGCGAGGGTATAGTGATTAAAACATTGGGCGGGATTAAATCATAATGATTATATTAACCCTGGAGAGCAGTAACGACCATATTGATAAAGGATCTAGAGGATCGGTTTATTCCAATTTTGTGAGTGTCGACAGCATCGCCTTATGATTATATAATATGTAGCATAACTGCTTGATTCTGAAAAATATTGGCCATAACTTTTAAGTCGCACAGGGGTCGCTAAGGTAGAACTGCAGTATTCTGTGCGTTTAAGGCTGTTCCGACTCATATAAAGTTGTTTGCACACAGAACGCAAAAAGTATTGCACTTTAAGGCACGAATTAATAATAAACGTTTAATATAGTATTATTACTTGCAGCGAAAACAATTTCACAATTTCAGGATTATTGGTTTTGTTACAATTAATTTAAATACGATTTTTATTTAACAGCGCCATCTAACGGTGTAAAACTTCTAATCGGCAATTAAAACGAAACCATTAAACCTGAAATTGTGAATATGTTTTCGCTGCAACTACTATGGCTATATTTAATATTTTTGACGATTTCGTGCCTTAAAGTGCAATACTTTTTGCGTTCTGTGTAAAAAAAAACATTGTATGGGTCGGAACATCCTTAAATGTCAGAATTTTAGTAGAAATGGCGAATTATTAGATCTGATAACGACTAATGAACGTTAACGTGATGTTATGGATCAAACATTAACACTGGAAAGAGAAAGAATTCCCGAGTCTCTTTTACTCTATGGTTGACGTCAATATGACAGAATGAGAGCTCGAATTAGTCTCTATTTCCTGTTTAGTGGTTTCAGAGTAAACGTCCGTACACGAAGAAACGATTGAACACTTACCACATTGAGTTCCTCCATGTCGTCTTCACAGGAGTACGACTGCGCGCTACATCGTTTGCGACGCATGGGTTCACTTGTGCGCATCCCTCCCCGCCGTCACGTCACCGTGGGCCCCCTGCCCTATGAGGCTGTCATGTGGCGGTGGGTTCAGACTCCTCTGCGGTGTGTTCAGACTCCACTGCGGTGTGTTCAGTCTCCTCTGCAGTGTGTCCAGACTCCTCTGCAGCGTATTCAGACTCGGCTGCGGTGTGTTCAGAGTCCTCTACCGTGTGTTTAGATCCAGACTCCTCTGCGGTGTGTTCAGACTCCGCTGCGGTGTGTTCAGACTCCCCTGCAGTGTGTCCAGACTCCTCTGCGGCGTATTCAGACTCCGCTGCGGTGTGTTCAGGGTCCTCTACGGTGTGTTTAGACTCCTCTGTGGTGTGTTCAGACTCCACTGCGGTATGTTCAGACTCCTCTGCAGTGTTTTCAGAATCCGCTGCGGTGTGTGTAGACTCATCTGCGGTGCGTTCAAGGGAATGGCGGTGGATGGCTCAGTAATCCCATGATTGGATCTTTGGGGCCAGTAGGGCCGGTGGACGTAGGACGATGCTTGTTGTTGAATTATTGATGCTCGAGATATACGAGCATCAATAATTGTACCTGAGAATAAAAAAAGAGTTTAAATATTTTGTATGAAAAGTTTACTTTTACTCTACTTTATTAAAGCCGACTTTATTAAATTATAAAATTGTGCTCAACATGCTTGAGGTCGGCGGACTGCTGCCCTCATCTGCTGCCCCATAACTGGAATTCCGTAATCAGGAAACAGGATTCCTGAGTGTAGAAAACAGCTTTTTTAGCGGTTTTCAAAGCGATTTTTTCGACGGAAACCTTGATTATTTAAAATAACTATACTCCGGAACTTTTCGTCAAGAAAATCGCTTTGAAAACCGCTATAACATTCATTATTACGGAATTTCGGGAATAGACCTACAGACCTCCGCCGCCGTAGGACCTCAGCGCAAGGTGATATGCATGCCGGCGCCTGGCAGGCCTGCGAAGCTCTCCGAGATCGGGGTGGTCCTCCCGTAATCAATGCCTTCGAGGCACTAACACAGTGTTTAAGATTATCCACAATGCAGCAAAAAAGCGTTAATCGATGTATGTATAATTATTACTGTAAAAATTAATTGTTAGTAGGAGGCATTGATTAAGGGAGCAGGGGCTGCAGGAGAATTGCGAATTATGGGTAAACATTTAGAGCTGGTGACGTAATTAGTAAACGCAATACCCGCGAAAGGTATGTTTCCAGGTTCACGTCCAGTCTTGCACTATATTCATAAAGTCGTTCTTTTTACAACTTTCTTCTTCAAATATGTTTGTTTAGATTTTCACTGTTGTTCGACACATTATTTTAAGTTCACTTAAAATAATATTTCGTCTCCAAATTAATATGTCTCGCTGTTAATATTTAGAGTGAAAATAAATTATTGTTTACCAAAAATACATTCATTATAAGTTGATTCCAAATAGATATTAAATTAACCTAAAATTATCTATGTACTTGCTATATATTATATATATTGCTATAATTATCTATGTTATCTGCAAACCCATGAATGCTTGGCTTTCTTTTGTCTGCTGGATAACACTCAGCACAGTTCAATACAAATTCCCAAGGAGCTGCTAGAGACGATAATAAACTACATTATCGTCTCTGGTAGCTCCCTGAAAGCTTTTTCAATGCTGGAAATCTCCCAGTCTCACTAAATTGGAGCCACAATTCTTACTTTGTAATACTACCTACAAAATTGCCTACACATTGGATTTTAGATTATTGAAAACTCAAATTGGCTTTAACATTTCAAGATTTCAAACGATGCCAGTGACCAAAAGACGTAGTCGTAGGCAGCACTTTCATTGATCATTTGAGGAGTTTAAAACCGGCCAAGTGCGAGTCGGACTCGCACACGAAGGGTTCCGTACCATCGTACAAGATTTAATACAAAAAAATCACTTTTTCAAAGGGGACACAATTTATTTTATTTATTTTACCTATCTTTTGTTATAGCGGCAAAATAAATACACACTCTGTGAAAATTTCAGCTATTACGGTTCATGAGATACAGCTCTGTGACAGACGGACGGACGGACGGACGGACGGACGGACGGACGGACGGAAGGACGGACGGTCGGACGGACGGACGGAAGAACGGACGGACAGCGGAGGCTTAGTAATAGGGTTCCGTTTTCACCCTTTGGGTACGGAACCCTAAAAAAGATCAGATAGGTCAAACAATAATTATAGAATAGTTTAAGCGCTAGACTTGTTTCAAGTTTCCTTAATTTAGTTAGAAATGTGAAACTGAAGGTAAAAAATACGAACTGTCTCCTCTTTTACTTTTTTGAAAATAAGTCGTTTCTCCCCCTTCAAATTAACCGATTCAAAGTGAGCTAAAAAACGGAAACGTTTAACTTTTAATTTTCTTCTTCACCCCATGCAAGTTTAATAATTTCATGCAAACTTTGGTTTTACTGAAATCTGATATACCTGCAAACTAATATTAGGATATTCTAAAATAATCCGTGAGGTTAGGCAAACTTACTTTACCCATCAATATCTAAGAATTTGCAATAAATCACCCCCTTTGCTTTAAATATACCCGTACAGCTCGAACAGCTCGTGGTCTAGGGACTAGAGGACTTGCCTTTCATCCGAGAGGTCTGGTTTATTTTAGTTCTATTATTTTATATCATAATTATAAACCTGAAGGTTTATTTTAATTTTAGGAATATTTATTTAAATTTGATTTTGGTAACTATAAATATCAATTAAAAAATGGTTTCCTACTGCGAATTTATTACATTATTAGACATTTTAAGACGGAAAAAAAAGGGAGACACAAGGGTTAAGAGCCAAGATAAAATACTTCGTCCAGCGGCGACACGTACGGCAGTGTTCCCATCACGCTAGCTGCATTGCCCCTCTGGATAGCAATGCTCAGTCTTTGTGTTAAATAACTTGCTGACATTTTGTCTCCTGTTAAGTCAATAATTTTCTTTCCGCTATAATAATCCTAATAATAATTAAAATATTACATTTTCTAAAGTGGTAAATATTGTGTGTATTAGGTCAGTGTGAAATCGTGGTCGCCTGTGAACAAGCAACAACGACATGTGTATAAATATCCTCGGCGAAAAAAACCTTAGACGCTGCCGTATAGTCATTAAATGTTCTCGACTGTGTAGTGAACGAGCAATATGACAAGCGAAACTTTCCAGCCGAGAGTAGCTATCGGACCTTAGGGAGTGGCCAGGAACACGGAGGATAGAGGTAGAGAGGAGATGTTTTTAACTCATATTACTAAGGATCGCAGCGTGACACTGTGCGGGGAAGCGGGGGGAAAATCGCTTCATGGTGGGGTCATGCACCGCCCATTTTTGCGAAATTCATCTACCGGAAGAATCGATATTCTGGTAGCAGCTATTCCGAGAGCTATTCTTAGTGGTTACGAGACTACAAATAGATGGCGCCTTTTAAATATTACTGTGTGTTTTTCTATAAAAAAACCTTCGAAATTTAAATCTATGCCTTCGCGCGGATTCAAATAATTTTAATTTAAAAATGTAATAAAAATTTGCATCATGAGATCAACAAATCTTACCGTAAAAACCGGCCAAGTGCGAGTCGGACTCGCACACGAAGGGTGCCATCGCACAAGATAAAAAATAACACGTTTTTTGAATGGGGCCCCCCTGTAATTATTATTATATTAGAATGTTACCTATTTGTTGTTATAGCGGCAAAATAAATACATAATCTGTGAAAAATTCAGCTTCCTACCTGTTACGGTTCATGAGATACAGCCCTGTGACAGACGGACAGACGGACGGACGGACGGACGGACGGACGGACGGACGGACGGACGGACGGACAGCGGAGGCTTAGTAATAGGGTTCCGTTTTCACCCTTTGGGTACGGAACCCTAAAAAGAAAATGATAGCGCGCCATCTATCGGTACATAGCGAGTGCGATACATCGATACAATGCTCTATTATTGACTCAAATTATAAAATATGAGGTGTTTTACTCACAAATAAAACATAATTCCAACTACAAACTTTAGATTATTTTGTCCTGTGTAAAGTTTGCAACATTTCATACAAAATCTCATCGTATAATCGACTGTTCGATGAAAATTGCGCCGCAGACCATAATATTGTCCCACAACCTAACACCATGCCAGCGCCATGTCGCGAATGTCGCTAAGCCACGCCTTCTTATCACGTGGGCTGTGACGTAGCGACACAAACCCAGTTTGCTTAGAACATCTCCTCTCTGCCTCTATCCTCCGTGGCCAGGAACGCTAGGGGGTTAGACTAAGAATAGCCTTGTTAGCTCAGTATCCAGAACAGGCGAAGACAGGCAGAACTATCAGCTCGAAGGAGTCCAGTTTCGGTTCATTGTGTTACTGAATTTGGAATCAGTTGTTATCTCGAGTTTGATATTAGCACGTCACAAGGCATTGCTGACGCGAAGGCATGATTCCCGTTACTTGAGAACGACTGTTCTTGCTAAGTGAAAATTATTTTTTTCCAGGAAAATTAGGAGGAACCTAGTAGTAAGTAGTGACAAAGTAGTGGTAAAAACTTGGTACCAACATTTTGAGCGGCTCGTAGACTAGTGGCGCGGGGACTGGCCTAGCGTACCAGAGGTCTGGGTTCAATTCCTCGCCCCGACATGCGCCACTCCTTCTCTTTCTGAGTTCAATAAGTGCATTTCGTCACGCATGCGAGCTGCTCCATGGTTCGGAATCCATCTAAAACTGCAGGTCCCCTTTCCCTACTAGGTCGCAGGGTTGGTATCATCACATTGGATGAAAAGATGGTCGAAGCGGTAATCAAAAATTTTCCGTGTTTTTCATCCAGTTCAATGTAGCCGTGCTCATAAAGGGAAGGTCCTGACATGGCACTTAATTCCTTCGGGAATGTGGTGTATTGGGCTAATATCATAACGGTAGTGGTGTGGTATCCATCCATGTCAGGTTACATAAAAAAAAACGTAGATATTTTATTTTGTCATAAAGAAATAAAACCAGAGCCGCAGTGGCACATAAATACTGAGGAAAACGTATTTATAGGTCTATTGGGCGTGTCAAGAGAAAATCGAATGATCCTCGAACAAGAAAAAACCAATTTTCCCGAAGTTCCACAGACAGATTCCAGGGTTTGGAAAGTTCCCTCGGTTCGATGTTTTCCGATTTCCCACGATACATATCGTCTACCTCAGGGGAAATTGTCAGTGAAAAGCCCTGAAAAATTATTTGATCAATGAGAATACAACGCAGATTAATACAATGCAAATTTACTCGTAAATTCAGACTGAAAACACAGTCGATCCTCTATTCAGGGTCCATTGTATCAGCTACATATTTACACTGTAAAGTTTAAAGTTTTGTTTTAAAACAAGTTCGAGTTGGACTCGCACACGAAGGGTTCCGTACCATCGTAAAAGATATAACACAAAAAATCACATTTTATGTATGGAGGCACCCTTTCATTGTTATTATTTTAAAATTTTACCTATTTGTTGTTATAGTCGCAAAATAAATAAACATTCTACATATAAACATTTCAGCTGCCTAACTATTACAGTTCATGAGATACAGCCCTATGACGAACGGACGGACAGCAGAGGCTTAGTAATAGGGTTCCGTTGGCGCCCTTTGGGTACGGAACCCTAAAAATGGAGTTCCTGTGGTTTTTCCATTATCGGACCTACACGATCCACGCTTACCCGTTATTGTAGACTTTTTATTCCAACATAATTCCGTATATTTCTAGATAAAAGGGTTATATTGATGTTACGTCATCTACATAATGTAATGTACCTGCCACGATGAGCGAGAGAACCGAATGGCGTGCGTTTCAGGTGAAATATGGCTGATCCGGCGGCCCCCACTTTTCATGTAGATAAATGTCGACTGCCTCCTCCGGCCTACCTCTCACCTGTTTGCCCCGGGCTCGCCGGAACTATTCTGGAAGGCATTCATTCGACACACTCGATAATTCGACTTGTCGAGGAGAACGGCAGGACAGACATACGAAATAATGTTTGGCCAGCTGAATCGGAGAACCGTTCGCGCTTCGCGCTCGTTCGGTCAATTATTACAATGCCAAGAAAGTTTGCAAGTAAAATGTAGCCTAGTGAAAATATTTTCAAACAATTATTTAACGTGTACAGATAAACAGTGTTCAGCTCACTTATTTAGCTCGACGTTTCGTCCACCACGCTGTGGACATCATCAGGATTCGCGACGCGTGCGAACACTGTTTATCAGTAAACGTAAAATAATATGTCGAACAACAGTGAAAATCTAAACAAACATATTTTAAACCAAGTTTACAAGAGAATAAATCTAAAATATAAGAAATAACGATTCGATAAGGGCAAGCTAAGATGGCGCCTTTTTAAGCTTTCACTGCCATTACAATTGAGTGACTAATCACGAAGCACAAGGGTGGGCGCCCAAGTTAGGTTACTAGATTCTGTCACAGGATCAGGGCACCTTAAGAACGGCCCGTAAGCTATGCTCCCCATACAAATGTAGTTTACCAATCATTTGAAAATCACTGTTCCAATTGAATTTATATTTAATATTCATTATTATTCAACAAATATCTGTGTCTGCACATTGTTGTTTTTTTTTTAATCCAAATAGGATCAAATGAAAGCAAAAAGATAATCTTCACACGAATTTTGTTTTCTGTATGGTTTGACCCAGGATACATTTACCGAAAAAACAAAGACATGCAGACACAGATATTTGTTGCCTGATAGTAGATACCAAATGTCAAGTAAATTCGAATGCTTACGGGCCCACCTTAAGGTCTCAGATCCGTACAAATACTACGCGCCACCGCAGGTAACGGAGCAATCATAAAAGCTAACGATTCCGGTCGAAATGCTGGCGCGGTTACAGGGTGGCTCCCCCCACCAGCTACCCTCGCAGCCACTTAATAAACAAGGCTTTTTGGCGCCGCCAACGGTAGTTCCTTTGATGTGGAAAGTGCTTGGGTACCGGCGGAATTAAAGCCATTTGTCAGTCATCCAAGTAGAGTGACGTGCAGTAATTTACTAAGTATATATATTTTCTCAACTCGTGAACGTCGCAAATTGTGATGGAATAAAAACAGGCCAAGTGCGAGTCGGACTCGCACACGAAGCGTTCCGTACCATCAACATCAAAAAATTACGTTTTACGTAAAAGGGGAGCCCCCTTTAATTTTTATATTTTTTTTATTGTACCTATTTACCTATTACGGTTCATGAGACACAGCCCTGTGACAGACGGACGGACGGACGGACGGACGGACGGACAGACGGAAGGCCTTACCGTGCCTTGCAGTAGGAGTTGATTGGTAGAAATCGTCACATAAGGAAGAAGCGTTATGCCCCCTCCATATCCACACACGCGTTAGTGGCGCAAATCGACTTTAAAAGACTTGCCTACCATGTCAAATACTCGCCCCATTCATGCACCACTTTCTTTCTCATCCTGAGTTGGATAAGTGCATTTCGTCACGAATGGGAGCTGCTCTATGGTTCGGAATCCATGTAAAACTGTAGGTTGTAGGGTTTAAGCCCGCCGGGGTTGGTACTATCGCATTGGATGAAAAGATTGTCGAAGCGTTGTTGCGAATGGTTGGCCGTATTTTACATCTAGTTCAATGTAGCCGTGCTCATAAAGGGAAGGTCCTGGCATGGCACCTAATTCCTTTGGGAATGTGGTGTATTGGGCTAATATCATGACTCTGGATCTGGTATTAGCCATCCATGTCGAGTCACATGACAAAAGTGATTTAATAATCCACTCACCCGTGGAAAGTTAGAATAAGTTAGATTAAGTACTACTGTATGTCTTTGCACACAATGCCAAAATGTTCCTAGAGATCTTCACACTTATGTGCAAAGTACCCTAAACTTACCTAACCTTTAGGAACAGGCGTAAGCAGGTAATTTGTGATGAGGTATTAGCTCAATTCCACCGAGGATGCAAACTCACTAATCGGCTTCTAACTAATGTATAGCCCAGTCTACAGTAAGGATTAAACTGTTAAAACACAATCAACCGTAGAACATGATTACTATCTCAGAGGGATCACGTGTACATTCATTGTCAAATGTCCTTTACCACTTTACAGCGAAGAATAAAACTTGTTGGAAGGCAAGCAACTTGGCCGCTGAAACCAATCTCTGGAGGCCAATTCTGGGAACTCCGTGATGAATGTAGTGTTCTCAGTAGGGGAATTCACGGTGACATTAGTTTGGTATTTTGGTAACCGATCGCACCGCCACACGGAATGAGTGGCACGAAATGAAGCATTTCTATTCGTTTCAGAATTCAGCACTAAAGAAAAATTACACTTGAATTATTCATTTTCATAAGCGATCCGGAAAGGCACCAGAATAAGTCGGAAGTTATTTACTAATTTCGTTTGTTAGAAAAGTAAAAAAACAGGAGACAAAATGTCAGCAAGTTATTTAACACAAAGACTGAGCATTGCTATCCAGAGGGGCAATGCAGCAAGCGTTATACTCCAGGAACTTTAGGCTTAAATCAGCACTTAGAAAAACATTAAATCCGAAATGCATTTTTTTTTCTCATAAACGTAGTATTTCACGTGGACGTGTGTACATTAAGTTTGCAACATTTTGGGGGGTCCGGAAGATAGAAATAAAATATGAAATATGTTTAAAAAATGATATCTCCTAAACAAATATTTAGAAATGTTATTTAAAAATGTTATATGTTAGCTAATTTTAGGTGTAATATTACTGTGAATTTGCAACAATTTCTTATTTATGGAACTGGGTAATTTTTTTTGTACTTTTAATATCTGTAATATTTAATATCTGCGAAGAAAATAATAAAAATTATATTTTATTTTCTGAAATTGGAAACTGACCGCAAACTCTATATTCTGTGAAATTTGTAAAATGTTGCAAATATTAGAAGCACATTTTTTTCATTTATAATGTTTACATTCACACAAAAGCTAAACAAAAAATTCGAAATACGTATAAAATCGTTCGTTGTATAGTTTCTAAAGAATTTAATTTGCTTTTACATATTCTAGAAAGAAATATAGCAATAGCAAGTTAGGTGCGCGGCATAGATTTTTTTTAGTAAAAACATTTTTTTAAATACATTTCCGTAATTACAAAATTGTTGCAAATTCACAGTTACATTACACCTTAAAAGACTTAACATATACATTTTTTTAATACCGTTTTTAAATATTTGTTTACGAGATATATATTTTTTAATACATTTTAATATTTTTTTCTATCTTCCGTGCCCCGCTAAATGTTGCAAACTTAATGTAAGCATATGAACATGAAATTATATATTTCTGAGAAAAAAAAAATCATTTCGGATTTCATGTGCTTCTCAAAACGTATCTACCCCGGTCTATATTCCTGATTCCGATGCATGGAATTCCAAGAATATGCCTACCGGGTACCAGTAGGCATACGACAGGGTTGTCGTAATACTTTCACTCGTTTCAACTCTGTAAATTGTTTCGTAATTATTGGTTGGGGAAAAAGTTTCTTCGCATTTTTTAAGAAAATTCAAAACATTTTTTAATATGGTTTATTTACATTTAACTAAAGTATGTAGGTACCATTTTGTTCGATAACTTTTTGCCATCTTGTAGGTAGGGACATGATCCCATTGCTATAGAAATATTGGGACTTCTGATCAATATACCGCGACAAGTGGTTTTGGCAGTCCTCTCGTGATGTTAACCTGACACTGCCTAAAGAATTCTGAAGAGACCTAAACAGGTGGAAATCTGAAGGTGCAAGGTCAGGACTATACGGCGGATGCATTAACACCTCCCAGCCAAACTCTCTTAGTTTTTGCTGAGTGGCTAAAGATGTGTGAGGTCTAGCGTTATCATGATGAAAAACCACACCCCTTCTGTTGATTAATTCCGGCCGCTTTCTCTCAATTTCTTGCTTTAATCTCATCAGTTGTTCGCAGTAGAGTTCAGAATCGATGGTCCTGCCTGGTGGTAACAGCTCATAATGAATAATGCCCTTCCAATCCCACCACACACACAGCATCACCTTGTTGCGAGTTAACCCGGGTTTCGCCACAGTCTGTGAAGCTTGACCGGCCTTTGACCACGACCTTTTTCGCACGTTCTTGTCGTACGTGATCCACTTTTCATCACCAGTTATCAGCTTCTTCAAAAATGGTTCGGTTTCATTACGTCGTAATAAAGAATCACAAATGAGTACACGGTTCATTAGGTTTCTTTCAGTGAGCTCGTGAGGTACCCAAATATCGAGCTTTTTTGTGTACCCAGTTTTTTTCAAATGCGCCAAAACTGTTTTGTGGTCAATTCCTAGTTCTTCAGCTACGTCGTAACTACTGATATGCCGATCTTGCTCCACTTTTTAAAAAATGGCATCCATTTTATCCGTAATAGGGCGACCAGAGCGACGTGCATCTTTGACATCAACATTTCCGGATTGAAAACGCTGAAACCAAATTTGTGCTACTCTCACAGACACTGCACTAGGTCCATAAACATCGCAAATTTTTTTCGCGGCTTGCGTTGCATTTTTACCTTTTTTGTAGTAAAATTTTAAAATGTATCGAATTTCTTCATTAGATTCACTCATTTTGACAGTACGAAAAACAAATGAGAATCACACATTTTCCTAATTTGAATTTGGAATTATGTTCTTTAAAATTTAAACTTTCAATGATACCAAAACCAGCCAGATACAAATAGTATAGCCAAAGAGATTTTATTACAAGTTCATACATACTATAATGCGAAAAGACTTTTTCCCCGACCTATTATTTCGTCACCCATTCGCTCTACAGTTACAGTTAGCTAGAAATAATAATGACAGTAAAATGTATTTAATTAATTAATGAAAGGAAATCCATACAAAAGCACAATGCAAAGGTGGTTAATGCCTCGGGCAATTTCTGGCAATGAACCCTTTCAGAAATCATGGCTCTCACGACCGGAGTTACATTTTAACTTGCGGGTTGATTCATTTTAGTTGGAACTGTAATTAAGGTAGGCCCAAATGGGATACTGTAAGTGATAGTATCTTTTAGTCTAATCTCTAACATCGTATATATACGATGTTAGAGATTAGACTAAAACATAATTTCATGTAACTGGAATTTCGTATGATTGAGGGTATTCCCCTGCTTCAATTAATTTTTGGTCTAATCATCACTACATAGTATAAAACAAAGTCGCTTTCTCTGTCCCTAAATCACTATATCCCCATGTGCGCTTAAATCTTTAAAACTACGCAACGGATTTTGATGCGGTTTTTTTGATAGATAGAGTGATTAAAGAGGAAGGTTTATATGTATAATAACATCCATTAAGTAGTGGAGAAATACTGTTATTTTTGAGGTTTCCAATGTGATGTCGTAATAAATTACATTTTTTCCGCTTACATTGCAAACGCAGGCTGAATCCTACGAGATTTATCGAAATAATGTACTAAGTATTGTACACATTAAAAAAGTCTACAGAAAACTCCGCGATGGTCTATCTCTTGTGGATATACCACAATAACATTTTTTTGTCATTAACTTTTTACGACAAATAATGGCTAATTTTCGAGGCGATTTTAACCAATACAGCCTTAATCAATTTATTATGCCCGTGCAAAGCCGGCTGACTGGAACCGTTTAATTCAAAGGAGGATTTTCTTCTAAAGGAAGTGAGTTATCTCTTAAGAACATAATTTTTGAAGACTTCATCGATTTTTTAAAGACAAACCAGGAGAAACTGCATAATCAAGGTACCTCAATCCTTTTAAGACACGCTTGCAATGGGAAGGTAAAGAACGTACGCCAAAATTCGTGCCTAAAATAAACCTTTACTTGTGCAAAGATTACTGGCTTGTAACGCTCTTTTCCAGCTTCACTAGTGAATGCTAGTGAGTAGACCATGGGCGCGAAGACTTGCCATTATCTTGCCATAATCGACGTGCAGCAACTCTGGGCGCCGTAGATTTTTGGATCGAACGTTACATTTAGACATGGTTCCGAATCCAGGTAAAACTGTAGCACCGCTTTCTTAATTATGTAGTACGGTAGTGTTAATCCCGCCCAGGTTGGTACAATTGCATTCAATAAAAGATGGTCGATGTGGTAAAGGAAACTGGCATGTTTTACATCCAGTTTAATGTAGCCCTGAAATCTAAGAAAGGCCCTGGCATGGCCGCTCGTTTCCGTTTGGTGCCTTCGGCTACTATCAAGACAATAGATATCCAGTTACATTAAAACTTTTTTATTAATTAATTAATATAATTAATACTTAATTAATTTGAAGAACTTTTTAATTTGAAGTATAACTTGTTCTATTTTAATTCTTGTGAAAGTTGTTTAGCTGCAAATTTATTCGCAGAGTGTATTAGCCACTTCATGATTAGTAATAGTTATAAATATTTTTTGTCGCTGCTTATGAGAGCGAAGTAAAAACTTTGGACTTAAATGAAAAGAATAATAGAAATTTCGTCTATTCGAAGCTTAGATAAAAAAAACCGGGCAAGTGCGAGTCGGACTCGCACACGAATACAAATACAAATCTAATGTTTTCATAATACATAATACAAATAATAATGGAATACGAAACATGTAAGATTTGACAAAAAAATCCCCTTTTATTATTTAAAATAATAAAAATTAAAGAGCCGCCTTAATTTTTTTTATTATTAAATGTTATTATTATGCTATTTTTTGTTATAGCGGCAAAATTAATATACACTCTGTAAAAATTTCAGCTGCCTACCTATTATGGTTCCCGATTTACCGACCCATCTTAAATGTACAAAATGTGACATGCAGATTCAGATTGTTCAGTCAGATAAAGTACACCGAATAATACATTATCGTTGCTTCTAAAACATATGTAGTCACAGACGTATAGGAGTGTTCGTGTAGGTGCGAACTTACTTGGCGAGCACATGAAGACTCAAGGCCGGCTTCCCATAAGTTTATATGGACCACGCAACGAAGACTGCGGCTGCGCTCAAAGCCCTGTGATTCAAAGTCAGCGCTGACATAACAGAGCTGAAAAAACCCGCCAAGTACGAGTCGGACTTGCACACGCAGGGTTCCGTACCACCGTACAAGATTTAACACAATACAATCACGTTTTTTTGTATCGGCCCCCCTTTATTTTTTATTACTTTTTAATTTGACCTATTCGTTGTAATAGCGGCAAAATAAATACACACTCTGCGAAAAATTCAGCTGCCTACCTATTACGGTTCATGAGATACAGCACTGTGACAGACGAATGGACGGAAGGACGGACATACGGACGAATGGACGGACAGATGGACGGATGGACGGACGGATAGATGGACGGATGGACGGAGGCATCCTTTGGGTACGGAACCCTAGAAAACTCGCCCAGTGTAATCCGGTTCTGCAGTAGCCACAGACGGCGACGATCCGCGACAACTCATCGGGACTTTGTGTCGCGAGCACTGAATTATTCATGGATTTATTAAGTCGCGGGTAAGATGGGCGAAGCGTGTCCTTTGATAGACGACTCACTGGGACAACATTTATGCAAGGGATTGAACTGTCTGAGCGAGCACCACTTCATGATGTGCCTATTCTTTCGAGTCGCGTGTGTTTCGGCTCTTAAAACTTTTGTTTTTTTTTTTTTAAAAGATTGAGGATATCACAGTACAAGGTAATTTCAACGATTAAATGTTTTCCTGGATGAAAATCGATTTGACAACAGCTATAGACGAAAACATTGCTGATTCCTAAACATGGAATCCCTAGTATCGTCCTGCTACTCAAAGTTACCATACAGTAAAATAATGATTTTAATAAAAAAACTCACGAAAATGGCCGCGCCGGTTTCGATAACGAACGTTAACAGATATCGGATCAAAGTTAAATAAATATGCATATTTTGGTAAATGTTGCAATTCTTGGATTAGGGCTTGTTTAAGGGGACTTATAAATTTTGCATGTGGCATGTATTTTACAAGAAAATATCTATGACTAAGCCCCGATTGCACGAAGAGACGACTGAGTTAATCAAACACGTCACTTTTAGTGAAACGCATGGAGTTCCTTCATACTGTCCATACAAAGTAACGTGTTTAATCATACTTTGACGTTGATTTTCCCTTAGGGCCGAGTGCACGAAAGGACAAAACAACTCTATGCGGATCAACAAAAGTGACGTGTTTGAACATCGATTAACTCGGCCGTCTCTTCATGCAACCGGGGCTAAGTCTGTTGAATCAGTTTTTATCCCTGAATAGCGTATATCATAGCAAAGTTGCCTGTGAATATTTCATTCAACCACTTAAACTTTTCCCAACAAGATATTCGCTCAAGAGGCAATCACGGAGAGTCTGAAAGCTCTGTTGTAGGATTTATGCAAGTCAAATGATCCCCTTGATACCATTTGATTGATGCCTGAAGGGATCGCCTTCAGACAGCTTTCAATAATGGGCTGAAAGCGTTCGTCAGGTGGAAAGCTTAAGAATACCTTTCAAATACATGCCAAGGTATATAAATATATTCTTCTGTTTTACCTGTAGCAGAGTATGTTGACAAGAAAATAAAATGCATATTTATAAAACCAATTTTAATAAAACTCTCTTAATAAAAACAATGAACATACTTTCCTCGGAGGAGTAAGCAAGGAATTTTCCTTCTCATACTTCTTAAGTGATAACTGATTAACTGCAGATTTTTTAAATTTTGGATTATAAAATATAGTGTCAAAATTTACGTCCGTATGTATTTTTTTTTATTTACCTTTTACATTGGAAAATTCTTTTTCACATTTATTTTCGATTTTTTTAAAATGGTGGACAAAGAAAGCATTTCTAAAAATTTTCAAATCCAAGATTTCCAGTGACTTCGACTAATAGGAAAAATTGATCTTCCATTTGCATTTTCATCGCCAATTTTCTAAAAATACTTAAGCGGACGCATAATCGCAGAGGTATTGGACGATTTGTGTTGGAACTAACTTGGCGAACGCATGTCGGCAGCACATTCTTACAAGTCGGCGTTGTTGACTACACACGCCGCGCGTCGGCATTCCCATACTATTAAACAAATGCACAAAATGTCCATACCGTCCGTAGCGACCCGGGTAAACTCATGACACTTCTCCTTCCTTTTCTCTTCTGCGGTCGTGACCTTTAATAAGCCTTATTCATTGCTTATGCCGAATCCTAATAGCCGTCTGAAAATAGGCTGTTTTTCTTTTATTGAGTTTATTTCGGAGCGTATTCAAAAGGCTTGACTGTAATCTTATTTGTATGGGGTGTGTTTTCTTTCAAACACTAATTGAATTAATTTTGTTCAAGCACATAATATTTTTTTTTATGTGACTGGACATGATGGCTAATACCACACCTTCTGTCAGGGTATTAGCCCAACATACCACATGGGAACTAGGTGCCATGCCAGGACCTTCCTTATATTGCACGGCTACATTGAACTGGATGGAAAACCCGGACAATTTTCATTGCCGCTTCGACCATCGTTCATTCAATGCGATGGTACCAACCCGGGCGGGAATAACCCTACCACCTAGTAAGTAAGGAAGGGGACCTACAGTTTAACGTGGAATCCGAACCACGGGCAGCCTCTCTCAACGGTCGAATGGTCACCCATCCAAGACCAGACTGGACCCAGCGTTGCTTAACTTCGGAGAGCGATCGCCGAAGTGTCGCGCCACTGGGCCACTGAGGCTGACAAAATGTTCAATACTTTATATGTTCAAGGTTCAATACTTTAAAAGTTATTTAATTTTTTTATGTGACTGGACATGGATGGCTAATACCATAGCTAATACCACACCTGTTATATAAGTGTCTAAGTTTACACTGATTCTCCACACCAGGGAACCTTAAGTGTTAACAGATATTAACCCACCTACTGTCATAGTAGTAGCCCAACACACCTCATAGGAACTAGGTGCCATGCCAGTACTTTCCTTTTATTGCGTACCTACATTGAGCCGGATGGAAAACACGGACAATTTTCACTACCGCTTTGACCGTGGTGCCAACCTGGGTGCGATTAACCCTATCACCTACCTAGTAAGTAAGGATACGAACCGCGAAAGACACATCGCTCTATTCGGCTCTTACGACATGCACTGGAGGAAATACAGTGGGCCCAATTGTATTATTTTTACGTGCTGGAACCCACACGGCATTTCGATAAGGCTTTCAAGCAAGTGGGAAGGGAAGGATTAACAGAATATATATAATAACCGTCCCAGTGTGGGTGAGATATTTCCTTCGCGAAATTCCTATTTGTGAGAGAGAAATAGTATTACGCAAGTTTTTCTCTTAGCCTGTCGAAACTATTCCGAGAGAAATAATTCAATTACTAACATATTTATCACTGCTTAGTTCCGTAAACAAGTATATCGGACTTACATATTACGTATCTTTTGTCTTTTTGGTTCTGTATTTCGTTAATTTGTTCATTAATTTAGGCAGTATACTGCACTCGAATTTTCTCATATTTTATCATTTGCTAATTCATTAACACAAAAAAAAATTGGCAAGAAACTTCACTGGAAATATTATAAGAATCAACGTTTTCTAGGGCTCTGTACCCGAAAAGTGCCAAACGGAACCATATTACTAAGCCTCCGCTGTCCGTCCGTCCGTCTGTCTCAGGGTTGTATCCCCTGAACCGTAATAGGTAGAGTATAGCTGAAATTTTCAGCGTATTTGTTGCCGCTATAACAAAAAACAACAACGTGAAAACAAACATAAACGTGATTTTTTTGGGTCAAATCTTGTATAATGGTACGGAACCCTTCGTTTTTTTATTAAACTGGAAATGGATGTGTGATACCACGACTACTGTCATATTAACCTAAAACACCACTCAGGAACGAGGTGCTGTGCCAGGATCTTACATTACACGGCTTTTTGAACTGAATGTAAAACACGAACCATTTTATTTTCCGTTTTGTTCATCGTTTATTCAATGCGAATGGTACAAAAATTGTGATAACCGTACCAACGAGTAAGGTCGATGAAAATGAAATTCTGTTTCATCTAAGTTTGACACCACGCGTCATCGCTATTCGGTCGATATTACCATATAATTGTATGGGAATCCGGCGGCGTGTCGTATTCCACACAGTGAAAACATCGCCACCGCGCGCGAATATGCTCTAAGATAGCATTTGTCAAGTCAGTTCCCACCCACACAAACCCCCCAATACATGAGTATTGGGGGCGCCCGCATTCCCATAGTAAGCGCGCTCGATGCCATATCTCCTTCATTTTTTTATCTATGGTTGACACAGAGCAGCGGGCCAAGCGGCGCGGCTAGAGCGGGGAGTGGCGAAGGGGCGCGGTGCCGGAATACTGGACGTACCGATGCACTGAAGGGCCGGAAGACTCGACTGTACCACCAAATCAGCTGCCAACACGCCCATTTTTACGTAGCTCACCATAAAACGGCGTGTCACGTACACTCTCCTCACAGAGGCCCCTTTTGCGGGAAAGTTAATTTCGTTGTGCTGGATATATAAATACTGGTATTGCCAAACAATACGAGAACAGACGAATAACATTGAGCAACACAATAGGTTTTGTTTGGTCTGGCGGGCGGCGCGGAGGCACGGCGTATTGTTATGATGATTGGGCTAGTTCTTTTGATCTCTGAGTGTGATCTCAAGATGTTTGTTTACAGCACACTTAGATATATTCGTAACATGACACCTCATAGGAACTACAGGTAAGCCTTTGCCTAGAATGCCTAGAGAGATCGGCGTTATTTCTATGGATGCTGTCGAATATCGTATATATATTTTTTTACCATATATATATTTTTTTGACAATTCTTTCGATGCTTGTCTTGCTGATTTTGTAATATTTAAGTGTAGCTATAGTTTATTTAAAAAATCATAACGACAGATAATAAACTCTTACATCTGTATGCAGAGTGGGCGGACTTACTTTACTCCTCCGTTTTTAGGGTTCCATACCCAAAGGGTGAAAACAGAACCCTATTACTAAGCCTCCGATGTCCGTCCGTCCGTCCGTCCGTCCGTCTGTCACAGGGCTGTATCTCATGAACAGTAATAGGTAGGCAGCTGAAATTTTCACAGAGTGTGTATTTATTTTGCCGCTATAACAACAAATAGGTAAAATTAAAAAATGATAAAAATGAAAGGGGGGCCCCAAAGAAAGAAGGTAATTTTTTGTTTTTAAATCTTCTACGATGGTACGGAACCGTTCGTGCGCGAGTCCGACTCGCACTTGGCCGGTTTTTGTATCGTTAGTACGGTGCTAATCTCGTACTAAGTTTTGACAGCTTTTCTCTGAATACAACTTTTTCCATTTCGTTCCAAAGGAGGATAAAAAATACAATACAATACAATACTAATACTTAATACTTTTGTACTAAGCAAGTCCCTACGTAGCTGTTTTGAATGAATCTGATATGTAGAATTTACCACGGAACAAGAACACATTTAGTAAAGAATGAAAGCTATAAAAATAACTACTTAAGGTCGGCCCGTAAGCACCTGAAAATTTCGCCTCCCATACAAACGTAGTTTACTAATAATTTGAAAACCACTGTTCCAACTTACTTGATATTTGGTATCTAATTTTAGGCTACAAATATCTGTGTCTGCATGCCTTTGTTTTTTCGGTAAATGTATTCTGGGTCAAACCACAGAGAAAATAAAATTCGTATGAAGATTTTCTTTTTGGATTCATTTCATTCGGTTTGGATTTTTCAAAAAAACAAAAGCATGCAGACACAGCTATTTGTTACCTGATATTAGATATTAAATATCAATTTATTTAGAATAGCGTTTTCCAAATGATTAGTAAACTACGTTTGTATGGAGAGCATAGCTTACGGGCCGTTCTTAACTAAGTTTTTTTTTGCGTAAAGGTTAGTTAGGTTATGTAATGTATTATGTATTATGTTTTCGTAGAATAGACAACTGGCCGAGATCTCAAACAGAATGCTATTTTAAATAAACATTATTTAAAATTCTTGTTATGAATCAATTTCGTTTCAGTTCTTCTTTATTTCCTACAACAGAGTTGTAATACACACACGGATTCGTATTTTTTTCCGGTGCAGCTATCTGGTTACTTGTTGATAATGTGAACGTAGTCAATTTAATGAACTTAAAGATGTCTTCGTCGCACTTCAGAGTCAGTCAAATTGAAAATCTGCTATATTTTTCATTGAAAAATATGGCCTGAGACGAAATCTGAAGCAATAAGAAATAACGATCCCATTTAATACAGTTCACTTGAATGAACTTGCGAAAAAGATGATCTTAGTTGATTCGTCAACATTTGTCACTCATTTGAGAGATTTCGACAGTATTATGCGAAAAAGTATCGTATACCTAGTACTCGACTTTTCGTAAACCTTCATATCTTTATTTTTATTTTTCTCGATAACGTTTTTAGGGTTCCGTACCCAAAGGGTGAAAACGGAACCCTATTACTAAGCCTCCGCTGTCCGTCCGTCCGTCCGTCCGTCCGTCTGTCACAGGGCTGTATCTCATGAAACGTAACAGGTAGGAAGCTGAAATTTTCACAGATTATGTATTTATTTTGCCGCTATAACAACAAATAGGTAACATTATAAAATAATAATAATTAAAGGGGGGCCCCATACAAAAAACGTGTTTTTTTTTAAATCTTGAGCGATGGTACGGTACCCTTCGTGTGCGAGTCCGACTCGCACTTGGCCGGTTTTTATGATCCTGGTCATGAATGATTGATAATACACCCGCTGTCATGATATTAGCCCAACACACCACTCGAGAACCAGGTGCCATGCCAGGATTTTCCGATTTTACTAGGACATTATGAATCTTACGTTCAAGTGGATGGAAAATGCAGACAATATTTTTTTTTAATGAATTTTTTTTTTTTCACCTGGCGTCCAACTTTTTGGTGGATGCAAAAATCATGTCGGCCGGCCAGACGCTTCTTTACAACATGTTTGAAGGACCCCAGGATGTATTTTGGGGGGAATTCCGCGGAAAGGAGTCGATTTTATTGTTTGTCGACTATATCCATGAAGTATCTAGAGGGACGGTTGTTGCCATTGCCGCTTCGACCATATATGATTCAATCCGGAATTAACTCTACCACCTAGTCACTAAGGCGTGAACTATAGTTTTACGTTGAATCCGATCCACGGACTAATTCTGTCGTAGCTGTTGGTTAAAACACTGGTCAGAACTTACCTCGCGTGTGGAGGAGCCCACATAAATATCCAATGGGATGCCAGCAGGCAAGTTTTAAGAGAAAAACATTGTATGCGCGGGTGTGATTACTTTTTTGTGCTTCGCGGCCTGGGAGACATCTTCGGGGATTATCGCTCTACCGGGAATCCCCGAAGAACTTGTTAGCCAAGTGAGTGGCGAGTCCATTTTTAGGGTTCCGTACCCAAAGGGTACAAACGGAACCATATTACTAAGCCTCTGCTGTCCGTCCTTCCGTCCGTCCGCCCGTCCGTCCGTCTGTCACAGGGCTGTATCTCATGAACCGTAACCGGTAGCAAGCTGAAAATTTCACAGATTACGTATTTATTTTGCCGTACAAATAGGTAAAATTATAGAATATTAAAAATTAAACGGGGGCCGCATACAATAAATCTGTTTTTTTGTGTTAAATCTTCTACGATGGTACGGAACCCTTCGTGTGCGAGTCCGACTCGCACATGGCCGGTTTTTTAGAGCACCGAAATGGTGGATTTCCTGACCACGTTTCCCTTTACTTTGAGGTATTTGCATAGCATTAAATAAACATGTCATAAACAGTTGGCCGAAGGTGAGAAATATGAGAGACCCAACAGATTTACAGAAAGATAATAAAAATCGCTTACACTCCTGAATCACATTTACAAATCCACTCAAAAAACCTTTTAAATGAAAATTGGGAAAGGCAGAAAACTGTCTCCCTGGAAACTAACAAAATATGCAAATTTCCCGCAAACGCTCAGGGGAAGCTCACATTGCCACAAAATAATTGCGTTCATAGTGACTACGGAGAAATTATATATAGGTTTCCTTGAAGTTCGCAATTGGTAAATGGTAATGGAATCTATATGACTTCAACTCATTTTACAGACAAGATACGCTATAATTCTGCTTAGGGCCTTTTTCACCTACTATTGATTAGCTTAATCGCCACATATTAAAGGGCCTTTCTTACCAGCTTGCATTCAATACAAGTAGAAGATAATCAGCACTTTAGTAATAACGTCCCTTTAAGTGTAGATGAAAATAAATCGGCACTTGGTGAAAACCAGGCTTACTCTGTTTGACGTTAATCCGATGCGTTGTCTTCTTTAGAAATTATCTTATGTAATCAGCTTCAGTGGCCCAGTGGCGCGACACTTCGGCGATCGCTTTCCGAAGTTAAGCAACGCTGGGTCCGGTCTGGTCTTGGATGGGTGACCATTCGACCGTTGAGAGAGGCTGGCCGTGGTTCGGATTCCACGTTAAACTGTAGGTCCCCTTCCTTACTTACTAGGTGGTAGGGTTAATCCCGCCCGGGTTGGTACCATCGCATTGGATGAACGATGGTCGAAGCGGCAATGAAAATTGTCCGTGTTTTCCATCCAGTTCAATGTAGCCGTGCAATATAAGGAAGGTCCTGGCATGGCACCTAGTTCCCATGTGGTGTGTTGGGCTAATACCATGACAGAACTTGTGGTATTAGCCATCCATGTCCAGTTACATAAAAAAAAACTTACTAGGTGGTAGGGTTAATCCCGCCCGGGTTGGTACCATCGCATTGGATGAACGATGGTCGAAGCGGCAATGAAAATTGTCCGCATTTTCCATCCAGTTCCATGTAGCCGTGCAATATAAGGAAGGTCCTGGCATGGCACCTAGTTCCCATGTGGTGTGTTGGGCTAATACCATGACAGAAGGTGTGGTATTAGCCATCCATGTCCAGTCACATAAAAAATATAAAAATAATTAACTTTGTTTTATCGAAACTTTTGAAGGATATCTTCGCTGGTGTAAGAGCTAGCTAGTTTAATATTCTTACTAAAGAACCTTCTTGTAAAAGTTGGTCCCAGTTGAGCGTATGATAATGATTTGCATATTTTGTTAATTTCCAGGGAGACATTTTTCATCCCTTCCCAACTTTCCGTTTGGACAGATTTTAGGACAGATTTCATTCATTAAAAAAATTATCCCATATGCGGTAGCGAAAATTAATGTAATCAAATTAGTCAAACATACAATTGATTCGAAGACGCCCTTTGAGATTTTTGACAATAGTTATAATATGCAGTAACATACAAATACATACAAAACTTTTTCCAAATGATCACATCGGGTCACATTTGGATTTCTCCATTTAATAAAAAAAACCTGAAAGCCTTTAACTTCGCTCTATTTTTAAAGCATGCACCCTATGTTCTAGGACAAAAGGATTCATACCACTTTCTCTACATTGTGGCACTCATAAAGAGTAAATCCTTCTTACCTTGATTGGATAGCTTCGAGTTGTATCAGATAAAATACAATGTCCCTACCTCATCCCCTTACGTACCATACTAAATTGCTTTTGTATATCTAAAGCAGTGGTTCTTAACCGGTGGTCCGCGGATCACTGGTGGTCCCCGGAAGCACCTAAAGTGGTCCGCGAAGCCATCCAAAAAAGATTGAATAAGTGACGTTTTGACAGGGGTTCGTAAAGAGTATGCAGTTATTAAATCGCAATAAAATGATATATGTAAATATTTATCTCTGTAAAGTTAAATTTTGGAAAAAAAATACATTAAGTCGAACATAGAACTTCCTCCTTTTGTGAAGTCGGTGAAAAATACCTTTGCATGCGTGTTTTATGTTTTTTTTTATGTTAAGCGCGGCATATGGCGTACGCCAGGTGCCCGATGACGCCCATGGGTTTTCGAACATTCAGGGGGGCTGCGAAAACCATGCCGGCCGGCCAGGTGATTCTTCACACACGTTTGAAGGACCCCAGGTCGTAATTTGGGGGAAATACATCGGAAGGGAGTTCATTCCATTTTTTACCGGCCCTATAGATAAAGGATCTAAAGAATCGGGTTCTTATTTTTGGAATGTCGACTGTGAATTTGTGCATTTTCTCCCTGTTCCGCGTTGACCGAAGGTAGAAAGGGGACGGAGGAACAGCGTTATGCAGCTCCGACGAGCATTATCCATGTTAAAGACGATAGGAGACAGAGAGAGACCCTACATCCCTTCTGACATGGAGGGTACAAATAGGACAAACCAATAATAATTTAGATTTACATCACCTCCAACAGTGAGTGGACCGTGGCAAGACAAACATTTTGTCAAATGGTCTGTCCTCACTAACCACTGATCTAAAGTATTGCATCCGGGCGCCGTGGTACGGATATCCATGTGGGTTCAATCATTGCTGATTGCTCTTTGACTCTATGGCTGAGATAAATAGTCGTAACAGAAACTAAGGCTGAGATAAATAGTCGTAACAGAAACTAAGACTAACGAAAAGTAGTACTTTGTGACGTCAATTTGCAATACTTTGAGATTTCGTCCATACAAAATGTGTCAAAGTGACGTCACAAAGTACTACTTTTCGTTAGCTTAGTTTCTGTTAAGACTATTTCTCTCAGCCTATGTGTACATATGCCGTCACAAATGTGCATTCATAGCGGAACATTATAGAGCTGTTGCACACTAGGGATTGGTTCATTAAACTATTTTGATTGCTTGCATTGTCCAAGCGAGCTGTGTATATTCCGGCACTCATTTAAGTATTTTTAGGGTTCCGTACCCAAAGGGTGAAAACGGAACCTTATTACTAAGACTCCGCTGTCCGTCCGTCCGTCCGTATGTCACAGGGCTGTATCTCAGTAACCGTAACAGATAGACACCTGAAATTTTCACAGAGTGTGTATTTATTTTGCCGCTATAACAACAAATAGGTAAGTTTAAAAAATAATAATAATTACAGGGGCCCCCATACAAAAAACGTGATTTTTTTGTATTAAATCTTTTACGATGTTACGGAACCCTTCGTGTGCGAGTCCGACTCGCACTTGGCCGGTTTTTATATGCAATTGGCATGTCCGGGTAATCAAGAAGAACGAAACATATTCTAAGGCACAGAATAAGTAATATAATGTCGGAATGATAGGATCCGTCAATAAATAGAGTGTACGAAAATATGTTTCTCTAAAGAAGAAATGAGATTGATAAAACAAATAAGTGAACTAAGTGGATAAAATTTGCAATACCAGGGTCCCGTACCCAAAGGGTGCCAAACGGAACCCTATTACTAAGCCTCTGCTGTCCGCCCGTCTGTCCGGCGGTTCGCCCGTCCATCCGTCTGCCAGAGGGCTGTATCTCATGAACCGTAACAGGGATATAGCTCAAATTTTCACAGAAGGGGTATTTCTGTTGCCGCTATAACGACTAATATAATAAAAACTAAAAAAATAAGAAACAAATAAAAATTTAAGGGGGGTCTCCATAATCTTGTATAATTGTACGGAACCCTTCGTGTGCAAATCCGACTCGCACTTGACTGGTTTTTTAATGCATTCAAATATACTATAGTATTTACTTAGTACTAACCATCTATAATACTAACAAGCATTTGATGAAGTTACACAAATGTTAGTGGAAAATATTAAGTGTAACAATTTACTATACTTTAAAAGAATAAGAAATTTCTAGTTCAACTATAATATTTTTTCTGTTGTATCTCTAATGTCCTTAATTCACATTTCTACAATATCTGAGTTTAAAAATATTTAATTCAACCTCAAACTGCGAGCACTCTGTGATCATAAAAACTTAAAATGTTATGAAGTCTACTTTGGTGGATTTATATAATATAAGCTTGAGTGTGGACTTGAGTAGCCGAGAGCGCGGTGAAAATATCGCTTGACCAGTGGACCTAGGGCTGCCAGATGGTCCGGATTCGTCGGGATTGTCCCGATATTTCATAGTCCCGAGTCCCGAAAAAATACTAAATGTCCCGACAGAAATTCTAAGGGCCGATTTTTCAATCCTCCGATAGTACTTATCGGTCAAATTAACATCTGTCAAAAGTTCTATTACAATTCATATTACTGTAATTTTAGTAATAAAAATATGGACTTTCCATAACGGATTGATAAGCGGAGGTATAAATAAATCCATTGAATATTTATCTGGATGATAAAATCAGTTCAAAATCAACTTACGAAAATCAGTTGAAGAACACTTACCTGATGGGTAAGTTTATTTGTTGCGTTTCTTCTGAATTGTATGCCATATGTTTTTATTGTAAAAAATTTTATTTAATTGAAGTATGCCTCCAAACAGTATTCCCAAAATTGCGACTTTTTGAAATTTTTATTAGACATTTTAGTGTTTCCAACTGGCAACCCTAAGTGGACGCTGCGGAGAGAGGGGTCATTCTTCCATATAATTGTATCTGCGGTTGCAGACTAAACGTCCGTAAATTCCAGCCGAGAGCGCAAACGAAAGTTCGTTCGCTGTCAGACCAACGTCTTTTTTTATGTGACTGCACATGGATAGACAATACCACACCCACATTTATGATATCAGCCCAACACACACTAGGTGCCATTTATTTATTTATTTATTTAGCCATACCAGGGCCTATGATGCATAGCTGCATTGAACTCGATGGAGAACACGGAATTTTTTTTATTGCCACTTCGACCATCGTTCACTTAATGATCCTGGGCAAGAATTACCTTACCACTTACCCCTGTTTTCACCACCTCCAGTTACCTGAACGCCATTCGTTTGCAGCACATATTTACATGGTGTAAGCGAAAGGTAACCTTTGGGTAGTTTTGTCTGGAGGTGGTGAAAACGGGCATTAGTATGTTAGAAAAGGGACTAACCACGATGGAAGAATCCCTTAGTCGGCTATTCGCGATAACCTTTTCAGGCCATAAACGATTAAATGTGATTTACGAAGAAATACCAAAAATAATCGACTGAAACATTAATATTTTTGACCGACTTCAAAAAAGGAGGAGGTTATCAATTCGTCTGTATGTTTTTTTTTGTTTTTTTTTATTTTTTTTTATGTTTGTTACCTCATAACTTTTGCCTGGGTGAACCGATTTTGATAATTATTTTTTTTAAATGATAGCTAGTGCTTTCTAAGTGGTCCCATTTTAATTTGGTTAAGTTCAGACAATGATATCTATGAGAAAATCATAAAAGTCTTAAATTTGTATTAAAATGTGCGCGACAAATGGACGAATAACTCAATATAACGCCAACCGATTTCGGTGATTCTCTTTTTATTAGAAAGGACGTGTACAAATTGGTAAGTGTACTTCAGATTCACTAAAAATAAACAAATAAAAAAAAATTAACAAAAAAATAACCGACTTCAAAGAAAAAGCACTAAAAAGTAAAAAATAATTTCCATTTTTGTAGTTACGATTTTTGTTATTTTTTAAGTCGGTGTCAGCCAAGGTAGCCAAGGTTCTCTTGATTGGCGCAGGGCGTGCCCGGCTGACGCCGACTCAAATCTCAATTATCACGATTCACATTTTTCGGTATAGAAGGGGCAGGCTTCTCTGCAAATATTCTCCATTGTAGAGACGGAAGAACACAGTGAAAGACATCCCTTCGGAGATAGAGGGCCTGTTAATTCTGGGATACCTCAGGGTTGTCGACAAGTCTCACGACACGGCGCTGTATCTAGTCGTGTCCAATGAGTCAACTTAGCTAAACCGTCCCACAGATGTGAACAAAAGTCCACTATGGGCCCTATCTGCGCCTAGTAAATGAGAGTTTTTGGTCTGGCGTCAAAAACTGACGCACCCTGTGATTATTTCCAGAATAGACTAGGAGGTCGCGGCAAAAAGGGTAACGATAATGTAAATGGCTCTGATGCGCGCTGGCGCAGTCAGCCAGTAGACGCAGGCTGAAAATGTTGTTATCGTGACAAAAAACTGTGATAAGGTAAATGGTTGCAAATAACGAAGCAAGAGAGTATCAGTAAATACTTGCTTAATAATACCTGTGAGAAAACGAGAAGGGTGGACTGTATAGGTTAAACGAAGAAAAAGAATTTATATGACGAAAAAGGCGACGAATAATTAATTAGTGCAGACAGTACCTTTGCGGGGGCTCGGAGTTACCTTACACTGGCGCCGTTGAGGTGCAACGCCGCAACTCTCCGCCGGTTAGGGATCCCGCCGAGGATTATATTAGCTGCTGCACTTCGCGAGGCTAACCAGGGCTTAGTAATAGTAGCGAAGGCACTGTCCTTTAGCAATTGTCGAAAACTAACGAAAGCGAGAAAATCAAGAGATGCTGCTTCTAGGAAGCTCAATGAAAAAGTGGTCAAATGTCAAAATGGCAGTTTGAGTTTAAAATTTGAATGGGGCCATAGACAATAGAATTTGTATTATTTAAATCAAAAGGTCCAGTCATAAGCAAAGTGTGACAAGCACATTTGGCTTTTACGAAAACTAAACATTCCGCCCACCAAAATACACGGTATTTTAACACAGCTACAAAATAAAACTTAAATAAATAGAGAAGGGATAAGAAAATCCATTACATTTAGGTAACTAAATTTTCTACAATAAACAAATAAAACCACCACCGAAAAAATACAAAAATAATACAAGAGTAAATTAATATATCTGGAAGATAAAGGAAGCGGGCACAACTTAACAACAGGTCTTTGAAGCTGTCCTGAAGCAGTGCGCACTGTAACAACACGACAAATACCATCGGATCCAAGATGTAACTGTATGATCCGACCGACTCTCCATTTCATGGGAGGGCTAAGTTCATCAACAATTAGAACAATGGTGCCCACCTTTAGGTTGGGGTGATCCTTATTCCACTTCAACCGTTGTTGAAGTGTGTGGAGATACTCCGTATGCCACCTTTTCCAAAAGTCCTGATGCATACGTTGTATCAGTTGCCAACGATCAAGTCTATTAATATTGCAGGTGCTAACATCTCGTTCTGGCACCGAAGATAAGGGTTCCAATGTCAAGAAATGTCCTGGAGTTAATGTGGACAAGTCCTGAGGATCTGAGCTTATTGGTGTCAGAGGACGTGAATTTAATAAGGCTTCGATTTGTGTTAATACTGTATAAAACTCCTCATATGTCAAGCGTTGGAGACCGATCACTCTAGCTAAATGTGTTTTAACCGACTTTATACCTGCCTCTGCCAGCCCTGAGAAGTGAGGACTACCTGGTGGGTTGAACTTGAATGTAATTTCTTCCTGTTCAGCCGCACTGGCCATTATTGTCTGCAAGGTATTACTGGCGCCAACAAAGTTAGTACCACGATCGGAGACGAGACTACTGACTCTACCACGACGAGCTACAAAGCGACGTAGTGCAGCTAAGAAAGCGTCGGTAGTCAATTCCGATGCCAATTCTATGTGGACAGCCTTGGTTGATGTGCAAACAAATACGCAGACATACGCTTTATATGACTTGGCGCCTCTATAGCGACCGAGCGAAATTGTGAATGGGCCGCCATAATCCACAGATGAAGACGAGAAGGCTTTAAGTTGATTAATCCGATAAGCGGGGAGGTTGCCCATAAGCGGAAGGGGAGCCAGCTTAGGAGTGGCACGGAAACATTTATGGCAAAGCGAAATGACCGAACGAATGGCTCTCTTTGGCGACAAAATCCAATAATTTTGGCAAAGCAAATGATGTAGAGTTTGCAGGCCTGGGTGCAAATATTTTTCATGATAGCCTTGGATTATGAGAAATGTTAAGCGATGTTTTCGAGGAAGTAGAACAGGGTGCTTGCTGTCATAATTAATATTTGCTTGCGTAAGACGACCGCCCACCCTCAAAAGACCTGCCTCATCAATAAAAGGCATTAGTTTACGAAGAGATTTGGGAAGCTTGTTAAAGCATGATTTTGCTATAGCAGTTCTTTCTTCAGAGAAAGCGACTTCTTGAGTGTATTTGATCAAGAAGTTCAATGCATTATCCCGTTCAGTGGCCGAAAGGGGGCCAGTAGCTTTCTGGCTTGGATGGTTAGCATTAAATATGAAACGAGAGCAATATGCTAATACGTTCACGATAGTTCGGAGAGAAGAATATTTGTTCAAGAGGTCTTCAATAAAATCAAAGTGAATAGACGAGGAAAGAGTACAAATTTTCTTCTCACATTCAATGGTGTCATGATCATCAATCAATAAGTCGAACCGGGGCCAAGTTTCTTCGGGTTCGATCAACCAACTGGGACCGGTCCACCAAATATTATGATTTAAGAGTGCATGAGGTAGTAATCCACGAGACCCACAATCCGCGGGATTATCAGGAGACCTTACATGTCTCCAACTTTGGGGAGGTACATGATCTTGAATATGGCTAACTCGATTACTAATGAATGTTTTCCATTTTGCGGGAGATGATTTAATCCAGGTCAAGGCGACACTGGAATCTGAACCAAGCCTGTATATTTTCAATGACACAAAAAGGTGTTAAAGCAGCCATCACTGAGCGTATTAGATCCGATAAGAGCACCGCTGCACACAATTCCAAGCGGGGAACTGTGATACGTTTCAATGGTGAAACCTTGGATTTTGCACAAACCAGTCGTACCGAGCATTTATCATGATCTTCCATACGGAAGTATACCACAGCGCAATATCCTCGTTCGGAGGCATCACAAAATCCATGTAATTGGAACGTTCCTGAATCAGAAACGATTCTACGAGGAATCGATAGAGACGATAAAGATGATAATTCAGATACATATTTCTCCCACTGGTTAACAATGCTGGAGGGAGGGGCATCATCCCAAGAGATGCCCGCTGTCCAGAGCAGCTGAAGCAAATATTTAGCGAAGAATGTGATGGGAGCTAAAAAACCAAGGGGATCGAAGATTCGAATGATTTCAGAGAGGATGGTTCGCTTGGTGCATGGCCTTTCCATGACTGAAACACTGAACGAAAAGTAGTCCATAGTCGGTTGCCATTGCAGACCCAAAATTTTTAATGAAATGTCTACGTCATCAAAATCATGGAATTTGTTGCCGAACAGATCCGACGGTTCTAGATCTGCAACAAACTCTTGTGTGTTTGTCGTCCATTTTCGAAGATGGAATCCCGCTGATGTAAACAATTTGGTCAGCTCACATCTTAATTTTACGGCTTCAGCAAGATTATTGGAGCCGGTAACGACATCATCGATGTACAAATCACGTTCCAAAATAGAAGCTGCGGCGGGATATTGATCTCTACCATCTCTAGCTAGTTGAGCGATGGTTCGCAGCGCTTGGAACGGAGCAGAAGTCACCCCATAAGTCACGGTCAATAACCTATAATCATGAACCGGTTCATTCCGTGTTGCTCTCCATAAAATCCGTTGGTAATCTGCGTCCTCAGGATTCACCAAAATCTGTCTATACATTTGCTTCACATCAGCCGTGAACACGACTGAATGCCAACGAAAACGTGACTAAGCACCGAGACTATCCTTCGCACTGGCATCAAAAACTACACGAAGAGGTGTGCTAGTTGATTCTGGTTTTAATATGCCATGGTGCGGGATGTAGAAGAAGTTACCATTGTCAATTTGTGGTGGCGAAATCTTTTCCAAATGTTTATTGGCGGCGTAATCATCCATGAAGGCAACATAACTTTTACGAAAATCTGGATTTATTTCAAGACGTCTCTCCAGCGAAAAAAGCCGTTTAAGGGCTAAGGACCGAGAACCCGAAAATGTTGGTTTTGGTTCTGGATTACGAAAAGGTAATGGAACAACATATCTGCCTCCATTATCACGAGAATAATTTTCAACGAAAGATTTTCACATAAAGCTTCCTCTGGCGATAAAATTTTAGAAGACGGAGATGGTACACTCTCAAGCTCCCAAAACCGTTTTAGTGATTGGTCGAGTGAAGTATGGAGTGAGACGAAACATGGGTTTGACGACAAAATTGGGTTTGCACAGTGAGCACCACCCATTAAAACCCAACCGAATATAGTATTAATAGCATTGGGCTGCAATGCATCACCCCGCACCAAACCTGGTAGCAACGAAGACGAAAAAATGTCTACACCAAGTAGAGCATCGATAGGTCCAGGATGGGCGAAATGGGGATCAGCTAGTTTTAAGCCTTGTATAAATTTCCAATGTGAAGCATCGAAACGAGAGCTGGGAAGCTCTGGACAGATTGTTGGCAACACTAACATGCTGACAGCTATATTGGTAGCATGTTCAGTTTCAGTAGGCCTGATTGAGCATGATAAACTGCCAAGTGGCTCGGTTGTGGATCTACCGATGCCGTTTATTAATACACTATTTTTGTGAAGAGTCAGACCAAGTCTTTTTTGACAAGATTCGGACAAGAAACTAGCTTCTGAACCACTGTCGAGTAATGCTCTAATTTTCAAATATTTTCCCATTTTGTCCATAACTTCAATTTGCACAGTCGATAGAAGAACAAGGTGTGTGCGTGATGTGGGAATGTTGCTAGTCAGCGCGACAGGTTGAATCGACAAGGGATTTGGTTTGACCGGTCCTGTCTCGGGCTCCGAGCGAGTAAAATGCAAGGTACTATGATGCGAGAATTTACAAGTCGAGCATCGAGAGTTGGATGGACAATTTTTTACTGAATGTGACGATGACAGGCAGTTAATACACAGCCTTTTTTCTTTAGCCAAACGATAACGAGCAGGGGGATCCAGCTCTAGGAACTTGGGATAGCAATAAACATTATGTGTTTCCGAACTGTATCATACAGCTAGGGGCAGTAGTGATGAAACATCTTTTATTTACGCTCGAAGTTCCCTGATGAGATGTAACCTTTTTTTCACTGTCTTTTCTGACTGCTTGTGCAGGCGGAATAGTAGTGGGGTTAGCCAATATTAAGGCGTGAAAACGTTTTCTTACGAAGGATTGTAACTTTTCAAACAAAGGCATCTCATCAGACTGGTGTTCGAGTTCAAATAACTCCCGAGTCACTCGGTCTAACTTGGACCAAAATAAATGCACTAGCATGAAGTTTTTGTCTGGCAAATTGAACTTTTCGAGAATCGCTAGGTTTTCTACAAAATTATTGTCTAGTCTTTTTAGCTCGATGGCATTAGAAACTTTGACAGGCTCGCATGAAAGAAGTTTTTCATAAACGGTGGATGCGAGTTGGCGTGTGCGGTTATAATGTCGATAAAGGGTGTCATAGGCATTTTTATAGTTTGCGTTGGTGATTGGGAATCCTTTAATGAGACTGAGGGGTTCATTTTCCAAGGATGAAATCAAGTAATGTAATTTTTCAACATCGGACATTTCCTTTTTGTTGTGCACCAATGAATTAAAAATTTCAATAAAAGGCAACCAATCTTCTAACTTCCCATTAAATGTTTTAAGAGTTATTCGGGGAAGTTTTAAATTAGTGGTCGTGGTATGAGAGGTGGAGATGGGCGCCTGGGAAGTCTTGAGGCATTTTCTTACAATGATTACATTATTATCAAACTGTTTAGTCACCTGTAGTTCATGATGCCTCGAGCCAATATCACATCTGGTCACCAATTGTATTTGTGCACTGTGAAAACTGGAAATAATGTCCGAAAGGCCTGTGCATGCAACTTCGAAATCCACTAAATCTCCGTGTGATAATTCCACTAAATTCTCCATACGAAGCACTGCATAGTCTCGCTCCACACGCCACTGATCTTCACCCTCACTATTCTTACCACCCATTTTATGTTCAAATGGAATAATACGAAAATAACACAAAGATAATTGCTTAGACGAAGCTTGGGTTGATAAGAACTGTAATGTTATAAAATAAAATGCCAGTCAAATCAAATTTAGAATCGAAATAATTTGAGAGTACCCACAAATATTTGATGTTGTGAAATTTTATAATTTGAATAAATTTAACTGTTGCCAATAAGCATTTAGTGTTTTAAATATAAATACGTATACAATTATGTATTTATGTACGAAAACGATAAAGATATATCCATATAAATATACCATGAAACAGACAAACGATAATTTTTGCTAAAAACTGTGTTAAAACTATTTTAAATTTGATGATTTTACTAATGGAACCAATGAATAATAAATACAAAAACCACTGTAAATGTAGGTTATTTCAATAACTAGCCGATGGGTCAATTATATTCGGCCGAAGGATCAATGTGAGAAAACGAGAAGGGTGGACTGTATAGGTTAAACGAAGAAAAAGAATTTATATGACGAAAAAGGCGACGAATAATTAATTAGTGCAGACAGTACCTTTGCGGGGGCTCGGAGTTACCTTACACTGGCGCCGTTGAGGTGCAACGCCGCAACTCTCCGCCGGTTAGGGATCCCGCCGAGGATTATATTAGCTGCTGCACTTCGCGAGGCTAACCAGGGCTTAGTAATAGTAGCGAAGGCACTGTCCTTTAGCAATTGTCGAAAACTAACGAAAGCGAGAAAATCAAGAGATGCTGCTTCTAGGAAGCTCAATGAAAAAGTGGTCAAATGTCAAAATGGCAGTTTGAGTTTAAAATTTGAATGGGGCCATAGACAATAGAATTTGTATTATTTAAATCAAAAGGTCCAGTCATAAGCAAAGTGTGACAAGCACATTTGGCTTTTACGAAAACTAAACAATACCAAAACTGAACAAACCTAATGATTACTTAGTTTTAGGTTAATACTCAAAGTAACAAACCAAACCTACCGCCACTACCTACGAATAAATCTCTTCGAGGGATAAGCCCGCCTTTGCGCCCCACTTATGTTGTTTTTGCACTATACTTTCTTTTGTAAATTGTCTTTTTTTTGTGACGTAATAAAGAATTTTCAATCAATCAATCAATCAATCAAACCTTTGATAACATATCGTAACTATAGGCGATTTAGGTTACGGATATAGCTTTAGTTATATTCAAGTATGTATGTATGTATGTATAAGTATGTTTTGTATAGCCAATCTAGCTAACGCAACTACTTGGAAGACCGACATATTTAGCATCAGAGGCTTGGTCTCTAACGCGAACCCAGATTCGGCCATTTACCTTAACGTGACCAAAAATGTCGTGACCTCCCGTAATAGAATGTCGTAGCTTTTTTGAGTCGTACTTGGCTTAAGGATGTTCCGACCCATACAATGTTTTTTTTACACAGAACGCAAAAAGTATTGCACTTTCAGGCACGAATTCGTCAAAAATATTAAATATATTTCATATTTCATATTTCAAATTATTTATTCAGTGGAGCATTTTTTTCAAGTATACAATATTACATTGTAAGCACTTAATGCTATAGAATACGTCATATTAAGTGTTTCATACATATCAATTGATTACATCAGTACAATACAATAAAAAGAAAAAGCCTTTAAAGTTGTCCATAGTAGTTGCAGCGAAAACATATTCACAATTTCAGGTTTAATGGTTTCGTTGTAATTGCCGATTATAAGTTTTACACCGTTAGATGGCGCTGTTAAATAAAAATCGTATTTAAATAAATTGTAACAAAACCAATAATCCTGAAATTGTGAAATTGTTTTCGCTGCAAGTAATATGACTATATTAAACTTTTATTATTAATTCGTGGCTTAAAGTGCAATACTTTTTGCGTTGTGTGTGCAAACAACTTTCTTTGGGTCGGAACAGCCTGGCGTCCTTGTCTTCATCCAAGTCTAGTCTATGAAAACTAAAAAAATCTTGTTGAACATATAACTTATGTGTGGATATTTCATATTTGTTGGTATACGCAGATGGGTTCAGGCGCGAACGAGAACATTTCGAACGACATTCACCGCCGCGCGATCGATCGGCGCTTCGGTGTGGAGAAAATATGAAAAAGATATGACATAAACCATTTACCCCGGGAAATGATCCTCGGATTTTTCGTTGCTTCGATGTGACGGATTGAGCTCGGAAAAGAGAAATGAGATTTGAAAATTCTCAGGATATTCACGGCCGTAAGCGATTTAAGCTGATGTAGATAATTCAAAATTCCATAAGATTTATTCTGCCTCCATTTTATGATAGCTCAAGAATTTTATGACTCTATATTATATTATATTATGATAGGATATAATGGCGTAAGCATCATAAAAACAAATAAACTCATTGATACGTATCGGGCTACAGAACTTCAACTAGGCTAGAAGTGCCTATCCCCACAGAAGATAAAAGGAAGGAGAAGTGTCATATAGTCGTTATTCGTCACTCAGTGGTATGGACAAATAGTGCGTTCACTCCTATAGGAAGCCTGTCGTATGCCACACAGTTCCAAAACCGAAACCGCGAGCGAATGTGCTCCCGAAATTCGTTTGCCAAGTCATTTTCCACTCTCCAATACGTTCGCGACTATGTCTGCGTGTGGCATGTACCCTTAAGGTGGCCCAACCCGGCGGGCCTAACTCATTCGCGGGCACGGTACAAAACCGTGCTGTTGCGCTCTGGGACCTTCTCTGTTTCAAAGAATAAGACAGGCTCCGTGATGAGGAAGATGCAACATATCCACAAAAAAGACAATGTGCATAGTGTATGATTTGGTAAGATTTACGAAAATTTTGATTTCAAAACGACTTGTAGCTAAAAGTAAACCACGACCGCTGTAGTAAAAAATCAAACAAAAACCAAATAGATTATAAATCTTGATTAAATAAGCTATGTCTGATGACTAATCTTTTTAAGATGTTCTTACTTTATCATTGCGTAATCCACCTCCAAAGTTATTGTATAAAACGCGCGATAAATTCGAACATTCGAACCTTATAACTTAGAAACCAAACACAATTTTACAATTCCAATGGTCATCAGACATCTAGTTCGATCAAATAAAGCTATTTCGAGAAAAAAAATTGATCTCTGACAAGAAATATGGGCGTGATCTTCTTTCCCCTTTAGTATGGGGAGATGAACGGGTTGGGCCACCTTAAGTTGGGTTGGTAGTTATTGACATTTGGAGACAGCAGTTCTCATGGCAGGCACGCTGGATGGAACATCTTTCTTTTTGATCTGAGCATATCCTCTACCGGGCGATTAGTTAAAAATGTGTTCTCTGAATTATATCACACTGTTTCGTTTTTATTAAAAACCGTAAGGAAAATATGGTGCCTCATCAACAGCTTTTTTATTTGACTTTGGTGAAATAAAATTAAAAGAAACAAACTACATATATATTATAATAATATTAAAATTATGCATCCTACGTTTTATTGTCATACGCCAAATCAAAAGCGTAATATCCTGAATCACGAATACAGAAATTGCATAAACTACAGAGCATAAGGTCAGGGCGTCAGCCGCTCCGGGTACTTTATGCACATGCAGCGGGGACGCTCATGCTAGGTTTAGAAATTTGTTGAAATGGGTATCATGCCGCATACATCACGAAACACTAGCAGAACTTGCAAATCGCTTCTGTTCACCGAACGGATACAACCACGTGACAAAATACTTGATGATTGGGTGATAATTCAAACTAATATATTCTTTGAACGCTTCCTTAAAAACGATTAAAAATAGAACTCTCGCCAGCGAAACGCAAGCTTCGTCGATCGTTGCGAAGAATGCTATTTCACAAGTGGGATTTTTAACGAATCTTTGAAAACGATCAACGAAACGAAGAAGTGAGATCGCGCCTTTACATTCCAACGGTATACAAATTGAGTCATGTCAGTCACACGCCCTCTGGTAAATAATGGGATGTCGGGAGCAAGCACTTCGGGATTCATTTGACAAAATGGCGACTTGTTCTAGTTGCAAACATATAACTGACATTGTAAACTTCGAGACAAAGGAGTAATGATGCCGAGAGATCGTATACATAAGCTAACTAATAACAGTTAGACGCCTAATTCCTTCGGGAATGTGGTGTAAGCTCTACATGTAAAAAATCCGAAAGAGAAATAAAATGGTGCATGAAAGGAGCTAGGATTTGAAAATTTGGCATGGAAGGCAAATCCACCCGTCCCGGGGCTACGAGCCGCACAAATTTATCCACTTTTCATTCACATTTTTCAGCTACTTTAACGCTAATTCACTTTTACCTTGTACTGCGATGGCAACTCAAATGGCTTTCCTTTATTTTAATATATTATCGTGGACCGTGATGTGGACCTCTTACACATGAGAAAAATTCGCAGAAACTATACTAGCAACGCACCTTTGCATCGTATTGCCGTTCTGCACAATACTTGTTTTACATCAATTGATTTATATACCACCCTAAAAACAAATTTCAAGAAACGAGCAGCTGAAATACTGAAAATGAAATAGAGTAACTTTTAATTTGAATCAAAGAAGAAATAAAAAAAACATTTTAATATACACAACCCCACATCAATATGAACATAATGTATTTTTGTTAATGTTTATTTTTTTCGCATACACATTCACACCTACCCTTACACGCACACACCCTTGCTCACTCCGACACCAACCCACGCCTCCTCACACCTTAAATCCTTAATATTAAAACTTTCGTACAATTATAAATGCTTATTTGCATGCAAGTTTACAATTAGCTAAGATTTTTACGCCTAGATAGCAGTCTACTCAAATTGTGTCTGTGAAAACATGTTTCTGGCTTTTGACAATTACATGATATATTTTGTATGTTACTTGTCAATTAGCTGTAAATTTTCCAATAAATAAAAATTAAATTATGCAGAGTCTTTGCCTTCGTTGTCGGTTTTTTTAAATTACATTTAGGCCTTCGGTTATTAATTCCATTTGAAAAAGCAATTCAAACATTGAACAGTATTATTTAAGATCAAAGAACCCACTTTTACCCGGCGAATCAAACGAGGGTTATAATTTTAGCAGACATTCTATGTCGTTATGTATGTATATGGCTGTGCGTATGTGTCGCAGGAAAGTTTACAAGTTTTCTAGTAAACTTGTAAGTTTGCGGATATTTCTGGGAGGGCATTTCAATATACATATGTCCTTGTAGATTGAAAGAAACGTTAGTGGACTGACACGTTGTATTTCTCCAAATGGTCTTTGAAAGCGTCTTGACTATCCACGGTGGGTGCACGGTTTTAAACTGAATCCAATATGGCGCCCTAATACGGACAAAAACTGCTTCATATCCGCAATAATATTTTTCTGAAATATAAACGTATGCAAACAATCTTTGAGAAACCTTAAGGCTGAGGTGCACAATATCTACGGTTCATAAAAAAACAAATTCTTAAATCACGGGTAGCTGTGAAAATACAAGTTGTCGTGCACAATCTCCGGTTGATGTTTATACTAACTTGCCAGTCGATAAAACCGATTTTTATTACAGTGCTAACCATACACGGGTCAAGCACGCAGAATTGCACTTAAATATAGGGTATTTTTTCCAGCCATGAATCCGAAATAGGAAAAAAAAACTGCTCGGCTCCCCTGACATTGACATACATCAGCTGTTCAGCTAGCGCCATATTTATGTTTAATCGTGGAGAATCGAGTGGTTATAGTTGGTATTTGGTTGCGACGTCATTTTCCGGGTTGTGCACGCCGATATTCGCCTGATCGGAGATTTGACAGCGGTTTGGATGTAGTTGATATCAGAATGTAATTACCCGGAGATTGTGCACGTAACAAAAGCAAAAGGTAACAAAAACAGTGAACAAAATAAAATAAATAACAGTTAAGGGATCTTCCCTTAAGACTGTTCCGACCCATATAAAGTTGTTTGCACACATAACGCAAAAAGTATTGCACTTTAAGCCACGAATTATTAATAAAAGTTTAATATAGTCATATTACTTGCAGCGAAAACAATTTCACAATTTCAGCATTATTGGTTTTGTAACAATTTATTTAAATACGATTTTTATTTAACAGCGCCATCTAACGGTGTACAACTTCTAATCGGCAATTACAACGAAACCATTAAACCTGAAATTGTGAATATGTTTTCGCTGCAACTACTATGGCTATATTTAATATTTTTGACGAATTCGTGCCTTAAAGTGCAATACTTTTTGCGTTCTGTGTAAAAAAAACATTGTATGGGTCGGAACATCCTTAAGGGTCTCTTCCTCCAAGTTATGGTTTGCTTGATCCTCAAATTTTTACCATCTCGCAATCGATACCAGAACTGATTACTTTAGTAATAAAAGCCCTAATCATATAATCATCACATAATCCTGAAATTGTGAAATTGTTTTCGCTACAAGTAATATGACTATATTAAACTTTTATTATGAATTCGTGGCTTAAAGTGCAATACTTTTTGCGTTATGTGTGCAAATAACTTTATATGGGTCGGAACAGCCTTAAGTGTCGATTAAAATAAATCAGCACTTGGTGAAAACCAGGCTAAGAATAACTTTTTGGTCAGAACATGATTAATAAACATCGAAACACACTCTACCTCTGCCAGGCTTTCTCAACTCACAGACAGACAAACTGACTATTTGGACATGTTTTATGAATTCATTCAGGATTTCTAAAATGTCTGTCGCTAAGCGACCATTTATTATAATATTGACTAACTCCCGATTCCACCACCTCCAGCTGCCAAAATCCCAAAGTTACCTTTCGGTTACACCATATAAATATGCCATGTACCGAAAGTTGCTTATCGGATTTCAGGTAACTGGAGGTGGTGAAAACAGTAAGTCAAACAAATTCAAATAAATGAAATGTGTTGACTTCGTAACAAGCGAAAAAATACACTCGGAACTGTGGGGTTACCATGGAAAATTATCTCACCGGGTGAACAGGTAAATCAGTGATTGTATCTGACGCTTAGTTGCATTTCGAACCATCGAATCATGCCAACTGTTAACTTCGTGTTATTCGACGAAATGTAACTAAACGGCGGATTTAATTACTCACCAGCCTGTACGTCCGGTGAGTTCATTTACCATGGTGACCAACCTGTTTTCCTAAACGCGCCTAAGTAGTATAACTTCCAAAATATTGTTCGAGCTGAGCGAGACGGTACAGCTCTTCGATTTCCAAAGATCTCTGAAAATACCTACTAAAATATTGTGTTTGTGCATGCACGTGGAACACGTGTTAGATGCTCAGCTGAAACAAACAAAAAAGTCACATTGTACTGAAATATTCCAAGCGTCCGTGTGCTGAAAAATTTAACGCGTTTATAAGTTTGTAGAGAATGTGTCGAGATTACGGCCGCCGAAGCATGTTTCATATTTACAGAAGCCATACACAATAACGGTTATTGTGTTGATGAAATGCGAACACAAATGTTGTAGTTTATTTTTGAAACGGAAACCAGCAACGGGTCAAAAAATGCCTCCGATAAAATGTAAGAAAAAGTTGCGAGACATGCAGGTCCATTCCTGAAATTTCGTAACCAGTAAAATCATGAGAAAACCTTTATAAAAGCGGTTTTCTACACCGCTTTTATAAAGGTTTTCAAAGCGATTTTGTTCCCGAAAAGATTCCGGAGCATAATATTTCAATTTAATCAAGCTTTTCCGCCTAAAAATCTTTTGGAAAACCGCTATAAAAGTGATTTTCTAGACTCAAGATTCCTGATTCCCGATTACGGATTTCCAGGAATAGCCCTAAGGGTGGCTGTGTGTGAACTAGCGGTGGGCCTAAACGTTACTTTCCAATACTATCTCATTCCTTATTTGTTACTGCGTAAGAACTAGTATCAAAAGCCGTTATTAATAACGGGTTTTGATACTAGACTGAAAGAAATACCTACAAGCCGTCTCTATATTTTTTTTAATCATTTAATGCAGGTCTTAAATAAACACACTCCTTGTAAAAGTTTCAGCTACCTCCTATAACGGTTCATGAGATACAACCCTGTGACAGACAGACGGACGGACGGACGGACGGACGGACGAACGGATGGATGGATGGACGGATGGACAGCGGAGGTTTAGTAATAGGGTTCCGTTTGCACCCTTTGGGTACGGAACCCTAAAAATTATTTATCTTATAAAAAAAATATTCTCATTAAAAAGTTACATGAAAAAATCAGACCTTCTAAATTCTTATACAACACTTTTTTATAATATCAATTTCAAATAAAAAACCTGATGTTTAATCAACCTGGTGTTTAAGATTGTTAAATAAGTTGTAAAATAAATCCCTGTCATGCACTGTACTCTTACATTAGAACAAAGCGCGCACGTTTTTGTAATAACAGGTTTCGTAGTAAAAGGCGCCCGCGAGATAGTATTGTAAAGACGTTATTGTAGGAACGGGTTTCGCAGGGCAGAGGCGCGCGGTGCGCGCGAGAATCCGTTCCTAAAGACGTTATTGTAATAACAGGTTTCGTAGTGTGAGGCGCGCGCGAGATAGTATTGTAAAGACGTTACTGTAGTAACGGGTTTCGCAGAGCTAGGCGCGCGGCGCTCGCGCGATCCCGTTCCTGAAGATGTTATTGTAATAACAGGTTTCGTAGTAAGAAGCGCGCGCGAGATAGTATTGCAAAGACGTTATTGTAGGAACGAATTTCGCCGAGCAGAGGCGCGCGAGGCGCACGGGATACTGTGACTTTAGGCGTTATTGTAGGAACGGGTTTTGTGGATGATGAATAACAAGAACGACTTGTTATTTTCCAATACAAGTTATTAATAATCGTTACGTTAATATCGGCCCGCCGCTGGTGTGATCACACACACGTCTAAATTGGTTAAGTCTTTTTGACGTAATGGTGGTAACAATTCTTATTATAGTCAGTCGTGTTTACAACGTTTTAATAAAAACAACATTCAATATTCCTGAACTGGAGTGGGTCATAGCTTTAAGGCGCGGGGACTTGCCTTGCATGCCAGAGGTCTGGGTTCAAATCACCGCCCCGTTCTTAAACCACATTTTTTCTCTTTTTAAGTGCATTTCGTCACGAATTCCAGACTGGTCAAGACTCCAATGAAAAATTGTATATAGCCGGCACTTCCATTGTTGCCGTGCTCACAAAGGTAAGGTCCTGGCATGCCACCTAAGTACTTCGCAAATGCGGTGTTAGCCGTCTAAGCCCTGATTTCACCACCGCTAGATAACTTTAGGTTACATTAGATATTTACATGGTGAAAGCGGGCATATCACCAGGCGAGTCACCGTACGAAAGTCAATCAATATTTCAGTTTGTCCCGCACACACACAGTTTTGCCCAACCGAAAGTTGGCCAGACTCAATTTCGCCAGGGCTTGTTCGATGTTACTTTCGCGAAGATATGTTTGCTCAGCGGGGCCATTAACGCTGCGAGTGATAGGAACCGCGCGGCGCCGACGACGTCGATGTTCAAACAGTTTGGTTACCGCGCGTGGCTGCACACACGGCGCTGTGTGCCTGGAGCCATTATTGGCACTTAATATCCATTGTTAGCTCACTGTGTCCATTACTGGAGACTACCTTGCATGAAAAAATGTGTGTTTTATCGAAAATAGAATTAGAGGTGAGTCATTATCTATTGTTAGCTCACAGACTTTTAGGAATCCTACATTTTTTTTGAGTAGTCGTTAAAAAGATTAATATTTAATTTTAGTAAATGGTAATTTTACTGTTTCTTGTGCAGGAATATGAGGGTATACAAACAGTGAAACAATGATAAACGAACATGACCCCTTTAGGCTATAATACAAAACCAGAGGCCTTATTACGAGGTACAAATTACTTAGCGAAATTTCTTTGAGGTTTTCGTTTCCGCAGCTTTACACACCATTGAATAGAGCAGGCATTTGAGGGATACACTTAATCTCGCGCCCATGGATTTATATATTAGTGTAGAAATATAAAAACATAAAATAAATACAAAAAAAAAATATCTACTGTATTGTATTGTATTGTGTTTCATTTCGTCATACTGGTAGACAAGCTACACTCAGACAGGTATTTTTAGGGTTTCGTAACCAAATGGTGCCAACGGAACCCTATTACTAATCCGCCGCTCTCCGTCCGTCCGTCCATCCGTCCGTCTATCACAGGGCTATATCTCATGAAATGTTCACAGAATATGTATTTATTTTGCCGCTATAACAACAAACAGGTAACATTAAAAAATTATGAAAATGAAGGGGGACCCATACAAAAAACTTTATTTTTTGGTGTTAAATCTTGTACGATGGTACGGAACCCTTCGTGTGCTAGTCCGACTCGCACTTGGCCGGTTTTTTCTTATTTTAAGGCATAGATAATAATAACTGTCGGATGTGCGTCAACTTGTTGATGAGAGATGCGCTTAACAAAATTGGAAGTCAGAATGCACACCGTTCATTGATTCGAGGAAAGTTTTTGGTCGTGACTTTCGTCGGAAACAGGAATCACGACCAAAAACGATCTCTGATTAATTTCAAAATGTAGATGTCGTTGGATAATCGATAAATCATTGAGATAACAGTATTTTCGTATACATTCAATACATAAACTCATCACTCCTATATTTTTTCAATCCATGGACTCACCGCCCTACCGTGCGTGTTTGGTAAAGTTATCAGGTTCTTACAAATATTTCTCTTCAAGATAAACATTTACGCAAGCCGATAAAATGTTTACGTTTGACTTTACTAAACAGTCTAGTTTGAGATACGTTTGCCGATTTACTACCGAGAATGTTTCACCTGGTGCAATTTTCTGGTTCTCGTTGACTTAAGTCTATTCGTGTCAGGTATCTTCCTTGATGATTTTAAATTTCAATATTTTCTCGAGCGCAACACGCACATAAAAAACAATACCAAAAAACAAAATAAAAGTTTTAGAAGAGAAGCAAAACCTCGAGAGAAATGCTCAAATTGAGTTCTTATACCATTAAAGCGTACCATATGGCATATACCAGGCCCTAAGAGTGGCCTGACGACACCATCTGGTTACACAACTTTCTCAGGGCGTTGTACATTGGGAGAAATGCCTCCTCAGGGAGGGCATTCTAATAGCTGGGCAGACTAACTTTAAACCTCTGGACTAAACTGGTTTTTGTATGTTTAGTCCGGTGCCAATCTCTTACTAAATGTTTTACAGATGCTCTCTGAATACGACCATAGATTATAATACTGTAACGTGTTATCGGAGGTATGGTTCAAACGTTAACAAGGTATTCCAAGGCATATCTGGAGCATAAAAGGTTGATACCATTTTGTTGTACGGACGCACCGATCAAACATGAACACTGGATAGATAAATAATTCCGAGTCCCCTTTACTCTATGGTGACGTGAATATGACAGAATGAGATCTCCAATATATCTTTATTTCCGGTGTACCGGTTTCAGAGTAAACGGCTGTAAGACTTAAAATAAGTTCGTCCTCTCCATATTTTTTGAAAATACTACATACAAAATTTTGTGGGAAGGGCTAATATTTTTTAGTCTACCTTTTTAGCAACAAATTTGCCTAGGAATACATGGTTAAAGTTTGAACCAGACAGTTTAACACCCAGCATATATTTATCAAGATTCAATTTCTTACACACATAAATTTAAATAAACGAATAATACATATCTGTTGAGAATACTTACATTATTTGTACATATAATAGATAATGGATCTATAGGATCCGTTGGTTATTATTAGAAGAATGTGGACAGTGAATGTGTGCATTCCTTTCATATGCGCATTGGGAGATGGTTGAATGGAGAAGGAGTGATACATCGTACCGTATGGAACTATATCGCCTCTGCTACTCCTCCGGGGAAATAGCGTAATATCATGCATGTATGTATGCGCGCAAGTAGATGTGCACTAACTTAGATGAACACGCAACCGGAGCCCCTAGCCAGACGTGTCACCTAAATTGGCGTTTACGCCAAATCGATCGACTGGCCTTTTCGAATGTATGGAGAATTTAAAATCGCGCGCAGTGGGCGTTAAGCGAACTGAAGCGAGTCTGAGTTCGATTTATTTTGACAGCTAATGTATCGTCGCACGTTAACTTTGCCGTATACGCCGACTCAGTGTTTTCATACAAATTGGTATTCCGTGTTTGATTTTGACAGCTCGAATAAGTAAAACCAGAGAGTAAAGTAGAACTTGTATGAGGTTAGATGTTTTAACTTGACCTGACCCGACTGACCGTACTGAGCATTAACAGGCAGGATACAAAAGATATAAATAGTTATATAAAACCGAAAGCACCATATTACGATTACTTATACAGAGCCTTTATTACGAGTTACAAATCTCTAAGATCATCGATTCCGCAGGCTTACACCCAGTAGAATAGAGCAGGAATTTGAGGGATACATTGAATCGCCCGTCCATGGATTCTATATTTATGTAGAATTTTGTTTTTATGCAACCTGTCATGGATTGCTAATACCACACAACTACCGTTATGGTTTAAGCCCAATTCACCACATTCCCAAAAGAATTAGGTGCCATGCCAGGACCTTCCCTTTATGAACACTGCTACATTGAACTAGATGGAAAACACGGTAAAATTTCCATTGCCGCTTCGACCATCTTTTCATACCGTGCAATGGTACCAACCCGGGCGGACTTAACCCTACCACCTAGTAGGGGAAGAGGACCTACAGTTTTACATGGAGGCCGAAACATGGAGCAGTTTGCATTCGTGACGAAATGCACTTATCCAACTCAGAATAAGAAAGAAAGTGTTGCGTGAACGGGGCGAGGATTTGAACCCAGGCCTTTGGTATGCTAGGCAAGTCCCCGAGCCACTAGGCTACGATCCGTTCAATATGAAATATGAAATAATATAAAAATGTTGAAAATATGTATCAACATAATCTCGTATGTAATACAGGCACGGATAGAGCTCGTTTGGACGTACGCTTTATATAATGATGTGATACGTGATTTCTGCCTCCTGAGGTGCTTGCGTTTCCAGCCTGGTAATCGTTTCGTGACAGTCCATCTCTAGCTGCGGGGTGAGGAGTGCGTGAGGTTACATTACTTTCAAGAGGTATGTATAACTCATGTTGGTTACTTCATGCTTCGGCACCATTGAGTAAGGAAGGTCGGGAATTGCGACCGAACTCATTGGTGTAGCTAAATCGCAGACACATTTTAGTGATAACACACTGAAGGGAGCGCATTTTGCCGTATTTTGTCCGAACGAATGACATATTCGCCTTTTATTATGCCATATTATGCCATCAGCCCGAAAATGTGAATTGCTTGGCGCCGAACTCGAAAGCCTCTGCATCGTAACGGCCCCCTAGTTTCCGGCGCATTGATTGAATGAAATGTAACTGAATCACAACAAAGTAGCAGATCAGGTTTTCCCAAAACTTGGTTAGTCTACAACCTGCTTAGTCGACTTCTTGATTTAAACGATATTTTAATGATTTTCAAATTACATTCTCATCCCTGTCCGTACACTAACAACCGCTGTGTTAAAAACACGGAAACAAGGCCTGTCATTCGCGAAATAATGACAGAATAGGAATATGTGTGAAAAATACGAATCTTTGGTGTATGAGTAAAATATATTGAAAATGAGGCCGCTCTTAGATCTTCTGTATTTTTCATCTCTCAACACGTAAGTAAAAACATGTTATTGAATACCCCTGATGAACATTGTAGCTTCGTGCGCCGCCTTCTGGTTTCTTTCGTCGTATTTTCTCACTATGAATCTAATCAACCCCACACGCCTCAGCGTTAGGCGTGTGGGAGTTGATTAGATTTATATAGTAATTTATTTTAAGAACGTATGTGCCTCTTTATTTAATAAAGGCCCCTTATTCCATAGACGTGTTAGGTTACCACACAAATTATGTATAAATACTTGTATTTAGGCATAGATTATGTAGGTTTGATTAATAAATACTTAAAACCATTATATTTCGAACTAAATAGTAGTTATCTAGACTTCTCGGTTTACTGCGCAGGCGCAAAGGCGCCAGCTTATGTCAGAGCACTTGTTTTAAATGAATAAATGATAAAGGAGATGTGATTTATAAAAATGATCAATAAAAAATTATAAAATCATTGTGAGAGTTGATTATCTTGTTGGTGGATTAAAATATGGAAATTGCTATTCGTATCAGATGTTATTACAAGTTTTCACCCTTTAATTATTGTAGTGTAAATGGAGTTCCTGTATCACGTTTTGATTGAAAAGTTTGTTTGTATTAAATATGAATAAATTGTAATAATTTCGTACAATGGTTGTTTCCCTTTTAGACGTATATATTACTTTTGCAAATCACTGTCTTATTCTAGTAAGTCCGTAGCCTAAAAACGACATCCTCTTTTTCTGTTATAACCGAAAATGAGTAGGAGATTCTATTTTGCCCTATGTCATCTATGTATGTACATGGTCTCCATGTTGTCGTTGTTACTAAAAACTATCATCTAACGTTTAATGTTTGGCCACTATTTTAGGAGCTATGTTCCTTATGACCCGTTTCGCGGATGAGAGCTAGGCGGGAAAATGTGTCCGACACTTTTCCTGTCAAAGAGCCAGCGACACTGACGCGACTCTTTTGCTATCAAAGCTTTAGTCTTCCCGTGTCAGTCCCAGCTTTAATTTTAAATTGTAAGGCAATGTTTAGATTAGCTGTGCAGTTTGGATGTTTAGAAGCTCCGCTCGAGTGAATGGCTTACTCCCATTCAATTTATCAGCTATTATTAAAGAGTTATTATTCCGTGGTAAATGTCAGTTTTAAAATTGCGTAAAAAAACCCGAAAGCGAAAGGAACGTCGTTCCTACCGGGTGTCCAACGACACCTTTCGTAATTTTGTATCTTAGTTACCTTTTTATTTATTCAATAATTATTGATACTTTGATTAAATTATAATTTAATTAAAGCATCCACTGTCACCTCACCGACCACAACCTACAGAAACACGCACATGATTTTTACATACAGGGTGAATTTTTCAATTGGGCTTTCAAGGCCAAATCCGAAACTATAAGACATAGCGAAAACCACAAAGGAGTCATGAGGCCGATTTTGATAATAAATAAAACTGCGTTATTATATTTTTGGAAAAATCGTTCTCCTAGACGGGAATTGATTTTGTAAAAAATAAAGCATTATTATTATTGCACCAGTCAATAGTGTCGCTTATAAGGAACAAATCCTGTGAAGTAGTACGGAAAACTATATGATAGTATTGTTTTTTAATAAACTGATTAAAATTTTCAAGTATTCATGTATTACCCATACCTTCACTAATCAAATAGTTAAAAAAAATTTTTCTTTTTATTATCATGTCTTTTAACCGAAAATAGATAATACAATTTTGAACACAATTTTGTGATTCTGAATGCAGGTGGATACAATCGTCTCTCTAGCTGGTTTCACCTTTGATTATCCACTTCTAGCATGCAACTCGGTCAATTTATATATTTATTTGTGTAAATATTTGTATGTATCTATCTCTTAATACTAAGTACTATACATTATAAGCCTATATTATGTACGTTTATTTTATGAAAATATATATTTTTCCATTTCATTTAAAAATTATTTTTAAGATACTTAATATTTTCCTTAGTTTTTAGTTTTTTATTTTTTTCTTTTGCCCGCCACACTGCACCTCTCCTACGTCCCTATGGTTGAATGTCAAAGAATGCCTCATTGCATTAATTCCGCCTTTTTTATGCTTGCAGGCTTGCAAATAAAGATTTTTTTCATTTCATTTCAACTGCGGAAAATCTCTAGCTGGTTATAGTTTAAAGCAATCGACCGAGCGAAGCGTCTCCTTTTCGACTTGGGCAAAAATGCATTCGTATGTCCGGCTGTGCTCCTCTACAGGTCGCACTTTTTTAACTGATTCGCGTGAAATTTTTAGAGCAGTTTCGAAAATTATTTTATAAAAGTTTTGCTGATTCAGTTTTTAGAATTTTAAAAAAATGCGGATTCGAATGATTTTGGCCATTTCGAAACTTCACAAAACTTTAGTTTCTGAAGCGTAAGGAAAAATACAAGAAAAATAAAAGTTTTTTTTCAAGGTGAACATTTATTATTCCATTTTAACTGATGCAAACACAGACTCACGATGTCTGCAGCTCTTGGAGAAAATATTCCAGAGCATAGTTTTTTAATCGATCAAGGTTTTCCGTAGAAAAAACTCGCTTTAAAAAACGCTATAAAAGCGGTTTTCTAGACTAAGGATTCCTGATTCCTGGTTACTGAATGCCAGGAATAGACCTACAGAGAGTTAAAATGTCCATTTAAAGTTTCAATTTATATAAGCTGTATATTTGTTAATATATATTTCTATTTGAAATAAAAAATAACAATTATTTTATTTTAATTTATAATGAAATAATACTCACCACTAATTTAAACAACTTTGTCTCCGGAACAATCTTCCAAGTTAGTTCATGAATATTCATTCAACGAAACACGACCGATATTTAAATTGTTAATTTATGTCACTGATTAATAGCCAAGCGTTCTGGGGAGTTCACGAAACTTCACAGCTCTCATCGGGAGTGAATAATATATCTCACGAGAGTTTAGCCCTGGCTACGCCGATTCCTGGTGGGCCTTCGCGTAGCCTCCACCGGCGCGTGCTGTCCGCTGCTCGCCGTTCCCAGCACTGAAGCTTTCGCCGCCCGCCCGCCAGTACAGCATCCAATCTGTCGATTCTGGGAATTCCGCGCTCACTAATCAGGAATGTTTCAGGCGTTCCCGGTCCGAAAAGCGGTTTTCTCGATGTAAAGATTACGCGGCACGATATTTCAATGAATCGAGGTTTTCCGTCAGGAAAATCGCTATGAAAACCGCTATACAAGTGGTAAATATACTTTTTCGCACGCTGGTACGTCACTTATTCCAAGGGATGTATAATCGACCATGAATCAAGGACACATTAATTAAAGAAAGAGCAGTAAAAATAAATACTAGGCTGGACCCGAACCCGCAAAATATACAAATTCAAAATTCAAAAGTTTATGTACACACCAGTACAGATAATCATTAATATCAAGAAAAGGGCAATAGTTAACTAAAATGTATGCAATATGAATAAAACGAAACTTTTAACTTTCCTAGCGAGAGGTTGGCAAGATTTATCGTATTCTGCCACCTAAACTGGCCACATGACTGTTTTATAGGTGGCATTTTCAGTTGTGCCTTTAGTGTTTATATTTGGGTATCTTTCAATGGGTATTATAAATAATATCTTTTAAAATTAAAAACTATAAAACAGACCATCCTTGGGTATAGCGTCTGTATGGTCTGGGGCGACAGCCGCAAATGAGTCGCTACCTACTTCATCAGTGGACTGTAGGAAATAATAATTTTGACAAATTGAACCCTGACTTGAACGGACTATAGGCAGGATAGGAGAGGACTCACCAGTGGCGTAGTGTGGTCTGCAGCCCTCCTGACTCCTCGGATTCCGTCTCTGCCAGGGTTCCGTGCACGGAACTTAAGGTGGCCCAACCCGGCGGCCCTAACTCATTCGCGGGCATGGTACAAAACCGTGCTGTTGCGCTCTGGGACCTTCTCGGTTTCAAAGAATAAGACAGGCTCCGTGATGAGGAAGATGCAACATGTCCACAAAAAAGACAATGTGCATAGTGTATGATTTGGTAAGATTTACGAAAATTTTAATTTCAAAACGACTTATAGCTAAAAGTAAACCACGACCGCTGTAGTGAAAAATCGAACAAAACCCAAACAGATTATAAATCTTGATTAAATAAGCTATGTCTGATGTTTAATCTTTTTAAGATGTTCTTACTTTATAATTGCGTAATCCACCTCCAAAGTTATTGTATAAAACGCGCGAAAAATGCGAACTTTCGGACCTTATAACTTAAAAACCAAACACAATTTTACAATGCCAATGGTCATCAGACATCTAGTTCGATCAAATAAAGCTATATTGAGCAAAATTTTGGATATCTGACAAGAAATATAGGCGTGATCTTCTTTCCCCTTTTGTATGGGGAGATGAGCGGGATGGGCCACCTTAAAGTATTTTAACTGTGTGGTGCGTAGACGCTACGCGGGCTGGATCCACGGCCGGATACGGTCGTTGCCGTGGATCGTGGAGCTGTTGAGGATATGCGAAGCCAGCAGAACGTCCGCCGGCATCGACATTTGCCACGAGTCTCTGGCGACCCACACTTTTTCATTCGCCCGGCGCGAATGAAGGTAGTTCGGTAAATCGTTTGTCCTCGGGAAATTAGTTTCACAAGGGTGTAACGGTTAAGTAGTAGGAAGAAAGGATGGGACATTGTTCAAGTCAATACAGCGTCTACCAATTTCGTCACCTGCTGTATACCCATAATTTGGAATTCTCCCACAGTCCCTCCTCCCGTAATCAATGCCTCCTGCTAACACAATGTTAAGATAATACCTACACACATTTATTTAACGCTTCATGTGAGTTGCGGACGATGACATGACGTACACATAGAATTTTAATGTACCTAAATTTAGTTTTGTAAAAGCTACTGTTTTCCAGATTTATTAAGACTAAGCAACGTTTAGACGGAACATCATCAAAATCAAAAACATCATCAAAGTCAGACATTGAACCCACGCCACCTGATGAAAAGGGTGACCCCAAAACGCCACGACCGCTCTCAAGACAATATACTAGAAATCCATCCGAAAATTCGGGTAATATAACATTAAAGCAGCCTACGATTTGACAACTTTCCGAAAATCCATACTCTTTCGTGACGCAATAAAAATTTGAGTATTGCCATAAATTGTTACCTCTTCCAGCTTTTTACATCACTTGTTTGTTTTATGGTTCTTATTTTGTCGTGGAAATGGAGGAACAAGGTATGCAGACAAAATCATTATATAACTCGGTAATATTGTTTATGTCCGTAGTAAACATATCTGTTTTATGAACACGAAGCAAAGATAATCTGTTGGAAATATATTAAAGTAAGGAACTTGGATGGTTTATACAATTCATACTCGTGAAAACTTGCCCAATACATCGCATCCCCTAAGGAAGGAGGTGCCATGCCGTGACCACTTGCCTTCCACGCCATAGGTAATGGGTTCGATATCTGCCTCGTTTATGCACGACTTTCTTTCAGTGCCGCTTCGACCATCTTTTCATCCAATGCGATGGTACCAACCCGGGCGGGCTTAAACTCTACCACCTAGTAGGGGAAGGGGAACCTACAGTTTTACATGGATTCCGAGCCATGGAACAGCTCGCATTCGTGACGAAATGCACTTATCGAACTCGGAAAGAGAAAGACAGTGGTGTATGTCGGAATTGAACCCAGGCCTCTGGTACGCTAGGCCAGTCCCCACGCCACTAGGTTACGAGCCGCCAATCAAAAATCTATTCGAAGCATCATTCGTCTTTCACCGTATCAACCTTAAATTCGTCAGGTTTTTCAAACTTCTGGTAGTAGTTTTTGCGGTAAGTCTGAAGTAACAGCTGGCGATTATTAAGTTCGGTGGCGCCATTGGCTCTAGGGGTGTAGGTCCGCGCTTTCATCCCAGCTTCTCCCGTGCCGCAGTGAAGGCAGAGGCGCTCAAACACTCCTACTCGTCCTTGAAGGATCACTTTCAGTTCCTTGCCATCGCCGCTAAAACACACGGCACTTGAAGTGACGGCGCGTGGCAGTTCGCCAGTAGATTGCGCAAGTTGCTCGTGAAGGCCGCTCAAGACCGACGACGGGCTCTGTCTCTATCCAGTGGAGACAATTTTTTTTTAATGAAAAACCGGTATGGCTGGCTGTGCTAAGGACGAAAGGTGCTCAAAAAAGCCAAAAACACCTCGCCTCGCGAAACCACGCTCAGCGAAGCGCCATGCCAGCGGCTTTGCGGACTATGGCTGGGCTATCGAGCTTATTCAAATTACACTTGAAGACTCCCAGGTTATAGGTATGAGGAAAGGCATCCGCCGGTAGAGAGTACCATATGCTAGTGGTGCGGCAGAGAAATGAGTTTGAGAAACGGTTCGTTCTCAAAAGCCAAAATGTGAACCACAAGGGGGTGCTCTGATTCTCTGCGGCGGGTGCTCCGGATATAGGTAGGATGGGAAGGAATAAGGGATGCAAGTTCCACAGAGCAACGTCCATGGTAGTACCTGTAGAACAGACTAAGCGACCCCACAAACCGTCTGTGGCTCAGTGACTCCAAGCCAACATGATTTTGCCAGTTTCAAGTTTCACTTCTTGAATTCTTGAAAGTAAGTATTTTATTCTGGTCATTTCATAATTATCACAACACATAGACTATTTTGGCATTGAAACTTTATCTATTGACGGTTTGATGAGATATTGGGTGAAAATTATTGAGTGAATTTAATTAATGCCAAAAAAACCGGCCAAGTGCGAGTCGGACTCGCACACGAAGGGTTCCGTACCATCGTACAGGATTTACAAAAAAAAAACATGTTTTTTGTATGGGGCCCCCTTTAATTTTTATGCTTTTGTAATATTACCTATTTGTTGTTTTAGCGGCAAAATAAGTACATAATCTGTAAAAATTTTAACTTTCTACCTGTTACGGTTCATGAGATACAGCCTTGTGACTGACGGACGGACGGACGGACGGACGGACAGCGGAGGCTTAGAAATAGGGTTCCGTTTTTACCCTTTGGGTACGGCACCCTAAAAACGGGACCCATGATGGATGATTATTAGGGGGTGATAAGAGCGGATTATGTTCAATTTGATAAGGACGTAAGTATAACAACATTTAATTCAAAAAGTAAATAATATGTAGATTGATGGTCTAGTTATAATTCAAAGAGAAAAATGTAAGTGGCTGGTGCTCTGTGTTCTCAAATTAGACAAATATTCATACTTTTTCATAAACAAATTTGAACACAGAATATGAGGGTCCGACATTTACCATTACAGGTTTCAAATTTAGCTAGACAATGCATCTTCATTTTTTTTTATTCGAAAATAAGTAGTAGTTATTTTTAAAAACAATAAAATATGGTTTCCTTTACACCTTTGAGGAACTGAATGCAATTCGGTGTTATCACACCCTTAAGTCATACTTTTTTTTCTGTTTTGCAGGTTTATATATATCCTAATTTAATTATGCCAAGTGTATTTCTATCATAATGAGGAAAATATTCTAAGACAAATTTTAGAACGTTTGTGATGACATGGGCACGTTTGGAAGTAAGGGAACTGAATAAACTTAGCCTTTGATCAAATCTAACATCATCTCTAATCTCCTAAGTCGTTTGATTGTTCTCTTTTAAATGTTCAGCTTACACTTTCGATCTCCAGATTTCTACAAAGGGATAAAAAGCCTGTTCACTGACTCGTAAAAAGAACAAAACGCTATCGTTCCTGCTCTCAGCGCCGCTCGAAAGGCAGACATTCGGTTTGATTTCGGATTTAACACTGTAAAATATAATTCCGAGTGTATCCAACGCTCGTTAAGTTCTGTGAAATGGTATGTTACTTATTTATAGTGGTGATTTATTAGGTACTCCAAAGATCCTTAGGTATTTAATGTACACCGATAATTGTTTATTGTTTATTGTTTATTCATCATCCATAGACAGTGCACTGCACTCGGATTTGTCATTTTTTATCATAAGCCAGTTCGGGGAAATCCCAGCGAAGAAGAACTGGAAAGAAACTCCGCTGGTTTTTTTTTTCAACGTCCACTTAGTCTAAATTTACAAAAGTATTTAGACTCACAGATAAACACGCTAAATTAATATGAATTGACGAGAATCAACAATTCATGTCATATGCCACAGTTCATGACAAATATCAGTTTATTAGTAAAGACCATGCCCGCCATCTAGAATGTTGCCGATTGGAGCAAGCCAGTCCCCACAAACAGCACCCGTTCACGAGCATCACGCCAGGCACAGCCATCGCCTCTATCAACCATATTTTAGGGAAAGAGGAGACCCGAACCCATGAAACCTTCCATTATACAAAGTGTGTCTCGCTGTAAGTCATCCCGCTCAACTCCCCATACAAACGGGGAAAGAAGATCACGCCCATATTTCTTGTCAGAGATCCCAAATTTTTCTCAAAATAGCTTTATTTGATCGAACTAGATGTCTGATGACCGTTGGCATTGTAAAATTTTGTTTGGTTTCTAAGTTATAAGGTCCGAAAGTTCGAATTTTTCGCGCGTTTTATACAAAAACTTTGGAGGTGAATTACGCAATGATAAAGTAAGAACATCTTTAAAAGATAAGTCATCAGACATAGCTTATTTAATCAAGATTTATAATCTATTTGGTTTTTGTTAGATTATTGACTACAGTGGTCGTGGTTTACTTTTAGCTACAAGTCGTTTTGTAATAAAACAACGAGTTCATGTAATAGGTATAATCGGAGGAACGAATTTCGATTTTTTTTGTAACTTTTTCAAATTTGTCCATGGAGTCGCAAGTATACGTAAAGTAATCGAATACCCCCGGGCCAGAAGGGTCAAATCACATTATGTAGCAATATAGGCATGAACTGTTTCGCATAAACGAGGGTCTTTTGTGTGCCGGAATTTTGAGTGATATATTACGAAGAAAAAATAGGATTTCTCTGTATCCTTCGCACATAATACAAAATGTTTTCCCGATTAACATATTTCCTAGCACTCTGAGCATAAATACAAAGGCAGTTAGTATTAGCTTCATATAGGGGTGCTTCTCGAGACCAAAATATGTCAACTTTTGGGTCATAATTGAAAAAATATAAAATTCAATTTACAGGGTGTGGGGAACGGAGTTATGGTCCAAACGTTAACCACGTGTTCCTTGGCATATTTGGAGCATAAAAGGTAGATAATATTTGTTTGTATGACTGAAAAAAAAACGTCCTCCCCAAACATTTTGTGTGTAGGTATTTACAAAAAAGTGTGGGGATGACATTTTTTTTAAGTTAGACAACAAAATGTCTTCTACCTTTTTGCTCCAAATATGTCAAGGAATACGTGGTTAGCTTTTGGTCTATACATCCGTTAATACCTGTATGCATTCAGCTCACGTGACTGAAATAATGTATAGTACTCAGTTACAATTTAAAAAAACTAAATCAAAGATAAAATTAGCCTAATTTATGCTCTGGAATGATCACTCTTACTCAATGAATGTAGTCGATGATACAAATTATGTACATCCATTTAGGGATATTTTGCACTTCTTTGCTTATGTAGATGTCCTAAAATGAAAAAGCATCTCAACCCAAGAACGTGGGTTCTAGCCTCAGGTCGTGCGTATTTTTCTTCTTGATCCAAGATAAAATACGTATTTCTTGGCGGGCCTTAAAACAATGCCATCTCCATCGGGAATGCGGACATGTGCTAATATTACGTCGTAGAATCGGACAATGACATGGGCAACATAAAAGCATATTACGCGGGCACCCGCATTCTGGTCACGATCCTTTTGATGTTCATCCACAATTTAGCTAAGTGTTTTCAATGTCTGTGTAAGTGTAAGTTTTATTCGACATCTCCTGAAACTCCAGAGATTTATAATTTCGATCCTCTGTGCCTAACTGAATGTAGTCCCACATACGTTATTTTGCACCTTACTCACTACCGCTAGTTTTGTTTCTTGAATTCTATGAAGAAAATGAATCCCAACGTCAATCCCGGAGGTCATAACTCTGTCAAACGATATTTTTTGCCATCCAATTTAGATTAGACTTTATACAGTATTTTGTTACTTCGTTAAATTCTTACAAGGAGTTTTCTAGTACAACTCGCGACCCTTCCGGGAAAACGGCGTAAAGGTATTTATTTATGTATTTATGGCTAACCTAAACCACAAACATATCTTCACAAACTAATAATTACTTAACAAAAAAATACCCTCAGCTTAAAATAAATAAGCAGTGGGTAACTTGCATTGTTATAATAGCAACACGTTCCCGTACCGCGAAGATGACAGTTCAAGATGGCGACCGTTTAGTTCCGATTTTGGCCACGCGCAAAAAGAGCTATGTGGTACTCTATTCATAATGTTTTGACGAGACCGCCGACTTCTATCTTATCTTCCGAGAGCCCCCTAGAAACGAGTAATGTGTTAAAGTTTCATTTTAATTATGCAAATTCAGAGCAATGTCAATTAAAAATTATGTTGTGACTAGAATCGAGAAAGGAGTGCTAAGGTGGTTTGGAAATATGGAAAGAATGAATGACGAAAAAATTACGAAACAAAGGAGAATGCCCATTCCAGTATGGGCTAGAAAAGCGCTAGAAATTTTCATGTACAGACATGAAACCAATTTTATTTTATTCCTCGTATCATAAAAGTAACAATATGTAAATTTTACTTTTTTCTATAATGGGGATAGGTCAGCAAACACGGCTAAAGATGAACTTTGAGGTTATTTTTGCTTAGAACAGCGCGCGCGCTCATGTACTGTGTTTTGCCTACATTGTACCTACATACCATCTTTGGTGGATATTTATTTGCTACACCACTTTTATGAGTCACAGGCTAAGATAAATAGTCGTAACCGAAACTATGACTAACGCAAATTAGTACTTAGTGCCGTCAATTTGACACATTTTGTATGGACGAAATCTCAAAGTAATGCCTATTGACGTCACAAAGTACTTCTTTTCGTTAGTCTTAGTTTCTGTTACGACTATTTATCTCAGCCTTAGTCGTAACAGAAACTAAGACGAAAAGTAGTACTTTGTGACGTCAATTTGCATTACATTGAGATTTCATCCATACAAAATGTGTCAAAGTGACGTCACGAAGTACTACTTTTCGTTAGTCTTAGTTTCTGTCACGACTATTTATCTCAGCCTTAGTTTCTGTTATGACTATTAATCTCAGCCTTAGTTTCTATTACGACTATTTATCTCAGCCACAGAGTTCATAATATTTGACGCCAGTCCAAGGGTGCTAACCGTAACGCCATCTCTAGTTACTTATAGGTACCAACTTATTGTTTTTTTGTTTTACAAATAAACCGATTTCACTACTGGTACTGGACTGACTGCCTCGAATACTCATTAAAGTTGTCTACCAAATAAATATCCACCACCATTACATCCAGTACCATTACAATGTAGGAAATAACCTCAAAGTTCATCTTTAGCAGTGTTTACTGACTTATCCCCATTATAGAAAAGACTGAAAGTTACACATTTTTACTTTTACGATGCGAGGAATGAAAGCAAAGTGGATTCATTGGTGTACATGCTAACTGCCAGCGCTTTTGTAATGGGCATTCTCCTTTACAGAGCAGAAGTAAGCGGAAATTTGCTTATGACATGAGAAACACGTACCCGATCCCGATGTGATTTATTCATTCATATATGTAGTTTGATTCTTCCCGTAAAGAGGTAAGAAGTGGTTTTTTATGTGAAGCGCAGCAAAGGGCGCATGCCACGGCCTCACAAAAGAGGCACCCCGCGAGGCCCATGGGCTTTCGGACTTTCATAGAGACTGCGATAACCCACCCTGCCGAACGGCCTCCTGCTTTTTCATACCACGTTTGAAGTATCCCATGTTGTACTTTGATACTCGGCCATTCCATCATTCCATCATTGCTTTTAACTTGAAAATTGCACGTTAAAAACGCATAACTATTATAAAGAATTTTAACGTGGGTGTGTGGCTGAAGCTCCAGACAGTTACAAAATATACTCTCTGTACGCGAAATGGAATAAATAAAAACCGGCCAAGTGTGAGTCGGGCTCGCACACGAAGGGTTCCGTATCATCGTAATAGATTTACAAAAAAAAACATGTTTTTGTAAAATAATAACAATTAAAGGGGGGGCCCCCTTTAATTGTTATTATTTTATAATGTTACCTACTTGTTGTTATAGCGGCAAGTTAAATACATAATCTGTGAAAATTTCAGCTTCCTACCTGTTACGGTTCATGAGATACAGCCCTGTGACAGACGGACGGACGGACGGACAGCGGAGGCTTAGTAATAGGGTTCAGTTTTCACCCTTTGGGTACGGAACCCTAAAAGAAGGTTGTATTGACTTATACTGGTTGGTCTACATCTTCCCACGTAAATGTATATTTGTTTGTGCTAAGTTTTTTTTTTATGTGACTGGACATGGATGGCTAATACCACACCTTCTGTCATGGTATTAGCCCAACACACCACATGGGAACTAGGTGCCATGCCTTATACCTTCCTTATATTGCACGGCTACATTGAACTGGATGGAAAACACGATCGCCGAAGTGTTGCGCCACTGGGCCAATGAGGCTGACAAATAGAAGATATCTTATTCGAAAAAAACTGCAAAGAAAATAATAAACTAGACGAAGTATGCATGTGATCTACACATTTGGGTATAATTGTTTATATTTTCCTGTAATAAATTATCTGGTGTAAAAATCTTTTACCATTTTTTTTTCTAAAATGAAATGAAATTTATTTTGTGCTCTTATGGGTGTAACAGTGTTACTTAAAACACTTGTTGGTATCTCCACAAGATTGCCAGCTTTGGTGTACAAACATTTAATATGGATATATATATTCATACACAAACAAGATTAAACATAATTTACTTATAACTTACATTTAGTTTTCTAAAATACTTTTTATTTCCTTTTTAAAATACTGTGGTAATTTTTAACAAATCAACAAACATCATATATGTATAGTGCAGGTAAGGTCAATATGTTCAGCTCTTTAAATAATGTTTTGCAGGAATCTAATCTTTGACCTGACATGGATGGCTAATACCACACAACTACCGTTATGATATTAGCCCAACACACCTCATTCCCGAAGTAATTAGGTGCAATACCTTCCCGTTATGAGCACGGCTGCATTAAACACGTTGGAAAAAACTGAATTTTTTTTCATTACCGCTTCAACCATAGTTTCATCCAATGCGGTGGTACCACAGCTTATACCCAATTTAAATGGTTTTGTCTTTATGTTTGGCTGAGAATAGATAAATACGAACACTAGATAAAGCATGCGTGTTACTATACTGTGACTTATAAATTCACCTTTGCTGTTCATTGACCTACGCTTAGTAAGTAACCCGAGCTACCCATAAGATGTTAGAAGGTTTCCAAAGCAAAGGGAGCACTTTTTTTCTTTCATCTTAGAAAACCGATAACACTCAATGGCTACATTAGTGGAATATACGTGTGAAAAACAATGGTTTAAGGTTACACAGGCCAAATACTACGCAATCTAGTTAAAGGTCAAAGAGAGGTGAGGTGGAACTTGATTCTCAGAAGCGAAATATTAATAAACTGTTACAAATGTTGCTGAAGATGTTTACGGCTACTAATTATTTGTTAAGTACCAATAACTCATCGCTGTGAGATCCATTTCATTGGAAAATGTTTTTTAAGTAAGCCAAGTCAAGGGTCTTGAGATGTATTTTTTTTTCATTTTGTAATTAATTAAATCACGCAATCTTATCAAAGTCAGCAATTTCATTGCCTCGATGACAATAAAAGAAGAGGGCTATAATTTCAGATTTCATAAAATTTATTCCAGTATTCTGTTTCCCCTAAATCAAAATCCTCACCCTACATTGATCACCAAAATTACATTAGCTCAGTCACTACTCCTCCCTATTCTTGACTATGCAGATATTTGTTACCTAGATGTTAACGAGGAACTTCTCGATAAACTTGAACGGTTGCAAAATATGTGTATACGGTTCATATATGGACTACGCAAATATGATCATGTTTCTTACTTTCGCAAACGTCTCAAGTGGCTCCCTATCCGTCTTCGAAGAAACTCCTACATCCTCAATCTACAATATTCGTGCATCTACAACTCGTCTGCTCCTGATTACCTTTCATCCCGTTTTACATTTCTGTCCTCCCATGGTATCCCTTTACGGTCCAGTAATACAAACATACTGACTATATTTTCTCACAAAAGTACCTATTTTTCTAAATCATTCACAATTCAGGCAGCACGACTGTGGAACTCGCTACCCGACGCTGTCCGTCAGTCCGAATCACTTCCCACTTTTAAAATAAGGTTACACGCATATTATCTCAGCCAGTGTAGCGCTAATATTAAGGGCTAAATGTATATTAAATAAAAACATATTTACATACACACAATGTGTATGATGTATGTATTATATATATATATGTCGGATCAAGAATATCAGAAGGACCGAGAGTGTCCTGATAATGGTCTACATCATCATCAGATATTTGTTCAGCCATGATGAAAGTTGTATAGGTTACACAATAAGATTTTAGAGTACAATTCGCAATGCTTATTATAAGTCCGCAGATGAACCTATAATTTCAAAACACTAAATTAAAGGACCAACGTGTTCACAACACTAAATCAAAGGACCAACGTAAAATGTTAAGTCACTAAAGTAGTATCACAAAATACGTTTATAAACGTCTTAATTGAAATACAGCTAATCTCCAGTCCATTACATTACTTCACTTCACTATTACCATCCTAAACATAATATTTTTACATTAATAACTAGGTAACTCATGTGGTACGACAACGAGTCCTTAGATCACGCCACGGCCGGCCGAACCGAGAGTAAGCTTGACACTGAATCGCCCTGCTTGCTGAACTCAATGCTTAGTTTTTAAACAAACAAACTCAAGTGTTCGGGCCGGCGGATCTGAGGCCACGTTCGGCACCACAAGGCGCCTCGTTCCCACAATCAGTATCTTAATTACTTCCTTCGCGGCCGAGCGCGCTAACATAAACATTCATCTCGGGACTTCATAGAATTCCAAGTAGTAAACAAACGAGTAGGTGACTTGACTCCGCATAGCGCCGACACGGCGATCCTGACTATCACACGTCCTCGTGTGCATCCTTGAACTCGCTTTGAGCTTAGTCACTGTCATCACCTATAAAGACACAATTTTCTAAAAGTACATTGCTCGGCTATCCTGCATATAAGTCTAGAAGAGGATCATGTCAAACTGTCAAGTTCCAACCAACAGAAAACAATAACAAGTTCTTTAAGTTTTACTATAGGTCGTATAGTCAATTCGTCACTTTCACAAGAGAGTCCACTGAGACAGGAGCACCAATAAATGTCTCGCCATGAGACCCAGGTATCTTGTGGCTACTGTAATCAGCATTGCAATAACAGTAGTCCAAACACCTCCCAACAAGCTGACTCGCTCGTATTCATCATCCACCGACAAGCTCACTCCAATAGGTAGGAATGACCCGCCGCCGACGGAATCACTCCAACAGGTAGGAATGACCCGACTCACTTGGCCAAAAGTTTTCCCCAGGCCTGGCCCTGTCCCTTAAAGTAATTGACAGACCAGGCATGCAAGCTCAACTCCACTTGTGAGTGGCCCGCATTTAAGGTACAGCCATAAACACCTCAACTGGCACTGTCACCCATGTAACAGTCCATCCACGCAAGCTCAACTTCCTCAGCGGAAGTGACCTGCTCACAACCATATATCAACCAGCACGGCCAACCACGTGACCTCAGCCGGCCTTGTCACCCATGTGACGGCCAGCCCCGAACACAACGCTCCCTACTCATTGCTGCTGCATCACATAGTCACTGACTTTTGACTAACAGCACCAAGTAGCAGAATTGTGTCCTCGGTACTCCACCCCATCTCAGTGTGTCAATATAGCATGTCTGTCGTCTATACAAAGATAATTTAAGTGCTTCATTTGCACTATCATTCATATTTGATTCTTCACCATCACTTGCTAAACCAGATAATTCGTCATCTTTGTCACTTAGCGGATTAGCTTTAATTGGAACGTCACAGTTTGGCATCTTTCTCAGTCGGTCGTGGGAATATTCATACTTTCTGTTGCAATCTAGAGATTTTAGCAAGTATCGATTTCCTTGTAAAATTTCAATAACCTGAAACGGTCTACGATACTTGGCCTTCAACGTGATTTGGTTTCGTTCATGATTTTTTTTTTATCAATACATAGTCCCCTGTCGGATTATGTTGGCTTCTAGCAGCTCATGTATGTTATCATGACAAATTTTTATTTCTTCAGAACTTAGGCGGTAGAGTAGCCTTTGAACACTGCAATTAGGATCGATCAAGTTAATCTCAAGTTCTCCGATGATTGCATGCCCGGTAACACTTACTTTCTATAAAAGTCATACTAAGGTGAAGTTTTTTTCTTAACATTCATCTGATCCTTCGGTGTCAATATTGTTAAAATTTACGACCCCTTTACCTACATCACATAAGTGAACAGTTGCACTCTTTTTTTATGACCAGTTTTTCTTTACATATTTTAACCGTAAATCCTCTTGAAATTAAATCTCTACCTATGACTACATCATGATTGATAATGGCGTCAGGCACAGTCAGTCAGTCAGTCAGCGTGTCTGCGTCCACTGCCGGACACACGCCACCCCAACCCCTCTCCAGTCCTCCCGGCCCTCATCGGTACGGCACAATAAGGGACAAAATCTACACCGGCCAATTATTCGGTAGAGTGACCTCTGACAAAATTTTACTTTTACAAAACACGTAAGCTTTCGCATCTCCAACCAACGTTACAAAACATGGCAGTCGTTTTCCATAAAAAATATTCGCTACTGATTCCTTCATCAGAGAGCATTCGGCACCAGAGTCAAAATAGAAAATAATTGACTGACCAGATCAAGGTGTGCAGTAACAGACTTGGTGCTACAAATATTCACTCGACGCTGCTCCTTGAACGTGGTGGCACCTCCACTCGAACCAGGCTTCTTAGTGAGGTACGATGTGTCCGGATTTTCCACATTTGATGCACGTAATGGTCTTGTTCTTGACGAATTATTCTTTCGGTGTGAAAACTTTCAGTATTCGTGTTGGTCTTAAGGAACAAGTTCTTGTTGCTGCATTTGATGGATCGATGACCAGGATTTTCCGCATGTATAGGTTTGGTTTTTGATCATTAGCAGTAGCAGTATTCGATGTAGATTTAGGTCATAATCGTTCACTTGTCGTTTTCTTATTTTGGCTGGCCGTTAAATATACGCACCAGCACAGCAGTAGGAGTTTCCAAGAAATCGAATCTCGCAAAGAATTCTGCTTCATTTTTTGAAAGCTCATTTCTGTGTAACACACTGGAGCAAACCAGGGTGAAGCCATTCCTTTCATCACTTCTCTGAAAGCCATAATGAGAACACTTCCAAGTAAGAGCACTGCCAGTAGCATTTTTGTTACGCAAAGATCAATGGTTTTAGTCCATGCCTTCGCATCAGCACCCAATACATCAGGACCAAATTCAGGTAGCTTCATATGATCTGAAATTTTTACAACGGTCTCAATGCTTCTATATGTTGCGTAATCTGACCGTTTTGTCGGTCCAGTAACATCTTGAAACATTCGGCCAGGACAGAAGATTAATTTGCTTAATTGGATGAGCAGACGGAGTGGGCTGTATTTTGGATGCAGATCCCACTTCTGATGTCGGATCAAGAATATCAGAAGGACCGAGAGTGTCCTGATAATGGTCTACATCATCATCAGATATTTGTTCAGCCATGATGAAAGTTGTATAGGTTACACAATAAGATTTTAGAGTACAATTCGCAATGCTTATTATAAGTCCGCAGATGAACCTATAATTTCAAAACACTAAATTAAAGGACCAACGTGTTCACAACACTAAATCAAAGGACCAACGTAAAATGTTAAGTCACTAAAGTAGTATCACAAAATACGTTTATAAACGTCTTAATTGAAATACAGCTAATCTCCAGTCCATTACATTACTTCACTTCACTATTACCATCCTAAACATAATATTTTTACATTAATAACTAGGTAACTCATGTGGTACGACAACGAGTCCTTAGATCACGCCACGGCCGGCCGAACCGAGAGTAAGCTTGACACTGAATCGCCCTGCTTGCTGAACTCAATGCTTAGTTTTTAAACAAACAAACTCAAGTGTTCGGGCCGGCGGATCTGAGGCCACGTTCGGCACCACAAGGCGCCTCGTTCCCACAATCAGTATCTTAATTACTTCCTTCGCGGCCGAGCGCGCTAACATAAACATTCATCTCGGGACTTCATAGAATTCCAAGTAGTAAACAAACGAGTAGGTGACTTGACTCCGCATAGCGCCGACATATATATATATTTATATGCAAAATTATACATGTAGGTTTATTGTTATAATATTTTTAAGTAAGTTTATTACATAATTAATGTATGTATGCATGTATGTACCAAATGATTACTTAGTTTTAGGTTAATACTCAAACTAACAAACCAAACCTACCGCCACTACCTACGAATATTGAACCTATTGAACTTCTCAAACACCCAAAGGTCGCCTGGAAGAAATCTCTTCGAGGGATAAGCCCGCCTTTGCGCCCCACTTATGTTGTTTTTGCACTATACTTTCTTTTGTAAATTGTTTTTTTATTGTGGCGTAATAAAGAATTTTCAATCAATCAATCAATCAATCTTTTTGGTTTGATTTTTGACTACAGCAATCGTGGTTTACTTTTAGATTTAAGTCGTTTTGTAATTAAAATTTTCGTTAACCTTACCAAATCATACACTATGCACTTTGTCTTTTTTGTGGACATGTTGCATCTTCCTCATCACGGAGCCTGTCTTATTCTTTGAAACAGAGAAGGTCCCAGAGCGCAACAGCACGGTTTTGTACCGTGTCCGCGAATGAGTTGGGCCCGCCGGGTTGGGCCACCTTGAGCTGTTCTACCAAGAATTTTCTGGCAGTACCATTTAGATTTAAGTATCTATTTCATTACTGTGGACGAAAAACCAGTAAACTTTCTTTGCGAATTCTTCTTTACTGGTTGATGGAATGCGCCGATTTATCAGCTTTTGACGTAACTTAGTGTAGTTTTACTACCAAAAAAGTTCAAATAAATGAAATGAAAATGTATCCGTGCACATAAAGGGAAGGTCCAGTTCATGGAAGTGAAGAATTTACAGTAGAACGGATGGAACTAAAAAAGTGTCGACACCACAATTGTGCCGTGGAAGGCGTGACGGCCGAATTTGGCCTTTGTTTCGGCTCTCGCTGAATACATACATCATTACGAATGAAGAATTTCGTAACAACCATTTGGTTTATTGAAGAAGATTACTGTCATGCCAGGCCATGCACATAAAAATAAAATAGAACAGTTTGAAAATGACGTTCCGTGTTCGAGGAAGCGACTAGGAGAGCTGATCTGAGACAGTTTTGTTTTATGGAATAAGTTTTTTTTTAATACCAAATAAAGTTCTGGGTCCTCATTTTTTGTATTGTTACGCGGGTAGGGTGCGGATTAGAGTAGAAACACCAAAAGTTAACAAATGTTCCTTTATTGAAAACAATTCACAAATGAAACACAAACAACGACAATTTTGTGTCACTTCGATCACCAAATTCTAATTATCACTGAACTGTATCACTGAGAGCTAGTTCACTCACTGCACTATCGCTTATTGTCGCTCGTTTCACTATTCAAAATAGACTGGCGGCAGTGCTGGCTGAGGCGCCTTTTATATCGGTGGAGCTTCTTTCTAGAAAACTCCACCGAATTCTAGGCGCCCCCCACCTAGCGAGCCAGCCGAGAACAATCTCCATCGGGAATCGCCCGACCGTTCCAGAAATTGCTCTCAGCCAGATGCGCCAAACATTTTTGTTATATTGTACCAGCACTGCCGAATCCCTATCGCGATATAAGTTGTAAGCAGCGCCATCTGTTGACGAAACGCATCGACGTTGCAGCCGAGCTCCAACAGATGGCGCGCTCGTAGCACTGCCCCCTCCTTAGTTATGCTCGTCTCGAGCATAATTGTCTCCGTGGTATCGGGCCAGACGATCTACGTGTACAATTTTAGCCTGACATCTATCATTTCGGCGGATACGATATGTCACGTCATTCATTTTAGTCACTACTGTATAAGGACCTTCCCATTTTGGCTGCAGTTTAGGACTTTTTCCTTTTTTCCGTAAAGGATTATGAAGCCAAACTAAAGATCCTTCTTCGAATACGTTGCCATGAGCCCGGCGGTCATAACGTGTCTTCATCCGTTCGCTTGCTCGTAGGCCAGCCTCTCAGACACGTTTATATACAGTGTCCATTTTCCCCCGAAGATCTGACACGTACTCTGTTACACTACGAGAGGCCTCCGGTGGACATCCCGTCAGAAGGTCAGCTGGTAATCTAAGCTCGCGTCCAAAGTTGATGTAGGCTGGAGTTTCATCTACGCTTTCATGCACAGCTGTTCGGTAAGACAATAGAAAGAGAGGTATATACTGGTCCCAATCCTTTTGATGTTCCTCCACCAATTTGGCCAAGTGTCTTTCCAATGTCTGATTAAATCGTTCCACCATTCCATCTGATTGTGGGTGGTATGGAGTCGTCCTGGTTTTATGGATTCCCATTAATCGACATGTCTCCTGAAACACTCGGGATTCAAAATTTCTGCCTTGATCGGTGTGTATCTCGAGAGGTATTCCGAAGCGACAGAAAACTTCATGGACCAATTTTTGTGCAACCGTGGTTGCTTCCTGATTTGGTATTGCAAATACCTCAGGCCACTTAGTAAAATAATCCATCACAACCATAAAGTAACGGTTGCCGTCATTAGTTGGGGGAAAAGGGCCAGCCACGTCAATAGCGATTCTCTCCCACGGAGCTCCAACATTGTAGAGTTTTAAAGCTCCTTTGCTCCGTGTCTGAGGACCTTTGACAGCGCTACAGGACGCGCATTTGCGGCACCAATCTTCAACATCGTCGCGGCAATTAATCCAGTAGAACCGCTGGCGAATCTTCAGGAGCGTTTTCTTTATTCCCAAATGTCCACCTGAAGTTCCATCATGTAGGCAACGAAGAACTTCTTTTATCTTAGTTCTGGGAATGACTAATTGCAAAGAGGTATCCTTACCGTTAGGTGTTTCCCATTTTCTGTAAAGGATACCGTAATGAAGTAGCAAGCTCGACCACTGAGCCCAGTAACTCTTAGTCGCAGTGCTCATTGCGGAAACATCTTTCCATTCCGGCTTTGCCTCTCCTGCTCGCTTCCAGCGAATAATGGGCATTAAATCTTCGTCCTCCTCCTGTGCTAGCTTCATGTTTTCATTGCTCCATTCTTCACTGATGTTATCCATTCGGATCGCCTTTAAACGGGCAGTTTCCTTTGTTTCTTCCCTGATGCAGTGTTTACACTCTTCTGTACAGGGTCGACGAGACAAAGCGTCAGCATTTCCATGGGATTTACCACTTCTATGTTCTGTTTCAAAGTTATACTCTTGCAGCTGTTCCAGCCAGCGCGCAACCTGCCCTTCTGGATTTTTAAACTGAAGCAGCCATTTTAACGCAGCGTGGTCAGTCCTTAAGCGGAATCTTTGGCCGAGAAGATACTTGCTAAAATGCTGCAAAGTCTTCACCACCGCCAGAAGCTCTCGCCTTGTCACACAATAATTCCTTTCAGGCTTTGAAAGGGATTTACTGAAATAACCTATAACGATCTCCTTGTCCTCATGACGTTGTGAGAGTACCCCGCCGATTCCGGTATTACTTGCGTCGGTGTCGACTATGTACTCTTTATCGGCTTCGGGATAACCCAAGATAGGAGCGTTACAGAGACGTTGCTTAAGTTCTTGGAACGAACTCATGCAGTCCTCGTCCCAAGTAAATTGTCGCTTATCTTCAGTAAGTCGATGCAATGGCTTAGCAATTTCGGAGAAGTTTCGGACGAAACGACGGTAATAAGAGCACAGTCCTAAAAACGCACGAATTTCTGTCTTATCCTTCGGAACTGGCCACTCCTGTACGGCTTCGATCTTCTTTGGGTCAGTTTGGATGCCATTTTCGGAGATAACGTGACCCAAATAGCTAACCTGACGCTTGAAGAAAGAACATTTATTGCCACTTAGTTTAAGGTTAGCTTGGCGGATTTTGCTCAAAACATTCTCCAAATTCTTAATGTGATCATCAAATGTCCGCCCTATTATGATGATGTCGTCCAGATACACTAAACAAGCTTTCCCGATCAGCCCAAAAAGTACTCGTTCCATAAGCCTTTCGAAGGTCGCGGGAGCATTACAGAGTCCAAACGGCATCACTTTGAATTGCCACAGCCGATGCCCTGTCGTGAATGCTGTCTTCTCCTTATCTTTTTGGTCAATTTCCACCTGCCAGTAGCCGCTCTTCAGGTCCAGGGCTGTGAACCACTTCATGCCACTTAATGTATCCAGCGTGTCATCAATCCTAGGAAGCGGATAGCTGTCCTTTTTCGTTACATCATTTAAGCGTCGATAGTCCACACAAAATCTGGTGCTGCCATCTTTCTTTTTCACCAGAACTACGGGTGAACACCATGGACTTGACGAAGTCTCTATAACATTATTTTTCTGCATATCAGCTATCATTTTCTGAACTTCTTCTTCCTTAGCTACGGGAACGCGGCGTGGCCTCTGTCGTATTGGAAGAGCATCTCCTGTATTAATGCGGTGCTTAACCATGCTAGTTCTACCAATGTCTCCTTCGTGCGAAGAGAAGATGTCTGAATATCGCGTAAGCAGACTTGCTGCCTTCTGCAACTCATCAACAGTCAGGTCCCGTCTGCTGTCTTCCAAAAGAGCGGCCACCTTAGATCTCCCTGTGGTCAACGCCTCTGAGGAAACTTCATCACATTTGCGTAGCCAGGATACTTCATCTCTGCCACACTTGAGCACGCCATTTGCCAAATCTATTTTACAGTTGTTGGTTCTCATAAAGTCCAAACCGAGAATGCAATCATCTATGATATCTGCTAAAATGGCGGTATGACGATAAGTCTTACTTCCAATTTTAATTGTCACTTCCATCTCTCCATGGACAGGTATGTGCTGGCCGGTAGCTGTCTGAAGCCTGCAAACATTGAAATATTGGCGACGATTCCATGTCACGTGGCCAAAGGTTTTCGACTTAACAACTGTACGGGACGCTCCGGTATCTAAGGTCAAGTTGCATTTTATCCCGTTCACTTGACCTTCAACGAGCAGGCTGTTCCCAGTAAATGCCTGTGAAATTGTGACTTTCGGGGCTTCTATTCTACCAGCCAGCACCCGCCCCCCGGTACTGGCTTTCACTCGTTTCCCTGCTGCGCATCCTCGACCGCAGCATCGGAGATTATTTTTTTGGTCTTGGGGCAGTTGGTTCGAAGGTGCCCCAGCTCATTGCATCCGTAGCAGCGTGGAGTAAATTTACGTCTACCAGGTGTTCTGGTTTCCGAAGTTACCACTTCTCTTACACGATGCGCTCGAGGATCTGATCGGACTGCTTCAACCTCCAATGCGTGGGCAAGAGCGTCCTTCACCGTTGTGTGGTGGCCTAGTCGTACAGCCGCTCGCACTTCAATGTCCTTGATGCCATCCACAAAAGCCTGCACCAAGTAGTCGTCTAATGAAGCCTTTGGTGATGATTGATGGGCCTTTCGAACCAGTTTTTCTATTTCCAAGGCCCACTGTTGAAGTCCTTCACTGGATCGCTGCACTCGGTCACGTAGTTGAGCGCGATAAACGTGTTCCAAGTGCTTGTCACCAAATCTTGACTCAAGTGCTTCAAGAAGCTCATCATAGGTGACCTCGTCGCCAAGAGCTTCAAGTACATGGAGCGCCTTGTCTCGTAATCCCAAGGTCAGAGCAGTCTTGGCTTGGTCTTGACTCCATCCATTCGCTTTGATGACTGACTCGAACTGGCGTTTGTACGCCGCCCAAGATGTCGTCCCATCGAAAGGAGGAACCTTAAATCTCGTTCCCCCTGTCGCCGACGAAGCCACAGTCACTCCACAAGTCTTGATCTTTTGCACTTCTTCGGTTATTTTGGTTTCAAGCCCGTTAAGTCGCTTTTCATGACGCTCAAGGGTTTGATCTTGCTCCTCGATCCTTGAGCTGAACTCATCCAATTGCTCCTTTATTTTAGCGTTGGATTCCTTAACAGCCAGAATTAACTCCTGTTGCTGTTCTTCCTGACGTCGGGCCTGCTCTTGCATGAAGTTCATTAATGCGCCCAAGTCCAATGCAGGAGTTCTCGTCGTTGATTGATGGCTCACGCATTCTAGAGTCCCTGAATCAGCCCCATCCTCAGCCAGAGTTGGGTCGGCTGCTGTCTGGCTCCTGGTCCTCATACCTTCCTTGTCTTCCCTTGGTGTGATCGGCATCTCTAATCCCCGCTTCTGACACCAATTGTTACGCGGGTAGGGTGCGGATTAGAGTAGAAACACCAAAAGTTAACAAATGTTCCTTTATTGAAAACAATTCACAAATGAAACACAAACAACGACAATTTTGTGTCACTTCGATCACCAAATTCTAATTATCGCTGAACTGTATCACTGAGAGCTAGTTCACTCACTGCACTATCGCTTGTTGTCGCTCGTTTCACTATTCAAAATAGACTGGCGGCAGTGCTGGCTGAGGCGCCTTTTATATCGGTGGAGCTTCTTTCTAGAAAACTCCACCGAATTCTAGGCGCCCCCCACCTGGCGGGCCAGCCGAGAACAATCTCCATCGGGAATCGCCCGACCGTTCCAGAAATTGCTCTCAGCCAGATGCGCCAAACATTTTTGTTATACTGTACCAGCACCACCGAATCACTATCGCGATATAAGTTGTAAGCAGCGCCATCTGTTGACGAAACGCATCGACGTTGCAGCCGAGCTCCAACAGATGGCGCGCTCGTAGCAGTATGTTAACTGAGCTACGTCACCCACGAGCACGCCACGACGTGACATTGGTGGAGGCGCCGGGTATTTTAATTGCCCTAATACCCACTGGTAAGTCTACCAATTTGGTAGACTTCAAAGACAAATGTGTACGGCGATATAATGTTGTAAGTGGCGTGGCGTCATTCTTTGCGTGCTCGTTGTATGGTAGTTATTTCACCATACATTTTATCCATGGTCCCATTACAATAAAACATATTCACAAGTAAAACATTGTGAGCCAATGTTATAGACCGTAACACAAGGCAAGGGTGCACATAATTGGATGAGTGTATAAAATTACTAGCGCTTGGCTAATTTGGAGAAAAGCAAAACAGTAAGTACATTAACCAGCAGGGTGTTGCTCGTCCGAGCCGGTTATTAGCAAAGTTGCGGGAAACTGTAGTGAGTTGAGCGCGGAGCGGACTGGGGGAATTATTTCAATTTAACTTCATTCGGCTGGATGCGCCCGGACGAATGAGAGCCTGACGAATTTCTGCACGCTTCGCCCAGCGAGCATGAGAGGAAGGGGTTTGGGGGCGGCGCGAAGCCACTCCTACATACACGCGGCGGCGAGTCAGTTCGGCAACGAATTCGCTCACTACTGATGTTTCGAGTTCCAACGACACGTAAGAACATCCATGACTTCCATGTTTTTTCTTTATGGAACCTGAAATGGATGGCTAATGCAAAACCACTACTGTTATGGTAATATGTAGATCTTAACCTACGAAATTGGAAATTGTGTGTACAGCTTTTCTAGATTTAATTATCTGTGGATTGGCGGGCAATTCGAATTTCAAAATCAGTCATTTTTAGGGTTCCGTACCAAATGGTACCAACGGAACCCTATAACGAAGCCTCCGCTGTGAGACCGTCCATCCGTCCGTCCGTCCGTCCGTCTGTCACAGGGCTGTATCTCATAACTGTTATTTTTCTATTTAGAAGAATGAAATAAAAAAAAATCTTACACCTTTCAGCCATAACGAGGTACACATACAGGAATTTTACAAAAGCAGACTAGTTGTTACCCCGCTGTCATGATGGCACTGGCTAGATTCCGCCGCGCATATTCTTGACTTTACGCTATGGTATTTAGGGGCCTTGCAGAATTTTAAAATAATCTTTATTTAGATATTCATCTAAAGCAGTTTTAAAGTAAGATTCGAACCTGCGATATCCGAAACATTTCTACTGCTCTGCCGCCGATACGGGCGACACAAATAAAAATAACATATATTATTCTACGATGGCAATGCGAAGCTTCTTATTCATTCTTAGAAATGCTTTTGGGAGTAATTTTGTAGGAAAACGCCCCGAACGTATCCGTGCCATAAAAAGCCTTCTATCCCCGAATCACTCAAGTTAATTGGTCGTGAACTTAAGTACTAATCAATTATTGATTGCTGTTCATGCGTGCAGTAAATATAATGTTATTTTACTTATAATGTAAGATTTATCTGTCAATAAATAACTAAATATAAAATATGTACAGTTTATTTAGAACAGGCGAACATTTACATAGAGCGGTGGCTTTGTTGACAATTTGCATTCGTAAATGAATAAGATTTGGAGCGAGCGTTTTTCAGGTGTATATATAACTAGCTGAGGTACCCGGCTCCGCTCGGGTCAATGTCGTTTTTGACTGATTTCGAGATGGTCAAGTTCAGCCTGCGTTTGCAATGTAAGCGAATTTTTTTAAATTATTTACGAGATCACATTAGAAACCTCAAAAATAACAGTATTTCTCCACAATTTAATGGAAGTTATTATACATATAAACCTTCCTCTTCAACCACTCTATCTGTTAAAAAAACCGCATCAAAATCCGTTGCGTAGTTTTAAAGATTTAAGCATGCATTGGGATATAGGGATATAGGGACAGAGAAAGCGACTTTGTTTTATACTATGTAGTGATAACGCCAAAGCACCTGCTTTTCCATAGGTGAACCCATAGTCTACTATCACCACCACCTTAGGCTAAATTTACAAAAGTGTTTGTCAATTTTTGGTAACAAAAGCATAGGTAACGTAAGTTAACAATTCATGCCGTATGTCTTGACAAATATCATTTTATTTTCAAAGACTATCCCCACCAACTAACATGTTGTCAATTGGAGCAGGCCAGTCTCCACGAACAGCACACGTTCACGAGCATCATGCCGGGCCCAGCCATCGCCGATTTCAAACAAGTTTTAGCGAAAGAGGAGACCTGAACCTATCGTCACCGCAAGCAAGGACCTTAAGGTGGCCCAACCCGGCGGCCTCAACTCATTTGCGGGCACGGTACAAAACCGTGCTGTTGCGCTCTGGGACCTTCTCTGTTTCTAAGAATAAGACAGGCTCCGTTATGAGGAAGATGCAACCTGTCCACAAAAAAGACAATATGCATAGTGTATGATTTGGTAAGATTTACGAAAATTTTAATTTCAAAACGACTTATAGCTAAAAGTAAACCACGACCGCTGTAGTACAAAATCTAACAAAAACCAAATAGATTATAAATCTTGATTAAACAAGCTATGTCTGATGACTAATCTTTTTAAGATGTTCTTACTTTATCATTGCGTAATCCACCTCCAAAGTAATTGTATAAAACGCGCGAAAAATCCGAACTTTTGGACGTTATAACTTGGAAACCAAACACAATTTTACAATGCCAATGGTCATCAGACATCTAGTTCAATCAAATAAAGCTATATTGAGCAAAATTTTGGATCTCTGACAAGAAATATAGGCGTGATCTTCTTTCCCCTTTTGTATGGGGAAATGAGCGGGTTGGGCCACCTTAAAGCTGTTCCGACCCATATAAAGTTGTTTGCACACATAACGCAAAAAGATTTCCACTTTAAGCCACGAATTAATAATAAAAGTTTAATATAGTCATATTACTTGCAGCGAAAACAATTTCACAATTTCAGGATTATTGGTTTTGTTACAATTTATTTAAATACAATTTTTATTTAACAGCGCCATCTAACGGTGTAAAACTTCTAGTCGGAACATCCTTAAGGTGGCCCAACCCGGCGGGCCTAACGCATTCGCGGGCACGGTACAAAACCGTGCCGTTGCGCTCTAGGACCTTCTCCGTTTCAAAAAATAAGAAAGGCTCCGCGGAATATGCAACATGTCCACAAAAAAGACAATGTGCATAGCGTATGATTTAATAAGATTTACGAAAATTTTAATTTCAAAACGACTTATAGCTAAAAGTAAACCACGACCGCGTAGTCAAAAATCTAACAAAAACCAAATAGATTATAAATCTTGATTAAATAAGCTATGTCTGATGACTAATCTTTTTAAGATGTTCTTACTTTATCATTGCGTAATCCACCTCCAAAATTATTGTATAAAACGCGCGAAAAATTCGAACTTTCGGACCTTATATAACTTGAAACCAAACACAATTTTACAATGCCAGTGGTCATCAGACATCTAGTTCGATCAAATAAAGCTATTTAACAAGAAATATGGGCGTGATCTTCTTTCCCCTTATGTATGGGGAGATGAGCGGGATGGGCCACCTTAAGGCGATGCACAATTCCAGTGGCAACAAGAAACAAATGTGAAACATTTGCACGTTTCTTTTTAATATTAATATGTGAACTTATTATTTTTTGCATTTTCACCAATCAAGTCACATGATTGGTGGTGTATTGGAGGGATTAGCAATTCTCTTTATTGCAAATAAATAGGCAGTTCCAATATATAACTTGAAAAGACTAATATAAACTCATAATTTAGGTACCTATTATAAATAAACTAGCTGAGGTACCCGGCTCCGCTCGGGTCAATGTCGTTTTGGACTGATATCGGGCTGAAACCCAAAGGGCTGGCCCAAAAGGCTAGTTGAACTACTTTACTAACAGAAGATTAAACAATGTATCCAACAAAAAAAAAACTGGATCAAAATCCGTTGAGCCGATGTGGCATGATTGAATAAGAAAACATCCAAATACTGCCATTTGTAAATTCAGTGGAAGGAATGTACTTGAATATATTGCAAAATATTGCGGCCAATTGCTTAATTGTTTTTTAAAAACATTTGCCGCCGCGCTGGGGCGATCCTGCACTGGCACTACTACACATTGCCATGGACGGAAAACATGGACATTTTTTATTGCCGCTTCGACCATCCATCATTCAGTGCGATGGTACGTAACAACTCAAGCGGGATTCACCCTACGACCTAGGTAGTAAGAAAGGGGAGCTATTTTTTACGTGGAATCCGTACCACAACCAGCATTAACATCGAAAACGGCCACCTATCCAAACCCCGACCGCGCCCATAGGTCCTGTACGTAGATGCAATCCACATATTAATCGAGTGAGTAGTTCGTAATTTATGACCCTTTAATCGCAACAGTCACCCCTCTCGTGATATAGAGTGATGTACTCTGCCAAATTCCACATGCAGGAGCAGTCCACTTATTGTTTTGTTATAAATATGTAACCCTTTCTTCTCACTCCTCTGGTAAGTTAGCGTGATGCCTATACGGCTAGACTCAGATACAGACCTCATCTAAATTGGGTAATTGGTTCTCATGTTATAAGCATTTCATACTACTGGTCACCTCTCTGGTAATTTAGCGTGATGCTTAGTAGCCCTAAAATTGCGGAAATAAATCGAGCTATACGGAGGTACAATTATCAGCTAAGTATCTGCTTGGCTCCCTGGACTCGTGCCGTGCGTCTCGTCGACGATCCCAAGGTGTCCCTAAATTTAGAGACCCTTCAACTCCGAAGGGATGTAGGTTCTCTCGCTGTATTCTATCGTCTTTACCATGGAGAGTGCCCTTCGGAGCTGCACAACGCTGTCCCTCCGTCCCATTTCTACCACCGCACAACGCGGAACAGGCAGGGTATGCACCCATTCACTGTCGACATTCCCAAAATAAGAACCCACCGATCCTCTATATATTTTTTCTATAGGGTCTGTAATCTATGGAATCGACTCCATACGGATATATTTCCCCCAAAGTCCCCCGGGATCGTTCAAACATGGGGTGAAGGAGCACCTGGCCGGCTGGCATGGTTTTCGTTGAAAGTTCGGAATACCGCGCTTGGCTTAGTACTAATCTAAGAAACAAAAAATAAGAAACCTTTCAACTGAAACCGTTATCTTAACAATACGCCTTTAAACAATCAACCTTAAGAGCCCAAACTAATGTGTGTAGCTAGGACACGGCTAATTGCTAAGTTAGCATACCGCGCGGGTTGGTAGAAACAAGACAAACAATTTACGTAAAAAACCTCATACTAATCCGTGTACCACACGACCACGGAGCGATGATCTCTGCAACCGAGTCTATCGTTAGCAATCGCGGGAAGCGGACTGGCAAAGAATATAATACACTGTGTCCGACTGGCGAGGGGCGCGGGCAGAGTTGCCGATCGCTCCCCGATTCCCCGAATCACGGGAAATTTACGGTTTTGCGGGGAAAATGGCGGGGGAATGCAAGCGTTGGGAAATTTGCGGGGGATTGGCCAATCCGTGGAGGATTTAGATTTTTGGCCACATGACCTTTTCTTCTTTGCTCATTCGAGAAATATTACGAACATTGAAGCAATCGGGGCAACTTTGGATTTCATCTTCTCCCGAAAGTTGTTCGGACGGCCGTCGACTGCACGACCTTTTATTTTGCTCATTCGAATTGAAAATTTCGTTCCTATTCCGGATTTTTACGGAATTCCGGGAATCCTAAGAACGTTTTTGGGCAATTGTGGTTATCGGCAACGCTGGTAGCCGCTTCGCGCGCTTTCGCGTAGGTACCTTCGGCTCTTCTCGGCAATACTCGGTCCTCGTCGTGTGACCGCCGCCGTCTCGGCCCTCGCCGCGCTATGATTTCGTTTTCGCTCCGCGCCCTCTGACTATTTTTCTTTTTGCTCGGCTCCTAAGGGTCGTTACGTGATGTTCAATAGCTTAAAGCCTTCCTTAAGAATTAGGCTATCGAATGTAAAAATATGTTTTCAAACCTGACTGGTAGTTCCAGAGATTAGGGCGTTCAAACAAAAAACAAAAAAACAAACTCTTTAGCTATATTATATTAGTATAGATAAATGTTTCAGCGTTATACTGTATTCGTATGCTGCACAAATATTTTTATAAATTGACATAATTCGCTTATATTGTCTACAAAGATACCTTTTAACGTTCTCAGACAGACATCCTTGGAAGTAGATTGGCTTATTTATTTTCCCAATTTACTTAGAATAATGGTTAGTGTAATGGAAATGATGGTCGAACGAAAATAGATGGGTCTTTTTTCAGCCCCGATAGCATATTTTTGGTCAGTCTAATAGAGATTTTTATTAATAATCTGGGCCTTTAATTTCAAAGAGAGAAACGATGTGTTTTAAATTGGAATTTGAACCTAATCTGCTTGCGCATTTTTCGTCGCAGACCAAAAAAAGAAGAAGCTGTGCCATTTAGCGCGCCTGCTGCACGCCAATTCTACATTTGTACGTAAATTACCGAAAGTACATTGTTAAAACCAATTACCTGTATCTAATATTATATGAAACAAATCGTTAATGTCACTGATTTAATCAATTAATTCGGCGACTCCACAAGTATTCATTTGACACACAAATACACATACATATGCACTTGCACAATATATTGAATGGTCAGCCTCAGTGGCCCAGTGGCGCGACACTTCGGCGATCGCTCTCCGAAGTTAAGCAACGCTGGGTCCGGTCTGGTCTTGGATGGGTGACCATTCGACCGTTGAGAGAGGCTGGCCGTGGTTCGGATTCCACGTTAAGCTGTAGGTCCCCTTCCTTACTTACTAGGTGGTAGGGTTTATCCCGCCCGGGTGGGTACCATCGCATTGGATGAACGATGGTCGAAGCGGCAATGAAAATTGTCCGTGTTTTCCATCCAGTTCAATGTAGCCGTGCAATATAAGGAAGGTCCTGGCATGGCACCTAGTTCCCATGTGGTGTTTGGGCTAATACCATGACAGAACTTGTGGTATTAGCCATCCATGTCCAGTCACATAAAAAAAAAATAAAAAAAAGTGAAGAAGGACCCGCAAAGAAACTTCACCGCTTTATATTACATGTATTATTTGAACTTAGGATCTAAATGCTACCTCCAAACTTAATTTTTTGGAAGAATACTTTGAGGCAAATATCAAAAAAGAAAATAAAACAGGAAGCCTCAATGAAATCAGCTTAAAAATATAAATAAAGCTTAACCGAAACAATTTGATAGTATAACGCCGTAATATTGACGCCGTAATGTGGGCGTTTCCATAAACCATGCTGAGCACTAAATTGTAGATCGCGACTTGAATTAATGAATAGTACCAATATTAGTTTTACGGACGAACAAAACTGTGTTCTAATACAAAAACCTTATGATCTAACTTAAATTGGGACAGAAAAAGTCTTTTCAGCAATGAAGATTTCTCAGATAAACCATTTCTATGTTTATTTTCCACCGAACTCTATTCTCTAAGGTGTTTTTATAAACTAAAATAGCTTGAATTTCAGTCAACAAACTACGTTGATATGATTTATTTGATTGTTAAATGAGTTGAAGCAAAAAAAATATGTTTCAGAACGATATGATAGATAGAGATACGAAAATATGTTTCTACATTGAACTGAATGGAAAATATGGACAATCTTTCATTGCCGCTTCGACCATCTTATAATCGGATGTGATGGTACCAGTACGGGCGGGCAAACCCTACCATCTAGTAGGGGAACGGGACCTACAGTTTTACATGGATTCCGAACCATGGAGCAGATCGCATTCGTGACGAAATGCACTTATCCAACTCAGATAAAGAAAGTGGTGAATTGAACCCAGACCTCTGGTATGCGCAATAAGTCCCCGCGCCACTATAGGCTACGAACTGCTCAAAATTCCTGTACTGTATATACAAACATAATTATATTGTGATCTCTAATATGTGCAACTCTGTAAATCACACTAGCTTATTTTCATTGTCAAACATTGCGTAAAAGTGCTAAATATTTTTCAATAGGCTAGGGACGTTTGGGGGCAGAAAAACCTCGGTGATCTCGAAGTATTATTTTTGCATGTTTAGTAATAAAGACATTTAGCATTTTTAAATAAACAACGAACCATCATTCTCGCCTATCTTTTTTGCCCTAAAGATATACTTTAAAAATAATAATGAAGCGACGGGCGCTTTCTTTGTGAAAGTTCCTGTTTTACGACCTCATTTAGGAGGAATTACAGGAACAGCGCAGTAATGAGAAAAGTCGAGTTAAGTTCGAAATAATGAGTTTCTGCACACGGGCGGAAGGCGGTAATTAGGGGAATAGATGGCCGCTCTTTCGGGAATGTGGAGAGAACTCTAGCTCCCATTTCGCTCTGCCCCCTACGAATAGAACGACTACAATTTAATGAATCATAAAACTTCAGTTTTAATTGTTCGAATTGTCAACTTTTCGAAATATAAATGGAAACTAGGCCATTACATTTAATTTTTCTTAGGGCCGATTTTTCAATCCTCAGATAGTACTTATCGGACTGATAGGAGAAATGCACGTTTGTCAAAAGACGGATAGTCATTGCCGGAGAATCATATCTTCTATCACAATTATCTGACTATAATTTTATTAAAAAACATATGGACTTACTATTTCGAATGGATAAGCAGAAGTGTAAATAAATCCGTCGAATAGTTATCCGGCTGTTTATTTGACTATTGAAATATCAGCCCTTAGCTGGTTATATCTTACAATATTCCAATGGGGAAGAAAACTGCTTATATTTTATCACGACAGGTGGCGTCTAAGCTAGCTCACCTCAAAAATCTGTCAAAGCTGTCAGATACCATAAAAATAAAACAGAATAGATTTGAAATTTTTATTTACTCAACTCAATTTTCTCCATGTTATTCCGAAAATATTTTTTTCTTAATTGTGCTAATCAAAAGAAGTCGTGGGAAAGAAAATCACAAAACATAACCTATACTATTTCGTTTCATACTTTGTGCTGGAAAGGCTGTTCCGACCCATATAAAGTTGTTTGCACACATAACGCAAAAAGTATTGCACTTTAAGCCACGAATTCATAATAAGAGTTTAATATAGTCATATTACTTGCAGCGAAAACAATTTCAGGATTATTGGTTTTGTTACAATTTATTTAAATACGATATTTATTTAACAGCGCCATCTAACGGTGTAAAACTTCTAATCGGCAATTACAACGAAACCATTAAACCTGAAATTGTGAATATGTTTTCGCTGCAACTACTATGGCTATATTTAATATTTTTGACGAATTCGTGCTTTAAAGTGCAATACTTTTTGCGTTCTGTGTAAAAAAAACATTGTATGGGTCGGAACATCCTTAAATGGGTTTGATGACAAACAATAGCTCTTATTTTCCTCTAAACCTTATTCTAACCGCATCATGAAGTACAACTTTCATCAAAAAACTCACAAATCGAAATGGTATAGGAATGACAGTTCGCTCAGCATTGACATAAATATTACTACGTCGGACGGAGATATGCTTATCTTTTACATATCGCCATGGTACTAGCCTAAGATTAAAAAATAAAGAAGATGTGCTATCTAGCACGTCAACTATGAGAATCTGATGTCTCCAATTTTCTAATTACCAACCCGACTTAAACATGCAAACCACACGAAAATATAGTGGCAGACGTACTGGAGGGTAGGTGGGAATTGACTGTTTGAGCTGTGTACCACACGACGTCCGACCGGAATCCCATACGATTATATGCACAATTTGTCCATAGATCAACGTCGCGAGTAACGACCACATGACACTTCCCGTTCCTTGTGGTGCCGATATTTTTTGTATTACGAGAAACCATTTTAGAGTGAAGTCGTAAGTATTTAAACTTTTTCAAACAAAAGGAAATGTCTCGAGTGCTGAGTTTACTCAAAGGAAAACAGCGTTCAAGTCAAGCGGAGTGGGCTCCGCACCTAAATTATTGAAACTGTTCTTGAGAACTGCCAAGGAGCTGTATGTGTGCCAAAATATTTTTGGGCCCTCTTTTCGCAAGTTATAATTTTACTGTTTATTTAATATTCCAATAGTTCCAAATGCTAGCATATAGTAACTGCTGTCTAAAACACAGTTATGTTACGAGCGCGCCACCTATGACTGAATAGCGCGACTACAAATATCTAGGGCGATAATTTTGCTCGTGAACCGACCGAGTTTGGTCAACAGAGTACGCCACTTACGTGTTTGCACGGCGCGCTGATTCTAGAATCACTTTACTAATATTAGAATGCTGTTTTCATTTTAATATCTCTTGGCCTGTTTGAAGTAGAACATCTCTGGAACATTCGAGCTATACCTTGAAGAATATTGTTCTCGACTGGTGTGACAGGCAGACATTTTTTGGATGCGAAACAACAGACACAAGGCGTGCAAACAATACAGATGATCAAATTATTTTTGTGAAACGGTTCAACAAGCGATAGTGTTTCCATGTGACGGGTTTACTTGTTATACAATAGTGTGCTTGTGAGATTGTTCGTTACTCTTGAATGAAAGGAAACTTGGTAACTTTTAGTTTTTCTCTAACTATACACCCCACATAGTATTAATGGAGTTATTAATTAATAAATTGTATTTACCAGGAGCGGAAAATTCTTAGGAATTGCGAACCGACAAAAATGAATTAACAAACATCACCATATTAACAATTCTAACGAAAACTTTGAGTTTATTATTTTAGAATGGAAAAAAGTCACCATCAAAACGACCGAATGTCATTTTAAGTTCCTTTTTTTGTTCATGTATGCCCAGGATCACCAACATTCAATATTCAGAGATAAGACGATTAGGAAAGTATACATTGTACACTCCATAAGTGCGGTACCGCATATATTCCCGTGAATATATCCCTGACAGTTGTAACTTTAAAAAAAAATCAGGCGTGACTGATAAGTTTGTGTAATAGTATTTTTTTTTATTTTGAGTTAGGGAACCTTTATAAATCTTTTCTTACGTTAAAGGCATCGTGAAAAAGTTGGCTTAAGTGAAATTCTCGTTGGGTTACCTTATCAAGAAATATTTTATTACAGACGGACTTTTAGCGGAAAGAATGTAAGCATTTCTTCACCTTTCTCTATAATTCAAAAGTACTTATTAGGTTACTTAAAAATTTAGTTGTGTTTCAAACATAAATATAGGTGGAAGTTTTACAAAGAGCTTGTCTTAAAATACAAACACAATTGTTTACTTTAAAATTGCTTTGAATTATAGCAATGCAATGTAGTAGAAACAACTTTGGCTGTACAAAATATAGTTTTTAGTTCCTACCCTCTACACTAGTCGAAGATTGTGAGGCAGATGGCAGGCATAGCCATAGAGCGTGACGTAGTTAGAGCTGTCTCAGACGTAAACTAAACACACAATGCGCATAGTGTTTGATATGGTTAGATTCACAAGAATTTTATTTACAAAACGATTTATAGCTAAAAGTATATCATCTGCATCTTCTTAGAATATACTAGGCTAGAAGACTAACTTTTTTTTTGGCTTCATCGTTGAGTAATCTACGACATAACTTATTGCATAAAACGCGCGAAAATTTCGAACTTTCGGACCTTGAGTCCGTGAAAAAGTTTCATTAAATAAATTTAATTTTGGATCTCCGACAAGAAATGGGCGCATGATCTTCTTTCCACGTTTGTATGGGAAGTTGAGCAACAAGGCCCACCTTAGTAAGATAGGCAAAGCACCGCCCTGTTTCTTGTGACTCAGTCCGTCCGTGATTGACACGCACATGTGCCGTCAGTTCCCGGACCGCAACCGCGCCCGGTCATCAGAGTGGTCAGTAGTGTCTGAGTTCTCACCTAAATTGGTGTTTTCGGCAAACCGATCGACTGGCGTTTTCCGTAAAAATGTCAAACTCCATACAAGTTTTACTAGATATTCTGTGGTTTTAATTCTTCAAGCTGTCAAAGTCAAACTCGGACTTCCGATTTGTATGAAAACGCGGAGTCGACGTAAACGGCAACGTCGACGTATTTACGGCAACTTTGAGTAAGCTGTCAAATCAAACTCGGACTCGCAAATGTTAGTTCGCTTAAGGGCCTGGTACTAGCCAAATCGCAAAGTTAGACGAGGCACCCAAAGTTAACTAACTAAGTCTGACGATTATAAGTGTCATTCTTACAATATATGATTCCTTGTCTAGGAATCGAATTATTTTCGTTAATGTATGTTTCCTTTTTCTATACAAAATACATTGCCGAAACGGTGTCCATTTCCGAACTTTTTTGACTAAATGTAGAAATCTAAAAGCAAATGGAATTTTTTGTTTATGCATATATGGTGTTTTTGCTTATATCTAGAAACCGAATTACTTTCAGATTTCTAATGAGAAAAATCAACTTTTTTATTTTTATTATTATATAAATAAATGATGGAATAAAAAAATATTAACAATCCATTATCAGTCTGGAGTTCTATTTGGATTTGCTGAAGCGTTTCACTACATATTATTACATTTGTTATAAAGTGCATTTGTATGGCGCGAGTAGTTGGCTAGTCCTAGCGCCTTAACGCCCACTGGGCGCGCTCATCAATTTGTCCATACATTTGTAAACGCCAGTCGATCGTTTTGCCGTAAACGCCAATTTAGGTGACAACTGGGACTTCTGGTACTTAACCGAGCCAAAGTCTCTGCTTCCCAACACGCGTCACGCGTTCGCCAGCTTTGCAGTGCTCTGTCGCGACCTGTGTCGTCCGCTCTCTTCCCGCTCACAATGCGAGCGCCACGCACCGCCTTAATTCGGTTACGTCCGGGATCGAATTGGCTCCGACCTTTCTGCAGACGTGCGCCTGCCGGAAGGATAACACTACACAGACGGAGAACAACAGCTTACAAATTAACTCAGACTATAGTTGCAGGTGTTGCGACGCATACAAAGTGTCTTCTACACAGACCACAAAAAGTACTTCGTAAACATTAAATGAAGATAAAGCCAAGCTCGCCTCAAAAAAGCTAGAACTCCTCAACATAGATAGAACTCCATCACTCCTGATCAAAAATTGCTCCTTTACAAGGCGCAGATAAGGTCGTGCGTGGAGTATCGTTCGCATTTATGGGACGGCTCAGCTAAGCACCTGCTTGCAAAAATCAACACATTAGTTGTAAAGAAACGACGTACTTGATTAGTACGAAAACGTATATTTTACTTGTGTAAACCTAGTTGATAAAGGAAAACAAAGGAATCCCTCAAATCACGTTGGTACAACTAAAAAAACTACCCACGAAAGATTTGCTTACGAAATAGCAGACATACAAAAAATAAAGAGTCGAATTGAGACCTGTTCCTTTTTTTGAAGTCGGTAAAAAAAATGTAAAAATAATAGTGAGGCACTTTCATTTCAAACGCTTCACAAGCGTATAGTTCGTAGCTAGTAATACTTCAGTACTCGCTTTCCGGCGCCTGTTATTTTACCACGCAGTCGCGCCTAAGGGGTTTATTCTTTCTGGTTATTCCTAGAATCGCGCCGGAGTTAGATATTCTAGTTCATTCAATATTTACATAAACTCTTACTCTACGCCGCGGGCGTTTCCACTGGTCTTAGAAAACGTTAGTAACTGTTATTGCTGATGCCGATAGCCGTTTGCGGAAACTGTTGCAAAAAGGAATGAAAAAAAAAACTCCCTCTCCCTTCTTCCTTTTTTTTTTTTTGCTGGACATGAATGGGTGTAATGACATCTAGCACGGTTCGATCATCATACATGAATTCTGAATCTCGAGTGCAGTGACTTTTTATCCTCGACAAAATAACCCCCAGAAATAATATAACACAAATAATAAATAAACATAATTATCATAATTGTCAGCCTCGGTGGCCCAGTGGCGCGACACTTCGGCGATCGCTCTCCGAAGTTAAGCAACGCTGGGTCCGGTCTGGTCTTGGATGGGTGACCATTCGACCGTTGAGAGAGGCTGGCCGTGGTTCGGATTCCACGTTAAGCTGTAGGTCCCCTTCCTTACTTACTAGGTGGTAGGGTTTATCCCGCCCGGGTTGGTACCATCGCATTGGATGAACGATGGTCGAAGCGGCAATGAAAATTGTCCGTGTTTTCCATCCAGTTCAATGTAGCCGTGCAATATAAGGAAGGTCCTGGCATGGCACCTAGTTCCCATGTGGTGTGTTGGGCTAATACCATGACAGAACTTGTGGTATTAGCCATCCATGTCCAGTCACATAAAAAAAAAAAAAAAAAAATTTATTTAATATGCTTATTAGCATTTAGAAATACTAATCGTTGCACTTTTTCTGTAAGCAAACCACAACGGCGGTCGATAACAATGTAACCCCTCTACAAGAAATTTGTAGCGGCCATACTGCTCGGCGTAAAATGAATACTTCGTTTTTACACTAGTAACAGTTATACGAACTCATTTCTCATTTCTCGTCCCACGACTACTCTACGCTCATTCTATGTGCCTTGTATAGAGAGCTGTGTATTAAATGTAAGTCCTTATCTTCCATCTGTCGCTAAAACACCTATAAATCCAAAAATTCTCGTATATGTTCGTCGTGAAAGTGGACAAACGGCGTCTTATTAATAGACTCGAAGGGACCCTGGAAAACCGATTCCGGCTGGGGTCTCCAGAACCTCGTTGAGGTGTGGACTTTGTTAAACACGATTGCGACCTTCTAGCGTACAATTCTGCGTATTGACGACCAAATAGGGATTCTAAGTTAGCGAAGGTCTAGGAAGCGTTAGGTAGGTCTGACGAAAAACCTGAACTAAAAAAAAAAACAAAACATACGTACATATAATGAAATATTAATAAATTAAAATATTTAATCAATAAAACATTATTAAAACCTGACAACTTGTAGCCCCGATTGCACGACAACACGGCTGAGTTAATCAATGTTCAAACACGTCACTTTTAGTGAACCGCATATAGTTCCTTCCATACTCTCAACACAAAGTGACGTGATTATTCATACTTTTTTTTTATTGTTGATTTTGATTTTTTGTCCTTTCGTGCACTTGGCCCTTAGTGTTAGGGAAACGTTAGGGCCTTGAAGACGATTTCGGCCGTACAAAATTGTGCATTGGCCAATAGACAAAGAATACATGTCTTAAAATTTTCAAATCTCAGATTTCCTGTGACTTCACGACAGCCTTAACATTAAAAATAAATTGATTATCTTAACTAATTTCAAAAGCACATAACAAAACGACTTCTTACAGAATTTCATAATGAAGCTACCGCGCAAAGGAATGAAAGCTCTCATCTTGACACTTAGGAGCTTTTCACTCATCCTCAGTGGCCAGTATCCGCTCCGCAAAGAGCTTACTATGAAGTGGTGCTCGATCGGAGGCCTGTCGAAGCTAAAATTGGATACGATTCTGATAAGATTATTTAGCCGTCGACCCCTCGGGGAGATACTTGCGTTTTTTCAGGGCTTATTCACTCGTTCGTATCTTTACTGTCGACGTGACATTTGCCAAGCCACATTACATACTTCTAAGTATATCATACCGCCGTTTCCCGAAGGCGTAGGCAACGAAGAATGGGCGCCACGTTAGATAAAGATAAGAAAGCCATGTTTCATTTGGTATCCTATTTTCCTCAAAGTCTGAAAGGGACAATATAGTACACAAAGTTGTAGGAAACTCAGATTTCCAAAGTGCTTGCATCCCGTAGCCTACCCGTAGCATCTCGAGCGGCTCGTAGCCTAGTGGCGCGGGGACTGGCCTAGCGTACCAGAGGCCCGGGTTCAATACCGACTTGCACCACTGTCATTCTCTTTCAGAGTTCGATAAGTGCATTTCGTCACGAATGCGAGCTGCTCCATGGTTCGGAATCCATGTAAAACTGTAGGTCCCCTTCCCCTACTAGGTGGTAGGGTTTAAGCCCGCCCGGGCTGGTACCATCGCATTGGATGAAAAGATGGTCGAAGCGGCAATGAAAAATTGTCCGTGTTTTCCATCCAGTTCAATCTAGCCGTGCTCATAAAGGGAAGGTCCTGGCATGGCACCTAATTCCTTCGGGAATGTGGTGTATTGGGCTAATATCATAACGGTAGTTGTGTGGTATTAGCCATCCATGTCAGGTCGCATAAAAAAAATCCCTACAGTGATATGTATCTTACTAAGAGTTTTGTTGCAAATTATTTTTTGAAACTTTAACAATTTCATGGTTACTGTCATTGTATTTGCACAACACACCGAACTGCTAAATTAATAAGCTGCAAGAATAAGTTGAGCTGCTCGTAGCCTAGTGGACTTGCCATGCATACCAGAGGTCTGAGTTCAAATCCTGGCGCCGTTCATGCACCACTTTCTTTATAATGTTATGTATTTAATGGATACGACTGTTTCGTATATGCGTACGTAATAAATTATGAGCGAAGGAGTGATAAGACTATAATTAGGAATAGGTAAGCACTTACATGTTTGATGTGTCCTTAAAAAACACTTATCCTGGCCAGGGATACCACCTTAGATTTATTATTATTTATTATGGTACACACCTTTTTTTTTAATGTAAAGCGTACGCCAGGACCTCTTAAGGTGCCCGACGACGCCCATGATCTTTCGAACTTTCGGGGCTGCGAAAACCATGCCGGCCGGCCAGGTGCTTCTTCACACCATGTTTGAAGGAACCCAGGTGGTACTTAAGGGGAAATAACTCGGCAGGGAGTGCGTTCCATAGTTTACCGACCCTATAGATTAAGGACCTAGAGGATCGGTTGGTTCTAATTTTTGGAATGTCGACAGTGTACGGGTGCATTTCCTGCCTGTTCCGTGTTGTGCGATGGTAGAAAGGGCACGGAGGGACAGCGTTATGCAGCTCCGATGAACATTCTCCATGGTAAAGACGGTAGAATACAGAGAGAGACCCAACATCCCTTCGGAGTTGGAGGGTCTCTAGATTCAAAGACACCTCGGGATCGTCGACAAGACGCACGGCCCGACGCTGTATCGAGTCCAGGGAGCCAAGCAGGTGCTGAGCTGAGCCGTCCCACAAATGCGAGCAGTACTCCACGCAAGACCTTATCTGCGCCTTATAAAGAAGCAGTTTTTGGTCAGGCGTGAAGTACTGACGCACCCTGTTAAGAACTCCCAGCTTTTTAGAGGCGAGTTTGGCTTTATCCTCGATATGGCGTCCGAAATTAAGGTTATGCCACTAGGTATTTGTAATTGACTGTTTTCATGAGTCTTCACCCAACTTTGTCCAGTGCTAACGGCTGACTGCGCGCGCACGTTATTGCATATTATTTTTGAAGGTAGGTAGGTATTTGGTATTTAGGAAAAGGAATGACAGATCTTAAACCCGCAAGCTCGTTAATTTGAGTTTCAGCGACATCTACATTTGAAGCATTGTAATCAGACTGCTTCCGACGAATGTCACGACCAATACTTTTTCAGATTATTTTCAAAATCTGATTACAAATTTTAGTTTTAGTTAATTTTGGTTTTAGTTGGATTTTTTACTACAGCGGTCGTGGTTTTCTTTCAGCTATAAATCGTTTTACGATTAAAATTTTCTCAAATGTTACCAAGTCATACACTATGCGCATTGTCTGCTTTGTGCACATGTTGCATCCTCCTCATCGCGGAGCCTGTCTTTTTCTTTGAAACAGAAAGGGTCCGAGAGCGCAATAGCACGGATTTGTACCGTGCCCGCGAATGAGTTAGTCCCGTCGGGAAGGGCCACCTTAAGAAAGGTATTCCAAACGTATCTTTCTTGAAAATTGTTCGCGTAAGCCCCGCTTAAGTAAATTTATAAAGCAAATTCCTTTGTTCTTTCCTTTTAGCAGTCGCATTACAGATATTTAAACTTTTATTTAATTTAAGTACACACCTAATATAATGTCGTTACCGTGAAGAATAGCAAACGTATGCGGTACGATTAAAGCGTAATTCTAGATCGTCTTCTATGCATCGGTATGTACACGAGCTACGTTTAAATTTATTGCAGAGCAAGGGAGCCAAATATTGTAGGGCGCGACCCTTGGTAAATAGAGAAACAGATTTGCCTCCCCAAGGCGCGGTGTTTGCACAACAAAATGGGAAAAGCGAGCTCTCTGAGTTTAGCAAGCAAAGGTAGTGACGTCCCATGCCAGATTATTATTATTATTCATGTTGACGACTTTAGGCCCTTTTGATTTTAAGGGTTCAGGGGGTCCATTCAGGGAAAGAGTGAGTTCGAATTCGTCACTAAATATCAACTCACTTTTTTAAATAGTTAATGTTTCCACACTTCTAGAACATCATTACAGTTAGGTAAAAATCTTGTCTGTCCCGTAAATACGTTGGTAGTATAAATAACGGTTCCATTATTTAAATAATAATATATTTCCCAGCTATTTTTAGGTTAACTCACTCCCGAACTCGAACTCACTCTTACCTGAATGGGCCCCCTGTTCTTGTTAAGGAAAAAAGGATCTTAGGATCACTTTGATGTCCGTCGGCCTGTCTGTCTGTGAAGAGTCTTTCTGCAGGATCGAGTGGCGTTATTAAGTTCAAATTAATGTTAAATAATATGTTAAGGTCCATGGTTAATTGTAGTTATAAAAAAAAATAAGCTTATAAGTCGTTATCAAAAATCACGGCCATTAATGCCACATATCAAACTGAGGTACCCGGCGACGCTCGGTTCAATGACGTTTTGGACTGCTGTCGGGCCAACTGTATATTTTAAGAGTACCCCATACAGACCTTCCCCCACTTTGAGATTAATTTTCGCCACAAAAGGTAGCTTTATGTCCTTCTACAGGTCCAGACTAGTTTTTTTTTTATGTGAGTGGACATGGATGGCTAATACCACACCTTCTGTCATGATATTAGCCTAACACACCACATGGGAACTAGGTGCCATGCCAGGACCTTCCTTATATTGCACGGCTACATTGAACTGGATGGAAAACACGGACAATTTTCATTGCCGCTTCGACCATCGTTCATTCAATGCGATGGTACCAACCCGGGCTGGATTAACCCTACCACCTAGTAATTAAGGAAGGGGATCTACAGTTTAACGTGGAATCAGAACCACGGCTAGCCTCTCTCAACGGTCGAATGGTCACCCATCCAAGACCAGACCGGACCCAGCGTTGCTTTACTTCGGAGAGCGATCGCCGAAGTGTCGCGCCACTGGGCTATTGAGGCTGACAAATACGTTGTTAAAATGTTAAAATACGAATTATACGATATCATAATGCTGTAAACACACAGAACAAGAACAGAACAGAACAATTTATTTTTAAATTTCGGTTTGCTTTAACCGACCATACACTTATTTTATTTTTAATTGAATTAAACTAGTATTATTAGTTTTTAATTTGTTTGACAACTTAAAATGCTTGTATTTTTAATTATATTGTACTGGTTTAATGAATTGATATGTATTAAACACAGTGTGATCAGTTTACTGAAAAAAATATGACGTATTCTATAGCATTAAGTGCTTACAATGTATTTTTGGATGCTTGAAAAAAAATGCTCCACTCAATAAAGAATTTGAAATATGAAAAACAAGACCAAATATAGTAAGGACAAAAAGTAAATAAGTAAGTAAGATAGCCGAGTTCCTATACAATTATAAGGCCACTTTGGCCATACGGTGGAGACGCGGTATCGACCCCATGCCACATCTCCTCCCTTTGTCTTCAGTGCGATAAACGAGCACGTTTTCGCAACTGTTCGCAACGATCTTGGCGAATTCATTATGAGCAGTAACGACAAACGAGTTGTTCCGTTATCGCATACAAATAGTATCGAACGGTTGCTTGTATTTTGATCCAAGACTGCAAGACTCAAGAGGGTTGCACTCTGAAAATAAATATTCGGCTTAGCTGTTTGTGTCCAAACATGGCACCCGAATTAAACAACATAAATCTCCAATCATTATCAAAAAGCCTTTAATCAAATCCCGCAGTTACATTCGCGCGATAAAAAAAACAGAAAAAGCGCTTTCCTTAAAATTTGAGCGATTTGCTTGAAATGGTCTGACCTATGCAATATTATATTGAATCTTGATTCGTTACCTTTGTTCGAAACAGACATACGAGGGAGAAAACCATTTATGCGAGTAATTACACGTTAACGATATGTTCAGATACCCTTGAGGAAAGGACTGCCTATGGTCACAGAGCGTAAGGCAATTACGGACCAAGTTATTTCGAAATAGTTATTGACAACGACTAAGGACAAATGGTATTGAATTATAATGGGCCAAGGGCTATCGGAATATGAAGTACAAGGCCTTATACGAAACCTTCAAAGTGAGTTTGGTTATGGAAAGAACACTTTGACAGGAAGTCTGTAGAGAAAGGAATTTGGTACAAAACAATTGTGTCTGAACCGCTGTGTAACCCTTCGTTTAACATCGTCCAACTCCCTAGAGAAAGAAATAAAATTGGCTTAACACTTAGATCAGGACACACTCCGCTAAATAAAATGGGACGTATGATGAAGAAACTGGACTCTCCAAATTGTTCTACTTCTGACAAACCGGAAGATCAATTTCACCTATTTACTGAGTGTGTTCTGAACGAGAAGCTTCGACTGAACCTTGAAAGGATATTGTGCACAGATCGAATGAATTTATTTTTTAAAATACACGAAGCATTAGGAAGGCCCGGGTCAAGCGAGTTTAGGGAAATTATATATTTTTTTAAGCTGTCATTGGCTCGAGTCGTATTCACTACGTATAATATTCACAACGTGTAATAGTATTTTTTTCCAAAAAATGAAAACCATGCATATCGTATAATATTCACAACGTATAATGTTATACGTTGTGCATGAGTTTAAAAATAAAATCAACTCTTTGCATCATGCAGAACGTCTAATAGTCACAACGTATAATATTCCTAACATAAATTCACAAAAAAAGAAAACCATGCAGAACGTATAATATGCCAAGAAGCACTGCATAAAGCGCCCTAATAACGATACATTTAAGGCTAAGATATTTGTTGAAGAGTAACAATTTGCTACAACGCTAATTGAGACGGTCGAAAAGTCGCTTGCGAGTATACGCTTTAAAAGTATATTCATAAGGGCGCTTATCGTATGAAAAGTTTTTGGATTATATGATATGCATGGTTTTCTTTTTTTGTTAAATAAAGATCATAATATTATACGTTGTGACTATTATACGTTATGCATGGAGAAATAAGAAATTTTATTTTTTAAACTTGTTCGTGCACTACGTATACAATTATACGATCTGCCGATTATACGTTGTGAATAGTTTTAAAATTTTGTTAAAATATGACATTATACGATCTGCATATTAGACGTTCTGCCGTTCCCCTATTGGCTCTAAGGAGTAACTGATAGCTTGAAGAAAACTATATTCTTAAAGTCACTATAGGGTAGGCATAGTCGGTGACGGCCCCAAATAAACATCTAGACAAAAAATAAATAAATAAAGTTTGGTTATAATAGTGTGGTTCTAGGATCCGGCCTACTCCGTTAGTCCAATCCCATATGTCTAAAGGTCATGGGGCAAATATCTTGGAGATATTAACAAGTTACATCCATTAATTACGTCGCACTATTGAAGTTAGCGGGGCATAAGCTGGTCCCTTTCGCGGGAAGCCAAGGTAGTTTTCAGCTTCAGTAGCCCAATGGCGCGACGTCATGACATTCGATAAGGTTGTGTGAAGCACCTGTGAGCGCGTTTATGTTCTGGATGGGTGACCATTTTGAATCGTTTAGACTGGCCGCGGTTCGGATTCCACGCAAAACTGTAGATCCCCTTCCTTACTTACTAGGTGGTAGGGTTAATCCCGCCCGGGTTGGTACCATCGCAATGAATGAACGATGGTCGAAGCGGCAATGAAAATTGTCCGTGTTTTCCATCCAGTTCAATGTAGCCGAGCAACATAAAGAAGGTCCTGGCATGGCACCTAGTTCACATGTGGTGTGTTAGACTAATATCTGGCGGTCAGTTTGGTATTAGCAATCCATGTCCAGTTACATAAATAAACAAGATCTATAGAAGAAATGACGACTATTAGAAGAAACAAAAAATTTAAAAGAGCGTTATTTAAAAAAATATACTATTTTGGCATAGAACTGATATATGTACCGAATGTAGTGTACTATTAACATATAAATAAACTAGCTGAGGTTCCTTGCTCCGATCGGGTGAGTATCGATTTGGACATTCATCCGAGAGAAGCCCGGTAAAATTTAATTAAAAACCTTCGCGGGATTGATATTCAAACGGTCAGTTTAAAAAAAACTGGATCTCGATATTAGCGCCACGTACTGGGTTCAAGTACAGCTAAGAGCCATCCAGGTAACACCATAAGGTAAATCGGTCGAGCTGTTTGTTCGTAATTCTTCGGACACGCACACCGGAATTTCATATAAATATTACGATTGATTTATTCATTTACCTTGATACAAAGTTTTAGTTCATTTTCTTTCGTTTAGCTGAATTCATTATTCATTCATAATGACACCCAAGAGAATACGCATATGTTGTCAGACCAATAGGATAGATAAAGTAATGGTTTCTATTAAAAATTATCATTTCGACAGCGTCGTTCGTGTGACGCCATGTCTTTGCCAACAAAAGTTCACATTATTAATACCAACATTAATAAAGTGAATGTTTTTCCCAATAATAAGAAAACCCAGAAAAGACTCTCATTCCTCAAAACATTGACGCCATTTTTCGTTTTAGAGTCGATTCTGGGAATATGCAGAGCCTATCCCGGGTTAAGGCGTTTTCCGACAATTACAATGAAGCTCTACTCAATTGTGGTGGTCACCGCTTTGGCCTATCTAGCTTCCACCGGAGACAAGTACATTCTCGAGCGTGTGCCGTCTGGCAGCGAAGGTCACGTTCAAATCAACATGTGGATGGACCTCATGGAATCCATCATATATATAATTGGGGCCACTTTTGTCAACAGAAGCAAATTCTTGTCAATCATTAAGAAAGTTGACAATATCGACGTGGTTCTGAACCTTCAACACGATGAAGTTTTCTATAAGATTGTCATGCTCCAAAACTGTATATCTGTTGGCAAAATAATTTTGATGCATATGTTGACTATGGTAATGCTGTATTTGTCTCAGGCAGGTGACATACCTCTATTTTCTATCGTGTTTGCCTTTCGTCTCATTCGGGATTCGGAATTTTCACATTTTGCTGTGATGGCGAACGCAATAAACAGCAGAATGTATCTTATTGATCGTTACATCAAAAGTGATCCAGTTAAGATTACGACCAAAAGATTGTGGTCCCAATATTGGAATATTAACAGATATCTAGACACCGTTCCGAGTATCCTGGTCGATACGAAACATTTATGCAGAGCGTACAATGACATAGTGGACTGCGGGAACCTATTAAATGGCACTTTAAGTGCACAGGTAACTTTTAGGCCTTCCTACAGTTTGAAAAAGTTTAGATATTTTATGATATTTTTCTAGATATTCACACAATTTTTGTAAATTTTTTAGGTATTGGCGAATGGCATTTGCAACTTTACTTATGTTATGGTCGGGTTTCACATTTTTTTGACACATCCAAGAATTGACCATTTTGTGAGTATAGTAGATGCGATTTCATAGTTTACGTAAATAATCATACATTTTCTCAGTATGTATCGCTTAAATCATAAACTCGTATGTGTACATTTGATCTTCCGGTAAGGATTCATAAGGCTTATTATATGTATATTGGCTATTAAATTGCTGAAATAATGGCTACTCTATTCATAATGGCTATAATATTGCTGAAATAATGGCTATTATATGTATAATCGCTATAATATTGCTGAAATAATGGCTATTATATGTATAATGGCTATTATGTTGCTGAAATAATGGCTATTATATGTATTGATAATTTTGTGTGTTTAATGGATACGACATTACCGTTATCTCATTAATTTGAGTTTCAGCGACATCTACATTTGAAGCATTGTAATCAGTTTGTTTAGAATATATTACAATGCTTCAAATGTAGATGTCGCTGAAACTCAAATTAATATTATATGTATAATGGCTATTATATTGCTAAAATAAAAGGTTACAAAGAATGAACATTGAAGGATAACTCAGTGATGGTTGTTATTGTTCACAGGGAAAAATCAATTTCTATAGTCCATTCTTCATCGTTCACGTGATCCAGCTGACCTCAACGTACTTGTTTAGCCACGTCTACTCATGTTACTGCGCCGATCAAGCCAGCGTTCTTTCTCGCCGGATCAATCTCACTATTCATAGAAGGCTCTGCGATTTTTCGATCGGTAAATAATTTATGTTACAACAATCGTTCAAATGACTTCAATGACTTCAATGTAATCGAATTTATCATCAAATGGTATTATTTTACATTCGCTGTCTACCACGGATCTATGCTAAGTATGGTCGGTTGAATTCGATTGTGAGTGTTGATGGATCAGTATTTCTCAATGTGGGCGATAACGCACCCTTGTGGGCGCTAGAGGCTCAGAGGAAATTTGGGGGCCTTGAAGTTGTTTATGGGAAGATGCTTGATTTGTCTTTTTAACCGACTTCAAAAAAGGGAGGAGGTTATCAATTCGTCTGTATGTTTTTTTTTTGTTTTGTTTTGTTTTTTTTTTTATGTTTGTTACCTCATAACTTTTTCCTGGGTGAACCGATTTTGATGATTATTTTTTTAAATGATAGCTAGTGCATCCCAAGTGGTCCCATTTTAATTTGGTTAAGTTCTGACAATGATATCCATGAGAAAATCATAAAAGTCTTAAATATGTATTAAGATGTGCGCGACAAATGGACGAATAACTCAATATAACGCCAACCGATTTCGGTGATTCTTTTTTATTGGTAAGGACGTGCACAAATTAGTAAGTTTACTTCAGATTCACTAAAAATTAACAAATAAAAAAAAAACTGGTTAGGTTAGGTAAAACCAAGGTTAGGTTAGGTTAGGTTAGGTTCTCTTGATTGGCGCAGCGCGTGCCCGGCTGACGCCGACTCAAAAAATAACAGAAATCGTAACTACAAAAATGAACATAATTTTTTACTTTTTAGTGCTTTTTCTTTGAAGTCGGTTATTTTTTTGTTAAATTTTTATAATATTTTGTAGTTATTAGGTACCTACTTTTGACTAAAATTAATACATCGATAATTTAATAATAAATTCATCTGGCATGTTATAAATAATTAATTCAATTAAATTTATTAAAGTAATCATTGCGATTGTGATTCATAAGATGTGGTAAAGCTAAATATTTTAAGGGGCGCTGGAAAATAATAGATCGTGGGCGGTAGACAATATACGTTTGAGAACATCTGTGTAGACGATCGCGAGCTAATCCAGTTTACTACTTCTAACTAAGCAAGAAGTATTCCAAACGATATTTTTTGAGCGGCTCGTAGCCTAGTGGCGCGGGGACTGGCCTAGCGTACCAGAGACCCGGGTTCAATACCAACTTGCACCACTGTCTTTCTCTTTCAGAGTTCGATAAGTGCATTTCGTCACGAATGCGAGCTGCTCCATGGTTCGGAATCCATGTAAAACTGTAGGTCCCCTTCCCCTACTAGGTGGTAGGGTTTAAGCCCGCCCGGGTTGGTACCATCGCATTGGATGAAAAGATGGTCGAAGCGGCAATGAAAAATTGTCCGTGTTTTCCATCCAGTTCAATGTAGCCGTGCTCATAAAGGGAAGGTCCTGGCATGGCACCTAATTCCTTCGGGAATATGGTGTATTGGGCTAATATCATAACGGTAGTTGTGTGGTATTAGCCATCCATGTCAGGTCGCATAAAAAAAAAAAAAAAAATTATATGAAAGCTTTTTTTTTGAAATTACTGTTTTAAATTGTGATACCTTCAATATATACCCATGCAGTATTTTTAGTTTACAGAAATGAGGTGCACGACTCGATTCTGCCCAGGATGTATGTACCTATAACGATATCAAAATGGCGGCGTGAACGCCATGTCATGTTGATGATAAATACATTCTTCTTTTTGATACAAACATTATTTCTAGGGCACACTTAATGCCACGGAGAATGCATGACGAAACAAAATAATGTACAAATATATTTTATAAATTTCAGTAATTTAACCGTACCTAATTAATAGGCTCGGATAGTGTCTAGTAATAACTAAAATTTCTAATGGAGAACTAAATAATACTTTTTTGCCAGTCATGGAGTTCCAGCGATAGTTTTAATATCGTTTCTAGGGTTCCGTACCCAAAGGGTAAAAACGGAACCCTATTACTAAGCCTCCGCTGTCCGTCCGTCCGTCCGTCCGTCTGTCCGTCTGTCACAGGGCTGTATCTCATGAACCGTAATAGGTAGGCAGCTGAAATTTTCACAGAGTGTGTATTTATTTTGCCGCTACAACAACAAATAGGTAAAATAAAAAAATATTACAAATTCAAACTGGCCCCATGCAAAAGACATGATTTTTTTGGTGTTGATGGTACGGAACCCTTCGTGTGCAAGTCCGACTCGCACTTGGCCGGTTTTTTAATCGCACAAGTTTAACCTATGTGTCCATTCTTCCTTGACATGGGCTTATCCAAAATAGCCGAAGATTTCATCGGGCTATGCATGCATTAGTGCTCAACTGTTCTTGCTCTTTCCAGACAGACGATCGCGGCATGACCTGGAGGAACTCGCTCTACTGACGTCAAGCCGCCCGCTGCAGTATGTCATCTTCCGCCTCTTTCGCTTCGACCTATCTGTACCTCTCAAGTTCCTCAGCCTCTGCACGAGCTACGTCGTCGTTCTAGTACAGTTCACCCGAATGTAGTGTGCTAGGGACAACATCTACCGTTTGTTGTATTTGCTTTGTTTCATGCTTTTGAAATTAAATCGATGCTGGATTAGGTTTGCGGGATTTTTTTATTTCCCTTTCTAGCCGTCTAGTTTTTAGAGAAGCGGAAGTTTGGAAATGTCCGACCCAACTATGGTGTTTCGTCCCGTTACCGGAATAGATCAGTCAGAATAATTTCAAAATATTAAGTTTGGACGCAAATATAGTGAAAGCTGGCTTGTAGTCACGTTGGTAAATGTTGAAATTAGAAATGGTGACCAGCAGAACCTGAAAGTTTGAGATTTTAATAGAGCCCAAAGACTCTTATTCGAAATTTCGTAGCGGGGTGGCAGCGGGCTTGGCAGCTGAACTGCTGCGGACTCGCCAGCGTCGCTGGTGGCCCCCAGAAACCCAAAAAAAGCCAAAGCTACCACAGCAACATCAGTCCAAAAGGTACATCACGGAACCTCCATCCTTCGCAGTACAAGTCCTATCAAGAGAAGGACTTGATATTGATTCTCGTCCAGTTTTGATACTATTGTTTCTAAGTGCAATATGGAAGATAATATTACTATCAATTTGGAAAGCTCCCCCCTCTGTGATACGCAATAAATACCTATATATTACATTGATACTCTTAATTTCTACTTGGATTTGTCATTTTCATTACGACTAATGGTTTAGTGATGAAATAGACCATAATCAATACCTCTGCATAATTCGCGGACCCTATGAAAGTTAATATTTGATAATATTTAGACCCACGACTAACTGTTGGCCTGGAGTCCCCTTGGAGACGGTTTGCAGGGTCGCTCAGTCTGTTCTACAGGTACTATGATGCTGAACCCCTCCCGCCCCGCCCTCGCCGCAGAAATTAGAGCACCCCTAATGGCTGATATTAGGCTTTTTTGTACGAACATTTCTAATTCATTTCTCTGCCGCACCGCCTAGATACGGAACTGTCAGCCGGCGGGTGTTTTTCCTCAAACCTATAATCTTAATCTGTAATGGAGTCATCAAACGTTTTAAAAAAAAAGCTCTTTAGATCAGAGCTTGTCCGCAAATCGACTGGTGTGGTGCCTCACTGATCGGTATTATTTTTTTATTTATTTTTTACTTTGACCGTTCAGTATCGTAAATACATTAGGCATAGTATTATTGTAAATGACTTAATTTAACAAGTACACAAATATACTAAAAAAATACAATTGAAACCTAAGATTAAATTCAATTAACACAAAATAACTTATTAAAATGTAAACAATGTACATCGTAACAGTTAAATATTTTAAAACAAACATAAATAATTAAATATCAAAATATCATCAATTATTAAAATCACTAACAATATCGCGAGGTGAGGTGAATTTTTGCTTTTCAGAGTACTTTTGGTCTCTCAGAATAGCCAACCATACACAAGTATTTCATAAAAAAAGTAGTTATAAATTTTCACATTCTTTCATATTTAATCAGACTAGCTACAAATGTTCAGCATAAAAAAGTAAAAAGTATTTTTTTTATGTGATTGGACATGATGGCTAATACCACACCTTCTGTCATGGTATTAGCCCAACACACCACATGGGAACTAGGTGCCACGCCAGGACCTTCCTTATATTGCACGGCTTCATTGAACTGGATGGAAAACACGGACAATTTTCATTGCCGCTTCGACCATCGTTCATTCAATGCGATGGTACCAATCCGGGCGGGATTAACCCTACCACCTAGTAAGTAAGAAAGGGGACATACAGTTTAACGTGGAATCCGAACCACGGCCAGCCTCTCTCAACGGTCGAATGGTCACCCATCCATGACCAGACCGGACCCAGCGTTGCTTAACTTCGGAGAGCGATCGCCGAAGTGTCGCGCCACTGGGCCACTGAGGCTGACAGTATTGATTTATTGTGTTTTTATAGTATTCAATATGTGAACACGATCTTTGTATTTGTACGCTGTAACGGGCATCTTATGGATATTCTGAAGACTAAAAATATATCGCCTATTCACCCATAGGTGAACGAATAAAATTATTTGGATTTATTTCAACATAGGTTTTCCCGAAACATCGCTAATGAGGCGAAAAACCATTTTTCACGCACTCAGTGCACCCACCCATGTCTTACGGATATTAAGGGCCTGGTACTAGCCAAATCGCAAAGTTAGACGAGGCACCCCAAGTTAACTAACTAAGTCTGACGATTATAAGTGTCATTCTTACAATATATGATTCCTTGTCTAGGAATCGAATTATTTTCGTTAATGTATGTTTCCTTTTTCTATACAAAATACATTGCGGAAACGGTGTCCATTTCCGAACTTTTTTGACTAAATGTAGAAATCTAAAAGCAAATGGATTTTTTGGTTTATGCATATATGCTGTTTTTGCTTATATCTAGAAATCGAATTACTTTCAGATTTCTAATGAGAAAAATCAACTTTTTTTATTTTTATTATTATTTAAATAAATGATGGAATAAAAAAATATTAACAATCCATTATCAGTCTGGAGTTCTACTTGGATTTGCTGAAGCGTTTCACTACATATTATTACATTTGTTAAAAAGTGCATTTGTATGGCGCGAGTAGTTGGCTAGTCCTAGCGCCTTAAACAAAATAGTCAAAACACCTGTCAACACCAACACCTGTCAAAATAGTCACCGAAGCAGATGTACTAGTTGAACGAACCTATTTTAGAGTTTTCTGTCGAGACCGGCAGGCCTATTCCTGCAATTTACGGAATTCCTCGAGGAGGAATCCTGAGTCCGGAAAAAAGGGGGCGATTTTCTTCACAGAATATTTTAATTTAAGGTGGGCCATCCCGCTCATCTCCCCATACAAAAGGGGAAAGAAGATCATGCCCATATTTCTTGTCAGAGATCCAAAATTTTGCTCAAAATAGCTTTATTTGATCGAACTAGATGTCTGATGACCATTGGCATTGTAAAATTGTGTTTGGTTTCGTAAGGTCCGAAATTTCGCATTTTTCGCGCGTTTTATACAGTAACTTTGGAGGTGGATTTCGCAATGATAAAGTAAGAACATCTTAAAAAGATTAGTCATCAGACATAGCTTATTTAATCAAGATTTATAATCTATTTGCTTGTTGTTCGATTTTTTACTACAGCGGTCGTGGTTTACTTTTAGCTATAAGTTGTTTTGAAATTAAAATTTTCGTTAATCTTACCAAATCATACTCTATGCACATTGTCTTTTCTGTGGACATGTTGTATCTTCCTCATCACGGAGCCTGTCTTATTCTTTGAAACAGAGAAGGTCCCAGAGCGCAACAGCACGGTTTTTTACCGTGCCCGCGAATGAGTTAGGCCCGCCGGGTTGGGCCACCTTAATCAAGGTTTTCCGTCGAAAGCATCGCTTTGGAAACCGCTACACAAGCAATTTTTTAGACTCAGGATTCCTGATTACGGAATTGCAGGAATAGGCCTGCAGAGCCCTTTCCAACATCGCGCAGGTAACGTAATCCCGATCGCGTAATCCAGATGAACCCTCCAATTTCAGCTAAAATAATGTCAGGTGTTCAAACATCTCACATTTCTTCAGCGCCAGTCGTAACAAGGCGTCGCTGAGGAGACGAAATGTTACACATGACACGTATCCAATTTCCTAACAATACCACTAGCAGGAAAAACAGCTTCGAAACGTTACAACCACCTGATGGTTACATAGAAGTTTGGGTCCTATATTTAAAGAATTAGGTGATCATTTGGCATAAATGGCAACAAAGACTTGCGCCGCACATGCGTGGAATGTTAAGGAAAATGTGCTGAGCTCTTCGTTGCGGGGTTAAGCTCGTTGTGAAAATGCACTCTGGCAATCATACTCTCGCGATTGTAATTGAGTGTACTCAACCTGAATGTGAATGAATAGATTTTACATTAGATATAGTTTAAAGTTATTCTAAGAAAGGGAATAACTCATAAAACATTCTGGAAGATTCGACAAAGACATTTCAGTTGATACATTATAAACAAAATCTAGTATAACAAGATCAGTAACTAAATTCTACTAAATTTTTGGGTAGCTTGGTTTTGTTTTTTATTAACGAAATCTAAAGCAGTGTAGCACATAACAATTAAAACATAATTTAAGGACAAAGATTTTCTAAAATAGGAAAAAAAGGAAATTACCTGCACTAAGTGATAAGATAATGTATGTATCTTTAATCGAACGGCTGCATTGAACTGGATAAAAACACGGACAATTTTTCATTGGAGCTTTGACCATACTTTCATCCAATGCGATGGTACCAACCCGGGCGGGCTCGACACAACCAACTACCTGCTAGTTAGTACGGGGGAACGGCATAACGTATAATATGCAGATCGTATAATGTCATATTTTAACAAAAATTTAAAACCATGCACAACGTATAATCGGCAGATCGTATAATCTTATACGTAGTGCATGAAGAAGTCCAAAAAATTAAATTACTTATTTCTCCATGCATAACGTATAATAGTCACAACGTATAATGTTATGATCTTTATTTAACAAAAAAAGAAAACCATGCATATCATATATTCCTAAAATATTTCATACGATAAGCGCCCTTATCGATATAAGATTAAAGATTATACTCGCACGCGACTTTTCGACCGTCTCAATTAGCGTTGTAGAAAATTGTTACTCTTCAACAGATATCGATTCGTAGCAATTTCAGCCTTAAATGTATCGTTGTTAGGGCGCTTTATGCAGTGCTTCTTTGCATATTATACGTTCTGCATGGTTTTCTTTTTTTGTGAATTCATGTTAGATACGTTGTGACTATTATACGTTCTGCATGATGCAGAGTTTATTTTATTTTTAAACTCATGCACAACTTATAACATTATACGTTGTGAATATTATACGATATGCATGGTTTTAATTTTTTGGAAAAAAATACTATTATACGTTGTGAATATTATACGTAGTGAATACGACTCGTTAGTACTAGGGGACCAAGAGTTTTATATCGATTCCGAACCGTAGAACAGCTCGAACCGTGGGACTTGTTCTTTTAGTTTGGTTTCACTAACGTCCTTATGGGACTCATTGCAATCAGGTGCTATCAGGACCTTAACACACGGGACGGGAACTAGGTGCCAAGACCTTCCTTAAATTGTACGGGTACATAAAAGTTAATTCAATGCGATGGTATCAGCCGGGCGGGGTCAACCCTCACAGCTAGTAAGTAAGGAAGGGAACGACACAGCACATATTTGTAAAACTTAAATCAGAGTTTCCGTATTGCCTGCGGCATGGTTCTGCGCCCGATTTGATTTTGGACCGGCAAATTATATTTTCCGTAGTTTTCAATGGCATAATTCCAGCAACAGAGTTCAAATAAAAGCCCACGGGCACGGGATTTGTTCTGTGAATTCGCAAAAGTTGTGCGCGGCGCAGCGTAATTGAAAGGTCGCTTGTAGAGGAAACGTTCGCGTACGGAATTGCTCAGTTGCGCCCGGGGCAGCTCCGCAAACGGTCCCCCCCTAACCTCCCAACCTCCCCTCCTCACCCTCGCGACAGGCCAAGAGGGAACAAGAGACCGAATTCAATTATAAAAAAAAAATACCCGACTGCGCAAGAAGGAGGGTTATGTTTTTCGAGTTGTATGTATGTATGTATGTATGTATGTATGTATGTATGTATGTATGTATTTATGTATGCATGTATGTATGTATGAATGTATGTATGTATGTATGTATGTATGTATGTATGTATGTATATTTTCCTATTTGCCCGGCACGATGCCGCTGTACCCATTCCGATGAAACGTTATAGATTGGACATCTGTAGGGTTTTAGAGCAACCTTGTAAATCATATACTTAAGATCGGTAGTTCAGTGTGCGACGCCTTGCGAATCGATAAGCACCTCTGAGCGCGGTTAGGTTCTGGATGGGTGACCATTTTCAACCGTTGAAGCTGGGAGTGGTTCGGATTCCACGTAAAATTGTAGGTCTCCTTCCTCACTTACTTGGTGGTAGGGTTAACCTCGCCCGGGTTGGTACCGTCGCATTGAATGAAGGATGGTCGACGAGGCAATAAAAATTGTCCGTGTTTTCCATCCAGTTCAATGTAGCCGAGCACTGTAAGGAAGGTCCTGACATGGCACCTAGTTCTCATGTGGTGTGTTATGCTAATATCTGACGGTCAGTTCGGTGTTCGGTTTCCAACTGTTTCGACCGATTACACCCAGTAATACAGGAAGGGGACCTACAGTTTTACTTGGAAACCGAACCACGGCCAGCTTCAACTTTAGAAAATGGTCTACCAAGGCTGACGAGGTACGTAAAGATGGTTTGTTATAGGAGTTAAGTGACTGAACCCCCTCGAACCCGACATGGATCGCTAATACCATGCAACTACCGTCATTATCTAAGCCCAATTCACCATATTACCAAAGGAATTAGGTGCCTTGCCAGGACCTTTACTTTATGAGCACGGCTGCACTGATCTGGGTGGACAACACTGGCAATGTTTCTTCAACCATAATTTCATCCAATGCGGTGCGTACCTAGCAGAAGACCCCTTCTTACCTACCTACAGTTTTACATGGGAAAGTGCATTTACCGGGGCGAGCCCATAACGTCTCGCAAGAAACGCAAGTCCTCTAGCCTCTAGATCACGAGCTGAACTAAATCCTCCACAATCAGCGAAGATGAGAACAGTCGGACAGACATGCGAAGCATTTTTGCCCAAGGTAAAACGGAGATGCAACGCTCGTGCTTCGAGCATCGCTCGGTCAAATATTCAGTAAAAAACCGGCCAAGATTTAACACCAAAAATCACGCCCCTTTAATTGTTTTTATTTCACCTATGTGTTGTTATAGTGACTAAATAAATAAAGACTCTATGAAAATGTCAGCTGCCTGCCTATTACGGTTCATGAGAAACAGCCCTGTGACAGACGGACGGATGGACAGCGGAGGCTTAGTAATAGGGTTCCGTTGGCACCCTTTGGGTACGGAATCCTAAAATTGAAATGGACCCAGTATAAATAAATTCAAGTTGGCCCGCAATGTGAAAACATCGAAAAGGAGAGTTTCGCGGGCGAATTTATGAACGGATTAGTCGTTTGGAATTGCCCAAAATTTACATACGCCCATTTTATTAAGTATTCACCGACCATTTCAGATATGTACAATGTGAAAAATCGAGTTAGCTACATCCTCTCTCTAACGAAAAGGGTTATGGGAAGGGATAAAGGGATCGAGTTTAATCTGTACTGTTTGCAAACATATGTACGTACATATTTACACTTATTATTACAATAGCACGCAACTCTTAAAAGGAAATTCTACTATTGTAGCGATATTTTTTATTCTTTGTTTAGATCAAGTTACTTTTTCAGAGAAAAAAACAAATATTCATTCTCAGTAACGGTTGATTTTCCAAATGCCTAAATTAGAATGAACAAATGAATGTAAATGATGTTTGATTTCTGATTTATTTAGACTAGGAGGTCGCGACAAAAATGTAAACGATAACGTAAATGGCTGAAACTGGGTTCACGGGATAAAGACCAACCCTCTGAAGCTAAATGTGTCAGTCTGCCTGTTCCAAGTGGTTTCGTTACCTAGATAAGGCGATTGAAAAAGTAGTTATGGTGACAAACAATATATATGATAAGGTAAATGGATGTAAATGACGAAGCATGAAAGTATCAGTACATACTTGCTTAGCAATACAAAAACTGAACAAATCTTTGATTGCATTTCTTAGTTATAGGCGATTTAGGTTACAGATATAACTTTAGGTATATTTAAGTATTTAATAAAAAAACCGACAGGTTATTGTTGTATAATTAATAGGTATCAATGTTTCCAGACAATCAATATATTCATCAGCAGTTACATACCAGCGTCTATTTTATATAGCCAATCTAGATAACGCAACCACTTGGCGCAGGCAGCCCGACATATTTAGCATCAGAAGGTTGGTCTCTAACATGTGAACCCAGATTCAGCCATTTACCTTATCGTGACCAAATATGTCGTGACCTCCCGGAATAATTGATGATGGCAGTTATCTTTTATAATATCATGGCATTTGTCCTTCCCCCTACAGTCTTGAAGGGACCTGGGGGCCCATTCAGGTAAGATTGAGTTCGAGTTCGGGAGTGAGTTAACCTAAAAATAGCTGGAAGATATATTATTAGTTAAATAACGGAACCGTTATTTATACTTCAAACGTATGTACGGGACAGACCAGATTTTTACCTAACTGTAATGATGTTCAAGAAGTGTGGAAACTATTTAAAAAAGTGAGTTGATATGGAGTGACGAAATCGAACTCACTCTTGCCCTGAATGGACCCCCAGGTGCCGCCATACTTGAATATTCTTTTTATGAGAGCATGGCTACATTCGACTCAACGGAAAACATGCAATGACTGATTGATTGAATTGTAATATGCCAAACTCATGATAATGGCAAACCTGCCCAGGTTAACCCGATCCTATAAATTGTCCGGGACAATTTTCTTAATTTTTTCGATATCTCTTTTATATTTATTTATAAATATATATATGCTGCGAAGCTGCAATGCACGCTAGCTACCGACGGGAGTCCGATTCGTACTAACCCTATTTCACGTATTTCCATTCGTTTTACGTGTAATCCAAATCACGGCCATCTTCAACCGTCAAACTGTCATCCCATCCTGGTTCCCAATGCGCCCAGTGTTGCTTAACCTCAGTGGTCGAACACCAAGTTATCGCGCCACTGGGCTACCGATGCTGACGGCAATGAGTACACAGTAATACCATGCGAATATTCCCTGATTACTCTGAGGTCAAATACTCGGGAAAAAACCGACCAATTGCGAGTAGGACTCGCACCCGAAGGTTTCCGGGAAATTCTTTAGATTAGTACATCGCAATTAAAAATATAAAAAAAACTACTAAATGCCTCAAAATACGTTATTCTAAATAAAAATTGGGGTCCGGAAATCGAAAAAAAGCATAAAAAAAAATCTCACAAATTTCAATTTTTGACGAAATTTCTGTCATTTGCATTATAGTAGGGGAGCCCACGATGCTAAATGGGGATTTACTCAAGCGTCGTGGAGACCTATTAAATTTGAAAGATAACGTAATAAAATAAAAATAAAGTCATGTGATGTTTACCCGTTCACCGGTGGGGGGAGCGTCTACGGGGGGTCAAAGATGTAAAAAAAAACAGTCACATAGACATATCCGAGCGCGTCAGATAATGATAGGGCATATGCCCCACGTATCTCTGATAATGGAGATATAATAATCTGCCGGTTTGCATAGTGGGGGTGGCCGTACGGGGGGTACAAAATAAAAAAAATAAAAAATTACTCGAGCGCGTCAGATTTTTAGAGGGGATGTTCAGTGACCCCTCAAGATGCTCACATTAAAAAATCTGACGATATGGAGGTGACGCAAGCTTACGGGAGCTTTTCAAAAATGCAAAAAAAAATCGCCATTTTGATTTTCTCGAGCGCGTCAGATTAAGATATGGACGGTTCATCTTGATGTTCCAGATCTGATGACCAATAATCTGACGATTATCTAGAGGGGTTTTCTTAATCTGACGACTTGAAAAAAAAATATGTATGAATGATTTTTTTTCGGCATCGGACTAACGGAAAGTAGCGTTGGAACGATGCGAGAGAGTGAGAGATAGGGAAAGAGCGAAAGGGAAAGACAGGCGCGGAGTGGGGGATACATACTCTACCGTGTCTGCACAGTCTGCACGCACTCAACGTTATTAACGATTTTCGTTCCTTCGGCTTGTGGAAAACGGCAGATTATGTTATTCCCGATATCCTAGAATAATTTCCTTCAAATAAAAAAAAAAATCAACCGCGCTCGAGAATGTCCAAGTGACGTTTTTTTTTGCAAGTTTGTAACCCTCCCACTCCTTTTCGTCACGCTTAAAACGTCAGATTATTGAAATGTACACATTTCAGTACACGATGTACCCACCATACCTTAATCTGACCCGCTCGAGTAGTTCTAGTGATCAACCTACTATTACAAACACTGAACAAACACGAATACTGCGTCCTTTTCGCACAAATGAAATCATTTAAAACTAGACGTGTCCACTTTCACCACTCTCTAAATGTTATAAATGTGACGACAGCATCCAAATCCCAACAAATGCAATGTCGGCCATTTGCATCAACAGTCATAGTGTATACATACGCATGGAACAGCGACGACCAGCGACAACATGCAGTTGCACCAACATTGTTCCAAAAAGGTATTGCCATGCACTAATTAATTTTTCCGTGGTCTACAAAAAAAATACCAAAGGTCGCTTCCGCTCCGTGTCTTCTATAAATTTATTAACCCTAATAAATTATAATAGATTAACCCTAACCTAACTGGTCCATGTCGGGATGGCGCATGTCGGTTGCAAACGCTCAGGACGTCCTGTGCGAGCTTTCGTCTCCGCGCTTCTAAAAAACATTCCAAAAACGCACACCATCATTTTACCCTTAATTATGGGTAACGACGTGGTGGCAACATACGAGCAATTATAATTCCAACTGATATAACTTAAAAATGGAAAGATAAGGTATGTTCGCGTCTCAATACAGAACTAAATATATCGATGGAGCAAAAAGAAAATAATTTTCAAAAAATTTTTTTCAAGAAAAATAGATTTCTCCGGACCCAAATTTTTACATCAAAATGTTTATAAAAAACTACTCTACCATCCCTGATACCCAGCTAGTTGGTAGAAATGATGTAGTAATCTAAAGAGCAACCGGTTTCCGTACCATAGTACAAGATTTAACGCAAAAAATCACGTTTCTTTTTTTTACACAATAGACATAAATACACACTCTGCCAAAAAAAAACACAGCGAAGGCTTAGTAATAGTCCTGTTGGTACCCTTTGGATATGGAACCCTAACAATAACAAATGAAACCAACAATCCATCAAACAGAAGTGTTAACATAGAATTCAAACTTTCAGTGACCATACGTTTTTCAAGTGTTCAGATATATATTTTTATCAATCACAAATCCTTTCATTACTGAACTTAAAATTATGTGCAACTGACTTTTGACCACAGCTTTTGACGATGTGGAGTCGAGTTAGGAATAAACTAAAGAAGGGTCTGAAAAATGTTCCGGTAAAAGTTGCGTTAGGTGATTGTGCGACTGGTCGATTTTGTTGTAACCTCATTAGAAATTGGTTCTCGTAGGTACAGAACATGTTAACAGTGAATCATAACTCGAACTCTAAGGGCCGAGTGCACGAAAGGACAAAAAATCAAAATCAACGTCAAAGTATGATCAAACAGGTCACTTTGTGTGGACAGTATGGAAGGAACTCTATGCGGATCACTAAAAGTGACGTGTTTGAACATTGATTAACTCGGCCTTCTCTTCGTGCAACCGGGGCTAAATGTGAAATAACTGTTTTTGTTTTGCAATAAAATAACATAAGTTCAATCGAAATTTTCACGCAATATCTTGAACTAAAAACACGCCATTACACGAGAAAATACAAATAATTGGAAGTGTTCCCGAAGCAATGCAATAATTTATACAATAGCAATTGTTATTTGTTATTGTATATTGTTATTAATTTAGAATAAGATGTCATTATAGTAGTCAAGAGTTTGCTCCTCACCTATGTATATAATGTTCTTATAATAATGTTCTTTGTGAGCAGTAGTAATCAATCAATCACTGTAAACTAGTTTGTAAGTATCACTGGAAAAAATAATAATACAATGACCAACCTGACGAAGTTTCTTGTCGGCTCTTCTTCGCCAGAAGTAATCGAACCGACAGGAAAAAAAAAAAAGACGAATCCGAGTGTGTAATATACATCTAATGGAAGAAATAAAGAAACTGAAACTGAAACTGTGAATAAAAAAATGTTTTTAATAAGAACAAGCTGCAAGTGCTAATGATATTAGTATGACAGAACTTATATATAAATATAAGTTCTTATACATATAAGTTATATATATATGCTTTTGACCCTAGAACGACCGATACGCTATCGTTTTATATTTCTAGTTTCCATAATAAGCACTTTTATGCAAACATGATTATCGGAAAACCTTGGCATAGAACTATATTAAGATTTAGATTGAGATAAGTTGGTCCTTGTCATTAAATTTCAAGCCTGTCAATATACTGGTTTGAAAAACTTTGAAACGCGTTACATCCCACAACACAAGCGGTAAGTGTGTATTTTTTTAATTATATTATATTGATCAATTAATATTGTAGTGTCCCGCATAATTTAAAAATGATATCCTCACCGCTTATATTGTGGGAGTTAGGCACTTCAAAGTTTTTAAAATTTTAATGGCAAGGGCACAATTTTTATTAGTCTAAATTATAAAATGTTATAATGTCAAGTTTTTCCGATAATGAAGTTTGAATAAAAGTGCTTATAATGGAAACACAAAATATAAAACGATAGCATATTGGTAACGGTCATTCTAGGGTCCTATCTCCCCTTAAAGAAATGGGCAAGTAGCTATAAGTGTCCATGTAGATGTTTTTTTTTAAGATAATTAATTTATAATTCTAATAATCGAAGAAATGTAAAAAACTAATACTACAAACTAAAATCTAACATTAAAATTAATCAAAAAGAACCACACTAAAATCTCATATCTCAAATCTAAAAATAAATTATATCCTCGTCTAGAAAATACGATTCGGCCATAGTACCGAGAACACTGGAAGCGTTTCCACGTTAAATGGCCATGCTAATACGCTGCCTCAGGTACTCTAACGATCTATGTTTATAATCTAACGATCTCACGATCTGATTTCGCCTGGAGCTGAGCGCAGATTCCAAGATCTTTGGCCAGATCTTTTGCTTTCTCGGATCATGCCCCCATCGTCTCTACTGCAAATGCCACAAATGTGTTATGATTGGCGATTGTTGAATATTTGTTTTGTTTATGATTAGTGTTAAGTTACATCTGAGTAAACTGCACAAGAACTATAATATATCCAGTGCAGAGACTGACGAACTTGAGGGGTACCGAGAAGTCGAGGTTGAAGAGGCGATATATGACGTAGCGTAGTGGACGGCGAGATGTCAGCAGAGCGAGAGTCTCCAAGTCACGTCGCGTCCGATTGTCTGCAAAGCATTAAACTAATAAGAAACCACGCAAACATGATATTTGTAAGAAACATATAAGCATCCAAAATATTACTTTTAAGGCGCTAGGACTAGCCAACTACTCGCGCCATACAAATGCACTTTTTAACAAATGTAATAATATGTAGTGAAACGCTTCAGCAAATCCAAATAGAACTCCAGACTGATAATGGATTGTTAATATTTTTTTATTCCATCATTTATTTAAATAATAATAAAAATAAAAAAAGTTGATTTTTCTCATTAGAAATCTGAAAGTCATTCGATTTCTAGATATAACCAAAAACAGCATATATACATAAACAAAAAATTCCATTTGCTTTTAGATTTCTACATTTAGTCAAAAAAGTTCGGAAATGGACACCGTTTCCGCAATGTATTTTGTATAGAAAAAGGAAACATACATTAACGAAAATCATTCGATTCCTAGACAAGGAATCATATATTGTAAGGATGACACTTAAAATCGTCAGACTTAGTTAGTTTACTTGGGGTGCCTCGTCTAACTTTGCGATTTGGCTAGTACCAGGCCCTTAATTCAAATACGAAGGTGGTTATATCTTTTACCTAACGATTACAATTAAAAATAAAGATAAGGTTAGAAAATATGATACAAGTATTAAGAGAGTCGTTACCCTAGATACCTGTTAGGTTTTTGAAAATTTTGATTCTAATATATATTTAAGAAATCTGCGTCTGCAAGTTTAAATTTTTTATTATTAGGTATGTCCCCACAACAAATATAAAAATAACGATTGTTGTTAATGAACGTTACATTATCGAACCTACAGACTGTCTACATAAAACGATTACAATTTAAGGAAATAGTTAAATCTTTAAATTTAGATAGCCTGCACGATTTATAATTACACAAAACCAGGTAAAGAGGTATCCTATGATCGTACCGTATGGAGCTCTATCATAACTGCCCACCCTTCTGGAAGCGGCGTGAAAATATGTATGTGAATATGTTATTAACGTTGGTCAACTTAAACATATGAGTGCATATAAATATAAAACATATATTCTTATATATTTTAAAATAATAATTACCTATGGTCATGTCACATAGCCTCCTGTGAACAGTGGTATTGACCTGACGGGAGATATTAGCAGTTCGCTCGGCGCTGTAGCACACGAGCAAGTGAATATAGGCGAAATGAGAGAACAGAAGAATCAGGTGAAAGTAGTAGGAAGGTACTTTGAACTCACTTTTTTGCTGCGGATCGAAATGTTAACATTAGTCAGACAAAATATTAAAAAATATGTATCAAGCCTTCTTACAAAATCGTCACCTATTTCGTTGTAGTAAGTATTCAAACTCAATATATAAGGGTCATTCATCATTTCAAAGTTATCTAGTCAAATACATCAGAATCAAAATTATTCTTTAAAAATATGGTAGGAGCGATGGTATACTCACCAAATATTCATGTCCCTGTAGATTCAAATACATGTGTGAGGTAACCATAATATAACCAAAGTTACAAATCCCATTCACAACTACCTGAATTTTGGAATTATCAAAGTGTTCTAATATATTAATATCTCAACGGCGCCATAGATTAACGACGCACTTTTTAATATTTTTGCCACATATACAGTACGATTTACTTTAAGAATATTTAATGAATATAAAAAAAATATTATGCCATAGATAGCTGATTCAGTTAAAATAATTTGGTTTATTATTACCTGGGCATTAAATGTTCCATTCAAATGCTTAGTACAATCCACCAAATCATTGTATGCTTTGCACAACTCTTTACCATCTATCGGTATGCACGGCACAGTGTCTAGGTAACCGTTTAGATTCCAGCATCTTCTCCATAAGCTACATTTCTTGCTTTTAACTGCATTTGTCTTCTTAAAATCGGAATTAACGTATCGTTCGAAGAGATAGAGCCTGCTGCTTATGGCATTAATCGACACAATAAAAAAAGTCAACTCACTGTCGCGAATGATGCGACAAGCGAACGTTGGGGAAAATAAGTCAATATCACCTTTCTGAGAGACATACAATGTCGTAATAAGCAATACGTTAACAACTAAAAGTGCAACTATAGCGATACAGTTTTGGAGAATAACAGTCCTATAAAATCTCTCGTCGTGCGTGAGGTTGAGAATAGCATCAAAGTTCTTAATTTTGTTTATGGTGATCATAAAACTAGCACTCGAAAGGAAAGTAGCCCCGATTATGTATGCAAAGCATTCCATGAGGTCCAACCAAGAAACGAATTTCATGTGTCCTTTTGCACTATCCGGAGTGTGATTGAGGATGTAGATATCGCTAATTGCAACTTGGTAGATCAAAACGGTCATAACAAACAAAGTTTGAGTTTTAGTAAAATGTTTGTAGTTCGATTTAAACTTGGATACGGTCTGCACACTCCAATAATTGATTCAAACATAAAAAATGGTATCAATGTGTCAAGGAATCGAAATGTTTGCTGATTCTTGTTGCTGGGAAGGACTTTTACTTTCTTAATATTCAATCTGGTTTTATGTTTTATTCTAGGTTCTGCACTCTGATCCATGATTCTGCTATTGATACGACGTCTGAATGACAACAATGGAATAACTAACAAAATTATTTTCTATCGATGCCTTATTTTGAGGACCCTTGAGAGTTAATAAAGGATTTCACTGTATTCCAACAATTCATTTCAATAATTGAAAATAACATTACCAATAAGTGAATTTTAACGATCGTATATCTGAAATCTGAAACTAATTATTTTTGCCCTAGAGAATAAGCTAATATTTGCATCATAAATATTATCCAGATATTTATAAAATATGTACTGAAATATGTATTTTTAAATTATTATGCGATTGTTATTGAATATACATCGCCAATCCGTCTAGATACTGTTACGTGGGTGGTGTCTACATAGGTTGAGGCAAAAACACCAAAGTTAACAATTTGATGGTTATTTACTTAAAAACCTATCAAACAGATAAGTTCATCACACGTCCATGCGTCGCTTCCAGTACTAAAGTTCTCTCTATCGCACGTGAAAGGTTTCAACAAAAGAGCTAGATAGTACACAGATATCACTCCATATCATAGCTAAGTATGTGAGCAATTTCGCTCGGAGAGAATAAATTTAATAATGAGCAGCAGTGCCATGCTAAAAGATAAGTGGTGCCATCTTTTGACTGCTAGTCCGCCGACATACAATATGTATTTGCGCCTTAGTTTTCATTATTGTACCATGCCGAAGTTCTTGCCAATGTGTCATAGTTTCCTATAATAACTTATGGATATTGTTAACATTATGGGTAGATAGTTTATATTTTCATGTTTAAGTGGTTACGATATTACCTTAATTGAAGGTTAAAGAGCAACTTCTACGTGAATCGGATTTCGGCAATACGCAATTAGGTTGGGCATTCGACTAAAGTAGAATTTTAATCTACAACTTTCGTATTACATGCTCGAATCACTTTGTCACCAAGACAATCGCCTCAGCTTAAGAATGTATCGCTTTTGTAGTTGATATAATTTTTCTCTAAATGGCGCTCTGATTTGACACCATTTAAAAGTTTCCAGTTTCTGTTGCTTTTCAGTTGTTATTTGTTTCTCTTAATTTTTATTCTCATTGAAATTCGTCACATTTTATCATGTATCGTAGGAGATTTTTAAAATTTTGTAAAACTGTGTTAGTGCACAACATATCGCGAAAGAAACACCGTTCACACCGGGTACCTAACATGGACTGCATTAAGAACGCCGAAGCAAGAAAGAACAAGATAAACCAGCCAATTGCGAGTCGGACTCGCACACGAAGGGTTCCGTTTCATTGTATAAGATATAACACAAAAAAAACACGTTTTTTTGTATGGTACGTTTATCTTTAACTTTTATTATTTTTTAATTTCACCTTTTTCTGTTATAGCGGCCAAATAAATCCACACTCTGTGAAAAATTCAACAACCTACCTATTACAGTTCATGAGATACAGCTCTGTGACAGAAGGACGGACGGACGGACGGCGGAGGCTTAGTAATAGGGTTCCGTTGGCACCGTTGGTACCGTTGGTACAGAAGTACGGTCACGGGCTAGTTAACTAGAATACCCGAAAGTGACGATTGCTCAAGCAAGCACCCAAAATAGCCTGCACTTTGTAGATTAAGGGATAGCGATTATATGCAAATAGATGTTGGAGACTTTAGCACCTCGTAGACTCCCTACGATAGAGAAGTCATTAGCCTTAGGTCAGAGTTGTCAGTCTGAGTTCTCACCTAAATTGACGTCAAACACCATACAAATGTTTACTACTTATTCTGTGGTTTTACTTCTTCAAGCTGTCAAAGTCAAACTCGGACTTCCGATTTGTATGAAAACGCTGAGTCGGCAACGTCGACGTATTTACGTTTCAAGGCGCGCCAATTCTGCGCTGTTTTTGTTTCAAAACCGTCTCATCAGCAGCATTGAGGGCAGGAAATTACTTATTTCTTCACCTTCATGATCGGCAGCCTAAAAATAGAACAAAGGTACGACTCGAAGGATATTGCTCTCGATTGGTGCGCCATACTAGTGCACCTAGGATTCGGTACAGTTTTAAGCAAAAAACGGTCCACCGGTATATCATAAGGTGTCCCAATGCCATTTTTGGATGCTAACCAAGCGCTACAATGCCAACGATACCAGGCGATATAGCGATATAGAAATCAGAAAATGATTAATTTGTAGTTATATCACGTCAAAACCCGTTATGGGCGAACTACCTTCATAAACATTTGTACGGAACCCTCGGTGCGCTAGTCTGACTCGCATTTGTCCGTTTTTTTTTTGGTTGTTAAGGGAATTACAATATCCCTCATGGCCGTAATTTGTGCAAAAAAAATTAAAATCCAATATAAAT